>OU452288.1:14282500-15705000 GCA_911728535.1 Pammene fasciana
TGAGTGAGTGACTGACATACTTATCAACGCTAAACCGCTGGTTCTTAGTAGTGACGGAGTGAAGTGCGCTGCTTATGCGCTACCATATATTCTATAGCTATTGTGGCGCCACCAATTTAACACCTTTTGACGGACACTTTTGTAACATAAAGATTGTCATTCTTACCTTCTACCATATCTCTACTATTCGACTGTTGAATTGATACAATCGCAACGTGTCGTATCCGAACGTTCCCGCATCCTCGCGGAAAATGTGGAGATACCGCGTGTGCAGCGGAGCCGGCCGCCTTTGTCCGTCGCTCGCGCCCCAAAATATTGCACTTCTCTAAAGCGTGGCATAGGGAGGTGATTCGATATTATCGACTTGTTTTAGGTGAAAAGGGAGCAAAAATTGCTACGAGTGTGATTTCAAAATGTCACTCAAATTCTCAATAGAATTTATAAACTATATATGTTCTAATGCTCCGACGTCAGGGCCCCTATTCTATGCCAAATTGTGATACGTGAATATTCATGCGAAATCAGATCACTAATTGTTTATTAGACACTAGAGCAACTCTAGAGTGATTAAAAGTCGTTTCTATTTCAATAGCGACTGTCAGTTTTGTGTAGTCAAGAGAGCCCCTGATGAAGTTGTTGTAATGATTAAATCCTGCGTTACTTAGAACGATGATATTATAAGGGTTTCAGTTGTTGTTTCCGTTGCTACATCCTCTATAAGCTACCTTTGTCTACCGTTGTCGGTAGCTCCCAAAAATATTGCCCTTCTCTTCGATACTTCTCGCAAACTCCGACTTTAGAAGTTTAGAACCAGTCGCTTTTTGTTAAAATTTTGTGAATAGGATATATATACATCCGGGTATAGATAAAAAGGAGGTAAAATTAGGAGGAGTCGGAAGAGGAAAATATTATTATTATAAACTAAAAACTTGATCGTTCAAACCAAACAGTACAAAGACTTTAGGATCAACTTAATGCGATGACAACGATCCCATCCCTACAAGTTGACACTGGTGCATAAAGGCTCTTTGTGTGATTGAGAGTGGCGGTTAAAGATTGCACTGTTCCATAACGTCACTCAGCTTGATTCAAGACAATCTTAAGAGTGCATGATAGCGCTGCAGCGGGTTGCATAACGTGTATGCTGACTTATTTGTGGTGATATGGTTAGTACGAGTGTATGATACGGGATACGGTATGTGTATGTATCAATAGCAGGCTAGCGGGCGAGTTGGTCTAAATTTAGTAGTCAAAGCGACTTTATTGTAACGTAGTAAGAGCACGCTAAGCTGTGATATATAATAATGACCTAAAAATTAGTTATGCAGTGAAGAACTAGAAATGAGTGACTTCACTAATTTGTGTCTAGTTGCGCACCAGCAAACGAAAGATGCGGACGTGCTAATGAGCTTTTGCCACCCGCGTGAGAAAAATACAAATAGTATTTTTTTAATTAAGATAGTGACAAAGATGTAATGATAGTCATTATAATAAAATAATTGTTTGATTATAAAAAACTATTTGAAGTATTTTTCAAAGTAAAAAAAGGCTAAGGTAATTTTGGACACCTTGTCCGAATTTAAACCACTTCCATTTCTGACCTACAGTGAGCCCTAGTAAAGACTGTATACGTTAAAATCCGGCCACGCATGGTATGGTACATCTTTTTATTGAATGTGCATATTCAACCAACACTTCTAATTAATAATTTGGGGTTATCAAGCTACATAATAAAATTGAAAACATAATATAAACGTTACGTTGTCTATGAGTTTGATCACTATATATTCCACAGTGCCTATATTTTGTTGTCCACAGTGTTCTGACAGTGTTTACCAAATTTTCCTGTTAAAAATAGTTTTTTATTATAAATAAGATAAATCAAATTATACCTTATTAAATTCTCTTTTCACCATAGCTAACATTTTTCTAAGTGTATTAAGATTGAAATAGTTCGGAGGTGTTCTAACTTTGGTGAGTTTGACTTTTTGACAAAAAAATGGCTGCCATATAAAAATTACTTTCAGTGCTTGGAGTAGAAAGTTTTCCTGACTACCTCAAGTAGAATAGAGTTTCAAAACATTTTTTTTTGTAAGATGACATTCTATTGACCATAAAACCGGTTGTGAAAATATAAATACAATTGTGGTATTGTAGCAGGAAGCGAGTGAAGATTATCAAAAACGCTGGACAAAACATTAAAGATATGATGGAATACCTTCAGTAAAAACGGAGACAAGCCAATACAATTGTAATATGATTCTATTTTTACTATATATTACTATGATTACAGATTATTTATAAAAAAGAACTGCTTGAAAATATGTATCCGAAAGGGAGATGTACCAGATCATGCGTGGCCGGATTTTAACGTATACAGTCTTTAGTAGGAGTAATGAAAGTTGGGTGGTTTAATAAATTATATCGGCCCGTACCAATAAGTTTCTTGAATCCTCTCTTAGGACGATGGGAGGTCAGATCATGCAGATGTCAGTCCCTTACGTAGTATTAGCTTTAGGAGTGCCTTTTGTCAGTCCATTGTAACTCCTGTTTTAAATATTTAAATTAGATACTACTAAACAAGTGCATTTTTAAGTGTTCTATAGTATTTGGATACGTTTAGCTGCTATTAAAGTTTCTTACCAGTTAAGACTAAAACAAACGGGCAAAAACAACAAAAATTGCCGGGAAGTTTCCGCGGGTAAAGTGTGTTTTCTCGTCCTGAACTATCTTCCAGAAACGCCTACCTAGCTGATAGTTGCATCAGAGACGAGCTCAAAATAAAGATTGGTAATCCAATTGCATCAGTAAGGTAATAAAATAACGCCAGCCGCACGCAGGCAGTCGACAACGCGCCATGCAGTAGTGCGTTACTCTTAGTGCTTAAAAATGGAGACCTAAGCTCTCCGAAACAGATCGCACGAAGTGACTAAAGGGATGTGAGTGTAACCGTTATATTTCATAGTGCTAATAACGTCATTAGCGTAGGTACCATTCGTAAATTGCTCGCTAGAACTAAAAAGAGTATATCAGTAAGCAGCTTTTTCGCATGCGATTCGCGAATAGCTATGAAAATGAAATGAAAAAAAAAATGAAAAACGTTTATTTTCAGGCAACTAGTGGCCCATACATAAATACCTTATAGACTAGCATACATATTACATTATAAATTAAAACTATTATTTTGGTGACACGACGGTTTTCTGTTGTGCCACCTTCTCTGGTGTAATATTTGGCAGCGTTCCCCGGAACCGCCGAAACACTACACCCTTCGGCCAGAAGCCTGCGCTCTCTATGGTCTCCAGCAGCGGCCGCGGCACGCGCACCCCAAACGAGCTGAAGTGCACGTAGTGGCGCGATCGCAGCTGGAACACCCTCAACTCGTAGCCAGTCTTCTTCCAAACTATCAAATTCATGTACAGATTTGCCAGTCAGATCTACGTGGCGGACAAATTTTGGCATAAAACGATATGTATTCGGATTCGGCACCTATTTTCCTGAATCCTAATAGCACGAAATAGCATTTGAAAAAAAAAATACAATTTCAATGCCACAGGCTAATTCCTTCTTATATTTGCTTTGGATTTGGTCAGTTTTTTTAGACGTACTTACCCATATAAATATGCTTTTTTTTTATTACGCAATGGCAATAGATCTCATTCGAAAAGCTAATACATACCTAGCAATGTATGGAGACTAGCAGGCTTCATCATTGACTGGTCTCTGCCTGCGGCGTAATACAGAGCGTTCAAGTCTGTACTACTTTATTTATTTTTTCTCAAAGTTGCCGCGTTGTTTCTAGTTTTTGTGGGGGAGTTTTCTGTCTCTTAAACCATTTATAGTCGGCTGGAAAATGTTCAGGATAAATCCTTTGTTGAGACCATAGATTATTTGCCGTAGATTCCGCACCTTAAATAAATAGAACTCTCCTGACATTTATATGCGCCCATTCAAATGGAAGCAACTGAAATGTTGGTTCTTCCATAGTAAATTAGTTTGACCAGTTTGTATGTATATGCTGATCGTGATTCTTTGTTTGAATGTTTTTATAAATTTAATTTCCTACTTTGTTGTCATAATCATAAAGTGAACTTTACTAGCACATCATTTTGATGACGAGTTTTAAATATTTACATAATTTTGTTTGCGTTAAGTTAGAACATCAAATGGATAAATACAGCTGTCTAATCCACTTTGAAGTACGTACTTATATAATGTTGATTGTACTGATAGAACTACAATCTTTTCTGTTGTGCCCTAAGGTAGAGAATGCCTTATGGCATTAAGTCCGCCTTTTGTGCAAATTTTTCTCTTATGTGCAAAAATTAAACGAGTTTAATGTTATTTGGCAGAGAATGATGATTTTGTACTTCTGCCACGTACGTTGTGATAAAGAAGTCAACTAAATATCCGGAAAATTCATATTACGTTTATGTAGTTAAAGAAATATAAGGGGTGTGAGCTGTACGTGGCAGCAAATGAACCCTTATATGATTTTAAGCTAACATGGTCATTAACATTACAAAAACTATTTAAAACGGGATATTTACCATGTGAGTTTTTTATTTTGAGCTTCCGATATTTCGGCACAGTTGCATGCGCCATTATCACGGAGTTACTCCGTAAATATCCCGTTTTAAATAGTTTTTGAAATGAACCCTTGTTTAATGGGACAATCTTCTAATGTCATATTTATGTTACCAAATTAGTCCACTATTTCCACTAGATGGCAGACCAAACCAAACTGCAAGCTAGTTAGCTCCAGATTTAGATTAAGGCTAACCACACTAGCGTCAACGTCGCGTCGACGCTGATTAAACGCCGACGCTCGGGTGACGCCGCGGCGACGTTGCGTCGACACCGCGTTGACGCCACGTCGCCGCTGCGCGGGCGCTCGGGCGACGACGACGCTCGGAAGACGCTAGTCCGCCGGGGGTAGCCAAAGGCGTCTCTCACATTGCTGCGGTTTCCGCATGCGGCGCCGGTGCGAGATAGTGCTCTACGTGTGTGTAGCGCTGTCACGCTTGCACACCGTCGCCGCATGCGGATGCGGCGCCAGTATGATGATCGGCTAAGACCACGAGGTTGCGGATCAACGCACACGATCCCTATCGCCCTAACAACTTGTATGGCTAATTGGTGCAAATCGTTTTTATATAACTATTCCAACAACGATGTGATAATCTACATATGTAAAATAAAATAACTATTTGGCTGGCAACCTTCGGTTTCGTCGATATAGTTCGAACAGAATTTACAGGCGTTTTCTGAAAAGTCTGAAAAACTCACTACCCTGTCATTCGTTTGCTGCTCATAATGTCATAATATATGGAAATTTAGTAACTACATCTAATTAGATAACTTATTTAGGAGGCCTACCTATTCTATTAAGTACAATCTTCTATAGTTTGTTACAGTTACGTACCACGGGTTCACGTAACTCCAATGGGATCACTAAGGCGATTATCACACTGCCGCCGCCTTTATGTATTTTTAGTTTATAATTGTAGGATTGTAAGTGTGTTGGTGTGTAATTTGCTCTCTTACTTTAAATTGTTTGCAATACCTGTTATCTTAAATTAATTTCTTTATTTTCTGCTACCCAAAGGTTGTCTGGAAGAGATCGCTTTTTAGCGATAAGACCGCCTGTTGTTACCTAATTTTTAAGTTTATTGTAAAAATATTTTTATTATTCTTGTATTTTGGTGCAAAAAATAATATTTACTTACTTTACTTACTTACATATGAATATGCTAGTTTAATCAATGAAGTGGTCGATATTAACAAAAAATCTCCCGTCATATTACATTATAGAAAAAACTTCCACAAGTAGGTACCACACCAAGTAGCTACCGTTTAAAGCGTCAGATAACTAAATAAAATAAAAATTTGTTAGAAAAAAACCACATGGTATTTATAAAGGTTTATTGTAAAAAAATTGTGAGTTTTCATAATGCATTCGTTTGTACTGACATTACATAAGTAATTAAGTATTGTGTTACGTTTTTTTTTTACAAAAAATGCATTTATTGCTTAACTTGTCATTGGTCCCATTCTAATCTTACGGCTAATTTTTTTCATAAAATTCACAAAACTTGCATTTACAAAACTAAAATACTGTCAATCGCAAAGCGATATTAAATTGTAATTTTTAAGTATATTTGTCTCATTTATACATAACGATAAACTATCATACTTGTTAATTAAAATAAATAAGATTTAACATGCGTACCGTGAAATGATGTGTCTTTCATTAATTACAGTTTTAGAATAACAAAATATTAAAGTAAAAAAAACATTACAAAAGTAACGAATATACCATATATTTTTTACAGTTTCCTTTTAATGTAACAATAAAGTGTAATATTTAATTAATCGATAATTTGGAATTACCTATGCACTATATATAAAATTATAAATAGTCGTTTTGCATGTTTTTAATACTTACATATTCGAGCTTTGCTAAGTAGCAAAAGACAAAGTATAATTAAAGATTCTTATAAAGTAGCTTTAAGTAAGTCATGAAAGCTGATAAGTACATTCATAAATTATAAGTAATTATTTCAATACAAGTAGCAAACATTGTATATCCTTAAGTCATGAAAAGATAGCTTTAAAAATAGCCAATATAAAGTTTTAAACTTAGCACGGTGGCTTGTACAAAATTGATATACAAATGCGATTGTAAATTCAAAAAACGGTTAAAAATTCATAAATCAATTATAATCAGTACTTTTTGGCCATTAAGACATTTAAGACACAACTTTATTTATAAAATAGTTGAAACTTTCTAAGCTAGTTTTACGACAGGTGCTTAAACGACATTGTCAGACAATAAGACACTGCACATTGTAGTTTTAATAGCGTATTGTGAAGATGCAGCCGGTCGAACTGTTAAAGTTGTAAAAAACTTCTCAATACCTACTTACATTTTATGATTCAAGAATACTGCTTCTAGTTAAATAGCATATTTCCGCAACACCGAATTTTATTATTCGTTTATTTAGAAACAGTTATAAACACTTATAAGATAAAAAGTACGTGAACATTACAAGAAAAGAATAACTTTTCATTTTCGTAGTATATTGTCTTTAAGATTTTCCTGTGGTGCCTCTCCAAATGCACGTTTTTGCTTTAACTATATTATATCGCCTATTACATTATTGTATAAATAAATAGGAAGTAATACAATACAAGACAAAAGTTTCTGATTAAAAATAATAAATATAGGCAATAATTATCTATGTCTGACCTATTCAAAAGCAGTTGTACATATAAATTAAGAAGCTAGTCATTAAATAAAGAAGAAAAGATACTTCCATAATATTCTCACTACAGACATCAATAGATACTACCAATAGTCTCACTCATCTCCATCAACACGAATCAATAGGCAACGCAAGATAATTTGTATTCTACTCTGTAATCAGACGCAGAATACACTAACAGCATTAGTGAATTTTTGGCTATCTGCCACAAGCAGTAAAACACTGCCAAACATATGCGAGTACACACTCGAAATTTGATTTTGAATTCAAATAACAAGGATACTAAATACAAAGTTGAACTTTGAACTTAGCTGCCAAATTTTAAATCGAAATATCTAAGTTGGGGGTATAAAACTTCTGTCTGAATGCTTTGATGGCTGGCTTATCTTTTAGAGTCTGGGTAGATATTGACTTAATTGAACGAAAACTTTAGTGCCTTGACCAAAAATTTATGACATCATTTAAAATCTGTCCGCATAATGTTCGGATGGTTCAGTTGCCGATTCTCGTTTCTATATTCCTCTATCTTTTATAGCCTATATTAAGACTCGTCTACTTTGTTCCGTCGCTTGGACAACGCCTCTGCCTCCTCGATGGTGTCGGGAAGCCGCATGTTCCTCGTCTCGGGCAGGAGCAGCACCAACAGCCCAGAGATGACGCACATGCCCCCGAACAGGACCGTCGGCATGGAATTGTGGTACAGTGACTGGGAAGTTACAAAAAAACATAAAAATAAAAACACGAAAAAAGGGCTTCCCAGAGATTACAGTCGCTGAGAGTATTGAGAGAATTCTCAATAGTGATTGTAATTGACAGTAGGATAATTAAATTGCCATATTTTTTTAATTACGTTCTCTATTAAATGCTTTTTTTTGCAGTGAAATAAGAAACAACCCTTCTTCTAATTGGTGATGATGATGTACAGATAGAATTAAACTAAAGGCTATATTGTCATACGATATAAGGCCTTAATGGCCGTGATAATTTTGATTGCTATAAATATAATGTACAACCTGCCAACAACGGTGTCATTGGAGCATTCAAAGAACCGATTCGCCCAGCAGTCAAACAAACGATAATCAGCGTCTGCCTCATGTTTGTCGGGAAGACATCAGACACGTAGATATACACGGAGCTGTAGCCAGTGTCTCTTACAGACTTATTATGATAAATGCTGTTATGAGCATAATGATGTAGAACTTACCAACAGAGGCGTCATTGGAGTTATCAAAGAACCGATTCGCCCAGCAGTCGAACAAACGCTAATCAACGTCTGTCTCATGTTTGTCGGGAAGACTTCAGACACGTAGATATACACGGAGCTGTAGGCCAGTGTCTCTTACAGACTTATTATGATAAAGGTTGTTAATAGGATGAAGATGTAGAACTTACCAACAGAGGCGTCATTGGAGCTATCAAAGAACCGATTCGCCCAGCAGTCGAACAAACGCTAATCAACGTCTGTCTCATGTTTGTCGGGAAGACTTCGGACACGTAGATATACACGGAGCTGTAGGCCAGGGTCACGCTCCATTTGCCGACGAGGTATAGGGCAGTGGACCACCAGGCCGCTGTACAATGGAATCTGTTTGAAATTAAGGTTATGTGGTTTGCGCCTTGTGGGCGATTTTTCACAGAAATCAACAGTGGCTTAGGCTCTAATAGAGAGAGATAATATTTACAATAAACTGAGACAACATGTGATAAATAATATGAGTCGTCAATCAATTTTATTCTGTTGTTTTTCTAAGACAATTGGATATTTTAATCACTATAAATATTTGTGAACCTAAATACTCCGGATGCTTTCATTTCTCTATAATGGAATCTTTTAAGAAAAATTGTTTAGTCGGATTTAGATCTTTAGAATGGTATTTCGAAACGGCCCTGTTTTTGATAACGGCTAGGAGTAATGTAAGTAATTCAGCGGATTAAACGACCCGACTGCGACAGATACATTAAATTCCGTAAATATATTGTTCCTTCCTTGTGTACGATTAATCTTTAACCTTCCTTATCGTCTTGTAAACCTAGTCGAACTCGCGGAGCGGAAGCGAAGCGTTCCTTAGCAATCAGTCTTTATGAGTCCAAAACAAATAATACATGCAATCAATGCATACGTGCAAAAACAACAATAATTATAGCAGTTGACATGGTGTACCTACGTGTCATATCATTTATAGTATTGACACAAGTAATCAACGATAATGTGTTTGCCGGATTACCTGCGGTTTTACCGTCTATTTGCGGTTTTAAACTAATCTAAACATGACAAACTAATCTACACGGTGTAAGATCAGCAGCAAAATCAGGAAAGCGAGCGAGCTGTTCAGTAATTTGTATACGGTATTTTTGTCTTCATAAATAAGGTCTTGGTAAGATTATTTTGAAGGTTATACCTATTTATTCCCGTGCCACGCACCTGCCGGGCACAGATCGGAACTATTTCTTCCCATCTGTGCCCGCCGGCGACAGATATGGACGGTTTTATTCCTAACAGTCCCCTCGGCCACAGTTGGGAAAGAAATTATTCCTATCTGTCCCCGGTGAGCATAGACGGGTAGTAACCGTTCCTATTTGATTTTCATGTAAGTATTGTATTTCACTATAGCAAAGCTAAACATATTTGATATTAAAATCGACACTATACCGGGTGTTTCCTGTAATAAGAGCAATAAATTCAAACGTAGACTCTACTCCTCACACCAGACAAAGTTTGTTCAGCAACTTTTAAACATAACTTAAGGTTTGATTTTTATTTCACTTTAAAGTTTATTCGAACACGCAATGTATTCGGAAATTGATTATGTCTGTAAGGTGACAAGGCTGACAAGCAATGTCAATTGGACGGATTTTAACGTACATTGAAAATACTATTTAGTTTGTATGAAAAAGAGACAATCTAAAAAAAACATATTTTTTAAAAGTTGTTGAACAATTGTTTTATTGTTTGAGGAGTAGAATCTACGTTTTAATTTATTGCTCATGTTACAGGAAACACTCTGTATAATGAGATTGAGAGAACGGAACCGAGGCGGACACACATAAGAATAGTTTACTTCCTAACTGTGCCCCCTGTGACGAATGGGAATTGAACTATTCCCATCTGTTTGCAGTGGGCACAGATGGGAAGGATTCGTTCCCGGCGTCTTCTGTGCCCGCCGCACTTGACTATACTGGGGCATAGATAAATGAGTAGATAGATTGCTAACTCCATACATAGCAAAACTACTAATTAAATAATAAGTCGTATGGGAGGTATGGTTTAACTCATTTATACTAAGTTTTAAGCACACTTAAATCGTAATACGTAATAAGCTGTAATCTTTTGAATAATAACTTTTAGCAAAGCTCGCTTAAAACTTATTACATATACGCATTTAGCCATGTATGGAAAGAACACTCTAGGTACTTAATTCTCTTTGACTGGGGACATAATAAAAGTCAATATCGTGCCAAATAAGGAAAAATATCAATGATAAAAATACTAGTTCGTACTCCTACATATATACCTACATATGCTACATACGTATATACTTAAATGAGGAATGTTGTTGAATGAGACTAGAAAATGTAATTAATTCTTGCAAATTCTGCATTGATACTTTCTTTCTAAGTAGGTACTAGCCTCCGTCCGCGACTTCGTGCACCTACACACGTTGTTGTGATTTTCAACCCCCTTTTAACTCCATTAGGAGTTGAATTTTAAAATTAGAATATTCAAAAACCCGGTTAACTTGGGCATAAAATCAAAAATGCTTTCGTATCATAATATTCGGCGTTTGTCGGGCTGTTCTACAGTTACGTAGACTTAATCCATTGCTTAATTTTTTGGAAAATTTTCAAAATTATGGAATTTGGCTCAAAGGACTTAAGCGCCTACTTGTCTATGGTGTTTAAGACGAATGTGAGTTCGCTAAGATATTTTATTTTTATCAAAATGGCGGAACCATACATCTATTCGGTTTTAGCGATGCTCGCGATGTCTAGGTCACAGAATCACTAGTTAACAAATAAATAAATCTAACGACCTGTTCAATCGTTATCTCGTTTTTCCGAACATGTTTTAAACACGATTTTCCTCATACAGATGATTCTCGAAGGGTAAAAAAGTTAGAGGACTTCATAATAAGCAAAAACCGGTAAATTATAGTTTTTTTTATAAGCACTTTACTGCAGTGTATTAATTATATCAAGATGATCTTTTCCTTGACGCGAGTTAATGTAATACCTAATCGTTATCGTTATTTGAACGGGGGGAATTTTATCTTAGCTGTACTAAGCAATGTGTTATATGTTTTTTGTTTTATTTTTTCATTAAAGCAAGGTCGCTAAAGATATCTTTACACTTTTAGACCTTACGTCTCTGTAATAATAAGGTGCATAATTGTAAACATCTTTGGCGTCGACTCAAATAAAAATTGTCTTTCTATAAGTATACAACGAAATAAAAAAACAGTTGTGTTGCCTATAGCCTGACAAACAACTAAACCCTAAACCGTTAAAGGTTGGGATTTATATTTCATAAACGTTGTGAAGATTTTTTAATTCAACATTTAACCCTTTAACGGGCAAGACTGAAAAAAATCCTCAATTCAAGCCTCATCGCCAATCTAGAGTCCTAAAAATTCTGTACAAGAAAAAAATACAAAAAGATGATGTTAAAAGTGGTCTTTTTTGAGACCGTTGCCTGCCCCTTAGCCCTTTACCTGCCTTTATAGGTAAAGGGCTAAGGGGTGAAAAAAGGGTGGAAGTTTGGACTTATGCGGACGATGTCGCGGGCGGATAGGTATGTTAGGTACCTAATAGAATACAGTGTGTAAATCCAAAACGAGCAATAAATTAAACCAGACAAAGTATTCCATAGTATAATGAAAGAAGTTTTTTTTAAGTTACACTTAATTTTGATCTCATAATTATTATCTTTAAATTTACAGAGTCAGAATGTGCTGGAAACATGATTGAAGTAAAGTAACTGTCGATGTTAACGAGCGTTTAACTTTAGTGTGTTGCATATTACATTGCTGGCCGAATTGTTTGGTATCGTTAAGCAAAAGTTACCTATATATATTTCTTATCTCCTATGCTACCACAGTTTACAGATTCGTCGCACTTGGATTTACACACTGTTTAAGGTCTCTACACTGGTCGCAATTTCGACGCAAAAATCGCCGGCGATTTGGATACGTTGCCGTCTAGGTACGTGCAACAAAATCACCCGATGGTACAAAACCCGCAATGTATTAATAATCGCAGGTGACTAGTCCCTTAGTACGTCTGTAGAGAACCTTAAAAATAAAACAACATATCAACTATGCTTCGCTCTAGCTATGAACGTAGTTTATGGTTGTTTTATGATCGGTAATTTCTTGTCACCCCATTGTCGCAATCATGACAGCAAATATATCATTGTGTTTACATGATTTGTGTGTCATGTCTCATTTAATACACGTGTCGTGGTCATTGTGACAATACTATTGTTGTCGGTGATATTACAAAGAGCAAATTATGTTTGAAATATGAATTCCATCGTAGTTGTGGAAGTTTAAATTGGGACTGGAATTCCGATATAAATGTTTCACGGGAAATATTCCGCATATCAAAAAATACTGACTTGCGCAACAAAAAATCCTGTATTTTTGCAGTGCAAGTCAGTAAATAGTAGTTAGGTATTTTACTTGTCGTACCTATACTATTAGCCATATTTCTTAGTCTCCGCGGAAAGAGAATTTAAGTGTTCTAAATTGTCAAATGATTATATCAAATACTGCTCCGTCGCTTGGTAATTAAGCTACATACCTCTTGGCAAGAAAGCAAACAGGATACTCGTCACAGCACAAATCGTGTAGTTCACTATCAACGTCTTCTTTCTCCCGTACTTGTCCAGCACTATCGCCACCACCACGTACGCCGGGATCTCCACCAACGTCACCAGCATAAAGCTTAAATACTTGTTGTCACTCAGCGATACCGAGTTTATCGACAATCCATAATACACTAAAGAACACGTCATCCACAGAAATGAGCAGATCAGTAGACGCTTCCAGATAATTGAAGATCGAATCGCTTTAGAGAACTGAGACTTCTTATCGTCTGTTTGACTCTCTGCTTTCAAAAGTGGATCTCCAAGATTATCCAACTCAAGTTTTCTTGGGTCTAGTCTATTGATTTTAGCAGCAGATTTTAATATTTTAATTGCCTCATCTTTTCTTCCTTTACTTAGTAGCCAGCGTGCGCTTTCGTTCATGAACCAGACGTATAGAGTGACCAGGAGCGCAGGAGTGTAGAGGATGAAGATGTATGTTCTCCAGTTGTTGACGAACCACGCTATGACGGCCAGGAGTACTACGCCTATGACGAAGGCCATGTTGCACATGGCTGACACGATGACGCGTTGTTTGAGGCCAACCAGCTCGACGACTGTGGGCAAATTTGAATTGAATGGAAATGTTTCTTTTAATATTAATACGGACTGGGGGCCGATTTTTGACAGCCGGACGCTCGAATTCAAAAAATTCAAGCTCGAAAATAATCGCACACAAAAGTTTGTTGCCAATTTTTTCGCATGGAATTAATAGTTTAAATAATCATGATTTTAAATTTCTATCGCTGTTATTTTTAAAACATAATTTCATCCTTTTATTCAGAGTTTCAAATGTCACTTTCGAGTGCTCGATTCTCAAAAATCACCCCCCTGGTCACGGGGTTTGAACTTACAAATTGATATCATTTTTTTGATATCATTCGCCCGAACGTCTCGCGTACAACTACGAGAGAGACTTGCGAGACGCACGGGTAAATTACATTTTGACATTAATTTGTGAATTCATTATATATGCAAGGTTGTGAATATCCGTTAGAAAAGATATTAGGCGAGGTAAACGTTCGGATATTCGTTGCTATCCCCGTTCATATCATCTTTAAACTTGTGTCACTCGCAATAAAGGCTACGAGCGGGATGTCAACTTAGGACTATCCAATTTAATATAACATAGATACGAGAATTAACAGTTTTATGACTTTTAATAATGCTAAAATAATGAAATAGCATATTGTTGTGCGAGTACAAAAAACACACCTTTAATTTATAAAGCAGGTTTAGCTTATTAGCCTCATCTGCATTTAAAAAATAGTGTTACTGGTGCAAAAGTATATTTTATCTTACAAAATATATAAGTTATACAATTGCGCATACCATCGGTATGCTAAGCGTGATAGGATTATGGAAAATAATTATTATGACTCATTGCTGTCATTATGGACTATTTATAGAGTCAGAGACATCTATGTACAGTCAACGTCAAAAATATGTACACACTGTAGCACCTTACTTCATTGAAATAAAGTTAAAAATTGTATACATATTTTTGGCGTTGACTGTAAGTGCCATGTTTTCCCTTGCAATGTATGTTATAAATAAATAAATAACAAATACTTACAAATAAAGACCATATGGTCATTCATACGGCTACTGAACCGATTGAAATAAAGTTTATGTGGGCCATGGCTGTTAAGTTCTATCTTTTATTTATAATATGTACATATATTACCCGAACTACAGAGATTTAAGTATTCTCTATGACTCGAACGGTTACTTGTTTATTTTGAGAAAATGAAAAGTATACGAGCTGTGCACAATTGCACATCATACATTTTAACTTCTTGTCAGCTACACCACAAGGTACCAATTAAAACTAAAGTAACACTTACCCAATATGTACGAAAGTACTTGATAAATTACTAATTAAAAACCGGATCAAAACCAGTATCTCGGTAGATTTATCATAAATGAGCGTATTTTGTTACCAAGCTTCTAACAGAGAGTACTTTGTCATGCCTGATAAACATGTTGTGTGTTCTGATAATATAGTTATACCTATATAACCTTAGTCTGACTGTGAGCTTACTCGTTAAGTACCTACAATCAATACGACTTTGTACGACGATGACGTTGTTTTTTGTCAAAGGCGTAACTTGACACGGTGCTGAAAGTGAGTCTACCTAAAAATTCTGGCAGCATCTGTATCATATGACATGGACATTATCTGATTTGAGAATTAAGATACTTAGAACTTGACGGAATGCAAAGTTGATTCCTGTTTTTGACGACGATGTTTTAAGGCTTTGCCTATGGAAAGAAACGTGACACTAAAACCCAGTGAACGTCATAAATCGGAAACCAATGCCCAAAAGTGACGACCTTACATACTTACTTAGAACATAGGCCCCAGGATACAGTCCGCCGCCAAAGCCGGCCTCGAAGAAATGCATGACAAGGTAAGTGGTGTAGCCAGGCGCGAACCTCCGAAGGATCCCGAAGACCAACGAAGCCGTCGCCGCGAGTCCGACCGCGATTTTACGACCGAAGCGGTCAGAAATGGCTCCAGTGAAGAGCATGATTGCGAACACACGCTATTTGAAATACTTACTTAGAACATAGGCCGACGGGTACAGTCCGCCGCCAAATCCGGCCTCGAAGAAATGCATGACAAGGTAAGTGGTGTAGTCAGGCGCGAAGCCCCGAAGGATCCCGAACACCAACGAAGCCGTCGCTGCGAGCCCGACCGCTATCTTACGACCGAAGCGGTCAGAGATGGCTCCAGTGACGACCATGGCTGCAAACATGCCCGAGTTGTGTATGGTGCCTACGAGGGCACGCTTCCATTCTTGGCAGCCGAGGTTGAACTGAAGAGATAGTAAAAATGTTTTATTGTAGTGGCTTACTTACTTAAAGTAAATGAAAGAAAATGCTCAAGACATTTCTACTCGTAAATCTAAAGTGTCGTGATTTGTATGCCGCCGGGGAGTCGCCAATAGCCAAAAATGTCTAAGCTAAGTTAGTGTCTTTTTCAACTCATTTTATTAGACGAAAATATTCGATCAATAAAAATTCAATCAGTTATTTATTATGAATGATGAGATTTTAGTTACATTACATGTCATGAGTCATGACTATTAGAAGTGAAGATATTATTTAGTAAAAGTCATCGAAAAAAAAAGAACTGAAATTTGTGCTTAAGAGTTTGCATTTTACTTTTAGCAGTGACGTTTATGAATTAATCTGTATGTTCTTACCTCTTGCACAAAGCTTTGATCAATCTCATACACGTATCTCTCACACGGCACAACGTGACTGGTGTTGAACTGGTCAGCGGAGCACCCCGGGCCGACCGGGGCGTATCTTACGCATGACTCGGGCTGCTCCGTGTTTGGCTTCGTTGGGATGGCCCATTTGAGCCACGACGTGTCGTTGTACAGCCCTTCGCAGCCTGCTATTTCGCATCTGTGGCAAAAGTGATCAAAATGTAATGCTTAAAAGCATGTTGAAATAGTTATTTGTGCAACAAGAGAGGAAAGTTGGTTTTTCTTACGAGTGTTGATTTTGAGTCCCGAGTAAGCGAAAGATTCTATAATTGAATCACGAGCGAAGCGAGTGATTCTAAGTTTGAATCATGAGAGTAGCGAGGGATCTCAAGAACACGAGATGTAAAAAAACTTTCCTCTCGTGTGACACATACAACTTTTCACCTCAGTAGTGAGAACATATTAAAGTTAAAAAAACACATTTATTTACATTCCTCCATGAAATTCCTCCATGAAATTCATCATCATTATGACGAAAAGCTTCTAGAAACAATATTTCACTCCCTGGAGTGAGGAAAGTCGCAACTTTCGTCACTCCCTGGAGTGATGAAAGTCGCGCTTTCGTCACTCCAGGGAGTAAGGAAAGTAGGCTTGTTCGAACTGCTGAGGTGAAAATATAATTTGTAGGTAATTCTTTTGATTTTAATTTGTTTTTGAATAGGATTCATCATCATCATCTCAGCCATAAGACGTCCACTGCTGAACATAGGTCATTGAATAGGATTTGACCAAAAAAAGGTGGCTTATTCAGATGACCTTTTGCTTGTTATAATGATCAAAATACAAATAAAATAGATTTAAAAAAGATATTGCTCAACGTTAATGTCACACGTCAAATGTTATTGATAAAATATGAAAAAAAAAGTATATCGGAGCGGCCATAAATATCTCAACAGCGCCTCTATTGTCAAGGCGATAAAGTACTTGTTCAGATATTTTTGAGTACCGTGGCCGCTCCGATATATTTCATGGCGTACCTACCAGGGTGCATTAAAACAAAGGACCTTTCTACAAATATAATATACTTGGCACGGAGTGTCCTTATCAGTCAAACAGGCGCTATGTGCGTCAGGAGTTATCAACTAATCAATGGGTTTTGTAGCATAAATAATATAGAATGTGCTTTCATTATTATTAGGCATGATACGCATCTTTGATACGATAAATCATAATAAACTGTATGGTACTGAATATTCACATAACTACATCCCTAGCTTGCATTATAATACATATGGATGTACGTACTGTACTGTACTCATATTTGAAATAAGTCGTCAAAAAACCTATTATCGGTAACTTTATGCGACAAGTAATGTGACTCCAAGATGGATAAAAAACTCACACAAAATATGACATACGTCCAAAGGACGTGTCCACCCGTCATCTCACGTCAAGTGTCATATTAACATAAGTTGTTTTTCATTAGTGACTTTAAACAAGTACTAAGGTACTTCCCCCATTCCCAAATATACGCTGTTTCCTGTAATAAGAGCAATAAATTAAAACGTAGATTCTTAAAATAAATATTATAATTATTATAAGAATCTCGATAATTTATTGCTCCTATTACAGGAAAGACCCGGTATGTTAAATTATATATGTTCTAAAGCTTAGTAAGGTTATCTTGTTAAAAATTAAGCGGGGATTACACACCTATGCCAGTTCCTCGTCCACGAGTTTATCGTCCATTAAATAAACTACCTACTACAAATATATGGGAATAAGTTCATTCTTTACTAGATAAGTGCTTTTACACACTAACACCAACCTGTAATTTTGCTGCTGCGCTTCAAAAATGAATCCGCATTCGAAGAAACTGCTCAGCAATATCGGGAAGAGTAGCAGCACAAAGTTGAGCAAATTGTACCGCCCGTACGGACCCAGGCTCTCGAGGACCGAATCTAGATTGATTTCTTTCTTCTCCTCCATCCTAGAGGTGCAGCGAGGTCAAGAGCTCTGGAAAGATAACGAACGTTAAAATTGTCGGGTTAAACTTTTACACTTTAAAAATATGATTTGAGTTCTAGCAAAAGTTTGTACAAAAATTAAGTTTTGATTATCTGTTTTAGATACTCAAAAATTACCTTATGAACAACCTTAATTGTCAAAAGCGGTTCATAATTTCTGTCATGTTTTCAAATTGAACTAACAGTCTATCCGATATTCTAGCTCTGTCTCCCCACTGCATAAAATTGTGTGTAAAAGTGATGTATATTGGCATAGCGAATGTATTTGACACGTGTATATATCACTGAGGCGTAGTTAAATGCAAATGATTGCTCTGCTCGAACCGTCGGAACGAATTAAGTATTCCATAGGAGGCGTTCTTGAGTCTCAGGAGGCTAGTAAACAATAAGTTTATCCGCTTAGGAAAGATAATAAACGATTAGTTCAATCATTGTATTGTAGTATGTCTGTGCGTGAGCTTTGAGGGTTTGGCTACTACTAATAAGTCAAATCAGCTACACTTTGTTAGAAACGTCAGAAGGCTTGGCTTTTTTTAAATGGCTTTCTCCGTTTGTACATAGTACCTAATGGGAATTTTGCCAATGACGAGTTGACGACGTTAATTACACTTTTATTTACCTATTTAAATAACTATAGGCAATAGCTTTGTTACTAATAAGTAATAAATAAAGTTTACATGGTGTTCAATTGACCTCCAGATTACTAGTAGAGTTGTTGCTGATAATAAGATAATTCAAAGCACAAAAATAATTTAATTTTATGGCAGCTACGAAACAACTAAATTACTTTGTAGGAAAGAAGTAAATTGTAGAGCTCAGCTTTCCTCCCGCGCCCTACACTTACTATGTTTTTTTACACTTGTCCTCGGAGCTCGTGTGCAGATAAATACTTGTCATACCCGAAAAAAAAACAACGTTTGTTTTTATCCTAGTAAAGCCAATAAACAATCACTTCCATAGAAGTAGGACGAACAGTCTTCAATGATCTATGTATGTACATAAACTGAATTTCTAACAATCATTATCGCCAGTCAAAACATGAGATTTATATTGACTACACGATGTTCTAAGTAAAATAAAAAGAATCAAAAGATGCCACAGGAGGATAATTTAGTTAAGTGGGAGTAATTGAATGAGTCATGGGTTAATTACAGCTACGAATGATCAACTATACGGTCATCTCATTAATTGACCCCTTAATCCATCCTAGGCATAGGCATACATTCACAGTTAGACCCTCAACTTACTTATATGCTGACATTTTTGACAACAGATTATTATGGGTCCAAATGCATTATAAGAATTTCAAAGTTAGTTCCCGTTCCCGTCCGGATCAATTGGCCGTTTCTATCTTAGAATAGTAACGAATTTGACTCCAAAACGTCACTTTTGAACCAGTCTGCCGGACACTACCCGTCATGCAGAAACTGGCAGACTGGGTTTTTCTGTACCTTAATACAAATTACTATTTGTTGCCACGAGAATCATCTTATTTATCAAATGCTGTAGATAATACCATCCATTTTTTAAACCGAAAGTGGTATTTTTTTGTGCTTTCGGCCAATTCTAATTTGTTTTACTATTTTTTCAGAACTCAGCATCACTTTTATGAACCTGTGCCATGTGGCTTATATTTGTATCACGTAACGTAGCAGATCCTACGGTCCCCGTCCATACTACAAGACTTCTTTTTGGTTTATTTGGTTCCTCTTATAAGAGTCATTTATATTATATAGTTATTCAATTCACCAATATCTGGACAGGCTCAACAACGCTCTTATCAAATATCAACATTGTTGGCCAAGCCCATCAATAATAGCTTGCCAGTAATGCGCTTTGACGAAAGCTCAACGCATTAATGCGACCTCATCCACCGTTATTTGTGAACATGTGAACATACTATGCCCCCATGATTGTTGTTTGACGCATTGTTTGCTGAGCGAGGTCCAAATCTGTGTCAAAGGGTTAACAACACAAACACGTGTAAATAAAAATCAACTTCATCAATGTAAAGCGCTGTTTAAGCGGAATTATTTGGGAAATAAATGATTACATTGTATAAGCACGTAGCTGTTGCGTCATACTGACAAAGTACTCGTAAGTAAAGAACTATTGTACTTCTAGTTTATGATGGCAAAAACTTGTGTACTTAAGTCTATTCGGCTAATAAAACTAATGTTTTGTAAGTCGTTAAACATGACACTATGAACTTAGAGCAAAGAAATGAAGTTTTGATAATATTGTATGCAACTGTATTTAATAAGTCTTACAAATAAATACGATTGTATTATTGTATTGGATAATTCACAGGCTCTTAAAATAAGTTGCGTAGTCGCTTCTAAAGCTAAATAAATTTCATTCTGCCCGTGGTCGCAATTCTGATTGACTATATACTTTTTTATATATAAGTTTATTTTAGTTTTATATATAAGTTTATTTTAGTTAGTTTATTTAGTTTTATTTTTATATCTAAGTTTGTTGTTGGTAGTCTTTGTATATTCCTAAATAAATAATTTTCCAAGCTATATAATTTACTTATTTTATGTTGTGGTATACATGATAAACAAAGAAAGCAAATATAAATAATGAGGTGGGGCTAAAGACCAATAAACTTTGACTACTTCACTATAGACTCGCAGAAATAAATAGAACAAATCAAATCAAATTTTTATTTGCAAAATGTATGTGATAAATACAGTTGGAAGGTACAAGTTAAGTGCGTGCATTAAGAGTCGCCAGGACGCTCGCGTTTCCATACAAACGTAGTTTAGCTCTCATTTTAAAACGACATGATTTAGAACCACGAAATTTGGCATGGGCATTCTAGTAGTACAGATCTTTGTCGGTAATTCATTTTCGTTGCAAAAAATTGTAATACAAAGAAAATACAGCCAGATACAGATTTACATACAAAATTTATTTTTGCTATATTTTCTTTGTATTACAATTTTTAGCAACGAAAATGAATTGCCGACATAGATCTGTACTGCTAGAATGCCCATGCCAAATTTCGTGGTTCTAAAGCATGTCGTTTTAAAATGAGAGCTAAACTACGTTTGTATGGGAACGCGAGTTCACGCGAGCGTCCTGGCGACTCTTAAGTAAGTATTTTAACATCCGTATAAAGTACCAGGTGGAGGTGGCAGTCTATACAAGTACCTATACATTACTGTACAACGTACATATATAACTGTCATGTGTCATGTTTAGTAATCCGTACACCGGCAGTCCACATTGAAATCAATCGCAGACACTCGAGCCGACCTTCGTCCGTATCTCGGAAGCACGCATGGTCGCCCTCGCACAATGTCCTGGGTGTAACGGCATGTTATGTATTGTTTGTTTTCATTTAACAGTATATAAGTACCGTCAACTGCTACAACTTTGCCTACGATATTCAACTTTGCATGGCTTGAAAAACATGGTTTTCTTCACCAAGCAGCTTATATCTTATTCTCGATGAATTGGCCGCGTTTCTCCCATCTCAGGAATAACGCCCTGGTTACACCTACCGAGTACAGTGGCGAGTCAGTACTTTCGACCGAGTACTCGCAAGTTGTAAACACATCGCCGAGTACTGGGTCGGGCCATTTTACTCTCTCGGCCGAGTGGCATTTTGCTGTCTCGCCCTGTACTCGTTAGGTGTAACCAGGCCTTGAGTAGCTGTTTGGTGAAAAAAAAAACATGTTTTTCAAGCTAGGCAAAGTTGAGCATCGTAGGCAAAGTTGTAGCAGTTGTCAGTAGTAGTAATCACGATAGTTATTTTCGTTGTAAAATAAAGCAAGCGTGCGAACCGAGAGAACCGTCTTCTTTTTCAGCATGGGCAAAAATGGTTTAGTATGTTTGGGGTTTTTCAGATATCGGGATATGCGGGTATCCATATATCCTGGCCGTTCTCCTGTGATGGTATAGCCATTGCCCATATCTGACCAGGCTAAATAAAGGATATCGTGAATAACTATAGATAATAAAAGGATTTCAGTTTTAGAGGCAATAAATTTAAATAGAAGCATTCCTCGAACTTCATAGCGAAAGCCGGAAATAATAAACTTCGTTCAAAGTTTATTTTTATTTATGGTATGAAATGGTCGGCAGAATTTAAGACAAAGACAGGGTCCCTATCGCTTTAACGTGGGGTTTTTGTACTATACAGAAATTACTCTGTTTCTTTAAAAATGCATTCCAGAGAAATCTGCGCGTGTACGCCAGATGTGGCGAAGGGCAGTGCGTGTGACCACCGAGTTAGCTGCGGGCCAGAACGAGACGAGGCGATGTGCAATTCACGGAGTGCGTGCGCAATGGAGGATCATTGGACGCTTGCACAATCTCACCAATCAGGACGCTGGAGGAGCAATACGAAGGATTCTTAGAGTGGAGGGATGAGAAACAGCGAGTTAACGACGCGCGATACTGAATCTTTTGTTATTGTCAAATAAAGTCTAAAATAATAATTATTAAAGATAAGGATAATAGAGGTCTCGCGACGGCTTTGGCGGGAAGGAGACTGGAGACTGGACACTTGATTCTGGGAGCTGGACCGTGGTGCAACGTGGAGATATCTTGGTTTTCTTGTAATTTTGTACAGTAATTATTGGTCATTAATTAAAGTACCGACGTTGGTTTAATAGAGTCAGTGGTTGCTGAATAGCAGTTTAACACAGCTAAGTACTTTGCTATTAATTGGATCATAGTTATTATGCTATTAAACATACCTAGTTTATGTAGCATCTATAAATTAATCGCAGTACACGTGCATATTTTGATACCTTAACGCATACCTGCGATAATATTCTGTTATGATGCAAAACCATTGTAGAAGACGAGTTCGATTCTCGTACCTTGATTTATCAGTTAATCACTGGGTTTCGTATTTGGATAATATAGCATAATACGAGATAAAATTGCAGTATTGATGATTTGTTAAATAAGAGCATAAGCCGCTCATTATTGAAGTAGAGTCCATATTGAGACCTTTCTTAGTTGCCGTGTTTCACAGCACTGATAATGTTTGTTTATATGTAAATTGCCTTTCTGTATATTTCAGATGTTTGTATTCATATAATAGCTTTGTGTCTATTAAAGTATGTGTGATTGATCACCATATTATTCTAAACGAGTTCGATTCTCGTTTTCGAATGTGAAGGAAATCTATATTTTACCTAGGGTTCGATTCCTTACGAAATACATTATTCTGGACAGATCCATAATCCTAATGTCACCTATCTATTAATAATGTGTTAAATTAATTGGCTTGTTCATGTTTGATTAGTGTTATATTTACTTAACGTGCATATATTGTCTTGGAAATTCCACATATGTTGTTCTACTATCTCTTAGTCATTTTATAAAGTTGTAATAACTAGAGTGAAGTCATTAAGCTTACATACGTTAAATGATAATCAAGTAGCAGTAGGCTGGTTTGATCTAGGTTTTACCACGGGTTTCCCTGGGTCCTAAACGTGTTGTTTAGAGCAAATGCTAAACCAATAGGGTAGGCCCGTATTTATTGCGATAATAAATATCCATCATTAAATCGCCATGTGACCTTTATTTCTAAAGACATCCCAGTAATTCAGGCACTTAATTATATTTCAATTCAATTCAGTTCATTTAATAATTATAATATTTAGATTCAGTAATTTATACACCATTTCCCTTTCTGGGCCATAAAGATTTAGTTAATCCGATACATAGAGATACATAGAGATATACATAGGTAGATATGGGTGGCCCGATGCCACTTCACCTGGCGCCGCATGACCAGGATTCTAGACTTTGTGTCTTTAGTACATAACTATAAATAATATTTAAAAAAAAGTCACAACTAGGAAAGTACCTTTAATTTTACATACAAAAAAAACACAACGTAGGATACTTTAAACTGTATTTTATAGACGATCACTAATTTATTTGTTATAATTATAAAATGTTTTGTTGATTTAAAACGTAACGGAATCATTCTTGTCCGTCCGTGTTTAGTTACATGTTTCATGGGTTTAATCGTGTTGATATGGCTCACGAATGTTTAAGTTAAAGGATATAAATATATTCGTAGAATTTTATCACCCGTTTTTAATCGAAACGTTGGGGAGGGGCATTTTGGACTTCATAGTAATTATTTTAAAAGTAATAATATTACTACTTCAGACAAAATTTATGAGTGGAAAATCCAAGACAGTGTACATAATTTTATTGCATTTATCAAATCTTGTATGTCATTGTCATATCATATTCGTGTGTGTTGTCTCTATATTTTGACAGACAGTCGAGTGCCGAGTAAGATAGGTTACCGACTTGCAGTTAGTCAGTATTAAACATGTTGAGACAACGAAACGTAAAAGGTAGAAGTGGCCGTGGTAGAAATATAAATACGGATTCAAAATTACAGAGTCAGGAACTAACTGAACAGGGAACAGCTAGCTTAGCGAAAGCCTCTTCTAGTATTAATTCCTTACAAACAGAGAGCGAGTTAAGGCAAGTGCCACAGCAATATAATAATTATGAATGTAGAACTTAAAACATATACATTATTCAGCCTTCGTTAGAGAAGCCTATGTTTCGCGGGATGGCAGATCCAAATCCTATGCAGTTTATTAAAGGTTACGTAATCATACTGAGATCGTACATGCACATGATACTTGATATAGTGTTAGATTTTCAATGGATCAACGAACAATGCAATTACATAGTAAAGATTGGCAAACGTCAGATGATTTTGAGGTCGATTTTAGACATCGTTACTGAAGCGATGATTGTCAACGTTGGACGTGTTAATATATTTACTCAGTCGATCGTACCTAGTGGCGAATTAACTATGAGCGAATATTTTGCGACTCAGATAGAACCTGTTAGTTCATTTACGATAACTTATAACGAAAAAATGATAGTTAAGATGGTAACTAGGCATTTTCCAGACCAATCCAAATTATTTTACGACAATCAACCAGGGACTTTCAGTTTAACAAATAATTACATAAATTATTTTGATAAATGTTTTAATTAATAGAAAAAAAAGGAATAGTTATCTGTAACTATTTTATTATTTTTAAGGTTCTATATATATATTTCAGAGTACATACATGATTTCTGTTTTCATCCTATTGTGTTTCACATATTATGTGTTTATACGTAACTGTACTGAAAAAAAAAAAAACAATTTATTATTCGTCACAGTCCATATCGTCTAAAGTCACCATCTCACCGTAGTAACTTTCCGCATATTTTATTATTATTAGAGTGTGAGAAAAAAATTATATAATAGTTATTTTCTGAATATTTATCATTATTTGAGTATTTATAGAAAGAAAAATCATTCGTTTTATGAATACTTATCACTATTTTACTACAGAAAGAAAATCATAGTATTTTGCCGAATGTTTTATCGTTATTGGAGTACAAGTAAGAACATCATAGTAATTTCTAGTATAGGTATCTTACCATAATTTATTGAGCATAAACAGAAGAACTGTTTTTGCATTTCCTTTAATTTTAAACAAAATTGTCTTGGAGTTGAATTTGGAAGCAATACATCACTTTTCTTTAGAGTTTGAGCGAACGATAACACATTTGAAAAAAACTGTGGGAAACCGTACCTGACCATTAGATAAACAACTAGAATTGGTCTCAGGAAGTAAAGCACCGATGTGTATTGGCAGTTTTGATGCGAAGTCAGAGGCGATCTAACCTGGTGGGGAAAGCCTTTGAGGACGCTATTTACTGGGTTCTTTAGATTTTATGGAAATGAATAACTGATTTATTCAATTGATTTGAGTAACGCTCGTTATAACTCAAGGGGAATTCTAATTTTAGTGTTTAGGGACCGGATTAATTGCCAGTACAGACCGGGCGTTATACGGCTTGCGAAGAAGAGACCCCTGCAAAGTCCACCTTATTTGAAGCGCTGAGGGTTGACGCTAGAGTGGCCACTCCTGAATTGAACGGCAACAGTGCCGCCTATATATTAATGGTACCTTTAAACATCTATCACTATCACATATCAACATCACAATCTAAAATGTCAGTGCATTTATGCAGCCGTCAACCCTACTTGAATATAACTTGGCAATACCCAGCAGTAGGCTGGATTTGCACGCTACGTAGCTTTCTCACATCTATGGACGCAGGTTCTTCGTGGGTAGTGCAAACGGGACGAATCCTAGAAGTTTTGGCGTCGCAGAGACTGAGGCCCGGCCTAGTCGACCAAAAGGAAAACCTATTGTCGTTTACGCTTAGGAGGGACTGTCCTTGCGCTCCGCCTATGCTGGACGCAGTATAGCTCGGAAATTAATTACTCTCGTAATAGACGAACGATGGTTATAGCAGGCCATGTCCGCTCCATGAGGAAATGACGCTGTGACGTGTGGTCAGGTCATTGTTTGTTCAAACTATTTATTTATATATTCAGATCAGTAAGAATTTCAAAGTCATAAATTAGTTGGACGATTATATTACAAAATTCAAAAAACCTAAACAATTAAATACCCAAAGGTTTTGGTTTTATGACAGTGATCTAATGAGAAAAGTTAGAATACATAAGGGTATTGTCTTTTAACGTAATTAATTTAACATTACATATTAATTCCTTGAATATTACCTTTTATAGCAGTTATAATATTGTTGTATATAACTATCATAACTTTCATAATTAGATACAGAATAACATGAACACGAGTTAAGCTTCGTTAAGATGCATGTTTATTGAACGAGATCTCTTGACTAAAACTGGTTTTGTGGTGATTGTATGCAAACATCTTAATTAATTTATCAAAATTGATCAATGCACGAGTAAGTGGCATTAAAGTACTTACAAATTAGGTAAGTAAGTAAGTAGTATGAATGAGCTTATGTGTGAAGAAACCTCTGGCCAGAGTAATGTGTGATTTTGAGAGGAGAACGGATGTATCTATTTATCTTAAAATGGGATGAGCTAAAACATCTAAGATTATTTATTGGTGACGGATGAGTCAAGAGATCTAGTTACGGTAAACTGAATTCAATTAGTAATTATAAAAGAATAAAATTCTCTTGAATATAAGCACATAATATTAAACATAATACAATACAATATTCTTTATTGCACATAAAAATAAAGATTGTACAGTAATAAAAAAAATTAGAATCTACATAGGTAGCAACAGGCATAATAAATAATTTCTATCAAAATATATTTCATTATAGATTACATAAACATAAGAGACAGTTTTAGGATGAAATCTAACGTCTAAGTAATCTAGTATATATAAATATTTAATTTCAAATTTCAAATTTCAAATAATTTATTTGTTAAACATAGGTAATATGCGGTCTTACAATTCTTATTGATCTCTATGTTTTGCCTCTTCGGCATACAAATAGCTACAAAATAGCATGCAGCATGCATTATTTACAATTTGTAATAAAATTAAAATGATTAAGCTAAATATGTCAAAAATTATTGAATAAAATTATATAATTCCAAATTGTACGAGTATTACACTAAATATTTAATAATAGTCAGATTCATTATAAACTTAGCTTACTTATGCTTAGGTCCTACTTAAAATATACTATAGTCAAATAAAATGTCAGGAGTCTGATAGAAATTCATCAACAGAATAATATGCTTTTGAGACTAGAAAATTGTACAACTGTCTTTTGAAATGGTTTATATTATTTAATTTCAATATATCGTTCGACAGTCTGTTGTATATTTTTGGTGCCATTCCAAATATGCTTTCCCGCAATAACGCTGTTTCGCATGATCTGTAGTTTATTTTGTACTGATGACGGATACTTTTAAACTTAGTAAATCGACCAATGTTCCGCTTAACATATAATGCAACCTCATATATATACAGACACGGAAGAGTTAGAATTTTCATTTCAATGAAAAGAGGTTTATGCGTTTCTGGAATTTGGATGCCACACAATGACCGTAAGCATTTCTTTTGAGCTAGAAACACTGCCTATTTCCCCGTAGAATTACCCCAGAATATAATGCCGTATCTCAACGTTGACGTTACATAAGCATGGTAAGCGGTCAAAACAGCCGATCGATTTGCAACTTTTTGCAGATTAAATAAGGCGTGCGAATATTGATACAGTTTTTTACAGGTGACATCTACGTGAGTGTTCCACGTTAACTTACAGTCTAAATTTAGTCCTAAGAAAATAGTTTCGTCCGTTTCATAAATTCTCTCGTCTTTATAAGTTATTTTTAAATTAGGAACTCGGTCTACTATTTGTTTGAAATTCATTATCTTAGTTTTACTTAAGTTTATGGACAGATTATTTTTATTTAACCATTCAATGATTAATTCTATAGTTCTATTAATATGTGTTTCATATGTATATGGGTCCTTGTTTGTAAAAAATCACAGTACTATCATCAGCAAATAGTACCATTGCATCAGAAATGGCCCGCGGCAGATCATTAATATAAATGAGAAAGAGAAGGGGACCCAGGACACTCCCTTGTGGGACGCCAAAATTAACTTGTTTACAATCTGAGGAGAAGGTTAATAGTTCATATAACTACATATGTAATTCATAATTAATATTTGTCTGC
Source organism: Pammene fasciana (assembly GCA_911728535.1). Classification (NCBI taxonomy): domain Eukaryota; kingdom Metazoa; phylum Arthropoda; class Insecta; order Lepidoptera; family Tortricidae; genus Pammene; species Pammene fasciana. Next base: position 14,311,426 of record OU452288.1, read on the forward strand.
TCAAATTTATCATATCGTAATCATATAATTACTGTAATATTTAAGCCATACAACGTCTGTCTGTCGTTAACACTCAGGTAGCCGAAGTTAAGCGCCGGCGTTAAGGATAGAGTGGTATGCGTTTATGAACCACTACAGTTCAAAACAATAAAAGGCCCTGATGATAATAGCCACTTAAGCACAAGTAAGGTTTGGTGTTGCTGAAGTTTGAATTTTGGTATACGTATGATGAAAAATAACATTGATAATATTTAGTTTTCAATTCAGACAATTTGCGATTGACTTATATGTCATATAAACCGCGTACGGTTTCAAACATGCACATTTGGTTCGAAAAGCAGTATTGCTTGCATAAAAATCGACATGACGTATTTTTTGGAAACATACCTAAAACCATCTTATGATTAAAAAGTATATTACTCGGATAATTGAGGTACAGTAGGTACGGTATATAATCAAACGGATGTATATTACATTACTTCTACGACACGTTGTTATTGGGATGATTTTTTTGTAACATGCTCGCAAAATTAGTTTTGCTTTACAATCAATTTGAAAGAGTTATTTATAGACAATGAGCTCAGTAACAGTTTTCAGTATCTTAATATAGGATTTTCCATGAATGACATATTTGTTTTACCAGTCTATGCTACTTAGCCACTTACAATAGAGATTGTAGAAGTATGTGTTATTCAATTTAGTGTAGAGAGTCAAAAATTTACATTTTTAACTATCCACAGGGAGGGGGGTGTGATGGTATAGCCATTGCCCATATCTGACCAGGCTAAATAAAGGATATCGTGAATAACTATAGATAATAAAAGGATTTCAGTTTTAGAGGCAATAAATTTAAATAGAAGCATTCCTCGAACTTCATAGCGAAAGCCGGAAATAATAAACTTCGTTCAAAGTTTATTTTTATTTATGGTATGAAATGGTCGGCAGAATTTAAGACAAAGACAGGGTCCCTATCGCTTTAACGTGGGGTTTTTGTACTATACAGAAATTACTCTGTTTCTTTAAAAATGCATTCCAGAGAAATCTGCGCGTGTACGCCAGATGTGGCGAAGGGCAGTGCGTGTGACCACCGAGTTAGCTGCGGGCCAGAACGAGACGAGGCGATGTGCAATTCACGGAGTGCGTGCGCAATGGAGGATCATTGGACGCTTGCACAATCTCACCAATCAGGACGCTGGAGGAGCAATACGAAGGATTCTTAGAGTGGAGGGATGAGAAACAGCGAGTTAACGACGCGCGATACTGAATCTTTTGTTATTGTCAAATAAAGTCTAAAATAATAATTATTAAAGATAAGGATAATAGAGGTCTCGCGACGGCTTTGGCGGGAAGGAGACTGGAGACTGGACACTTGATTCTGGGAGCTGGACCGTGGTGCAACGTGGAGATATCTTGGTTTTCTTGTAATTTTGTACAGTAATTATTGGTCATTAATTAAAGTACCGACGTTGGTTTAATAGAGTCAGTGGTTGCTGAATAGCAGTTTAACACAGCTAAGTACTTTGCTATTAATTGGATCATAGTTATTATGCTATTAAACATACCTAGTTTATGTAGCATCTATAAATTAATCGCAGTACACGTGCATATTTTGATACCTTAACGCATACCTGCGATAATATTCTGTTATGATGCAAAACCATTGTAGAAGACGAGTTCGATTCTCGTACCTTGATTTATCAGTTAATCACTGGGTTTCGTATTTGGATAATATAGCATAATACGAGATAAAATTGCAGTATTGATGATTTGTTAAATAAGAGCATAAGCCGCTCATTATTGAAGTAGAGTCCATATTGAGACCTTTCTTAGTTGCCGTGTTTCACAGCACTGATAATGTTTGTTTATATGTAAATTGCCTTTCTGTATATTTCAGATGTTTGTATTCATATAATAGCTTTGTGTCTATTAAAGTATGTGTGATTGATCACCATATTATTCTAAACGAGTTCGATTCTCGTTTTCGAATGTGAAGGAAATCTATATTTTACCTAGGGTTCGATTCCTTACGAAATACATTATTCTGGACAGATCCATAATCCTAATGTCACCTATCTATTAATAATGTGTTAAATTAATTGGCTTGTTCATGTTTGATTAGTGTTATATTTACTTAACGTGCATATATTGTCTTGGAAATTCCACATATGTTGTTCTACTATCTCTTAGTCATTTTATAAAGTTGTAATAACTAGAGTGAAGTCATTAAGCTTACATACGTTAAATGATAATCAAGTAGCAGTAGGCTGGTTTGATCTAGGTTTTACCACGGGTTTCCCTGGGTCCTAAACGTGTTGTTTAGAGCAAATGCTAAACCAATAGGGTAGGCCCGTATTTATTGCGATAATAAATATCCATCATTAAATCGCCATGTGACCTTTATTTCTAAAGACATCCCAGTAATTCAGGCACTTAATTATATTTCAATTCAATTCAGTTCATTTAATAATTATAATATTTAGATTCAGTAATTTATACACCATTTCCCTTTCTGGGCCATAAAGATTTAGTTAATCCGATACATAGAGATACATAGAGATATACATAGGTAGATATGGGTGGCCCGATGCCACTTCACTCCTCTACCGATCATGAATAGTACAGTCATTTTACTTTCACCTGTATGGTAAAGATGACAAATTTGGAAATAATTCATAATAGCAGAAGTATTTAGTTGTATGGTTTAAAAGTCATGTTAATCATTGCGCAGACAGAAAATCCTACAAAAAATTGACCTTGAAAAAATCCTCATTTACTCGTAATTAATTTCTAAAAAATCGCCTTGATAAATATATCAATATTTTATTATTTATTATGGTTTCTTAAGACACGTTATTGATGGATGACGGAAAATCAGACAAAAAATAGAAATCCTTCATATATATTTTGATGTATATTTACTTCCTGATGGAAAGTTTGTAGGATTTTTCGTTCAGTCATCTTAGAAGGACATTTTAAAATTATGTATATAAACAAAAAAATCGCTATTAAAAATTAATGTTTGAAAAAAACGTATCTTTCCTGGATTAGAATTATATTTATAAAGGTTAAGAGAGGATCGTTTAGTCTTTATAATATTTAGGTTATAAGAATCTATAATAAAAAAAAATACGTATAAAGTATTGGAATATTTAACGTCGGTTTAAAAGGTATTTAAAAAGATTAAAGTAGCAATAAATATCACACGAAAAGTATGATTTGCTACAAAAATCAAGAGCTAAATCATTAAATTCACTCTTATATGCATACTATTGCATACCTACTCGTACTCTCATATTGAATCAAATTCGCCATTCGATTCACGCCGACTGGAATCCATTTGTTCAATGATTTAATTTCATTTAGATCATTGTTCGGAGCGATTCGGTGCAGAATTGTTGAAAATGGAAAAACAGTACCTACAGTTATCACATGTGTAATATTTATTCCATAATTCATTTTCATGTTTATACCGAATTGTTTTCAGTTTATAATATGGCTGGGCGATTAAGTTATGTGTTAAGGTAGGTAATTGATTTAAAATAAGTGCTAATAGGGCATTTGTTTCTGATTTATGGATGTCTGCGTATTTAAGTGTTATAACTATTATATATATCGTCGCCTAGTACCCACAACACAAGCCTTATTGAGCTTCCCGTGAAACTACTCGTAGGTTGATTGGTGTAAGATGGTCCCATAATATTTATTTATTATTTATTTAAACATTTTTTTACATTCATTTAAAACCATGTGAGGGGATAGTGTGGATACAGCCGCAGCCGTGTGTGTGTCGGATTACCGCTGGCAAATTGCAGCCAATATGTTTAGACTGCCTTTATGTAACCTTAATTATGTGAATTTTTTGTTACGAATTTCACCATAATTTAGCAACCACCAAGGTCAAATGACAAGTGGAAGTGGAATTTACACTGATGATGAAACGGCCTTGACCCTGATCAGGCAAGACAATACACATCAGTCGTGATCAATTCATTTGATCATTTAAAGTTCGAATCTATTGCTAAAGCAAATATGTAGTAGGTAGGTTAAGCTGTGTCCTAGGTACGTGTGCAAATCATTGAATATTTAAAATGATACTTTTTCATGTCACATATTTAGACACGTGTGTGATTTAGATTTGTTGCTACATTATGAAGTAAGTAGTTAAGGTAAGTTTTATTGACACCATTTTAAATCTGTCTAGACCAGACATAGGAATAATCAGATATCTATGGTCTAGACAATGGATTTTAAACAGATAGGATGGTGATAATTTACGTAAACTCACGACGTCATAATTCACAATAGCAGTTGTCAAGTCGTTCCCATTGGCTGATAAACGACGCATTGTTGACTCGCTGGACAACACTTCTTTCAACGGCCTGTTGTCACGAGATTTTAGACGCAACAATTTGATCAGGACTGTTCGTTGTCAGTTAGGTACTATTTCTTGGACTTTTTAAAATATCCCTATACTATAATACAATAATAATAATGGGTTATACTATAATAGTATTTTATGTAAATGTTACATAATTAAGGTCTAACTACGTACAGTTGCATACACTGCTTTATTTACACACATATTATAGCTAAATCCGTTCAGAAACCCTAAGAATGACCGCCATTGCACCGCCATGGCCAACTTGATTGTGCCGGCGGTCGGAGGGCAGGACTGGATTTTCATTACGTTACCGTTATACGATGTGGTAATGTATTTTCATACGTTTTTACCCGTTTTCACAGTTTATTACATTGATGTTACAATCAATACTGGTAGTAATAATGGTGGTAATCAATCACATATGCTTTTCGAATGCTGAATAGAGGATTTATGATGTGGGTGTATATAAAAAATGTATACTGTTTTCCAAATTGCGTGCAAAAGCTAGTCTTTTTAGCAGCAGTATAAAATTCAGAAATTTGTATCGGATAAATATTTACACAAAATATATGATATATGCGAATAAATATAACATTATATTAGTTACACTAAGTTCAATCGTTGAATCCATTAAGTTGAACATTGAACTAAAGTTCAAATCAATTAAGAGGACAAGCATCCTTGTGTGGCAATGGAAATAAACGCACGTTATAAGATATGATGTAATGGAAGGTTGAGACTGAATATTAAATAATAGCTATATGTGGCAGTCTAGATAAAAAGGTCCCATTTGGCGTAAGGCGCTTACGTCGTACGTTTTACAGTCGTCGGGCCTAGCCGAGTTTCTTGCTGGAGTCTTCTCAGCTAGGTTAGAAGTAGCGAACCAGCGACAAAACTCCCATCAGCTCGATTCCCCCACTCACCCAGATCAGGTTGAACTCGGTTCAACTGATCTCGCTGGAAGAGCAAGCTTGTTAGGAGCATTCCAGTGTAGAAAACCGAATCGTGATTGGTCGCGGAAGGGTCCTGGATTTTCCCCCGGCTACCATCCCACACAACAGTCAGCTCGCTTTACCGCCCCAGAAGCATGAAGCCCAAGTCAGGTTTTAAAAAAAAGGTTTAGTATAGTGTTACGTTAGTATCGGGCCCAAGTAGATTGTCACATATTAGTAGCTGCAATGATAAATATACAATTTTAAAGTAACGAAACCTTTTAATGTAGTGATTTAAACTCGCATAATTTTCACTCAATATTTAATACAAACTTACCAACTTTTACTACTTATTTCGCCTGACATTTCGAACGTTACATTCATGGTCTCAGGCCGACTGGCGAGGAATTGTTCCAGGATTTTTAAACTGCGCGGGTTTATCAACATATTTAAAGTGCGCGCGATTATATCCCGTTTATACTAATTATAAAACTAAATATGTTTAGATTCAATGTTATATTATCTTTATAGTTGGGTGTCTCGCAGCTGTTCATCGGTAGAGGTCAGAAAAGCAGGTAAGCAAAAGGGAATAGTTTTGCTCCCAAACATCTTCAATTGATTTAATCAAGTTTTACTGATCTGTCACTCTGGTCCTCTCAGATAAATAGCTGCCAGGTCTAGAAATAAGGAAAAAATAGCAAAGTAACTACTAAATATGTACCAAATTCCGAGGATAGGCTCTTATTCTAGAAGACACGATTTAAAAAACCTAGGTCGTGGATTAAAATCGTTCGAATGTGTTTCGTATGAACGAAAAAAGAGTTATTTTTGCAAACTGGTTCTTGGTTAAGGAAAACATCGTGAGAAAACCTTTAGTGTACACGACTTATCTTAACAAGGTTTAGTTTTCCCTGTGGGTTAGTAGAAGGTCAAATGGCAGTGTTTTCCTTGGATTTTAAGGTCAAGTGCTAGTTTTCCCTCATCAAGTGATTTTTTTCTATGGGTTGGAAGTTCATGCACTTCCATAAAAATTAAATCTGACAACAAATGTTGAAATTCCCAAGATTTTTAGTTTATGTTTTCTTTAGTCCCAACGCAAAAATACCTAAAATTTATTGTGGCGGTAGTTTGTTCTATAGTTAACATATTCTTGGCATGCATAACAAATCTAAGTTATGACATTATTCGAAAAGTAAAATGATATCCTGGATTCGAGATGACACCCTGAACCGGAGCTATGAACCCTGAATAGCACTTCTCACTTTACCTCGTAAATTAACCTACGGTTGCCATTTCGTCTCATGAGATGATATAAAAAGTTGAACGAAATGAAAGTTGAAACGGTGTACGGCTTTTGAAAGCAAAATATACGTCTACAATGTATCCCACATTGTAAAAATAATTATATTAGTATAAAAATAATGTTTCAATGAGTAAGGGCAGTGCTCTCGCTGAAAATAGGTATATAGGTTTTTTATTCGTACTTTTATAAGTTTGAGTAACGTATTCGGTCCACGTATTTAGAGACAAAGAGGGCTTTTGTCCATTTCAAACGCTTACAAGCACAGAGACGAACATTCATGGCGGCGACACGACGCTGGAAAATGTATGAATGATACCACGAGGTTCAGCGGCAGGGGGTAATACATGCATAGATCTGCCCGCTGAATCTGACAGATATGGCACTGCATGCTGTACAGATCTATCCGCAGTCTCATCCCTGACCCGCGACATAACAAAGGATCATCCGGCCGGACATATCCGAATAGACTGTGCGTGTATTTAGTTTGTTAATTTGTGTGTGCTAATTCCTCATCATATTTGATCAGCGTTTTACCCTCAATGTCTATTCCTTTTATAATAAGGTGCAAAAGTTATACATATATTTTTGAATTGACTGTAGATATTTACTCATGCTAGCGACCCATTGGTAATTATGGCCCCCATAGTTATAGATCTATGTATGCTGAAATACATATAATTTGATATCGGGAGACAGCCAACTTAAGGCACTTTTGACTCATATTGACTCATATACAGGACTTTTTTTTTCTACAGAATTGGAATGATAAGAATGCCAGACAGCAATTAAAAGCGTGACTAAAAAGGCGATGATGTCAAGTGTCATTTGAAGTCGAAATTAATAAGTAATTTCGAGAATTGTGATGGACACCTCTCATTTGCACACTTTAAGTACTTTGCTAGATCTGTGTTTATTTTACCACTCATCAGCGTATGTACAGTCAGCATCAATAGTATCTTCCTACACGAAAGCCGCAAAAATATGTGACACGCTCTTATTTGTAGAGCCATAGGAGCGTGTCACATATTTTTGCAGCCTTCGTGTAGGAAGATACTATTGATGCTGACTGTACCTATTAGTATTAGCTATTCTGTGGTCACATTACCTGGTTTTCTTAATATTCGTTTCCTTGACCGGCATTTGGAATAGCACCTGCCCTTCGTCTAAGATGACGTTTCTCACGGGACATTTTTTTATACATTTCTCTTTGAAGTGATACTCTCGATGGAGATTCCGATAGTGATATTGACGAAACAAAGGAAATAGCAATTTTGTGGTTTACTGTGTGTAGGAAATTAAAACATTGGATAAAATAATTCGTCCTATAGATGTAGCATAAGATTGAAAGTAGCTTGCATAATCTAGAATCTAGCTAGAGTATCGAGGAACAGAATTAGCATATTATTTTCTATTAAGTAGGTATGTTACGGGACAGACCATCGAAAGTTGATCGACCCCTACTACATACACGTGCTGGCGAGTACAAAATACATAACAATATGATTCATGGAATGGGTTCAAGGTAAAAATTCCTGGAAAACCCGAAAATAATCGATAATATTAGTTACGACATCTTAAATGGCAGGACAACTTGACAGAATGTTAGGAAAATGCCATGAAAATTCAAACGATAGGGTCAACTTGAGGAAAAGAGAGGACGCCTTTTCCCAGCAGTCGGACACTAAGAATAGTACATTGCATAAGAAGCCGGGAAAACCGGGCTTACTGCTGGCCAAGTAGGAATAGGAAACCAAAATCAGTTCGTAAAACCAGCCGCCATCTTTAACGTCAAGGCCACTTTGCAAGCCTAGGCCTGAAATGTTGTATGAAATCTCATTACGTCCTCTCCAGTTGCTGCAACCACAATAGGATGCATTTGAGAGTTCCGTAAGAATTGTGCAGTCTTTCTTGGACATGCCGTATTTTAATTTTTTTTAATTAGTGGTATTAAAAGGTGCATGTCTGCTAAATTTTCTCCGAACCTGTTCAGCAGTTTTTGAGTTAAGGAGGAATCAATATAAAACATTTAATCTTACTAACTTTCGCATTTGAATTATTAAATTTTTTCCCTGTAATCGTTTCTGCAAAAATTCCTAAACTAATTACCTAATATGGTATGTTTCAGTTTGCGCAGAAATGTTGTCGTACATATATGTCCATTCTTCGTCTGTTCTCCTCTACAGGTCAGTATCACAACTAATTTCCGTGAAATTATGTAAGCAGATTTTAAGTATATTTGCGTCATTTTATTTTGGCGTTTTATTTAAGATAAGATAAGATAAGATAAAGAAATTTTTATTTGGCATATACACTTAAACAGTAATTTACAATTAAATAGCATAAGTTAATACAATACACCAAAAAGAGTGCCGCTCAGCATTTGCCATGACATTTGCCATGGCGCTGGTTTTCAAAGCAACCATGTAAAACAAAACAAAAATAAATAATATTAGGTTGCTAAAACATATATATATATATATATATACCCATATACAGTGGCTTCATAAAAAGCTTGGGAACACATGAGGAAGAGAAATAGCCTAGATGATAAAGAGCGGTCAGTGGTCATCTATGAGGAGGCTTTTACCAGACAGTGGTGCTTCAATAATTGGTACTTAGAAAAGACAAAGTGGTAAGTCAAGCAGCAGATAAGACAAGTCACATTTAAAATTAGAGCTACATTATTTGTTGTTCGATAAAGGTGATATCAGACGGTTCATTTATTGTTCATTTTCGTGTTTCATTTACCATCTTTCACTCCAAGTGACACGTCTGAACACAAAATGAAACAAAAATGAAAAATGAATTCATTAATGAAAATATCCAACAGTGTTGGATATTTTCATTCGGCACCTTTCATTCGCACTCCGAATGAACCAAAAATGATCAGTCTGAACACGGAATGAACGTTCACTTTGCCAAAGTGAACGTTTACTTTGGCAAAGTGACTTTGGTTCCCCATTTTCTCGAATCCTGTGAGTAGTATCAAGACGAATATAACAAATATAACCGCATCAAAATGGTGTTCAAGTGAAACGATCAGAATACTTTGTTGTTTTAGAGAATTTCAAAAATTACCAGTGTCTTTGGAACCGCAAACTAGACGAGTAAGTATAAAGACAGAATAATTCTCTCAGCAATGTATCTGAGGCTCCAAATATATTTACAATGCATGAACTCGGAAAGTGCTCTTTTTCAGAGTAAAGTCGTGTACAGAAAGCGATTCTTTGCCGCACACTTGCGGCAAAGGATTTCCATGGTACTTTTCTGCACAACTGGCCGCTTTCACACCGCCACTCGTTCGGAAATTAATTGCTTTCTGCACTTGTAGCATAATTGGTAAAACAAAGAAAGGCCGAGATCGCAGAAGTTTGCCGAGATCGTAAATATTCGATCAAGGGCTTTCTTTATTACCTCCCGTGTTGTGTACATCATTTTATGCCTGCACTTGGCCAGAAAGCGTCTTTTTCCGTACGCGCAGCAATATATATATATTATGGCCAGGTGTGGCATAAATATCTATTCTTCTTGGCAATCCAAGGTCTCACCCACCACCTTCTACGCTTTTTTTCTTGCCTTTTCGTTAATTATTTAATTAAGTAATCGCAAACTAAACTTATTCCGAGACGCACAACCCGACATAGTGAATGAAATAACAAGTGAATATTCATTTTTGTCTTTGCGTGTGAACACGGAATGAAAGAAGAATTAAGCATTCATTCCAGTGAACGTTCATTCGAGTGAACCGTCTGATATCACCTTAAGATACTTTTTAAGGTTTACTTTGAAGGTGGCTACTGATTTACTATTTCTAATGGGGGGTGGTAGATTATTCCAGCACTTCGTGGCGGCATAGCGGAAGCTGCCACGAAAAGCAGACGTGTTATGTTGTGTCGAAATAAATCTGAGAGCACCACGCACTGCACTGTTGGAGAATTTGAGTTTGTCGAATAAATATGGTGGTTGTTTTTTATATATAATTCCAAAAAGCAATGAGGCGAAGTGTAAGGTACGTCTAGCGGCCATATTTAAAAGCTTATACTTATTTAAAAAGGGAGTGACATGAGAACGGGGGGAGATGGTAAAACAAAAACGTGCGCAGGCATTTTGAACTCGCTGTATGAGAGAAGAAGTACGCGCTAGGAGGCATCCACCAAAGGCAGCATCGGCGTAGCGCAACTTAGACAGAATGAGGGCGTCACAAAGATTAATGCGTAAGTCAAGATTAATAAAATTGCGGACACGGTATAGAACTTTGAGCCTGTAAAAACAATTCTTCACTAACTCCAGAATGTGCCATCCATTACTAGGCCCAGGTTACGAGCCAAAAAAACACGCTCCAGGCGATTGCCCATGACAGAAACTTGTGCTTCAAAAGACTCGAGACTACGTAACTGAGTATCTGAACCGAAAATCATTAATTTTGACTTGCTTGAATTTAGGACCAGACCATTTGATTTACACCAATTAACAATTTGTTCTAAATCTGAATTTTAATTTGTTGACTGCCATATCAATTTCATTAGGTTTAGAGGATAAGTATAGTTGTAAATCATCGGCGTAGATATGGTAATTGCAATAAGTTAATTTGTTTATGATATCCGCACTGTATACAATAAAAAGTAACGGCCCTAATATGGAACCTTGTGGCACGCGCACCATATTTGGTGTTATAATTTAAAAATTGGCACATATGACTAAGATATTGGCGGAGCCATATAACTATTGAGTTTGAAGTATGCTCGCGAGGTCTACAACTCACAGAACCACTTGCAATTATGTTCTAGAAAAATAATGATTCTAAAGTTCGAGTCATCGTGTAGAAACATCCGCCTAGTGAAAACAAGCCGTGAAGGTGACTTTGACAAAAAACTGAAATCGTTGCACAAAAACAAGAAGCAATTCTTTATACAAATAAAGAATTGCTTCTTGTTTTTGTGTTACAGCCGTTACAGGTTTGCTAGTAAATGACGCATCTAATAATATGGTTTAATTTCTAATTGAAGGGTTATCAATTATCGCGCCGTGTTGCAAATGAAAAATGCAAGCTAAATCGATTTACTTTTTTATATAAATCGCTCATGTTCATTATCTTTATTTTTGTATATTAATTAATATTTTGTTATATTACACGACTAAGAACGATGTATGTCGTGATCGGGATTCGCTCCTACATTTTTATAGTTCAGGATTGACTTGAATTAATAAAAAGGTTAGGTCTTTATTGCCTATAATACTTATTTATATTTTTTATACGAACATAATCAATTAAATAAATTTCATCGCACCTGTTTTAAGTTACTAGTTATTTATACTTATTAAAACTTTATTTCATAGCGCTAACTTAATTAGCAATTGTAATAGACGATTTACAGTACAGTTATCTTTACGACAATAACCTTAGTGTAATTCATAAAACATGTCATTGGCTGTTACTTGATCTTGTGTTTGGTAACAAACACGCATTATCGGGTACCATCTTACATTGGTGCGACATGACTTTACCAGAAGCGGACCAGTGCAAGTGTGTCCCAGATTACGCATAATCGTTAAGAATCGAGGGGCAAAATTATAAAGGTTCTAAAGATAAGACGAGTGTATATTGGTTTGTGAATGTCTGCAAGCATAGAAGCCATCAAATCTGTTTCAAGGCTGACGGGTTTATTCACCTTTAGTTAAAAATAGCACTTCAATGACTCACGATTTTAGTCTCAGCTTCAGCATTATTAAGTATTTGCGATTAATACAATTATAGAGGCCTTGTTAAAGCGAATCTAGCTAGAGCCACGTCAGATATGACACAATAATGAGAGCGACGAAACTCCACTCGTTACTTTATACTATGCTGATTTCTAGTTCCGGACATCTGGCAGCTGTAAAGTGGCGGAGGTCAAAGAATGCAAACCACTTTAAAAATACACATCCTAGAGTTCTGTTTTTGATGCAGTAATATGAGAAATCATATAAATAATTAGATTATATCATTGCCAAAAGTTTCTGTTGGGGGGAAGTAGTCCAAAACGATATTTATAATGTAATTCATAGTTTATCGCCAACTGTTCGAAATAATTCGCAATGTTTTTTCTTCTACTGTTAAATTATAGGCCCCGTCCTCTATAAATAAGATAATTTCAGGAGTTTTTACCTATTTTGGTGTAACTATTTTCTAATTCAAGAATTTTGCTAGCCTGCCAATCCGACCTCCACCCATTAAAAGCTGCCTGCTGGATCTGGCAATAAGGATAGTATTGCAATCTTACTAGACAGGTTTCGTTGCTCTCACTATTGTGTCATATCTGACGTGGCTAACTTAAGTCCAAGACGTGACGTGACGCGACAATATCAAAGAAAACTCTAATTGGTCGCTTGCCGTTGACGCTGAAGATATCGTAAAATTTTACCGTCACGATATTTGCAGGGGAGCCAAATGTATGAGATTGTATGTAACCGCTTTTAATCTACCGTGGACGGATATGATAAGCCATTACCGTCGATGGTAAACTAAAAGCATCTTCATACAACTCCATAGATTTGACTCCCTTATTAACATTGTGACGAATGTGACGATATACCTGGGATGTCTACGTTAAAGTATAAAAAGTACATTTACGTCAATCTGGGCGGTAAGTGAGATTTGCCGCCCACGGGCGCAGCGGAAAATCTCACTTCACACCCAGGAGAAGACGCAAAATTGTGTACGCACCGCGGGCGGTAATAAACAAGGCCTCAGATCGCATGTTTATGGTCCTTAAACCTTCGGTTCGGGCCACAAATGCCCGCGATCTGAACCGTTCTTTATTTTACCCCTCTAGGTACGTAATATACTATTAAAAGCGATAATTGTAATTTCGTCATGGGGTGTTCCTTATTGTCGGATTAGTAAACATGAAATTGCAAGTGTTATAACATTTTTCTCAAGAACTTATTTGTAACAGTTGGGTCGATTATTCAAGTAAAGATCAAAAATTGGCAATCCTCAACCAGACACTCGTCTGCAAACTTATATATTGTAGAGATCTGTGTTTTCATTACTTATCTCTATATCATATCTGATCAGATTCTCCTTATTTGCAAGCCATCACTTACTTACAATCTATTGGCAATCATTATGTCAATTTAAAAAAAAAACGCTTACATGTAGTCTATAGATAATATAATGCTTTTTATTTTTTTATTTTAATTTATTAGCTACACTAAACAGATATCATACAAACTCCAATAACAATATAGTAGGCGTTAAATGTCTTATAACTACCACGATATCCAAAGCAAGTAGGTATACACATACACAGCATGTTCTACAAGTAAAAGCGGTATTAGATATTGCAACCTGCAGGGCCCAATCTGTCAGGTTGGAAGGTGTAATTAAAGGTAGGGCTCGTAGGGAGCTGAAGGAGGGGCAGGGAGAGGCAGGGTACACAACAGATTGGGCCCTGCAGGTTGCAATGTCTAATAGCCGTTTAAGCCCAGAATTTTACAGGTAAGTAACTAAAGTAACATTTACTATTAGTAACATTTACTTTATTTGTAGAAAAAAGGTATAGTGCATGTTTCATTGTAAACATAAATTTGTTCTACATTTTCCAGCTTCTAGTTCATATGCTTTATGAAATACAAAATATTACTGTTTCTTCAGTCATTTCAAGGTTTGTGCTTGTTTTCTACTTCTCTTTGTGATTAATTAATTTACACTATCAACGAATTATCTATTTACATTTAACAATAATATTAAATGACAATAGTGCACGCTGTAACATTGCGCAGCAGCTGTTCTTCACCGATGCATTTTTTTATCCTTTTGTGTAGCGATATCGTACAATATCGGTGTATCGTACGATACTTCTTACACAATCTTGACACAAAAGCAGGAAATCCTATTGTTATATTTGGGAGTGTTCTAATAATAGAGGCTGTTGCTATTGTTGAATTTACTAAGAAGACGATTGTATTTGCAGAAATAAACGAAAATATCAGGGTTCGTGAGAAAGCAGAGTTTGACCAAACCACATACAAATTACAGAGATTTAGTAACTAACCTGTGAATAATTCTAGCATATTAAATCTTTATTAATGATGGGTGGATGCGCCAAATATTTTAAACGAAGGTTTAAATGGATATAATATAATATAATGGATATAATAAGCGAATTTAGAGCAGGGCCAGAGTTGTAGTTAAGATAGGGCAGTGCTAATTTAAGGTAGGGCATGGCCAATATCAAGGGCATTTACTTTATTTTCATATTCGAAGAGTAAGAGAGTGTTCAAGGTGGCATTGCTTCATAATTAATGCCCCCATCACCCCTCCAGCTACGGCTCTGATTTAGAGGGATTCTTTTTTATCCGGGTGTACCTATTCTTGACAATTTTAGCGTTCTAAATACGACCAGGCGCGTCTAGCATATTCACTCTATATTTGAATGACAGGACTCCAATCATGTCCTTTTTCCACACTTCTATTGATTATTTGTTTATTTATGTGTATCAAGTCTTGTAAGCCGACCGATACTTATGGAGGTCCAAAGGGGAGGCCTATTTTCAGCAGAGGACGTCTTATGGCTGAGATGATGATGATGATGATGAAGTCTTGTAAGTTAAATTTAATCACTTCACAGTGTCTGAATGAGCTCATATTTGTCATACTTCCGTATTTTACATGGCAATGCCGACTAATAGGTACAGTCAGCCATAAAGTGGGTACCAAAAATTGTTTTGGGAGTTACCTACTTGTTTGTTGCTTTATTTTTATTGTTGTTTTTGATGAATCCAGAACCGCAGATCTAAGCACATTACCGCTACATTTATAAACAAGGTACAAAATATACAATTTATAGGTATTCCTATTTAACAGAAAAAAAGACAATCGAGTTTATAATAAAATAAAGTCAATCATGCGGCAGTTAAAATATAGCTCATGTCAAACATACGAGGCCAGTGGAATCTAATTAACATTGCTTTTCATTGATACCTACTAGCTGAGAAATACGACTCTTAATTTAATTAAACTTCATTACTTAATTAGTAAAACTTTAGAGGAACGACTCGAATGAGTCATAATAAATAATAGCACAGCACAGACAGTTGAAATAATAGATGTTCTAAGTTGGACTCAACCTCGGGCGTCATCGTCGTTGGGTAGATTGCAGAAATGATGTTCCTTTTGTTGCATTTACTGTCCATGAAAACACAATGGATTTAAAAATATACTCATTAAACCTACATTGTGCTATTTTTGATATCTAAATAATGTTCCCAGAACCTACTAGCAATCTTTGGATACCACCACCTATTATCACGGTTATAATTTCTGACTATAGTTTAGAAAAGAAAACACGATATTTGACAAACATCGAGTCAGGTAAAGAGAAACCATTGGGCCAAAGATTTACAAACACAGTGCAGACTATAACAAAGGTGAATGACCCAAATTGTCTTGCCTAATTGCATGAATAAGTGAAAATAAACGTAATAACAGCAACTTGTCAAACGCGTTTTAGTAGCGATGTCATCGTCATCTTATAGCGGCGGCATCGCGAAAACGCGTCATCTGCGTCTCTTTCTTTTGAATCAGCAAGTGCGATAGAGAGGGATAAAGCGAAATTTCGATCTCCGATGTTCGCGGTAGCAACAAGTATATCGCAGCGAATTTTCAAATGTCATTGGGATGCACTGCCTAGTCAACTGATTCGCGAGAGGTGAGGATATTATAACGTTATAATTATAACAACGAACAATAGAAATGGAACGAAAGCTAAATTACGTTACGTTCCACCGTATTTTGACGGATCGGCTAACATAAAAATTGATATAGATAGCTGACGTTTGAAATAAAATTGACAAATTTAAAGGATGTGGTGACTTACGATTTGTACGACTATCGACTTGCTGGGGGGTGATTTTTGAGATTCGAGCACTCGAAAGTGACATTTAAAAGTCTCAATAAAACGATGAAATTATGTTTTCAAATTAACAGTGATAGAAATTTAAAATCATGATCATTTAAACTATTAATTCCATGCGAAAAAATTGGCGACAAACTTTTGTGTGCGATTATTTTCGAGCTTAAATTTTTTGAATTCGAGCGTCCGGCTGTCAAAAATCGGCCCCCTGGTATGGTATTGGTTGAAACCGGAATCTTTACTGAATATTTACAGAAGTTTATATGTGTCGTATATCTTTTAGATCTTTTAATAAAAATGTAGGTACGGCTGTTATAATACTAATAGAAACAGAACGTCTCGAACATCTCGAACAGGGAGGTGATTTTTGAGATTCGAGGACTCGAAAGTGACATTTAAAACTCTGAATAAAACTATGAAATTATGTTTTAAAAAAACAACAGCGATGGAAATTTTAAATTATGATTATTTGAACTATTAATTCCATGCAAAAAAATTGGCAACAAACTTTTGTGTGCGATTATTTTCGAGCTTAATTTTTTGAATTCGAGCGTTCGGCTGCCTAAAATCGACCCCCAGATCCCTAGATAAAAAAAACAAAAGTGGTCAAATAATTATAAAAACAAAAATACCTATACCATCACGCCCATCACTCTATCATGTTCTCAAAAATTACAGTTTATTTCGGAAATAAAATTCTTAATGAAAATGTAGAGCTTTATGAAGTTTAGACAAGTTCGTTTATAGTTCTGATTAACAGGTACGGATAAATTTTAAAGGTATAAATTATTTTCATTGAAATACCTTTTTTTTCGGTACCGAGTCCCTGTTTGAAAATATATTGAGCAAAACATGAATAATGTTTCTTTTAAATGTACCGCAACATGTAGCGAAGATAAATATTACGGATAATTGACTTAACGGAAGACTTACAACCCAAATTGCTTTACCTGCGTGCGAGTTCAAGCAAAAACCGCACTTAAAACTAATTTGAAATCATCTTTATTTTTCCTCCTTTAGATTTAGGTATTTCTAATGGAAATCTTAATAAAGCAGTTAACCTCAAATGTCTCCAATTTAATGAATAAGCGCAAAGTCAAACAATACAACATTAAAAGCAAAACAATACTTACAGTACAATGCTTCACTAATTCATCAATATTCCGTGACCCATTTCGCAGAATCACTAGAGTTCCATCGAATCGTTTTCTAACCACAAATACAGTAGACACGTGTTCACAAACAAATAGTCTGTGATGTTTCTGTTATATACACTGTTCTATAATTCGGGAGCGTTTTGCGAATTTGAATTTCGAATTTAATAGTTTTTTAGATGCACGACCGGCCGGCGTGTGCTTCGTGTGCGTGTGGCGGTGTGGCATAACCGCGGCGCGAGCAGCGCATTGGCTATGGAAGCCAGCCGGCGCGCAGATGATTCTTTCCACTTACGTAATGCAGGCGACTTAAACACTCACGCGCACCAGTCTATCTTTGACTTTCTAATTAAGACTACAGCGGCCAAATTGTAATGTGCTTATACTGGTTTGGCTGAGCGTGTGACTAGATAAGCAATGGATTCGACGAAAACAGTGAAATGTCATATTTATCACGCCACCGGCGCACGCTTTCCAAACGAATTGAGGTTATGCTCTACGCGCGTTGCATTGCTACTGCTCCTACACTGGTATTACTTGCGTCTGTGCAGAAGCGGCAATGGATGGTGAAATATGTAGCGGCAGGATAGTTTCGTAGGTTGATACAGGAATGCACCACATGGTCGTCAGACTTAGCAAGTGCGTTGATAAGCCCTTTTTAGGGTTCTGTTTTCAGTTTTTGCTCGTACGATGTTTTCGACCTTCATTCAGTCGTTTCATAATATTAAATAATATTATACACCCTCCACGAACATCAAATTCATAAATTGATAAATTGATTTATTAATATATTTTAACGATAACGCCAATTGTTCGTTGACTTTGCTGGACATTCGTATTAGGAGTAGAAACTAAGACATGGTAAGTATATTTTTATTTAAGTTACTGATTGTTAAGTATATTTTTTTTTCAAATTGAAAGGAGTTTATTTAATCCATCAAGAATGTCAAATACAAATAGAAAATAAAACAATAGTTAAGTATATTAATATTTAAAAAATGTTATAACAATTTTTATACAAAAATTTCATTTTTGTGACCACATTTCACTCGTTGCCATCTTTTATTAGGAATCTGAAAGTTTTTTTCTATATATTGCTCTATTATTTTATTTGTAAGTAATAGTTCAGATTCCCAATAAAATGAGTAAAATAAATTAAGGTAAAAAAGTATAGAAGGAGAAATATTTTTTTTAATTTACAGTATGCAATACGGTCCCCTTGTAAGTAGCCCGGTTTCGCTCTTGCCTACATTTTAATTATAACGGATCCTGGTAATAATAATGAGCTTCACACGATGCGTTTTCGTCGTTTTGGCACTGACAGTTTAACTGACGTTGACATCTGCTTGATTATTTACGAGTAACATGCTTCTATCAGTACGCTTACCATGAGTTATGACATTGGCTTTTTCGAGAACGAGTATCGAGTGTCCTATCTGTGCATCTTGCTTGTAACATATTAGTGTAAACGAGATGCACAGATAGAAAATTCGTTACTCGTTAACGAAAAATGTCAACGTCAAACTCATGGTAGCCGTACAGAACCCTTAGTGTAATAGCTAGGGATACACGCACAGATACGCACGATACGCAGATACGACGGATATGCACGGCGGACAGATCCGTCCGTGCCGGACGGATCTATGCGCCGGGCATGTCTATCGGACAAATCTGGCGGACACATTTGTGCGTGTATCCCTAACTAATGTCATATTTTATATTTCTTAATTTAGCATGAGATATAGGCTTAATCGTATCGTACTATACAAGATAGGTTGACATACATTCAGACTGACTCATAAATCCTTACATTATGAAACATTAACGATATGAACCTTATCTACGTCCGTACCTTGTACGGTTCAGATTCTGATAAAATGGTTGTCATTTTATTTTTAGTGTGTTATTGAATAATTGAGTTCAAATTAAAATAAATAGGTATTGGTAGTTTGACCTTAGAATCTCAGATGTAATGACTTAATGAGATAAATGTTATTCGCAGGTAATATTAAAATAGCAGGTCGAGAGATAAATATTTATTTGTTAAACAAAAATTAAAAGTAACTAAAACTAACATAAATCTAAATAGTTAATTCTAAAAATAAAACTAAACTAAAACTAAAATAACACATAATTATAAAAGATAAAAGACTTAAAAATCTGTACATATTTACAAGTAAAAAACTGGCTCAAGTTCGGAGCCCGACGGGAGGGTGCCCAGAAGGCTGGCGGAGTTGCCACGCTGAATGGCGATTCCTATGCGCTGGGCAAGGAAAGCGCCAGCCCTCTGGTCACCCGTAGCATCTTTGAGGCGTTTCCCCAGTTGCCTAAAGATCGCGTGAGCTCCGGGTCCCCAGGGTCCGAGGGTTTCCACCCCAAACGGCACAAACATGTAGCTAGAATCGATCGCTGCATATTTGCGCCGCTTGAGGCGCTCGGTCTTTTCGGCAGCCGCTACAGCCTTAGAGATAAATTACATTATAGAACTAGAATAAATTTGTAGAATAAACTAGAAAAACTAGTGTCTATGCCAATTCATGGGATTAGGTTGTCAAGCGGACCCCAAGCCGGGATAAACGCTAGGAAGAAGAAGAAGAACTAGAATAAATTTGTAATCCGCATAGAATACGTGAAATTGCAAAAACCCCTTCCGTTTGACCTGAATTGTGACGTTTTCAAGCCAAAGGTACATCATTGTCGCCATTGTCGGTTGTCAAAGGCGTTATTGCCATGCAAATTCATTTAGAAATAAACCCTATTAACCCGATAATGATGTGTATTTGACTTGAAAACGTATTGACACATTTCGACATGATCAAATTATGATTCTTTAAAACACTTTTGTTATCTAAAGTAGAGGCTGTTATAAATACCAGGCCCAATTACAATTTCTGAATAGGTGTTAACAATTTAATTACGTATACACATTGACATAGAAAAATATTAATTTTATTAATATTAATAAGGATAGAAGAGTATGACAAAATGACTCTTACAGCATTTGAAATTCAGTGTCGATAAATATCAATAAACTTATAAAAACGAATATAAACGAAATAAAAATAAAATAAAATAAAATAAATACAGGTAAAGAATATTAAAAACATATTAACATCTAGTTAGAGATCGAGCACGATTGACGACCGACACGTTATACGGTTTGGTTGGTTCCGTATTAGTTAGGTATCACGTGCTGTTTGTTTTATCATCAGGCAGTGGGTGTAGAATATAACCAGATTATCAAATTAGTAATTTTCCTTATCCGTGCCTGCGTCTTAATTCCGTCAAACCAGCAGACATAACAACTAATTACTTTAAAATTAGACTAAAATGGTTTGACATTCTTTATCATTCGCTATAAATTTAATATTTGACTACATTATCCCCAGGATAAAAACGAAATTCAAACGCATTTGTTTATTTTTCGTAATCTAATCGCCATGGTTATCGCTATCGCTCTCGCCATCAATGCACTTCAGTGGTCAATGATCGATATCATCCAGAGGACACGGACACAATAATACTGACCAGTAACCGTCCAATTTAAGTCAGACCTTTACTTGTGCAAATTTTCTTGGACAGATGAGGTCGACTGGTTCTGGACAATAGGCAGGTTCATCTTCCATACTGCAGTTAACTGATTATTTGTAGGTAATCCCTATTTCAAAGGTATTAAGGTCCATTAATGTCGTCAGTCATATCAGTAGCAGGTAAGACCCATGCATCCACGGTCCATCGAATCTGCCTCATGCATTTTTGTTTTTCAACCGACTTCGAGATTTCGAAGGAGGAGGTTATCAATTCGTCGGGATCTTTTTTTTTGCTATTTTTTTATGTATGTTCATTGTTCACCGACTGTTCGAAGAGGGATGGACCGATTTGGAAAATTATTTTTTTGAAAGAGTATAATTCACAATTAGTTCCATTGTCACCAGGTCCAGATCTGATGATGGAATCCTGGAGAAATCGAGGGAACTCTTCAACTACTATAGTGATTTCACTATTTTTTTTACAGGAAATCGACCAGGGGGGTGATTTTTGAGAATCGAGCACTCGAAAGTGACATTTGAAACTCTGAATAAAACGATGAAATTATGTTTTAAAAATAACAGTGAAAGAAATTTAAAATCATGATTATTTAAACTATTAATTCGTATTAAACATAACAAACTTTTGTGTGCGATTATTTTCGAGCTTGAATGTTTTGAATTCGAGCGTCCGGCTGTCAAAAATCGCCCCCCAGTTCCCCTTGAAATAGCGTATCCTAAATGAAGCCGGTATTTTTGTTTAAAATTATTATTGTTATGAGACTTATGAGCGATGAGGAAAACGAATTTTAGGTACATAATTGGGTTTTACCCTTTAACGGGCAAGACTGAAAAAAATCCTCGATTCTAGCCTCAACGCCAATCTATAGTCCTAAAAATTCTGTACAAGAAAAAAATACAAAAAGATGATGTTACAGGTGGTCTTTTTTGAGACCGGTGCTCTATAAAGGGTTAATGCACAGTTTTTTAAAGCTTCATTTTTATGTGGTTGCTCATAGGTACAGCATAATATCAAATATTGAATGATATAAACCCACTAATTATTTATTAGTACGTTTTATGCTACATTGATATGTTATCTTTCTGGTTTAATAGTTTCTAATCCTGAGTGCAAACCACGACGCAGTAAAGTTGTCATACTGTCAGATAATGCCGGTTATCCGGCAGTATTCTTTATTACATAGTGCAATTACTTAAATCTGTACAAACATTATAATTATGAAGTATAGAGACGTTTCAACGGGCTTTAGGGCTCAATGTTACTCTGCGTCCGTAGGAAACACCTTAGACAACCCTACACATGATCCCTGGGTGGTGCTAAAAGAGTAACAAACTTGGCAGCTGCCAGTGCAGCTGCCAAGTTTCCATCCATCCATCCAAGGGACAGTTCCCATCCGGACCTCGCAGCGCTCACTGGATTTTCTTTACCATCTACTTTCTCACTACTGTTACCACTTGAGAGACGAAAGCCTATCTATATCCAGTGACGTGTAGCAATTAGCAATACGATTAATAAAATAAATAACGGGCTTTAGAAAGAAGTAAGAGTAATTAAAATGCAAATACAAATACAAATACGTTTATTTCATTACTTTAATACACTTTTTCTAAAATGGTAAATACTTACACCTAAATATTCTTAGCAGATAACAAAAGTTAATATAGTTTCTGTCATTTAGGCACTAACAGCTCAATTGGGTTCTTCAAATAAGGGTCAAAATTGGGTAAGATTAGCATAGACCGAGCTACCTTTATTAGTATCTGAAACACAAACACAGAGTGTACATTGTTAGCTTGTCATACAGTCAGCAGCAGAAGTAGGTAAGCGAGTGACGCTCAAAATCAGATGGACACAACTTTATTGTTATGAGAATAAGAGCGCGTGTAGGTCCTTTTGAACATTCGCTTAGCTACATCTGCTACTGACTGTACATTATTATGCGACCTGTATCTTGATTTAATGGTAACTTTATTTCTGAACCGAAGTCGATCCGATCAAAATGCAAATCCGGTCGTTGTATTTTTTTATCCTGCTGTTCGCCGTGTGTGATTGATTGGTCCGGTTGTCGGTTGTGTTTACAGAACAGCATTCATTCTTTAGCCGGGTCTGCGCTAACTATTGAAAACAAGAATTAATTAAACATATAAAAAAACACTAGACAAAATTATAAACGCGCCATCTATCGCGTTTAAATTTTCTAAAAATCACCATAAGTTTATCTCCGAACTTTGTCCGAAAACCGCAACCAAATCTGACAAGGCATTTTGAAGACAAATGGAAACATCTTGTTGGAGCCCAAATGTTTTGAAAGATTTTTTTTTTCGGCTCTATTGCTTTTCAAAGGTTGTCTGATGATCACGTATTGTTCACGTTGTAAACGTTAGTATTACCTAGTGTTCACTAGGTAATACTAACGTTTAGCTGCCGTATTTACAAATATTAGTAACAACTTATAGGTTATAAGCCTTAAAAGTACTGAAATGTGTGATTGTTCTTTATGTCGGTACTATCCCTATCCTTACTAATCCCTACTAATATTTTACATAACTGCGAAAGTAAGTCTGTCTGTCTGTTACCTGTTCACGCTTCAACCGCTGAACTAATTTAAGTACTTAGATTAAAATATGCTGGAAATATTTTGCACGCCGCCGCCGCGCCGGGAAAGGATGTAGGATAGTTATTTTGATAAATTAAATCATTCCTTTAGGAGGTCTTACCTGGGGGGCAGAAATTCAGTAGGTTGTAGTGTTCATTCTACGTATCGCATTCAATGTTGCGGATGGAAGTTGGTAGGTATTATATACTCTTCCGGGCTCCTGTTAGGTCGGTTTGTACCCGTATTTGGCAGCAGTAAGAGATTACGGGTTAGGATTTGAATCCTGAAAAGGTCGAATTGGAGTGGTGTTACAGGGATTGTGATTAACATTGCTGATGGATTGTAAATATTTGTATTTTTTAGATGTATTTTTGTAGTTAAATAACAGTAGGCAGGACACTTGGTGTGAAGGAAAGATGGGGATGGACGAGACGGGTTACTAGCTGGATGGTGGCTAAAATGGGTCAAAAAGTCAGCGTGGAGATCGTCAACCAGATGGTCAGATGATATCTGCCGAACGGCGGGTGTGCTGATGGGACTAGGGTTGATAGTATTTTCCAAACCTACATAAAAAAAATAAACCATGTTGTTACCTCATGAAACGTTCCAAAAATATAGTATTTTCGTCTTTTTTGCATATTTTCAACAGTACACCAAGCCAAAATATATTACGATACTATATATTATAGTACGGGTGGCAACCCTAGTCATGGGACTGGCATGGGACCGAGGAGAGTGGCGTAAGGTGCATTGGGGTAAGATAGAAAGGTATTTTTTCTAGGGGTAAGATAAAAAGTAGTCTGTAATGCTCCGGAATATGGATGATTTTTTGTCTTACCCCTAAAAAAATACCTTTCTATCTTACCCCAACGCACCTTAATAAAGAAGTGGCTTACACCTTATACTCAGTAGTGGGTGGTGGGTGGATACGGACTGAATAGATTTGACTTTGACTTTAGAATGAAACAATAAGAAGCCAATATTTAACTAGATTAGGTTTTTACTCGCTCGTACACAGCTTCACTTCATATATTTGTTTATATTACAAACAATGTATATATATATATATTTTTTTTTTTTTTTTTTTTTTTTTTTTTTTTTTTATGTATATTTGTATATAATACCAATTAAACTTCTTTTTTTGTATTCCGAAGGTGACTTAGCAATTAGCACATAAATACCTACTACTGATTTTTACTTCAAAGAGAAAAATTCAAGGTGCCTGTGAAAAATCGATTAGCAATTCCTTTGATGAAATGTTTGCTTTCGTTATACGTAAAGGAAATTTAATTAGATGAAAAATTAAGTAATTGGATTCCGACATCTAATCTAATTATCAAGGGTCGCATTCCGCATAGTTCGTGACCTGTTAGATATTCGTTTTTTTTAAGTAGGTACTTAAGTATCCGGCGGAACAGACGTAATTCGTGAGAAAGAGAAATGTATTGTGAAACAAACTAGGTACTAAGTGCTCAGTTTTCATTGTTACGAGTATTAAGTGCAATTTAGCTCTTAAATTGTAGTAGGTATCAAGTTTAAAACTTTGTTTTTTTTTTTGTTTTTAGTTGTTTTGGGTACCTACCTATACGGAGGACGCTGCTTCAATAAGTAGGTACCTAAGTAGTAATTTTATATTGCCATGGAGATGGCTCCACACGTAGAGCCACCATCACTCTCCAGTGATATATGTAACTTGAACGTTTACATAAAACCAGTAGGCAGTAGGCAGCATGACATGCGTTGTCGCGCGCGACTCTATATTTCGAGTCACGCGATAACGTAAGTCATGCTTGACGTACATTTGAGTAAATATATTTAGACCTACCTATGTGTATTATTGTATATCATGTCACTCTTCGTGTTACTTACCTACCACTTGATGTAATCTGTTCAGAAGATGGTAAAAGGTAAGGATGACAATCTCTATGTTACAAAAGTGTCCGTCAAAGATGGTAGCGCATATGCAGTGCACTTCATGCGGAGAGATTTGGAACTATTATTTACGTCACTCTGGGCGGTAAGTGAGATTTACCGCCCTAGGGCGTAGCGGCAAATCTCACTTCACACCCAGGAGAAGACGTAAAATTATGTACGCACCACGGGCGGTAATAAAGAAGGCCTAAGATCGCTTGTTTATGGCCCTTACCTTCGGTTCGGGCCACAAATGCCAGCGATCTGAGCCCTTCTTTATTTTACCGCCCTAGGTACGTAATGTACTATTACTGTTTACAGCTGGACAGTTTTTCGACCGTTCTCTATAAGAGATACTCTTTATACAATCCATATTAGGTATTCAGAGTTTTGAATATGCAAGAGCGATAGAGAGGAATAAATACCTAAATATTATGGGACAATTTTACACGAAGATAACGAAATTTATATTTTCGGCGTTCGTGGTATGCCCGCGGGATAAAATAAGATCTCCAAAGAAACCTATAAACTTACGTCAGAAGGCCATCCATGGTTGTCATTTTATCGCCTATCGCGTCATGCGTCACTTTTGCTCTACTTGTTAGAACGTGACAGTCGAGTTGTCGAGAGACTGTCGAAGTCGAGTTTCGATTATAAGCTTTTACCATAAAGCTCTATACCTGGAGTAAGCTTAGGTTGTAGATTTCCCCTCTGTCAACGTTATTAGCAGGAAAATCTAATAGGTTTATAAAAACTATTTCAAAAATCGATTACACGCATTCAGTTCATCGTTTTCAGTGAGTAAAGAGCTCTGTGAAAATGCCTTTATGTATTGTTTTTAGGTGTAAAAAATGTTCTATTATGTCTAGTTTACAAAAATATGAAATATAATTTCACATGTAATTATAGTTCATCGTCATCGTCATGTGATATATAAGCTTTTACCATAAAGCTCTATACCTGGAGTAAGCTTAGGTTGTAGATTTCCCCTCTGTCAACGTTATTAGCAGGAAAATCTAATAGGTTTATAAAAACTATTTCAAAAATCGATTACACGCATTCAGTTCATCGTTTTCAGTGAGTAAAGAGCTCTGTGAAAATGCCTTTATGTATTGTTTTTAGGTGTAAAAAATGTTCTATTATGTCTAGTTTACAAAAATATGAAATATAATTTCACATGTAATTATAGTTTTACTTTTTTATCATTACTATTATGATTTAAAAAAAAATCCATATCGAAAATCCAGCGTCGTTTACTGAATCGTTTCAAAGATAATCGTTTATTTTCTGACGGGCAGTAACTAGTTTTGACGTTTGACACTTATGCATATTTAACGCCCCTAAAGATTACTGCCTTCTATATTTTGTTTGAAAATACAAGCAAAAATGATCCTTGGCTTTTTTGTTTGACATTTGCAAGGACTGCATCCAATAATGAACCATATTTCAACATATGTAAAATCAACTATTTGTTGCTCCATTTAGTGTCGTGACTTACTGTCAAATATGCGTGATATTTTCAAGTGAAAGGTACATCATTGTCCTTTATCAATAAGGCGATGCTGCTATAAAAATTCATTTAGAAATAAACTTTATTAACAACCGACAATGATGTACCTTTAAATTGAAAACGCCATACGTATGCTACCTCGCCCCCCTCAGATTTTGGCAGACTTTTTTGTTTGGAAAGATGAGGCGACGGCTCCTCCAGGTATAGAGCTTTATGGCTTTTACAGAATATACAAGCTCGAGTTATATACGCTGTCGGATGTCGAGGAGATTTCCAATAACTTATTTACGCCAATACTTTTCGCTACTAAATGAAGGATATTTTTTACTAGCCTCGTGGCGGTGGGTCAAATTTTTTCTTAGGCAAACCAGTGCTGAATTTGGCTTAAAATTTCTTTACGAGCTGTAGAAAAACTGCTCAAGCACCTGAAACTTAGGCAAGCCGACGGGAATCGTGTTCTATGGACGCGCCGCCACTTCTGCCTATTTGAGAAACTTGTCTCTATCTTTGATCTTCAGAATTTCATTGCTCAGTCCGTCTTATAGCAGATATGTATCTAGAGGATGGTAGGTAAACAAAGAAATAGAGTTATTTTGAAATAGGTACGTATATAACAGAATACAATCCGAATAAAATTTAATTCACATTCACAACACATTCAAATGCATTTTAGGAATTCACAAAAGTTATAGCTAAATTTGGCAAATATTGGGAATAAGTATAATTATTCCCAATATTGTTTACATTTTATTAAACTAGTAGTCCGCTTCGAACTGAGAACTCGCGATTTACTTGCAAACGAGTTGACCAATATAACAAGACCCCAAGGAGATTTTTTTTTCTCCTTCTAGCTCCATAACCACTTGATCGACCCTGCTCATATACGAACTTACAAATTTTATGTATCTCTGCTACAGCCCCAAGAAATTTCATGAAGATCAGAAAAACGTTACTAAAGCTATCGTCAGACAATCTATCGAAATCAAAAAGCCACCCAAATGCCGAGACGTCCCAGTAGCCAGGACAGTTCGGTTCGGTCTGGAGTTGTTTGTAAGAACTCAGTTCGTTTACGCTCCGCGAGTTCGAAAACGGAAATAAACCTGCTACCTGCTAATCTTGACGACAAATTTATATTAAGTAGGTTTTTTTTGTAAAACGTATTTTTATTTACTTGTCGTCATCATTATCAACTGGTCGAGTCGATTTTGACGTGGCCATATTCGATGGGGTAACGCTTAAATTACATATTACAGAGAATCTTTCGTGGTCATTATCATAATATATCCTTTTTTAGGGTTCCGTGCCTCAAAAGGATAAAACGGAATAGGATCACTTTGTTGTCCGTTCTGTCTGTCTGTTTAAGTATTTGAGTAACGCTGTTATCACACTGACGATGGCGCCGCATCCGGAAATGCATCAGTGTAATAACCGCCTAATGTTAGATAAGTAGGTAAATTTTAAAAGCAGTGCCCTTAGTGTAATCGTTTTCACTAACGTAACGTAACGATTGAGTATCTATGAATATCCCTACTCGGTGATTTCGTTTTCGATATGTTCCGCTTGGTGTGCCGTGTTAAAAATCCCATACAAATTAAGAGCCCGGTAAAATTTTTTTAGGCTGAACTTTTTGATGCTATTTTGCAGTAATTAACATAACCTCTATAATTTTGTATATATATTATGAAAGATCGTTTATTTTTAAATGGAATAAATTCAGCGATTCTTTAGTTTTATGCTTAATTTATAAATAATTAACCCTAATCTAACACCTGTTTCGCGGTTTTTGCTTGGAGA
The DNA here is from genome assembly GCA_911728535.1 of Pammene fasciana. NCBI lineage: Eukaryota > Metazoa > Arthropoda > Insecta > Lepidoptera > Tortricidae > Pammene > Pammene fasciana. The sequence goes on from OU452288.1 coordinate 14,340,452, forward strand.
GGTGGAAAGAGTAAGGTTTTTATTGATTAAAATTAAGTTATACAATTACGTAAAATATTTAAATATATTGGAAAATGAGTTCTGAGGAATAAATGTAACAGTTTTTGTCATTTTCATATAAATTTTTTGAGTTGGTTTTGCTAGAGCAATTTTGCTAAAAAATGCCGAAGTTTAGGTGATATTTTTGGGAAGATATTAAAGTATTTTACAAATATAAAAATACAAAAATAAATTTCACTTCATGCTTTATTCAGATAATACAAAACATATTAGGGTCCATAACAAATAATAATTAAAAATCATACGACAAAATTGCATGAATCAACGTCCTCACTAAACAAGCTCTGTAAGAATTGAGTTTTAAGGTATTAAATATTAATATATATCGACCCAAAGTACTTTTTTGCAATAACATGACTTCAAGCTATCTTACTAAATGCAATTTATGTGCATAATATCATCATTAGCGATTTTCGTTTTCAAATCGTTACCGGACTCTTAAGGCCTAACGTAAACGCTATCGTTACGTTACCTTCGTTAGTGAATCGATTACACTAAGGGCCGGTTGCACCAAACTGTCTGTGAACGTAAACGTAATCGTAAAAAAATCTTGTATGAAAAGTTTGACCATTTTCAATGGGATGACAGCTCCGTCGCCATATTTAACGTTGATGAGTCTGTTAATTGAGCGTGGTGCAACCCACCCTAAGGGTTCAAGTAATAACTCGTAAAATGATGTTTATGACTAGTATACGTAAGTTATATGTGTTGTTTATTCTAATTTTATAAATAAGTATAATTTTCATTTTATTCTAACTTCGATATCTTACTTAATTGTAGCATTTATAAGGTGCAATAAGAAGTGTGTGCAATGCACACTGTGCATTGATTATTTTGTACTTTTTATCATTATATAAGTATTATAGGTAAGTAGCGGGTTTATATATAAATTGCGATTAATACTAGCAAAAAATGTATAAAGAATGTCCGTAGCGAAGGTACCAAAAGGTACGAATGTTCAATGTTCATGTGTACGAAAGTGAATTTATAAATTTATAATTCCCGGCATCATTCTAGTGCTGTCACACTCTGCAACTAATGCCACATACACTTACATTCCCACCACAATATCAAAACAAGTGCAAAATATACGACCGTCCATTCTTACATTTGGCCATATAGTGCGAGGTAAATATATGAACAGTTTCACTAGGAACGACCATACCAAAACCTATAGGAAAATCCCCAAATTTGTTTGTGACTTTCTGATTAGTCCTCCTAAATATCATGCTATTCGCACAGTGTGGCCAAACATAAATAAGTATACTGTGTATGTGACAAGCTAGCAGACAAAGAGGCACAATTTCGTAAACAATCTACTCTTCGCTGATAGTTTTCGGTCTCGCCAGCCGCTCGGCGTCCTCGATGGTGTCAGGAAGAGGTACATTGAGGGTCTCCGGCAGAATGAGGACCATGGCGCTGGCGGTCAGCGCGAGGCTACCGAAGAATATGGATGGCAGGTTGTCGTAGTACAGGGCCTGGAAAATGGAGTGGATTAAGACAATAAATATATCAATCAATTCTAAGAAAGTTTCAGGGAGAGCGGCTAATCTTACACCGTCATGACATTAAGTACAATAAATACTTGAGAATTAGTGATGTCAGATCGTGATTTGGCGACTAACTTTCGTGACAAAGATGCCACGTGGAAGCTAGGGCTCTGGAGAGTAAGACTAACAACCTGATCAAGGTTGCAGGGAACCGTTAATCGAGGACAATGTACCAACCACCATGAAAATGGCTTTTGTAAAGAAGTGGACGTCGATACGTTGTTGATGTACTTAATAAATGTATTTATCCGAAAACATTAAGGCCGTTCCTCGATTCAGTCAAGCCACGCCCATTCGTTAGAGACACGTTTATGGCTCCCGTGCACGAAAGAAAGAGATGCAGCGCTCTTAAGGATCAGACCTTTTGACTAAACTACGGTAAATAAGCGAATCTATAAAGTTTTGTCTAATTTTGTTTCTGTGACTTTTTAGATAAACCAGAATACCATATTGTTTACTTAGTTATATTGTTTAATCTCTTATAGTTTACGTAAGCTAAGAAAAATAAGGGGAAAAAGGACCCAACTTCGGATTTTTTTCTATAGAGGCAACTTTCAGCAATCGTGTTTCGGCTTGTGCCATAAACAAGAGTATACAGGTGTCCCAGAAATCGACGTCAAGCCGTGAATGGATGATAGACCAAAATAAATAGAAAAAATTTACTAGAAGTTAAGAGACCAGGGCGTTAATATTCTAGTAAATTTTTAAAGTGACCATAATTTTTGAAGAACATGTGATAGATTTTTTTTTGTATTTTTCTGATAACTGTTATAACTTGGTCTATCATCCATTCACGGCTTGACGTCGATTTCTGGGACACTTTGTATAGTCTAATAATAATGTATAGGTATTCGAAAATTCAGTCCCTTTTCCCGTTTAGTCAATAAAGCGTTTGAAAAAACCTATAATTTTTCGAAGCAACCCCTTAAAACTAGGTAGATACAACAATAAACAATAAACTTAAATAAAAATAAAAACTAATCTTCAATAAAAACTAAACCCCCCGCGGCATGATACCGTAGATGCTGGCAGCATTTCCTCTTTGTATGGCAATACCAATACGTTGTACCAGGAAGCTGCCAGCTCTACGGTCACCCGTGGAATCCACTAGCCTTTTCGCAACCTCTTTGAAGAGGGCCTGGACACTAGGACCCCACGGGCCAGGGTCTCGAAACCTAATGGAGCGAAGTTGTATTCGACGCCGAGGCCAGCATATTTTGTCTTGTTGATGTACTTACCAGCAATGGTGTGAGTGGAGCCAGCGTGGAACCCACTCGACCTAGAGAGGAGCATATCGCCAGCAAAGACTGTCGGACGCTCGTCGGGAACACCTCGGACACGTAGATGTATACGGAGCTATATGCCACGGTGATTGAGAACTTCCCAGAGAGGTACAGGATGAGAGACAGGATCTTTTGGTCTGTGAACAAATTTTAACAGATTGGTGTTATGTCGGCTGCACATATTAAACACACATCGCACCTTAGCCACATATATTTGTCTATATTTATCCTCAGTCTGCGTAAATGCCACTGTATAAAACACTTGCCAACCGATGACCTGAGATATATTATCTCCGAGAGCAATACAATATTAACTTTATATGTATCCTTACTTGATGATAGTGCATATATATGTGCTTCAAAAAGTACAAACAGAAAAAGTTAAAACAAAAAACCGGCCAAGAGCATGTCGGGCCATGCTCAGTGTAGGGTTCCGTAAACAGAGACCATTAATTCAATAGGTCGTTTCTTACGGGAAATTTGGCGGCGCTTACGTCATTTTTACTTACGTCCTTTCACTATGGGTTTTTGAATGATAACTCAAAAACGGCTCAACCGATTTATTTCAATATATGTAGTTTTCATTGAAGGTACTCATTAGGCCTCAGTTTCATGATTTTTTTTCAAAATTTTAGGACCCACGAATCAAAAGTTAGATGGGAGGGGGACGCCCTGTTTTAAACTTTCGGAGCTATTATTTCCGAAAGTAGTTTTATCCAAAAACTGTTTTAGAAGACCCTTAATTCTTTTTAAAAGACCTATCCAACGATACCCCACACAACTTGGTTGGAACGAAAAAAAATTTCGCCCCCCACTTCACGTGTACGGGAGGTACCCTAACAAAATATATTTTTCGCGTTTTTATTCCACCGTTTTGTCGGCTTGGTTAATGCACATATTCAAACCAAATTTCAGCTTTCTAGTGCTAACGGTCACTGAGCTAGACCAAGGACGGACGGACGGACGGACGGACATGGCGAAACTTTAAGGGTTCCGTTTTTGCCATTTTGGCTACGGAACCCTAAAAAGGAAAATATTACATACCTACACAAACATACATTAAAATGTTTTCATTAAGAACATAATCTTCTTATCTTCTACTAATATAAAGTCCCATGAAAAACAACATTCACCTAAATTTTATTTTAACTAACCAGATTTATTTACATAATTAAATATACAGAGGCACTACTACAGTACAAATATTAAACTAAATTAATAACTAGCTCAAATCTAAACTAGGCCCTTGCGGCATTGTACCAAGGATGCTGGCGGCATTTCCTCGTTGTATCGCAATGCTGATACGTTGTGCAATTTTATTTAGTTCATAAAATCTAGTAAAGCATAGTCTAGATTTTGGAAGATTATAGTGCCCGTGAGCATTGCGAGAGATTTTAAACATAAATAGTTTACGCAAAGTATTACTTGACACTTTGATATGTGTCAATACGGATGGCGATTTCATCAACAGTGACACGTGAAAAAGCAGAACAGCAATATTACCTTCGTGTGTCATCGCCGATTCCCGAAGGTTCTTCTTAAAGCTCACGGGCTGTAACCCTAAAACCAGGCGATTTCCAGAAAAGTTTATACGACATTTTAGTCTCCAATTATGATCAGGAATACACTGTTAAAATCTCTCCCAATCCTCATGGGCACCGTATATAGGTTTTGGGATATTGGTCAAGATATATCTGGTTTCCGATACAAGATATTGCACGGCAATGCATTCCCCCATCTCACGCAATACCATGGAATCCCCAATAAGCTACTCTCCCCAACCTTCATTCATATATTCATCCAATGTTTATAAAACAAGCTTTACTCCTATGTACCAAGTTTGAAAAGCCACTTAAATTATTTATGTGTTATCTGTTTCTCGTCCGAGCCACATCTAAACAACCGTGGTACCAAATCGGCTTAAGTTGAATATTCCATTAATTCAGGCTCTTGAGCACACAAGGATCGGAGTGTAAACAGAGGGGAAAATTCTAAGTCAACGGCTGTTGTGGAATGGACGAGATATGGCGACACGAACTATGGATGTTTGAATTAAGAACTATCGGTAGCTGTGTAAGTTTTGTTGGAGCAATTACCCTTGAACAAAATATAGGTAATTGGAGGCACCTGTTCTATTACTGACTGGGGATCGGGCCTTTGGTAGCCAAATCAATTTAAATTTAATTAGTAGTCCGCCTCGAACTGAGAACTCGCGATTTCCTTGCAAGCGAGTTGACCAATATAACAAGACCCTGTTAATAATTTTTTCACGTCTTCTAGCTCGACAAAGCCGTGATAGGTCTTCCTCATATATTATACGAAACTCTCAAATTATATGTATATCTGCTACAATCCCAACAAACATAAAAATCAGAAAAACATTACTAAAGTTATCGTCGAACAAACTTTCAAAATCAAAAAGCCATCGAAATGCCGAGACGTTCTATTAGCGAGTTGTTTGTAAGAACTCGCTTCGCTTGCGCTCCGCTCGTTCGAAAAAGTACAAATATTGTGTTTTTATTAAAATTCATTAGTCTACCTATACGTAAGAGTTTTTATTATCTTCTGTTACTCTTTTAATTGTCATGCTCGATCAACCCGTTTTTGATTCAGATTAACTATTGTACTCGGCGAATATTATCGTGACTAAATCGTAAAACCTCTTTAAACTTAACTAACGCTGTAGGTACGTACTTATTTAACAAAGATAAACTTACCTTTTGGTAAAAACGATAGACCGATGCACAGGCATGCGCTCAAAATGTACATAATTATCAAAATCTTCTTTCTCCCAAATCTGTCCAATACTAGCAAACACGCAAAATTTGCCGGGATTTCCACAAACCCAACTAACATAAAGTTCACATACTTGTTCCCTCCCAGACCCACTGAATTGATAGAAAGTCCATAATACACGAACGTACAAGTTATCCACAAAAATGAACACACGATCACTCTTGTCCTAATAATCCTAGATTTGAGCACTTTTACAAAAGTAGATGTTCCATCATCTGCTACATCTACTTTCTTAGTTTCTTGAGTTTCAGGTACTTTCATTTCCATAATTGGATTCAGATCTTCGGAAATATCAACGTCGTTCATTTTGGCAGCTTTTCTGAGGATTTCTGCGGCCTCCTGGTTACGTCCTTTGCTTAATAGCCATCTCACACTTTCGTTAAGTAACCAAATGTATGACAACACCAACATGGCGGGGGCGTATATGATTCTTAAAAGCTGTCTCCAGTCTTGAAGCCACCAAGACAGGCCGGATAGAGACATCAAGCCGAATGTGTATATGAAGTTGATCAGAGTGTTGCCAAATACTCTGCCTTTAGGACCTACCAGCTCCATTGCTGAAATAGAAAATAAGTCAAAGTCAATATTGTCTTTATTCAAGTTACTCGTAGGCATAGCAATAAGCACTTTCGAATCGTCAGTAACAATTATCTTAAGCTAAGCTTATGATTAATTAGACAGAGGGTAAAATTATGACGTTATACAGACAAATGGATACTTCTATGGCTTTTAACTACACTACTATTAAGTAAAGAAATCATTCCAGCAAGATTATAAGAGACATCATCGTAGAAAACAAAACTATCAGTGCCCATTGTATTGTACCTTTGTGAAACAGTCGATCATCAATGCATGAAATCGGCAATATATCTATTATGTAACTTATGATCGCAAAAAGCACATAGTATCCAAAGAGTTATCTTTTATTACCTAATACGAAAGCAGTACTATATGCCCCCGCTCCAAGCGCTGCCTCAAGAAACTCAAACACAACCATCATCACATAATTGACAGAAAAAGATCTGGCGAATCCAAATATCCCATTCATGAGAGATGCAACGGCTAAGGCTTTCTTCCTTCCGAATCTGTCTGACATTATGCCCGTGAGTGGTAAGGAGACGAATAGCCCAGAGTTGTGGATGGTCCCGATCAGGGTTCTTTTCCAGTTTTCGCATCCCAGGTCGAACTGTAACAATAATATTAGTTAGTAAACAAAATTGCAGTTTATGCTATATCACTTGCTTTGCTAATAGGCTACTTTCCTATGAAGTCAAATCAGCTACTCTTGAAGAAACGTCAAAACTATTTGTTATATGGAGTTTATACGGGAGACTAATATTGTGGCGTCACAATACTATATGATAAATAGGTACATCTCCTTTATAAAAGTTTTAACCATTATAAAATCATTTAAACCGCAAACACATGTTACACCTGGATTATCCCGTGTATTTTTGAAATTATGATTTTATGAATGCAACGAAACAATTAAGTTTATCTATTGGAAAGTACCCTATTAAATTATTTGTAGGTAGCAGTAGATAGGTACATATGTCGTGTTTTCAACTAAATATTGATACATGTATTATCCTACTGTCATTTGTACACACCGTTGGCTATTGTTTTCTAGATATATATGTAGTATCCTCGATTCTCAAAACTAATTTGCTATACTATCAACAAGGCGTTCACATTTAGGTCGAAACGATCGGTTACGGTTACCGTTTTAAAAATTTAAGAGCTTTATACTTATTTGCATTTTTATTTATAAGCAGGTTTCATAATTATTACATACGGGGATCTTGCGACACGCTTTCGGTATTATTAACGTCATTTGTATAAACTTGCAAGTAACTTATTCAAGAACTCTATATTGCGTCTCACACTAAACTTTTTAATATTTTTGTCTTAATATTAGTGGAATCAGATTCAAGAATATGTCAAAACATCATTATGACAACATTACGCCAACTGGGTACATGTATAATAAACACGAACTTGTGAGATTAACTTTGACACATACGTAATGTTCAAGCTACGGGCAATGATAACTGAATACTTCGTATAGAAAATGTATGGAAAGTCACCCGTTTTGATTGCTGTTAAGTGTAACCTCTACTCAATAATCAAACATTCATAGGAACAATGTAATTAGCCTAATGACACTAGAATGTGTGTTAACTTGTAATGTAAATACTTGTAGCTCGAACTAAAATGCGTTAATATTAATGTGTGATAATATGCTAAATTGTCGACCTTTCGACAAATTTTGAGTTATGAACGATTAAGACAAGAGGACTGCAATTTCTGAACCCTTTAGTGCCGTTTAGTAACTAAAATTGGTAACCAACTTCGAAATGGAATAAAAACCCCAATCGGTAACTGTCTACGTGGAACTTTTCTAATGCTTAACGATTCCTAAACGCTCTGAAACAGGAAAAGAAGTCCCCAATCGGTAACTGGCTACTAAATGGGACTCTTGCATTACCGATTCGTAACCGCGGTTGATAACCAGCTTCAAAGCTAAAAAATAATCCCAATCGTCTGCCCAATACGTACATAACTAGTGACATATAGGATATTGTGTTTGCCATTTCGTAGATTGCTACGAAACTTGCTTGTGAAATGGCACAAAAGGGGCTAAATATGTAAGTACAGTTCGTGAGCTTTAAGAAGAACCTTCGGGAATCGGCGATGACATACGAAGGTAATATTGCTGTTCTGGTTTTTCACGTATCACTGTTGATTGATACCCGACGTCTCTTTCGAAAACCCGAAGGTTCTTCTGAGAGCTCACGGACTGTCTGGTTAGAAACCGAGGATCTTGAGTCCTATTCTTAGCTGGTTACAAAATGTCGATTACCAAACTGTACTAAAGTTTGTTTTAACTACCTAAAAAATCGCCTTTCTCAAAAATTCTGGCTATTGCTAAATGGCATCACACAGCAATTCAGTCATAGACTTTAATGACCACTGATGTATCATCATTTGACCTATATAAAAAAAAATGGAAACCATAACTAAAATCTAGAAAGTCGATCAGGCAATAAAGATGGTGACTACAAAGACTCCAGTCTTTACTTATTTTATTTGACAGACTTACTCAAGAATTTATCAATGAAATTAAATCAAAGACGAAATAGTTGGGAAGTTAGTCACCCCACCAATACTGAGTGAGATCGTAATTTCCAACAATGCCAAGATGTCAAAGCAATCAGACAGTGACATTAACTGTTCCTGAGTATCTAACCAATAGTAATCAAGCGCGGTTTACGATATAGACCTTTTGTATAATAAATTAACAAGGTTTATTATGATGGAAGGGAACAGAACATATTGATATCATTGATGTTGATGTTAAGATTCAAAACACACCAAATCTTGCACCAAATCTTCTGATAACGTTAACGTAGTCGTTAAAAAATCTTGTATGGAAATTTTTACAGTTTTCTATAAGATGACAGCTCCGTCCCTATATTTAACGTTGATCAGTTCGTTAGTTATGCGTGGTGCGACCCACTTCTAGTGCCATTCAAAAATCAATGAGGATAAACCTGCAAAAAAACGCGCAAAGAACGCTGAAATCTATGTATAAAAAAGGGCAAAAAAAAAAAACCATTTCTGTTGTATGGGAGCCCCCTTAAATATTTATTTTATTCTGTGTTTTAGTATTTGTTGTTATAGCGGCAACAGAAATACATCATTCACATTTCAGCCGTCTTACTATCACGGTTCATGAGATACAGCAGGGTCACAGACTGACGGACAGCGGAGTTATTTTACCCATTGGGTACGGAACCCTAAAAATATTTTTGAGAAATCGAATACATACACCATAGACAAAAAGTCTAAACTTATGGAAAGAAAACTGAGTTTCAAAACAAAAAGACAGACTAGGTGAGCATTTATTATTTGTAAGTTTAATTTAGTTTATTTAAATTTATTGTAAGTTAATTTAGTTTGATAAGTGTTTTCTTTTTGTGTAAGTGTGGTATTATTTTTGTGTACCTAAATAAATAATAGATTATAAATACTATTATACACCTAGTATTATGCAGACTTCACATTTTAGATTGCATTTCACTTGTTCCCAACAGGCATTCATTATGAAAATTAATGCCAGTTAAAACGAAGCTCGTAGCGAATTAATTAATATTTAGAATACTGCGAATAGTGGCAGAAACAGAGGATATCATATCTTACTTATTGCTCAACAATGTGTTACATATTTGTAATAATTTATCACTGCTAGCTTAAGTGGATAGCCATCATAAAATACGACTTTATCATTGAGATAATATAGACTAGATACTACACGCAACTATGAAACACACAATAAAATATGTCAACAAATGAAATAAATTTAGATCCCGGATATTTGTCGCGGTGACGTCACAATAGGCTGTACATTATTATGTAGATATACATATTATGTCTCTATTAATTTAGAACAATGTGAATGCCATTTAAACAAAATGGTTACTGTAAGGCTACCAAGAGTTTGACATTGACATTTTTCGTTAACGAGTAACAAACTTTCTATCTGTGCATCTCGTTTACACAAATATGTTACAAGCAAGATGCAGAGATAGAACACTCGATACTCGTTCTCGAAAACGTCCATGTCATAACTCATGGTAAGCGTACTGTTCACTACTTTAACGTCGACTGTAGGTATACGTAAATCCATTATAAAGAAACTTTTGTGTTAAATAAATCAAATTATAACCACGTGTCTCATTGATACACTGGGCTTTGTTAATCTCATTCAGAAACGCGACATATTTACTAGCTTTTGCCCGCGACTTCGTCTGCGTGAAATTAGTAATCCCCCGTTAAGGTATCAATTCTGGATATCAAATATTCTATATCCTTCCCCAGAGCTCAAACTATCTCCAGCATTCAACGGTTATCGATTCCCCATACAAACTTCCAACCCCCTTTTCAGCCCCTATAGGGTTGATTTTCGGGATGAAAACTATTCTATATCGTTTCCTGGGACTCAAATTATCTCCATACTAATTTTCATCTAAATCTGCTCAGCGGTTAAAAATTCTTCATACAAACTTTCAACCCCCTTTTAACCCCTTCCAGGGTGATTTTCGGGATGAAAACTATCTCTATACAAAATTTCATCAAAATCCGTTCAGCCGTTTTCACGTGATGCGCGGTCAAATAAACAGACAAACAGATAAACAGACAAACAGACAAAAATTCTAAAAACTATTGGAACGTGTTGTGTTATCGATTCTAAGTATCCCCAACTTTTTTTCGAATATCTTCCATGTACAGACTTTTGACCCTCTTCAGCTTTATTATATGTATAGATATAGATAGAATATAGAATGTATAGATTGTCATGTTGGCAATGGTATCAAAGGAGGTATTCAAACTTGCCTTGTACGTATCGCTTTTTGGCACACCTCTGCTTAGCGTCAGCAAGTTTAAATACTTAGCTACTGGGTTACGGAAGATCTTAGCGTTAGTCAGTTTTTCTACACGTGCAGCCTGTGGGCTAGCTATACGCAACGGGCGTACACTCGTACAGTGACCTACGAGTGCAGTATAACAACGCTTTCAGGATGCTGATGAGGCTGCCTTGTCACTGGTAGCGCCTCGGGAATGTTTGCGGAGGCGCAAGTCGACGGGTTTGCGGCAAGCATACGCAAGAGGTGCGCCTCATTACTAAACCGATGGCGAGGCAGTCCTAAGTTGCTATTAAACACTTCAACTCAAGATTAAATAAATATTTTATATTAAATGTATAAGTTAAATAAATAAATAAAAATAAAAATACCCATTTTGGGTCAGTAATTACATTAGTAATTTAGAATAAGGATTAGTTACTTAGGTCATAGAATTAGAAAAATGGGTACAAAAACTGTAAGTGAGTGCTGCTATCGCCGATAAACTTAATGTTTGGCCAAAAGAATAGTTTTGTAAATTGTACCATTCTTTTTGTTGAATTACCAAATGAAACGTTGGTTTTAGCAGAATAAACTATTTAATTATGAAAAACAAAGTTAACTAGTACAATACCACAAATCATAGAGAGTATGACAGGTTAGACGTCAAACTTAAGGTAGCGTTCAGAAGGTGTGATAATTTATATTTAACACTCTACCTAAATGAACACCTTCTAAGAGCTTATATGTGAGAGCTACTATATCTTAAACAAAATAAAAATGAAATAAATACCCCATATAAGTAGGTATAACTACAAAGGCTTGAATATACTTAATATTTTCACAATGAAAAATATTAACAAGTTAAACTAAATAGAGAGAGATGAGATTCCTAATTTATCTCGCAAGGTACAAAATTGTGCTTTACAAAGAGCTTTAGTGAAAATGTCAGCACGTTGCATACTGCTACAAACATGTTTTAAATCTATAACTTTAGACTGATATTTTTCTTTGATAAAGTTATATTTAATGTCTATATGCTTGCACCTTTTGTGAAAGTTGACATTTTTAATCACACTTATTGCACTTTGATTGTCAATATGTAAACACACTGTTTTTTGGTTATAATCACTTATATCACTTAATAATTGCTTTACCCATATAGCTTCTTTGGTAGCAGCGCAGGCTGCAATAAACTCGGCCTCTGTAGTTGATAAAGCCACTGTTTGCTGACGTTGACTAGACCAAGTGACTGCGGCCCCATTTTTAATAAATACATAGCCAGTGACTGAACGTCTTGTCTCGGGGTCATTGGCAAAATCAGCATCACTGTAGCCAGTTACATCACAAGGTTCTGGTGATGTTGTATAGCATAGTCCGAGATCCATAGTCTCTTTAAGATATTTCAGGATTTTCTTTACAGCATTCCAGTGTTGTTCATTAAAACAATTTAAGAAGCGACTCACCAGACTGACTCCGAACATTATATCTGGACGGCTTACTGTGGCTAGATGCATCAGAGAACCAACGGCTTCACGGTAAGGAATATTCTTGTCTGGCTCGCTCTTGGTACCCTTCTCCAATTTTACATTAGGGTCTACAGGAACACTGTTGGGATTAGCATTATACATGTTAAATTTATTTAACAGTCTCTCAATATATTTCTTTTGATGTACAAAAATATAATCATCAGATATTTCTATCTCCATTCCAACAAAATTTGTGAGTGGGCATGCTTTCACTTCAAATGATTTCTTTAGCTCATTTATTATTTCTGTTAGTACAGATTTACTTTTTGAGAAGATGAGCCCATCATCCACATACAAACATAAGACACATTTAGTCCCATTAAAGTTTCCAATATATACACATTGATCAGCTTTACTGTTAACTAGACCAAATTTCTTTAAAATGGTGTCAAACTTTGTGTTCCAACACCTGGGTGCCTGTTTCAAACCATACAAAGATTTATTGAGCTTACATACCATGTTAGGTTTGCAGGTGATGCCCTCGGGAACGGTCATGTAAATATCTTCCTCCAGTTCTCCATAAAGAAATGCAGTCTTTACATCAATTTGGATCATTTCTAATTTGTGTTGAACAGCTTCTGAGAATAACAAACGGATGGAGTCATACCTTACTGTTGGAGCAAAGGTTTCTTGGTAGTCAATACCTTTGGTTTGTGCATATCCCTTTGCACACAGTCGGGATTTGTAGCGCAGACCCGTTGGCTCCTCCTTTATTCGGAACACCCATTTATTCCCGATCACCTTAGCGTTGGGAGGCTTCTCGACCAATGTCCACGTACCATTTTTGTTATGAGCTGTAAGTTCTTCTTCTATTGACTTCTTCCATTTTTCTGCATAATTTGAATTTAATGCTTGTTTGTATGTTTCAGGAACTTCATTTAGAGATTGATCCTCAGCGCTGCACAGGTAAGACGTCTCTTTCTTTTTATCTTCATTATTTCTAGGTCTTAAATTTATTTTCCTTTCAGGTGCAGGCGGGATACTCTCATCGGGAAGATATTCTGTGTCCGACTGAGTGCTCATCTCCGTAACAGATTCAAAGGAATCTTCAGTTAGTGTATCTTCACTATCATCTGGGTCGTTGGCGGGAACAGGTGAAGCGGGTTCTTCAGATGAGTTTTCAGTCAGCTCCATGAGTACATAGTCTCTTTTAACTGTTGATTCAAGAAATATAGCATCTCTGCTTTTAATCACGGTTCTTGAGTTGGGTATTACGAATCGGTACCCCTTTGTATTCTCACAGTATCCTATAAAGGTCATTTTTTGAGCCTTGCTGTCTCACTTCTTGCGTTTTTCCTTGGGTATATGGACCATCGCGTCACAACCAAATGTTCTCATATGACTGACATCAGGCTTTCGACCAGTCCACATCTCTTCTGGTGTTTTGTGAGACAGAGACTGTGTTGGAGAACGGTTTATCACATAAGCAGCAGTATGAATTGCTTCGGCCCAGTAGAGTTTTGGCAGCTTGGCGTTCAGAAGCATACACTTGGCTCGCTCTACCAGAGTTCTGTTCATTCTTTCTGCTTTGCCATTCTGTTGTGGGCTATATGGTGTGGAAGTCTGATGAACTATCCCAGCACCTTTCAAATAACTAGAAAAATTTTTGTTGACATACTCGAGTCCATTGTCTGTTCTTAAAATTTGTATGTGACATTTTAACTGATTTTCGGCTAGACTTTTAAACTCTTTGAACTTCTCCAGTGCTTCAGACTTGTTATGAAGTGTATACACAAATATCTTCTTCGTAAAGTCATCCAAAAAGGTAAGGAAGTATCTTGCTCCTCCCAGCGAGGTTGTTTCCATTGGTCCACAGACGTCAGAATGGATCAACTGTAGAGGACCTTCACTTCTAGATTCTTGACTCTTGAAAGGTAAGCGTGTCTGTTTTCCTTCATGACATGTTAAACATTTGAAGTTTTTCTTGTCTTTGGCTAAGGCCACTCCGTCTGTATTTTCAGTCATCTTCTCTAAGCTCTGAAAATTCAGATGTGCCATTCTTTGGTGCCACAGGTAATCGTCTTGCTCAGTCACATCAGACATGCATGCAAAGCCTCCAGGCATATTCAGTGGATACAAGTCATTTATCATGGTTCCAGTAGCCACTATCACCTTTTCACTGTTTGTGATAGTGAATCCTGTTTTATGAAAACCTACTCGGCCACCATTCTTTGCTATTTGACTCACAGAAAGCAGATTTGATTTAATCTTAGGTACATATAAAACATTCTTGAACAAAATCTCTTTTTCTTCACCCTTATCATCATAAACAGTTAGGCTTAAATTACCGGAGCCTTCCACAGGCAATGTGTTACCTGCTGTTATGATATTTCTTATAGATGGTGCTTTTAAATCAGTAAGCATATCTTTATGCTTAATCATGTGCCTTGACGCACCAGAGTCCACGAAAAAGGCATCACAGAGACTGGTAGATGCAACAAACGCAGCAGCATAATGTGATTGAGACTTGTCTGTGTTGTTGCGCGGCTTGCCTTTTTGATGCTTTTTATTTTTACAATCTGCACTTTTATGCCCATATCTATTGCATGAAAAGCAGCGTGGTCCTTTAGAAAAGCCTTTGTTATGCGGAAACTTCTGACTGGATGCAAATGCGGTCGAGTCGCTTTCGGTTTGCTTGACATCTTGAAGTATTTTTGATTTCACAGCGTCAGAACTTATTTTCATACCAGAGCTTTCTATTGCAATAATCATTGGCTTGTACGATTCTGGTAGACCAGAGAGCAGCATAGTGCCGAGCCACTCATCGTCCACACTGAAGCCAATGTTTCTCAATTTATGTGCGGTGGTCATGATTTTGCTGACATATTCCTCAATATTCGCACTGCCAGCTAGTGTGGTATTGCACAAGTCACGCAGCAGACCAACTCGGCGTGTAAGCCCGGAGTCGTCGAAAGCGCGGGACAAATTGGTCCATACTTCTTTTGCAGTAAGTGCTTCTTGAACATGCACGTAAATGACAGGGTCCACAAGTAATATTATTTTAGACCTAGCCTTTGTGTCTTTCTTTGCGTCAGGGGCTTGTTCTTTGTATTCAATGCAATCCCACAACTCTTCGTGTTGGAGATACGTTTTAACTGCAAAGCGCCAGGTTGCATAATTGTCGCGGCCCGTTAATTTTTCGATTAATGCCAGTCCATTTACACTAGTTGACGCCATGATATACAACCACACACGAAAATGTTCGCAATTTAACACTTGAAAGTTCACTTAGGTTCTGCACTGTTCAACCACGTTGTCTTATAGGTTATGTGAAGCGGCACATATTTTATATAGTTTATTTTCACAACATTTTTGCACTTTCAACAATCACTCGGCAAACTGGGCCCTAACCTGTTGAATTACTAAATGAAACGTTGGTTTTAGCAGAATAAACTATTTAATTATGAAAAACAAAGTTAACTAGTACAATACCACAAATCATAGAGAGTATGACAGGTTAGACGTCAAACTTAAGGTAGCGTTCAGAAGGTGTGATAATTTATATTTAACACTTTTATTGAAAAAAAAAAACAGCAGCGTGGTGGCATTGGTAGATGTGGTGTGATGCGGCTCCCCTATGCTACTGGACTGGATAAATCTCCACACTGTGGTAATGTACCTATGTATTTTTAAGTAAATATTATATTGTACCTACTAACAATAGTAAATAAGAATAAATATTAGTCCGTAATAAAATTTATATTATATTATTGTCTATGTCTAATGACGTAATGACTCCTTTAACCAAAACGAAATGCAATCCCTAATTGAGTTCACTTTTGGCCTGAATTTTTGCTCGAACTTTGAAGTCATTCATTAGTCCACCTTAGGTAAACAGTGTATGTACGTGCACGCTTATCGGTCATTGATAGCATGATAACCGTTTGAGTAACAAACGACGTGGCGTGATGTTATTTAGGGTCAATGTTTTATTCATTTGATCTTCGACCCTAAACTGATTTGACTCTATTAAATCGAATTTTGATAACGGTATCGGTAGTCTCAAGCGGGTACGAATACTAGATACAAGTTTGAGCTTTGTACCCTAAGCGGCTTCATTTAGCTCACTATTATGAGGTATATCACTCGTAGGTACTTCGTTACAAATATTTTTCTAAACGCCCAAATATAAAAAAAAAACAAAAAAATTGCTTTTGATTGCTGATTTAGAAATACGACAATATAAAAACCTACGCAGCTCTTAACATTCGTTTCGGATCAGACTGGTCGCTTATCTGACCAAAGAATGTGGCTTTAAGTGTGTCGGTATGCAACCAGTAGGTATTTGTTATATTTGTCGCGGAGCCGATATTAGCCCAATAAAATTAGATCAATAAAAAGCGTTTTGAGGAATTAATTCCCAGCAGACTGGAAATCGTTTATTTACCTGCATGTGGTCCTAAAGGCATGTCATCCGAGTTCGCACCGTTTCAGGAGGTGTGCATAACTTTTTAGCGAAATTTTTGCTAACTTTCATTTTTTTGTGCTTGTAGCTCATAAACGGTACGTCCGATGGAAATAATGTTATTTTAATATTAAAGAGGGTTAAATTCTGCGTCGAATCAGTATATTAAACTTCTCATTCGGTTCAGCGGTACAGCCAAAATCAAAAGTTATAAATAGGGAAAATGTCTCATTTAATTGAAAAACTCATATTTTGACTTCGATGTCACATATCTTTGAAACAGACTACTCCTGTTGAAAAACTTATAGAATAAAAGTTGTAGAGAATAAAATTTCATTTGAAACCCTAAATTCGGTATGTATTCAAAATGGTTATTTTTTGGTAAATTCTTACAAGTTGCATATTTTCCATAAATATGAGGTGTGAGGCCTACATTTAATGCATCTGAACAACTGAGAACATTTCAGTGCAAATTTCTAAAAAGTATTTAAGAAAAAATAAATATACACCGTGTTTTTTTTTAATTCTATTAATTTCAAGGGTACATTCCAAGTATATTTTTCAATGACGTTAGTGTCATAATCTCCTAATTAGCTACAGTTCTGAGATATTTCATTTTTGTCTTTGTGATTGTGTAAGTAAATCTACATTATATTATTATTTTACTCTAAGAACCCACTACAAAATGATGCACCGGTATGTATTTTTTATTTATCTAAGAAAAACCTACACCTGTGTGTTAAGTAATTACAATATTATGCTTCCTTTGTATCTCGGACTGTGCGAAATTACATTTACATGTCATCATTTTCAATTGTTTGGTTATTGAGTTAATTATAATATCCTAAAAAACACGGTGTATTAAGAGTTTTCTTATTGGATACGTTTTAGGAATTTCAATGAAATGTTCTTAGTTGTAATGATGCATTAAATGTAGGCCTAACACCTCGTATTTATGGAAAGATGCAACTTAGAAAAAATTACGAAAAATAAAGATTTTGAATTCATGCCAAATTTAGTCTTTGGAAATGACTGAATGTGAAACTGAGGTGTTTATATAACGTGAAATTTTATTCTTCACAACTTTTATTTTATAGGTTTTTCAACAGGAGTAATATTTGCAAAGATATGAGGTATGTAACTCAAACTTATGAGTTTTCAATTAAATTAGTCATTTTCCCGATTTTTAAGTTATGATTTCAGCTATACCACTGAATCGAATTAGAAGTTTAAGATACTCATTCGACGCAGAATTTAACCCTCTTTAATATTAAAGTATGACATTTTCCATCGGACTTACCGTTTTTGAGCTAGAAGAAAAAAACTGACGAAGAGCAAAAAATTCGCTCAAAAGTTATGCACACCTGCTGGAACGGTGCAAACTCGGATGACATGCCTTTAGGACCACATGCAGGTATTAAAACGATTTCCAGTCTGCTGGGAAATTAATTCTTCGAAAAAACCTAATTTTATTAGCCTATATCTGCAATCTGCATGTGCATGCGACCGAATTTGTACCGCACGTGTATCGATGATTTTGCATGCTGATTATCATAACCTGTGTCCGAGTGTATATTTGTTTGTAGATCAGGAAATACAAATTGCGACGTAATTTTATATAAGATAGAGAACATTTAACTTTTTTATAACCTCAAATTTATTATATTAAAAGCGTACAAATTATTTTACATCAGTCAAACACAACACAACTTAACTAGGAACAGATATTGCTGCCGTTCGTTGTCGTTTCCGGTGCAAAAGTGCCCATAACGCTAGCGGCATTACCCCGCTGGATAGCTACGGGCAACCTTTGCACCAGAAACGACTCAGAGCGGGGGTCCTCTCCCTTTTTATAACTCTATTCCCATCTTCATGCGTGTTTAATATGTGATTTATTATAATAAACGCGTTTAAAGTATGATTCCGTTTTGGTTTACATTTAGATTTGTATGGCATCATTTGATAACCTAGAACAGCTTTGAAATCCCTTATTTTACTTACATCTCTAACCGCTGAATCCTCATCGCTGTACTGGATCTCATCGCATTCGTAGGTGACATTATTATTGAAAGCACCAGCGCTGCAAGTATCGTTGCCGACTATAACCGCGTATCTCTTGCATTTGGATAGTTTGTCGTTTTCGATAGGTATGGCGTGAGTCAGCCAGTTGGTGTTGTTGAGCGCTTCACACTCTTTGATTTGACATCTGAAACAAAGTTTAATATATTACAAGTTTATTATAATGTAACAGTAAAAATCAATTATTTATGTGATACTACTAAAACTAAAAGAAAAATCTGTCCTAGATCTCCGTCGCTAGGTAGAGTGCCCAGAAGGCTGGCCGCATTTCCGAGCTAGATAGCAACGCTGATTCGTTGCCCAAAATAGTGGCCAGCCCAGTAGCGACAAGCATGCTTCTACAGGCGACGCGCACCTGGTCCCCATGGCCCCAGGGTTTCGACCCCAAACACCGCAGGCCTGCCAAGGGCAGCGTACTTGCGACGCTTGAGGGCCTCGAGGCTCTTGAATTTAATTTAGTATATATATTATATTATGTAAATCGACTGTTTTATACGGTCAATCACAATTACACTGGTCTTTTCTTTGAGAAATTCCTATGAATGGTCTGTAGCACTAAACTTAAGTTGAAAAGATATTTTTGGTGTTAATTGTACTTGTACTATGTAAATCAAGGCTAGTCGTTACATGCCTCTAAATTGAGGTGGATTCGACTCGAAATAATACCTCCTGGTGACATTGTGCACATGTGGCATAGTCTGTGATCAGATGGTGACATGAACGGTGGTTGCATATTACAACATTTACAACACTTATATTGAATTCACTTTCTTAACTAAAGGGGTGAAAAAGCGGTTGAAAATGTTTAACGACATTTACTACAATATTATTTACTTTTCGTATGGCTTTAATGTATGCCAGTATAATCGTAATACCAGTATGTATTTGGATGAAATGTATCAGTTACATCAACTGTATCAGTAACATCAAATCTATAGAGCAACTCTGAAATTTATGCTCAGGGTCGTGTTCACATTAAAAAAACTATGACATCAACGTGATATCAACGTGCTGTCTCGGTCGTTCATTAGTGGATGCTGATGATTTGTATCATGTTGGTAATACATTTCATAACCTGAATATGCCTGTTTAAAACGCAGGTTTACCACTGGTAGTCCAGTGGTCTCAGTCTAGATCTAGGTCATCGTATGGAGGCTGCAGAAACGTGATTTGACGCACCAAATGCAGGGACGTTATTTTAAAAATATTCATATGAAGTAAGAATGATATTAAAATTGAATTAGTTGCGTGTTCTCACTTGTTTCAGGCTTATAAGTTAGATAATAATAGCAGTTGTCAAATACATAATATGAAAATTATAGTCCCTTGGTTAACAATCCTAACTCGCCAAATGATCATTGCTCTTACTTTTCATATACTGATTGACTTACAAATGCATAAAATCTATCTCCGTATTTTACGTAAGAACCAAAGTTTAAAAATAAATAGGTCATTGTAAAGTAGCAGTCAATGACAATATTTAAAGAGCATAAACGCGCGTTTGGTTTAAAAAAAACATCTGTTTACTCCTAATATAAAATGGTTACGCAATAAAAAAAACAATCAGAACCGATTATATTTTGTGATTTTTTATGTCATTAAATTCCTCTTCAAGTCTTTTCCTCTTTAATGACTCATCAAAGGGTTGATGTTGAGGGTCTGGGGAGTGATTTTTGAGATTCGAGCGCTCGAACACAACTCTGTCTAAACCGATGAAATGGTATTTTAAAAATACCTCGGTAGGAATTTAAAATCGTTTTAAAACTACCAATTTCATCCGAGAAACATGGCGACAGAATTTTGTGTGCGATTATTTTCGAGCTTATTTTTTTTTAATTCGAGCGCTCGGGTGTTAAAAATCGCCCCCTTCCCTCATGAAATGAGGTGTGAAACTTGGTGTCTAGGACAATGCAGTATGCAACTCTGGTCCGATCATCTTGTTGGACTACTATGACAAGCATGTCGTTTACCATCCGCATTGCCAACATGGCCAGTAGTTGTTCTAGGTTGTGACATATTTTCTGGTGTTATTTTCTAGTGTTCATTGCAGACAGATGGTTGATACTAGACTTTATTTAGCATTGAATTAATATTACATGACGTTAACTTTTATTTTCCGAATACAAGCCCCAAAGCCTGCGTACGAATTACGTGTCCTAGTTGACTGCTGAGCATTGTTTATATTTGCCGGGTGGTTAAAATTATTTAGCCCGAGCCCAGTTTCCGTACTAGACTGGAATAGATTATGTACTGGCTGTATTAATCCAGCAGCAACATGTTAAAACCAGTGTTAGATGATCTGAACATCAGTAGAAATTGCATTGATTATCAATTCATTATCACTGGTGTTTGATTTGATGTTAGTTCTTCTGAGGATATATTGCTTAAACAACAGAAGGTGTGGATATTATAAACATGGAACGAGATAATATATTTCGGGCGATTGAGTGTTTGACTGTTTAAAACTCTACTTTTCGTTTTGAATAAGATAATATTAAACTTAATGAACTCGGCGAAAACGTCAGTCGGCAAAGATCGGATATCAAGAAATGACAGCAAATTCTGCCTAGCTTTTTTTCGTAAAACTAACTTTTATTTAACAAATGACTACAAATAATGAAAATATACATGTTAAAAATATATGTAACGGGTCACTCTAGTAATTTTGGTCGATTTTTGTTCGACATGTATCGATCAATTTACGATGTCATGTCAAGCAAAAATCGACCAAAATTACGTGAGTGACCCGTTATAAATATTTTTAATATGTTAGAGTCTCACGAGAGTTTTGTAGTTAAAATATACATGCTTGGACAATTTTCTCTAGGGCGGAAATAAATCCTTTTTCGACCGCTATCAATTACTTACTCAATTTGTTGCATTAAACATATTTCTTGTGTGTAAATGATTTTTCTACCAGTTGCATAAAATCTTCCAATTTATTTTCAAACAAAAACATTCAAACATGAAAAAAAACCCCGTGCTAACGAAGCAAAGCTACCCAAATACCAAAAGATAAGCAGATACGATATGATTGAAAAAGCGAGACAGTTAAATTAATCATCACATAACACAATTAATATCGTTACGTGTGCGTGATTGATAGCGCGGGTGAGACCGAGTGTAAGTGATATCACATCTGATATAATATCACATGGTGATATGAGCTGACAGTGATTTGTAATGTGTGGCCGTTTGTACAAGGGAGGGCATCCCCTGTTGAGAACTCGATTCCAACCTTGTCTTTAAAACGACTGAGAACACTGTTCTAATAATATAACATGAAAGAGCAGTCAAATGAGCTGATATTTTAACGCCTCAGCACTAGAACTTTAACCTATTAGGTTTTTTTTTTATTTGGAGTTCCAACAGCTGTAATATAAACATTATACGTTGTAGTAAATACACGAAGCCAATTATAGGAACTCACAGTTAGTTTATTTATAGGACAAGTGGAAAAAATATCCAGTGTCCTAATAAACTAGACACTAGGATATTTCTGCCTAAAATTCAAATAAAATAAATTTATTATTACGTTCATAGCCGTTATTACTACGTCTTGTCGCTCTATTGACAGACTACACTTGACGAAGCTGAGTAGTTCCATGGTTAAAATACTTAAGTTGCCTTTAAATAAAAAATTCACACTAATCACTATGTGACTCTCCTCATTTTTTGTAAATGTACCTAAGTAATTCTTAGAAATTATAGAGAAACTGAAATAAGGCGAATACTAAACAGGCTGCATTTTCTGTTTCCGTACAGTGAATAGCGGAGTTGAGCGTTCAATCAGCAACGCTTCGACGAGAAATATTGAGCGGAAGTAGGAAAATCATGGTGACGGGCGAACTAAGCAGAAAACGTATATAAACCTTATAGTAAGGGCGGCGATCGTGGGGTTTGCTACGTTACGTATAAACCCTATGGCACATGTTCATAAAAGTGATGCTGAGTGCCAAAAAAATAGTAAAAAAATTTAGAATTGGCCGAAAGCACAACAAAAGTACCTTCCGGTTTAAAAAAAATGGATGGTATACCTACGGCCATTGATACTAAGATGATATTTGTGGCAACAAATAGTACTTTGTATTTCGGTACAGAAAAACCCAGTCTGCCAGTTTTTGCGCGGCCGGAAGTGCCCGAGACTGGTTTAAGAGTAAAGTAAATTTGGAGTCAAACTTTTAAACTAGTCTGCCGGAAACTCAGTATCACTTTTATGAGGCTACCTAATGATTCCCCGAAATATTACTCGCAGATTTTCGATTCGCAGACAACGACTCGCCGAACAACGAGTCGCAGAATGGTTTATTAGTAAATGTATCTTTTGGTCGACTAACGTTTGGCAGCTCTACGGTTCGCAACTGATTCAGGTCGCATCTGTTTCAATTCGCAGAACTATTATTGGAAAAAATTTTTTGTCAGAGTAATCATTTCGATTCCGTAACTTTTAGTAAAGTAATGATTAGAATTTTACACAATTAATTTTTTAGGAACCAACTGGTAAAGGCCAAACACGTTCACGGTTCGAATATGGTGCGACACCTACGTGCAAGCGAAGTCTGCGCTAAAATCAGATCCCTAAAACTATATTTTAAATCGTCATTTCAAGTTTAATAAGTTACTATAAATTTAATAAATTATTCCTAAATTCTTCTGCGACCCCTATGTCGCTAATGAGGGATAACAGGAAGAAATCATCATCATTCCTAAATAATAAAAAATACTGGTAACGGCCCTGACAATGGTTCACTCTATATGTATGAATATTAATTACCCTACTATTTATTACTTATATGGTTTGCCGTTAAGAGAAGAACTTTCAACCATATGACGGATTTTAGTTATTAGTCATATCTTATCATAAAATGATGCCCAGGAAACAATATTTATTGATACCAAATGATCAATCTCCGAACCGTTTTTCGACTAATGGTTGGTCGGCTTATCGTGTCACTTACAAAACGATCATTCTGCGAAAAGAAATTCTGCGCACTGACTGGTCTTCGAAAAGATTACTCTGCTGAAATTCTGCCAATCGTGTTTCTACCAAAGAACCCATCTGCGAGTGGTTGTCTGCGAATCGATAATCGGCGAATAATATTTCGGAGAATCAATAGGTCACCCTTTTATGAACATGTGCCATGGGGCTTATCTTTGTATCACGTAACGTAGCAAATCCTACGGTCGCCGCCGGTACTATTATACCCACAGTATTAATTAATTAACTCTAACTTAAAAAACTGTCTAAACTAGTAGTCCGGCTCGAACTGAGAACCTTACTTGCAAAAAAGCTGACCAATATAACAAGACCCATGTGGTGATTTTTCGCGCCTTCTAGGTCCATAACCCCTCGTCTGCTATAACCTCAACAAATTTCATAAAGATCAAGAAAACGCTACTCAAGGTATCGTAGAACAAACTCTCAAAATCAAAAAGGCATCGAAATGCCGAGACGTTACCTTGACGTCCCAGTAGCCAGAAGTTGCTTGTATAAGAACTCGCTTCGCTTACCGCTCCGCTCGATAATGATAAGGTAAGTACACTGTTAAATATACTTATAGTCATTTCAAAATGTCCTAACTAGGTAACTGTGTAACTAGGTACTTACCTAGTTTTAAACTTCAACATTCCACGTCTGATCTCAAAAGATGAATAAAATATACAACTAATCTTCTTCTTCCCTATTTTATGTCTTTCACACTTTTATTTCATAGGCATTCACACACACATAACTAATTCATACATACATACACACATTAAAAACACACATACTTAACTTTACTTAAACACCGCTTACTTATAACTTACTAAGACCATTTTAACCGACTTTTTGTACTTAAGTAGATAGTTTCTCGGTCATTTAATCAAAATTCTTAGTTTTAAGTTTAGATTTAATGTTCATGTATTTCTTTAAGATCCCCACGTCACAGGCTCAGCCTAGTGTGGGGATCACTGTATTGCCATTGTAAAACCAATATAATATGAAATAAATATATTTTGAATTTTGAATAAAATCCTATAATTAGCTTAATTCTTTGATCGTATTGGATTTATTACGATGTGCCCGGTATATAGCTAGGAATATCGACGAATGCGTTGCTTTAATCGATCTGCCGTATTGTTTATCAGGCACATCGTGATATTCCTGGCCAATTTTTAGGCATATCATGAAATGGCGGCGTTTCTCGATATGCCTAGGAAATTCGTGATCTGGCGGATTTGACGATCGGCCGCCGACATATATATTACTTAAGGTGTCTTAATAACGTAGGCATATCTACCTAACTAGTTAAAACGAGTTTGCGATTTGGCAAAACAGACGTTTTGCGTCTTAAAATAGATCAATGATACTTAATTTGTTTTTTCCAATGGCGTAGTAAAACGATTGGCCTTTTCTGAGGTTTTAGTAATTATTATTAAAAGTATTAAAACCTTTTCTGAGGTTTTAATACTTTTAATTCTTCTAAATTTCTTTTAATTTAGTGTTACCATTTATGTCGTACCGTAAAGTCGGGGTACTTTAGCCCTGGAGGGAAACTTTGGCCTTTGAAATTTACTTGCCTCATGTTTTATAAATGAATTGAATTAAAGGCACATGGTCATGAGGTTGATTAAAACTACCCATTAACGTTTTTTCCTTTTAATTAGACCAATTTATGTCATTTTTTTATGGGGCAAAGTAACCCGAATTTGGTCAAAGTACCCCGACTTTACGGTACCGTTTAGAATAGAATAGAATAGAAAATAGTTTATTCGTAGACACACACAGATACATATACATACAAAATACATAGAAAAATAAGTAAAAAGAAAAAAAAGTGCCACGAAATCTATTAAATGCGGCATTATCTATTAAAAGGGAACACCTATAAGCGTTTTGCTCGTCACGCTCTGCATAACCTAGCCTAGCCTAAATACGTCAGCACGTCAGCCCGTCAGCCCGTGGTAACTGATGGGAGCACAGCTTCACAGCTACGTAACTTTAACGTTTTCACGCTAAGCTAAAGTAATGAAAAGCTATAAATTTAAATTCACCTTTGTACTTCACATCTTTTTTTGATTATACAGGCTACAATCTGAAACGTGATACAAGATAATCGAACCTGAATCTATACATGATTTATCTACTGTGTTGTGTACAATAAATTAAGCATGGCAGGCTGGCAGGCACATAATAGTTCCTTATTGTTTTTTTTTCTTTCTGTGTTGCCTGTTTAATTTTCAATTGAAATATTTTGTATGTAGTTGTGTCGTCACTCGTTAGTCATAAGTTAGCTATAAGTTAGGTCCCCACTGAAAATCAGCGCCGCGGCTTGCCTTGGCATTTCGCTGAGTGGGGTCCTTTTTATTTATCGTCTGTTCTCTTTATACTATATCTTGTAACTGGTTGTACGTTGTTTTATAGACTACATTTTCGCAGAATATTGGTTCATAGAAAATGTTTCCAATATTTTCATTTCATAGAATGATCATTTCTCTGAGCTCTTTAATTATAGAAACTGGTTTTGTATGTCTTTTATTGTTCAGATAAGTAGTTCTTAGAATTTCAGTTCGTAACGTTTTAAATCAAATATTATTAATCCGTATAATATTTAGTTTGTATAACACTTGTTTCAATGTCTGCATATTCATAGAATGTTGTTTCTCATTTTATTAAACTTAATATTTTCGCTTAACAGTTTGTTTCAGTTGAGGTTCATAGTTCTAACCAAACCTAACCTACTTCCTGGCAGCCGTTTTATTTTGTAGAGGGTAACAGTTCTAACCTAACCTAACCTACTTCTGGCAGCCGTTTCATTTTGTAGAGGGTCATAGTTCTAACCTAACCTAACCTACTTTCTGGCAGCCGTTGCATTTTATAGAGAGCCATAGTTCTAACCTAACCTAACCAACTTTTCTGGCAACTGTTTGTTTCTGTGGGGGTCGCAGTTCTAACCTAACCTAACCAACTTTTCTGGCAAGCGTTTGTTTCTATAGGGGTCGCAGTTCTAACCTAACCTAACCAAATTTTCGGCAACAGTTTGTTTCTGTGGGGGTCGCAGTTCCAACCTAACCTAACCAACTTTTCTGACAACAATTTATTACTGGGGGTTCGCAGTTTTAACCCAACCAACGATGCATAAATACTAAAATAATAGTATTGAAAAAGAAAATAGTAGAACTAAATATTATATAAAACCGTAACTATGGAACAAAAATCTATGAAATCTGTGCCTACGAAACAAAAATACATGAAATATGATTCTAGAGTTTGATAACTTTGTAAATTAAAAAAGTTTGATAGCAATATACATGGAAATGAATGTCTGAGAAATATGTTTTAACCAATTGAATAGTCTATGAAACAATAATATTGGAACAGAAAGTACATGAACCAAATAATCTATGAAATAATTTCTGGGAAACGAAATTCTATGAAATTTCTGTCTATGAAAGAGGGTGACACCCTTGTAACTATTTAACTCGTGTGACGTAAATAAATTTATTTTATTTCTTTAAATTGTTACTTTGTTACTTAAAACTTTAAATGAAGATACCCTCGCTCTTGAAAGCATTAAATATTTTTAGCTACTTACTTACAAAAAACGTAAGTACTCTTAGCTACTTACTACTATTTAGAAACTGAAATATGATAATATCAATATCATATCAATAATTATAAGTAACTATTACATTAATATATGTTTTATGTGCGTCATGTTTATGGTTGATAAAAAAAATAGTTTATCATATTGATATTAACCACAACGGGTTAATTTTAATGGAAAACGTTGATCCCCGGTTCATATTATCCTCCTAAATAGCGAGACAGTTGTTAAATACTCATTTTCGCTATTCAATATTTATAAACACTATTTTAGTTATAATTAGGTAGTTTGAAATTCAACCATGCTAAGTTTTTAATCAAAAATGCTACATCGAGTATGGGCCTCCCATACCTTGGCACTAACCTGTACCTTAAACCTGAATTTTACATTTGATGTTCCATATCTTTCTAGGGGAATATTCAGACACAAAATTCTATAGTTTTCAATGGGAATATACAAATCTAATTTCATATCAATCAAAATATGTACGCCCTTAAAAAAGTCACATCGTTAATTGTAATGTAATGTTTAGTTAGTCAACTGCGAAGAGCGCTGGTAGCCTTGCGGGAGCGCTGGTAGCCTTGCGGTAAGACGTCCGACTTTCAATCCGGAGGTCTCGGGTTCAAACCCCGGCTCGTACCACTGAGTTTTTCGGAACTTATGTACGGAATATCATTTGATATTTACCAGTCGCTTTTCGGTGAAGGAAAACATCGTAAGGAAACCGGATCTGATCCCAAAAAGGCCTAGTTTCCCCTCTGGGTTGGAAGGTCAGATGGCAGTCGCTTTCGTAAAAACTACTGTCTACGCCAATTCATGGGATTAGGTTGTCAAGCGGACCCCAAACCGGGATAAACGCTAGGATGAAGAAGAAGAAGTTTAGTTAGTCAACTCCTTATACAAAAAATAA
The DNA here is from genome assembly GCA_911728535.1 of Pammene fasciana. Taxonomy (NCBI): domain Eukaryota; kingdom Metazoa; phylum Arthropoda; class Insecta; order Lepidoptera; family Tortricidae; genus Pammene; species Pammene fasciana. Next base: position 14,369,057 of record OU452288.1, read on the forward strand.
CTAAAATATTCAGAGCAATAACGAGTAGTTTCAGTGTCCGCGAGGCAACTGGATGTCTCGCGGTATTTATGCTATTTTGAGTATAAAAGTTGAAGAGTTCCCTCGATTTCTCCAGGTAGATCCAGATTTTGTGACAATGGCATCAACTGTGAAGTATACTATTTCAAACAAAAAAAGAATTTTCCAAATCGGTCCAGCCATCTTCGAATATTCGGTGAACATACAGCACAAAAATCCCGACGAATTGAGAACCTCCTCCTTCGAAATCATGAAGTCGGTTGAAAATAGCAGCAATTGAAATACAACCATTTTGTAAAAAAAAACGATTAAATTAGCATTAATATGTCACATTAGTACATTACGTACCTAGGGCGGTAAAATAAAGAACGCCTCAGGTCGCGGGCATTTGTGGCCCGAACTGAAGGTAAGGGCCATAAACAAGCGATTTGAGACCTTCTTTATTACCGCCCGTGGTGCGTACACAATTTTACGTCTTCTCCTGGGTGTGAAGTGAGATTTGCCGATGCGCCCGTGGGCGGCAAATCTCAGTTACCGCCCAGAGTGACGTAAAAATAATTATAAATACAAGTTTTGTCACAATTAATTTGAGCTGATTGTGCTAGTCTGAGGGCCTACCGCGAAGTTCGAAAATCGACAATTCGGCCCCGTCTCTATCGCTCTTGCTTATTCGAAAGAGAGTGATGCAAATAGACGATTAGATGAACGTAGTTCGCTGTTATGGGCCTGGTTTTTTTCACACGAAAAAATACTACACTAATAATTATGACCCTCCCCTATATTTTCACCTCCAAGTCTTTACAAACATAGCGAACTGTATGCACTAAGTTTATTTATTTGTCATCTGCTACTCTATTTATTTAGATATACGAAAACAATTCCGTGGTCCTAATTTGCCAAGCGATGCGTCGCATAACGCGCCGAGCGCAGAAGGCTCGAGTCAGATGCAAATGTATGGAAATTACTGCGCAGGGCTCTAGACGAGCAGTCTGATTTGAAGACGAGGTGTACTGTACTGCAGTTCATTTGCAAATCTGCATGTGTCAGCAGATTTTCTGACTGCACTTTCTGAGAAAATTATTAAAAGCAAAAAAAATATGATTAAAGCACTGCATGTAATGCGACATGCACAAGAGAGGACAAAAATTTGATGCATTGTAATAAAAGTTTCACTTTAATAGCAACACCATCTATAAGATAAAATCGATCTAAGAACGGATGTTGCATGCTATGCTGGACGAAAACTAATCGTTAAGACATTTTAGAGATAAATGGGAACAAACAATCACCCTAATTGCATATGTCATTTCTGTTGCGCCAGTGGAAAAGGATGCTAACGATTGTATATAATAGTTTGTATATACAGACAAACGTTCTTTAATTGTTGAGCCATTTAGGCTATACTAAACTTTACATTGATAATTCCATTACTAAGTCGTTCATCAGCTCAGTGATTGTGATATAGAGGGTCGAGTATAAGTGAGACCGTTTAGCTTTATGAAGCAGGCGATCTTTGTTTTGGTTAAGTTGTACAGAGCTTTGTTGAAACTTTACATACATTTCTCTTGATATCATGATCTTCAGCACTGTGAGATTATAATCATATTTCTATTTAAAATCATTCTGTAGGTAAATTGTAAAAGAAAATCACAAATACGTATAGCATGATGGCTATCATTTACCTCAGGTTCATTATCTATTTAATAAAGTTGTATTGTTTACTGAGTTTGTTTTTTAATTCAGCTCCTGTCATAAAATGTAAATCATTTTGTATGGCAAGAGCTGTCAGATTACAGTCTTGAATTAAAAATACTGCTTTAAATATATGAATAGTTTGACGGCGCTTAGATTGACCGCAGACATAAAATCAGAAACTCTTTTTTTCTTGTCTATCGGCTCTTCGGGTTAAATATACCCAAAAGTCATCTTATTACGGAAATAGATTGTGTGGGTTCTAACTGTTGTGGGCAACTTTGTTAAGTAAGTGTATCTTTAAATATAATCCTGTATTTCGTTACTCGACAGTAACAAGGATGCAGTTGATATATCATCATAAGTTTTTACGTAAAACAAAATGTTAAATTTATTTTAAGCGAAAGTTTTATCATGAACATTACTTATTAAGAAATAAACATATTTTTTTAAGAAATTTACCTAAATTTGTGTAATATTTTCCTTTCTTTTGGCCTCTAAATGCGTGGTTAAAATCTTTTGGTTTCCAAGTCAGACACGTTCTATAAATTTATTATCTATGTAAACGTCTAGAATGCTTCTGTATTCCTTATATGTACATATGTACCCATTATATAATCCTACACAAATATTACCCATTCACTAGACAGTTTAATTCACTAGCGTATTTTCCTACTTAACACTACCATTGAAAATTAATCCTTAAGTTAATGGAATAGAAGTTAAAACTGTATAGCGAGGAGAGTATCATTAGCTCCACGATCTTGTAAGACCGCGCCTGCAATGTCAGTGTGATGGACGGGAAATAAAGTATGCAGTTCACTGTAAAGGTTACGGGGAGGAAATAGGGAGGATGACACATGTTTAATTATGCAATAAAATCTAGTTGATAAGATGCAAAATGATCAAAATATCCAAATAAAGTAAACATTAAAAAATCTATTGAAATGGTTCAAAGCTATCAAGCTTCAAAATTTGAAATTTTTCGATTTTTCAAAGTACGAAATTTAATAATTTTACACCAAAAAAGAACCGACTTCACTTAGGATCCGCTATTCCAAGAGGAAGTGGCTGAGTTGCTGTAAAAAATAGTGAAATCACTAAAGGTGTGCCTATAATAGTTGAAGAGTTCCCTCGATTTCTCCAGGATCCCATCATCAGACCCCGACTTGGTGACAATGGGACCATCTAGGGGTTATACTCGTTCGATTAAAAAAATATATTTGAAAACCGGTTCACGATTCACGGAGATATCGAGTAACATACATACAAAAAAATTATAATATTGTTGATAAAAAAATAAATAAAAAAATTCAGTCGAATTGAGAACCTCCTCCTTTTTTGTTTGAAGTCGGTTAAAAAAAACCAATGTTACCATTCGATTTCTAACATTTTATTGTGAAATAGATTGTACTGCAACCATAGACATAAACGTAACATTTCACTGTAAAAATAGCAATTTCGTAATTTTTCCATACTTTGAACAGGGCAACTATGATGAAGCCGTGACGTCACGGCTTAATTTCATTTTGTTAGGAGCGTTTTGACAAACAAATACAAATCTCAGACTTTAAGTCTCTTTTATGCTGATTTAAGGCAATTGGCCCTACGTAGACATTTGATCCTCATAACAAAACGAATGTATGAAAAATTCATCTAGTCTATTGTAGTGGAACGATTTGACACGAGGATGTTATCTATAAATGGTTACTTTTAGTGTAACAGATTGAATTGCATTATACAGTGTGTGGTGTGGCCTATAACACGAGCAAAAAATTAAAACGCACATTCTACTCCTCAAACTAAACAACGTTTGTTAGGGACTTTTAAAAATAACTTACGGTTTGTTATTTATTACATTTGAAAGTTTACCTGAAAACGCGATGTATTGCCAAATTGATTATGTCTGTAGGGTGACAAGACTGAAAAGCAATGTCAATTAGACGGATTTTAAGGTACATTGAAAATAATATTTAGTTTGTATGAAAAAGAGACAATCTAAAAACTACATATTTTTTAAAACTTGTTAAACAATAGTTTTATTGTTTAAGGAGTAAAATTAACGTTTAAATTTTTTGCTCGTTTTATGGAATAAATTTATAAATTATTACATTTAGCAATTAGTCATGATGATGTCTTGCCGTCTCTTGGATACTTAGTTGTTAGTTGTTGTAGTTAGTTGGACAGCCTTTGCATGTAGCGAACAATCTTTTTCGCGATCGTGCCCAATTAAAATCGTATGTATTTTTTTGTAAAACCTTTGTAAAAGTGAAACTGGATTTTTCTGAATGATGATTTTTCCTGTGTAAGTCTTAATAAAACCGACTTCAAAAGCAGAGTTTAGAGCTCTTGAAGTCGGTTATCCATCCTTTTGTGACACATCTTGTAGCTAAGGTTGAAATCTCGGACAATTATTTAACTTTGAAATTAATTGCTTTTATTGAGAAAATGCGAAAAAAAAACTTCATTTGATTTGTTTAATAAACACGTGCAATAATTTTAAATTAATATACAACGTGGAAATCCGTAACATTTTTGTTACTAATTGAAAACCAAATTTTTTTAATGCCCCAAATGTATTTTTAAAACCTTACTTAGATTATTTGTGTTCTAAAGAGGAAACAATCTACTACAACTATACTTAAGTAAACGCATTTTTCACGCTTAAAATATCAATTTTTTTCCAAACAGTGGTCCGCAACTTGGACGCATGTGACGTAACGCACCTCGGGATTTTGTAAGGGGTATTTTGAGGCGCGGTGCAGACACATGACGTATTTTTGACGTTTCGGGGCTACAATAAATCGTCAGGTGACTAGCAAAACTCACTGATTACCAAAAAGAACCAAAATCTACCTTGTTATGTCGCCAGTATGGTTCATTATGGCTATGAACTTGTTTTTGTGCTGGTACTTAGTAAGTTTTGCTTGTCACCTGACGAAATAGTAAGAAGTGTATTAGAGATTTGAATCTCACGTGGATTAGAATCAAATGACATTTTAAGTGAACGGATCACTAAGATGCCAATGAGACACGTATTTTTCTCATTTACATCTCATCACGAATATAATCATATTATTTTGTATTTATATGTGGATAGACAATCGTCAATGATTATTTCCTCAATAGACGTTGGACAACCTCTCTCATCAATCGTCAGCATTATTCGTCACTTAAAATGTACATATTAATGCCTTATAAAAGCGTAGAAAACATACATTGTGTCAAAATCATTTAAACTAAACTGGAATAATTCTAAATAAAAAATCTTATACCAAGATGTATTATAGTATACCGGAACTAACAGTACCATTTTTGACAACTTAACGGGTTATAAGAAACTGTTACTCCGATGCAAATTAAGGGTGAAAACCAGGCCAAGGGCGACAAACTTAGTAACGCCACCGGCAAAAATTGGTATTCATGACGCTTGATACTAAGTTTGTATACACACTGCGACATAAGTGATGTGACTAGTTGCAAAAATAACTTTGTAAAGAGGGACCCTTGACTGAGGGTCCCTCGACTCTTCGCGCAGGCGCTGTAGACTACCGGTGTGGCGTGATCTGATGAAATATAACCTAACTTTTCAAAATTTTATGTGAAAAAGCTTATGAAAAACAGTTTTATGAATGAAACAGATGTTAATTTTAAGAAAAAAATATCGTTTAAGTGTTATAATTGAAAATTGTAGCAGAAATGCAGCGTTTACTTGCTAGTAACATTAGTATTTAAGCTGTAGTAAATGTAGAGTTATTATTAAAATATTTAAGATAAAGGGAGTTATTTACCTGTAATCTATATCCGTAGCTTCAAACACAAACACAGAACCGTACATTCCCGCCAAATAAATTGGAAATAGTAACAAAGCATAGTTCACGATATTGTATTTCCCGAAAGGTCCCAATTGTTGCAAAATCCGGTCCAAATCTATCGCTTGATTACTCATTTTGACTACTAAAACAGTCTTTAACCTCGTAAAGTATAGTAAAATAATAAATATACACTAGCCACAACGTTGATGGCTGTTGCTCTGCATTTTGACAGCTGCCCTGCACATGCGTACAAGTGTTTTGACTTTACACTGTTTTTTTAATACACGATTTTTTAAAATCAAAACACGGGAAGCAAAACACGTCAAACGCGTTGTCAGGGCAAAACGCGGAACAGTAGTGTACTCGTAGCGTTAAGAATAACTAATACCCTACTGAATCTGATTGTCGTATTAATTCTGATTGAGACAGGGATAGGGTGATATCTTTAGTGCGTTTTAGGAGCGAGTGAGCGGGACGACTCTGTATTTCTCGACTTTGTAGATAAGCGGTATTTGTCTTTAGTTAGTTAGTAGCGTGAAAGTAGATTAGTTTATCAGTACGGTTGTAAATTTGAATTAGATATGATTGTAAAAATTAATTGATTTAAACTGTCACTCGCACGCATTGCGATTTGCTATCGTCATCATCATCACACAATTTTAAACGTTTAGTGAAAATTATGGCTCGATAAAATAACAAAATATATTGAATCTATTTTTAATTTGTGTAATTATGTATGTAGTTATTTGTGTTTAGAAGCTTCGGAGTTGTTAGAATTCTCTCGAACGCTCAGGACAAGAATTCCAAATTTATTTTTATTTTTTAAATTATTTATCGAGTTTGAAGCAGAAAGGGTATGGCGTAGAATCAAGTTGTGGCTTACTATATATTATAATAAACTACAAATAGTTATATTCTACATATACAAGGAGTCAAGGAGTAAAAAAAAATCTGGTGGTGATTCTTTTAAGCGAATCATAGGTATCGTATTCTAATTATGAAAAAAAAAACTAAGATTTTTTTTTATCACGAAAAAATGAAATTGGTTTTGTATGAAGAGTTTACTGGGACGATGTGTGCCATAAAAAAAATCGCGTCCAAAAATGTTACCCTACTTTTTCTTATTCGAAATAGGATACCAATTATTCGAAATTGGATACTTTCAAAGAGGTAAAGAGTGTCATACAATCAATGACTCGTGGGAAGTCACCGGGACATGATGGCCTCAGCATTGAGCACCTGCAGCATGCTGGTGATCACCTGCCGCGGGTACTTAAAATGTTTTTTAATCTGTGCATGAGCCACTGTTATCTTCCAGATGATCTTATGAGGACCATCGTGGTTCCTATTGTCAAAAATAAAACTGGTGACGCCTCTGATGGGTCTAACTACAGGCCAATATCCCTAGCGACGGTGTCTGCTAAGGTGCTGGACGGACTGCTTGATAATCTGCTGTCTAAGCATGTCAAATCGCAGGATGCACAGTTTGGTTTTAAACCGAATGTGTCAACCGAGAGTGCGATTCTGTGTTTTAAGCAGACCGTCCAGTACTATAAGGAAGGAAAAACACCTGTTTTTGCCTGCTTTCTGGACCTGTCAAAGGCGTTTGACATGGTCTCGTACGACGTCTTGTGGGATAAGCTCGAAAATTGCACAAGTACTCCGAGGGGGGTGATTAACCTGTTCCGGTTTTGGTACGGCAACCAGACCAATCAGGTCAGATGGGCGGGTGCGCATTCAGACATGTACAGGTTAACGTGTGGCGTGAGACAAGGAGGTCTCAGTTCGCCGAGATTGTTTAACCTGTACATGGATGACTTGATCGCTAGGCTCAGCAGCACCGGTATTGGATGCTCAATTGGCGGTACCACTGTAAACAATATCAGCTATGCAGATGATATGGTGCTGCTGTGCCCGGCGATCAGCGCGCTAGTCAAACTGCTGAAGATATGTGAGGAGTACGCGTTGACCCATGGCCTAATATACAACACCAAGAAGAGTGAACTGTTGGTGTTCAATGGAGGCAAAAAGGAGTATGCATCAGTGCCGGCGGTGTATTTGAACGGAGTTCCTCTTAACAGAGTGTCGCGGTTCAAGTATCTTGGGCACTGGGTCACCGAGGACCTCCAGGATGATGCCGATATGGAACGGGAGCGCAGGGCTTTGTCGGTAAGGTGTAATATGCTGTCGCGCAGGTTCGCACGTTGTGACGGGGATGTCAAAAAGACCCTTTTCAAGGCTTTTTGCCAATCCTTTTACACGTGCAGTCTGTGGACGAACTACACTAAAAAGACCCTCAATGCCCTGCGCGTCCAATATAATAACGGCTTCCGCATGTTGATGGGACTGTCACGTTACTGCAGCGCGTCGGGGATGTTTGCGGGAGCTAGAGTTGATGGTTTTAGTGCGATAATCCGTAGTCGCTCCGCCTCCCTCATGCGCCGGGTACGTGACAGTTCCAACAGCCTGCTACGTCTCATCTGGGAGAATCCTGCTTGTGCTCTGTGGAGGCATTGTAATGAAGTACATATGGGCTCTAGGGGCATAGTGTATAATTTAATGTAAATGTCTTAATGTGTATTTGAAATTTTTTGATGGAATTTAATTTTGTAATTATGTTTATTTATTGTGATGACATTTAATTTAATTTAATTTTTATTTAATATGATTGTATTGTATGACATAATTTAATTTAGTTTTTATTGTATTAGCGCAAATGTAATTTAATTATTATTTATTTATTATGTACCTACTTAATTCTATGGACATCTGGTCTGAAATAAACTATTTGAATTTGAATTGAATTATACCGGGTGTTTCCTGTAATAAGAGCAATAAATTAAAACGTAGATTCTACTCCTCAAACAATAAAACTTTTGTTCAACAACTTTTAAAAAGTATGTATTTTTTAGATTGTCTCTTTTTCATACCAACTAAATAGTATTTTCAATGTACGTTAAAATCCGTCTAATTTGTCAGTCTTGTCACCCTACAGGCATAATCAAATTCGGAATACATTGCGTGTTCGAATAAACTTTAAAGTGTAATAAAAATCAAAGCATGAGTTATTTTTAAAAGTCGCTGAACAAACGTTGTCTGGTTTGAGTAGTAGAATTTACGTTTTAATTTATTGCTCCTATTACAGAAAACACCCGGTATATGCCCTTAGACGGATCACCAGTATTTTTGTTACATCCTGTTATCCTCTATAAAATTACCTGTTACTATAACCTGTTACTACGTCCTTAACCATCCGACATTTGAATCACTGAATAGATATATAACACTTACTTCGTTTATTGGTCCACATTGTCGAATAAAGGGTATAAAAGGAAGTATGCGGTAATTTAGTACTTATTCCATAAATAAAGGTATAAGTGGCCAAGTCCTGGTCTTGTGAGCCAGTTAATTGTGAAATTGGATGATTGCTCAGGCATTTTATTACTCATCAATTTAGATTATTCTTACGTAAATGGATTTATAAGCAAATAAAACTAGTAGGTAGTCCTCCTCGAACTGAGAACTCGCGATTTACTTGCTAATGAGTTTCCAAATATTAACAAGACCCATAAAGTTTTTTTTTTCGCCTTCTAAGCACACAACCCCTTGATCGATCCAGCTCATAAACGAGCTCTCAAATTGTATGTATCTTTGTTACAACCCCAACTTGCAGTCGGCCTTGAGGTTAAGTTTCCCACTATCAAATAAATCATTTATGTCACTCCGGGCTGTAGGTGATATTTACCGCCCGCGCGCGCAACGGAAAATCTCATTTCACACTCAGGAAAAGACGTCAAATTGTGTATGCACCACGGGCGGTAATAAAAAAGGCCTTAGATCGCTTGTATATGGTCCTCACCTTCGTTTCGGGCCACAAATGCCCGCGATCTGACCAATTCTTTATGTAATGTGCTCTTTGGCTTTCGTCCGTCTTTGAGTCACTGGCTTACATTTATACATTTTCAACACAAACGGTCCAATAGGTTGTGTGGAAAGACCTGTACGTAGTGTACGTCTAGCATATATGACTTACGTTGCGGTGCGACCCTCCATGCTTCAGGCGCGACTCGAAGTATGGAGTCAGATAACGCATGTCATGCTAAGGCTAATGGTTACACTGAAAAAAAGAAACAGCTAGAAATAAATAAGTTTTTGCTATTTACAACCGAGTGACTCGCTGCGCATGGCGCCAGCAAAGTTCGTTGCTAAAGTCAAAGAAATCAACTTGGCTAACGTATGTATTTAAAACTAAGTATACCATTGTCAAAAATAAATAAGGAAATCAGGTAAGGGTAGCATTTATAGGACACTTATTTGGATTCAAATTAGTGCTTGGTTAAAATAACCAAGAACGTTTAGCAATAATTGCTCGTTTGTCATTAACAAAGCTTTATTTATTCCGTATTTTAATAATGTCCTGGTTATGTGCAACTAAAAATATCTTAACCGAGCCAAATTGGTACTTTGCTAACACACTTTTTTCCATGTAGGTACACGTCGAGTGTTTTTACGGTACCGTTTTTCCTTTTTAGGGACGGAACTCTAAGTCAACGCACGAAAATGTAAGGGTTCGTGATTTAGTACCGCAAAGTTCTTGACACATAAAGGTGGAAAGTTACAGTTAACAAGTAGCACGGAGCAGGTAAACCACGGCGGCACCCTTATAATTCCTGTGACCTCCGCAGTTGGAATTAAACGGCGGTTTGGTTTGAGTAAAGTTGTGTTCGCGCGGGTTGGGAATTGATGGTGGGGCTGGTTAAAATATTTTGGTAGAAATGTCTGCAACTAAAATTTATAGAATATAGTTTGGCTATGGGCTGTGTTATTTCTAGCACAGACAGAAAGAATCAAATTTTTTCTGACGCTGGTAATCTCACCACTAAAAACGGGTATAGCTTAAAGCTAGTTACTTTTAGTAAACTGTTGCTGCACTTTTTGGTTAGCCAGTACATTTTCGTACAAGAGCGGAAAGTATATACTATGTCGTTAGTTCACAAGCCTCGAGATATTTTTAGCTCTAAAAGTGGTTCTGAAATGTTGGGTAAAATACAGTAAGTAGATATTTTTTTTATAATAGACAAGGAAGCCCATAATAAGTCTACGACAAAGCTCGAGACGTATTACCTACTTAGCTCATAGCAGGAGTCGGGACGAGCGAAGAATAGCAACAAACAAGAATGAACATTGTAAAAATCACACTAGTATATAAATAACTCTTAGGGCGTGATTAGATTGTAAAATATATAGCACAGCTTAAAATTTAGATATCTGTACAGTCAACGGTAAAAGTATCTTCCTACACGAAGGCCACAAACTCTTATTTGAAGAAATAAGAGTGTGTCACATATTTTTGCGGCCTTCGTGTAGGAAGATACTATTGCCGGTGACTGTAAATTTTAGAGTCAATCTCAAATCAAAACGTTTAAAATAAAATTGAAACTGCAAGCGCAGTCGGAGCCCGAAAACGCGTGAGTTCCGGTTTCCGCCAGTTCCCACCGGTTTTTAACTGATTCCAAATCGGAAAATTGCCGCACCTCGGCCGTTTGACTAACGAACCTCGTTGTTACACATGGTTAAAACTAGCCTTTATTTTAGACTTTGCTGACCAATTAAGTCCAGTTTTTGCCAAAATAATTAGTGAAAACCGTGTCAGTTTAATAAAAACAAGTCACTGTATATATTACACTAAAAATCTTATTTATAGTTGAATAAAAAATACGACAACTCGATACCTGTTTGTTGTCTAAAAATAGTATACCAACGTAAATATAAACCAAAAATTTTATTGGCAGGTACAAGGATATAAATAAATTACAAATAAGACATATAAATAAGGAATGAATGGCGCGACAGATGGCGCTACTAGTCGATGAATTCAGTTGATTAGGGCTGAGTTACAAAGGTTGTTATCTCATAGTGGTTCATGCGGAGGCTGAGCACCTAAATATTACCTCAAATGGAAGCCAGATGCAAGTTTTGAAATTATAAATCTATATCGAAATAAACATTGAGTTAACTCTTAGTTAACATAGAGCAATTGACTTTTTAAATTTCTTTGGGCCGCAATGTATTGCGTTTACACTTATTTGACACATCATCAGTTGTGACATTTTAGGGAAAAGTTATCATGTAGGTAGCGATACATTGCGTGCTGAAATATTTTATATGGAAAAATAAAAGTCATAAAATATTAATAAAACATATGGAAGTATGTTTATTAGGGTTTATACCTACTAACTACCCTTGGCGTATGAGATGATATCAAAAATACACGCTGTATGCGTATTATACTGCATAATAGTGTGTCAAATCAAGTACTTAAAAGGGTAATAAGAGTATCTGGGTACAGTTTGCTTAACCTTTTCCATGTCATAGCAAATTGTCTAAGACTGACAAACAGACAGACAAGCAAGTGATCCTATAAAGTTTGTCTCCTTTTAAGGACTACACTTTGAACATATTTAATAAAAAATAAATATCATAGCCCGCCAATACACGCACTGTCCCATCTGGACCTCGCAGCACTCACTTTTTTCAACAATTTTTTCACCGTCTACTTTCCCACAACTATTACCACCTGAAAGAAGAAATGCCTTTCTATATCCAGTGACGTGTAGCCACACGATAAATAAATAATACATGATGTAGGGCGCGGCTATACAGAGTTACGGCAAAGAGCGTCAAATTAGTGAAAATTTAGGGTGGTTGTACTTCAACTTGACTTTCCCACCCATCTTCTATCAGATATTTAAGAGTAGACACCTGAGGCCAGTTTTATAAAGCGACAAGTTACAATTTACAAGCGAAAGTCTCTTTCTAACACATAGGGTTAGAAAGAGAGTTCCGCTTGTAAATTGTAACTTGTAGCTTTATAAAACTGGCCTCTGTTGGATGCTTTTATGTACTTCGCAAACGTAAGCCCGTCAGGTGCATCAAATTATCTCATAGAATGAAACCACACATTATATATTGACATTCACAGCAAAGTATAAAAGCGACCATTCTGTGTCACACCGACAAATGGTTACAACTAAAACTGTCAATTCCCGAAAGATTTAAATGCGTCACGTCCCTCTCCTGGGACGATCGCGATTTGTCCCCGAACTCGCCTGTGAACTTTTTAACGGGGCCCTACCAATGGTTGTAGTTAAGTATTACAAAATGTTTACTGTGTGGAATAAAATAAATAAAACTTTGTTCTCGAGAGGATGGGAGAAGATCGCTCAGTAAAAAGAGCATATTTGGGTCGACCAACTGGACGCCGTCCTGTCGGTCGTCCTAAGTATTGCTAGGCAGACAGGGTAGGAGCTGATCTTTATGAGCTCGGTGCCGGTGAAACCTGGCGTGAAATAGCGCAGGACCGAGAAAATTGGCGTGCTCTTGTGTCGGAGGCCAAGACTCATTTTGGGTCGTTGCGCCAAATAAGTAAGTAAATAAGTAAACTTTGTTCAAATTGCCATGCGTCTTGATCGTGTGGCGAACAGTTTTGGTAATTCTTGCTAATCGTAAGTAAGTGCTTTGACACATTTCCGTTGCAGAGTACGTTCGTACGCTCTGTGTCACGTCTGGTTTCTCGTTTGGTCCGCTAGTGTGTGTGCAAATTTTTATCTAAATTCATTTTATAGTTTTTACGTCAAGGAGTAACAAAAACCTCAATACTTATCTAACCATCTAAACATTCAAACTTTCACATTAATATTTTCATTTGTACGCGTTGCGTGGTAGTAGAACAAAAAGCGATGATCAAATTGTGAAGATGTCTGACAACTAAGGTCAGTCAGAGCAAGTGCGCCTACGAGGTCAAGCGCACCTAACTTGCAAAATATCCGAAAGTACAGCTTTTATACTACTAAAGCCATTTAATTTTTGCCCAATAACTACCGTTGTGTGGTAGTAAAATTGCGTGAGTATTAGAACATCTGTTCTTATGGATATTTCGCATAGTAGGTGCGCTTGCCCCGTAGTCGCATTTGCCCTGACTGGTCTTATATCTCTCATAACCACCAGTTAGAAGTCACTGTCACGCACATCCAACACGAACGAATGGTAAGGGCTCAGACAAAACTTCTAAACTCAATCCAGAAGTAACTTCCCGAATAAATGTAGCAGAAACCTTTGAAGGGCTAATCAAAATTCGCGAGGCCCGGGGTCCGAGATAAAGATGGAAATTTAAACAAGCACAGGAATATGATTAATTCTTCAAAAGTACGGATTATTGGTTTAACAAGTTTGGCTTGAAGATGTTTTGTGTTGGGACGGCGTGGTTCAGTTTAATGTACTTTTAGATATCATATTATCATAATCATATTGAGTTCTTTGAAGTCAGGTTTTAGTATTTCAGGTTGGGTTTTAGTTAATTCACCGATGAACTATTGAATGGTAAACATAATAGTGATTTTGGATGCCACTCGGGGTGAAAGACCTCAATTTTTATGCTAGTATGGATATGCCACAGGATTCCGGGAGTCGTATGCTCGTATGGTCAGATAAAGGACAATTTTCTTGTCATATTAATAATAGTTAATTTTGATGTAAGGGCGGATAATAAGCCATTGCCGCAAGAAATGTTTCCCGAGATATTTACCAGCTTATGCGAATGACTCGAGATGGTAAAGAATGACATTTCCGCGCCTGCAATAAATGATGTTTTCTATTGCAATTGCGTGAAAAGTCTGCCTTAGGACACCTCAGATATGAACTTTCTCATGAACTTCACAACGCATTAGGGGCAGATTCCACGTCTGATTGGGGGCGGAGTGTAGTGGTGGTATGGCTGGAAGGGACGTTTTCCTTGAAGGCATCCCCACTACACGGGTGCCGGGGTAGGGGCGTTTGGCCTCCTGGTGCCATGCGGGTGGGACCGGAATATCGGTCCAGGCTTCCCCGAGGGAGGGTTTATATTTCCCACCATTATTTGAACTTCATTTCAAAGTGATAGGGTTCAATTTCGCGTAATTTCTGACACTCTTATGCCCGTTAAAGGGTTAAGGGAGGCCAGTGGCGGAGAGCACGCAGGTCATACTACAGCGTGCTCGTTTTGCGGAGAGGGTCGTCCTAGGGCTAGTGCTGGTGGTGTCACGGTGACAGGTTTACGATCCCGTTGCATCACCATTAAGGCACAGAGAAGGCAGCATCCCAGAGTTTTAGTGGGTAGGCCGGTGCAGACCGGAGAGTCCCACATAACCAATGCGTAATATCTGGGCCTCGGGGGCTTCATGTTACGTATAGGTATGCGTAAAGCATTTCTCTGGTGTAACAAAAAAAATAGTTGTTCCAACTTGCAAAGTTATATTAGCGAATGAAATGAACTGATTTAAACTCACACGATTTTCACTCATTATTTTGACAAAACACGGGACTTAACACGGGACGGGATTAAGTCCCGTGTTTTGTCAAAATAATGAATGAAATGAAATTTCTAAAACGCGACTTTTGATCAACTGGGCTAAAAAAAATCTTAAACAATAACCAGGAGTCCTGTAACTTATAAGTCGGTATTATTGAAGGGGTACAATAGTACGTATCTAATATACAACAAAGAAATAATGACCGAAATAACTAAAAGCAACGTTTGATATAATAAACAAACTTCCCCCAAGTAAATCCGCGGGGATTTGAACTACACCAGCAAAGTTGATTTTAATGACCGGATAACTTTAGTATGATGGCCACGTCCTTCTGGGACCCCACTTTCGGCTTATCGATATTCCCTTGCGTTTCGATTATAACTGTCTCTTTTACTTCCAAAGTTTAGTGAAGGATAGCGTTAGAAAACAGTTGCAAATTTTGTTGTGAAACGGAACGGTCCGACTGGACAAGTGAAAAAAATGTTAGGAGGGAAAAGATTTATGTTCTTAACGGTTTTCGGTAGTAAAAAGGGGGTAAGTTGGGAAGGCAGTTGATTGGCAGTTGTACTTTGTAGCTTACAATGAAGTTTTGCAGTTAAGGGTAATTTTAGTAAGGGATCGATAAAGGAAACATATCGAATATTGAAATAAGGAGGGGAAAGTAACGTGTCAGTTTTGTGAAGTAAATAATGGTAACACAAACACATAGGTAGGCCAAAGAATTACAGGGGTGTCACAAACGCGTTGCCGATCATTGATAGGTACATTTATTTCTTCAAGCTCAAACTGGCTGAGAAAATCATACAGGAAAATATTCAACAAAGACCATATAGGTATGAGGTCAAATATGTTGAAATACCTTCATTGCATATGAGCAGGATTTTTTCAGGGCTTTGTGGTCTGTGCCGTTTAGGCGTGTTCATACAGCAGCAGCAGTAGCAGGGAAAGCAATCCGGTTTTTTTAATATGAAAACCTGAGTTTATTCATACTTAAAACCCGGGTTATATTCCTTAGTCATAATAGGCGTTTCGCGTTCCGCAAAATCATCATCATCATCTCAGCCAAAAGACGTCCACTGCTGAACATAGGTCTCCCCTTTGAGGGGGGGGGGGGGACTTGCCATACGCGCCACGCTTGGCAGGCGGTTTGGCGCGCACATTTTTTTGTTTATTGTTTGTAGGCTTTCGGAAGATGCTGCTGCCCAACTCCCGGTATATTCCCTTAGCAGACTACTACTGCAACCACGGGACGATATGGTGAGGGACAATTCTAAGGCCGGGCACCCCACGGCACGAAAAATACCTATAGTATAATTAGAGAGATTTTCACCGAAAGCCATAATTAGAAAATGTCGCCAGGTCATTAGATAGCAAGTGGAATTGCATCTTAGTGTCAAGCGACAGCCGTCTGCGACTGTCAGATAAGCAGTGAAACATGACGTCACACCGTTAAACACAGATTACCTCACATAGATGGCTCATTATGACATAATGTTTGGGTTCAGTTTTGTACCACTATACTAGTAGTAAGTATTTTCACTTCATCCCGAGCGTGGATAAAATTGTCCGCATTTCCAAAAAATTGCGTTCCATTACAACTTTTTTTTACAGTCTCGTTGCTTCAAAAGGCAACAATGGAATCTATATAGGTAGGTAGGATTACTTTGTTCTCCGCCTGTCTGTCTGTCTGTCAAGACTTTTTTTCTCAGCAACGTGTGGAGGTATCAAGATCAAAAGAACATCAAATATTTATTCAATTCAATTCAATTCAAATAATTTATTTCAGGCAAAGCCCATAAAAGTGTTAGTATGTAAACAAAAATGTAACTTATAGAACTAATGTTAATAAAATACAAAAATCATAAGCAAAAACACATACACAAAACACAGCACAAAGACATAAAACCGTATGAGCAAAAAACTTATATATATTCAGACTATCAATCGAACCAAACATGTATATATATTTATGTGTATGGTCTCTTGAAGCTGAAAAAAATGAAGCTTCTACTTCTAATTTAACGCAATCTAAAGATACGGATATTTGAATTTTATTTTATAACACTTCGCAAGGGAATCGAAACTTATATGGTAATTCCCATAGACCTAGAATCATGAAATTTGGAAAGAAGGAAAGACTAACAGTACAAGGTACAAGTAATGTAAAAAGTCCAAAAATCCTTAAATCGTAGGTCCGTTCACAAAATATTAATAATTTGAGATTACAAAATTATTTGCAGTTGGAAAACTAATCACGACATACATCGATGTAGGGAGACAACAGTTTTTCAACGTAAAAGTCAATTTGTTCCTCATTCAAATTTTTCTTTTCTTTACTTTCTGGTGGGTGATTGTTAAAATTGTATGGAACATGTAATGATGTATGGAACCCTCAAGGCGCGAACTCGGTTCGCACTTAACAGTTTACTTCTATGAGCGAAACGTTGTGGAAACTTACATTTTGTAAGGAAAATTTCACAAATTTGGGAAGTATTTTTTCTTATCTGGAGCAAATTTGCTCGTGCGTCAGCGTAGAATGAGCCCAAAACTATTCAGTACTAAAAATATTATATTGGTATTTTTTTTTTAAACACACTTACATCCTTCCCGAGGTCTGTCTTTTACCATGCTTCATCTATGTTAAATAATCTGCGTCATTAAACAACGTGACGTCATCAATCAATAGGCGTTAACCGATCCTAATTAGTAACGCTCAGATTAATACCAAAGGGCGCTATTGCACATTGCTTCTGACAGCTTGTCACATTGCAAATCATGTGACATGGCTATTATTACGGGCCCTTTGTCCCGTTTTGGTTTCTAATTATATTTTCTAGGGTAACTTAAATTACCTAAGTACAGTCGACGTCAAAAATATGTTTACCTTTGGACCTTATTACAAAGGAGTAAGGTTCAAAAGTGTAAACATATTTTTGACGTCGACGGTAGTAGCTACTAGGTTACCTAATTTCATTGTTACACCAACTTTTTTCCTCACAAGTTCGTGAGTTTATTCGCGTTCCTAAAAGTCGTTAAGAGTCCGGTAACGATTTGAAAACGAAAATCGCTAATAATGACATTATGCACATGAATTGCATTTGGTAAGATAGCTTGAGGTCTTATTATTCCAAAAAAGTACTTTAGGTCTATATAT
Organism: Pammene fasciana; assembly: GCA_911728535.1. Taxonomy (NCBI): domain Eukaryota; kingdom Metazoa; phylum Arthropoda; class Insecta; order Lepidoptera; family Tortricidae; genus Pammene; species Pammene fasciana. The sequence goes on from OU452288.1 coordinate 14,387,083, forward strand.
ATTAATATTTAATACCTTAAAACTCAATTCTTACGGAGCTTGTTTAGTGAGGACGTTGATTCATGCAATTTTGTCGTATGGGACAATCTTACACATACACATTATTACATTATTATTTGTTATGGACCCTAATATATTTTGTACTATCTGGATAATGCATGAAGTGAAGTTTATTTGTGTATTTTTATGTTTGTAAAATACTTTAATATCTTCCCAAAAATATCACCTAAACTTCGGCAATTTTTATCAAAATTGTTCTAACAAAACATACTCTCCCTAAGAATATAATGAAAAAAAACTGTTACATTTATTCCTCAGGCGACTCATTTTCCAATGTATTTATATATTTTACGTATTTGTATAACTTAATTTTAATCAATAAAAACCTTACTCTTTTCACCTCTCCAAGCAAAAATCGCGAAACTGGTGTTAGATTAGGGTGAATTATTTATAAATGAAGCATAGAGTTAAAAAATCGTTACATTTATTCCATTCAAAAAGAAACAATCTTTCATAATATGTATACACAATTATAGAGGTTATGTTAGTTACTGCAAAATAGCATCAAAGTGTTTACCGGACTCTTAAAGCTGGAGGAATCGAATTTCCATAATCATCTTTAGTAGAGCTTTTATATACGGCTGTATTCCTATAAAAAAAAAATCCTCTATCCTTTTCATTATCTCAAAAGACGCAAGTATGGGGCTAGCCTTAAATGCATTTTATTATTATTTTAAACAACATTTTCTAGCGAGTGATCTTAGACAAATGTTATATCATAAAAAAAAATCTGTTGAATTGAGAACCTCCTCCTTTTTTGAAGTCGGTTAAAAATCGGTTCCCGCGTTTTGGGGGCTTTCCCATAAAAAAAAAAATTATAATGGTGTTGCTGACATTTGAGGAATATAATTTGATCCAAACTGCAACTCTATTTTTTATGTGTTATGGCTGTGCGTTGTCTATCAGTTTGTAGGTAACGTGAATAGCTTACATACTCGTATTTAGGTTACGCAAAAACATAGGTACAGTCGACGCCAAAGATATGTTTGTTTTGTGTTGTGTTTGTTATGTTGTATAAGGTGCAAAAGTGTAAACATATCTTTGACGTCAACTGTACATAAATTAAAGGAGAAGTAACTAAGTAATTAAACAATTATATCATTTTTAGGCTTAACAACATATTTGAAATTAAAACTACGTAACAATTACGTTGTGGGCGTATGGACAATTAAACAGACTAATTTCTTGATCGTGGGAATAAAACATTCTGTAGTTAATACTTTTCTTAATTACACATATTGGATTTTTGAAAATCGAATTATATTTCTCGGTCATAATATACTAATAATTTAGCTTTGTTCCTATAAAAAGTAACCAATCGGCTCTAAAATAAGTAAGTTCTTTAATTAAAAACAGAGTAAGTTCATTTTTATACTAATAGCTTAGAGCATTTAACCAACAGTGGTCATACTAATTGTATGGACTGACGTTTATCAGACGTGGCTATCTTGACGTTTCGCATACATTTGAATTTACACTCCCAGTAACCCCCCCGAAGGACCTACGAAAAAAAATCCAAGAACTAATTATTCACGAGTCAAAATATATAATGACTGAACTAATATTACAGTATTGAAGTTGCATTGGAATAATTTTCAAGCAAGTTCTGATATTTCTGATTCAGGCGTTTAGGCGCTAGCTACAGCTAGTTATGTTGTTAATACATTGGAGTTGTATTGAAGTTGGACCTTTCTAAACGAATTTTAAAGTTAGAATACGGCCCTAGCTCTCCGTATATTACGTGTGCTCACGTTCTTATTTATCGTGTTGAATTATTACCTTCATCATCATCATCTCAGCCATAAGACGTCCACTGCTGAACATAGGCCTCCCCTTTTAAAGGGGGGGTTTGCCATACGCGCCACGCTTGGCAGGCGGGTTGGCCCGCGCAGTTTTTTTGTTTATTGTTTGTAGGCTTTTGGAAGATGCTGCAGCCCATCTCCCGGTATATTCCCTTAGCAGACTCCTACTGCAACCACGGGACGATATGGTGGGGGACAATTCTAAGGCCGGGCATCCCACGGCAATTTGGAATTATTACCTTATCTAAGCTTAAAATGTTATCATTTATGTTTAATACTTGTGTATGGCACATATCGATGGCTGTGTGACTCAACCTCGTATATGAAAAAAATCAACTTTAGGAGAACACGTAAAAACAATTTTTTTTTTGGTTTTATTGTATTGAACAAGTAAAATATTTTTTAATAATTAGATAACTAATTCGACGATATAATGTATACCAAATTGACAATAGTTAATTTATAAGTATTGAATTCATGTATGACAATTATATGTCTATACGAGTTTGTGTTATACATTTAAGTTACTTTAACATGTTATACGTGTTTGTGCCAAGAGATCTATTAAGTGTTTTTATTTAAATATACGACTACTGACCGCTCAAACTTCATATACAGGGTGGATTTTCTTTTTGGGTCAGTGAGGGCAGCTACTCGTTCCCGTGCTGCTACGTGAAAATGGTCTTGAAGACCTTCCCTCGATTTCAAACGAATGAAGGATCGCATTTCCAATTTATTTCCCATACATTTAGTATAAAAATGTTTATTTTTTATTTTTCACATGCAAATTTTATGCCAATCGATTCCAAACCTATTCAGCGTCAATAGTTTCCGTTGGGTCAACTTACGGTAATGTACCAATCAGCCACAAATTGAAGAAACTATTTCCATACATTTACTGCCTTAAAAATCCGTTTTTTATATTTAGAATGCTTTGACTGTAATGTCCTCATACAGTATTATTATCCTTAAACGTAACAGGACTGATTGGCGTGATTGAAAATGTAAATAAAATTTCACATTTTCTCCATAGTAAATTCTCTCCTTATAATTATTTACGAGGTTGTGTCATAAACAAATATTTCAATACCAAATACGTGTTTGGGTTTTGAATAAATAAATACGTAAAAAATCCATTTCATCCTGAATGCTTTTGTCGTAACGTGAATCGTAACATTTTACATAGTTTTGTATAATTATCTCATTTTCGCCAAAATTTCTTATACGAGGTTGAGTCACACAGCCATCGAATATGTTTGCTATAATACACATACGAGGTGCTCACGAAGCGTGCTCGAACTGAGATAAGAAGCTTGTAATATATATCGACGTTGATGGCATTAATCACGGTGATAGTTTATATTATGAGGTATGCGGAGAATGCTTTGCATAATTATATCATACAAGTATGTTACGATGTGGTGGTAAAATTAATCTGAAGAGAAACTAGAATAGAACAGCCTCAAGCAAGTTTACTTTTAAGCGGATGCTTCATAAGAACCTGCTAAAACAAGAATTCGAATTACCGCGTATTTTTAACGTTATACCCTCAGAACACGAGCTCTTGACAAAAACATTGTTTATCTACACCCATATCATAAACCCTCCATGATGCGTTCAAAAACCGCACGTTATAACCACCATAAAAATATATTGTTTCGGTAGAAGTTAGAACAAATGTCTTATCTGTAACGATGTTATTATTATCAAATAATAATCAAAAATTCGATTTCATTATGAAAATCCGGGATGGGCCCCGCCCGCCGGCACGCGCCCCGTCGACCGCCGGCACAATCGAGTTGGCAAGTGCGATGGCGGTGCAATCCGTGCAATGGCAGTCATTCAATCATCATTTCGGGTTTATAATATGTGTGTAGATAAAGCAGTGTATGCAACTGTACGTAATTAGGCTTTAAAACACTCGTGTGATCTTATTATGAAACTCACTTCGTTCGTTTCATAAAACCACACTCGTGTTTTAAGGACCCCTATTACGTAACAGTTACATAAACTACTATCAAGAAAAAAATCAAGGGTTTGTTATTAAACAGTTACTCCAATGTAAGTTAGTTATAGCAATTTGAAGTATATTATTAAGTTTAACTGAAGATATAAGTATATGCACTTGTCCATACAAAGTGACCCGTTTGCATGGCGCTTGGATGTAGTAGTTAAGATAGATATGTAAGGAAATATATATGTAGAATGGGTGTATTCTATTCGCCAACAAACTGTATCGCAGTTTGGCGAAGTTTTTGTAGTAGTTTTTAAGTATATTTATTACTGAGCAATACATTAAAAAAAAAACAGTCTCCATCAATATAGTATGTATAAAATATATATTAGTATATCTATCTATATCTGTTTTTAATTTTTTATTTGTATATTTTTATGTCGTTTATTACCCTTTAAAAAAATTGTAGCTAAGTTTGCGATGAATTTAATTGATTAATCTCTTACTTTTCTCTGAACTTTTTTGTCATGTATCTGTTTAGCCCAATGGTGGACTGGTAGAGAATGCCTTTAGGCATTAAGTCCGCCATTTGTACATGTTTATGTTATATGCAATAAAGCTTAAATAAATAAATAAATAAATTGGCTTTCTATTCCTCCATGAGTTTTATTTAAATGTCGAGTAAAAGTACTCAACTGGCCTATAATCATTAGGAATGAAGTTAGGAATTGAGTTTTTTAGGGTTCCGTAGCCAAAATGGCAAAAACGGAACCCTTATAGTTTCGTCATGTCCGTCTATCCGTCCGTCCGTCCATTAGTCACAGCCGTTATTCTCGTAAACTATAAGACAATTATGAAATTGTAATATTAAGCGTATTTTTTGTGCCGCTACTTAGTTTTGAGAGTTAATTAAATATTTTTTTGATTAAGTGGATAATTTCAGAAATAAACCCTCCGAAAGTCAAAAAATTGTCTCCCCTCTGTAACATATGAACCGTAAGTCCAAAAATTATGCAAAAATTCAACATGATACTTCTTTGAATATTCTTTCCACGAAAATTATTTTGAACATCATCAGTTAAGGCGTTTTTGAGTTTTATGCAACTAAACCTAGGCAAATTGGTACTTCCGTGCACCAACAATAGTATTTTGTGCAACAGATACATATTAAGGGTTCTTAAGATTCGAGGGTCGAAGTTAAAAAATGAGGCGAAGCCGAATTTTGTAAAAACAGACCCGAGTATTTTAAGACCTAATTATGTACCGTTGCACACAATAGTTTTTCTACGAGTGCTAGGCAAGCCGGTAAGGATTAAGTTCGACGAATGACCTGCTGCCTCTATACAATTGTCTTCAATCTCCCGGTGGATTGTGCCGGCGCCCACCTCGTCTACAGCGGCGGGTGGCGGCACGCGGGGCCCGCCCCAGCAACAGACCCATTATATCCCTAAGAATCGACTTTTGAGTCATCTTATGACAACGTTCATAAAGTATATGCTTTGAATGTACCTGTCAGTCATTTTATTGGCGAATTAGAATGCAGGAGTAGAAAAATATTTTTAGAAGTTACTAATTTTATTCTGATATAAGAAAGCTACGTGTCGCTAAATGATGGCATCCGTGCGCGGACAAATAAACGCGTAATATTTGCCGACGGTTATGTGGCTTGTTACCGTGGCTTGTTAGGGACGGTAGAGTAATGAGCGGGTGCTGTTCAGGGCTGCCAGTAACACTGTGACGTATTATGAGGGTCAAAGTTTCTGTAACTTCGATCAAATTTTTATTTAAACTAAATAAATAAGTATAGGCAAATCTAAGTATCATTGCTTGTGTATCACAAGATCTTTCTGAAAACAAATCGAAGAAGTCATTTTTAAGATAAGAATATTTGTTTATGTATGCACACATTATCAAAAGTATCTTAATTTAAATGTGTACTAATCGTCTCTGTTCCAACATTTGATTATTAAAAAAGTATAATGCTAACAACTATATTTTTTTTCATGCGTGGATGTACGAATTCTGCCACCGCAATAAACCACCACCAAAAATACCAATACTTTTTGCCTCTACGCAGGAGATACTGGAGTTTTTTTTCAGTCTGACGTCCGGCAACCCATCCGGAATACAACAGCAACAGCATCTCCATTATCAGATACATGTCGACTTATGGCATTATTGGCTTGTGCCTTATTATAGCGCAGAATATCTAAGCAATATTTATTACTGTCGATAATGAATACCAGACAAGTGTCAACCCTACGAGCCGAAGTATAACAAAGCAGATCTTTATGGTCTCCGTTTGACGCTCCGCATCCGATCCGAACAGCGAGCGCTAATAAGAGCATTTCCACCCTCGTGCGGTAATGTTCGCTTTTTATACCTTAATTAGATCGTTTTCAGACAGACAAACACATTTACAGAACATTCAGCTTTAAAGTAGCAATTACAAAGGGACACGTTATGTTTTTGCAATGTGGTTTTGATGTTATGTTTGATGAATGTTGAAAACAGAAGGGGAGGGATAGTACCGATGTGTTAAAGGTTTAGTGATAACGGCACACAATTTTTGGGTGGAATATTTTATTTATAATGTGCATACATCGTAAACTGCGAGCAAAATTCATTGAAGTACAGTCAGCAGCAAAAGTAGCTAAGCGGGTAGGGTGTTCAAAATGAGCTGGACACGACTTTATTGTTAAGAAAATAAGAGCGTGTGTAGGTCATTTTGAACACCCTACCCGCTCAGCTACTTCTGCTGCTGACTGTACTAGGGTTGTTACTGGTTGTCATACGTCATTTCAATGGATTTCGCTCGCAGTTTACGATGTATGATAATGTGGTATATTTTGTCCATTACTAGGTGATGGTGACATATTTTGGTCATTATTTCAAATCCGATTGGACGAAATACAACGGGTCAGTATGCTTACTTTTTATAATAGTTTATAGGCAACTAGCTAAGTAGGCATATGTTTTAATGTTTTTTTATTAGTTTACTTCTCCACTGTTACTTTTAAGAGTCGCCAGGACGCTCGCGTTTCCATACAAACGTAGATCAGCTCTCATTTTAAAACGACATGCTTTAGAACCACGAAATTTGGTCGGAAATTCGTTTTCGTTGCTAAAAATTGTAATACAAAGAAACTATAACAAAAATAAGTTTTGTATGTAAATCTATAACTGGCTGTATTTTCTTTGTATTACAATTTTTTGCAACGAAAACGGATTTCCGACCTAGATCTGTACTACTAGAATGCCCATGCCAAATTTCATGGTTCTAAAGCTTGTCGTTTTAAAATGAGAGCTAAACTAAGTTTGTATGGGAACGCGAGTTCACGCGAGCGTCCTGGCGACTCTTAAACGTTACGAATAAAATTGTAGTATTATTAACCTAGAATGTGTAAATTAGTTATAATTATTAACCTAGGATGTGTAAATTAGTTATAATTATTAACCTAGGATGTAAGATTTACGCTTTATTACCTACTAACACTATATGGACATGTCTGAATTAAATAAATTGAATTGAATTGAATTTAATTATGTGTAGGTAAAAAACGCTTAGTCGCAATACTACATTTAAAAGCCTACAATCTTTATGTAATACAATTGACTAGCTGAATTTGCACTTAGTAAGCCATTAAGGTTGCTTCAATTCAAATGCAACGTAGGGACTACTGTCCTAAGGTCCCTTCTTACCCAGACGACACAAATTGCAAATTCTCGACGTTATCACCGACATTGTGTGGTCAGGGTTAATCAACCCCATTGTTGGGCCAATGTGCCCGATAGGTATTCTTGGTGCATTTCTGTCCTTGCCAGAAAAGGACGTAAGTGTCAGGAGCGTTTGTGAGACTTGTATCTTTTTGGTAGATTTCTATTTTAGTTTAGCATACCTTTAGAAACTTTGGTTGTGCAGATTGGATAAGATTTGGGGGATTTTAGAAAAGAGATAAGGTTATATTGGTTGCTAGATTATTTTTGATTAGATGTGCCATATTCCGTTACGACTGAAGTTTTGAAAATATCTTCGAGTTGTAACACTCTTAGAATCGGCAATTACAAGACTAGGAACGAGTAAACTAACCCTTTTTTAACTACTTTTGACTTGTAAATATGGATATACCCAATGTCTTCTTATAGTGGTTCGGGGTTTCTCACAACTGAATGCGCTCTTGGCATCATCACCAGAGTGCGATCTGATTACTTGGCGATGGGCGGCTGTGAGAAGTGAATGCCTGAGATTTTGTGAGTTGATGGACAAAAGGCCCTCCACTGTACCAATGTAATGTTATAGTTTAACCTTCATAACGCATTAGTTTTTATTGTAATATTATGTAAATATGATTGATAATAAAATAATAGCCATAACAGCGTTTGAATGACTTTTGTTGACATCCATTTTCTAACTAGATATAATCTTCTCTCACCTCAACATTCGAATAAAATATGAAAGGAACGCAGGGCGAAAAATTTTGCGTTGCATCCTGAACCGTATTTTTGTATTTAACAAATTTCAAAACCTTCGGGAACTAAAACTATAAGTTAAGTAGGCCGACGAAAATCTGGACTAAGCTCTATCTCATAGCCGTATCGGTACCGGGGCTAAGCACCCTATCCCAAAACTTCTACTTGAATATAACTTGGGTATTATTGTCTATCGCGGCGGACCATCTAAACTTTAAACTTGAGAAATCTTGTAAAAGGCCTGGGTGTTTAGTTTATGTTTCAGATTTGCTTTATCCACGAGTGAAGTAATGTTTAAAGTAAATGTTAGTTTTGTGAAGCGTGGGTAATGTGGGCATGTGTGGAAAGTTGATGGGTCTATTAATTAAATACCTCTAGCATGAATTATAAGCTAAACGCCCCAGTGCTTGAGATTAACCCAAAAGTTGATCCTGTGTCACCTTTATAGAGAAATACTTAAGTTTAATGGCATTTCGTCAACTCGGACGTTTGTTTGATGAACTTAATTGAATTGAAAACATACTATACAATACGCCACAAATGCAAAAAGTATGCTTCTCACATTCATATTTTTTACGACGTACAGTCGCCATAATATATATCGGAGCGGCCAAGGTACTCAAAATATCTGAAAATGCACTTTCGTCGGTGCGACTAAAAAAATCGCTATGTGTTTTTTTAGGTTTTTTTATTATTTCATATTTTAATTCCTTTTTTGATCCAGCGTCGACCCATGAAACAGTTTTTTGATATCTTTATTGATTCTGAAAATAACTATTTCCGCTATGTGCACGCGGAACAAGATTTGGAAGAAATAAATCGTTATGTGTGTATTTTAGCACATAGCGAAATTAAATACTCAGTTTCCCGATGAAAACCATGTGCAATTTACTGCACTTAGCGAGTTTTTGAGGAGTAAACTACCCTATTTTAATACCAATTTCAAATAATTACTACCTACCTATGTATGTTATAATTACGTGCATAAAATATCGCCTAGATTTTTAAGATTTTTTTTTCTAGTTACTCTTGTGACATGTTTTATTATTTGAGTAAGTAATTAGTTTTTAAGCATAAAGCAGCTTATTTATTTTGTTAAAATAATCTATTATGGGTAAGTTGGAGTGGGTAAGTAATAAAAGATATAAGAACTTATTGTATAATATTCATATTATATACGCTCATATTGCATAAGCTTGTTTTGTATACCGTTCAAAGTCTATAATGAACGTTTGATATAACATCAAAATATCTAATTTTGTTAAGTATAACGTTGTTTAAGTATAATATCGTTGTATATAACGGTCATAATGTATAACGTTCATAATACCTTAGATTTATAATGTATAATATTCAATACATCTAACACCAAAATACATAATGCTCGTATAGAATAACGGGTTGTCTAAATCGCAGCTCGTGTACATATCAACTCGCCTAAAAGCAACTGGTCTACACGATTTTTGAAGTAGCAGCTCGTCTAATAAGCTATTCTAAAATTCTCAAAATGTTGAATCCTCAACTTAACTAGACGGAGCCCCGCTTCGCGGGGCTCCTATTTCCGGGCGTTTTGCCCTTCGGGCATCTGAAGCTACCTAACGAACCTAACCTACCTATTCTACCTCTTGATTTAGTTTGAAATCCGTGAAAACATTATACTTTGGGGAAAAAGGTTGGAATGGAGTTTATAACCTATTTAGTATATCATACGCTATTATATTTTGCAATTATTATACTAAAAGATAGTATATCTTATGATATACGTTATGTATGATATATTAAACAAATTTAGAGTATTTGAGTGTTATATGATAAGTTATTATACAAAATGAGTGTTATATTAATTGACCGTTATTCCTAATAAAAATATAGATTTTGTTGTTATAGCAAACGTTCATTATATCTTGTGAACGTTATTAATATGAAATTATATATTTTGTAGTTATATCTTATGGGACGCACCCGTTGGAGTTTGTCCGTGAAGAATCTTTGCTCGGTCTCAGGTGATGTAGATGTGGTAAATAAGAAGTGGACTACTCTATTGTTGTAATCCAAATTAAGAAAAATACAAAAAAAAGTGATGTGCACAGTTGTTGGGAAATCAGTGAACCCGTGGGTTTCTGGATCTACACATAGGTCAAAAGTTGTATGTTGTATGCAAAGTAGGTACCTATAGCCATTTGAGAATTATACCAGGATAGATTTGAATGTTGCTCAAATAGTGCGAGAGCTTTATGATAGTTGGTCACATTTAATATAATATTTAATAATAGTAAAAAAAATAAACAAAAAAGAACCGACTTCACTTAGGATCCACTATTCCAAGAGGAAATGGCCGAGTTGCTGTAAAAATACTGAAATCACTATACAGGATGCTGATGGGGTTACCCCGTTTCTGCAGTGCCTCAGGGATGTTTGCGGAGGCCAGGGTGGACTGTTTTTACACCACCATGAGGAAACGCTGTACATCCCTGGTGCGCAGGGTTCGGGCTAGCTCCAGCCGCATCCTGAGGGCATTAGCGGAGAGATTCGACTGTCAGTACCTGAACCATTGTTATATGATTCATGTGCTGACATCGAATCCCTAAATGACATGTAAATAAGTTCTGTGTTGTCAATTATTACCTATTTATTCATTTTACTTATTATTAATATTAGGACTGTTAGATCAATTTTAATGTCAATTAATGTGCTTATTAATTTTAATATTTAATTGTAATTAAGTTATTATGTTATTTGAATTGTTATTTTAATTATTTTATGTACCTATTTATAATGAATGACCCTCGTTGGTTGATGAATAAATGAATTGAACTATAGGTGTGCTTATAATAGTTGAGGAGTTCCTCGATTTCTTCAGAATCCCATCATCAGATCCAGACCTGGTGACAATGGAACCAACTGTGGAGTATATTCTAGCCGTCTTCGAATAATCGGTGAACATACATAAATAACAGCAAAAAAAAAAGATCCCGACGAATTGAGAACCTCCTCCTTCGAAACTTTGAAGTTGGTTGAAAATTTTACATGTCGATCAATTTGTTGATTGTAAATGATTTTATCCAATTTATATTTTCTGTACTGTTTTCTTTTTGAGGTGTTCAATAAAGAGTATTTGTATTGTATTGTATTATCATTTATAAATTACATTAACTTAATATTGTTTATTCATAAGAAAGAGGCTTAAGAACAAGAAGGTTTTGAAACGTTTCCGAACAGTCCGGAAAGAGAAGCGTCGTGGTTTATATGAGAGCTCATACATTCTACGACACTTTTCTTTTCGGATAGACTCTAGACTGTAACTGTTAATAGTTAACAGTTACAGTTACAGGCTGATCCTATGAAGTCAAAAATGTGTATTAAAAACCCTTGCTTGTCGTCAACTGCCGTTGTCACGTCAAGATTGGTACGTCATTCTACGTCTTGCCGTCCGCTAAAAATATACAGATATAAATTGTATTCGTAAACTAAAAAAAACATTACCGCACTTAATTTTTTTAAAGTCGACTCAACTAAAGCTAGAAAATATTGGTATACTGGAGTAAATAGCATCAAGTCCAATCTAAACTATAATTTGGTAGAAATATCATTGGTTTGGTATTTGGTTGACGGCCTCCATAGCCTAGTTGGTAGTGACCCTGCCTACGAAGCTGGAGGTCCCGGGTTCGAATCCTGGTAAGGGCATTTATTTGTGTGCTAATTTAAAATATTTGTTCCTGAGTTATGGATGTTTTCTATGTATATAAGTATGTATTTACATATCTAAGTATGTATATCGTCGCCTAGCACCCATAGTACAAGCTTTGCTTAGTTTGGGGTTAGGTTGATTTGTGTAAGATTGTCCCCAAATATTTATTTTTTATTTTATTTTTTTATATGCTGAAATATGAATACTTATATGTTTTTATAAATAAAAGATAAATTATTTTTTCATATTTGACAACTGACGTAGTGTAGGTATGTATATACAGTTTTTTTATCGTTACACAATGAGTTTTTACAAGAGTTCGAACAAAAGTCATTCATATTTTCGCAAAAATATCCGAATTCTCGAATTCATTTGTGGAAATATTAGTCAAAAATTATCGATAAACCTTGACCTCGAAATGATTTGAGAAATGTAACTTTTCAAAAGAAATGAACAATTCCCATTCGTTATTATGGCCCAGGTGACACAACACAACACCCACAAGAATAATGCTTTTTTTTTTCGTAGTCGAGTTACAGTTTATTTATTAGTTAACCGACTTCAATTCCATATTTTAAACTTTTTTCTTATTTCCTAACGATACTTGTTTTGTGCAATAAAGTGTTTTACTACTACCACTACTACTTCGATATACCCAAGAACTCGTTGTTCTGTTAGAAAGAGTATTAAAATAACCAACATTATTTCATTGATAAAACCGATATGTGTCCGTTTTAATGCTACGAAATAGTAGCAAGAAATCGCCATGTGTAAAATATGCACATAACGATTTTAATCGAACCAAATTTAACTCGCTATGTGGCAATATTCTGGTTTTTTAATAATATCGCAAAGTTTTAATTAAGAAACTGCTATTTTTTTTCAAGGGTGACATATAAAATACCCAACTCTATTATAAAAAAAATATAGGTCTAACAAAAATGCTACAATCATTAAAATAAACAGTTTTTATTGTCTCCTGAAAAGTAGCTCAAAAACACATAGCGATTTTTTTAGTCGCACCGACGCTTTAGCACCTTAATAATAGAGGCGTTCTTCAGATATTTGTGACCACCTTGGCCGCTCCGATATATCTGATGTCGATTGTACTAAATACATCACATATTACAATATGGCTAGTCGAACTCGCGGAGCGTAAGCGAAGTGAGTTCTTACAAACAACTCCAGACCGAACCGAACTGTCACCTGGCTACTGAGACGTCTCGGCATTTGGATGGCTTTTTGATTTCGATAGTTTGTCTGACGATAACTTTAGTAACGTTTTTCTGATCTTTATGAAATTTCTTGAGGCTGTAGCAGAGATACATCAAATTTGTAAGTTCGTATATGAGCAGAATCGCAAGAAAACAAGTGGTTATGGAGCTAGAAGGAGAAAAAAAATCCTGCTTGGGGTCTTGTTATATTGGTCAACTTGTTTGCAAGTAAATCGCGAGTTCTCAGTTCGAGGCGGACTACTAGTTAGTAAAAAGACAACTTGTACGAATCAAATAATGTATTAATGTACATTTTAAGTCATTGAATCATTATACTAAACCTTCAAATTCCTTCTCACTGCCACAGCACTGCACTAAACTTTTAAATGTTTGACGTTACTAAACTACCAAAACAATATTTGCCTCTCATAATGAAGTTGCCAATACGATCTTGTTCACAACTTCGGATGATTAAACTTATGGCATACCTACTGAGTTAGCTGCTAAGTTTCCCGTCTGAGATGCAGTGCAAACTTAGCCTTTCTGCCGAATGCGCTAGTTACGGAATTATATGTATACTAGATGGCGTTAGTGGTTCTGTGAAACTTTAAATAAGTACAACTCGTACTTCATATGTCATAGTAAACATGAAGACTTTTGTAACAAAAGCTAGTGCAGCGTAGAAACGCTTTTTTGTGGTATTATCAACCTACTTCAAGATTTCGAAGGAGATTATCAATTCGTCGGGATCTTTGTTTTTTTTTAACCCATTCACTGCTAATGACGACACCTTGTCGTCACGGCTCTAGGAAGCATTTTCGCTACATAGCGGGAAATCCATGTTATCGGCTACGGCGTAGCGCTACGCGCGTAGCATAGCAGTGAATGTGTTAATGTATGTTCACCGATTATTTGAAGTCGGCTGGACCGATTTGGAAACTTCTGTTTTTGTTTGAAGTGAAGTAATTCACAGTGGTCCCATTGTCAGGTCCAGATCTGATGTTGGAATCCTGGAGAAACCGAGGGAACTCTTCAACTATTATAGGCACACCTATAGTGATTTCAGTATTTTTACAGCAACTCGGCCACTTCCTCTTGGAATAGCGGATCCTACGTCAAGTCGGTTCTTTTTTTTTTGTTTAAAATTATTACAATATGAGTTTACGAGGCGTTGCTACGAAAATGAGATCGTCTCGGGCTACGTCTTGTTCTGGAAATATCGGCGGGCCTTTAATTGTTTATAATTATATTAAATATTACATAGAGAATTGAAAATATTGTTTCGAAAATTCCAAGAATAAAATTTGTTACTATTTAATCTTAATTTAACTGAATCCCACATTTTTTTAGTTTACTTGTTAATGATTATTTTGTAACAGTGTTTGCATGAAATGTACAATTTTCATCTGTCCCAAGGACAATGCTACGGGAAATGTACTATAATACGCAATTGGTAATCGAAACTACGTAACATTACCGGAACTATTATGTAGACTGCTTTTGTCCTGAATTTTTCGGGCATGACTTTGATATCAATGCATTTCAGCCTGAATACACATTCGATGAATATTTATTGTTTGAATAGCTTTTATTTTATTGATATACGTCACGTGATCAATATATTATACACATACTTATATGGACTAAAATTGTACCCATCGCATTTGTGCTATTATATTATCATTGTCATGCTAGCAAATAGCGTACTAGTAGTACTCTAGTAGCTACTAGGTGAAATAGCAGTGCAGGTGACATTTCCTCTTAGATTTTCGGTATCTTTAGGGGACTTCCGGACAGAGGGCGCAATTGACTTGAGCTTCAAAAAGTTCTTAGGCTGTTCTGCTCTCCTATATAAGTTACTCTATGCTAGTTGTATGATATTATAAAATATTTATAATATTCGTTTTTGGTAATGAAAAATATCGTAAGGAAACCTGAGTTGGAGTATCAGATGGCTGTGTTGCTTTCTTAAAATCGAATATCTACGCCGAATATTGGAAAAAGGTTGCCGAGCGGACTGCAGGCTCTATTAAGCCGTGGAAAATACTACAAAGTAATGTTAGTTTAGATAGCTGCTTGATATTTGTTTAAGTTATTTTTCCAATAAAAATAATGTCTATATATTTTAACCACTTTGTTTACCACTTTTATTTGCTTATTTTTTCTGTTCTACCCCAAATAAATGACATGCAATTTTCCGCCAATAAAACGAATCGTAAACCATCAGATCGTATCGGGAACCTCAAAAATTCACGACTTGCGAAACACCCATAAAATAACAACCGAAACATATGTGAAATCAATTTTAGCTGAACATGCCCCTATAAATCATATTTTGCTGAAATATTAGTGTATCATTCTACTATATGTAGGTCTTTGGACAAGGGTTTTCTGAAAGGGCGCCCCGCATACTGGGGGGTCAGCGTTCGCTGGACATCACGCTGATTTTAGACATATTGAACTGGTATAAATAACGGGAGAGCTCGTTGACAGTGTTTAGGGTTCCGTAATTGTGCAGTCTCTATTCACTGGTAAGTGCTCTATTTTGTGATATAATATTAGGAAATGCTCTATTATGGGAGAATGACAGTACACAGGTATCAATATCAATAGGCTTGTAGACACGCTCTTTATGTGCATGTTAGTATTTATGATTAATAATAATTATGATGCATTACCAATAATATACGTTGATTATTTACTTTTATGGTTATAATATTATTTACGTCACTCTGGGCGGTAAGTGAGATTTGCCGCCCACGGGCGCAGCGGAAAATCTCACTTCACACCCAGGAGAAGACGTAAAATTGTGTACGCGCCACGGGCGGTAATAAAGAAGGCCGCTTGTTTATGGCCCTTACCTTCGGTTCGGGCCACAAATACCCGCGATCTGAGCTGTTCTTTATTTCACCGCCCTAGGTGCGTAATGTACTATTATTTACTATATTATGTATGTTTATCGTATTGCATATTTTATGTACAGTCACCGGCATGAGTATCCGGCAGTAGTAGACACGCTCTTATTTGTAAGGCCATAAGAGCTTTATCACATGTTTTTGCGGCCTTCGTGTAGGATGATACTATTGCCGGTAACTGTATTAAATTAATAATCATTATACAATACAATACAATACAATATTCTTTATTGCACCAAAAATAAAAATAAAATTGTACAGTAATAAAAAGTTTAGAATCTACATAAGTAGCAACAGGCGGTCTTATCGCTAAAAAGCGATCTCTACCAGACAACCTTTGGGTAGCAGGAGATTTATAATAAAAGCTAGGAACGTGGTAGTGCACAAACAACAAAAGGAAGAAAAATAACACAAACATCTTAATTTCAAGCAAAAATACACGTATAGATACAAAATAATAATAGATACATACCTACATATACCCATATACATAAAATACACATTATCATTAGGTATGTTAATGTGAGTTGTTTTTTTTAAGTCATCTCTGCTCTTTTAATCCTGCTCGAATCATTAGTTCCTGTTAGGCCCACTGGTTGGCTGGAAGAGAATGCCTTAAGGCATTGAGTCTATCATTTGTACTTTCTTATATTGTGCAATAAAGATTAAATAAATAATAACTAAAATTATTTGTCTTGTTTGGCGATGTGATGGAGATAGATTGTGATTTTAATGTATTGTTTATTAATCGAGCTATAAGCGAAGTTCTTACAGACAACTTCGGACACAATGGAACTATCACTGGCTTCCTAGACGTCTGTGAATTTCAATGGCTTTTTGATTTTGAATAGTTATTCCGCGATAACTTTGGTAAAGTTTTTCTGATCTTTATGAAATTTGTTGGGGTTGTAGCAGAGTTAAATATAATTTAAGAGTTCTCAAATGAGCAGGATCGATCAAGGCGTTATGAAGCTAGAAGGCCTAAAAGCGATCTTCACAAGGGTCTTGTTATATTGGCCAACTCGTTTACTAGTCGATCGCGTTCCGAGCTCGATGCGGGCACGAAAAAAAACATTTATTTCAACAAAAAATAGTAATAATTACTAAATTTTTTGTAAATCCCAGGACAACAAACTTTTTGTAATCGCAAGAAGTTCATTTGTGGAAATTACAAAGTTTTATTAAATATAACTAACAAAGTATTATTAAATATAGCTAGTTAGTCAACTTTAGTGTTAATGACAAACAAAATTAGTAGTCACGCCGTTTACAAACATTTGTAAATTTTAGAAAAAAAATCCGCGATACGGTCTTAAAACGAATAGAGTATGATATTCGATAGAAGTTTGCCAAGAGTTTTAAGACGAGCTTATAATGTAAAATGAAGTGTACCTCGCAAACTAAGCGTATACGTTACATAATAGTTTTACTCCTGGTTTCGGAATCTATCGTTGAAGTTTGTTGGGTTACTCCAATAAATACAGAATTGGGTAAGTTAGTATACTAGCTATTTTTGAATGAGTGGTGCAATTTATATCATGTAGAAGGGTAACAAAAAATACTGGTGATTCTTTTAAGGGCATCGTACTCTAATTATGAAAAACTAAGAAAAAAATTTTTTTTCGCCATAAGAAATTTGGTTTTGTATGGTGAGTTGGGCCAGCTGGACGTGTCCCATACAAAAGAAATGTAATGCTTAAAAAAAATTGAAAACCTTCTCTTTCTTTACAACAAAATAAAATAAACAACGCGTACAGGCGAACCTTGAAACATAATTATAAAAGAGGAAAATAGTTACGTCATTTCATCTTACACTCACGAATTCCATTGCTATTAACCTCATTATCCCATCTGTTTTTTTTAAACGCATCTTAACCTCCCCTTTTTAACTTATCCTACCCCTTTTGGGATATAGGCGTGATTGTATGTATGCAACTTATCCTTCCCCATCCCTAATGATCCAAAATCGGCAAACGTAAACCCAAACCGATGCCGTTTCCGAACTTAACATACCGAATCGAACAGAAAATGTTGTGGCGCGGAATCGCGCGAGTGTAGAAAATGTATGCGCATATATTCCCCCTCGTTAGGGCGGCACTTCCAACAACAAAGACTTAATGTGCTAGATAAGGCATTTTTCCATCTTGTTTTTTTTTTAAATTCTGACTTGAGCTTTATGCTACTGGAACTGTAAAAAGTCTTCATATATTTTGAAACTATTTTTTTGCTATTTACAATTGAGTAACATAAGCCTTGGCACACGTCGTTAATAATTAAACTGATTAACTCCGTGTACCGCATTATAATTTTAAAATACACTAGTAGTCCGCCTCGAACTGAGAACTCGCGATTTACTTGCAACCGAGTTGACCAAAATAACAAGACCCTTCGGAGGTTTTTTTATCTCCTTCTAGCTCCATAACCACTTGATCGATCCTGCTCATATACGAACTTACAAATTTTATGTATCTCTGCATGGCCCCAAGAAATTTCATAAAAATCAGAAAAACGTTACTAAAGTTATCGTCCGACAAACTATCAAAATCAAAAAGCCATCCAAATGCCGAGACGTCCCAGTAGCCAGGTGACAGTTCGGTCTGGAGTTGTTTGTAAGAACTCACTTCGCTTACGCTCCGCGAGTTCGATTAACAATACATTACAAACATAATCTATCTCAAACATAACTCCAACACTCATCAAATAATCAACTAATATTGAAGTTGTATAGGAATAATTTTCAAGGAAATGCTGATATTTTTGATTTAGACGTTTAGGCGCTAGCTGTATTGCGTAGTGAATGCATCGTAGTTGTTTAGTAGTTGGATCGTGTCTAAACGTGTAGAGAATTCGACCCCGTGACTCACCACAAAAATCAAAAATACGTGTAAGACAGTCACTCGCCCATTTTACTGCCTCAGTCGAGTGGCTTATTGACGTCCCGCCACTCGGTAGGTAATCAAGGCATTTGTTGGGATTTGCATTGGTAGCCGAGATACAATCCAGGACCCCTCTGCAACCTGGGGCGTGATTTTTGAGAATCGAGCACTCGAAAGTGACATTTGAAACTCTGAATAAAACGATGAAATTATGTTTTAAAAATAACAGTGATAGAAATTTAAAATCATGATTATTTAAACTATTAATTCCATGCGAAAAAATCGGCAACAAACTTTTGTGTGCGATTATTTTCGAGCTTGAATTTTTCGAATTCGAGCGTCCGGCTGTCAAAAATCGGCCCCCAGACGTGATAGGTTTGCTACACTGGAATTACTCTACCGAGATCCGTGGGAGATCAGTTGAAGCGAGATTAACCTGACCTGAGGTAGTGGATTGGTGTTGAGCTGATGGACCCGACTCTAGTGAAGCGAGACAGTTAGATTAGAATTGCGATCTACCACACAAGTTCCGATGGCCACGGGAAAGTAGTTTAGCTAATAATAGATTCATTATTTTGATAAACACGGGATTTAATCGCGTACACTTAATTTTGTAATTTTCCTGCCGTTACGACACGAACGAAACGTCAGGAAAATTACGAAAGTAAGTGTACGCGATTAAGTCTCGTGTTGTCAAAATAATGAGCGAAAATCGTGTGAGTAATAATAGATTATTTAAACTTCAGACTGAACCAAAAATATGTTACATACAAGATCGTAGTAAGGTACCTATACAAAAAAAAATCGTTCCGTATGGTTCAGTTATATTGTTGATTAATCTTATACTTTTAACATTTTATTTTATGGTATTAAGGTGCGTTGGGGTAAGATAAAAAGTAGTCTGTAATGCTCCGGAATATGGACGATTTTTTGTCTTACCCCTAAAATAATACCTTTCAATCTTACCCCAACGCACCCTACATTTTATGTATACAAAAAAATAATATTCTTCAATTAATTCTTAGATTGTATTTGGTTTTGTTTATTAGTTATTCGTGATGAAATTCATTTACACAGTTCATCGTCGGTATTTATGTACTCGTATGTTTAGTCACCTGTATAGAACATCAAGTGACAGGAGGGCGATTTTTGACAGCCGGACGCTCGAATTCAAAAAATTAAAGCTCGAAAATAATCGCACACAAAAGTTTGTCGCCATTTTTTTGATTTTAAATTTCTATCGCTGTTAATTTTAAAACATAATTTCATCGTTTTATTCGGAGTTTTAAATGTCACTTTCGAGTGCTCGAATCTCAAAAATCACCCCCCAGTATTGTGTCGAAGCCACATCCAGCAATCATCAACTTGTGTACGGACGTGGATTATTCCAAAGAATATCGAGAACTTTATTCTAACGACGACGGACCGTAATTGGAATTTTATATTGACCCTTATTGAATTGAATTCGGACCCGTTTCAAAATTTGTAGACAAAATGTACGGTAAATTATTCAAAGAGCCCGGTCCGAGTTGCGCTGCGGGAAATTACTTTTGCTAATTTAACTTCAGCAATAATAATGTGAAGTTCTTTGTAGCACATTCAGATAATGATAAAGAAGAATTTTAAATTAGATTTAAATAGTTTCAAATTGTAGATTTCTAAATAAGAATTTCTCACTTAAAGCACCTGTGTTGTAAAGTTGTAAACCAAGAGATGCAAGACTAATTTTTGACGATACTTTTTGGCACTCGAACGTGGCTCGAATGGAGTCAGAGCCGCTCGCGCTGAAAACGATAGGGAGGGAATTTAGCTCTTATCATCCTTTTAAGGGTCAGAAATGCGCATGTGACATCGGAGATGCAGTTGAAGTTTCGGATGTCTAATAGTATAGTACATTACGCACCTAGGGCGGTCAAATAAAGAACGCCTCAGATCGCGGGTATTTGTGGCCCGAACCGAAGTTAAGGGCCAAAAACAAGCGATCGGAGGCATGGGCGGCGAATCTCACTTACCGCCCAGAGTGACGTAAAAAAATATTGAAATCTCATTACTACTCAACCAACCACTTTACTGACCAGGGGCCGATTGCATAACAACTTCTAACTAATAATATTAGCGGAATTCAAGGAAGATAGGAAAGAGACTTCTGCTAATATTATTACTTACAAGTTGTTATGCAATCGGCCGCAGATAGATCGAAATATTTATTAAGAAAGAGGTACACAGTTAGTTATAGGTAAATTTTCCCGCAATACTGTTTACAGTTTGACTGTACACGAGTATACAGTGTGTTTCTGTAGTAGGAGCAATAAATTAAAACGTAGATTCTACTCCTCAAACCAGGAAACGTTTGTTCACCGACTTTTAAAAATAACGTATGGTTTGATTTTTAGGACACTTTAAAGTTTTTTCGAACACGCAATGTAATCCGAAATTGACTATGTCTGTAGGGTGACAAGCAATGTCAATTAGACGGATTTTAACGTTCATTGAAAATACTATTTAGTTTGTATGAAAAAGAGACAATCTACAAAATACATATTTTTTTAAAGTTGTTGAACAAAAGTTTTGTAGTTTGAGGAGTAGAATCTATGGTTTAATTTATTGCTCCTATTACAGAAACACACTGTATTTAAAAGTAGGTATTTTAAGTAAGTTGTCCTCGATTTTAGCTAACATTTTTATTCCTTTCCAATCGTCCACAAAATATAAAATGCAATAAAATACAAGCTCAACCAATCCATAAACATTTCAGTGATTTCAGGTGTCACGCAAAATTAGGTGAGGGACTCCCAAAAGTAATTTTATAAAAAGGTTTTACAAATTACGGAGGTTTAAAACTCCGTCGATTCCGATTAACCGGGTTTTGAAATGGCTGTACTTATTTATGTTTTTCGATTAGATTTATATTCATTATTATTTGTAATAAACGGGACTTAACCGCGTATATAATTTTTAAATTACCTTCGACGTTTCGAGGACGACATTGTCCCCGTGGTCGCGAAGAAAGACTTATATACGCGGTTAAGTCCCGTTTATTACAAATAATTATGAGTAAAAACCGTGAAAGTCTAAATCAGTGTTTAGATTTATATTTTCCTTTTGATTTTTATACAGTAACTATTAGTAAAACGATTTTGTGTACCTAAGTTAAGATATTGTACTAAGTAAGTAAGTAAGGTTTTATTTGTAAATATAGGTAATTACAATATTTACAATGGTGGTAAATGTATACATAGTTTCACTATATTTTGTCTTGAGGCGTACAAAAAAAGTTGAACTTAAATCTAAACAATAAAGGTACCTACTTATCTATCCTATCTAATCATGCACAGACTACAAATAGTTATATGTATTAAGGCTACAGCATTTCAACATAGCACCAAATATATAAACTTAAAATAAAAATATGTCAAGGCAAAATAATTTTTTATATGTCATAATAATAAAAAAATACAATTAATCGCTTAATTATCATATTTCCTCCTAATATATATATACTATACCTAATTTTTACTTACTCATCAGTCATCTTACTATATAGGATGTTTAATTTGTCATAAAAGTTACGTACAGTCGCCATTAGATATATCGGAGCAGCCAAGGTGGCCACAAATATCTGAACAACGCCTCTATTGTCAGTGCATGTCCAGATGTTTTTGTGAACCCTGGCCGCTCCGATATATTTGATGATAATTGTACGTTATTCTAAAGTCAGATCAAATGGGTAACTGGTAAAGATATTTGATGAACTTGCCTCTCTACACAGATAACCTCAACACTAGATAGATCATAAGTACAACTCGGAGTCACCACGCATCAGTGCTCCCGTACTAATTTTGTATGAGAGCGCGACCGCGTAAAGGCAACGATTTTGATCATTACTCATGTAGATTAAAAATATCCACAAAAATCAAGTTACAGGGGTGAACCTGGATTGTTATACTACAAATTGGTGTATAATACTTTTGAGATTTGCTGTTCGGATCGTAGAAATTTACGAATAAAATTGCACTGATGTGTGGTGACCTCGTGCTCCCTGTAAAAGTTTAATGATGAGGTGTCTGTGTAGTCTGTGCCTCTCTATAACCCCATATAAGCAGAACGTACTCGTTATAGTGATAAATATGAACCAAATACTTAGGTAACAACCATTTTGTATGGGTACGTGTAGAAAAGTTTTCCCTAGATATTGGAACGATATATAAACCAGAACGCACAAACTCTGCTCAGTTCCTGGAAGAGTACTCCAAGCAACTGAAAGGACGAAAGAGAGTGTTAATTTTTGGAGACTTCAACTACGATCTTCTTAAACCCAACCAGTCTACAAAGGAATATAAACAAACTCTTAAAGAAAACGATATAAAAATACTGAACAAAATCAACTCAACATATTGTACTCGCCAGACATCAACAACTTCAACGATCTTGGATCACGTATGTTCTAACCTTAAACAAAATAAATTTCATCTTGCTATTATAGACTCACAACTGGCCGACCATAAACAAATATACTGTGAAATCAAGAAATATGAACCACCTCCAAGAAACAAAGTCGAATACAGCGCAATAAATTATGATAAATTCTATAAACTCCTTAAAACAAATAACAATGAGAATAACGTATATGAACATCTTGAGGAGAAATTACAAAAGAGTTTGATTGAATGTAATATTAAAAAATATAAAATTTTAAATCCACCAAAGCAAGATTGGATCAATAAAGATTTGATAAATGACATAGACAAAAGAAATAAACTTTGGCAAAACTATAAAAATAAAAATTTACAGAACGAAGAACTTAGGCAAGAGCTCGAGCAACAGAAAAAACTGGTAACAGATAATATACAATACGCAAAAAAGAATTACTACTTTGAGAGTTTTAAGGCATGCGCACACAAGCCTAGGAAGATGTGGAACCTAATAAACGAACTCTCACATAATAAAAGAAAAGAATCCACACCACCAGCTAAACTGCATATGGATTCAAAGATCATTACAGAGACAGCAGATATATGCGAGCAGTTTAACATATATTTTTCCACGATAGGATCATCGCTCGCTGATAAAATTGCAGTAAATAGTCATAATCTTGTTCAGAATCGTGCAGATTTTCAATCAAATAATTCTGAGAACCTTATTCAACTAGAGCCAGCCACTACAGACGAAATAAGCAAAATCATAACAAATCTAAAAGCAAATACTAGTGCTGGTTACGATGGCATTACAGCGAAATTAGTAAAATCCGTGAAATCAATAATGATCGATGAACTTACCAACTGTATAAACAAAAATTTAGAACAGGGCACTTTCCCCGATACCTTAAAAACCGCAAAAGTAACTCCGATTTTTAAATCAGGCTGCACAACCGATCCCGGAAATTACCGCCCTATCTCAGTACTCCCTATGAACTCTAAAGTGTATGAAAAAGTTATCTACGCCCGTCTAAATAAATTTCTTACCGCAAAAAATATTATATCGCCATATCAATACGGCTTCAGACCAAGATCTAATACGCTATCTGCTACAATCGACTTAGTTACCACAATAAAAACGAAAATTGACCAAAAACAAATTGCATTAGGTGTCTTCATTGACTTAAAAAAAGCCTTCGACACGGTCTCCCATGAAAAACTTCTAAAAAAACTTCGAAATATAGGAATTACAGGAGAAGCCCATAAAATAATAACATCTTATCTGTCAAATCGTCAACAACTAGTTAAAATTGACAAACACCAAAGCAGCCCTAGACAGATATCATATGGCGTACCTCAAGGATCTATTTTGGGGCCACTCCTGTTTTTACTATATATAAATGATATTCAAGACATAGGGTTAAAAGGCAAATTGACTTTATACGCCGATGATACCAATCTTTTTTACTATGGACATGACATAGAACACATAATGTTGGAAGTACAAACGGATTTAGATCTTCTCAATACATGGCTTCAACAAAACTTGCTCACCATGAACGTTGCTAAAACAAATTATGTAATTTTTACTGCAAAAAATAAAAAAATCAATGACTACACCCCACCATCAATAAATAATCAAGAAATAAATATTAAAACGAGCGAAAAATATCTCGGCTTAATAATCGACAGTAAATTGACATGGAGACCACATATCGATGAAATAAAATCTAAACTTACTTCTTTAACTGGTGCTGTCCGAGGTATTGCCCGATGTCTCCCACAAAAGATAAAATATCTTATATATAACTCCTTAATCAAGCCACATATTGACTATTTAATCGAAGTTTGGGGGACAGCAGCAAAAACCAATCTGTCTAAAATACAAATAGCCCAAAATAAATTGCTTAAGGCCCTTTTTAACTATGATTTTCAAACACCGACTAAAAAAATGTACAAAACTCTTAAAATTATGAATATACCTCAGTCATACATATATTATACGTGTTTATTAGTCCGTAAAATACTGCAAAAAGATATACACTCACAGATAATTTTTACAAAAAAACATCAAGTACAAAAGATGAAATTACGAAGTGCGAATAATTTAATACTGCGGTCACCACGGACAAATTATGGGAGAAAGAGCATCGTGTACGAAGGCGCTCAAATATATAACAAATTACCGAAAAATATTAAAGAGTCGAAATCCATAACTACCTTTAAAAAACACTTAAAATTTCATATATACAACAATCTACAATAAGAATAATAATAAGAAACTAATCCATTAGGTATTATATTAATTATAATCTCTAAATATTCAAATATACAAACTTGACACTAGATATACATAATAAATATACCTACACATACCTAACTGAAATTAATAATAATAAATAAATATTACTAAGAAAAAAGAAAAATAAAGTAATAAATTAAATTAAATAATTTAAATTCATTGTTACATTAAGTGTAATAATTAAATAATGTAAATAAATAAATAATCTAATAAATATAAAAATGTAAATTCATTGTTACATTAAGTGTAATACATAATTAAATAAATAATACAACTTTAGGTCATAATCATAACCCGTTACAATGAAAAATTTAATACCAAATAATAATTCAAATAATGTATTACATCACTAGTGTGCACGGCTATACCGCATCCATCCTTGCCGCTGTCATTATAACTCTTGAATATTTTTGTTTGTTATCTACACTGTGACGCATCTGAACAGGACGGTCGAAGTAACTCGTTCTCTAAGCCGTTGTTAATGCTACAAACCATTTCTACCCACTTTATGATAATTATGATGTATAACAAATAATAATATAGTATTTATATAAGATTATTTTTATTGTAAAAATATAATTGTTAACTGCACGCTAGCTTTAAAAGTATACTTAATATATTAGTGTATCTCATTTAAGTGAATTTTGTAAATTCGTTATGAGAAATAAATGTCTTAAACCAGAATACTTAGGTATGGAGATTAATAGAGGCAGGATATAAACGAATTTGTAAAACTTTTCCCCTATAATGTAAACATTTTGATACGCTGCTCGAACTTTAACCAACATCCACTATTTTAATACTTCACAATCTGGGAGCGTATTAAATTTTACATGAAGCGTACTAGCTCATTTTTCAAGTAAAACAGCGAACTGGTAATAAATCATAAAGTTACTTCCTGTTTCGAGTACAACGAATATCTCATATGTGTTCGTCATATTTAATGTTACATTTAGATAAAGGAAATTGTACGTGGGTTGCTAGTTGTTATGGTATATTTTCATGACGTGGAATTTTACGCGATTTTATAACGAATGTTTCTAGATTTCTTGCATAGATCTCAACAAGAAGGGTCTTCGACGCTGAATGGGACAAAATAATACATTACGTACCTAGGCCGGTAAGATAAAGAACACCTCACCTCAGGTCGGGCCGGGGCATTTCTGCCTCACGCAAAAACAGTTTTTGGATAAGGAATTGAATGAAATTTGGCTCGCAAGTTGATTATAATCTGGAGAAAAAGCTAGGACTACACGCACAGATATGCGCACCGGATATGTCCGGCGTACAGATCCGGCCGTGTATGGCGCTATTCAGATGTGTCCGCAGACAAATCCGTGGATTTGTACGCCGGGCATATCCGCCAGATAAATCCGGCGGTCAGATCTGTACGTGTATCCCTAGCTAAACATGAATTCAAAGTATGGAAGTAAATATGTAGCAGGCCGAATGAAGACGTCGGTGTAAACCAACTTTCCTGAGATTTAAGTAAACTAGGATTAGTGCTTAAGATACTAGGTACTGTCCAATAGCTGACACGCTGTTGTCACGAGTATGGCGATATTTTTGCCAAAATCTTTTTTTCTGATAGCAATCAACACTATTCGCAAAATTTACCTGTCGATTTGTATCCTTTCGCTTGTCTTGCCGAAATTTAGTTTCTTGGTATCTTTTTTTACCGAATGCGATAATTCCATTCGCATATTTTACATATATTATTTTCTTGACAGCTTAGTTTCTCTTCTCTCTTTTTTCGAATCTTTATTTTTTTCTATGTTTTATTTTTCCTTAGAGCACATTTTTATCAATTTGGTGAAACCTATAGTAAGCACCTACCGGTAATCTATATTATACCTAATAATGGAATCTATACGTTTTGTCACAGTTGCAATTCCAATAGTTACTTGCAGTAGAAGAGCCCACGACACTGAACCCAGTTTGATAAGTCTCACAATGTATACAGTGTGTGTCTTTCATAACGACATTGGTTTTAAGTAACGATAGTTTAAAGTGCTGTTAACAGTTTTATCAAAATAATATAACGGTTACCTTTTATAATTAAGAGTAATTAATTTAAAAAAAAATCTCGAGCAGCAATGTTTCGCTACGTTTTACGCGATAGCAGGGCGGTTAAGTCCTTTTCTTACGAACAAGGTCACCGTCACGATTTTTGACGGTCTCGTCAGGATGACACTAAGAGCGAAATTTCAATGAAATGACATGTCAATTGTTAAGTTTAAATTATTACTGATACATTGCGTGCCTAATTAATTTGCATCAAAATTTTTACTTTTTAGTTTTTAACTAAATTATGCTAATTTCAGTTCATTAGGAGTTATACTTTCAGCCCTTAAAATTAATGTCGTTATGAAAGACACACACTGTATAATAATTAGTCACTGTATAATAATTAGTTAATGGGGGAACACGAAATGCCGGTGCTGCAATGAAAAAAAAATGGTCAGGCGTATTTTTTTTAAACGTCAGTCCTGTTCCTAGTATCATAAGAAGACTCTTAGGTTACCTTTGTTCCTCGAAGCAGGGGAGGGGTAGGGCTACACTTTAATGTAGTGCTGCAAGCCCAAGTGCTTAACTTTATCAATATTCTCATTAACAAGCGCAAACAAACGTAAGTATAGGTATTATGTGTTGCACTTCAAACCTCCATCAACGCAAGCGAACAGCGGGTTCGGTTTAATAATCGTTTTAAACCAGTGTATAAACCTCAGTTTAACTGAGGATTAATAATAATCCGCCGGGCTTAAGCGGAAACTAGCTGGCAACTAAAACTTCGGCTCCAATCGACGGCTTAATCCTTTTTAAATTGCTTGTTGCTTATACTTAATAGAAGCAGTGTAACGCAAATATAAGTGCTTATAGAGTACACGCAATGTTCATTTTGCGGTTTTGTTCAGATTGCTTGTAATTGTCTTCTTGAAGGACTGCCGTGCCACGTGTCTTGGGTAAGTTGCACCAATCACAATGAAATCCACGGACATATAAAACTTTCCATACAAAACATTCTAACGAACGTTTTAATGGTTAACGTCATTGTTACCGTTAGATTGTGTGATAAAGTATCTATGGGGTGACAACTGCTGTTGTCATATTCAATGTTGATCAGTTTTATTAATTTATAAGACTTCCGGTTGTAACCCGATAAGGTGAAGCCGTCTTTAGAGTCGCCAGGACGCTAGCGTGAACTCGCGTTCCCATACAAACGTAGTTCAGCTCTCATTTTAAAACGACATACTTAAGAACCATGAAATTTGTTCATTTTCGTAGTTCAGCGTGTAATATTAATAGCTTATTGTGCGGTGGTCTAACGAACAAGCTTATTGATACTTAGCTTCAAATCGCATGTAACCATTATTTGGGTTAATCAAGTGGTTGTCCTGGCCACGGCCGCCACGTGCCTTTTGTACCAAGCAGCTATAGCAACCGACTAACTTAGCAACGCCAAGCTCTACGAGCAAACATTTAACCGTATTTTTTTAAATCATATTTAAATCAAAAATCTTTATACCTGGGTGCTTAGCGCACGTGTTAATCGTTAACTCTTAGTAGCGAACGCACATGTGTCTGTCGCACTATTATGGAAGAGTGGAGAGGTAACTACGATACGCTACGGAGCGTTAACATGCACCCTGGCATATTCTGAATAGGATTACAAAAATTAAGTTCCTAAATTCACCTCTCTCAAGTACCTGAGCCTCTTTGCCTGAGAGTCTTTTTACCAGAGCCTATTCAATGAAGGTCTACACAAGGACCTAAAAGGACTCTTTTATTCACTTAAATAGAGTAATTACCTACATCGAAGAGAACCCTAACGAAAAAAACTCTAATTTCAGCCGTTGAAAAACCCGGGAAGCCCTTTCACCCAGCCATTTGTGCGTAATCCAACAATTTAATCAATTCAGTGCGTATTTGATTAAAATATCTTAATTTGCATCAAATATTTGAACGGGCCTCTTTGCATTTTATGAGAAACCTGTAAATAAGGGCAGACAGTATTTAATCAACTGAAAATAAGAAATATCAAAGCGGTTTCATTTAGACTCGTGATTTTATCTCGTGGATTCTTTGACATTTTTTGTGATTATACTTTTCGATGGCTCAGTGACCCAACGTGGATCTTGGCCTCCGACACTAGATTCCGCCATTCTTTCCGCTCCTGTGCGATCCGGAGCCATCGGCCGCTTTGAATGTCGCACATAAGTACAATCCACAGACTACACAGACACCTCATCATTAAGCTTGTACAGGGAGCACGAGGTCACCACACATAAGCGCAATTTTATTCGTAAATTTCTACGATTCGAACAGCACATCTCAATAGCATTCTACACCAATTTGTAGTATAACAATCCAGGTTCACCCCTGTAACTAGATTTTTGTGGATATTTTTAATTCACATGAGTTATGATCAAAAACTTTAACTCAACTAAAATAAGCGGTCGCGCTCTCATACAAAATTAGTACGGGAGCACCTATGTGTGGTGACCTCGAGTTGTACTTATGATTTATCTAGTGGTTGAGGTTATCTGTGGTACAATCATAAATTTTTTGTTAGGTACATCTATATTTGAAAATACATTGTTTCAACTTGTCACTTATCGGAATAAGTCCATCCATCCTTTAGGAACCTCGACACAAAATAAAAAGACAAAGAAAAAATTGGGCATTATTTTTACTTAATCATACTTATAATCAACTTTTAAGAGTATGTAAATATATTCCCTTCAGTGTAAATTTTATGTTATTGCCAACAAAAACCAAATATATATATATATTTTTCAATATTTTCGTCAATTTGGGAATCCTTTATATTTTTTAGGGTACCTCCGGAACATATGAAATGGGGGGGAGGGGGTTTAAATTCTTTTTTCTTACTTCACCCCTAATTTGTGGAGTGTCGTTGGATAGGTCTTTTATTAAAAATATGGATTTTCTAAAACAATTTTTGGACAAAACTAATACTTTCGTAAATAATAGATCCGAAAATTTAAACAAGTGATTATCGTATTTCCTCATTATATATCTCATTAAACACTGATTCCAGCAAAAAAGTGTACCTAAAGAATCTTTATTGTAGAAAATTATTTGAGGATTTATTAAGTATTACAAAAATACTTTTTCGTATGAACCTCCGCTTCTGAGTTATTTACGAAAAACCAAATAAAGAGGCCTTTACAAAAAAAATAGATTAAAAAATTAAATAAATTGGCGTTGAAAGATATGTCTTTACACGTCAGTTTTGCGAGATTTGCGACGTTGCGAATGCCGGCCGGTCAAAATACAAGACCGCACAAAAAATCAAAAAGTAAAGTTACCCGTCAATAGTGATAAGCAGGTCCAAGTTTGACACCCTAGCAAAGTGGCAAAGAATTTTCATTAGGCAGAAGTGAAATTCATTTCCTTTCGAGGGCCGATAGCTCTCAAAGTTCAAGTTTCTCCCTTCAGTTATTAAAGGAATTTTCATAATCCATCACCTGATCCGGTGCTATTTTAGTCCCCTCCGTTATGGGAGAGGGCCTAAGTGATAGTTCAGATCTGGATACGGTTACCAACTTTTAGTATGTTGTTGGGCACGACACTAGGACCCCAAAACTGCCGAGAGACCGGGACGTCGATGAATGTCTCCCGTGTAATGACGTCATCAAAATGGCTGCCGCTTTGTTGCGAAAAGTGTAAATTTTATCCAAACTGTGCATTGCACCTATACGTGTGTAGTATCAAACGAAAGAAGATTAAATGTGCTATATTGTTGTAATACATTTTATACTACTGTATATTACAGTTTGACAGCTATAAACGAAAACCCAAAATCAGGCTAAAAAATAATTCGGATATTTGCATTTTACAACAAAATTATAAGTCCAACTTTAAAGCTGAGTACTAGAATAACAAAACAGGCTATTGAAGCTATACATTGCTAAAAAATTATTAAAATCTGGTAATAATTGTGGCAGCTATGTTAAGAAACATGTCGGTACTGCCGAGCTATTTCCTTAGAGTGAAAAAATAACAATTTTCACATATTACAGAATATCCGCAGAAGCTTCGAGTATATTGTTGGTCAAATAATTTGGAGCCCCTAAATGTCGGAAAAATATCTCTATAGTGCCTGAGGTCCAAATAATGACGTCATGAACGTGACCGCTACCGAAATTTGTAAAACATAAATTAAAGCTATACCATGACACATACACACATGTCCGTAGCATCGATCGAAAGCTTATTGAATTTACTACAATACATACATACATTATTTGTGAAAATAATGTATAGTTTAGGAGTTGTTGACAAAATAAAATATTTTTTTAGGAAAATAAAATGTATATGTTAAGTCTGTGGCCAAAGAAAATACAATACACTAATGTTTTGTATAGCATTAAAAACACCAACTATTCAGCTTTAAAACACAGTTTGAATTTATAAAATTTGATAAGAACTATAAAAGTTGTGCTTACAACTCTAAAGCACACTCACTATTTTACCTACAATGCACTCATACTATGAGAAGCTTGGGCCTAATTATTGACTAGTTTTTAATAAATTTTGTAAGGATTTAGGGTTCCTTGTCATTAAAGTAAATAAAAAAATCGGCCAAGTGCGAGTTGACTCGCGCTCCGAGGGTTCCATACACATCACACAATTTTAACAATTTGTATTTTTAAGACCAACTTACGCTTGACCGCAGACTTATTAGTGTTTTTTTCTGTAATGTACAGGTAAAGAACTATATTACGAATTTTTTTCTTAAATGTAGGTTCGTCGGTTTCCGGGGGACGGAGAGCAATGGAAAATTTTCGCCTTATTTCTTAAATTACTTACAAACTTTACCTTGTTATATATCAAATGAAAGGATTTGATGTGAAAACTACAAATATATAACTTTTATAATTTTAATTTTAATAGTTTTGAAGTTATTCAAGAATAAAGGCGAAAATTGACCATTCCCCTCCGTCTCTCGAAAACCGAAGAAACTACATTTTAGAAAAAAAAACCTAATATAGTTTTTTGCCTGTACATTAAAGAAAAAAACACTAAAAAGTCTGCGGTCAAGCGTAAGTTGATCTTAAAAATACAAATTGTTAAAATTGTGTGATGTATATGGAACCCTCGGAGCGCGAGTCCAACTTGCACTTGGCCGGTTTTTTTATTTACTTTAATGGCAAGGAACCCTAAATCCTTACAAAATTTAGAAAAAACTAGTCAATAATTAGGCCAAAGCTTCTCATAGTATGAGTGCATTGTAGGTAAAATAGTTAGTGTGCTTTAGAGTTGTAAGCACAACTTTTATAGTTCTTATCAAATTTTGTAACTTCAAACTGTGTTTAAAAGCTGAATAGTTGGTGTTTTTAATGCTATACAAAACATTAGTGTATTGTATTTTCTTTGGCCACAGAATTAACATATACATTTTATTTTCCTAAAAAAATATTTTATTTTGTCAACAACTCCTAAACTATACATTATTTTCACAAATAATGTATGTATGTATTGTAGTAAATTCAATAAGCTTTCGATCTATGCTACGCACATGTGTGTATGTGTCATGGTATAGCTTTAATTTATGTTTTACAAATTTCGGTAGCGGTCACGTTCATGACGTCATTATTTGGACCTCAGGCACTATAGAGATATTTTTCCGACATTTAGGGGCTCCAAATTATTTGACCAACAATATACTCGAAGCTTCTGCGGATATTCTGTAATATGTGAAAATTGTTATTTTTTCACTCTAAGGAAATAGCTTGGCAGTGCCGACATGTTTTTTAACATAGCTGCCACAATTATTACCAGATTTTAATAATTTTTATAGCATTGTATAGCTTAAATAGCCTGTTTTGTTATTTTAGTACTCGGCTTTAAAGTTGGACTTATAATTTTGTTGTAAAATGCAAATATCCGAATTATTTTTTAGCCTGATTTTGGGTTTTCGTTTATAGCTGTCAAACTGTAATGTACAGTAGTATAAAATGTATTACAACAATATAGCACATTTAATCTTCTTTCGTTTGATACTACACACATATAGGTGCAATGCACAGTTTGGATGAAATTTACACTTTTCGCAACGAAACGGCAGCCATTTTTATGACGTCATTACTCGGGAGACATTCATCGACGTCCCCGTCTCTCGGCAGTTTTGGGGTCCTAGTGTCGTGCCCAACAACATACTAAAAGAAGGTAACCGTATCCAGCTCTGAACTATATTCCCATAAGGGAGAGCACTATTTAGTTCGCTAAGTCTTTTAATAAATCTGAATGGGAAGTTGTACGGGTGCGACAAATAATTCAGAAACTTTTTGTTCAGAACTTGTTCTTACTTACGCACTTTTGTAGGTAAAGTCGGCTTTAACAGTCGCCAAAATTTTCGGATTTCGTTTTGTAAAAAGCATTGCTTGGGATTATTTTAGAAAATCATACAAGTAGATCAGTGCATAGTAAAACGACTATACTCTACTATAATAGCAAGGGATACACGTACAGATCTACCCGCCGGATTTGTTCAGCGGATATGCCCGGCGGACAGATCTGTCCATGTATGGCGCTAATGGCCCTATTCAGATATCCCTAGATAAAACTAACCCGCCATGTTGGTAACACTAAAAAAACTATAACCATCCCTTTTTTGGGCTGAGACTACATTAAGAAAAATACAGTAAAATTTTCTCTATTTTTCTCTACTCCTCGACTTACGCAAAAATTCTGGCTTCTGGTTTCACAGTAAGTATAGGGTTATCGGCATCGGCATCAAGCCATTTCCCGGCTCCAAAAGGCTTTCACGTCAAAATATTTTAATACCTGTCCCCAGTAACTTAATAAGACGTTGTTGAGTCTAAACAGGAGACAAGCTAAAGTGGATGAGAGCGGCGCTTACAAAAGACACCCTAAAATATTCATACTCCGCTAGGGTTGTCACGCTTCATAACTTTTTATATAATCGTCGAAATATTTTCGTATTCTCTCATTTTAGATACGTAGCTAACATTTTGTTTCTGTGATTGTTTATGAATTTTCTATAGAAACCATTTGAATTTTAATAGCAAATACCTACATATTTGAGTGAGAATTGTAGATCTCACCTCTTAAAAAAATTACTTCGTTGTGACTCTTCCAACATTATCTGTCAACAGAAATGTGGGTAACTCTAATATTACTAATACTTACTGGTTCTTGGCGTTAGATGTGTTTTTGGACTTGCTATTGCTTGAGTTATGGTGTGAGTAAATTGTCAGTCTCGATCAAAGGGTACCATTTAGTGGCCAGCGCTTTGCTCGAATACTATATGAATCTGAAAAAAATCCGCTTAATGGTGCCTTTTTAGGGTTCCGTAGCCAAAATGGCAAAAACGGAACCCTTATAGTTTCGCCATGTCCGTCCGTCCGTCCGTCCGCGGTCTAGCTCAGTGACCGTTAGCACTAGAAAGCTGAAATTTGGTTTGAATATGTGCATTAACCAAGCCGACAAAACGGTAGAATAAAAACGCGAAAAATATATTTTGTAAGGGTACCTCCCGTACACGTGAAGTGGGGGGCGAAATTTTTTTTCGCTCCAACCAAGTTGTGTGGGGTATCGTTGGATAGGTCTTTTAAAAAGAATTAGGGTCTTCTAAAACAGTTTTTGGATAAAACTAATACTTTCGGAAATAATAGCTCCGAAAGTTTAAAACAGGGCGTCCCCCCCCCCATCTAACTTTTGAATCGTGGGTCCTAAAATTTTGAAAAAAATCATGAAACTGAGGCCTAATGAGTACTTTCAATGAAAACTATATTGAAATAAATCGGTTGAGCCGTTTTTGAGTTATCATTCAAAAACCCATAGTGAAAGGACGTAAGTAAAAATGACGTAAGCGCCGCCAAATTTCCCGTAAGAAACGACCTTTTGAATTAATGGTCTCAGTTTACGGAACCCTACACTGAGCATGGCCCGACATGCTCTTGGCCGGTTTTTTAACTGAATTTTAACTATGTCTGTCAGTTTGTTCCGCCGTACAGAGACCCAGTAGTGTATTTTAATTTAGAATTTTCTCAGTAGTCCTTACTAGACCGAAGCTAACTATGCGCACTTTGTATCAAACAGGCAGGGAAGGCCAGTGAAAACTTTTTCTAGAGGGCGCTGTTCCAAATTCAATACAAAAACAGAAAGAGACAAATACAATCAGAAAAACGTACGGAAGATGATTGGTTCTGAACTAGTATGCAGTTTAAAAGCTTTTCTTAGGCAAAAACCTTCCCTCTGGCGTTCGATTCAAATTCGAGACAAAACATTGAGTTATTTTCGCGAAAATAAATAAAAACTACTTCGCCCCATACAAATGTAGCTTTTCTAAGGGTCAATGTTGGAGATGTCACTTTGACAGTTGCCTTACCCATTGTCAAAAGATCCCTTTGTCGTTGTGTCGTGCACGTTGTCTTCAGCTCCATCACCTTCAAAATGCCGTTTAAATTTTAAAACTTAAGGTGACAACCCTATATCATCATCAAATATTACAACAGTGCCAAACTGCAGGAAATATTACCGCCGGGAGTACGTAGCAGCATTACCGAAACATATGTTCCGCGAAAAATGACATTGTTGAGACATGACGTCATTCTCATATCGTGAACACATCTGTGGCTGATTGAAATTGAATGCGAAATCATAAGAATCTGGAAGTAACTTAAAGATTAAATTCACTTCAGTGAGTAAATCACTTGTATTAAGTAAGTAGGCGTGACATGATTCGGAGAGCTTAGGTCTCCATCTTCTAGCATTAAGCCGATAGTGCGGCTCCGCAGCGGCGGGTCACGGATCGGTTCGCCTCGCAGTCTTAGTGCTTGAGGATTGAAACCTAAGTTCTCCGAAACATGTCGCGCGTAGTGGCTAAATACATGCGAGCCGCAAAAATAAGTGACAAGCTCTTATTTGTAGAGCCATAGGAGCGTGTCACATATTTTTGCGGCCTTCGTGTATAGAGTATCTTCCACTCTTGATTCTGACTGTACCATACATTGTTTTGTTTGTTGTTTACATTAATTTATTTTTTGATATAAATAGCCGACCTTTTGCCCCCATGACAATATTAGACAACTATGTCTAACGAACTACCGTTAAAATCATTTCGATATGAGCTAATAATAAATTGCTCGTTTTTCTTTATTTGTCTGACGTTAATCTTGGCCATTTGTCTCTTACCAAATAAACGGCACTACGCATTTTAGGTTTCCAAGCGACCGTGAATAACCTAATGTTAGTTAGGGAGGCGAATAGGGGAATTTTCTGCAATACTCGAGCGTGGCAGTTTAAGATATGAGAGATACCTTAGACCTAATAGAACAACCTTGTAAAGTATTTAGCTCTATATGTAGTGACGCGCGCCTAGGAAAGACGATCAGATTAGTAAAAAAAAAAGGATAGTCTGAAATACTCCAGCGCGTCAGTTTAAGATATTGGGGGTTGATTTTAGTGTTTAAAGACTAAATTTAACTAATCTGACGATAAGTCCTTGACGCCGCCGAGTTATAGGGTCGCGAACTTGTAAAAAAAAAACGTTAATCCGGCATTCTCGAGCGCGATTTATTTTTATTTTGTTTTGAAGAATATAATCTAAAACTTACTAAAAATACAAAATCTGCCGGTTTCCGCATGACCGGAAGTGTGGAGGAGCCATTTCGTCTTCCTAAGAACGCGTTACGGCATATAAGTCGCGAACGATACATTTTACAAAAAAAAGTTTAAATAAACAAAAAAGGTAATTTTATTTTACACAAAAAAGATGTCTTTACATTTTTTTCCAAAGTTAAAACTTTTTGACTTGAAAGTTAAACCTTTTTCGGTCAGATTAAGAGAACCCACCAACATTTTTGTCAGATTAAAAAAATATGCTTTCAGGATACCGAGATAAACCTCCCCTATGAAAATCTGACGCGCTCGAGTATTTCAAAAAAACTTTTTTTTTTGCATTTTCAAAAATTCATCGTAACTTATCGTCACGCCGAAATCGTCAGTTTTTTTAAAGGGAGCTTCCTTGGGGCCTACTTAACACCCCTTCCGAAAATCTGACGCGCTCGAGTAAATTTTTTTTTTTTGCATTTTTGACTACTTTATATGCCTACCCCCACCACGCAAACCGGCAGATTAGTATACCGTTGTTATCAGAGGCACTCGGGGCATACGTAGTATGAATATCTGACGCGCTCGAGAATGCCCAAGTAACTGTTTTTTTTAACATTTTTGAAAAACCGTACACGCCAAACCCACCGCTAAAATGGTTTTTGCCATACGAGCTTTTCTTTTCGAAATTATTTTATCTTTCGATTTTGATAGGTCTCGACGGCGCCGTTGAATTACGCCATTTAGCTACCTCGCCTCCCTAACTATGTGACCTTTATAGTGTCGACCTTGATAAAAAACCGGACAAGCGAGAGTCGAACTCGCGCACGAAGGGTTCCGTACCATTATCTATATAAAAAGGCAAAAAAATCGTGTCTGTTGTATGGGAGCGCCCTAAAATATTTATTTTATTTTGGTTTTTAGTATTTGTTATTATAACAGCAACAGAAATACATCGTCTGTGAAAATTTCAACCGTCAAACTGTCATGGTTCATGAGATACAACTTGGTGACAGACGGACATACGGACAGACAGACGGACAGCGAAGACAGTAATAGGGTCCCGTTGGGTACGAAACCCTAAAAAAGGACTATTAGTGTTCTTTGAAAGAAAAAGCTAATTGTTTGCTGACTAGATGTAAGACGTGAAACTGCTGTCAACTACTGCAACTGCTGTAACTGCTGCAACTGCTGTAACTGCTTTACCTGGCTTAATAAACAGTGACTATCTGTATGTGGGTACTGAGCATACATTTACTCTACTCAATATGTATTGCTTGCACCTTTTACTTGACATTAAAATAAGTATATAAATTGTAGTATTGCGGATAGTATATTTTATTCATGTTACTAATTGTCATCTTCCAGGGAAGATAAACGGAAAGCGAGGGAGAGGAAGACCAAGGAAAAGTTATATGAACCAGATAAAGGAACATGTAAACGTCGTGTCGTACCAGGACATCAAGGAGTTGGCCTCGGACCGACAAAGATGCAGACTACTACATCAAGCTACACCGACAAGAGCCCAGCTCTTAAGAGAATTATGATGACAAATTGTCAAACAATTTTTTATGCAATCAGCCCCAGGAGTTACCCTAGTGGAGGGGTCCATATTGGCTCACATAAAATTACTTAGCATAATTTTTTCAGTAATACCGTTTTGTGATCAGAATTATCATTCGTCATAAAAAAAATTGTCATAATTTTTATGGTTATAATATTTTTTCATATAACGACAGTGTTAATAATTGTTTGCTGTCCGAATTTTTTGAGTCATAATATAATTTCCTACGTTTTTTGTTGATAGTAGTCATTTCTGTGACTGGGTCGACGAAGCCCCCGCTTCGCGGGGGCTTCTATTCTGGGTAGTTATGCCCTTCGGGCAGGATGACACACTAACCTAACCTAACCTAACCGAAATTGTGTTGTGTTGTGATCGCAAGATACCTAACACTCCTCCTCGCTTCGCTCGTCGTCGTACCTAACGGTGACTCTGGAAAGTAATATTAGTATAATAGATATTTATATTGATTTACATTATAAACTTAAATAATTCGGAGTAATGATAGTTATGAACAAAAAATACTTATAAGAAATGATCATTATGATTAAAAAAATTATGAACAACAATTTCGGACTTCCAATAATCGAAGTACAAATTTTATGTGAACTTTGGCGCACCCCTAGTGGAGAGTTACAGTAGTTGGATTATTGTTTACTGCTGGTCGAAAGTATAAATAGACAGTCGTGTTGTGTTTTTAAATCGCTACTCGTTTGAAGCTTAAATCGCTATTTAGGATCCTTTTTCTAGACGCATTATTAAAATTAGGGATTTGTATATGAAAATGAGGCACTTAGGAGGTGCGTACGTTTTCTTTTGTCCGGTTCAAGGACCGTATAGCATCAGGACTGCAACTGACAATTGCGTTCCTTGAAATGTGGGCGCCTCTGGAGTTACAAGCGTCCATAGGCTACGGTAGCGCAGTTTATTAGTGCCGTTTGCTTGTTTGCCATTATCAGGGTGTAAAGTAGGGACCTTTGTTTTCGGTTCTATGCGGCAGCACCATCTTTTGAACGAAAGTTGAGTTATATTGACAGTGTCGACTATCGCCGAATTAAACGTATGGAACTGAGAATTATAAAAAATCACAGATTATAAACAGTGGAATTTTGCCGCCATAGTTCGCTTCTTATTAGGTATATTGTTTTCACCTACATCAAGATTTCGAAGAAGGTTCTCAATTCGTCGGTTTTTTTATGTATGTTTACGGATTTTTCAAAGATGGCTGGCCCGATTTCGAAAATATTTTTTTCTTTGAAAGGGTGTACTTTACAGTTGGTCCCATTGTTACTAGGTAAGGATCTGATAATGGGACCCTGGAGAAATCGAGCGATCTCTTCAAATATCATACGCACCTATAGCGATTTAAGCAGTATTTTTTACGCCAGCTCGGGTATTTGCTTTTGGAAATGTGTAGTCTAAGTGAAGTCGGTTCTTTAAGTAAGTAAGTAAGTGAAATCATTTATTTGTGACGCTCACTACACTACAAATACATTGAGAGACAACTTTAGTGTTTTATTTAGATGCTAGGTAAGTACATTGTTATTTTGAAACCACTTAAGTACTACTTATTAAACATTTATCTTAACTAATTAGATATTTGTTTCTAATTGGCGTTTGCGACGCTGTCTGTGTATATTATTTGCGCGTTTAACCTCATTGCTTTGATAGATGGCGCTAGGTTTAAATGATTGGAACGTTATTATGTATACAATAGTCAGTTCACGTATTGTATGGTCCTTGATCTGAATTAAAGCCGTATCCAGATTTTTTAAACCAGCGTGTACTTATTTTACTGAGCTTTGTTGAAACAGCCCGACTTGAATAATTGTTTCATATCACTGACCCTTTTTTACGGTTTTGTTCGTTTTAAGCCCGTTAAGCTTAAGCTCAACAATTAGAATGATAATTAATACTCATATATTGTGTTTTTAAACTGCCCTTTTAGGCCATACGTTTTACGAAATACTCCGATAACTGAAATGAAATAACTTTATTTTCTGGCAACTAGAAACATTAAGAAATGTCTGTACCGCAGACCGCAATGCTCGTAGTCGATTCCAGCGTGTTCCCGCTTTGTAAAGGAAATCCGATACACACAGAGAATCATGAGAGAGATGATCATGGGCCGTATTCTAACTTTCAAACACATTTAGAAACGATCCAACTGAATCAGAAATATCAGTATTTGCTTGAAATTATTACAATGCAACTCTAATACAACTTCAATATTGGTTGATTATTAACCGACTTCAATTCCATTGAGGAAGGAGGTTCTGCATTCGGTTTGGTGTATTTTTTTGTTGTGTGTTGGAGTTATGTTTGAGATGGATTGTTTTTAATGTATTGTTCAAGTATTTTAAAATTAACCACAATTTTTTTATAGAATGCATTGTGTAAAAAAATGTTTAGAATATAGCAAAAAGTAAAAGAAACTACAGATTTCTATTAAGCATTTATGACACAGACACGCAAAGAGCGCAATAAGCGATGTGTCATATCGCTCGGAGGTCTGAGCGTTCCCGTTCCTTACAGTTCCGATAATACCGGTAACAATTTTCCGCGACGTACGCCATCCATTCCTTCCCGGGTGCGACGGGTTGATAAATCATCTTCCGTGAGTGGCACAGTGGCTATATTAATCATGGTAGTGCCACTAACATGATTTAAGTTTTTTTAATTATCAATTTTCTGTGTTTCTACTGGGCAAAGGGGAGGCCTTTATGCGCCACCCACCAAATACTTTATTCGATAATAAATCATACACCCTCATAATTATAATTAAAGTAGTACCTAATCTAAATTTAATATCAGAATTTGTTATGTACCAGATTCTGTTTATTAAATAGATGTTTACTTTTCAAGAAAATGGTGTTACAATAAATTGTGATTCTGACAATTAAGTAATGTCACTTAAACGTTTGACGTACCTACAAAGATTTGTGAATATGCACAGTGTACCGATACAGAACATTTATATAAAGCACGAAAAACTACCTACTACTTTTTACTCGCAGTAAAGCATCTACGCTACGACACAGATACTCAAAGAGCGCAATAAGCGATGTGTCATATCGCTCGGAGGTCTAAACGTTCCCGTTCCTTACAGTTCCGATAATGCCGGTAACAATACACCTACAAAGATTTGCGAATACGCACAAGATACAGATTTTTTTCATAAAGCACGAAAAACTACTTGTTATATCTTTGGCGGATATAATGGTGCAAATCAAAATGCCCAAAAACATGCAAAATTAATTTTAATAAAAACTAGGTAACGTTTCTAGTACAGAGATCGTATAGCAAGTGAAGGATGACATTTACATTTCGTTGAGAACGCAACAACGCCTGCAGGCTAACTTAATGCAAATACACTACGCACACTGCACTGTTCATTTCACTTAGGCGTCAAAGCCTAGACATAACTCCGGGCCGTTGAAAGCTCGCTTTCAACCTTGAAGCTCTTCAGCTGTTGGAAGCTTACACAGTCGCACGAGAGAGCGGCGTACGGAGCCTCTGTTGGTATAAACATCTGCTACTCTAGCCATCCCATCGGATCCTGTTATTAGGCGTAGGACACGGCCGAGTTTCCATGAGAGAGGAGGAGCATTGTCATCTGCCAGGAGCACCATATCACCGACGCTTAGATTGGCAGCACTGCTTTTCCATTTTGTTCGTTGCTGCATTTCAGATATATAGTCGCGCTGCCATCGCTGCCAGAAATGCTGGTGCATCTTCTCAATGCGTTCATATCGTTGAAGATAGTTTTCTTTGGCATCGCCCAAGTATCTGGCTGGTGGAGCAGTCAACGGTCTTCCTATAAGAAAGTGTCCGGGGGATAGGGAAAGAAGGTCATTGGGACACGACGATAACGGGCATAAAGGACGACTATTCAAAATAGACTCGGCCTGAATAAATAAACTGGATATCTCCTCAAACGTGAGATGGCTATTCCCTATAACGCGTCTTAAATGATGCTTGGCCGATTTGACGCCGGCCTCCCATAGTCCACCAAAATGAGGAGAGTAAGCCGGTATGAACCTAAACTTTATAAGGTTTTGACTTGCAAAATCAAAGATAGGTTCCTGGTTTTGTTTAATGAATGACCCTAATTCCCTTGCGGCAGCGACAAAATTAGTTCCATTGTCACTGAATATTTCCGTTGGTCTGCCTCGACGCGCTATAAAACGTCGAAGTGTCATTATGAATGCATCCTTCGTTAAATCGCTGACAGCTTCGAGGTGGATGCATTTATAACGAAGACAGACAAATAAACACAAATAACACTTTATTAAACGACTTCCACGGCCTTTGCGATTGATGATTGTGAAAGGACCAGCAAAGTCAATTCCCACTGACAAGAAAGGATAATCGGGGGTGATACGTTGTATTGGTAAGTTACCCATTTTAGGTTGTAAGGTTTTACCTCGAACGCGTCTACACCTAACACAATTATTTACAACACGCCATGCAAGATGACGTCCATTTACCGGCCAAACTGTTTCTCTTATAGTTGAAAATAACAGGAGAGGACCGGCATGCATATTAACAATATGTTCCCTTTCAAAGTAAAGCCTTGTAAGCCTATGCGAGGCATGAAGTAAAATGGGGTGTTTTTTGTCAAATGAGTAATAATCAGTTGCGTTTAAACGCCCTCCGACACGCATTAACTTATTATCTAAAAATGGCGATAAGCATAAAATCTTACTTTTATTACTTATAGGCTTATTTTTTGATAAAGATTCATATTCTTCCGA
This sequence comes from Pammene fasciana, assembly GCA_911728535.1. NCBI lineage: Eukaryota > Metazoa > Arthropoda > Insecta > Lepidoptera > Tortricidae > Pammene > Pammene fasciana. Next base: position 14,430,701 of record OU452288.1, read on the forward strand.
GAAAGACTGAATTTGAGCAATAATACATAACGAGCGCCAGGACTCAAGTAATTCATCAGCAGTTAACACGCCTTTACGCTTAGTACAATTTTTTAAATTGAATATGAATCTTTTCACGTAAGCAAATGATCTTATAAGTCTATTAAGAGAAGAGTGCCTTTCAAATTCAATGATTGGTTCAATTAATACTGCAGCATGCGCTTTTAATTCAGGTAAAGGTTCAGACTCTTTGATCTTTAAGACAGGCCAATAGCTTTCATTTTTTAGCAAAAAGTTAGGTCCTGACCACCAGAGATCTAAAGACATTATGTTTTTGGCATCAACTCCTCTCGAAATAAAATCTGCGGGATTTAGATCGGTAGGAACGTACCTCCATGATAGCGGCGAGGTAAGTTCCACTATTTCACTGGCACGATTGGCCACAAATGTTTTCAGCCTACTGATGTCACCCTTAATCCATGAAAGCGTGGCGCTAGAGTCACACCAATACACTATTCTATCTGGTTGATATCTAAGGGACTCTACCACGGACTGTGTAAGTTTGGCAGAGACCAGCGCAGCACATAATTCCAGTCGCGGTATACTGGTAGGTTTTAGCGGTGCTACTTTTGATTTTGCACATAACAATCTGACAGTAACAATATCATTTGGGCCTATCGATTTGACATAAATGCATGCGCCATACGCAGATTGCGAGGCGTCACTAAAAGAATGAATTTCTATTCGTGTAGGAGATTCACCTAACACCCATCTAGGAATTTTTATATTAGACAGCAATTTAAAACTTTCAGCAAACTCAACCCATTCATTTTTTATTTCTGTAGGAACTGGCGTATCCCAATCTAATTTTTTCTGCCAAAGTTTTTGCAACATAATCTTAGGTATAACAATAACCGGGCTCAGAACACCTAAGGGATCAAATATTTTAAATGAATTTGACATTATGAATCGCTTTGTTATAGTCGTATTGGGTTCATTTGACACTTTTATAGGAAAATGCAAAGTATCGCTAGAAGGGGTCCATCCGAGGCCCAGAGTGCTTGATGACTCGCTGATAGTTAGATTATCTTGAGAATTCATATCAAGGTTATCAAAAATCGACGGATGATTGCTCTTATATTTTCTAAGATTGAAACAACCTGATTTTAATGCATTTGAAACGGATTTTTGAATATATATTAATTGTTGAGGGTCGTTTGCCCCTGTTATCAAATCATCCACGTAAAAATCCTTTTGGATGATGTTCTTGATTAACTCATCATCCTGTTCCTGTCCTAGTTCCCACAAGCACCTTGTGCTAAGATAACTGGCGCTAGCTGTACCATATGTCAACGTATTGAGTACTAACGTTTGAATAGGTCGCGACTCGTCCTCTCTCCACAAAATAAGCTGCAAGTTCCTATCACTCTCATTTACTAATACCTGAGTAGAATAGTATTGGGCACTTTGGATAGTAAATACTGTTTTCCTGAATGGAGCAGAGATCAAGCTCATTCATAAAATCAGTTTCAACAAAAACTTTCGGGAAAACCGCATTTGGCCGCTCACTGCGTTCGCTCTATGCGGTTATCACGAAAGTTTTTGTTGAAACTGATTTTATGAATGAGCTTGATCTCTGCTCCATTCAGGAAAACAGTATTTACTATCCAAAATACCCAATACATACTTTAGACATCGGAGTATTGCGTTTAGACACAGTGTTTTTGGCGTTATGTGAGTACCCACTCACATCCGTATAGTTCATTTAAACTTCTTTATTTAGTGTTAAACAGATTTAATTGAGTGTCAGTTTCCTTATGGAGAAAATCGTTAAGTTGACTATAAGTCAGTAAACGGTCAAGTCATGAAGTTTGTTAAAATAAGCACAGTCACTTGATAAAAAACTGTTTTTAATAAAACACATTAACGTCATATCAAACTTTTACCATTTGTTCAGTTTAATCAGTTGTCTCATTTGTAGCCCATCTTACTGTAGACAGATGAATCGGAGCGTTTAGTCACTTTATGCTTTCGCGTTATGCGAGTTAAGTAAACGTTGTTGTCTAAACGAAATTCTCATTTAATCCTAATCCGGGTCTACTAGAAAAACCGAATTAAAGTCATACAAAATCTTGAAAAGGACGTTAAACGTTACAAAAACACACCATGTCACAGAGCTGATCAGTTTCTGTGAACATGTAGATCCCCAAGGCGTATGAGCCCTGGCAGAGGATCTGACATCAATCTTCGGTCTATAGTACCAAGTAGACTTTGGATTCATGTGTGTGATAAAGTACAACACACCATAGAGTTGGCCAGTCTCCATGAGGTGATGCGACTCCCAGGGCGTAGTGAGCCCCGGCAGAAAGCCGCGTTTGACGTACTTTTGGTTGGGTCCTCCGTACACTATCGACCGGTATAGTGTTGGATTCTCCATTTCGTTCGATTGCATTTTTGGTTGATAGCACAGCTCAACATGAAGGTGGCCAGCCCCAATGCCGAGACGTAAGTCCCAAGGAGTAGTGATCCTCGGCAGAAACTTATGTGCTAGGATCACCCAGCTACTGCCGGTCGTCACAGCAGTGGGATCTCCGACAAACCAATATTTGAATGTTGTATATATGCTTCAAATGTAAAAACTTTAAAAGCATGATGTAGGATACGGCTTCTGATTGGTTGGTTTGAATTGCGTACTTGTGACGTAATTTAAAGACCATTGTTTTGATCCATGGAGCCGAATGGGCATTTTAATTTTAATTTTTTTATATGTTACATTTAACTATAATTTTTCTAGGCCTTCATTTTTCACCATAAGTAATACTAATCGTTATTCGTCACTTTTTGTTTTATTACCTTAACAACACCAAAAAAAAAAGTGATAGGTACTTATATAGAGCTTAATGTAATGTTAACCCTGCAAACTTAATTTTATATTGTTTTCAGTATTTTTAGACATTTTAATAGTTATTTGGTTAATGAAAATGGTGGAAAATCTTCTTTCCTGGGGTCTAAATTAACAGCTTATATTCATGTAAGTTATGTTCTTAACTTATAGATTTATATTTGAAAGCTAATAGTGAATCCAACGAAAAATAGGCTTTGAAGCATACATTACTCAATGTCCACAGGAAAGACGAGAACTTAAATCATATGTCTCCTTAAGACAAAGTCGAATCGAACAAATTAGAGATCATCAAAATAGATCCAGTCGTTCTTGAGTTAAAAAAGCGAAATTATACCAGACTTTTTTTCATTTTAATAACTAACATTAAATAAAGATTCAATAAAATAACAATTAATCGAATAATCGTTTTATTGACATTAAATATATAATAAAAGGAAGAGTACATGATACTAAATATCGACAACGCACATGTGACACCGTTGGTAGCTGCATACCATCAGGTAGGTTGCATGCTTATTTGCCACCGTTGTAGTATACAAATATAATCAATGTCGACTCCACGACATTCCGAACCATGCATCGGTAATATGCATATTATGCATTTCAAAGTACCGGCGCGGTCTTTGTGAGTTTCTTATTGCAATGAATATGATGCCTTTGTTTTTCTTGTTAAATGCAAAGTTGCACTAGGGTTGTACATTGCTTTTATTAAGTATGTATGTATATTTGTCTTTTCGTTATAATCTCATATCAGTAACCGTTATAATTAAAATTTGGTTACCAGTGAAAGTGCAACAAGAAATAAGTCGATGAAAATTTTAATTTAGGGATCTTTATTAATTTTATTGCCATAATTAAAAATAATATGAATAATTAAAAGATGTTATTTTAATTTTTTACTTTGAAAATATCTTCGTTTTTGTATAAATTAAGTACCATTTATATTGTAAATATTGTAATTCTGTAAACCTTTAATGGTTTTTTTTCTTATCTTATCTTATATTATCATTTAATGATTAATGTTTTCGAATTAGAGTTTTTACTGTGTCAGTAAATTTATATTGTAAAGTATATAGCTATATAAACTTATGTGACAGCCCTAGCGGTTAACGATAGGTCATCAATAATTGTTTTTAGCTTAATTAAATTTAAGTAATTAAATCATTTTACTTGTGGCATTCCTGTGTTAAAGAAGTACTTTGATTTACCTAATTAAAAGAAATCCAGATCTTATAATTGAAGAATGATGTAAGTAAGTTTTTCTTTTTATTTATTTTTTTATTATCCTTGACATTATTTAAATACTAAGTAGGTGAATGTATTTTATCAAGTCTTTATTTATAATTGTTATTTTTCCTTAGGTCGGACTCAGAATACGAATACGAGGCTCCTGTCACCCATGGAAAGAACTTCAAGAACCAAGACTTTTCAATGAGGTAATTCATTGTTTATTGCAATCATAAGAGTATTTAATAAATGGTATTGAAAATACCTACTGTTAATTTTCAGGTTAATTTAATTATTGTTATTTATTTTTCTTTTTAGATCTGACTCTGAGGAGACGGTGGATTTGATTGAACAGGCGGATAAAAAGCGAAAATCTCCTGCTCAAAAAAGGTAACATAGCGAATTGTTGTAAATATTAAAAAATATTATGAATTAAATTTAAGAAACTGAATTTTCGTTTTGAATTTATCTTAGTATATAGATTAGTGCAATTACCTCTATTAATCCATTTTTGTAATATTTTTTAGATCTGCGGAAGGAGAAACTAGAGTTGCAAAGGAACAACCTATTAAAAAGCAGAAGGCATCTACTTCTAAAACGTAAGCATACATTTATATGTTTTTTAAGTTTTAGTCTACATCTAACACAAGAATTATGTTTCATATGCACAAATGTCACAGATTATTTATACTCCAGTAAAGATACGTTTTTTCAAACATACATTTATAATAACGATTTTTTTTGTTTATATAGTTTTAAAATATCATTCTAAGATGACTGAACGAAAAATCCTACAAATTTTCCGTCGGGAAGTAAATATTCATCAAAATATATATGAAGCGTTTCCTTTTTTGTCTGATTTTCCATCATCCATAAATAATGTGTCTCAAGGAACCATAATAAATAATAAAATATTTATATATTTATTTAGGCAATTTTTTTAGAAATTAATTAAATGAGGATTTTTTTTCATGTTAAAATTTTTGTAGGTTTATTTGTCTACGCAATGATTAACATGACTTTTAAGCCATACAACTAAATACTTCTGCTATTATGAATTATTTCCAAATTTGTCATTTTCCCATACAAGTGAAAATAAAATGACTGTACTATTATTTTCTATTACTTCTTACACAGGTCCATGAAAAAAAATGAAGAGCCACTGCCTTGGAATAGTACCTTCGACTTGTTTGGATTGTTAACTAAGGAGGAAGCGGCGACTGCAGGACAACGAGAGACCTCTGTTACATTACCTACTGTGTTGACTTCGCGAGTAGCCAATGGGTCGGTGGTTCGTCGTAAACACCTCGATGGGGAATTTTATGTCGAAGTAAAGGTATACAAAACAAGTGATGCAATTTCGGTTAACCGCGAAGATCGTTGGCGACAGGCTTTGAATTCTCTAAAAATTCAAATCAATTCGAATGGGGACGAATGGAAAAAACTACAAGGGTTTTTTAAAAGTGCCCGCAAAGTATTAAATGACACTGAGTCAGTATTTTATGCTCATAAATCTAATTAATTATTTTAAATCTTTTGTGTGTTATTTCGATATGTTTGATTAGGTCTTATTAGTTACTTTCGTTACAGCATTAAAGATTCGTATTAAATAATTACAATAAAATTAAATTTTGTTAAAGCGTAAATATATCAACGCGGAATTTTATGACTAAGTAGAGGTATATAAAATGAGTGTTGCAATTTCCTGTATCCTCTAACAATACAAGTTTTTATTAAGAAGTGTATAAAATATTAATTAAATGATACTGACTCGGCTTTTATGTTCGCAAAAGTAATTATTGATTTTTAGTTTTACATAATTTTTCGATATAGGGTAAATCGACAATAACTGTCCAACTTCCATTTACTAGTCAAATCTTAAAAAATATTTAGTTCTTGACCTTGTAATGAAGTTTGAGTCTATAGATTTTATCGAGATTCTTGTTTTTAAATCAATTTTAAGATTTGACTAGTACTTAAATGGAAGTTGAACAGTTATTGACGATTTACCCGAATTGTTAAATAAAGTTTTATTACTTTTTTTTTTTTTTTGCACGGTGTATGGCAAATTGTATGTGTGTTAGCTAGCATTAAAATTTTGTAATAAATAATTACATTAAAATGCCATTTTGTTCAAGTTGTTCTACTACTATTGAAAAACATAAATGGATTGGACATCTGCGTAGCAATCTACATAAAAATAATTGTTCAGAAGAGTATATGAAAGATGTTTTTCGAGTGTCATCTGCGTTTCGATCTAGAATTGCTACATATAAAGTAGTTGCAAGTAATGATGAAATGAATTTATTACCAACAGAGTTTTTAGAAACAGTTACTAAAAAAGTGCATCACTTAATAAATGAATCAATTGAAAGGCATACATCGTTAAAGGTAAATTTTGAACTATATAGTTTATTTTATTTATGCAAAAATGATACCCAAGAGATTAAATCGTTTTCTACGAAAAACATGATAATTCATACACATTTTGACTTCGATACAATTTATTCAGCAGTCATTGCAGAATTATTGCGTAAAATAGAGAGTTTTCAGCATAAAGACAGCGGCTGGTCGTTTTTAAGCAATTCTCATCTAGAAGTAAACATTAATAAGTACGAACCGATGAGAGGATCTGGTTTTATTGAATTGCCATCATTTATAAAAAACAAAAAAGCATGTATAAATATAAAAAATAATGATGATTTTTGTTTTCTGTGGAGCGTTGTTGCAGGTTTATATCCTGCTAAACAAAATGTGAGTCTTACAACTTCATATCCACATTTCAAGAATGTTTTAAATATAAAAGGTTTAACATATCCAATAAATTTTCAGGACATTTCAGTATTTGAACGCAACAATCTAAACATAAGTATAAATGTGTATGGTTTAAAAAACACCCAGGTGATTGGACCTCTTTATAAGTCACAGTTTAAAAGAGAACATAAAATACATTTACTTTTACTTGAAGAAAACGACCAGACGCACTATTGTTTAATAAAAAATTTGTCTCGACTCGTTAGGAGTCAGTTAACAAAACACCATAGCCGTGTGCATTTCTGTGATGATTGTCTTTTGTTTTTTAATAGCAATATTCAGCTGAGTAAACACAATTGCACAGGTGTTGCGACAGTGTTACCAAAACCAGGCAATTCCGTCAAATTTAATCACTACGAACGAACACAAACAGCTCCATTCGTTGTTTACGCGGATGCCGAAACATTATTAGAAACGTATCAGGGTTGCGATAACGATCCATCTAAATCAGACACCTTTGTATTTCAAAAACATGTACCAGTAGCGTTTGCTTTTAAACTTGTATGCTCATATGATGAAAGTTTAAATGAGTATGTTTCATATAGGGGTCCTGATTGTGTACAAGTATTTGTTCAATCACTCTACAAGAAAGTAGAACATATAAGTAAAATTTTGAGAATAACTAAGCCCTTACTATTCACTGAGTCAGATCTCGAAGCATTTTCCAACGCTCAAGTTTGCTATATTTGCCAGGGTCTCTTATGGGAAGAAAACAAAGTTCGCGATCACTGTCATTTATCAGGTCAATACCGTGGTGCAGCTCATTCACAGTGTAATTTGAAACTTCAGGTTCCACGTTTTTTGCCGGTGTTTTTCCACAACCTGTCAGGTTACGATTGCCACTTATTCATAAAAGAACTGTGTAAATCTCCTGGTGAAGTTAAATTAATTCCGAAATCTATGGAAAAATACATTTCTTTTACAAAGTATGTGATTTTGGAAAATGAAAAGGAGTTTTTCCCGCTTCGTTTTGTAGATTCTTTTAAATTTTTAGACTCTAGTTTAGACAAACTTGCAGAAAGTATGATGAGATCAGATTTTTATCATTTACATAAAAGTTTTCCTGACAGTAATCAATTCCAGTTGTTACTCCGTAAAGGGATTTACCCCTATGAATACATGAAAACTTGGCAATCGTATGAAGAAAAAGAATTACCTCCCCAGAAAGAGTTTTTTAGTTCATTATCTAACCAAACGATTACTGATGATCAATTTCTCCATGCTAAATCAGTGTGGAAGACGTTTAACATCAAGGATATGGGTCAATACACCGATCTTTACTTAAAAACAGACGTTTTGCTTCTTACCGACATATTTGAGCATTTTCGAAAGACAAGTAAAACACATTATAAATTAGATCCAGCGTTTTATTTAACAGCACCAAGTCTCTCATATGATGCGATGTTACTTAAAACAGATATCTCATTAGAGCTTATAAATGATTTTGAAATGATTTGAATGATACAAAGCGGAATTCGTGGTGGTATATGTTTGTGTTCGAACAGGTATGCCGAAGCTAATAATATGTATATGGAAGATTACGATAAAAATAAACCGGATTCGTATATCGTGTACATAGATAGCAACAACTTATACGGATATAGTATGTGTCAGTACTTACCTTATGCAGGATTTCAATGGTTGAACGAAGACGAAATTAATTCATTTCAAGTTATGAAAATATCAGATGAAGGGACTTATGGTTATATTTTAGATGTTGATTTGGAGTACAACGACTTAATTCATAACTGCCATAACGACTTGCCTTTTTGTGCAGAAAAAATGATTCCACCTGGAGGGATGATGGAAAAATTGATACCAAACTTATATGATAAATATAATTATGTCATACACTATGTTCATCTTAAAACTTGTCTTAAGCATGGACTTAAATTAAAAAAAATCCATCGTATCATTAAATTTAGACAAAGTAAATTTCTTAAGCAATATATCGATTTAAACACTGAATTAAGAAAAAAAGCGGTTTCCCAATTCGAACAAGACTTCTTTAAATTGCTAAATAATAGTGTATTCGGAAAAACGTTAGAAAACACCGAAAACAGGGTGACTGTAAAATTTGTTAACACTTGGATCGATCATAATAATATTTCTAAAAAGAAAATCGGAGCTTGTGATTTAATAAATAAGCCTAACTTTCATCGCATTTCTATTTTGTCAGATAATTTAGTTGCGATCCAGATGAAACCTGTAAGTGTTGAACTTAACAAACCGATTTACATTGGTTTTTCTGTTCTAGAATTATCAAAAAGTCACATGTATGATTTTCACTATTCGATTATTAAACCACATTATTCTGACCGTATAAGTATTTTATATACTGATACTGATTCTTTCGTATATTATATTAAAACGCAAGATTTTTATAGAGACTTGCAGATGTGTTTTATGGATTACTTTGATACCAGCAATTTAAAACCCAATAATCAGTTTAATATTCCCTTAAAAAATAAAAAAGTTCCTGGGTTGTTTAAAGACGAGCTTAAAGGTAAAGTTATAAAAAGTTTTACTGGGCTCCGATCGAAACTCTATTGTATTACAACGACTTGTGAGTTTGCTGTCAAAAAAGCGAAAGGCGTCAAGTTTTCTGTTGTACGCGACCTCGAAGCATCTGATTATACTGACGTACTTCTCACAGATCAAATAGTACGTAGAAAACAAGCGCTGTTTAAATCAATTAAACATGAAATATTTACGCAGAAAGTGAATAAAGTGGCATTATGTAATAAAGATGATAAAAGGTTTATTAATAATGACAAAATTTCTACATTAGCGTGGGGTCATAAACTGATTAAATTGTAATGTCTCGCTGTGCAAGTATAACTAATATAACCTATGCCATAGATAAATAAGAAGTATGCTTACTTATTTCTCTATGTCTGTACGTATGTCGGTACATAATTATGGTAAAATGTGTAAAATTAAGATAATATCGAAATAATAAAAGGTATAATAAACTGACAAAAAGTGTTTTCTTTTTCCTTTGACCAATGTTTCACCCCTTCCTTATTCCAATAGACATTCTTTATGGTAAGTTCAACTTATTAAGCAGCTAAGCATTTATCTTGAGTAACGTTAATTGACTTAAATCTCGTATTTTGATTTAGAGTTGGTATAATTCCTCTTAAATTTATTCATGAATAATATTTAGCATCATTTCAAATATTACTTAGGTTTATAACAACAATTATTCAGCTACATAAATATGGTATGTAATTGTAAACTGAACCAGCACTATTATAATTAATTTGAAATATGAGTAGGTACATTATTCGCTCACATGTCCTTACTTGTAGTTAGGTATAAAATTATAGTAAGTATATGCATTATTAACATCACACGTGCAAAAATGCTGATTGTTTATTTATTTACAGTTTAGCAACGATTAGGTAAATCATTTTTCACTGAGAAGTGACAAACGCAGGTTCTTACAATGGATAATTTTTCTTTAAATCATGTAAGTATTAATTTTGTATTGTTCAAGTCATAGTGTGACTAATAGTAAGACTATAGTAAATTTAAATTATTCTCCATTTTTGGTTCAAATGGAATGAATATTTTATATATTGCATTGATTACCTTTCAATTTTGATTGAGTGATTATTTTGTTTTTTATTTACATTTAATTAATTGAATTCACCTTGTTGCATAGGACATCGATTCGAATATTTACGCGCAAGACCCATTGGAAGGATTCACACAGCGTATGGAAGACTGGAATAATGAGGAGTTATTGAAAAGTAAAACCAAGAAAGGAAGCAAAAACCGAAAAGTGCAAGAATTGCAGTCTAAAAATAAAAGAAAACGTAAAGATCAGGCCCAACAATCGTATGTAATTAGCAAAGAACCTCGGCGAGGTCATCGGCTGATAAAAATTAAAATATTTGACTTTACAGAGTGTGTGTCAGAAAATATCGAATTACCCTCAGACGATAGTGACAGCGAGTTTTTAAGTCTTAGTGCACAATATGTTGTAAAACATCCAGTCGATGAAATTTTGGACTCTACCGAAAATATTATTAATAAAATATGTAAAGAAATTAGTAAACGGGATTTGTAATCGCTAATGTGAATTAATTCAATAAAAATCAAATCGATGAGGAAACATGGTTTTATTTTTAACAAAATCTTACACTTATTTGTAAATAATAGGTTGGTAATAAAAATTTGACAATTGAAAACAAACTTAGTTAAAATTAACCATACAATTATTATCATACCATTTCTTAATACAAATTACATTTTTTAATGAACAGTGTTTATCAATAACATGATATGTACAAGAAATTGTACTTTTATGTTTAAGAAACGTATTATAAAGTATTACAAAGTTAGGACACCCATTTTGTTCAATATCAGTAACATAACAATTTTGACATAATTCTTGAAGCCATTTAATTTTTTCTTGACCTTTTACATATATAGTTTTATTTTCTAGATACGGGATTATTATGTTTTTAAATTGACTATAGCAAATATGTCCATCATTCCAACGAAACCCAAAAGTCTTTTCAATCCAGCGCACATGTTTTTGTTCTAGAGGTGATAACCGTGAATAAGAAAATGGTGGCTTTATTGAAAACACAAGAGTAAAGTCAACAGCAGCCAAAGCTAACTCTTTAATTATGAATTTATTCTGAGCATCCTTAAAGCCTTGTATGTCCACAATGCAATAGTCTAAATTCATGATATTTTCTTCACAATACTACTTAATGGTTTATATTCCACTATGCAATCGTTAAATATTAAACAAAAAGCAGACGTATTATCAGGAATTTCCGAATCACTCTCAATTTCTATTCTCACATCTATAGGACCTGACTTCAACCGATCATTTTGTCTAGAAGTGTCCAAAACATATAAAGCACATTTTTTAAACTCTTGTATGTTTAACATCGGTTCAGCACGACGTCCATGATACGACTGTTGAAACCTTGTATATTGTTCATATAATATTGCATAATTGTCGTGCTCGAATTTCGCGTTTATACTTTCATATGGAAAATAAGTAGAGTTTAAATAAACGCGGACTTCTCGCAAATTACAATGATCAAAGCAGGAGAAATCCATTTCTGACTTATTTTTTCTTTCAGTCGACAAAGCCAACACCACAAACCGAGGTTTTTCTAACTGAGACGATGTTTTTATTGCCCATGTATGTTTAGTTGTTTTAGGTAGAAGTGGATACTCGTATAAATCCCAATTTCTAAAAACTAAGTTTAGGGGGCGGTCTTTTTCTAATAACTTTAACATTTGTATTCGTTGACGGTCAGATACTTTAATATGCGGTACTCGCCATACAATTTTATCAATAATTATATCTTCCAACACTTCATTTGTATTAAGTTTCACTGCATTCAAATTTGTATTACTTCTCAGCAAAATCAACTCGTGTTTACAATTTATTATTATTTTGGTATAGTCTTCAGCAAACCCTAAAATTTTGTTTAAAGGCAAAGATACGGCAAATCGGCCTCCGTGAATATTTTTTGTACCTTTCAAGTCCCACCCCCATGCCTTTGACATTGAGGATTCATTACTATTCATAGATAACAAAGATTTTATAGTGGTGGTGATGCCTACATTTTTCACTTTGTCAATCTCGACCCCATTCAATTCGTAACGAATATCTTGAAACAGGAATAGAAATGGATTGTTTGTAAATTGAATGCTATTCACTTCGGAATTTGTTTCCCTGTTTATGACTTTGACGACACCTTCTAAATATAAGGTACTAGAGGACGGTAGAATGTATAAGTCTTGTTGATTAATGGGTATTCGAATTTCATCGTTTTTATTAAACGTTGTTACATAGGGTCTGTAGGAATGAACCTCAAAGCTTTCAATAGCATTGTCTTCTGCAAAAGACTCAGCAACACTTAGTATTTCACTCATTTTAATAAGCCTATTAGTTTTAAAAACTTTATATTTTCCTTTGTTAATTTGTTAGGTGTTCTCCTTTTCACAGTAGTATCGAAACTAAGATTTCTAGGTGGGCACGTAGGCTTTTTATTAAAGTCTATCATTATACCTTTTTCTTGATATGAAAATATAACTGAATATCTTCTCCTCTTAAATTTATTAGTTGATTATTCGCGTCAAGAATACGCACATTAATCGCACTTATGGTATCTTGATTTACAGGAAAGTATATTATGTTTCTTGGAACTTCTATAATTCGATATCCAGGTGGTACATTAGGAACAAATTCGTGAACTATATGACTAGGTTTTCCATTAACAAATGATCCGCTCACGATATCACATTCGATCCTGATAACGGTCGTTGATATAATGTTAACAGGAAATTGTGAACAGTTTATTATATTGGCTTTTAGTATTTCATTTCCGAAACCTAAAATTCTTCCTATAGAGTTTTTCTTTTCAAAATGAACATCTTTTGAACAATATATTCTAGTTTTTAAGGTGTTATTATTACAAATTAATTTAAATGTACAATCTTTAACATTATCTTTTATGTAATCACCGATATCTTCAAGTTCGTAAGATCCTTCTGGTATTTCAATACTCTCATTATTACCGTAGCAGAAAAGATTATTTTTAATATCGACGTTAGGTATTGAATTAAACGTAGAAAAATATAAAAGCCCACACTCATATTCACCTTCCAGCTGTAAAGGAGGGGAATAATTCGTTGTAAGCGTCGATGTTAAACCGGTTACAGATATGGTGAACGACATTTTAGGAACTGATAGTATTCATGTAGTGTATCACATTTTATATTGTTTTTTCCAAAAGTTTCGTAAGTATTTTAAACATAGGTGTCCGCAATTTACAGTATCAAATTTTTGATAAGTATCATAGTTATAAAAAATTTCATAATTCTTTAAATATGTTATAAGTTCAACAGGAGGTTTAATATCACCGTAACTATTAAAATACTCGCAATACGTGTTTAATTTTACATAGGCCACCCAGTGGGTCCCCGTATTCTTAGAGATATCTAAATTAACAATTGCACACTCCACACGCCGAGGTTGCTTTGGTAAGTTATCACGCATAAAAACACCTCTGAAATATGGTATGTCACATCCGAATTTTAATATATCTATGTTTGTGAGGGCTCTCCTTGGCAGCCTTCTGCTTAGTTTTTTGACGCGTTTAAAAACAAACCACTGCCTTTCTTATAAGGTTTTATGTACAAGCCTTTACCAATAGCAATTGATTCCATCATTTTATTGTGACGTTCTGACTCCTGTAAGTTCTTTTGTGATGATTTATAGTCATTCACAGCCTTTGCGATTCCAGCCGCTCCGCCGGCTAATGAACCAAGAGCTGATAAGCCGGCAAAAATAGGAATCAAAGGTAAGATGCCACCAGTTTTTGGGATCGGAATAATGCGTGGTAAACGAATCGCTGCATTTTTATGAAGTAACTTTTTAGCTGCTTTGTATGCACATTTAATTGTTGATTTAGCACCTTTAGGTTTACTCTTTTTAATGTGTGATCTAATTTTTGTAATGATTTTTTTAAATGATTTAATTCCTGCGCCGGCTCTCAATTTAGTTTTCATAACTTTGTTAACTAACCATGAAGCCATTTTTTCGCCTTTGCTAGCATTTGTTGATTTAATTCTTTGTTTAGCCATTTTTATTAACTCGTTATCAGCTTTATGACGGTGAGCTAGGTCTGAGTAATTGCTGTACGCGATATCGTGTTGCTTGCAGGCCTCGTCCAATTGATTTATACCGCGGTCACCTCTTATCAACCTTTCTTTAAGCCTTGTGCCAGGCCCACAATAATTATAACCGGGTATATGTAATTCAAAAGGTAGGTTATTTATCACGCTATTAACAAGTCCTCTTCCTTGCATTACTTATTATGTAATGATAACAAAAAATGTATAACAATTATTTATAGTCAAACTAAATCAGTTTTGTTTATCCAGCTATTTTCTGCTTCGCTAAGGCCCAGCCATTTGACGAACAGTTTGTTTCCCTTTCTTTTAATAACTTTTTCAATCAGATATACATTAGGATGAGCTGTCTTTTGTAGTTCTTGTTCATAAAACGAGCCCAGGATATTATTTTTATGAGAATCTTCAATGTTATACGTCACAGGATTTGTGTTTTTTACTTTAATTATATTAAATAGCTCTGTGGACCAATTTGGAGTATAACCTTTCTTAAAGGCCGATTTATACTTACTGACTCGTACACAATCTCCTATTTTAAGCTTAGTTTTCTTCGAAATATTATTGTTTTGACTATTTAGGATATTTTCTCTCACGACATGCTCATTGGTAGAATTTACATCAGATGGTTTAAATTTAGTTGTTCGATGTTTAGCTTCATTATAGGTTTTAACTGTGTTATTTAGTGGATTCCCTACCCATTTATAATTGCCGAGTAAACTAAAGTGCTTATACAGTTTCGATTTTAGTGTTCTTATTAATCTTTCCACAATAGAAGCTTTTTTCGTGGAGTACGAAGAGTAGTGATTTATATGTTTTACTTTCATCAACTGTTGAAATACATCGTTATAAAACTCTTTACCCTTATCTGTTTGTAAATTTAGTGGTGTCTGTGAGGTGTCCAGTATGTTTTCAAATGCTTGCGTTATTTCCATTTTCTTTTTTGTTTTTACAGGTACAGTCCACGCATATTTTGAAAAACAGTCAATAACAACCAGTATATACTTGTAACCATTATTTACGGAATATAATTTACTCATATCGATTAAATCAGCTTGCCACAAATCATTGATACCTTTTAATATAACCGAACAGCGTTTAAAATTTTTTCTTGCATCCTTATGAATTTCGTTTACAACTTCTTGTTTGCTCATTTTTGTTTCTCCTTTATGATTTTAATAACATCTTCTTCGGTGCAAAACTTTTTGTCAATTTCCTCTAAGACCGAGTTTATATGTTGAAGGCGAATTATAATATTAGCCATATTAGTCTGAACGATTTTATTTATATGGTCAACATACTCCTTATTAACCGCTTCATCGCTCGAAAGTGGGGATTTTAAACCTTTAAGTCTTGATGAACGTAAATTAAAATCACCGTTTTCAGTTTTTTGTAATGTTTCATCATAGTTTTGAGCAATACGTAAACGTTTATGTACGTGATGTCCAAATTTGTCAATATTCATTATCCGTGCGTGTTTGACTATGCATCACTATAAACTGATATAGTAACAATCGAGTTAGTTGGTTTTATTGAATAATATTAGCTTCACGTAACTCCTCAATTATTGAGATTATCTCATTATCAAGTCCGGTGTTACCAGCTTCTCGAGAAGCGATTAATAATTTCAACCTATCGACTAACTCGTTTGGATCATCCCAGTAAACATAATCGGTATTTGACTTCACATTCTTTAGTAAACCTAAACCGTTACCAACAGCAAGATTCTCTGTACTGTCACAGACTCTATTAAGTTTAAATAACGGTTTAATTATTTGTAAATACTTGTTACCTCTGTTACTTTTAATAGGTTTTCTTGGATCAAAGTCCCTGCGGTGAGCATTAGTTTGATTTAATATTAATTTGTAGTTTTCTTTATCGCTTTCAGACACTAAATCCAAATTTGGTATTTTCGCAAATAACAATTGGACGAGCCCTTCAGTTTTTTCGAAAGTATTTGCATTAATTGTAATCGTTTTGTCAGCCACATAAACCCTATGTAATCCCATCATAAGTTTTCCTCTTTCTAGTCTTACTCCGTAAGGTACATCTTCAAATGCTTTTGCAGAAAATGAAAGTGGGGACGAATAGTTCCGATCCAAACTGGAAACACTCTCGAAAGTTTCTTCATCTGTTGTTGCACTGTCCGATTCATCGTTCTCTACTTCACTTTTGTCATCCGAATCTGATTCATCGTTTTCAACTTTTTCTAAATCTCTTTCGTCTAATTGATGTTCTTGATTTTTTATACTCTGACGATTTAGCTCAAAAACCGTTTCATCATTGGATGAACTAGGTTTAGTGTCGCTAAGATTCAACTTAAGTTTTTTCGGTGTACTGTGGTAATCAGGGCCAATATCAGACTCATTTTTCTTTCTTTCATTTATACTACTTCTTCCTGCGATTTCATTAAGAGGTTGAGTGATAGGCTTAAGAACTGACTCTAGAAATTTTTCGTTTTCACTTGACATATCACGCAACATTTTAAGTTTCCGCTTAACTGCCTTTGCCGATTTGACAATTTCTTGTTTAGTAACCTTTTCCATATTTACCACAAATAATGTTCTTTCTTTGTAGGCGTTAAGATTTGAAATGAAGAGCAACATGCAGTGTTTGTTATTATATGCTTATATCAGTCTAGAATTACAAACGTGTCAAAGTTCTTTCTGTAACACCCTTTATTTCTTTCACAGTCTTTATTTATGACTAAATAATTATAAGGTGTGCACCAAATTTTAGCGCACATTTCTTTAAATTGTGACCAAGACATATCTGTATTTACATGTTCAGTATAAATATGACGTAAATTAGTTTCGTCTTGTTTAAAAAGAATAATAAGATTAGCATTATCCCTTATTAATTGTTTAGGAATTTTACTGTATGTCTGGTTAAGATAGAAACAATCTATTTTGCAATGTCGACCCATAGAAAAGTAATCTCGAACGTTATTTTGCTTTTCACATGCTATGTCATCAAATATAATTACTGAATTAGGTTTTGCTTGATTTGGGTGTATCACTTGGTCGTTATTATTGTACTTTGAAAATGATACTCCGGGCACACGTCGAAGCACTTTTTCTAAAAATAAGTACTTAGGTTGGAACAAAGTTTTCGAATAAACATAAACATTTTTAAATCTTAATCCATTTTCGTGCATAAGAAGACCTATAATTAAATTCGTTTTTCCACAGTTAGAAGGACCGCAAATGAGACATCGGATGGTGCACGGTAAAAGTTTACCATGACGTGAATACGATTTCTTTGAAACTGAGTAGTTTTTGTACAAATTAAGTGACTGTGCTTGTTTAACAAACTTCATTATTTGACCTTTTACAAACGTCTAGTCCGCGTAAAGAGTTTCTGCGTAATGAAACTGATACTCAACTAAAACTGATTATAACCCCTAACAAATATACAACTTAACATTTATAAGTTTGATAATAATTAAACCAAACTCACATATCGCAAAAGCACTGTGTCTAAACGCAATACTCCGATCTCATAAAGTATGTATTGGGTATTTTGGATATTAAATACTGTTTGCCTGAATGGAGTAGAGATCAAGCTCATTCATAAAATCAGTTTCAACAAAAACTTTCGTGATAACCGCATAGAGCGAACGCAGTGAGCGGCCAAATGCGGTTTTCCCGAAAGTTTTTGTTGAAACTGATTTTATGAATGAGCTTGATCTCTGCTCCATTCAGGAAAACAGTATTTACTATCCAAAGTGCCCAATACTATTCTACTTACCTGTCTATACATTTTTTCTATGTCCCCAGTGAGCAGGTATTTATACTGTCTTGCGCGAATTAAAATAGAAAAGAGGCTATCTTGAACATTTGGACCTACCGTCAAAACGTCATTGAGAGAGTATCCTGAAGTGGTGGGGGAAGAACCGTCAAAAACAACGCGCAACTTGGTCGTCTCACGCTCTTCCCTGATAACTGCATGATGGCAAAGATGATACGATGGGCTAGGGCATTGCATTGTATTAGAAACTGAAAGATGCCCTAAATCGGCATATTCATTAATAAATTTTGTGTATTCACACTTTAAGGTCGGATTTCGCTTAAAACGTTTTTCTAAATTAATAAATCGTTTTTTAGCAGCATTATAACTGTCACCTAAACAATCAACCGATTCTTTTAACGGCAAACTGACACAAAATCGGCCTTCCTCATCCCTTATAGTATGCGCGAGGAAGTGCTTTTCACAATCGCTTTCTTGTTTGCTGAGTACCCGTTTCTTGGGGACTTCTTCTAATTCCCAAAACTTGGATACTAAATTATCTATATTTTCATTTTGTGTTGCAGAGATAATAGCACGATGACAGTATATCTTTTTGTTAGACACAGCTGAGTTTATACGACCACACACTAACCAACCAAGCTCTGAACTTCTTAATTCGTAATTGTTTGGTCCTAACGAAATTTTCTCAGTTCCTAAAATGTCCCAGAAGAGTTCAGAACCTATAACTATATCTATGGGGCCTGGCTGATGAAACATGGGATCAGCTAACTCAATATTTTGAGGTAACTTTAACGAAGTAATATCGACGGGCGCCTTTGGTATGCGACCGGTGAGTTCGTCCATGACGAAACATGATAATGTAGCACTGAAATGATTTTTTGTTGATTTTAATAAAACATCACAACTTCCTTTTATTGCATGTTTAGAAGGAGTGTTGCCCATGCCTATGACATTTAGCGTGTCAAGTGAGCGGGCTTTCAATGACAGCTTTGTTTTGAGAGACTCAGAAATGAATGAACATTCGCTGCCATTGTCCAAAAAAGCACGAACTTTGACCTTTTGATGGTCAAATGGATTCACTACTTCAATAATTGCCGTAGTTAATAACCCACGGCGGCCTCGCCCCGAACTTTGATTGCAATAGTTGACGAGTACATCGTCTTGTTCGTCTATTTGAGCTAAATTGCATGTGGAGGAAGACGGGCGATGGAGAAGACTATTGTGGCGCTCGGTGCAGCCGTGCTCGCGGCAAGGACCCATGCGACATTCACTTTCAGGATGGCCTTGCCTTAGACAGTTTACACATAATTTATATTTAGTTACGTCTACCATTCGCTCGTCCACCCCCTTCGCCTTAAAAGTAGGACAATCATAAATCCTATGACGTTCATTACAAATAACACATGTAAATATGTTTTTGTTTTTGCTATTATAATTATTGCTTGTGCTTGCAAATGATTTCACAAAATTATTTTGATTTGGTTTTTGACCGTAATTATTATTCGTCTGAGGACGAGAACTGCCACTGGTCGGCTTTGACACAGCATTAATATCCGATTTATTGTTACGATTTAACGACTCGAGCACATCAGCACGATCTATCATGAATTTATAAAATTGCTCCAATGTGGGTACATCACCTTCCAAATTATTGCGATATTCCTCCCACTTTAACAGTGTATTGCTATCTAACTTGGAAGATAACATGAATATTATCAGTACGTCCCATTTGTCAGTAGGCTGCCCTAGGCTGGTCAAGGCGCGCAAGTTCTTGGTCACGTGATCAACCAAAAATCGCAATGATCGCTCTGATTCGCGTGGAAGCTGTTTAATATTGAACAATGAATTTAAATGATGATTAATTAATAATCTTTTATTATCATATCTGTTGCAAATCATTTTCCACGCGTCGGCATAATTATTTGTTGACACTTCTAAATTTGAAATGATCCTAGCCGCGTCACCTTGTAAATAAGACACGAGATAATGGAACTTATGTATATCGGATATACGCTCATTTTTGTGTATTAAATTTTCAAAAGTATCGCGGAATTCCAACCAACGAAAATATGCGCCATCAAATTTGGCAATCTGTATTTGAGGTAATTTCAACCCTATTTCATGGGGATGACTAGGGTCATCCATACAACATGACGTAATGTGCGCGGAGTTGCGTCTTTTTTCACATTCAGATTTTTTAGAAAATCTTTCAACAAAATTTTTTGCTGTGGCAATGTTTACTATAATTTCGTGCTCCATGGAGTCACGATCTTCAATATGAGTTGAAATATTTTCAAAGTCCAAAACCTCTATTTCACTTTGCAATTCATCAACCTTGACGGACAAAGCCTCAAATTTCGCGAGTTTTAAATTTAACTCCGTTAATTGAACGTTATCCAATTCTGTTTTCGTTGCAATGCTATCTAAATATCTACCAAATTTCGTTATTTGTCCTTTGGCGGACGCTCTTTTTCTACATAATTGAAGTAACACTAACTTTGCCTTTTCACTTTCAGTTGCCATTTTAACTAGCTAACTGTTTAAATAGCAATGCAATTTAGAATTTAATAATTTTAAAATGGCTCACGTTCCTCGTTCTGGTGGTACTTGCCGCTGGCAGGGAAGCCGGCTGCGCGCGCTCAGCAGACTCCTTCCGGCCGGTGCCGTGCCGCGGTATACGATTTACTTGCTTACGGTGCGAGCGGCGTACGGCGATCTTAGGTATTGCCCTGGAATAGTCGGCAAATAATGCTAAATATCTTGTAAACAAAGATTAAGGAAAACGGAACCTTGAACTTGAACTCGGAATTAAGCTAACTCAATACCTACGTAAATATATTTAGTCTTTTTACTTTAATAATTCTACTTTAAACGGTTAAATCTTGCAATTATAATCTTGGTAATGCAATTCAATTATTAAATATGTAGTAATGAAGCACTTTTAAACTGAATTTCTGCTAAATAAATCTAAAATTGCAAATTTCTTTGTTCACTTTTTTATGTATAGGGTAGGTATAGATTCTGATGCAATGAACTTCTATAGTTAATTTAAGGTTTATACACGTAATTAATGTTTTAAAAAACGTTGATTTACACAAATCGAGATATATTTTGAATAGTTATTTAGCCAGTTATTAGGAATATTGGAATTTAGATCTAGGAAGGACACTTATCTTTTGGCGATGGCGTGCGAACGTAACTGCTCGATGTGAACTTTAGCGGTTTCACTGGTCGAATCCTGGTTTGGAGATCTTCAATTCTTGAAGCCTGGTGACTTTATACATCCCCTAGTAGCTCCGGTACACACAGCAACTATCCTTTTGAATTAATTGCGATGCTGAAGATCCGTTACTCGTCGCGCCGGCCGGTGCCGTATTTAATGATTTCTCATCGATCTTCTTGATATTTCGCGGATTCTTTATTTCCCCTCATGGGCCACCATGTTATATCTTTGGCGGATATAATGGTGCAAATCAAAATGCCCAAAAACATGCAAAATTAATTTTAATAAAAACTAGGTAACGTTTCTAGTACAGAGATCGTATAGCAAGTGAAGGATGACATTTACATTTCGTTGAGAACGCAACAACGCCTGCAGGCTAACTTAATGCAAATACACTACGCACAGTGCACTGTTCATTTCACTTAGGCGTCAAAGCCTAGACACTACTACCTACTTTTTACTTGTAGTAAAGCATCTACGCTACGACACCGACACTTAAACTGCGCAATAAGCAATGTGTCATATTGCTCGGAGGTTTGAGAATTCCCGTTCCTTACAGTTCCGATAATGCCGGTAACAATATACCTACAAAGATTTGCGAATACGCACACTGTACAGATACAGAAAATTTGTATAAAGCACGAAAAACTATCTACTACTTTTTACTTGTAGTAAAGCATCTACGCTACGACACCGACGCTCAAAGAGCGCAATAAGCGATGTGTCATATCGCTCGGAGGTCTGAGCGTTCCCGTTCCTTACAGTTCCGATAATGCCGGTAACAATTTTCCGCGACGTACGCCATCCATTCCTTCCCGGGTGCGACGGGTTGATAAATCATCTTCCGTGAGTGGCGCAGTGGATATATTATTAATGGTAGTGCAACATACCCTCAATTATTTCATTTCATAAAGAAATATTCAGCGTTAGAGCGGTTAAATGACATCGAAAAACAGTTGATTCTAGTAACCAATTTCGTTACCATCATTACCCTTAAATCTTTTTCTGTATTTAAATGAAATAAACAACAGTAATCGAATCTAATCAAATGACACCAATTATTTGACGCAGCAAATTGACTTTACTAAGCAATCATCATCATTGGCCTGTAACGTCTATGGCAGACGATTAGACGCAATGTCCTAATTCAACGTAGACACTTCTTTTGGTGGCTGTACAAACCAACTAAGCAATATCGTTTTAATATCTAGTTGATAAACAAATTGATAACAACTATGATGATCTGAACAAAACACATGTGTCACTTTTCTTACGTCCAATCCTGCTCAATGTCATATTAAATGCAAACCAATAGCCGATTATAAGTAGTAACTTGCTATGAAATGAGATCCCTGCTGAGGTTCTATCTATATTCAAGGAGAAAGAAAGAAGAGGGCCCGTAGGAAGTAGAATGTCTTGGCTTAAAAATCTACGCCAATGGTGCCGAAAAAGCACTTTCACTGTTTAGAGCTGCTGTGTCCAAGGTTGAAATTACTATGATGATTGCCAATCTGCGTTAGCAGATGGCACCCAAAGAAGAAGAAGATGTTATAACCCTGGCATTTGCAGGCGACCATAGACTTCAGTCGGTTTGCCATCAACCAACCAAAAAAAAAGGTTGCCTGTAAAGTCGGTTTACGGATGATAATTTTGCGTGATAACGTCATAAGAAAACATTGATGAAAAATTGCGTACTTTTATTTATGAATTGAATTGAATTATTATCACTGAATTTATTTAGGAAACGAGTCAAATAAAATGCAGTACCGTCGCCATCAAATATATCGTAGCGGCCAAGAGGTACTTAAAATATCTGAACATGCACTTAATTGCCTTGACAATAGAGGCGTTGTTAAGATATTTATGACCACCTGGTCATTTTACATGTTTCTCAATCGTATTTTGGCCGTAACGTTACCGTGGAGATATGTCCACATGACCGGAACCGAACCTGACACTTTCGTGCATGCTACCGGTGTTCATCGATTTATAAGACGTTATCACTTAAAAATATATCTTTAAATAAGTAGGTCTCCTGTTCTCCAACTGTGTACTGTGGCGTAACGATACACGTTGAGTAATAGAATGAAACACGTCATTCGTGTACAAATCTTAGGTAATAGCAACGCTATTATATACGAGTATGTATATCTATCTGCTGCGAACACTGATTTTCTTTTCACCGAATATGTATTCAGTAATATTCCTTGAGTAATAATCCTTGTTCCGTAATCTTAATACAGGGATACTTATACATACTTATAACCAGTATATATTTCCGTAAAGTTATGAATACCGTTAGATTATATACTGTCTCGCGAGATAGTAAACTGTCGAAAAATTTTTAATCGTAACATACTGCTTATAATATAACAGACATATTTTATTTTATTTTTTTAACTTATTCATAAATAATAATTGTATTAAAGGCAGTACGTTATTGGGGTTATGTTTGTTTTTATACTTAAATACTATGTTGAACTAGAATGGTCGTTGAAATCGGTTTTGCTACATATTTCAGTATATTATAATTTATCGACCTCACCGCGCTGGGCGCCGTGGACTGGATAGAGGCTGTGAACAGAGAAGCCTGGCAATCTTTAGTGTCGGAGGCCAGGATTCACTTTGGGTCGCTGCGCCACTGCAGTGAGTAAGTAAGTATAATTTATCGACGTGTAAAACCGTCTAATTGTAAAATGTCGTCGCATCAGGTCGTCAGCGAGGTGTGAACCCGTACCGCGCCATGCGCAGCGATAAGTTTGCCCACCTCCTCCGCACACCAGAACACGACCTACGCAAGTCGGAGAAGTCGGTGTATGTGATGGGCCCGGCTGTATACAACAGATTGCCAGACACTATTAAAAAGGATGCGGCTTCCATAGTGGCCTTTAAGCTTAAACTACGTAGGTGGCTCCTTGAGCATACGTTTTATTCTGTAGATGAATTGTATGAGCTTCCTACTCAATGACTTTAATGACTGAAATTATTCTTATGTTAAATACTTATATAACTACCTGTACCGATTTATTGTACATTACGCAATACCAAATGTATTTCCTAGACCTAAGACTGACTTGTAACTTGGCGTTATAAATAAATTATTTGTATTTGATTCTTGATTGATTGATTCTGATTGGTTAGACTTTGAATCTTTAGGAAGTTCTTAACTTACATTTGTTTCTGTTTGACCAACACACGCCGAAAGCTAGTTTCCATTCAATTGGTAAGTTGCAAAAAAGAAATCCGAGATCTGAATTTGAAATTTCAATCCAACTTCTAACCGATATCGTCATTATCCAGTCTTCGTCTACCGTCAGACAATACCGACCTGTACCGATGTTTTCCGAGCACCTGACAGCCCAATTACGAAGAACCGAGCCAGGGTTCCGTGGGGTTTGTAGATATTCTGATATTTTGTTGCAGTTATTGGGACAGACCATGTATTGAACTAGACAAACTGCAATCAATCCATGGGTACTTTTAGTATGTTGTGTAAGACACCTTTATCTACAACTTCACCAAAATTCAGCTATACACGAATTATTTCCCCTATCGAGCAGTTAATGGGCTTCCTTCGGTGAGCTATATGACTCCGAAGCTGATGGCATAACAGAAAACCACCGTGTCACCAAAATGATAGTTTTAGTTTAGAATGTATTATGTATGTCCATAAGGTTTTTATCTATGAGGTGGCAACTAGTGGTAGTTGCCTGAAAATAAACGTATTTTTATTTCATTTATTTTCATATGCTGGAGTGGATGTGTTTCCATCGTAAATAATTACATTTCTAATTACATTGATACAATCAACTCAATTTCATACTCCGGCTTGCGTCCCTCGATGGCTTATGGCCACAGCTCAGTTAGCTCCCAAACAATGCAATAGATACAGTCGACGTCAAAGACATCTTTACACTTTTG
This sequence comes from Pammene fasciana, assembly GCA_911728535.1. Classification (NCBI taxonomy): domain Eukaryota; kingdom Metazoa; phylum Arthropoda; class Insecta; order Lepidoptera; family Tortricidae; genus Pammene; species Pammene fasciana. Next base: position 14,456,191 of record OU452288.1, read on the forward strand.
GACCTTATTACAAAGGAGTAAGGTGCAAAAGTATAAACATATCTTTGACGTCGACTGTACAAAATGGGTTTGAAAATCGGCAATAAACCAATATTCTAAGCAGGAAGGAATCATCTCTAGCATCCTTAAATAAATGTACTAACTATTATTTGTGAATTGACCAGGCATTGCATCTAACGTCCCAATTAACGGCCTCCATAGCCTAGTTGGTAGTGACCCTGCCTACGAAGCTGGAGGTCCCGGGTTCGAATCCTGGTAAGGGCATTTATTTGTGTGCTAATCTCAAATATTTGTTCCTGAGTTATGGATGTTTTCTATGTATATAAGTATGTATTTATATATCTAAGTATGTATATCGTCGCCTAGCACCCATAGTACAAGCTTTGCTTAGTTTGGGGTTAGGTTGATTTGTGTAAGATTTGTCCCCAAATATTTATTATTATTTAACGTAGGTAAGTAAAAAAAAGATTTTTCTTCAATTCAAATCTGCCCTTGGTCACTTTCTATGAAGTAAGTATATGACATCTACTTCAGTTTATAATTTTAAAAAATTGTTCAAAATGAAAATCATGGTGTCGTATGTAATAACGGCATTCCTGGTTTTCATACCATAGATAAGAAAGTGGAACCATAGAAAGTCTAGTTCAATCTATAGTCTGTAGGAACAGCGTTGCAGCGATCTGGTGGTTACACAAATTGAGTTCGACGATCGTTAATTTGTTTACGAGTTAACTTTGAGCTGTATTTGTACGAGTATGATAATAATTAGATTTCAATAATAGGAACTTGAAGTTGGTCGACTATTGGTTGCCGATTGGAATGATTGAGATAACATAGTAATTTTTCTTGCTTAAGTATATATTTCAGTAACATGATGTAATTTTAATAAATTGTAGAATGTATATCATACGCCAAATAAAAACTGCAACTTACATTCGATATGGTACTATATATTATTCTTTTGTAGTGCTAATCGAGAGAAAGTTTTATCGCTCGATTAGCTATTACCTAGTATCTAACTTTTTACACATTTATTTTTTGTAAATGATTATAAATTGGTTTGTCATTATCAGGACGAGTATTATCACTAAATAAATAAAGTTGTGTGAATAACATGACAATGTGTGTAGTTAAAATTATCTGAAGAACGATAAAAATGGCTGAACATGCCACTTTAGACAAGCGTATGTCATGTTACCCACATAATAACTGCTAACATTGGAAGTGCCAATGATGAAAAGTTAATGATAATCCAACCAGATACTGTCAGTAATAATGACATATCTACCCATCCTTCTCATTTTCATATACATAGACAATGACGGGTACAGAAATAATGACATTATTACTGACAGTGCCTGGACCGCTATAGACTTACTGAATCCAGTAACTATCGGGCTAGTTCCTCTTGGCAGTATTTTTCAATCCACTGACAGAAGAGACCGCGCTATTATCGGCCTGTAGACAATTGCGGCCGCTCGTTATTCCAGCCTTGTTTTTCAGCCTGAAAAAGGTTTCATTTCTGCAATGTAACAAAGGTCAATAAAATTACATATTCAGGTCACATTGGCAATTTATAAGCAACGGATTTATGAATAACGGTGGCTCGTCAAAAAGAGTTTCGGTTTGTGACTTTGAAAGTTTATGAAGTGTAATCTGGAATGTCATTATTGTTTTATGTTCCCGGATGATTACCAATTTGTTGGAATTCGTGAAGTCGGAGGGGGAAGACGGCCGTTAAATTTTCTATTGAGTTCTGTTTTTGTTATTCTATTTGGAGTTCTGCCAATAAGGTAGTATCTTGCGAAATCATCTACACTTTATGAAACGTCAAAACGACTTGTAGTGTGAAAACGAAACTAGTTATGACGTCACGATTAACCTACCTGCTTTATGGGGTATGAACAAAAATTTATTGAAACAAAAAGTATCAATTTGACATAGAATATTTATTTGTCAGTTTTGTAACGACCCTTCCAGAATGTATGACGTGTCACGTCACATCCACGCTCTCGTCTAGATGGCGCTTTAGACTTGGAGCTTTAAAAAGTTATTAGACTGTTTCGCTCTATTAAATATATACTCGTACCTCTTTTATATTACTTATCCAAAACTAGATGATTTTATCTTTATTTAATTAACAGTTAATACGCAATACCATCATATGCGTGTTGCGTGCCAAATAACATTCAAAGTATCATCTGGTCTAAAGTTTCTACGCAACCCATAGCCTTAAGGGGAAGTTTCTCCAATCTAGGCGGTATAATCTCCAGCCGTAACGAGTTTTGTTAACAATTTCGATTACGTCACATCACGTTATAAACAAGCAAACTTATCTATACAGCCGGTTAAATTTAGAACTAACATAATTACGTTCTAGTTTTGGTAGTTTTAGGGACGGTGGCGCCGCTCTCAAGTGTAAATGCAAGTTGGTATGGTCTACCCGTGTTATGACCGGACGATTAGTTTTGGAGTGGGTAAGTTATTAGCCGTTTGATGTGGAGATTTATAATTATTGTGGATTGTGTGGAAATTCTAATAAGATTTGGTCAATAAAGGTATCGGTTGTTAAAATTACGGAAGCTAAAATGTTGCAGTTTTTGACATCAAAATTATATCTGAACAAATTGTGATTCTAAAAACAAATGGCACTCAATTGTTACTTTAAGGTTAGCTGGAAAAAAATTATAACTGCCCAACCAATCAATCTATCAATCAAATAAATATTTATTTGTAAATGTAGTGATAAATACAGTTGGAAGGTACAGGTTAAGTGCGTACACTTTACTTAAATAAGCATGCAAATTTTACTTATGAACTACTAATCTAATCTAATGGGGCCCACCCACTATCAGTCGGCCTGACGATATTGGCCTGTCAGTTGTCGGAGCTGTCAAATTTTTGTTCTAACTGACAGACCGATAACGTCAGGTGGACTGATAGTCGGTGGGCCTCCTAAGGCAGTTCCAATATGGTAGCACTTTTCGCGAGGCTCGTAGTCTCATCCTCCCTGTTCCCTTCCATGGCACGGGTTTCTAACTCATTTACTTTTCAGGTTATCCGGCTCTGGAACTCTCTCCCTACTAACATACACAAACACAAACGAAACTCTCGCTTAAGCGCATGTTGTGCAAGCATTTTCCGACCAGAAGGCCATCCATGGTTGACATTTTATCACTTATCGCGCTATGCGCCACTTTCACACTTACATACTTGTTAGAGCGTGACAGCTGTGGTGACAGTCGATAAACACCCGACCATAGTAGGCTAGCAGCTCTCTGGTTAGTTGTTCATCACAGTTTGGTATAAGATTTTGCACTGCGTACATAAACGATGTGTAAGTAAGTTTATTGTATTATAGCATATTTATGTAAGTGTTTCCATCTATACAGTGTGTGGCCCATAACACGGGCGAAGGATTGAAACGTAGATTCTACTTCACAAACTGAACAACAATTGTTCAGCGACTTTTAAAAATAGCTTACGGCTTGATTTTTAGTACATATTAAAGTTTACCTGAACACGCAATGTATTGCGAAATTGATTATGTCTGTAGGGTGACAAGACTGACAAGCAATGTCAATTAGACGGATTTTAACGTACATTGAAAATAATATTTAGTTCGTATGAAAAAGAGACAATCTAAAAACTACATATTTTTTAAAAGTTGTTGAACAATAGTTTTATTGCTTGAGGAGTACAATCTACGTTTGAATTTTTCGCTCGTGTTTTGGGCCACACACTGTATATTATATATCGTAAAAGTGTTTGCTTTAGTTGTTATGTTATGTTAAATGCCTGCACTGGCCCAATGGTTGACTTTTGGCATTAAGTCCTCCACTTGCACATTTATTTTTTATTGTGCAATAAAGTTTAAATAAATAAATAAAGTGTGTCTGTCTGTTTGTAGGTCACCTCTTCACACTTAAACCACTAAACCGCTTTAGATACAATTTGGTATGAAGAAAGTTTGAGTCCCGTGGAAGGGCATAAGATTTTTTATCCCAGAAATTACCCCTGAAGGGGGTGGTATGGGGGCTAGAAGTTATTGAATATTTGCTATGAGGTTTTACTAAGGAGTTTCATTAATTCCCTATGGCGAATTTGAATCCCACGCAGACGAAGTTGAGGGCAAAAGCTGGTAAGGAGAAAAAATACTCGATACAAAAAACAATTCCATAGCACTCAACTCGGCATAATAGCACTTAGTAAAAAGGACCGCACGAAGGTAGCTCCTGAGTAGGTGCTTACCTTAAATCTTATAATAATTTCCTGTTTATTCTTAGAAAAGATTTTCCGTACTGAATTACGAGTGGTCATACTCGTATTACAGAAATAAGTATGGCTTATTTTCTGAGAGGTTGAGGTAATAAGTACGTCTACTTACGTTAATGTTCTTAGGAATAGGTACGTATGTTAGATAAGGACGGAAAAGGAATTTCTTTGTCTTATTGGCTTGTACAGTTGCAATCAAATATATCGGAGCAGCCAAGGAACTCAAAAATATCTGAATATGCACGTTATTGTTATACTACACTACATTACTAATTAAATAAATAAAAACTAAAGAAACCTAAACCTAACTTAAACTAAAGCAAAATTGCAAATATCCCCAATCCCGCTGCCACCTGGTAAGGTGCCCATAAAGCTGGCTGCGTTACCTCGCTGAATGGCGATTCCAATACGCTGAGCGAGGAACGAGCCAGCCCTACGGTCACCGGTGGAGCGGGTGAGCATAAAAGATAGCGTTTGGAAAAGCTTTAGGGCCTCCGGTCCCCAGGGTCCCAAAGTCTCTACGTTCTTTATTGTTTAGATATTTGTGACCACTTTGGCCGCTCTGATATATGTAATGGTGACTGTAGAGCGGTGGGCGTATCTAATTAGCGGATCATGATAATTTACACGCATAAAAATTTGTTTGAGTATTTTAGACACTACACCTATTTTTAGACCTCCATCTCCATCTGTCTAGTTGCTAAAAAGAGATGAATATTATCCATATTTGGATGGATTGATTAGAACATTTAATTTTATTTGTCAGCTTCGTGACGGTCCATGCCAAATGTATGTAAAACACGTCACAAAATTGACAAAATGAGTTAGAACATTTTTGAAATGACCCAAAATATAATAGGTTTAAAAAAAGTAAATGGTACCCTTTTTTCCTGTAAATGCCTCTAAATAAAATAAACTCAAGCCTCAAACTCTTAAAGACTCTAAGTTCAGGTACTGCTTCTTCCAAAGGACTCCAAGTTACGTAAGTGCCCGATGTAAAGCGAAACTGAACAATGGCCGGCGAGTTGCTCGGCAAATATTCTCAAGTCGGCATTTAAGCCGAATCACGTCAAAGTGAAAGTTTAATCGGGAATCTTCGTTGGCCACAGCGTAGTTCCAGCTAGTGCAATTGAATAAAAAACGCTTCATCACTATAAGTAGGGACTGGAACCCGTTTACCAATAAAGGGGTTTGATCTGGTATTTGATAGGGTTATCTTTAAAAACCCTATCAATTTGGTAAGCACATGCGTATGGGTAATAGGGTTACCCTATCGAAAAGATTAATCGAATAGAGGGATTTTCTGGTCCCTGCTAATAAGGACTCGGAGACAAGATCTCAAAACTTTATGACATCGGCTAATGGAAAAAAAATTGCTGTGGGGTGCCCGGCCTTAGAATTGTCCCCCACCATATCGTCCCGTGGTTGCAGTAGGAGTCTGCTGAGGGAATATACCGGGAGATGGGCAGCAGCATCTTCCGAAAGCCTACAAACAATAAACAAAAAAACTGCGCGCGCCAACCAGCCTGCCAAGCGTGGCGCTTATGGCAACCCCCCCCCCAAATGGAGGTATATGTTCAGCAGTGGACGTCTTATGGCTGAGATGATGATGAATGAAAAAAAGTACCTATGTGAATAATAGAGGTCATTTTTGTCACAAGATATAGTTTTGCAAACCTCGCAGTTCATTAACGTTACACGTCCATTCTTTGGTCACTTAATTTATGTACATGTATTAATTAACGTTTCAATTTTTTTATAGGTCCAATAGTTCCAGAGTAAACTAAGCAGACGACGGATAACTCTATAAGGATTCCGAATCTTTTCCTTTTGAGGTACGGAACTCTAAATTGAATAAATTAAAACGAAATTTCATTTATTTAGACAAAACAGTTGTTTTTTTTAATGGTTTTTAAACTGTCACGGCCCATTTAGATTTTTCGGAAGTAGCGTTTTTCCTTAATAATGCTGTAACTGTTTTTATTTCGTCTAATGTCATATATTCATACCACTGGGGTACACTTATAAAGTATCGCGAAACTTTTCGACTGCTCCTATCGAGTTTCATTGGGGGCGGTTTTTCTTATTCTAGTAACTTTTCTTGACGTTAAGATGAAACTCGGTCTAAGACATTTTGATAAATAGGCATTCAGAATTTCAGATATACCTAATATTACCATACTGTTACGGTTCACCATACCAGGGGGGCGATTTTTGACAGCCTGACGCTCGAATTCAAAAAATTCAAGCTCGAAAATAATCGCACACAAAAGTTTGTCGCCAATTTTTTCGCATGGAAAAAATAGTTTAAATAATCATCATTTTAAATTTCTATCGCTTTTATTTTTAAAACATAATTTCATCGTTTTATTCGGAGTTTAAAATGTCACTTTCGAGTGCTCGAATCTCAAAAATCACCCCCCAGATCGTGTATAAATGTAGAATCATGTTATTATTAATGATTTAACGAATAAAAGTAGCTATTAGATTGGTAGCAAGAAAACGACTAGCCATCGACAATTTTCTGCGTAAGATTTTTTTAAATCTTCATGAGAGATTAAGGTACATTGCAAATAAATAAAAGGAATACAAGAGAGGTTTCTAGAAATCTTTGATCGCTGACTGATTACACGCCCATTACTTATATCTAAATATATAAAAGAAGAAACTGACTGACTGACTGACATATCAACGCACAGCCTAAACCGCTGGGTCTAGAGTTTCCAAATTTGGCATGTAGGTCCCTTATAAGGTCTAGGGGTGCACTAAGAAAGGATTTTTCAAAATTCACCCCGTAAGGGGGTGAAATGGGGGTCCAAAGTTTGTATGGGGAAACAAGATTTGTTAGACTATTTTATTTGAAACTTCACCGGAGTATTCCTAACGATAAATGAGTAAACACGTGTTTCAGCTTTTTTGAAAATTTAACTCTTTAAAGGGGGAAATGGGGGTGAAAAAGTCTGAAAATCAATATGGGTATCGTTCCTATGGTTTATCGGGTCGCTGATTACGAAAACAACAACCATATTATCATACAACGTGGCAGGTGTAGAATATCATCCCCCAGGGGGTGAAATGGGGATCCAAAGTTTGTATAGGGAAACAAGATTAGTTAGACTATTTTATTTGAAACTTCACCGGAGTATTTCTAACAATAAATGAGTAAACACGTATTTCAGCTTTTTTGAAAATTCAACTTCTTAAAGGGGGAAATGGGGGTGAAAAAGTCTGAAAATCAATATGGGTATCGTTTCTATGGTTTATCGGGTCGCTGATTAAGAAAACAACAACCATTTTATTATACAACGTGGCAGGTGTAAAATATCATCCCCCAGGGGGTGAAATGGGGGTCCAAAGTTTGTATAGGGAAACAAGATTAGTTAGACTGTTTTATTTGAAACTTCACAGGAGTAATTCTAACAATAAATATGTAAACACGTGTTTCAGGTTTTTTGAAAATTCAACTCCTTAAAGGGGGAAATGGGGGTGAAGAAGTCTGAAAATCAATATGGGTATCGTTTCTATGGTTTATCGGGTCGCTGATTACGAAAACAACAACCATTTTATTATACAACGTGGCAGGTGTAAAATATCATCCCCCAGGGGGTGAAATGGGGGTCCAAAGTTTGTATAGGGAAACAAGATTAGTTAGACTGTTTTATTTGAAACTTCACAGGAGTATTCCTAACAATAAATATGTAAACACGTGTTCCAGGTTTTTTGAAAATTCAACCCCATAAAGGGGAAAATGGGGGTGAAAAAGTCTTAAAATCAACATGGGTATCTTTTCTATGGTTTATCGGGTCGCTGATTACGAAAACAACAATGATTTTATGATATAACGTGGCGGGCGTGAAATATCATCCCCCTGTTGGGGTGCGATAGGGTTGAAATTACTAAATATCAATCAATATGGGAGATGGGAGTCGATTTATGGTATTTTGGGACGTTAATTAAGTACGAAAATGGCATCAATATCGAAATTTTTCTTAAAGAAATAATTTTACCTCCGGGAAAGGACATAGGGTAGTTTCTATACCGAAAATCAGCCCTTAAGGGGGTGAAAAGGGGATTGGAAGGTTGTATAGAGAATTTTTTACCGTTGAACCGATTTAAATAAAACTTGATATAATAGATAGTTTGAATCCCGGGAAACGACTAAGGGTTATTTTCATTGAAAAAATTAACCCTTAAAGGGGTGAAAAGAGGGTTGGTAGTTTATATAGGATTTTTTCATAGCTGAACCGATTTAGATGAAACTTGGTATACAGATAGTTTGAGGCCCGGGGAGGAAAAAAAATAGTAATTTTTCGCGAAAACTACCCTTAAAGGTAAAAAAGTTAAGGGTGAAACGGGGGTTGCAGGTTTTTATAGGGAATTTTAAACCGTTGAACCGATTTAGACGAAACTTGGTATATAGTAAGTGTGAATCCCTGTAAATGACTAAGGGTTGTTTTCGTTCCGAAAATCATCCCTTGAAGGAAAAAGGGATTGGAATTTTGATAAGGAAATTTTTAACACCTGGACCGATTTAGATGAAACTTAATGCTAATTAGCATACAGATAGTTTGAGTCCCGAGAAGGAACATAAAATTGTTTTTACCTCGAAAATCAGCCCATCAGAAATGAAAAATCAAAAAACAAATAACTTTATCGTGTGGCGTATCAAATAAAAGGGCCTTAATGTGAGGATCTCTAATTAGTATAATTTTAACATACATAACTTTGAAGTTATTAAAAAAAGGTGTAAATTAATCAATATCGGAAACTGTTCGACAGAAAATTTTGCAAAAATTACAGATATAATAGTTATTTACGTATAAATTACAGGAAAACTAATAAGAGTGTAGTCAAGCACCAGTCCGACTTAAGACAAAAATAAATAAATCGGGGTACGTGTCCGATTCGCACTCAGCCGCCCTATTAATTCTCATGAAATCATGCTGAAAGCGTCTTTTTTCAAAAATGTAATTACAAAAATTACAAATTACAAAATTACCAAATTCTTTATTCATTTAAGCATACAGGGTTTTGATACAGGTGATGGGGCCTCCCGGTAAGCAAAAAAATGCCTGTGTTGGGAGACACCGCTCTTCCTTATAGGTTTTGTACGACAATCTTAAACTTATTTTTACATTTTCTACATAAAATAGTAGATTGTACAACAAGTGCATAAAACGCACCATTTTACGCGAGGCGTTTATCCATACGAGCGAGCTTGCGAGCGAGGATGGATATAAAGTACGGGCGTAAAATGGGTTTTATGGACGAGTTATACACTCTACTTTTTACTTCGATTGTGAGGAAATATAAAGAATAGGAATTTCTTTCATAAAAAGTTTCACTTTATGCTGGGTATAGGCGGACTAAAACTCAATTTTATGCACAAGTGCATAAAAAATTTACTTCTTCTAAGGCTATTTTGACAATGGCAATTTTTTATGCACTTGTGCATAAAATTGAGTTTTAGTCCGCCTATACCCAGCATAAAGTGAAACTTTACGAGCATGAGAAGTAAAAATATATGTATATAGGTAGGCATGTTTTATACATATAATAAAAAAGTTGTTCGTACGAAACCTTTGAGGCGCAAGTAAGACCCGTACTTGCGTGTTTTTTTTTTCCTAAAATCGTTACTTAAAGTGGTGAAATGGGGGTTAAACGTTTGTATGGGGCATTTTTAAATGTTGAACCGATTTAGATGAAACTTGGTATGGAGATAGTTTGGGTCCCGGGAAGGGGCAAAATTGTATTTATCCCGAAAAACAAAGCTTACGGGGGTGCATAGCAAAGGGGTTGGAAGTTTTATATAGAATTATTTTCAGTTGAACCGATTTAGATGAAACTTGATATAGAGAAAGTTTGAGTCTCGAAAAACGACATACGATAATTTTATCCCGAAAATCAACCCTTTAAGAGGTGAAAAGGGGGTTGAAAGTTTATATGGGGAATTGATAACCGCTGAACCTATTTAGATGATTTGGTATAGAGATAGTTTGAGTTCTGGGGATGGATACATAATAGTTATCCCAGAAGTCATTCCCTAAGAGGGTAAAAAGGGGGGTCAATTACTAATTCTACGCAAAGGAAGTCGCGGGGAAAAACTTTTATTCAAGAGTAGAAATCTGCATTAATCATAATGTACGCGGGCGAAGCCGCGGGCAACTGCTAGTTAAGAATAAACAGTTGCCCGAGGAGACATTTGCTTATTATCTGTTTGCTTCACCTTGATTATCGTCGGTAGGACAGCTGCCGTAAATATTTTTAAGTGGGTACTAGGTAGTCAGTTATTTAGAGTATGCCAGATTAGACACTTTTGAGAGCTTTTTCCTGTCAGTTAGTATTGCTGACACGCAGTCAAGCATGATCAGAATACCCTCTGCGGAGTGACTAGCTTTCCCGGGAACAAATTACCCCCTAATCATGCCATTAACCTTTTTGCGAGCCGGATTTTGCCCCCTAACGAAATGGTTGACGTGTCAAATGTGTTCGTTAATTGTGATGTGGCTTTTACAGGTGAATTAGCTGTTTTTTTGTGACCATATTGAGTAAGTACCACGGATATGTTGATAAAATTTTGCATTACGGTGTTATAATATGGGACAAGTCCTATGGATGTCGACAGACTTTTCAAAGCTTAAACTTCGCTAACGGAATCTTGAAAACTGCATTTCGAGTGCTAGCAATTTGTTTGCCTGGCTTTACTTTTCAGAAATATGCTTGATGAAAAGGGAAAAACTGCGACGCAATGCGCCAGATATATGCAGACTAATTTCTTGTGTGACTATTACGTTGAAGAAAAATATCTATTAGTAGACTTCACTTTATTTGACTAACAAAAAACCACTAATATATAGTAAATTACGTACCTAGGGCGGTAAAATAAAGAAGGCCTCAAAATGCGGGCATTTGTGGCCCGAACCGAAGGTAAGGGCCATAAACAAGCTATCTAAGGCCTTATTTATTACCGCCCGTGGTGCGTACATATTTTTACGTCTTCTCATGGGTGTGAAGTGAGATTTGCCGTTACGCCCGTGGGCGGCAAATCTCATTTACCGCCCAGAGTGACGTAAAGATGTTATGGGCCTCCGTTTCTTAACCGTTATTGACTTGCCCACAAAGCCCCATTGATTTGAACCCCAGTAAGGGCATTTATTTGTTAGTTTATCACAAATATTTTTATAAATATTTTAAATAATTCTGTATTTCGTCACCTTAAACTAAATCACTAAATAGGTCGCTATGTTATGTGGGTGACTTGGATTTGTATAATATGCATATTATATATTTTATTTATTTGGCATAAATAACAAATAATGTTTGTAAGTGTTTCTATTTCTTTAGTACTTCCTACAATTTAATCATCTGATATATCGTACCTACTCCATTCACTTATGAAATATTGTAATTCATTCCAACCATCTGATTTAGCTTCACTCGTTTGTCATTTGGACGTGTAAAATAAAACGCTACTTGCCCAATCGGCTAAACATAGATTGGTAGTGCCTCGTCATTGCACGCGAAACCACTATTTATATTAACTTGCATGATTAATCAGTTTTTAGCCGTGGTAACCCTTCCACGGCCTTTTGCTGCTTGTTAAATTACAAAAATGGTTTACGAGCCCTTTTAAAATAAAACTATACACTGTGTTTCTAAGATCATGTCTAACCTACCCGAGAAATAGGTATGGTTAGAATTTTTCACGGTGTATAAACGTAGGGAGTCTTTAGTAACACGCTCATCGCATAAACCTGAATTAACTAATATGCTTTATGGAGGTAAAACAAACCGAGGTACAGTCACGTCTAAAAATATGGATACATTTAATGTGCCAAAAACATGTATCCAAGACTCCTTCCTTGTTGAAACCTCCAAAATCATTACAAGGGTACATACAATTTGGCTCACGGGGGGCCGTTTTGCTGCATTGATAGTAGCAAATGGAAATCCGTGATCTCTGCCTACCCCTTTTGGGATATAAAAGAAAAAAAAAAGATAAAAGATATTTATTCTTCAATTTAGGCACATTAAAATGCGCTTATGAACGTCAGAGAGAAAAAGAAACTACCACCGGTATAGGCGTGATTGTGCATATAATTAATTTATATATATTTTTATCAAACATAAAAAATCGTACCAAAAGACTAGGTACACTTCAAATATGTACTGCGACATTTTTGTTACTCATGTATTTGACTACCTTATTGTTTTTTTTTTAACTCCATATAGCTCTACTCTACGTAACCTTCTTAGCTTTTTTAAATTATAGAAATAGAAATTGTAGACAGACCCATAATTATGTTCACTGATTCATGAATAGCCCTTAAATGTTTTCCAATGCCAATCTTCGAAATGTTTGCCTTAAAAAAATAGATAAAAGCTGGTTTCGATTATGTTTTTGTTATGCAGCATAAACCTTTATGAAAATAAATCAAGAAATTTTCATCACGAATTTACAAAACTTAAACATTAACAAAATTAGAAGTAACCTTTACACTCGTATAGTTTCAACAATGAGGCTCAGAATTTTTAAACGCTTCCCCAACCCTTCTGTTATTAAAAAAGATTTTTTCGTCGCATTTGAAATTGAGACTGAATTAATTAATAATATAAATTGTTTTCAGTGAGCCGGGAGCAGAACGAAATGCTTTTCATTGGTAATGCAATAAATGAAGACGCATAAATTCAACACTTTAATTTTGCAGCGTCCCGTCCTTAGAAGAAATTAATTATAAGAATTAATTCTTCCTGTAGATCTTCATAGAATAATTCTTAGCCTGGGTAAATGCAGCTTAAATTAAATTTTACATAGAAACAGTAAGATAAATGATAAAAAAGCCTTATTTTTAGGCTTATGTTCTTTGTTACTTCATATTTTATTTATTTCTGATAGTTCTTAATAATTTATTTACCTAATAGAGTCCAAAATATAAGGTAGTCACACAAGAACGTTCTATGACACTGCTTGGATCTGCATACAGACTTTGACACTCGAAAGCATGTTTTAGATGTTTGAACAAAAGCTGCGGTCCAAAAGAGAACATCAAAGTATGGCAGTATCTCACTCATACTGGGTGGTTATATTGAGTTACTGTTATATTGGCATTATTGTCCAATGACATCTTTACTACCTCAATCAATAAGATGTCTCTTTTTTCTATCGTCCTCACTTTTTGGACAAAGAAATAAGTCCTCGCACCGGAGTAGGTCGACAACATAGGTATGTACAAGAACTTATAACGTTTGCAACACGCCTTTTCATTTAAAAAATGCGAAAGTGTAAACTTATGTACCATCTGTTTCATGATTGCATACCCAATTTATCAATGAATTCATAAATTGGGTATGCAATAGGATACTTTCCAGTAGATAAACTTAATTGTTTCGTTGCATTCATAAAATCAAAATTTCAAAAATATACGGGGAAAACCAGGTGTAACATGTGTTTGCGCTTTAAATGATTTTATAATGGTTAAAACTTTTATTGAGATGTATCATATATTATGGTGATGTTAAAATATTAACCCCTCCGTACAAACTTCATATAACAAATCGTTTTGACGTTTCCTAAAGACCAGCTGATTTGACTTCATGGGAAAGTACGTATTAATGAACCCGATGGTACATATAGCTTCTTGTTCAAAACTAAATGAACGAACAATAGAAAAGTTAGACGTTTATTGAAGCCTTTAAATTAAATGACGAAATTTAAATACCCCGGCACGCTCAGGCTAATCCCAAATAATGACAAACCCGTAAACAATGCAAAGAAAAACGCTCCACCAAAAAGCGCTAAATAACTTTAGGGAATAACTTTTGATTCGCTGATAAAGTCAACATTTTAACACGATATAAAACGGCCTTGCGATTATCAATCTTGCTGTTATCGCTTTAGAGTTGTAAATCGTAAAAGATGAGTAGATAAGCTTTTGTCGGACACGCGAGTTGGTTCCTGCCACGTGATTTACGTTCAGAGCACTTTGGTACAGAGTATTGTAACAGTAAGATTACTTGTCCGTAATTGCTAAACTTTCATGAGACATAACTAACGCTTTATAAATTTCAAACGGATGTACTCCATCGACACACCATCACGGCGACGGGTCGCGGATCGGTTCGTCTAGCACTCTTACGAGTAGTGCTTGAAGATGGAGACCTAAGCTCTCCGAAACATGTCGTGCGTAGCGATTAAACACAAATGAGTACAGCCGCTTGAAATCTATAAAGTGTACCTACCTACCTACTTTTTTGTCATCGTACGTAAGAATTTATTAGATGCACGCATTTTATTTCACTTGGCAATAATTTGGCACAGCTAAAAAACAAATAATAGTTTTAAGACGCCTAATGTTAATAATAAGAAAGTATCACATTCAAAATTGACTCGACCGGTAATATTTAGAATTGAATCTGATTCAAAGTTATTCATTATGATCAGTGATCGGCGAAAAGGATGTGGACACCGCGGGAATTCAACTAGACATAGTATTATGGATGCGCCGTTTCGCCCGCGATACCAATGAAACTGCTCGAAAATATACGTGTTTGTATTATGTTTAATACAATGAATCACTGTCGGTAACTAGTAGTCCGCCCCGAACTAAGAACTCGTTCGTTGACCAGTAAAATAATGGTTTGTTATTTCAATTTTATAAAGATGAAAAAAAACAAGAAATAATATGAGAAATAAATAATTTCATTAAAATACTTAATTACAAATGTTTGTGAAAATTACTGTAATTTTATTTTTCTATCCCGCAAATGCCGCGGCATATCCATACTAGCATAATGATTGACGTCATTCACCCCGTGTGGAATCCTTTTCGCCGATCACTGATTATGATACAGTGTTTCGCTCATTATATACTTCGTTTTTTTCAGTTTAGAAAAATTGTGCGATTGTCGTCGAGCAATTTTCGGAAATTTTTTTTTGCAATTTTGCATCTTATTGGCTTAAGCGTATCACTAATAGTGGAAAAAAGTTTACTCATATTATTCTAATCTGAAGGTATAGGTATTATACAGTAACTACGCTGGTCTTTCTATTCTGTTTTTGCACGTCGTTATTATTCTGTAGTTTAATTGTAAGTTACAAGATAATTGGTCACGTTTAATACAAGAATTGGACATTATAATTATCTAATTAGTCATACAATTATCGAAATAATACTATTATTTTATATTATTAAAACGTAATTAAATCATTTAGTTTCCGTTTTTCACCCTTCCGTCTGTCTGTAGCGAGTTATGTCTCCTGCACCGTAAAAGATAATTATATATTTTCACAAATTGAGTATTTGTGGGTATGTATAACAAGTTATTTACATAGGTATATAAGTCTATAAGTGCCCTTCATGTAAGACAAGCAGGTGTTTTTATGCACTTTTTATACACTTTCATTTAGCTTAATTAGGTATGTATTATTAAATGTATGAGTTTCAATTCTTCTAAGTTAAATTTCAACCACTTTCGGTTGTCTGATTGAACCATGAGCCATGACAATGCTATATGTATATAGGTACCTACAGTCAACAATAAAAGTGTCTACCAAAAATATTTTTTGGAAGTTACTTTGTGCTTCAAGGCTAGTTAGTTAGTAGTAGTATGCATAGTTATATTCATGACTATCCTGCAAGCTGCAGCACTCTGTGAATCTTGGAATCAATGATTTTCCAAGCAGACTTATCTGGCGCAGAGCAACCACAGTTTATTGTTTCTAATAACAGTCAAATGGCGTTCAAATTTCCGTAATGACCAGTTTGGCAGCGCGCCCAGCCTCGCTCGTTACAGCTTAGCGCTAAATTCACTTCCTGATGCTGTGCGCTGATGAAAGTGAAATTGGAAAATACTAGCTTGAAGTCCCGAACATTGTGAAAACCGGCAACTTACCGAGTAGAGTCTTCTGACTACTTATCTGTGATGGTGCATCAGAAATCAGAGAATCAGAGAGAGATTCCTGGTGCTCAAGCTACCGGGTCTCCTCTTGGTGACCATAAAAACCATCGTCATGGCTAAGGGGGCCCACCGACTATCAGCCTGCCTGACGATACCCACCTGTCAGTTAGAACAAAACTTTGATAGCTCCGAACAACTGACAGGCCAATATCGTCAGGCCGACTGATAGTGGGTGGGCCCCATAAGAATCTCAGCTATCGGCATTGCTGAGCGGCATCCTCTTTGGTGATTTATGATAATTATGATTTACTCGTACGATTAAGGTGTAAATACAAGGTGTAACAAAAATACTGGTGATCCGTTTAAGGGCATAATTGGTATCGTATTGCGACTAAGAAAAAGTAGGAGAAAAAATTTTTGGACGCGAAAAAAAATATTTTTTTCTATGGGACAGGTGGTACAGCTATACTAAAGTAAACATTTTTTTCGCGCAAATATTTTTTTTTCTTAGTTTTTCCTACTTAGATTACGATACCAATTATGCCCTTAAACGGATCACCAGTATTTTTTTTACACCTTGTAGATTAAGGCGGTTATCACACTGGTGCGGATCCGCATGCGGCGCCGGTGTGCGAGCGAGACAGCGCTATATACATACAGAGCGCTATCTCTCTCGCGCACCGGCGCCTCATGCGGATCAGTGTGATAATCGCCTTAGTTGTTCTCCGTAATAAACGATTTCTATTATATTCTTCCTCTATTCCAATTAGGCAAAGATATGAGATTCAAGTTGTTTGGTTGGACGCCTGTACGCGAATGCTACCTTAGCTTGTGCCAAGAAGGTGATAGTATCCCTACATGCAGAATAATAGGTAGAACAATTATAAAACAATATTTATAAAACATAAAAGAAATACCGAAAACTGTGCAAAGTAGTTTGAGAAAAGTCAGGAAGCGAATCTGGGCTCTTAAGATGAATCTTTGTATATTGGAGTGGAATAGATATGTATATGACTCAAATCATCAAGGAGTTGGCCTCGGACCGACAAAGATGTAGACTACTACATCAAGCTACACCGACAAGAGCCCAGCTCTTAAGAGAATGATGATGACTCAAATCAAATATAAAAAGGTAAAGCTGATTTTTTTAGAGTCGTAAATAATTTAGTTTTCTACATTACTAGCGCTATTATTATATTTCAATCTGAGAAATTAAATAATTAAATTACCTACGTCCTAGTCCGATATAATTGCACTAAAAATACGGCCCAATGAAACCATCGCTAGCACGTGGAGACTGATAATTAATGCGATGAAACTGGTGTCTCGAAATAGCTGGTTAAGGTTGCTCTCCATTGTATAGATTTCCTGACTAAAGTATTTCGAGACAGTTCAGTATATGCCTAAAAGTGCCATGCCATTGGTGACCAAGCTTCAAATTGAACCGTTGATTTAAAAGTGATGATCACACGGTGACACTTACGATGCACATTCAAGACTAAACCGTTTATCCTATGTGTAAGTATAATATTATATAAATGGAATTGTTGAACTTTGTTAAACAATCACAATAAGTAGGTATGTCAGTAGGTGAGTCAACAGGGTAGAAGCGATGAAGCAGTCAAAGCGAGTGACAAAGAAATGCGTAGGCTGTCTCGACAAGTTAAAGACAAGTGGTGGCGTGAGAAAGCTTGTCAGATCCAGTGGCTCGCGGACACAAACCAGCTTGGGGAGTTTTATTGTGAAATGCGGAAATTGATTGGTATGTCCTTCAGAGTGAAAGTGCCTCTGCGGGCTGTAGATGGCAACCGTTTGCTGACTAGCAAAGAGGACGTATTGCAGCGTTGGGCAGAACATTTCAACTCTTTGCTCAACGTAGATCGATCAGCTGATCTAACACATATCAGTTTAATGCCCCAACTCCCCGTAGCCATCGAGCTGGACGAGCCGCTGACGCGCGACGAGGTTGTCATAGCCATCAGGCAGCAGAAAAACAAGCGGGCAGTTGGCATAGACCTTATACCAGGAGAGCTGTTAAAATACGGCGGTGAGGAGTTGCATGCATTTGTTTGGGAGCTGTTTGTTCGTGTGTGGGAGGAAGAACGAGTCCCGGATAGTTTTAAAGTGTCTCGCATACAGGCTCTCTATAAGAACAAGGGTGACCGTTCAGATTGCAACTCTTACCGTGGTATTTCGCTTTTGACAGCATCTGGAAAGGTCTTTGCCAGGACACTGCTAAATCGCCTAACGGATTTATCAGAAAAAATCCTGCCTGAAACCCAATTCGGCTTCCGACCTGACCGAGGCACATGCGAAGCTATCTTCAGTGTGCGTCAACTACAAGAGAAAAGCAGGGAACAAGGCCGTCAGTTGTACCTCTGTTTTGTTGACCTGGAGAAAGCGTTTGACAGTGTGCCTCGCGAAGCCCTTTGGTTGGTACTCAAAAAGCTGGGATGCACGGAAAAGTTTGTTAGACTTCTGAGACTCCTGCATGACGACATGCAGTGCTGCGTCGCCGTAGATGGTGAGCAGTCAGATTTCTTCCCCGTTACCTGTGGGGTGAAACAAGGGTGTGTCCTAGCCCCTACACTGTTCGCTTTATACTTTGCAGTTGTAGTCAAGGAAGTCTTACAAACAGTAACCGAAGGTGTCCGCATACGCTTCCGTACCGATGGCAGTGTTTTTAATTTGGCCAGATTTAGGGCACGAACGAAAGTTTCGCATGCATTGGTCACAGAGATCATGTATGCTGATGACCTATGCTTTCTAGCAGAATCCCCAGATGGCCTGCAACAGCTGATGTCTGTTTTTCACCAAGCCTGCTGCAAGTACGGCCTGAAAATAAGCGTCAAAAAGACAGAAGTGATGACTTTGGACTCGTTGGGTCATGAGACACTGGCTGTACAACTTGGTGAGGATGTGCTGAAGCAGGTCGACAAATTCCGCTACCTGGGGAGCACTTTAACTTCCAAGTGTGACCTTGACGCTGAGATCAACAGCAGGATTAGTGCTGCATCTGCAGCGTTTGGGAAGCTGTGTTCCAAGGTCTTCTGCTCGCACGACCTAAAACTGGCCACCAAAATTTCTGTTTACATGGCGATCGTGCTGCCAAACCTTTTATACTCTTCCAAGGCGTGGTGCGTGTACCGTCGCCATATTCGTACCTTAGACCGTTTCCACCTCAAATGCTTGCGTAAGATCATGAATATCAGATGGTCTGACCGTGTGCGAAATACCGAAGTTTTGCGACGAGCCGAGGTCGGTGGAATAGAGGCTTATTTAATGCGTCGGCAGCTTCGGTGGTGCGGTCACGTATCGCGTATGGCGGAAGAGAGAGTGGCGAAGCGCATCTTTTATTCTGAACTAGAGGAGGGTAAGCGGAAACAGGGCGGCCAACTCCTCAGATACAAAGATGTTCAGAAACGGCACATGAAAAGATGCAACATCGAGCCCTTTCAGTGGGAAGGTTTGGCAGCACAGCGTCCTGAGTGGCGCAGGCTGGTGCAGGACAAAGTACGTGATTTCGAGGAGCAACGTAAAGTTGACCTCGACGCCATACGCGACGAGCTGAAAACACGCCAGCCTGCTGCCATTCACTACCACTACGTGGCTGGTGTCCTCACGTGCCCTCAATGTGCACGGGGGTTCACCTCGAAGATCGGCTACGTCAGTCATCTTCGGGCGCACGAGCGCCGAAATATTAACTAGGAGTTGAAGTGGTCGCCTTGGTCGAAATCGGCCGGAAGGATCATCATCATCATGTAATTAAAGGTACACGAAAAAAAATGTATTCAACAAAAAAGCAATAATTACTATTTTTTTTGTAAATCCCGGGACAACAAACTTTTTGTAATCGCAAGAAGTTTTATTTGTGGAAATTAGCTAGTAGGTAAGTATGTTGGGGTAAGACCGGATCGGGTCAAGACCGGATAATTCAATTTTCTACTAAACTAGAAGAGATTTTCGTTTGCTGGCGACACACCTGCCTAGGCCATCTTGTTGAGCCCCGCACCTCATCCAACCGCGTGGCTTTAAAGCGACAGGTTGTGAGTGACAGCGACAAAAAATCACGACAGTGTTTTTGACGAGTGATCAGGAAATCCGAACTTTCCCGTGGCTACGTATCTCATCAACCAAGGGAGTTTAATCAATTTTTGTGTGTTAATTATCCATATTATCGTTATAATACTTGTTTTATGTAAGTTAGAACTACGAATAACGGCTAGATTAGGCTGTACGATTTAATCCGATCTTCGCCTTGCGGGTCAAGATCGGACTAAATTCATCCGATCTTGACCCGTTTGTAAGTGTATGGAAAAAATCAGCGGTTCTCAAATAGTTAATTTAATGCCGCAAGCCAGTGTTTTTGTTTTAACACGTTCACTACGGCATCGGGTCGAATGTAACCGTTGTAGAACTTTCCTTCGGTGCGAGAGATAATTTGCTGTTCCGTACGCTGGTGCGGGATAGATATCTCTGGATGTAGCAAGAGTAAAAAAAGGATAGGTAGTGTTTTGACAATTTCTACTGGAATATAAGCAATATAGGTAATAAAATACGTATCGGTTACTTTCGACCCCATGCCGACCAGGGCGAAAATTTTTTTCATGTGGTACGGCCATCGGGTCGTCAAGATCCGATGCCCGGTGACCCGATAGCCGTACTAGATGAAAGTCTAGTTGAGCTAGTGCAGTCCAAGTGTGTGGGTGAGACGATTAGTGAATTATCGATCATGAAGCGATCGAGAAAAACATTGTTTTTTTAGTGAAAAACAAGAAAACGAACATGAAACGGTTAAAAAGAAAAAAGAGGATGTAACTGCCAGGAGGATAATTATTGGTAAGCGTAACATATCTGCCAATAATATTTACATAAGCCCATCAACCGGGCAGACGTTGCAAGTACTGCAAAATGCACTTGTTCACTAGTTGCAATATTGTCTTTAGTAGGTATCACATAAGTCTATCACCATATTAAAATTAATATTTTTCGATATCGATGTTTTATTTCTACCCCCAACACTACAAAAATATCGACAATCTGAACAGCCAATGCGGATATCGGGTGTAAGAGATCCGACAAATTGTTTTTTGTCCAGCAATTTCATTTTAAAATGAATCTACCTACGAATTGAATAGTGACTAGATTGACTATCAAAGAATATGTTATTTAAAAAATATATGCATAATTCATCGTAAAAACGTAGATAATAACAATTAATTAAGAGAATACCCAACGGTTATTATCGACCCGTTAACGCCATAGAATAAAGTCATGCATCGGATCTAACAGACCCTGTGCCGTGCCCAGGGAAAGTCATAAAAATTATTTGCCGTTGCGAACGTGTTAACAGTTTCTGTCATTGCATACAGTTTCTGAACCATTTTATATGGTTTACAGTATGTGTGTAGATAAAGTAATGTAAGTATGTAACTGTAACTTCAAATTGTCTGTTGTTCAGACACTTGTTTGTATTTCTAATAAAAGTTTGAGAAACGTGGATTTACTTTTATTTTGGCGCGGGAAAGATCGGACGTGGTGGCCCTATTTTTAAACTTTTCTCGCTTGTTATTCATGTATTCAATAAAATTCTGAGCTTGTAGTTTTGACAGGAAAAGAACGGATATTTATTTTTAGGAACCATATGCGTAACTGCCCAGAGTTCGGTTTTGAACATAGTCCGATGTTACCCCGCGTACGTCCGATCTTTTCCCATGAAAAAATATACAATGTACTCACTTTAGACTTATATAAAATAAAAACGGTTAAATATATGAGGAATTTAAAAATATGCATTGAAAGTATATTTCATGCTTATTTATGACAAATAATAATAATTCAAGGAATCGTTAGATAAGTTAGTCAAAAAAAATTTAACTCAAGGTCTTACCAAAGTGTCCAAAATTAGTCCGCTCTTACCCCAACATACCTGACATACATACATACATGACAACTAAACTTTTGTGTTCATGACAAAAAATTCTTCAGATGCTGCAGAAGGCCTTTTGAACCATATTTACACAGTTTTATTTAGCTCGACCCCGTATATTTATTTGTTTATGTCATTATCATTAATGAGCATCAAATCTTGTAAGTTAAATTTCAGCCACTTCCCGGTGTCTGGTTGAGCTGAAATTTGGTATACTTCCGTAGTTTACATGACAATGCTACTAGGTATAGTCAACAATAAAACGATGTACCAAAAATTTTTTTTGGTAGTTACTTTTATTTCTCACGATAGCATTAAGTCGTGCTCCGAAGAGACGTTGGACCTTTTTCAACACTCAATGATGATGACGATGATGTCGAATCTAATTTAAGACCATTTGGTCTTAATCGTCATGCTTAACATTTTAAAACTTCAAGTCAACCAAACTTCCAGCAAATGGAAGTAGCCTCAAAATCCAAGTTTAAATTAAAAACTTCAGTTGAAAAGGTTAATGGCTGAACGTCTTTAGTTACCGTTATAAAGTCTGCTCACCGGCTCGGCGTCCATGAATTGTATTTATTCGCCAAGAATTCCTTCTTTAATTGTTCATTTCGAATTCGGAACGAATAGCCGCTGTAAAGTTTGACTTTGCTGCTTAGTTGGTAGTTTAATGGCGCAGCTGTTTATTTTGCTATTTCTGTATAATTGTAGTTTCTCTGACAATGGCTATTTTGTGTTATTAGTTTTAATTAGTTTCCGGGTGCAATTACGCAACAAGCCTGCATTGGTGATAAGAAAATTAATTAGAATTGAATTAACAACTCTGTTATTCTCAGCACACCCTAGGGTTACCTTTGTAGTGTTGTGTTCCTGATGGTGAATACAATTGCCGGAGCGCTAGAGAATACAGTGTTTTAAACACAGTATAACATTTTTGCATCTTATTACATTTGAATTCAATTATCAGTATCGCGACTCTTGAAGATCAATGTACGGTCGACGTCAAAAACATACCTTACTCCTTTGTAATGAGGTTCGAAAGTGTAAACACATTTTTGACCTCGACTGTACAGTCGACCAAAAATTTGGTCTACCAATCTACGATTGAGGTCCATTTGAACGTCATGAAACAACAAGGTCGTGCATGTTTTAAACTCCGTTAGAAATGTCAACCTTAGCGATCGTCAGATCTCGCAGAAACTTTTGTCAAAACTGGTAGACCACTTTCTTGGTCGACTGCACATACTTGCGACCTAAAAAAAACTTGATCTAACTTTAACAGTGAACATGAGCTCTTTGCCCAATAAAACATGAACTTTCTGAACATTGTTAATTATATAAAGCTTTGGTACGAAGATATTTTCACTACTACTACAATTTTAAGTAACTAACCTAACCTAACCATGTTAATATCTCATTTTAATGAGTTTAAGCCTTTTAAAAACTTTAAATTAATGCCTACTTGTTAAATATTAGGTAGGTATTACATTCAGTCATTCAGAAACGGCTTTTAAACCTAAATACAATATGAGGTGTTATCTATGAAAATTCAGTCGAATTGGCAACCTCCTCCTTTTTTGAAGTCGGTTAAAAAGGAACCTTATTGTAGATGGCGCTTACGGCGCGCGTCGTCGTAACCGTATTGCGTTTTCGTTAACAATAGCGTAAGCACCATCGGTGCCATAAGGTACCTTTGCATAGATGTTTTCCTCTATTGTGATGTGAAAAGCAGTATGTGTCACATAGGAGCAAAACTATTTTCACCTTGGGCGTTAACACTTGAATCCCTCACTTTCGTTTGGGATTCAATGCAAATAATATAAAATTTTCCTCCCTTGTTACATAATTATTTGTATGTCTTTCCCGACCACGGAACAATGGTGTCCTCCCTTTGGGAGGCGTATGCGGAGCCGAAGCCAAAGCGCAAAGGCACTTTCGAGAATTTAATAAAACGTGAGGGGTACACTAAGCGGATGCTGCCCCTGCCCGTGTCATGGTACGCACGCAGAGACAGCAGCCGCCATCATCATTCAGATATCGAATAAATAAAGTTTTTCCCATCTTTTCCGTCTTTTATATAATTACGGTAAATAATACCGCGCTGTGGCGGTGGATCAATATTTTTCTTAGACAAGCCGGTGCTGAACCTGGCTTAAAATTTCTTCATGAGCTTTAGGAAAACTGTTCAGTCGCCTGAATCTTGGGCAAAGCCGACGGGAATCGTGTTCTATGGACGGCTGGACGCGCCGCCACTGATACCGAGCCTATGTCACTAATGAGGAATAACAGGTATAATGTCTTTTAAATAATAGGCAATTAATTAATGCACACTATTTATTTAGCACTTGAAAAGAGTACATAACATACAGTCTACGCCATATTGTCTAAAAGAGTGTTGCCAGACTACAGACAATATTAACTCACAATTAAGGCTAATACAAACGATATATCACAACAGGAAAAAATTATCATCAGCATTATATTATACTGTTATGCTTCGTGAAAATATAACAAATCTGTTCGAGTATTATAGCTTGTTTGCTATTTTAATATAGCAGTTTTCACGTTTTTAATATAATTTTAGCAACCGTAATTTTCGCATGAAAATCAAACCCCGAGCTTGCCTTTGAGGAAAGTTTTGATCTAAATGAATATTTAAGTAGATACTACTAGAAGCTGGAGAGCCTCTAAAAGGCTGTTAGCTATGCAAACTCTTGATACTTACACCATAAATTAATATTTGTGGACAACCTTACACAAATCAGCCTTTAACTAAGCTGGGGCTGGACCTAATAGAATATTAGTTTTTCTGCTTAATAGATAATTGCTTGTTATCGTATATTCATTTCGTTTCATTTATTCATTGCTTTTGTAGGGTTAAATTCAGTTGGAGTTAGGTACTAAACTTGAAGATGAATGCTTAGGTATGAGATTAAACTTCACTTTTATAATATCTAGGAGGCTTATTGTAAAATATAAATAGTAATTTAGATTTTAACTTAATATACAGGATTAAATTGGTCAAAAGTGATGTTTTGCCTTTCTTTCTATCAAAAGTACAGGCCAATAAAAAAATAGGTTTCAAAAGTTTAGAAAAAAAAATTCGTCCGACGGGGTTTGAACCCTCGCCCATTCGAACGTAAGTCTCATACCATACCACACTGCCACCGCTGCAGTTACGCTGGGATGCGAAATATAGATTTGTATACCGCGGTTGACTGCCAAGATGACATGAACCTTATTGCTTTTGAAATAAGCCTCACCTTACTATAAACGAGAATCAGCGTTACAGCTTGTAACGCCCGACATGCAGAAGAGAGACTTTAAAATCTGAGGCGATGGAATAAAAGTTTCACTTTAAAAACGATAGAATAACAATTTGTTAAGATATTATTTTGTTGATAAAACGAAATCACTATGGTGAAAAATGCGTAAAAAAAATCTCTCCATAACTCCATCCACTTATGCATAAAAATACGAGAAGGGAACAGATATTATATATTACAGTAACACATTTTTCGATATTCTATTAAAATTCAGTTATTTTGGGTCGGCAACGCGCATGTGACACTTCTCGAGTTGCAGGCGTCCATAGGCTACGGTAGCTGCTTACCATCAGGCGGGCCGTATGCTTGTTTGCCACCGTCGTGGTATAAAAAGTAAAAAAACACACTTGTGGTTTTCCATAAAGTCTTCTTATAAGCCTTCTTTTTCCTGGAGATAGTAATAATAAAGTACTTAATTACCTACCTACTTACCACACAATATTGTCTACATATTTTATGGGAAATCTGGGGTTTCTAGGTCTGACATACAAGAAATTTCAATAGAATTATTCAAAATATGCGTTAATTTTCCTCCGCCGATACAAGCATGTCCCCCAATTTCATAATTGCTTAACCCAACAATGTTGCCAAAGCTTTCTCGTGAAATTGCCAAAGGCACCCTCTATCTTTTCAATTAGGACCCCTCCAAACATTATAATAAAATTTCCACCCTCGCGACAAAATTAGAAAAAATAACAAAATACTCATTAGACACTCGATCGTGTATTTCAAGGCTTCGCTAATTAAAAACGCAGAGACGTAATCTTATTTTCCAAGCAAGAAAATTAAAACAAAGTTTTTTCAAGTATTTCCGTTCCTAATTTTGTTTTGAGAAGATTTTTCCAGATTATAATGAATTGGGACAATGAGCTTTTTCATTTCGCAAATTAAATTGGACAGACGTTTTCATGAAATGCGCTGGGAGTGTTATTTATTTGGCGTTTAAGAAAATAATTTGGTCTTGAGCGTTATTTTTATTTCGTGATTAAAAGGTTTCTTTCTCAATTAGAATCTTTAAAGGAATGAAGTATAGCGTTTGTGAATGTTTCATCAGGTGATATAAAATACGACTAAGTTGAGCACACGACAATACAATGATATGCTCACGAAGATTAAAAGAAACAGTGTATTTCAGATCATATTTAGAGATTTCAATAGTAGGGATATTTACACGCACAGATGTGCCCGCCGGATTTGTCCGCCGGGCACATCCATCGGACAAATCCGGCGCAAATAGGACACGCTATTCACGAACGGATCTGTCCGCCGGGCATATCTGTGCGTGTATCCCTTGCTAATGTCCTAAAGGATATACCTACCAGAACAAAACTTTTCTAGTATTCGCCTAGTTGCAGGGTCCATACCACAAAAAAATACATTTATTTTTTGTGATTCAGTGCAAAACATCTTTCAGATGGCAATATCGCCAGTTCACCATTATAGGGAATTCAAACACTTTACGTAAACTATTTTTTACGCATAAAAATGTAGTAATTAATTATAAGCTACAGTTTTTACAGCTTTCAGTACCATTCTCCCGGAAAAAAATCTGTATCTTTGGCGATCATCACACTGGCGTCGCAACCGCATGCGGTGACGGTATGCAAGCGTGACTGCGCTACGCATGCAGAGTGCTATCTAGCTCACTCACCGGCGCCGCATGCGGAAACCGCAGCAATGTGTAAGACGCCTTTGCGTTGCACGCTGTTTAGGGCCTTATCACATTTGAGCGATTTGAAAGCGATTTCTATACAAAACTCGTACGCGGCGAACTCGCGGCGTGCTCGCTCCCGTACAAAACTCGATCGCAAGTCGCAAGGCGCCGCCGCCGTATTTAAAATGTATAAACAATACATTAACAACACAATCTGTCTTAAACATAACTCCAACACTCGACCAATAATCAACCAACATTGAAGTCGTATTGTAGTTGCATCGCAGTAATTTTCAAGCAAATTCCGTCATTTTTGATTCAGACGTGTAGGCGTTAGCTGTATTGTGTTGTTATTGCATTGGATTTGCACTGAAGTTGGATCGTGTCTATGCGTGTTTTAAAATTAGAATACGGCCCAAGTGTGATCGCTCTTAGAGTAGAGCTTTTTGGAGTAAGCCCATCAGTTTTCATAAATAACAAACAAGCGTATGGCAAGAGGCCTTGGCTCCACGCCACTAACTTGTAGCAGTTCTGTTATGTGTTGCCATAACACTAGTGCGGGGCACGACCCGTATGTAATTAAATAAGGATGGGACATAAAAATAAAATAATAAATACCGGGTGTTTCCTGTAATAGGAGCAATAAATTAAAACGTACATTCTACTCTTCAAACCAGACAACGTTTGTTCAGCGACTTTTAAAAATAACTTATGGTTTGATTTTTAGGACACTTTAAAGTTTTTCCGGACACGCGATGTATTTCGAAATTGATTATGTCTGTAGGGTGACAAGCAATGTCAAATAGATGGATTTTAACGTACATTGAAAATATTATTTATTTTGTATGAAAAAGAGACAATCTAAAAAGTACATTATTTTTATAAGTTGTTGAACAAAAGTTGTGTTGTTTGAGGAGGCGAATCTACGTTTTTATTTATTGCTCCTATTACAGGAAACACTCTGTATAATGTACAAGTTGTAACATAAATGCTGGTGATCCTTTTAAAGGCATAATTGTTATCGTATTGTTCAGACTGGTTTAAAAGTAACGAATTTGACCCCAAATTTACGTCTTTTGTACTAGTCTGCCGGGCACTTTCGGTCATGCAGAAACTGGGGGCCAATTTTTGGTAGCCGAACGCTCGAATTCAAAAAATTCATGCTCGAAAATAATAGCACTCAAAAGTTTGTTGCCATTTCTTTCGCATGGAATTAATAGTTTAAATAATCATGATTTTAAATTTCCATCGCTGTTATTTTTTAAACATAATTTCACCGTTTTATTCAGAGTTTTAAATGTCACTTTCGAGTGCTCGAATCTCAAAAATCACCCCCTTGGCAGACTAGGTTTTTCTGTGCCTACATACAAATTTCTATTTGTTGCCATAAGTGTCATCTTTATATCAAATGACATAGGTAAATACCATCCATTTTTTAAACCGAAAGTGGTACTTTTTGTGCTTTCGGCCTCAGCATCACTTTTATGAACATGTGCCATGGGGCTTATCTTTGTATCGCGTAACGTAGCAGATCTTGCAGTCCCCGGCCGTGCTATTAGAACATCTCTCTAATATTCGTTACGTGACGAGTCAAATGTTGCTACTGGCTACTACGGCGTAGCATATGAAACGAAGTGGCTATAATGAAAGCGTTAAAAGTCTAGGCAGTCTCACTACTATATTATATAGTTAAAGACTGTTTTATAAAAAAAAAAAAAAACACTTAGTTGTATCTATTACAGAATGAACAAGAAACATAGGTACGTCCATGTTGTCGATTATAAAACAAAAACATAACTGAAATACAAAATCAAATTATTTTTAACAAATCATCATCATCATCATCATCTCAGCCATAAGACGTCCACTGGTGAACATAGGCCTCCCCTTTAAGGGGGGTTTGCCATACGCGCCACGCTTGGCGAACAAAAACTTAACTTGGGTTTAACAAATATTTTGTATGATTTATTTTAAGTAGACATACTACTATATGAAATAGATGTCATATATAAAGGAAAGATTGCATATACACGGGAAAATTCGACCGGTGGTGCTGTGACCTAGGTGCCTAAGTGGTTAAGGCGTCTGCCGTGAATGCAGAAGACGCTGGTTCTCTCCCAGCCCTGGGCACCGGAGGCCTAAGTCACTATTTCCTTTTATATCATATGACATATCTATAAGTTTAAAACAAAAATACACTCGAGAGCAAAAGTTTCGGGTCACTAGCATTTTCTTGAATATCTCAAAAGATATTAATTTTAAAGATATTAATTTTAAGATATTAAAGTTTATGTTACTGACCTGAAATTTTTGCTCTCGAGTGTAGTTTCATTTCTCATATCGCAATATCGATTGCACCACAAAATGCTACACCGTGAAAGATTATACTAAGCAAAGCCGGTACTAAGAAGGCAGTAAGACATAATCGTAACGAATATTATGGCGGCCCAATAACGAAACAAATGGAACCCGTAAACAGCTTCGTGGGGATTCGGGGAACTTCGGATTGGCAAAGCGCAAATGGCAGGCGTAGATTTGATAATACTTCCATAGATACGCCACTTTATGTGCCTAACTTTCCAACCTAATTCATACGTGTAGTCAAAATAGGTTTACAGGGCACTTTTTCATTACACCATCAAAAATATTTTGTGGTATAATATAGTAGGAATTATTATTAATTATTGCAATTTTCATTAGAAAAAAGAAATAATCAAAAATATTCCACAAAATCTCACACAAATAAAATAGCTCGAAAATATTACGATTTGCTAAATCATGTACACAATAAAATAGTGTCGTATTTGAATATTCATGAAGAATATGTTTAGTCCGATAAAATGGCTTTAAATTTGATATTATAATATTTAAAACACGATAAGGAATACTGATGTCTCCTGACTGTAGACTCGCAATTCGTGGCATTATGTATATGTGCCTATGTTTTTTCAGGCACTCTCATTCAAATTAATACCATAGGTCTTGCCTATTTCGCCACTTTATCTGCGGATATTCCACTACATAATATATATATATTTGGTCATAAACAAATTCTCTAAAGTCTTACCCATGAAAAATTTGTATAATATAACTAAGCCTTCACCGCTCAAATATTTTTTTGATAGTAAAGAATAAAATGGAAGTTTAGGTAATCTTATTTACAACTCGCATTGGATTTTTTAACAGTAGCGTATCTCTTATACAGGGTAATCTGTATCCGTGGGTTCATTTAGCGGAATGAGTAACAGAATTTAGTTATTAATTTTATTTGTTGAGAGTTTTGTGCTCCGCTTGTTTTACTTTTAAATTGTTTAGTGTTTGCCAGACTAGGGCTGGTTCGTTTAAAGCTTTATGTGAGTTGGGGTGTACTTTTGGCGTAAATTAGGATTGTTAACCAATATTTATATTGTACTGCTTACACATTCGTTGGATTTGGATGTCATGTCATCTTCTGTTGGTAACTAAGAAACAGTGATAGTAAGTACCTTTTATTTTAAAATAAAACGATGAATATACTTTTACTAATAATATTAAATATGTGGACGTGCTTTGACCTTTATGTTAATAAAACCTATTTATCAGCCTATTTAAAATTGCAACAAATAAACTTCCATTTACAATTCCCGTCATATAGCGATCAATCAAGATTATCTGTAAAATTTTAATTATTCCAAACACACAATACAGGGTAAATATTTAATATTTTTAATACAATCCTTTGTCCTTTAGACAATCCCAGTCGGTTGCATCACTGAAGGGAAAGTTACATAAATTGTGGCTTCCGAATGACTTTTGTTCTAGTTGAGTAGGTACCTAGTATTATATATTTATATATATAAAATTTATATGTATATATATATATATATATATATGTATATATGTATAATTATATATGTATTTATTATACCTAGGCTTAGATTAAGTAGATAATTTGTTTAGATATTTATTTCCGTACACTAAGTACATAGTGCTTGTTTGTCTATCTTATAGTTTTCTCTCATTTGCTCAAAGGTTAACTGGAAGAGATCCCTTACAGGGATAAGTTCGCCTTTGTACTTTGTTTTCTCTTTTATCATGTTTTATTGTAACTTTTTTATGTACAATAAAGTGTTTACATACATACATACATACAATCACAATATTTAAAATATTCAGTAAATAAATATGTGTCACGTTTTTTTAGGTCTACACATAAGAGTATAGATGTTTTTTCATGACACTTGCTCGTAAAAGCTGTTGTTACACGTAGGCAATACGGGGGGCCGTACATCCTTTATTTCGACCTAGGGCTGTAATGTAACTTTCATCTCTCTCACTCATTGCAGGGGGCCAGGCACAAGCGGTGCCGGAGCCCGGCCAGCGTGGGGGCCACGATACCGTACCTACACTAAACTACCAGTTGCCACTCAATTCACACTTGTTCGAAAAATCTTGTTTACCGCCCTTGATACACAATGTACTATTGTACACCTCTTTGTGATGTACATCATTATCTGTCGATATGTTTTTGCCAATTATGGGATTGTAAATTGATGAAGTAGACAGACACTGCTATAAAAATCCAGTTATTTCCATTTTATATTATTTATACCCATAAAGCTAGATCATTTTTCTTAGCTATGCTCATTGAGATTTATCTCGTTCCTCGAAAGAGATCTCTATAAAGACTGATATTAGAAATACACATAAAGTATAGGCTATGAGAAAATAAAAATTATTACTGGTATGTACATTATTCTTATGTTTCTAATTTCTTTTGTGAAACTCGTGTTGTTGGCGTATGTGTCGCCACTGTTAGTTTTAAGTTAGGTTAAGTAGTTTAAGTAGGTTCCCACTGAAAATCAGCGCCATGGCTTGCCGCGGCAACATGCTGAGTGGGTATCCTTTTTTAACGTCTCAATATGTAACTTGTATTTTTGCTACTTATATATTTTTGTAATGTATGATGTTGTGGCGTTAAATAAATGTATTTTCTTTCTTTCTTCTTTCTAATCTGTCAAACAAAGTTGATTCGTAGCCCTATAAATATTGCCAAATAAACACAAACTCCGAAAACATCCTACACAGCATAAATCTCACCCTGTATACAAGGTGCGAACGTCCCTAAAAGGTCGCCCCAAATAACAAGCCCGTTACAATAACAAAATTGAAACATTAAATCTGTCGGGACCTTTAATTTATGCCATTTATACACTATGTAACTAAGGTATAATTAATGTGTCATTAACGAATATTTAACAGGCACTGGCTTTTACTGTCTAGTTTAACTATTTCACCCAGTTTAACGGCTTATCAAAATTCAACTATGCTAATTTGCGAAATGAAACACTATTATAGTTGGTTCGCGGCATATTATTGCGTTTCGGTGTATAATTTTGTCGTGTTTGAGTATGAATTATTGTAGCTGACTCTTTGCGGTTGGTTGTGTATTTTTGAGAGATTAATGTCCACTTTTGGTGGTTTTTGTGGTTAATATTACTGAATAAATAAGTTCTTTTTTAACGTTTATTCAAACATGACTGACTAACTACACTCGAGAGCAAAAGTTTCGGGTCACTAGCATTTTCTTGAATATCTCAAAAGATATTCATTTTAAAGATATTCATTTAAAAGATATTAAAGTTTATGTTACTGACCCGAAATTTTTGATCTCGAGTGTATTTTGGCTCAACGATCCAAAGAGAATCTTGGCTTCTGAAATGAGAACACGCCACCTGTCCCGATCCTGTGCAACTTCTTGCCAGTTGTTGACGCAAAGCTGCAGCAGATCCGCCGCCACACTGCCTCCCAAACGATACCTGACCCACCGGACGGCGATCAGTCGGTCGTCCCAGAACGCTTTTTGACAGGCCGAAAATTAAAGTTTGTGTTATTCAGTACCTATTTAGAATTATATATTAATTATAGCGACTGTACGCTATCAAATATACTCTAGACTAAAAGCAACGACTACTTTGAGAGCAACGAAATCTTATAAGTTTCTTTATCCTATTATCATCCTTCTATGAAAATGATAATATATGTTTTATGGTGTTGCTATATTATTAAAATAAAAACATAAAGTTATTGCCGTGGGGTGCCCGGCCTTAGAATTGTCCCCCACCATATCGTCCCGAGGTTGCAGTAGGAGTCAGCTAAGGGAATATACCGGGAGATGGGCAGCAGCATCTTCCGAAAGCTTAAACAACAATAAACAAAAAAAAACTGCGCGCGCCAACCCGTCTGCCAAGCGTGGCGCGTCTGGAACATAGGCCTCCCCTTAAAGGGGAGGCCTATGTTCAGCAGTGGACGTCTTATGGATGAGATGATGATGATGATGAAATTTGTTGGACTCTATGCAGAAATTTGTTTCGAAAATGCAGTAATTTGCCTACGCGGTGCTAGAATTTAATAAATCTCGGAATGGATTGTGTGAAACCTAGCTCGTAACCGCAAAGGATAAAATGAAATATTTCTGCATTTTCCAGGGCGGCTTAGCTGTAACCGGTTAGCTAAACTCCGAGAGCCGTTATTCTGCGGCTTTTGATTCAATTCGATTTAAAATTATTTTTATAACCACACGTCATAAAAACAGTGCAAACTTTGACCCGCACACCAAGGACTTCCATATAATTAGATTAGTAGCAACTTTCTAGTTCACAAAGTACCAAAAAAAGGTAAACTCGATTAAATTATTACGAGTACATACTGTTGTTGTCCCTATCTGAACATGATCTACCGATCACAAGTGTGAAAAAATGGTCATCTAATAAATATAAAATTTTAGGTTAAGTAGATCTCAATTGATTGGAGTAATTTCAAAGCACTTCACATACATTTGCAACAGCTTGGAACTATCAGATTGCTCCACTCAATTAAGAAATTCTACCTTAGTACCCATTGTAGGTACAGATTTTTTATTTATTTATAAGATTTTCTTCCAAACTTTTCTGTTTTTTTTTTAAATATCAAACGTGCCTCCTAATTTAACGTATCTTTTGAATGTGTCTTAGAGGTTTAATGCTTTATCATAGTGTTTCAATAAAATTGAATATAAGTGCTAAGAGAATAAGGCCGTAGCGTGCGTGACTTTTGGCTACATCCGAATATTAAAGTCTAGCAATATCCTGTTTTGGCGTCGAATAATTTTACCACGCTCAGGCATCCTTGTATTACTTTTATATGCACGTTTCACTGTATGGTTTTGTATGTACAAATAAGAAAGAAAGGAAAATTATACTTCAATCATCATCATCAATTATTTAAGAGCTGGGCTCTTGTCGGTGAAGCATTTTCCATGTATATCTGTCCTTTGTTTTCTCCTTGATGGCCTGATACGACACGACGTTTATTTTTTCCTTGACTTGATCCATACTTCAATACAATTTATAAAATTACAAGTTACACTAATGACGAGTACACAGAATGTATAACTTCCGTTAAAATAATAAATACAAAAATAAAAAAAATGTATTCACACCCAAGTGTCCATAGTTTGTTAGTAACAAGAAATCATCATCATCATTGGCCCTTACGTCTCTAGCAGACGATTCATGGTGTAAAATTAGGGAGACACTGTTTTTGGTGGCTGAACAGCCCGATACGAGAGCGGCATTGCCGCAGGCCTGACAAGAGAAATTCGCAGCAGTTGGTGTTGACTTGGTTTCATATCGTTTTTTCCTTCTGTCAGCGAGTGCCACGAACCAGGACTCATCGCACAACTTACGACCCTCCACAACACGTTTCCGCCACTCCGTCCGTTTCTCTGCGGTTTCCTCCCATTTTAGGTGGACAACAAAATGCAAGAATATACTTACAAATATAATAAAATACTTAAAAATAGTTATATAATATTTTCGCGGTTAAAATATATCTCAATACGAAAATAATATTAAAAACTACGGATGAGACGGAAAAACTTACCATCGGCTGTACGCTTTTATGTCACCGTCGTGGTATTAAAAATATTTTTGTTCAGAAGTGACGTGTCCAAACCATTCACATTAAATCTTATCTTATTCTTCATTTATTTTAACCCCAAACGAAACTGACCGTCGCCATAATAGCATTTCACAATGCGTCTGCTTGCAGAAACACGTACCATCATAATGCCACTCTTAAGGAGCGAACGTGCATGTCTTCTGCAGGTGCACGAGCTGTCATATAAGCTGGACAGTCACATACATGCCAGACAGTAAACTCTAGAAAATCCGGTGCTAAAAGTCCTTTCAGACGCGCTAAGCACTGATAGGGGAAACTGAGGTGCGTACCGACAATTTTATTAGAAAAAAAAACACGTTCAACTAAAAAGCAATCAATGCCAATGTATCTTTGACTTGAATTTACTAGCTGATAATTCTATTTACAAAAGAAAATTTGTTTTTGATATGGAAATATTGGAATGGTGAGAAGTAAATTAAAATTAGACTTAAATCCGATATCAGGATTATAAGGCGCTTCTAAAGGAGCGCCTTATTATCATCTGATGTGCGAATATGCTTAAATCTGGGTATAAGTAATATGAGCCCAGACCAGCATCAGCACCAGGTCAAACAAAGCCTCACAGGACTAGAGGTGGGAGTCATTTAAAAAAACTTACTGGACAAAACCAATAACTACTACTAAGTTCCAGATCCACTTGTAACTTATTACTACGTTGCATTGCCTATCTAATTATCTGTTATGAATGAAAGTTTCATTTACAGCCTAATTTAGGTACTACCGAAGAAGTATGTACCTTCACTACATAGTATAAAACAAAGTCGCATCCTGCCGTCTGTCTGTATGTATGCTTAGATCTTTAAAACTACGCAACGGATTTTGAAACGGTTTTTTTTATAGATAGAGTGATTCAAGAGAAAGGTTTATATGTATAATTGCACCCGTGCGAAAGCCGGGGCGGGTCGCTAGTTTAAAATAATAAACAACTGATGGTTCTTATAAATTCCTCATCTTACCCCGGCTTCCCCTACAGAAAGCGCACATGTAGCTCTCACCGTCTTACCGAGACGTCTCAGAATCCGTTAGTAAAAGGACAAGAACAAATTAAACAGATCCCCATTCGTCACTCTTTCCCGACGGTCACTCCGTCACTCAAAGGACAAAGACGGATCGGGTGATTCTCAGCATTTTATTCCATTGAAAAGGATTGCTTATAAATAATGTATGCCACTTGAGGCTTCCGTGTTTGGGTCTTCGAAAACTGATATTGCATTGCTTAGTTACTGCCTTGCTAAAGAGATACCTTTAATGAAATCGAAAATTCTATTCACTTGAATACAGATGGATACCTTGCTCTCTGACAGTTGTCAGAACTTGAATGTGTAATTTGTAGGTGCAATAGAATAAATTTTCAAAAGCTGGAATTCTAGCCAAGTGACAATCGTTGATCGTCAACGCTATTTAAACCTTAAATATATTATACAGGATGTAATAAAAAGACTAGTGATCCGTTAAAGGGCATATTTGGTATCGTATTGCGAGTAAAAAAAAGTAGGAGAAAATTTTTTTGACCGCGAAATTTTTTTTCTTTTTGTATAGGACACGTCGTTCCAGTCGATACAAAACCAAAATTTCCTTTCCCGAGAATTTTTTTTTCATACTTTTTCATTTTTAGAATACGATACCATGATTATGCCCTTCATGATCACCAGTATTTTTGTTACACTCTGTTTAATGTAAGGATAGGATCAATTACTTTTTCACTTCTCATGCTCTTAAAATGTTACTTTAGTCTCTGCAGATCGGGACTAAAACTCGGGACAATTTTGGACCAGGCATATAACCTCAAAATGACAACTGTGCGAAAATATTAAACAAACTCGATTAAAAAAGAAAAATAAAACGCCTAACAAATTTTATTATATTGTCAGCAATCAAACTGGGAACTGGTTATATACCTCGTAATAATAGGCTTTGGCTCGTGGTAAACGTTCTAGTGGCCGACACGTTAATTTGTTGACATCACCTATTGACACCCGTTACCTTTATTGCTAATGATATTATATATATATATATATGTATATATCCAAAAACACAGCCGCTAGAGTTAAAGTATGTGTAAAGCAAAGTATAAATAATGCATTATCTTAACCACAATAAAAATCACCGCTTTATCCTCCTCGGAGCGACGCACACTGAATTTCAATGTTGCCTTAGTGGAACAGCGTACTGGCGCGTGGTTTCTTAAATTTGGTTTCAATTATTTAAACCTTATGGTGGAGTAATAGATAAAACTAGATAAATAAAATATTAGTGAAGAGCCTGTGTTCGAACTTTCTAGTCGTCTTTATTATGTATTCTACTAGATGTGAACATCACACATCTAGAACAAATTTTGTGCGCCATGTTTGGCGGTTGACAGCTGTGACAGAATCAAAGAGTAGTGATTTTCACTACAACTTTTGGGACAAAAAAATCTTAGGGATGTCATCTCCTGTTACTCCATGTTTCATTCACATTTATTTAGGGCCGGTTGCACCAAACCGTATGTTAAGGTCAACGTCATTGTTAAAAAAATCTAGTAAGAAAAATTTGACAGTTTTCTACGGGATGTCAGCTCCGTCACCATATTTAACGTTGATGAGTCCGTTAATTGGGCGTGGTGCTACCCACCCTTAGTCACTACGCGGCATGTTTCGGAGATTTTAGGTCTCTATCTTCTAGCAAGAGTGTTAGTTGATCCAGTCCGTAAACTTTTACAGTGCTAGTATGACTCAAGAAAGTTAAAATTCAATAAATTCTATTCGTCGTTATAAAACTTTACTTTTCCCAACAACTTTGTTTTCTTTCCCCTTTCTGCAAGAACAACTGTTAATGCTAGAAGATCTGAGTAATGAAAGTTTTTTCATATCGCGTATTTCTTGTAGACAAAGCAACAGGATGAGAGTTAAAAACAATTTTTTTGCTCCCTTATTGGCTGCCTACATTTTTTAGCACTTGGGACTCAAATAACAAAAACACAATTATGATGTAATCGAGACTTAACTTTGATTTGTATATCAAATATAAAATTCGTTGCGTTTTTCCTGGCATCACCCCAATTCTTCGTATAGTTGTACCAAACTGACCTTCAGCATATCCCTACCAGAGCTCTATCAACACTTCATCGATCTTAATTCTTTAAACTGACCTCGGCTATAAAACGGCACACGTAGGAGTACCTTTTGAGCCGGGTGGGCCATAAATTCATAGTTACTGAAGGTCTCAATAGTGATGTGCTGTGCGAATATTCCCCTACTAGTATTCCCGGGAAATTTTCTTCACAAGTTAAGTCTGACTACGTTATTTTTTGTCACGATACCCTAGGCTAGGTACTCCTCCAGCGATTATAAGTGAAAGTTCTTACCGTAATCAAAACTAGGAGGAAACTTGTATTGCACCCAGAGCCCGGCTCAATTCATGCTCAATTCCGCATTAGTTCACTATCTTCCAATGTCGCATTTTGCCATAATTTGGCTATATTAACATTCATCGTCATTCGCTTGCCCTTGTCCCATTTACTTGGGGTCACCCGTCATCTCATCACTCACCTCCTTTCTTTTCATATCATCTCTCACACAATCCATCCATATTTTCCTGGGTTTGCCTCTTTTCCTACATGCCTCCACATTCTTAATACCTTTTTCGTAACATGACTTTCATCCCTCCGCATAACATGCCCGTACCACGCTAGGCGATTTGCTCGTAATTATACTATATTAACACTACACAGACTATTTAAAACGGGGTATTTAACATGGTGTGTTTGTTTTTTCAAATTTCCGATATTTCGGCATAGCTGCATGCGCCATTATCACGGAGTAACAATCACACATGGCAAATACCCCGTTATAAAAAGTTTTTGTAATGTTAATGACCATGTTAGCTGAAAATCGTATATTAACACTAAGCATTACCAATTTTAGGGAATATAGGAAAGGTGGACACATAGATAGTGATAGATAGGATAGTGGTGTTTTTGATGAATTTGTGAGTTTTAATTAATATTAAGTATAATTAATCTTAACCTTAATGTTGTTATGAAATTGTATATGTAAAATTGTATTGGACCTATGTTGTCTGAAATGAATAAATGAATGAATGAATAAATGAATAGACACATCATCATTCAAATGCAAACATTTTTCATACCTACCTATTTCTATAGAATAAATTTTCTTTAACTTTTGAACGTTGAAAATGATGGGGTAATTTTCAATATTCCCGGGAACATCTTTCGGGTAACGCCCATCACTAGACCCCAGCGTACACTAAAGTTACCCTAAGATAATGCCCCGTGACAAATGGTATACGGGTAGGAAGATAAAATCACTTTTGAATGGGTATAAACTGTAGCGGATGATTAACGAAATTTAGGCTTCTGGCAGGTGTTCTGCGGTTTCTCTTAGTTAAGCTTGAGTGATAGAATAGGGCTAGTTAGTCCATTAGGATTCCTGATGGACCAACTGGATTTGAATGGATTAACTTGATGTAAGAGGAATGAAATATTTTGTACGTCATTAAAATACTTGGTTTTCAATACAAATTCATATTAATTTCTTTTATAACATAACTGCCGACACCGCTGGCGAAAACTATATACGTTTCAAAATTGTATATATATTTTTGGCGTTGGACATGCCGACTCCACGGCCCGTAAAAGGAATTCATCATCATTAGAAACCTCTTTTCTCCTAAATCTAAAACTTATTCATACTTCATTCGGTCCATCAAAAAGTCTGCCCACCCTAACTCGACACAAGTTTTACAATGACAACAAAGTGAAATGATGTTTGTTCACTTTGTTGTGCAATGTTGGTGATGGTTGGCAGTTCTCAACTGTGCGTTTCTCCAGAAACTTCCTGCCTCGCACAGAAAAACTATGGAATGAACTACCGCCTGCGGTATTTCCGGACCGATACGACCTTCGAACCTTCAAGAAAAAAGTGTATTCCCATCATAAAGGCTGGCAACGTGACCTTCCCGGGTTTTGCAGGCGTCCATGGACGGCGTTAATCGCTTATCGCGATACATCTGGTCGTTTGCCTCTTTTGTCATAAAAAAAAATAAAAATAGAGGTAATCATACTTTAACACAAAAACTCACAAAAACAGACTCATATGGTACGGCCATGTCATGCGGCGACCAGCGGACCACATGACCAGACAAATCCTAGAGATGAGTTCACAGCTCAGAGGACGCGGCAGACCCAAACAATCATGGATAAACAGCGACATGAAGAATATCTAAGCAGACGACCCAAGACATAATCTCCTGGCGACGCCATACTAGAAGAGCCGACCCCAAGGAGTTGGGATAAAGGCTAGGTCAAGAAGAAGAATCATACTTTAACACGGCTTCTGAATGGTCATTTTTGTTATATTCTACCACGGTTAGCATTGTTAGCAAGCCATCAGTGGCGTGACATACAACATTCACGATCACGGGTAGTAAATGTCCGGACCGTATTGTTACGACCATTGCATTCTAGCTGCTTGCAATGTTGACCTTTCTGATAAACCAGTATATTATTATATACTCACGTGGCAGCGCATTACATGGAACTCGATTCCCATAGGCTTACCTAAATTTTAGCCAGCTGTGTAGTTTTACTGAGGCTTAAAGAGAAAAGGAAAGGCAAGTTAGTTGCGGCTTCCCTAAGAATAGTTCTAGCGCGCCGCTACAATGTATAGTAAAAGCAGTTGCAATCAAGACCCATATGAAGATATTTTTTGCCTTCTGAGTCCATAACCCTTTGATCGATTCTACTTCTTAAACGAACTCTCAAATTTTATGTATCTCTGCTACAACCCCAACAATATTCATAAAGTTCAGTAAACGTTACTAAAGTTATCGTCGAACAAACTCAAAAAATCCATCGAAATGCTTAGACGTCCCAGTAGCCAAAAGTCGTAAGCGCTCGCTTCGCTTCGTTTCTTCGTGACCGTTAAGTTCACATTTGTGCCGCCATTCAATTTGGGGTGTTTAATCTACTCTGTGAAAACCGTCCATATTTCAGAATTCATTAAGTACTGCTTTAATGCATCTTGAGACCATATTACACTGGTTCGATCAGAACCTCGACCATTGGGAATACATACTCGTACTCAGATCGGAACTTACGTGATCACGTTCGCGGAAATGGAATTTTAAATTCACTCGCACTTAGCTGTCGCGTTTAGGCTGTTTCATGAGTGTACCATAGGTACAGTCGCCATCAAATAATAAAGGCGACTAATGGCGACTGTAAGACGCCACGCATGAGAGGTGTATCAGGAGCATTTCATCGTTACCTACTTAACCGATATTCGGATCCATTTTTTCGACTTTCTGAGCCTGGTTCTTTTTTGGCTTGCCTTTTTATAGTGGTATTGGTATCATCTTAAAGCTGCTTGTCTTATTAATAAACTGTTTAATTTACTTTTTACTATAATACGCAAGTCGACAAAGTAATTCGGAATTAAACGGAATGTTACGTAACCGAGTCGCATGCAAAATACACCAATAATTTGTCATACACGTAGACATTATATAAATAAAGAATGTTGTTAAAAAAATACATGAAAAACTTACCGTTTTCATTGAATAGTCCATAAATACATATAATATATAATAGTTTACCGTATTCTCTCGTACGCATAAGCGTTGTATCGTAT
This sequence comes from Pammene fasciana, assembly GCA_911728535.1. NCBI lineage: Eukaryota > Metazoa > Arthropoda > Insecta > Lepidoptera > Tortricidae > Pammene > Pammene fasciana. The sequence continues at coordinate 14,497,888 of OU452288.1, forward strand.
AGTCCCAGGTTTAAACCCCGGTTCGTACCACGGAGTTTTCCGGTACTTGTGTAGTAGGAAATCGGATCTAATACCAATAAGGTCCAGTTTCCAATTTTTGTTTTCAACTATGCTTTAGATACACAGATAACCTCAACCACTAGATGGATCATAAGTACAACTCGAGGTCACCACACATAGGTGCTCCCGTACTAATTTTGTATGAGAGCGCGACCGCTTATTTTAGTTGAGTTAAAGTTTTTGATCATAACTCATGTGAATTAAAAATATCCACAAAAATCTAGTTACAGGGGTGAACCTGGATTGTTATACTACAAATTGGTGTAGAATGCTATTGAGATGTGCTGTTCGAATCGTAGAAATTTACGAATAAAATTGCGCTTATGTGTGGTGACCTCGTGCTCCCTGTACAAGCTTAATGATGAGGTGTCTGTGTAGTATAGTCTGTGTTTAGATATCACTAAAATATGATTGAAAAAAAATATTGATCGTACAATTTGTGGGGTTTCTGTTTAATCGAAGCGGAGCGTTAGTGAATCGAAGTTCTTACAAACAACTTCTGGCTACGATGGCTTTTTGGTTTTGCGAGTTTGTTCCGCGATAACTATAGTTAAATTTTTCTGATCTTTATTAAATTTGTTAGGGTTGTAGCAGAGATACATAGAATAGGAGAGTTCGTTTATGAGCAGGATCGATCAATGGGTTGTGGAGCTAGGTGACGAAAAAAATCTTCATTGGGGTCTTGTCATATTGTCAATCCGTTTGCAAGGAAATCGTGAGTTCTCAGTTCGAGGTGGACTATACTATTGATCTATATCTGTGTATGCTTACGAAAGACTGCGTAATATAATTCCTTTCTGGCGTTTCACAGTAATACTTCTTTGAAGGGCTTCCTAACGCTAATAATCTTGATTGAATTCCAAGACCTCGTTCAACAGTTTACACTTTCAGCTTCTGAATATAATTTCCTGCTAATAAAAAGGTAAAAATATACAAAGTGACTGAACAATGGGGCTATAAATTAATAGAACCGAATTGGATGTTCCTCAGTTCTCCTAAAATTGAAGTATAGTGTATAATTTTGGTTAAAGCTTAGTATCTGCGTATCACTGAATAAGCCATTAAAAAGATAACTAAATAAAATACATAAAAAACTTTAAAGTCAAGAAATAAAAGTTATTTACTCCTATTTATATTTTCATGATACATATTTGAAATATATGAAAGAAATTAGAAATACAATTGTCCGTAATAAAACCCTATAAAATATTTTATTTAATATTATTCTAAATCAACAAGTAACGCTTTGAAGCTTCTCCTATCTTGTTATTGACGCTGGCCACGTCAAATTAATCCCACTGTTAGGAATAATCATAGTAGCAAGTTTTAGGATTGCAAGGCCAAAGCAGTGTTTTCTTTTTTCTGTGTTTAAAATATTGTTAGTCTTAAGTACTTAGCATTTAAGTTTAAATTGTTGTGGTGCTGTTTGTAGTTTATTTCCAATAAATGATTTCAATCTTTCTTTCTTTCTTTTCTTTTCAAAAATGGAGTTATACTTCATAGCGAGGAGTATAACTCCGTTTAGATTATATTCTTGATCTTTCCGCATTGGTCAACCGACGAAAAAGCTCCTATTTACGAAAGGAAACACATCGAGTATTTTTAATTAAAAAAAACGCGAGTTACTCATTTTAGCTCACAAGATTTAACACCCTGTATAATATTTTATTTAATGTAATTCTAAACCTACAAGTAACGCCTCGAAGCTTCCCCCGTCTTGTAATTAACGCGGGCCACGTCAAATTAATTGCATCAGTTTGGGATAATCACAGTGGAACCCTAGAGGGGATTTTCAGGGCTCCGTAAGCAGGGGCAAAAATGGAGTTACAGTTTAGCCGGCTTCTGTCATAGGTATGGTATACTATTTCGAAGGTAAGTTGTGCGGATTGCAAAAAGTATGTAATTATTACATTTATTAATACAATTGGGTCAAATCTTAAACATTTACTAAATTATTTATTTACAGGTCAAAATATCACTTTACAATTAAAACAGTAGGTACAGATCCACAAATGTCAAATAAAATAATACAAATTCAATACAAACAAGAGAAATAAAGTTAAATTTATTCACTTGACATAAAATTTAATTATTAATGTTTACTTTAAGGCACGGTTGTATCAGAGTAACCTGTAAAAATATACTATTATTAAATAAATAAAATAAATAAAAATAACAGTCTTTGATGCAGGGCGGAAACAACGTTATTACTTCACGACTCTCGAGAATCTTGCAAGAATTGTGACGCCTGAATTCAACTAGGTATTTTTTTTAGATTAACTTACGAATAACTCACAATAAAATAAATACCTACTAATTGTCACATTACTACAACAGTACAATCGCCAACAAATGTACTGGGGCGGCCAAGGTGGTCACAAATATCTGAACAACGCGCGCCTATATTGTCAAGGGGATAAAGCATGCATTTTATCAGATATTTTCTCAGAATTCAGATACTTTTGAGTACCCTGGCCGCTCCGATATATTTGATGGCGACTGTACCACAACAAAAGTTACAAAAATTTTCATGAACTTTATCAATTTTCAAATGTTTTACATTAATTAGTTCTAGCAATTTATTTTACTTATGAAGTCTGCCAACAACGCTTACAAAATCACATTGAAAAATATTCGACTTTTCTGTTGTTCTTAAAGTTCTAAAACTTATTGGTCGGCTAATTAAAAGCAAACACCCCTTGTATGAATTTAAAGTTAACATAACATTAAGTAAAGTGTAAACATAGCTGCTGAAGTTACAAACTAGAAGTTTATCAATATAAAGGTAGTAGGTTTATAATAATATTATCCACCATTATTATTCTTTTGTTCACCATACCATGACTAAATTTGCTGTGATGTATAGAGGATGGTGGTGTAATTGGAAGCACGTCGGTCCGGCAATCCGAAGGACGCGGGTTCGAATCCCGTGATGTTCCAGAGTTAATAATACCACCAAAAAAAAAACACCATTATTGCAACCAGTAATGTAACATCAGTTCCAGTGTCGTAATTCAATTCAATTCAATTGAGTTTATTTCAGAAAAAAACCATAATTTGTGAAAATAATAATTATTTTGTATAATAATGTATGAAAATTCATCAAGACATCGATTAAGCCCTCCTCCCCGACCTGGCTTTGGCGGTGTAATGGTGGTTATGCTAATGGTTCCCGAACACGTCATTGAGAATTTATAATATGTGTGTGACTGTGTAGATAAAGCAGTGTATGTAAATGTACATAATTAGGCATTAAAACACTCGTCCGATATTAATTTGCAATTCACTTCGCTCGTTTCATAAAACCACACTCGTATTTTAACGCCTTTCATTATGTAACAATCACATAAACTGATCTTATCTTTTTTAACACGATTTTGGACGTTCGAACGCTTAATAATTCAAGGAATTTAAGCTCTAAAATAATCGCACACAAAAGTTTGTCGCCAATTTTATCATAATAATTTAAATAATGCATGATTTTAAATTCAGCATACCAAGTACTCTGCCTTGGAGCCAGTGTACGACTTCGTGCCGGTTGCAGTCGAGACTGCTGGGCCTTGGGCTGAGGAGGCTAAGAAATTTGTAGGGGAGCTGGGTCGGCGGCTCAGGGACAGGGGATGTGATCCTCGTTCCGGATCGTACCTGGTGCAACAGATCTCGTTGGCGATTAAACGCGGTAATGCTGTCAGTGTAATGGGGACATTTGCGCCAGGTACGATCAATTAATGACAACAATAATTGTGTAATAACGACGAAGCCTTTTGCGGATTCCTTCATTGATTTGTGTGAGACGAAGCGTGTTGTGGATTTCCATTTGTCACCTGACGAAGCCTGCGCTGAGGATAATGCATAGTGGATATTTTTTTTTTTGTGTGTGATGACTGACTGTAATTGTGTAATACTGAATAAATTTTAATTGTTTTTTTTTTTTTAAATTCCCGTCAACTGTTATTTTTAAAACATGCTTTTATAGTTTTATTTAGACTTTTAAATGTCACTTTTCATTTCATTTTCATTTATTTATTAAAACACATGCAAGCATAACAGTGTACAAGTCACCAAATCGCTTACACACTAGTATTCATTAAACATTAAAATTAAAAATTAAAATTAAGATTTATTTTGAGTTCTCGAATCTCAAAAATCGCCCCCCTGTATTTAAAAGTGCCTTTAAGATTTTATTTCTCCACCACCGCTAACATCAGCTGTCTCAAGTGAGCTTCTTGGCTCGTGATGGATGCGCAGTCGAAGGCTAATGCGCGGTAAGACGGATCTGTCCCGCGGGGCGATGAATGGGTTGTTTATGTCATTTGCCTACATATGTGTCATTACCTTTCTGTACATACAGAACATTACAGTTAACATTACGCTATTAATTGTAACAGGTACAGTCTTCCAAAAATGTGGTCTACCACCCTACGGTTGAGATTCATGAGACAACAAGGTCGTGCATGTTTTAAACTCCGTTATAAAAGTCAACTTTAGCAATCGTTAGATCTCGCAGAAACTTTTGTCAAAACTGTACAGGTACAGTATACCGATTGTTGAGCCACTTGCAATTGTTCGTAATTTAGCCGTGTTGTGATTAATCGATGTCACCGACTAGCTGTCAACTGTTACTTACATCGGTCATTTATTACACGGCTAAATTATGAACAATGGCAAGGGGCTCTACCAATCCGGGTTCGTGGCTGTAAGAATGGAAAACAATACGAGTACCCATGACTGTTAGACTTGGAGTGACAAGTCGTTTGTGTTAGTGGGAAAAATACTCATCACTGAAATATGACTCGGCTGAATATGTTTGTGGAATACTATGACAAATGGGCAAAAATATTTTCGAACTGGATATACTACCCGGGGATGTTAGAGGCAGAAGGAGCCCAAAAAAGTAATATATACGGTCCAACAGTATTACTAGCGTGAAATCCCGTAGGTATACGTAGAAAGGAGAGCAAAAGAGTATTTTCTGCAGTACTTTGTCCACCAATGCATAATGGGTCAAAAATATCATTATATGCCTGTTCTGTTTGCAAAATATCGTAACGTGACAGATGTTCAACGCGCGGTTATCGCACTGATGCGAATGCGAAAGCCACGCTACTCCTGTGTATAAGCGAGATAGCGCTCTGCACATAGCGTGACCATCGAGTAACAGGAGATGACATCCGTAAGGATTTATTTGTCCCAAAAGTTGTAGTGAAAATTACTACAAGTCTATACTACCTACTCTTTTATACAGTCTCAACTGGCAACCGTCAAACATGTCGCACAAAATTTGTTCTAAATGCCACATCTAGTAGAATACATAATATAATAAATCAACGAGCATGTATATTTTATTTGTGACATCGAAAACCCATCATAGATAATGCATGCAGCAATTATACAACAATGTAAAATTATGATAAATCATTGTTTTTCATGTCGTATCACCCTCCATTCTGTATGTTATTTGCATACTCTTAAATCATCCAAGACGTGCTCTTAACTGAGATTTGTCGCTCTCAGGTGGTGGATGGTGTACACACATGCTTTTAAAAACATGCCTTCCCCTATAAATTATTTTAAGAATACTTGTAATAAATGTGAAAGTTCAAATATTTGGATTTGTGTAAATTATTCACAAAGGTACCTTTCATAATAATGATACCTTCGAAAACGTCAACTTGGTAAAACTAGTAGTCCACCTCGAACTGAGAACTCGCGATTTACATGCAAACAAGCTAACCAATATAACAAGGTTCGATAACAAATCACTTTCCAATTTCACGAAGGTCATTCTGAGACTATAATTTTACAGATTCATGGGTGATTTTTTGAATTTGGAATGATAATCATAAAAACATCGCTTTTTTAATTAAACAATCTGAGTGCTATTTGCGATCAAATCACGTTCAAAAACCTTTCATTTCCGCAGACGAAAGGGTCATCATCGTCAGAAGAAGCCCTTAGCTCCTTTTAGGTCAAATAACGTATTTTAATCAGAAAACCTATTCAGTTAAGATCTTTTTGTACACACGGTGGTCGAGATTAAACAATTAGGTCTAGTACAAATGGGCTGAAGTAGCAAATATTTGGTAAGGAGGTTAATTGGATATTGGTTTAAGCTACGCAAGTATATACCTATAGTCAGAAGTACCTTAACTTCCAAAAGGACCTAACACCTTAAATAAAACACTTTTGCTGCAAACAGTACGTATGACACCCTTCTCATGAGATTGACGATTAATAATTTAGTTAGAGAAATTGATTTTCCTGATACAACTGTTAAATTCTGGCTGCCAAATGCATGCATAATCGGCCTATTTGCCTCTTGATGAGGCCCTTAAATTCATCAATTATGTGACAGGGAACATAGACCCCAATATTAATTTAATACCTCAATTATTTCAGATCGGCGTTTTCTGTTTAAAAATCGCCCCGTAGATTTGATTTTTAGAAAGTCAGGATATAACTTCTACTGATGCCTTTATGGTAAGTCCTTGTTATCATGGGTTTATGTATTTATGATTAATAAAACGTATCACATAGAAAGACCGACAAAATCCTTCTAGAAAATGCTGCAACGAACAACAATAGAGGCAACAAGCGCATGACGTCGCTAAATTTCAGCACCAAAATATCTTATTGCAATTGAAATAACACGCAATTTTATACCGTAACTTCATTCAATAAAGTTCACATTGTAACTGATTTTCTAATGAACATACAGTAGATATGCTGAGCGTGACAGAGTTTAGCATTAACATTTAATAAAACCGGCGTGCGGCGTTGCAATTGCTACAAGAACGAGCGATTTCAAGGCTCAGATATTTAACCATTATTATTATACTAACTCTCTACCAACAAACTTACACGCAGGAAATTTGCATACATCTAAAACACTTGAGGAACAGAATTGAATAAAGTCCCACGTATATGCTCTGTACCTTTTTATAGGTGACAGTTCGAACACTTCGAACACTTGTGTTCATTGTAGTCGGAGACCTGATGCTAGGCGTAGTGGACAAGCATTTGCACTTTATTTGTACGCCAATAATATTTTATTAACTTCTATAATGGCTATAAGAGAAGGTCACTCAGAAAAAATAAACAGAACTTAAAGCTCTTCAGTCTGTAGTATCTTGGCCGGTACGGATCTTGGAGACAGGTTAAACTAGCGTCCAAGATCTTGATTTTTGCTCTCATGCTAGCAATTGGAATGTGCAAAGGCACAAAGCTGAACAAATACCCACAGTAATTTGCATCAGCTTTTGAAAATACGAAATGCAACGGCAAATTTGGTGGTCCATATTAAGTGGTTCAAATGTGAGACATAGATGAAGTGCACGACGCGAAGGGCCATAGTTTTTTATTTGGGGTTTTGCATGCATTTATAAGTTATAAAAGTGGACACAATTATGTCTCTACTACAATGAGTTTATGATTTAGCGTTCAATTAATTGGATTGCTTTTTGTAAAATTACCTCCCAAAATTATTATAATGAGTAGGTACTACATTTTCGTTAGATATTCACGATTGAAAACAACGCCCCACTCATTTTGGTAGAAAATGCCACCTTTAGGTATTTGTTTTTGTCTAGATTAGACCTTAACCGTGATTTATCACAGTCCTTGAGATTAATTAAGCAGTTAACAGGTACACAGATTTAGTATAGGTATTACAGCTACAGATTTTAAAGTCCCTTGTTTTACTACATCCAAATGTGGGGAAATGTCTCACAGGATACAATTTACAATTTGAAGCCTAAACATCGTTGAGAGATGTGCCAGGGTGTTTAAACGGTGATAATAAAGCAGCATTATTAATAATTTACTTCATCTGAATAAATTTTTGTACTAAGCAGAAACGTCTGCAAGCTAAATTTATTGATTTCTTTGACCTAATCAATGAAGGAACCGATGGAAAGATTCACCGAGGATGAGGAAGCGTCGATAGCACAGTTGGTAGCGCGATCGGACCGGTGTTCAGAGAGGTCGCAAGTTCGAGTCTTACTCGACGCGGTGAATTTTCATTTTTTTTTTAATTATAAAATTACTTCATCTATTTTTATGGTTGGCTAGAATCATAAAAACTGATATACACAGTATAAAGTCGCCCCCGAAATTTAAAGCCCCTCATCATTTCTACATTGCGTTTCTATTTAATACGAAGAAAACGAAGATTCATAGTAACTTAAAAGTTTATTTATGGTATAAAATGAAACTGTGAGCATCTTTTCATAACAAACTCACATAATATTTTGTTTTCCCTTAAATCATCCAAGACATTTAACTATGATTTGTCGCTCTCAGATGCTAAACGTATGTCTTCAAAAAACGAACAGAACATCCCTTTAAAATATTGCTTCATAAAATATTGTTTTTATCTCTCCTTGATTCTCTTTCGTTTTCGTGAGAATTCTAATATTTTCTTTCGCTCTCCTGCGCTGCTATATTTTAGCCGACAACCGAGTTATGAAAAATACTAAATATTATGAACTTTCTGTACCTTTTAACATAAGACTTGTAGTTTATTAGCATATCACTGTGTATAAAAAAAGATTGTATTTTGAGGTAAAGGATTGGATTTTAAAAGGAGTTTATTTTAAAAGTGTGACAGTGAATATACTGTCATTTTTCCATATATGATAAAACATGGTGCCGTATTCTAATTTTAAAATGTATAAACAATACATTAACAACACAATCTGTCTTAAACATAACTCTAACACTCAACCAATAATCAAGTTAATCAACCAATATTGAAGTCGTATTGTAGTTGCATCGCAGTAATTTTCAAGCAAATTCCGTTATTTTTGATTCAGACGTGTACTGACGTGTAGGCGTTAGCTGTGTTGTGTTGTTATTGCATTGGATTTGCATTGAAGTTGGATCGTGTCTGTGCGTGTTTTAAAGTTAGAATACGGCCCATGGACCTCGCTAAAGTGACTACTCCCCATAAGCAGTAATAATATAACACATCCAAGGAATATTTGTTTTAATACTTGTAAATAAGATTAAATCGATAAATGCCTAATTTAGGAAGTAATTAATGATAAAGTGATAAAAAACGGGTAATTATCCAATTTTGTGCTGCCTTCTAAACTCCGTTTCATCATCATCATCATCAGCCTGTATCAGTCCACTGCTGGACATAGGCCTCTCCCATGGCACGCCACTGAGCTCGATCTTCAGCTCTCCTCTTCCAATCTGTACCCGCCACCTTACGAATATCATCGCCCCACCTTGCTGCAGGACGCCAAGCACTGCGTGTGCTGTCATACGGTCTCCACTCAAGAACCCTTAAGAACTCCGTTTAAGGAGGTAAAGGGTGTTTCCTGTAATAAGAGCAATAAATTGAAACATAGATTGTACTCCTCAAAGCAGACAACATTTGTTTAGCAACTTTTAAAAATAAGTTATGGTTTGATTTTTTGGACATTTTAAAGTTTATTCGAATACGCAATGAATTCCGAAATTGATTATGTCAGTAGGGTGACAAGACTGACAAGCAATGTCGATTAGACGGATTTTAACGTACATTGAAAATACTATTTAGTTTTTATGAATAAGTGGCAATCTACAAAACACATATTTTTTAAAGTTGTTGAACAAAAGTTTTGTTGTTTGAAGAGTAGAATCTACGTTTTAATTTATTGCTCTTATTACAGGAAACACTCTGTATAACTTCGACGGAGTTGAGTCTAAGCAGATATAACTTCTATCTTACAATGACTCAAGTTAAATACGATTAGAATTACTATCCAGCCTTAGATACGTTTATATTCCTAAACATGGTACAGTCGGCCAAAAATATGGTCTACCACCCTACGGTTGCGGTTCGTTTGAATGTCATGAGACAACAAGGTCGTGTATGTTGTAAACTCCGTTGGGAAAGTCAACCTTAGCGATCGTTAGATCTCGCAGAAACTTTTGACAAAACTGGTAGACCACTTTCTTGATCTACTGTTCTTATAAAAAATTTCGTTTTTGCGTTCAGCTCTTACCTTAACAAACACTAATCATGATAGTTCTTTGAGTGCACCATTTTATTCTAACGTAAAAACAGTGAACATATCCTAAAACTCCCATATAAGACGCATCACTATTCTAAGCGAACCGCAACCATAACCCCCAAGCCATAAGCCGCACAGAGTATACAGGGTGATCGGGACAAAAGTTATTTCTAATTTTTCTGTTCATAAATCGCAGAAATGCCTATATCGAGATCTGATACGAACCTAAACTAGCCAACCTGAAGTACGAAGGATTTTAAACTAACAAATTAGGCCATAGTCATAGTCATTTATTTGCAGAAAATAGTGTACAGAGGTTGGTAAATACAGTGGGTTCGATCAACTATTTTACTACAGTGTAGCATGCAAATAATTATAATAAGTCTTAACTAACGAAATTAACATCTCAAGTAATTATACATTAATAAGTGAAAGTTGACTCAATAATTAGAATTAGCAATTACATCGTTATATGTCAGAAAAGCTGTTACAGTGTAAAATCGTTTTTCAAGCAGCCAATTATATAGCCTTCGTATAAATAAATTGTATGGCAAACTAGTAATGTAATTTGGGATAGTATTAAAAATTTGTATGGCCATGCAGTAGGAGTTGTTTCTGCGTAATGCGGACGACGTTTTTGGGGCCACCAGTCTTGTCGGATATCTTGTATTAAAGGTACATACGTTTTTAAGTTGCTTAAATAGATGTGGATTCATTTTTACAAATTTTGCCATTTCGAATATATATAGTGATGGTAATGTCAATACTTTAAGATTATCAAACAGTTTCTTACAAGATGATCTTGGTCGTTTTTTACAAACAGCACGTATACAATCTTTTTGGCTAATAAGTAACCTGTCAGCTTCACAAGAGTTACCCCACAAAACGACTCCATATCTTAATATTGATGCAACATACCCATGATAGGCAAGTAGTGCAGTTTCCTTATTCACCAATGTTGCTAATCTTCTAAGTGCATGCACAAAACTATTGGTTGCGCTACATTTTTTTATAATTTGTAGTGTCCATGAACAATTTTTGTCAAGTATGATACCTAAAAATGTCACTGTTTCAGTTTCTTGTATTGATTTATCACCATATTTTACATTTAAATTTGTTCCTCCTTTTCTATTATAAAATTGTACGTAGTTCGTTATGTCAATATTTACCACTAAATTATTTGATGTAAGCCATTCAATTACATTACTTACTAAATTATTTATGTCATCATTATAAGTATTTATGTCGTTACATGGTATTACAATAGAAATGTCATCGGCAAATAAGACAGGTTTCCAGATAAGACAGGAGTCAATTTTACAAATTTGATTTAAAACTAAAAGGAAATTGCACTAAATTATTATTGCAGCTGAAATTTGTTGCCAAATAAAACAAGCTAAAACTACCCGATTGATTATGTTTCGGCAAGAGAAAGCGTTGAAATTAAAATCTAAAAGTGGCAAATTAAACAATTGCATACAAAACCTTTTGATGGATTACTTCATCCCTAACATAATGTAACCTAACGTAGTAACCACATGTGAACTCAAGCCATCTTTTAAGATTTGAGTTTTCCTTCAGTGCCCCATTGTTTTTCCACCCTGTACACCATCAACTCTGCGGTGGCCGAGCTTTTATCTTGATTGCCTTAGGCCTGGACGGTCAATTACTCCTAATTTTCTAGTGAATAATTGAGAGGTAGGACACTTTAAGTGTTACTAGAAGTGACTGATTTGTTTTTTTTTGTGTTGTAAAGTGGTTAGGGGGTAATGGGTGAACACTGAACAGGTAAGTAGCTTTTAAGAGTCGCCAGGACGCACGCGTTCCCATACAAACGTAGTTTAGCTCTCGTTTTAAAACTACATGCTTTAGAACCACGAAATTTGGCATGGGCATGCTAGCAGTACAGATTTATGTCGGTGATTCGCTTTCGTTGCTAAAAATTGTAATACAAAGAAAATACAGCCAGATACAGATTTACATACAAAACTTATTTTTGCTATATTTTCTTTGTATTACAATTTTTAGCAACGAAACCGAATTACCGACATAGATCTGTTCTGCTAGAATGCTTATGCCAAATTTCGTGGTTCTAAAGCATGTCGTTTTAAAATGAGAGCTGAACTACGTTTGTATGGGGACGCGAGTTCAGGCGAGCGTCCTGGCGACTCTTAACTGTGCAAGAAGTGTGTGCTTTGTTATATTTTTCGTGTGTACTTATATTTGTTCGTATGTCTGAGTCTTAGGTGATTATCACACTGGCTGGCCCCACAACCGCATGCGGTGTGCAAGCGTGACAGCGCTATACACATGCAGAACGCTATCTCGCTCAGTCACAGACCTTAGTTTACGGTTCACACTATTGTCTTTTGTTTAGTATTTACTGTATGTCCAATGTACAAGAAAGGTAGCTAAATGGCTCAGCAATTGGCTACTTTCCTATGAAGCCAAATCAGGTACTCTTTAGGAAACGTCAAAACGATTTGGTATTATGAAGTTTATACGGGAGACTAATATTCTGACGTCACAATACTATATGATTATAACATCTCCTTTATAAAAGTTTTAACCATTATAAAATCATTTAAAGAGCAAACACATGTTACACCTGGATTTTCCCGTGTATTTTTTGAATGCAACGAAACAATTAAGTTTATCTACTGGAAAGTGTTGAAGTCCGTGACCATAAATTGTTTAATCATTCTTTTCTGGCAGTTATTTGATAGGTAACAAGAAAAAACCTTGATCCAACCATGTTCAACGTCATACTCAAATATAAATATATATATATATATATGTTTTAATTATATTAACGTCAGCCATAATTTAGATAATTTCACATCTAGCACAAGTTATAACGTTTAGTTTTCAATGATAAACTGAGATGCCTCAAGTCGCAACAAAATTAACTCGCCTCAAAGCCGTTTCTCGGTCCTGCTTATTCCGACTAAATCCGACGGTTAATTTGATAATGGATCAGGGTTAAGCGCTAGTTCACTGCAAAGAGTGCAGCAGCATCTTGTTTATTTTCAACCGACTTCAAGATTTCGAAGGATGTTATCAATTCGTCGGGATTTTGTTTTTTTTTTGCTATTTATTTTATGTATGTTCACCGATTAATCGAAGACGGCTGGACCGATTTGGATTTTTTTGTTTGTTTGAAAGAGTATTTCACAGTTGGTCCATTTATCACCAGTTCTAGATCTGATGATGGGGACATGGAGAAATCGAGGGTACTCTTCAACTATTATAGGCACACCTATAGGAATTTCACTTTTTTTTTTCGACAACTTGGCCACTTCCTTTTGGTATAACAGATCCTAAGTGAAGTTGGTACTTTTTTATAAAATTATTATATATAGATGTCACATGCGCGTTTCTTTTACAGAAAGGGAGATTCACTTCAAGGAGGATAAAGGAGGAGGACAATTTCTGGAAACGCCCATTTATTTTGAATTGAAAGCACTTAATACCTATCTACAATTATATTGTCCACCATAAAATTAACCAGAGCACAAAAAATACCAAAAACGCCTTCAGCTACCTAGTTAGAAATGGAATTTCTGACAAGCACCCAACTTCCTAAAATTCTAATAACTACGGCTTAATCACTGATAATGGAAACACGGCCGTGACAGTCCGATCCTGTCACCGACAACACCTTTGTTGTTAGAACCGAAAAGACGTAAGTCCTTTGGTGTAGAAATGGTTATTAAAACGTTTAGATTGTGCTTTTGTTAGGAGCGAAACACACGCAAAGTAGCGACAGTGCTTACACGCCGTACTAAAAAACTTATTCGAGTTTCAATGTATAAAATACCAAACTGACCAACAGTACCAATAATTTAAAATAAAAAACAACCGTCTTCACTTAGGCTCTACTTTTCCAAAAGGAAATGCCCGAATTGCTGTAAAAAATACTGTAATCACTATATGTGTGCCTATAATAGTTGTAGAGTTCCCTCGATTTCTGCAGGATCCTTTTCAATGCTTAAAGCTGTTCAAATTTAAAATAATTATTTAAATAATTTACAAACAGCTACATTTATACTCGAAACTGTAATTCAAGGCCAAAAAAGTTACTACAATGTTGCCACTGCAGTAAAATGTTTGTACAATGGTATATTCCCTTTTTTATTAAAAACACGCTAAGATAATTTATTTGTTGGTAATTTCAATCCTATAATTTAAAGAAGTAATTGTATTTACTTATTTTACATAAATAAAAGACGCCCTAATAAAAAGTTAAACATCCGTGATTGTTGGTTGCAAAGCTGGTATTGCACTTGTATTACTTCGGGTATTCATAACATTTGGTACAATAATTTACGACTAAGTTAAGAACTACATCAAGTCAAAAACGAAACCTTATCGTGTTTAATATGTTCGTTAGAATTGCCTCCGTGAAAGTAGAGTACAGTCGGCGACAAAAGTTCATACCTACCTTTTTTTTACAAAAACCTTATTTTAACTAGTAGCCCGCTTCGAACCGAGAACTCGTGATTTACATGCAAACGAGTGGACCAATATAACAAGACACTCTATGATGATTTTTTCGCGCCTTCTAAGCTCCATAACGCCTTGATCAATCTGGTCATATTTGAACACTCAAATTATATTATTTATCCATGCTGCATCCCCAAGAAATTTTATAAAGTTATCTTGGAACAATTATTTAAAATCAAAAATCTATCGAAATGCAGAGACGTCTTGGTAGCCAGCTGACAGTTCCGTTGTATCCGTACGTTTGTAAGTACTTCACTTCGCTTACGCTCCACTCTTTAGATAATGTCACAGAATAAATGTGACATTCCACGAGAAAAGGTACCTTATGGCGGCTGGGGCTTACGCTATTTCTAACGACGCTGCAATACTAATGCGATAGTTCGCAACGTAAGCGCCAACCGCCATAAGGTACTTTCACCCGTGGGACGTCACAAATTATATGATAATGTTGGCCAATATAAAGCAGCATATTATAAAAAGGTTGGCGAAACCTGAAAAGTTTACTTGACAGTGACATAAGCGACAATGATGGTTATGACACTGACGTATCTGTCGTAGATTTTTTGGCCTTGAATTCCAGTTTCGAGATTAGATTATGGCATGACCTTCAATGAGCAAAAATAAGATTTACCCTTAGAAAGAAATATGTATACTACACGGAAAAAAAGCTTCCGGGATATTATCAATCTAAGACATTATTATATTATGTTGAAAATATTTCCTCGTGACAAGCATTTATTTCCTTTAACGAAAATAAATTAAAGATTTAAATATAAAGAAGCGAACATATTCTTACAGATTTTCTAGTTTTCTTTTACCTAAGATAATACTTGTTTGATTAAAGTACAATCTCTCTTATTTACTCAATATACTCTTGAAGCAATACATTTTTGTATTTCTATTTTAAGAACACGTGGTTTTATTAAGCGAAGAATCATATTTTCGGTAAAGGAAATAAATACTTGTCACGAGGAAATCTTTTCAAGGAAATAATAATGTCTTGGATTGAGAATATCCCGGAAGCTTTTTTTCCGTGTACTATTGTCAGCGTGAATAAATATTTAAGTGTTTCTTGGGTTTTTCTTACATTGGGTAGTACTATTTTGTATGATTTTAAAATGTTATTTACTTGTTAGTACTTTTATTAAATGTACACATTTTTTTACTATTTATATTGGAAATCCTTGGGTGAAGGTCCGTTTCAAAGATTTCCACCTTCTTTTTGAGCCGTATGTTGCCAAAGGGTAATAGGTACAGATATTTTTACACAGTTTTAAAATCAAAATCAAAATTAGCTCGACCCCGTAGGTCCGTATATTTCTTTATTTATGTGCATCAAATCTTGTAAGTTGAATTTCAACCACTTCCCGGTGTCTGCTTGAGCTGAAATTTGGTATAGTTTCGTAGTTTACATAGCAATCCTATCTACTACGTAGTCAACAGTAAAATTGTGTAACATTTGTTTTTTGGGAGTTATAGTTATATAAAATTTAAGCAAGTTCTTCACCGCCCGGTGACGCAGTACGTAACGCTCCGTATGTTTTGAGCCCTAACATCATCATAAGACATAAAAGCCTATGCTTTTACAATAAACTAGGCACATACGGCGTTTTTAACTAAACATGAAGACTGCGTGCTAATAATTGCTGAAAGGTAAAATTTTATCGTTTTTCGTTAAATGAATTTAGCGATACAAGTGAGGATAATGATCTTTTGGAAGAATTCAGTGAATTATTAGGGTTATGGCCTTGATTTATGAATATAGAATCGCTTTCATATTCAGGTTGTAATTGTTAATCTATTAACATTAAAAGAAGTGGTGAAAAGCTTTTGGCGCTCATAGATTAAATAAGTTAGTCAACAAACCGATGACTAAAAGCATTGTCACGTTATTTTCACATACATATCACCATATTACAGCTGCGATTATAAGAAAATCACAGTCACATTTTTATTTTACCTCTCAAACATTGTCAAACACAATCGTATTTATTTGTTGTGTGTTTGTTTGTAAGAGTAGGTACAAACAACCATGACGGGTATCCTGATTTTAAATTGTGATATTATTATGATATGGATTTAAAACGATCACTCATAGGCTCGCGCGATACGGCCGCCTTGTCTCAGCATCTCACTCGTTTTTTCTAGCGAAAGCGAGATTTACTACGGTATTAAGGTCGTATCATAACAACATCAAAACTGATCACATTTTAATACTGTTTTATAGTTGTTATAAATGACCTTCAGATTTATTAGGAGAGGTAAAATCAAACTGTTTATTATAGCTTTATACGCAA
The DNA here is from genome assembly GCA_911728535.1 of Pammene fasciana. NCBI lineage: Eukaryota > Metazoa > Arthropoda > Insecta > Lepidoptera > Tortricidae > Pammene > Pammene fasciana. The sequence goes on from OU452288.1 coordinate 14,514,755, forward strand.
TCTCGCCTTGAAAATAAAGAGTTGATAAATTATCATTGCACTGGCCAAAAAAACTGCTCCGATTTTTGCATTATCATCAGATTTATTACAAAAACCAATAAATACAAAAATAAAAAAAACACAACTTTATACCTGTGACAGGTAAAACACATTGCCATGTACATTTTAAGAGGTTATTAAATCATTTGCTACATTTTAACTGTTATAAAAACAATAAGCCGTGGGGTGCCCGGCCTTAGAATTATCCCCCACCATATCGTCCCGTGGTTGCAGTAGGAGTCTGCTAAGGGAATATACCGGGAGATGGGCAGCAGCATCTTCCGGAAGCCTAAACAACAATAAACAAAAAAAACTGCGCGCGCCAACCCACCTGCCAAGCGTGGCGCATATGGCAAACCCCCCCTTTAAAGGGGAGGCCTATGTTCAGCAGTGGACATCTTATGGCTGATCATAAACAACAATAAACAAAAAGAAACTGCGCGCGCCAACCCGCCTGCCAAGCGTGGCGCATATGGCAAACCCCCCCTTTAAAGGGGAGGCCTATGTTCAGCAGTGGACGTCTTACGGCTGATGATGATGATGAAAACAATAAGTACCTACAATCATATTTGACAATGTTCTAAACTTTAGTAAGCCCCGCTTGACCCAGCCAAGTGTGGCGGAGTGCAAACCATATTACCGTGGTTAATCCTCTTATATGACAAGTTTAGTACGCCACTCTTGAACGTAGAGGTAAATACAGTAGATCAGTATTCAGTCTACAGTGGCATTGGCATCGCATCTATATAGTTCGATACCCATTGGCTTGGTTAACTGCCAGCCGGTTAAGTTTGAGTATTTTTACTATGGTTCTTTAAGAAAAGTAAATTTAAAACAGATCTGACACACCCAGGTACATTCATTCATAATGTGTTCATGTAATTTTGAAACTAACTGTTCCAATAAAAATATTAACTACATAACATGAATCAATGACATTAATTCTCCGAAACTCAGTGACCGAATATTAAACACATTTTCTTTCAATTCTATTTAGATACATATGAAATTATAGATACACTTAGATTGTTGCTATACAGTAAATTAAAATACAAATTATCAAAGAACACACATAATTTGCTTTTCCTTGTCCTATTTAATTTTTCGTTATAAAGAAAGATATCTACATACTCGTATATAAGGTACTGCATACTCGGCTAGAGGTCTTTTCTGGTGGCCATAGGTTTCACTTACGAGCAAGTAGTATATATTATATGCCTCGCCCACTGCTCTTTAAGTCCGTCAATAATTATTGTTTTGTTTTGTCACTGGATGTATGTAGATAGATAGTCCGATTGATGATTTGTTTATTTATTTGCAAAAATAAAACTAACAGGCTAACAGTTACAAATTATGAATTCAATCCACTGATAATGGTGCTCACTATACCACGTCTCGACCTCTCTGCGACACAGGATAACTAGGTCTTGTGTTTTTACAGTAGAATGCTACGGAGAAGTTTTAATACCATAAAAAGTTCAGTTAAATTAACATCTCGACCTCAAAGGGGAATGTGAGGCTTTTTGTGCCTTTATGTCAAGTAAATGGATAGGTATTTTAGTCGGCAGTGTGACCTTAGGTATGTTCACTGTCGTCTGATTTCAAATCAAGCACTATATCCGGTCTACCCAGACTGTTAATGTCTATTATCAAATTTTAATGAAAATTATGAAATTTATTGTCTCACTAATAAAAATTTACTAATAAGTTAAGTTTAGTCTAGATTTTTGGCATGTTTTGCGCAAACTGTAAAATACATTCTTGGAACTTATGAAATGAAATACGATTATTTCCAGTGGCCCATATACAAAAAACCTTAAGAGTCCGGTAAACTTTTTCGACTTTGGTCAACTTTTTGATGCTATTTTGCAGTAACTAACATAAACTCTATAATTTTGTACACATTTTATGAAAGATCGTTTGTTTTTGGATGGAATAAATACAACGATTTTTTAAGTTTATGCTTCATTTATAAATAATTCACCCTAATCTAAGACCAGTTTCGCGATTTTTGCTTGGAGAGGTGAAAAGAGTAAGGTTTTTGATTGATTAAAATTAAGTTATACAAGTACGTAAAATATATAAATACATTGAAAAATGAGTCGCCTGAGGAATAAATGTAACAGTTTTTTTCATTTTCATATATATTTTTAAGGGAGAGTATGTTTTGCTAGAGCAATTTTGCTAAAAATTGCCGAAGTTTAGGTGATATTTTTGGGAACACAATAAAGTATTTTACAAATATAAAAATACAAAAATAAACTTCACTTCATGTTTTATTTAGATAGTACAAAACATATTAGGGTCCATAACAAATAATAATGAAAAATCATACGACAAAATTGCATGAATCAACGACCTCACTAAACAAGCTCTGTAAGAATTGAGTTTTAAGGTATTAAATATTAATATATATCTACCTAATGTACTTTTTTGCAATAACAAGACTTCAAGCTATCTTAGCAAATGCAATTCATATGCATAATGTCATTATTAGCGATTTTTGTTTTCAAATCGTTACCGGACTCTTAAAGACGGTTTGGAGTTTGGATACATAATTCATTATAAATTAAAACTATTATTTAAAATTATGCGTATAGTTTGTATACTTGTATAGGGCTTCACAATTAAGTATACTTATTACGACGACCTCATAATTACGTTTCACTCCAACTGTATTGTTCCCAAATATCCGCAATACTAATGCAGTCCGTAGAGCAGAGATTACTATTTACCCGATATAGCACATTGTGAGTTGGATTGTAAATTTTGGCACATACAATTTGAAAGTAGGTAGTCACTTTTTGGGCAGTCAAGTAAAATAAAATAAAAAGTTAAATAGACAGATGGTACCCAATAAATGTAAAATTTTACCGAGCATTTCGACGGCTTATTGATTTTGAGAGTTTGTCGCGCGATAACTTTAGTACAGTTTTTCTGGACTTCATAAAATTTGTTGGGGTTGTAGCAGAGATACGTAAAACTTGAGAGTTCGTTTATGAGCAGGATCGATCAAGGGGTCTTGGAGCTAGAAGGCGCGAAACAATCATCTCAAGGGTCATGTTATACTGGTCATCCTGTTGGCAAGGAAATCGCGAGTTCTCAGTTCGAGGGAGACTAATAGTTTAAGTTTCTCTCGGCGTTTTTGATGTATGATTTTCAATTGATTAGGACTCCTAGTGGGAGTGAATCTATATCGTGTGGTACAATTACCCCTGCTTAATTAGTCACAACCAGCTCAATTAGACCAACTCACTATAAAATCTGGACGAACCCAAGTAATTACACAAGTTAAACAATAAAAGGTCGCCGGGACCTGCGCGAAGCAATTGTTTAAATTCACCAAAGGCTTATTCGAAATTTTAGAATAACAGCTTGATTTGTCATTGATACGGTAGTACCTTGACAAGGTACGCACAAAGTAGTGTCTTGCTTGCATTCAGGCCGTTTAGAGTGGCTTAGACGGTACCTAATTACAGCGAAGTATTGCAAACTATTTCCGTTAGCCGCATATATTTTGCTTGAATAGTTAAGAAAGAGCGAAAAAAAACCGCGAAATGAGAGTGAGAAGAAAGAATATGCAAGAGAAAAATGTGAGTTTCACCGTAATATTATATGTTAGATCAGAGTGAACGAGGGGCCAACGGATTTTTTTTAAATTTAGGTAATCTTTTTCGCACTAAATATAGGAATGTGATATCCAGGCTTTGTGATATTAGTAAACTTCTGCATAGCGCGTAGCAAAAAACTGCGCTAAGGAAAGTTACCTAGCAGGTTGACAGCATGCGACGACTGTGCGGGCGCGCGGAAGCGCTTACGCATGTCTGCTTGTCTAGTTTTATGCTAGCAGTGTCGTTTGTAAGTGTCTAAGTACATCGGCGCCGCACCCAGATGCGGCGCCGGTATGATACTTAACCAATTTATCATGCGCGAGCTGCAAGTCACGTCAAGCTCGTGTCAATAACAAATTAAGTACGGATTTCTGAGTTCGAATAGGCTTCTCGGTTCTGTAGGTAAACAATTTTTTGGAGTTTGGATTAATTAAGTTTTACGATGTTTTAATTGCTTTATTCTGCGTAATTACGGTGCCAAGGAGGTTTAAACATGCAACTCTATGGGTTTGTTTAGTCTAGTTTAATTTGGGTGAGTCAGTAGTCGCAATAACAGGTGATAGAATATGGTAAAATATTGATATACACTCGAGAGCAAAAATTGCGAGTCAGTAACATAAACTTTTATATCTTTAAAATGAATATCTTTAAAATGAATTCAAGAAAATGCTAGTGACCCGATACTTTTGCTCTAGAGCAGCGGCGGTGCGTGAAAAAATTTCTTAGGGAAGCCGGAGCTTAATTTGATTTAAATTTTCTTCATGAGCTGTAGGAAAACTGCTCGGGTGCCTGAAAATTAGGCAAGCCGACGGGAATCGTGTTCTATGGACGCGCCGCCACTGCTCTCGAGTGTAATAAGACATATTATGTTCATTCGATAAAATATTGTTATTCTAAGTCTCGAGTAACCTATTAAGCTGTAATAAAGCTATAGACTACGGCCGTATGCAACCGCATGGCGCGACGGTGTGCAAGCGTGACAGTGCTATACACACGCAGAGCGCTATACTGACGCCGTATGCAGAAACCTCAGCAGTGTGAAAGATGCCTAACGTTATTATTTACAAAGGCGAGTAAGACGGAGTGACAGAAGAATTTAGAAAATCCTTCACTTCTAATTAATAAATCGGTGGCGTGTTACATTAATACGGCGGGACTATTCTGACTGAACTAAACCATCATCCAATCACTCGAACAGAATCAATAGTCGTCAAAATTTCATTATTGCACAAACTATTTCCTACACAAACCCGGCTAGTTGCAACTAAACTACGAACTTCCAACATTCAATATTCCGAACCTTTACATACTGGAGCTTTCAATAAACCGAACTTCATACTTGTAACACAAAGATCACTTGCGTCTTAGATCAGTATTCTCCCCGCCGTTGCGGCCAGATCCGGCCCACGAGTGTTACATTTTGCCCCGCGAAAAGGAATTACCACCTTAAGAGTCTTAGTTTCCACTGTAGCCTTATTTTTGCAATTTGCAAATATAAATGTTTAATCTTTAGTACAATCATATCCTCGAAATGCAAGTGAGAGCGAATGGCATGACTATGGGCAGCATATTTCGAAGTCTATCGGAGATTGTCTTTAAACTAAACTTGTGGCTAACTATAGGTTAAATACGGGAATGCACCAATATACAAAGTTACTCTACTTGATACCCAAATTAATATCGCTCTTGTGTCCCAGACATAAAGGCACTATAGATGTTATTAAACTGCTAAGTTAAGTTGGCGAGTTGTGTGAGGACTTGAGGAGAGGGACTATGGACTTTATATTGTATAGTTATAGGTTATAATTAAGTTAGTTGTCATAAATCGCATTGACATATTTTATCTAAGGTAAGTTAGAGATCCACTGCTGGGTGCTGGCACCTGGGCTTGCAAAAGAGTTTGGTAGAGACCCACTGCTGGGCAGAGACTTGGGAGGGTTTGGGCTAAAGTAGGTAGGTAATATCCACCTTTGACTAACAACACACTTTTTGACTGACTCATTACTTGACCGGGGATAATCTACATAATATGTTACGAATCGAATACGTAGTAAATATGAAATTAAAAATAAAGCGGAGTATTGTAAACGGTAGGACTCAAATCAGTACCTATACATCGCATCCGAACGAAATTTCTTCGTAGATGTGTGCAGTTTTTATTTAAAGTATCGCCAACGTGATCGTCGTGACAATTAGTAAAATAGGCATCAAAAAATATTTTACACTTACTACTAGGAACATTTGTATAAATAGTTTAGTTACCAATAGTTTTAAGTAAGGTCTAGATAGCGTAGCAAATTATAAATTTATGTTTACTTAAGCAATGTTTTTTTTCGTCTTAATAAAGAGTATTTGGTTCTTATGAAATCATAGGTACAGTGAGATTTATTGATGATCGAAAAATAGAACTAGCTTTAGAGATTTTTCAAAAACATCTTACTACGAGCAGGGCTTTGCACCATTAAAAAAACTATGTATCTCACCTCATCTCACTCATTTACGAGTACGTTGTACCTGCTGGACTAGCAACTTAAACTTAATTTTACGTAAACTTATATCTAGCAACGAAGTGGTAAAAGAAGAAAATAAAAATATGTCACCAATTTTTCCTTTCGACATTTAAGTGCCAACAAACTTCGGGATTTCAAGTTTTGAGAGAACTAACCACCCAATGAACCTCACCGTGAAAACTGCAGGTCTAAAGTTTTACTTTCTTTTGTTTCTACCACCTTACACTTTATGATGGATGACATTAAGATGCTATAAGAATTTAAGTTGTGAAACTAACCAGCTCTAATAGTTTTAAAACTTAATAACTTTCTAAAATGGGTGAGAAAATGACATGATCTTTATCGAGAAGTTCTTAGTTTCCTACCTCATTTCATCGGGTTACAATCTAAACGGATTAGTACGAATAGCCATACTTTTGACGTTCCCCGCCCCCACAAAAACCGGCAGATTTTTTTGTATAGAAAGTAATAGACATGGCTTCTCCGGGTTGAATGCTCTAAGTCGCAACAGTTTTCGAACTTCTAACCTAAAACTAGTAATAGAATGCCGTCCAATGTTTGCAGTTTTATTTCATGTCATTGTATGACATCCATCCTTCAAGTCAAATAAACAAATAAATATTATGAGACAATCTTACACAAAGCAAGCTAATCCCACAGTAAGCTCAATAAGGCTTGTGTTGTGGGTTGTGGGTACTAGGCGACGATATATGTAATAGATAGGTATAGATAAATACTTAAATACACAGAAAACATTCATAACTCAGGAACAAATTTAATATCCGTGATAAGCACACAAATAAATGCCCTTACCAGGATTCGCACCCGAGACCTCCTGCTTCATAGGCAGGGTCACTCCCGACTAGGCTAGGGGCCGTCAAATACCAGAAATTACACGCATTGTCCATTGCAATGAAAAACTTAACTAACTAAGAACCACTCAACTGTTAACCATTTTTTCATTGTAATGGAGATTTCTAACTAATTTGTAGTATTTTACTAATCCGCTTTATAAAAAAAAGTAAAAAATATGATCAGTAAAAATATTCCATTAAAAATATTTATGTGTTTAAATAATTGTCAAACAAATTGAAATCAAACAACCAAGTGAGAATGAAGTGAAGTGAGATTTCGAAAAGGCTAAATAGTCAAACAAATCACCGCAAGTCAGACAACTATGGCTTTATTTATACATCAATTTTAGACTATCAGTAATATGTAAACATATATACGCTTTTCAACCTTAAGTCAAGGGAATAAGACTTAATTGTGTCTACATATTTATGATCGCCAGCGAAACTACAACACATTTCTGCCTTAATGAGAAATTGCCTATAGTTTGAGGGTCTAATGTTTAACTTTCTCTAATTGTTTGCTTGGGAAGCAACTTCCTACTCACTACAATTCGGACCGGCAACACGCCTTCATTTTCCCCTCTGTCGCCCGCATTGCGGTCAGAGAGAGGGGAGGAGAGGTCCAACTTGTACAAGTCGTTCTAAAGTAATCTCGCCAAAACCGATGTTACATGGGAAACTTTTAATAGGATTAATATTTAATTTATTTATTAGTTGTTGAAACGTTACGCATCATTTGGAGCTACAAATTTATTGTGATGCTCTTATAGTTTAAGGATTTAATAGAATCGTTTAATTTATTGGATTAGCAGTTTCAGTGTAGCGGTGTAGATTAATTTATTACTTATGTTGTACTAAGTATAATAAGTCGCGCGTGCAGTGCTAATAATATATTATATTATTAGCACTGCACGCGCGACATGTTTCGGAGAGCTCAGGTCTCCATTCTCAAACACTAAGAGTGCTAGGCGAACCGATTCACGACCCGTCGTTACGGCGCGGCGCAGTGATATGCAGTGATAATAGTGTTAATATGTCTCACGAAAGTTTAAATTCAGTAGGTTTATATTATGATGTATGTTTATGAAAATAAATATTTTTGCTAGTAACCCACTGAACTATTTTACTGCTATGACATTGAATTGAACGTGGTTTTATGATGATGATCATGGTAATTTTCAATTTGAGATGAGGTCAGGTGGGGTAAGGGAAATATAATTTATTTTGTCCCGGGATAAGTAAACAGTATATCAATTCCATAAACACGGAAAAAATAGTGTGTTAGCAAAGTACCAATTTGGCTCGGTTAAAATATTTTTGGTTATATACAACCAAGTCTTATTTAAATCACGCAATTAAGCTTTGTTAATTACAAACAAGCAATTATTGCTAACTATTCTTGGTTATTTTTACCAAGCACTTATTTAAATCCAAATAAGTGTCCTAGTAAATCGTACCCTTGGTAAAACAAAGCCACATCTGCAAAATGTCTACTTTACAGGAGAGAGGTTTTAAGATTGCATGAGTGAATTTTACTGATAACTTTTTTATTTTCAAATTTTGCGTTTTTATCTATATGTATGCAACGAATTGAATGCGTTATATCCGATCTTATTTAATTAATTATTTTGGAAGTTAGTACGACGGATGTGCACTTACGGCTTTGTTTTACCAAACATCAGCCGACGTATCTGCAGATCCGTCGTTATTTCACGAAATACTACATGTAGTATGTGCACATGTGTCTTTGTTTTATGAAGAACTCTGTGAAACATGTGCATAAACGTCGTTATTTGACAAAAAAACTTCAATATTATGAGGTTGCATTTGAATAAAATAGTAGATTTGTTTAAATTATTAAATAATAGATACAATAATAAAATGAAACAATTATTATTAAATCAATATCAGTATTCAAATCAGCATGACACATGATATTTAAAATAAAAATTCTTACTCTATTATATTAACAATACAATAATTTGAACTAGGATAGGATAGTTTGACGATAAATATAAGTATATACAATTGTGTTATTTAAAAAAATAAACATAAACATGTAATAATTTTAACTATGTATATCCATATTATCCATAAAACAACAGTTCTGTGTCTCGTACATTATCAAATGGAGATATTTTTTTGGAAAAAGGTCACCAAAGATATAAAATAATTAAAAAATAACACAAGATGCATTATAGAAAAAAAACCTCGATCAATTAAATAATCAGAATATTACTTGCAACAAATAATTTTGGCGCCTCCTTCGCTGTCATATTTCATATTCATCACCATCAGTAAAGTTTGTGCAGGTCTTGAGCGGAAATATTACCAATAACGCTATGTTGGTAGGTACAGTTCTTCATAAAAGGGTACATAAATATTAGGTGCAACCACGCTTCACCTGTTTACATAGGCTTATGAGATCGTTGTACAGTCGACGCTAAAGATATACATTTACATAATACCTTACTCTTTTGTAATAATGTGTAAAAGTCAAACATATCTTTGACGACGACCGTGCGTAACGCTACAGGGGCCGATTTATGACTTTAGAGTGCTAGAAATCAAATAAATTAAGCTCAAATATACTCGTACACATAAGTTTGTCATATTTATTTTGGCATGAAATTACTAGGTAATTTAGCTAAATTACCACCAACCATGATCTTAAGTTAAACGTAGGCGTTTAACCATATTTTTATTGAATATTACAACCATTTACATAAAATAAAAACTAATATTATGGCAAACCATGATCTTAAATTCTTATCGCTGATATTTTTGAAACACCATTATATCATTTTGAACTGAGTTTTAAGTATCAGAGTCAAATGCTAGAATATCAAATCGCCCCCCCAGGCAAGGGTTTACTATTGTAGGCTTTTGCTAAAACTATAGGCGCTATATTTTGTAGTCGTGTTCTATAATACTTTCGTAATTTCCAATTAAATTTCAGTCCAAAGGTATCAGTTTTGGTAACAGCTACTAAACTTCTGTGACACTCAACCGGCTTATGTTTTCACCTTGAATATTTTTCTGCCAAAGCCGATCATTAATTGATCTGGAGTCTTATTGTTCAACAAGTGGTATGTTCATGGTCAGGTGGGCCACCACCTGAGAAGTTGTTTCTACTCTACATGGTATAAATAATCCTCAATGACGAGGCTCTTTCAATTACCGAAAGCACACCATCACCTTCAATATCGGCATGCCCAACTTCGAGAAATGTTAGGCATAGAGAAAGAACAGCAAAGACTGCTAAATCATTTTCTTGATCTGTAAAAGGCATTGATTGGGGTAACAGATTACTCAAATGAGGTTGGGGACATGGTCTGATAGTGGTGAGGGACGTTGATGAACCTGAACAAATCTACTCACAACGTTTCTGACGCATCTTCGTGTTAGATTAATCTGAGTTGTTTCTAGTCTCAAAACTTTAAAAAAAACAGGCGTATTAAAAATCTTATGCTGGTCATGTTCTAAACTCCATTACCTACTTACTATTATCTCCACAACGGCGATAGACAGAAGATGGCATTGGACTAGAGTGTTAACTGTGTCTTGTAGAAAGTTTACAATAGACGTAGCCGAAGAGCAGTCAAAGCTGGAACCTGGTTCGATATGGAGTGCTGTCTGACCCGAAACTGCTACAAAGACCATTTCTTTCATCCGGCTGGCATGGCAGAACTCACCTTAACCTGGTACAGGGACTATTATTTCATTCATCTGGTTGGTAAGATAGAACTGACCTGAAACTTCTACATGCTACACTGATGTTATATAACGTAAAAAAAACAGTGTAACAAGGATGTCATTATTATGACATTAGGTATAGCGGCAACGGCATCCTTCTGTGTCGTATAACATTTTGTAACATCAGTGTAGCAGCAGCATTCATTAAATCTGGCTGAACGGTATATATAACTTCTTAGGAATAGGTTCTTTATCTTATCTTGCTCCGAGTTGGTTTTACCGAAATTTTACTCGTCAAATGATATACCTACCCCAAAAATCCACGATTCTGTACTGTACCCAAGAACGATTTAGAAATAAAATTAGCCATTTATCCCTAAGTATAAATAGACAATGAAAAGAAATATTTTAAAAGTAAATTTAAACTTTATCGGCCATGTTTTTTACCAAGCTAAGTTTAATTCGTACAATGTTTGATACTAATAAAAACAAACGGAAGTAAATAAATTTATTGTAAAATAATATTGTAATAGGTAAATGTATGATGTAAAATCATATTTATATCAGATAAATAAAGAATTGTGGCATTGGTACATGAAATATATCTTTTTTGTGGATTTAAACTTTCTGATATCGACGGATCTTAGATTACTACCTAAAATAACGACGCATGTGCACATATAATACCTACCGTATCCGTCAAATAACGCAGCATATTGACATACGACTATGAATAGTTCGTGCAACATAATTGTAAGTGAACATACGACCATCAATTTAAGAAACGATAAAAATACTTCAAATTCGTAGTAGAACATTAAGATAATACAATTAACAGCTTAGTAATGTATTTTTATTAGGGTCAATCAACTATTCTTTGTCAGCGAAATTTCGCATACCTCGACTAATAGTGATAAAAATAAATTATGCGGTTTATTTTTAACTAAGTTATGCACTTTATATAAAATACAGATAAACATGCTACGAATTGCAATCTCTTCTATCACATTTTAATACGTTATATCTTCGTTAATGCCAGTGACCCAGTGGACATAGGTGTCCCTCACTTTTGTATGAAAATAACGGCTCTTCCGCTGGGTCACCCATTTTTTTAATGAATAATGTATCGTTATTATTTATTTTCCTGAACTGGTATGCGTGTAAAGGATCTTGATTCATGTTGACATTGTTATAACCCACAAAAGTTAAACTAATAATGAATAAGGGCAATTCTCGCAAAAAACAAGAAAAAGTTGATTGACCCATTAATACGTTAAAAATCAACAAAGAATATCGTATGTGATCATGCGACTGGTAATTTTATTGCAACAATTAAAACTTTATCAGCCGTATGTTCACATGTGACTTTCTTGTACAAGACTATATTTTAATTATTTTAAAAATACTAACCATTGTTATTTCTATTTTGGCATCTATTTTTGTTAATTTTGATCAAGTGCGCGACAAATTCTTATAGTCCGGGAACACTGACGCGACTGACTTTACGACGGCGCGCGCGCCGGACTGCGCTCGCGGAAACGCCGTAAAAGAACGAAGCATACGCATTTGTTGCATTGTTTTACGTCTACTGATTACTTGCGTCGTTTTCCGCTTAAATTATCTCAGAAACTAACAATGTTAAAAATAAAATTCTTTTTGTATGATGTAGAACGCACTGTTTTAAGACTATTTCCGCAATAAAAGCACTTTTGACCTATAGTCACATGTTGCATTATTTTACCAAGGGTGCGAAATATAACCCTTCCCTGATTCCCTTATTTATTTTTAACTAATTTAATGGTGTAGTTTCACATACGTAAGTTAGCCAAGTTGACTTCTTTGATTTAAGCAACGAACTTTGCAGGCTCCATGCGAAGCGAGTCACTCGGTTGTAAATAGCAAAAACTTATTTATTTCTAGCCGTTTCATTTTCTCAGTGAACGTGTTCCCGTTACCCGGGGGTTTCAACTTACCCCACCTGACCTTATTTAATTGCACTTAGTAGTAATAGATATTAGTGGTATTAGGTATAGGTACCTATCTACGAAGCATATTATACCTGTCCATATATTTGAAGGTCGCCGGAAGACGCTGGATGCAAGTCGCTTCCGACTGATACTTATGGAGGTCCAAAGGGGAGGCCTATGTTCAGCAGTGGACGTCTTATGGCTGAGATTATGATGATGATGATGATATATTTGAAAAATACCATTTTAAATAGACCCGGTTAGGTGTTCACATTTATTGAAAACACAAAATACTAAAAATAGTTACAATACAATTACAACCTATTACTTGCTGTATTTTATATTTTAAGATACTTTTAATTTTACGTCTGAAAGACACAGGTACCTATAAATTATACGCCTACAATTTAGCAATATTCCAGTTTTGTACACACAAAATATTGGTTAAACCTAACTAACTAATTAATGGTTCTAATCAACTAGTACTCGTATAAACTCTCGGATTTAATTTTCTGTTAATTAGTACTAAAATTCTCAATCAAAATTCACCACTAAATATTTGCCACTGACGGTTAATGGTTATCTATGGTATCATTTATGTTTAAATTAGTATTTATTTTTTTATTATTATTATTAGGAGCCTGTAATGTCCCACTGCTGAGCAAAGGCCTCCCCCCGGTTTTTCCAATCCTCCCGATTCTGTGCAGCGTCTGCCAGGTCCCCACTTTGAAGTGGGCTGCCACTCGGTGGCGATCTTGGCACACAGCTCGCTTGGCATGCGGCAGATATGACCAGCCCAGTCCCACTTTAGCTGGCCGTTTTCCGACCTACGTCGACAATTTGGGTTTTGGAGCGCAGCGTGAAATTATATACCTAAAACGTTCATAAGTGCATTGTAATGTGCCTAAATTGAAGAATAAATATCTTTTATCTTTTATCTTTTTAATACATATTGGTTTGGCTTAATTAAGCATATTAATGTTAATTTCTTTTTCACCTCAGCAGTTCGAACAAGCCTGCTTTCCTCACTCCCTGGAGTGACGAAAGTGCGACTTTCATCACTTCATGGAGTGACGAAAGTTGCTACTTTCGTCACTCCAGGGCGTGAAATTTTGTTTCTAGAAGGTTTTCGTCATAATGATGATGCCTTTCATTCGGGAATGTAAATAAATGTGTTTTTTTAACTTTAATATGTTCTCACTACTGAGGTGAAAAGTTGTATGAGTCACACGAGAGGATTTTTTTTACATCTCGTGTTCTAGAGATCCCTCGCTACGCTCAAGATTCAAACCTAGAATCACTCGCTTCGCACGTGATTCAATTATAGAATCTTTCGCTTACTCGGGACGTCGGGACTCAAAATCAACACTCGCAAGAAAAACCAACTTTCCTCTCTTTTTGCACAAATAACTATTGTATAGCGGAACATAACACAAATTGGAAACAGATTCATTACAAATAATAAAACATACAGAAAAACATACGGGTCAAAATGAGAAGCTCCTTTTTTTGAAGACGGTGAAAAACAACTGTGAAGGACTCTGAAAAACCCTAGGAGGGTCCAGAGTCCTTCAAGTTAATTTCTCATATGCTGTGGATAGGGTAGACCGAGGAAAATCGGGTCACAGGGTAAAAAGGATCAAGAAGCATTTTCGTCAAATTAAGATCGCAGTTACCTACAGACATACTATATCCCGCGTCCGCGGTGGCGCAACCTTATAAATTTGAAAAAAACTAGCTTAACTTGACTTTTTTCCGCCCTGTGCTTCCGATTCACCTCGGTGATATCCTAACTGTTACAAACTTGTGGCATTTTGGTTTGTTGAATTTATTTCAATAGCATAGGGGACATCTACGTGTATATAATATACATTATAATAGTTTTGGTCTTAAGGGTCAGCCAAATAAATAATAAATATGGATAATCCTGGACACAACGCGCATAGTCCGAAGGTTCCTCACTCTGCGGCCCTAACCACTGGCAGCTTGGGCCTTGCTCCGTTGCCGGCGGCACCCTAAGTTAGGTTTTTTATCACGTTTTTATTGATTTGTTTGTTTTAGATGTATTTTCTATTCTACTTTTATAAAAATATTGTAAATAGCCTAACCTGAAAAAAAAAGATAAACACAGAGAATTTCGTTTTGTGGTTAATACCTATGAAACTTCGTTAGAGTAGCTATAACAAATAAGTGGTGGAGCCAAACAAACTCAATAAGCATAGACGTAAATATAAACAGAGTCATTTACTCTACAAGCCTACAAACTGTAAACAGAAAGTATGAACCACATAATCCACTAACTACGCGTTTAATATTAATGGGTTGGGGCGGGAAGCACCTGCGACCAACTATAAATGTTTAACAAGACCCGCTTGATATTTACGGTATCGATCGTGGTCAAATGGTTAGGTCAAATGATAAGATAGTTTACTAACCTATTGACCTGGCTAACACTAGGCTAATTTGATTGTATAATTTGTTATAACATTTAACACTTTTTCGTTATGTACTATTTAATATTAGATAAGTTTGTTTAGAGTAAAAAAAAAACAAAGATCCCGACGAATTGAGGATGGAAGGAGGAGGCTCCTTCGAAATCCTGAAGTTGAGAAGAGAAATGGCAGCGTTTAATCATTTATTTTACCAGACTTCATTTGGAGGTAGAGAATATCACGAAAATTAATTAATGAATAGCAACAAAACGATGTGACGGCGGAAGTCAAATAATATTTATTTACCTTGAAATATGAACCGTTACTTTATTCTATGTTGACATTTGTTGAGCCGTCAGTTTTCCAAAATGACTAGTGAAACTTATGCGTCGGAACTCAAGGTAAATGGATTTAATTTGCTATTGATCCGAATTTGTTTTTGATATTAAATTTTAATTTGATATGAAAAGTATAATTATTAGTAAATTACACTTCCGTCACAAGTATTTTTTTTATTTAGTTTTATAAGTAGAATTTAGTAACTATAATTATATTCTAAACCTAAAATAAAATACTCGATACCTATTGAACAAGATTGGGCTAAAAACCACTCCCAAGAAAAAAAGTATTTGAGGCGTAATCTAAGAAGTTTAATAATGGAGCCCTGATTTTTATTTTCATTCGTCGTGACTTCATTTTCTGGTAACTGAATTGTCTGAATAGTAAATAACAAGTTAGCTACTTAGCTTGACAGCTTCTGTTAGCCTAAATATTAAATATGCTCGGGTTTTTGTCGCCTGTCATAGTTGTCACCTTCTAACAAGTATGTAAGTGCGAAAGTGACGCGATAGGCGATAAAATGGCAACCATGGATGGCCTTCGATGTTTAGAATTTATCAGTCAAAATTAGGTATATAAAATCCCGAATAAGATCTCATCGAAATCAAAGTTCAGCAAGCATTAGACCCAACAACTATGTCAGAGTAAACGTTCGCCGACTTACAAATATTTGCGGTGAAATGACACATTACCAGCAAAGTGACAAAGTCCTAACATCCATTGGGGCGTGTGATTGTTACAACTTTGTCAGTCCGGTAGTTTAGACAATGTTAGTTGGACGGTTTGGAGAACCGTTAGCTCGGCGTTATGTGTTTTAAAGTGATTTTGGGAGATTTCGACTTCGTTTCTAGATAGCTGGGTACATTCTAAATAATAGTCAATTAATCTATATAGTTATTATATGGAAGTCGTACCTTTGAATTTCGAATGTGATATTAAATAAGTAACTCACAATTTTTTTTGATACACAGTTTTATCGCTGCCTGTACCTAGTAGCATTGTCATGTACACTACGGAAGTGGTTGAAATTTAACTTACATGATTTGATGCGTATAATGACACAAACAAATAAACCGGGTCAAGCTAAAAAAACTGTGTAAAAAAAATATGTTCAAATTCAGAAAAATCTATCCGACGCCACTCCACACCAATCTATTCTATCCATACTATGGAATATGGATTATAAAATTAAATTTTAAATTACCCCTCCTTATTGGAGAAATGTACTCCGGAACCGTATTTCAATAGGTACTTTACAAATTAGTAAGTATCCAAAGATAATGAATGTATCCCACTGACCAATGTACTTATGTCACCTAAATATACTTCACTACATAGTATAAAACAAAGTCGCTTCCTGCTGTCTGTCCCTATGTATGCTAAGATCTTTAAAACTACGCAACGGATTTTGATGCGGTTTTTTTTAATAGATAGAGTGATTCAAGAGGAAGGTTTATATGTATAATTGCACCCGCGCGAAAGCCGGGGCGGGTCGCTAGTTTAAAATAATAAGTAGTTAGGTAAGTAGCATACGTAAAATCCTGAAATAAATTGTAAAAATTTCACTCATTATTTTAAATTCTTGTTTGTCAATATACCCAGACACCCATAGTGAAAACATAAAAAAACTTGGAGGTCAAATTTTTTTCTCATTTCAAAGGTCCTTTAAATCTTGTTCGAGATTAATTCAATATCCAAGATTGCGTAAAGATGAAAAGCTTTAAGGTAAATAGCAGAACTTAGCCTTTGAAAATATGTTTTAAGTAAATAAGATAAATGCTACCTATCTTTTTTCACAGAAGGACTATGTTAAAATTTAGTCATGAATTAAATCTTTTCTTATTTATTTTTAAACAGTGTTAACAAATTTAAATTCTTCCACGAATATGTTTTAAACGTAACTCTTATGTACATATATTTGAGCGGAATTCAATTATTCATAGACATTATAGAAAAAAAAGCAGGAAATTTGTCTATGGTAGCTGTATTTTTTGAATGGAACTACAGACAATATTCAGCCAGATATCCGTCTTCCGGCTGACTTTTCTCTATGATAGCTGAATTTCGCTAAGTTTTAGAGCGCTTTAGGTATAGATTTAAAAGTGAAAAGGCACTTAAATTACAAAATCAACATTATATATAACTATTTTGCCGATTCACAAGTATTTTGTATGAAAATAATGTTGAACAACGCTTGCGTTATGTAAATAAATAAATAAATAAATATTTGGGGACAATCTTACACAAATCAACCTAACCCCAAACTAAGCAAAGCTTGTACTATGGGTGCTAGGCGACGATATACATAGATAGATAAATACATACTTATATACATAGATATCATCCATAACTCAGGAACAAACTCTTCCATTGCACACATTACCTATATATTCGAGTAGGTAGTTTTGCCGTAAAGCAAAATAGTTAATTGGCTACGGGTAAGTTTAATCGCAGTCGTAATTCTTCGTTTACAGCGTAGTTAGTGTTAACTACCTACACTTAACCTTAACAAGTAAATACATATTGTTACTTACTATGTAGGCCTGTGATGTTGTGTTTCTGAACCCTTTAGTGTATTCGTTTCACTAACGTACTAACACACGTTAAAAATGGTTCGCCCGCTTGGCCGACTTCACTGGAGTGAGCGAATAATTAATCCGTGTTTTAACGGTGTCATATTCATGCAAGCGATTATCATTGTTCCATCATAGGCAAATTTTGTTAACAAAACCCTTTTTTTCATTTTTTTGATGCTACTATGTCAAAATTGGTGGAAAATAGCATGTTCTTAACATTGGTTGTCGGAAGACAGTCATTTTGATGACAAAAGAAGGTAATGTTGCTGAAAAATCTGTAAAAAAATAATACTTAAAAAAATAAGAATCGATCTTTCAGTCTCTTAATCTTATGTATAACAATCAAAATGTCGTTAACGACATTTTCTAGATTTCAGTGTCGAATTTTATGGGCACAATATGTTTTCAAGCGTCTTGGCAACCTGACCCTCAACCAGAAACCTTAGTGTATTCGTTTCACTAAAGTAACGTAACGATTGCGTTTGCGTTAGGTCTTAATTTGTATAAGATTCTTAACACAGCAGATCAAGCGGGATGTATCGAAAACTAAATCAGCGAGTATCTATAGAAATATCTCTACTCGGTGGTTTAGTTTTCGATACGTTCCGCTTGGTGTGCTGTGTTAAAAATTCCATACAAATTAAGACCTAACGCAAACGCAATCGTTACGTTACGTTAGTGAAACGAATACACTAAGGTTTCTGGTTGAGGGTCAGGTTGCCAAGACGCTTGAAAACATATTGTGCCCATAAAATTCGACACTGAAATCTAGAAAAAGTCGTTAACGACATTTTGATTCTTATACATAAGCTTAAGAGTCGCCAGGACGCTCGCGTTCCCATACAAACGTAGTTCAGCTCTCATTTTAAAACGACATGCTTTAGAACCATGAAATTTGGCATGGGCATTTAAGTAGTACAGATCTATGTCGGTAATTCATTTTCGTTGCTAAAAATTGTAATACAAAGAAAATACAGCCAGATACAGATTTCCATACAAAACTTATTTTTGCTATATTTTCTTTGTATTACAATTTTTAGCAACGAATGCTAATTACCGACATAGCTCTGTACTACTAAAATGTCCATGCCAAAATTCGTGATTCTAAAGCACGTCGTTTTAAAATGAGAGCTGAACTTGTATGGGGACGCGAGTTCACGCGAGCGTCCTGGCGACTCTTAAGAGACTGAAAGATCGGTTCTTATTTTTTTTAAGTATTAATTTTTTACAGATTTTTCAGCAACATTACCTTCTTTTGTCATCAAAATAACTTGGAAACAAGCTGTGATTCTGACAACCAATGTTAAGAACACGCTCTTTGCCACCAATTTTGACATAGTAGCATCAAAAAAATTAAACAAAGGGTTTTGTTAACAAAATTTGCCTATGATGGAACAATGATTATCGCTTGCATGAATATGACACCGTTAAAACACGGATTAATTATTCGCTCACTCCAGTGAAGTCGGCCAAGCGGGCGATCCATTTTTAACGTGTGTCCTAGATGCAGAAGCAGTCGAAAATATGGAGCTTAATATATCTAGTTAAAAATAGGATAATATTTTCTTATTATTGAAAAATTAAAATCATCAGCCAATTGCACGTGCAGAACTCAGATTATATACTTATATATTTTATGGCTAGGATAAGGTCATTTATTGATGCTTGCAACTACCCAGCGCATCATGTCATTTGTCAGTCATATTGCTCGTGCTTAAACAAATTTGCCAAATGCACAGCCCATGTCAGGGGGGCAATTTTTGAAATTCGAGCGCTCGAATCTCACATTTAAAACTCTGTCTAAAACGGCGAAAATGGTGTTTTAAAAACAAAGAGCGATGAAATTGAAAAAGCATGATTATTAAAACTATTAATTTTAAGTAAAAATAATAGCCACAAACTTTTGTGTGCGATTATTTTCGATCTTTATTTTCTTGAATTAGAGCGCTTGGAACTCAAAAATCGCTCCCCTGGTCTATTATGATGATAACAAGCCCTGTTCATATCACCAGTGAAAAGTAATCTCTCGAACTCAAAGCAGCTCAACTGCCTCAATTTACCTCACAATATTGATATCAGCCACACTGAGAAAAAAACACAAGCGAACTACTTCGGCTATTCCATCAATAACCAAAAGGTAAAGTTTATTTGATTATAACACTTTGGTAAGTAATAAGCCTTAGTTTTGAAGTCACAAAACTTAAGTTACTAGAAGACGAAGATAGGTTCCTGGTAACAAAAAAAATTTTTCGTGCACTGGGAAGAAATTCCATTTCTGGGAAGAAGCGCTGGTAGCCATGCGGTAAGACGTCCGACTTTCAACCCGGAGGTCTCGGATTCAAACCCCGGCTCGTACCACTGAGTTTTTCGGAACTTATGTACGGAATATCATTTGATATTTACAATACCAGTCGCTTTTCGGTGAAGGAAAACATCGTAAGGAAACCGGACCTAATCCCAAAAAGGCCTAATTCCCATCTGGGTTGGCTTTCGTGAAAACTAGTGTCTATGCCAATTCATGGGATTAGGTTGTCAAGCGGACCCCAAGCCGGGATAAACGCTAGGAAGAAGAAGAAGAGACTGGGAAGAAATTCCATGACTAAAGAAGTGGCCTGACACACGAAGGAATAGTTATTTGTTATACAAGGGGTGAAAGTTGTATTTTACGTGCGAGTGTTATTTGAAACACGAGCTAGCGAAAGGATTCTATTATTGACCACGAGCGAAGCGAGTGGTTCAAAAATAGAATCCTGAGCGTAGCGAGTGCTTTAATACACGAGACGTAAAATAACTTTCACCCGTGTATAACACAAAACTTTTCACCTCACTACAGCGAGGAAAATAAGAAAAAGGGTGCATTTTGCTCGGTTTCCCGTAATTCCTCAGGTGTTTAATACTTCTTCATCACTCGAATCACTAATTTTTAACAAAACAACCTAGAAAAACATGCGAATATTTAACGTTGATATGATGGATGAATTGAAATGAAAAGTTTTGACGTAAAAGGTTTTATTAAATGTCAGATGCGTTTTGTTCGTACGTAGACTTATTCGGCTGTCAGAACAATTTATCCGTTTTTACAAAAGGAATGAAGATTAATGTTGAATGCTGATATTTATGAATTAAAATAAAGTTGTAAGACTGTATTAAGTGTTTTTACTCGATGCAATTCATTAATTGCGATGTTAAAAATTCTGCACTTTTAACGTTTTACGTTTTGTTAGCTGTCAAATGTCACTTAAGCCACTTGTCACTTATGTCAAAACTCTTTCACCACATGTGGATAAAAAGCGATTTTCACAATAGATATTAAACAAACAAAAAGGGCTTTCCGAGCTAGTGAGGTGAAAAGATATGGATAAACCTCTATTTATAAAAGAAATAAGGTTCATATTTGGACAACAAGTATCTTGCAACCGGGACGCATCTCAAGATTGTCGCAATAGAGACAAATGTCCGTCCTTTAATTAGAAAACTTCACTGGACACCGAAATTAAACAGCATCGAGATTACAGAGCAAGTAAGAATGGGAAAAAGCTATTTATTTACCGGATTTTCCTTGCGTCTTAAATTCATGGTGGATAGCTGTGAATATAGAGAGGGTGATAAATGTTATAGTTGCAGAACTGTTACTATCGCGTGGGGATGTTCGGAAACTCAGATGTTTAAAACTTTAAGGATCACAAGGTTTTCATTTCGTTAAATATTTGATCCAAATACGTAACTTTAAATACATTCGGATGTCACGTGATACTTATTGTTTACTGGGCTACACACGTTACACTAAATACAATTTGTGTTGTACAATTATGTCTCTCGCAGAGCGCTCGCAGTGCAGTGGGATATTTGAAGAAGCATGGCTTACGATCACGTAAGTATACTGTACCGGCGCAGTCTACTCGAGTCATATTTACTCTGAACCAGCTGAAGATTTGCTTAACAACATTGAGGTTATACATTTTCTCTCAATTCTGCATTATCACACTATTTATTTTAATAATATTTTCGATATCAAGCTGGTATGGATACTGCTATAGATACAAAATACACACTCGATTTATAACATAAAGTTTAAGACGTGTTCGACATTAACGTTCTTTCAGTATGGTGATAGGTATTTTTCCTCTGATCAGAACCCTTAATGCATTCATTTCACTAAAGCAAACGTAACGACTGCGTTTGCGTTAAGTCTTAATTTATATCGGATTTTTAACACATCAAATCAAGTTCTGTTGAGGATACAAATAGCAAAACGTAAAAAAAAATATACTAAGTGAATGGGTAACACATAGTATTTAAACTAAGTACGCAAGCTCTGATGCTTTCAATAACGACTTTCACGTACGGTTAAAACATCACATAAATACGTGGTTTCCAAATTAATTGGGGCCTTTTGACGTATTAAGGCACTCGTCGTAATTAGAGGGATGAAGTTAATTCGGGGCGAAATTGCTCGGAAATTAACAGACAGGAATGAAATGGTGTTTACGATTATACCTGGCGTTGACGCAGCCTTTGTGAATGGTTTATTTTAACGAAACGTTAAAAATTAACGGCTTGATCTCTTTGTATTGTTTTGTATTGTAGATAAACTTTGAAAGTTTTTTGGTGGTTTTAAATACAGCGTGTATTTTTGATATTACCACATAACCTATGGGTAGTTAGTATAGACCCTAATAAATAAACATACTTCCATAAGTTTTATTAAAATTTTACGAATTTTATTTTTCCATATAAAATATTTCAGCACGCAATGTATTGCTCCTACCTGATTACTTTGCCTTTAAAACGTCACAATTGATATGTGTCACATTGTACTGTATACGCAGTACATTGCTGAGTGAAATAAATTAAAAAATTAATTACTCGGTGTTAATTAACAATTAACTAAATATTTATTGCAATGTCGATTTAAGACATCAAAACCTGTAATATCAAATATACACGCGGTATAATTGAACTATTACAATCAGATATGTAGGTTAAACTCATTACAAAATCTTATATTCAATATGGTGGATGAAGTCATGGGTAAAAAAATTTACCGTCATGTGCGATTCGACGACTTTTCGGAAGTTAAAAAGAAACGTATTTTGAATCGCATCGAATATTTTTTTTTGTCGATTCTTTCCATTTATGAACTATGGTATATGTAAGCTCAAAAATGCTAGTTCAATTTCTTATTACTTCACGTAATTTGGTACATTTATGGTACACCGTATTTGACCCGTTCTACCTAAGTACATTTGGTGCCCGTCGTGGGCCCTTGGGTTAATTAGGTTCCCTAACGATGTTTTCCTGCTCCGGGCGAATAGTAATTTAACATGTTAATAAGATATTAGGGGTAAGATATTATCACGAAGAGTTTCATATACAATTATATTAGCTTGATATCATGAATTACGTGACGACAAAACGAAATATAGTTTGTACCTACGAAAAGCCAAAATTAATTATTAGACAGACTAGACTCTTGAGGTACAATAAATATTACATATTCGTAATAATAATTGCGGTACTAATACGATACGTTAATACACGTATACTTAAGTCTTTTAATATTTAAATCGTGTTAATGTCACTTAATTCATTATTTGTTATACTGCAGTGTGTCTCTGTAATAGGAGCAATAAATTAAAACATAGATTCTACTCCTCAAACTACAAAACTTTTGTTCAACAACTTTAAAAAAATATGTATTTTGTAGATTGTCTCTTTTTCATACAAACTAAATAGTATTTTCAATGAACGTTAAAATCCGTCTATTTGACATTGCTTGTCACCCTACAGACATAGTCAATTTAGGAATACATTGCGTGTTCGAAAAAACTTTAAAGTGTCCTAATAATCAAAGCATACGTTATTTTTAAAAGTCGCTGAACAAAAGTTTCCTGGTTTGAGGAGTAGAATCTACGTTTTAATTTATTGCCCCTATTACAGAAACACACTGTAGATATTTTCACTGTTACACGTTTTTTAATATATTGCTATCTGTGTGTCGTACCATATCTAGTACCTGTATTGTATGCCCTAGTCATGCTAAACTAGCTACTGTTAGTTTAATAATTTAAAGTATCTAACGAAATAATGTAAAGAAAGAACCAGTAGTAGAACCACAAATTGCAAATTGCTAAAGTCGCCCCTAAAAAGAACGAGCAAAAGGTGGCGTATAGATAAATGATTATCGTCTTCCAAGCTGTTAAAACAAGGTTAGATTAAAGATCTATAGCCTGATCCCTCTCGTGCATGAGAGGAGGCCTGTGCCCAGCAGTGGGACGTATAGAGGCTAACATATTATTATTATTATATTAAAGACATTTTAGAATTCATTAAATCTTAATTATAACGCAATTGTTATCCCAAAAGGCATTCGACAAGATCCGTAATGACCCAAAGAGTGTTGTCAACGCAAAAGTTTGCATTTTCTATCAAACAAATCACCTTAATCGCAAGGAGGCCATTTTAAAAAAGGAGTACAGGAATGAGAATCACGCTATTTGCCGGGCCAAATTGATTTGGTACTCGCAAATAACGGAGTTTAAACGCTCGGTCACGTCTCGGTTTATTGTGAGGCAGGAGTTACAGTCGCACCCGAATAGTAATCGTTTTGCTGGGTAATGTTACGTAATTCGTGCAAAATTGTCAAGGAAAACGACCTTTCCCGGATTGTGAGAAATTTGAAATCGGCCGTGCGTCTCGGCCGGTCTGTTTACATTTTTCGTTTTGTTTTATTTGCCTTCGCTTTGTTGCGTCTAATATATTGTGAACGTGTATTATTAATTAACACGGTATTAAAAGGTATACATTTTTAAACAAATAAAAATACTAAACTTTAAAATCATTATTGCAAAAGAAGAAAAACAACTCAGTAATAAATAACTCTAATTTAAGGCAAATGCAAAGATATCAGAATTCATAATTACGTCATATAATAGATATTGAGAAACGGTGCGAACTAAATTACCTACATTTGTCATTACGGTGACACACAGACAGTTAATAACGTTAGCAGTAATTAAGAGTGATAATTAAATTACTGAGATAGTTATTCAGCCGCTATTTTGTATCAAATTTAATTTTAAGCAAATTCTCGATAATCTTGATACTCCATATTTTTAACGCAAACGATTTTAACTTCATATAAATTTAAATTTTAATTAACATTGCATACAGTATTATGCTAAAATTCCAATTAATCTGATGGAAGCCGAAAGGAACACCTGAGAGGTGAGAGGCAAATGTTTCAGCTCGGCGCGCCTCGAAGCGGTGTACGCAATTAATTTCTCCCATATCACGTCATAACCAGTGCATAAAATCTTTTAATGAAACGTAAATATCATCTAATAAAGTATGCCCATAGCCTAATATTTCTTTACGACCTCATATAAACCTTAATGCCGGAAATATGATTATCATCTCACACAAACACTTGGTTATGAACTTGGTCCCTTTTTAGGGCGATTTTATGAGTTTGCTTAGGACCTTTATTAAAGGCTGATATATTTCAAACGGTAAAATGTCAAGAGAGTTAATTATGAGAATTATTCATTGAAAATATCCGTTAGGGAGATGTGAACAGTTCGTTGTGAGTTTCTTGTGTTTCTTCGTAAAACATTTTGAAATATTTATTATAATATTTTGACCTATTCCTCGTCTGTCTATAACGTGCAAAAATAAATAATAAAATAATAACATAGGTGTTTTTCATATTTTGGCTGTGGGGTGGCCGGCCTTAGAATTGTCCCCCACCAAATCGTCCCGTGGTTGCAGTAGGAGTCTGCTAAGGGAATATACCGGGAGATGGGCAGCAGCATCTTCTGAAAGCCTACAAACAATAAACAAAAAAACTGCGCGCGCCAACCCGCTCAAAGGGGAGGCCTATGTTCAGCAGTAGTAGACGTCTTATGGCTGAGATGATGATGATGATGATGATGATGTATTACGCTCTTATACATTTAGTTTAGCGTCGATCGACGTCCAATATTTATATACAAATTTTCTATAAGAATTAGGACAAGGAACGTTATTGTGCAATTGAAACTCAAGGAATTTGATATAACAAATGAGTGAAGGAGATAAATGTAATAAAACCTTGTAATAAAGGGGGATGTAATCATTCATATCGAAGAAAAGCCGAGATTAATTTTATCTGTACAGATAATCCATCGTGTTTGCACAACATTGCTTCAAACATAAAAGCTCTTCAGCACAATTGCGTATAAAATTAATGATACCTGTCAGTACTCCGCTTCTAGAGATGTACACAAAAGCAGCCCTCGGTAAAACGACCATCATTCACTTGTACCAACAATGGGCCAATAAAATGTACGAGAAATAAAGGGGACCGGAGATACGAGATAGTCCCGTGTATGTTATGATACATCCGGCATTTGTATGGATTTCCAATACATCTACGAAAGGTTCACATTTAGATAATGATGCTATATTGAGTAGCGTCTTTTGATTTAAGGAGAATTTACAATGACTACTTTAACCTTGTGTTTTTTAAAGTAAAGTTTAAAAGAAAAACTACGAAAAAGAAATTAGGTTTTCAGTAATGTCGTTTTAAAGAAGAAAAAGCACCATTTAACAAATTGAATAGGCACAGATTAAAGAATGATTTATTTTGCCGCTTTACAAATTTAAGGCGATCATGTTGCCTAATGATTATGATTATCTCTCTTATATTCACGCGAGTGTAATATAATAATACCTATCAAGATTTAAAATTACAAAAATCTTGAGGCATTAATAATAAGATTTTTGTACTCTTAATTGAATTTGTTCAATTTTAAAACGCATTATTTGAATTGTTAAAATTAAAGGTGGCATGATTTTAATACTTCGTGTATTTGTTTTTTACGATTGCGATGCCATTCGAGCTTCGAGATGTTTTACGATGTTGTCATAAAATTTTGTAGCAAATTACTGAAATCACAAAAACGGTCAACGTTTTACTTTAGGAACAAAAATACCCCATTTTAAGGACGACTAAAAATGTACCCAGTAATAACGGCTCCCGGGCTCATCTTTCCTTAATACGAGTACCTAAAATGTAGTAGTGTAGTGTGTGTGTGCGCGCGTGTGTGTGTGTGTGTGTGTGTTTAATGTAGATGCTGAAATTGCAAAACTTGATTGAGAATTGATCGTTATATAACTTGTATGATAGATTGGGCCTTACAAGTTGGTATTTGAGTTAAATGTACTTACATCGTTCTGGATTCAGATTTGGTCCGCCGCAGAATTTCATTAACCTAGACAAGTATATGTTTGTTTAATCCTGTAGATAGAGTCACTTGTGGCTTACACGTTATTAGCGTCGGTAAACATTTTGTTTACAGCTTAAAAAGTTTAGCAAAATCATAAATAATAAAACAATTAAATATCAATCGCATTTATCTACCTTTATTTACTTAATTTCTCATCTATTCAAAGTTTAACTGGAAAAGATCCCTTAAAGGGATATGTTTGCCTTTGTACTTGCGTTCTCCTATTATTATATAATTTTTGACTTGTACAATAAAGACCTTTTACATGACTTTAAAAAAAAATTGAGAGTTCGTTTATGAGCTGGATGATCGGTTGAAGGGGTTGTCGACTTAGAAGGCGAAAAAAAACTTTATATGGGTCTTGTTATATTGGCCAACTCGTTTGCAAATAAATCGCGAGTTTTCAGTTCGAGACGAACGACTACTATACGTTTTTTTATCCTACATCAATTATAATATCTATTTTAAAAACACGGTAAGAGCTAATTCAATCACTACTCAATTCCTTCAATCTATTCTTCTTCACTCTCGCTCAAACATTCAGTCATTTATGAACCCACTACTCCATTCGTTCCCACATGACAATGCCTACATTTATTTCCAGTAACGCACCATGCTCCCAATGTCTCGTTTCAACAAAACACTAGTACTCAACTCACTTAACCAATTTCACCGTAATAGAGACCCGTATAACACGGACAATATATTTACAAGCGGTTCATTTAATCCCACCTTTTATCACATGAATGTACGTCATCACGGTTACGGACGAAATGTAGACAGCTTCTGATAGATTTCGCATTATGATTTCCCTAATTTTATTTAAAAAAGGATTGTTATTGAATTTATCGTTAAAAGAAAGCATGCAAAGCAACATTAAAAAAAAAAGATAAAAGATATTTTTAATACAGTTGCTCAAAAAAGTGCTTTTCTTGTAGTGGTTTAGCGTGCGGAAAGTTTGATATCGCGCACTAGTGCTTTTTACTTTTCCAGCCAATCACAGCTAATGACAGTGACAGACAGCCAATCACAGCGCCGCACCGCACCGCGCGGAGCTTTCGGATACATGTACTAAAGTAACCTCAAAGTGAATAATTGACAATTTTATAATTTTTTCGCAACTGTATTAAAAAACGTCGTTCGATACTCGTGCGTAAATCTAATATCGAAATGTACTATTATGCTTCAATTTAGGCACATTACAATGCACTTATGAACGTCAGAGAGAAAAAAGAAACTACCACCGGTTTTCTTGAGTTTTTTTATTGCACTTCTTTTACTGGCAACGATCTACTTACTTTTTAAGATGTGCCTCATCTGTCACTAATGAGGGTTTGATGAAACGATTTTTTCACCAGGTGATAGCACCGTAGCGTAAGGTCTAGCTGTTATAATCCACCAATCATGATTAATCTTTTTTTTATTGGTCCATTTTGACAGCTGCTATCAAAAAGACCTCGCGCCACAGTGCCGCCACCTGGAATCTAAGAAATCCTCATTGTATCTATTACTTCTTATAGCGTATCAAACTACAATGATCTTTTTTGTGATCTAAGTGTTTGTATCTACTTATTGATAATTAATTTGTATTTAGCTGCACGCAAATAAGCGGGATTCTAATATACACTACCTACATTGTTTATTATAGTAAAAAGATAGTAAATTTTGTCAATCAAGTTACCACAAAAATATATAACGCCAATCAGCGTTATTTTACATTAGCTATTTAATTATAAATATCAGGCTACGTTTTCTTCTAAATCTTTACAACTCTTCTACGATCAATCAATCTTTGGCAAGATATTAAATTTAAATTGGAAGTGATTATAAATGTCAGGTTATTTCACATGTCAAAAAACATTAAATCAAATCGAATACTCCCTCTAGTGGATAAGTAATCTGTGGGACAAAATTAATGGTGCCTGTCAAATATGTCTTGAAAATATACTTAGAAGATAAAGGGTTTCGAATGTAAAAGACAGCATTAGCTCAAATGTGAGAGGAGACAGGGTGTAATTTACGTGAGTTTTGATATAGTAATGAGGTCGTGAGAATGTATTTAGGATTTTGTACTTAAGGAGTGTTGACTCATGTTGCGTTTTATAACAAAATTCAGTTAAAGAGATATGAAATGAGAATCATCTACATAATAATAATATTAGCTTATGTAAGTGCCACTGCTGGGCACAGGCCTCCTCTCATATACGAGAGGGTTCGGGCTTATAGTACCTACGGTGGCCCAAAGCTGATTGGGGACCAGGCTACTAACACATACATTAAAATAAAATAGAAATAAATAAAATATACATTAAATCATTTATGCCTGTATTATAAGAAAACATATGCATACGTATAATATTTGCAATTAGTAGTATATATAGTAGTGTACATTTAATATGTCTGAGTATAGAGAATGTTAATTCTGAATTATTTTAATTAACAAGTCTTCATCGTTCTGATTTATAAACACTTAATAAATTGAAATGGCTTTATCCTTATCTAGGTGCTTCTAAGCCGTCATTAGTTGCAATCATCGTTAATTTTCGTACCTAATTTTAATAGCAATTTTAAGGGAAAATCGCCAATGAAATATTCCATTATATTTCCAATAAGTTTAATGTATTGAAAAGCCATTATATAAATTACAGTATCTGCAGAAGATAATAATATATATCGTTAATAAAAATTGCTAAAATTAGGGCTACTAATTCTAGGCAAATTCTTATTTATCATTTCAGTAGTATTTTATACAATCGCGACATAATGAAGATCTTTTCAGTCGAGTACCGTGTTTGTGGCCTATGTAAGGTACGAAATTGAAAAGTTTAATTATGTCACTATTGTATACAATACTTTTTCTATGATTAAATACTCAGAATAGGCAAGCCTGTAAGAAGTAAGTTCGACGAATGCCTTACAACCTGTTTCATCTGTATAATTTAATAACTTCAATCCCCTGTGTATCGTGCCGGCGGTGCTAAGCGAGATCTCTGTTTGTAGGCGATAACACGGGATTGAGATTATTGCTGTATATTATTAGTCAGCAATAAGGATAGCTATTACGCGAGGCACTAGATATAATTAATTAATGTAATAGAATATTCCTTGTTCAAAGATTTTTATTTCTCATAATTAATGGCGTTAACTCGTGTAAATATCGCGGGCTAAACCTGATTTCCATGCTAAATTTACATTTGCTTACATTGTTGAAGATATTGTATTTCATATTTAATAAATAACGGGTTACTCACGTCTTTTAAGTCGAATATTGCTCGTTATGGAGCGAAACATGTCGAGCAATATTCGACTTAAAAGACGTAAGTAACCCGTGATTTATTTAATATGTCTAATTCTCACGGAAGTTTTGTATTTAAAATATTGTATTTCATTTAAATTTAATTTAAAAACACCGGACCCAGCTCCAATAAGCCAGTTTCCCCTCTGGGTTGTAAGGTCAGATTTCAGTCGTGGTAAATACATTCATTTTGGCATTAGGTTGCCAAGCAGACCCAGGCTGAATTAAGCCGCTACAAAAGCCGGGATAAACGCTAATAGGAGGATGATGATGAATACTGACTCATATTTAGCGTACGGACAGGCGGTGGCATTGTTAAGCAGGGAGTACACTGAAGACGCCTTAGTTACATTTTATGATTGAATGACTAATGATTAAATTACTTTTTGGTCAAAAACATACATTTGTTATTCAAGTAGTGACAATAACTTTAGATCGAATCGTTGTATTACTCAAATTAATTAGGCAGGCCGATTTTTTTTGGGAAACATCAGCCAAAGGTCTAGCGGAGAAAACGAGGGGAAATTCAATAATTCGATTCAAAACTATTTATTGGCACTACTTAAATAAGAAATGTATATTTTCGACAAAAAAGTAATTTAATCATTAGTCATTCAATCATAAAACGTAACTTAGGCGACTTCAGTGTACTCTCTGCTTAACAATGCCACCACCTGTCCGTACGCTACAGTCATATTACTAGTCTTAAGTTCGTCTGCGCTGCACATATGATGCTCTCACCTATTGTCATTGACAAGTCAATGCAAACTTAGCGTAGACAGACTCTAATGATAATCAATCACGTCAGTATTTTTCTATACATTCATTTTCATTGAAAAAGGATAAAATCCAGATTAAACGCAAATAGCGAGGTGGAGATGAAATGAAACTTTTCTCTTACTGCCGCCTAATCCAGAAGGCCATCCATGGTTGCCATTTTATCACCTATCCCATTATGCGTGACTTTCGCACTTACATACGTGTTAGAACGTGACAGCTATGGTGACAGGCGATAAAACCCGACCATATTAGGCTAGCAGGTTCGCGCGCCGGCAGAAAAACGGGAAATATGAACAAAATGTGATCCTGCACAGTGTAAGCTTTTGAAACAGTATCGTAGCTATTATGGTCTGGACCGCCGGCTAAACGAGGCCAAGGTCGGCTGCGTGGCAGATGATCCAATGACGGCTAAAGACAGCCTTAGATACAGAAAGATAGAACTATTTGGAGGAGGCCTTTACCCATAAGGGGTCACATTTTTGAGTTGTTTTCAAGCTATGTTTATTTTCACTATATTTTTAATGTGTAGAACTTATAAAAGCTATTTTATCTATTTTATTATTTATTCTAGCTATTATTTAAATACTTATATTTATTACGCCCATCTCACTCATTTTGCTTGGTAAGTACTTCCGTAATTTCACCCGTCTTTTTGTCTCATTGGTTACCTATAATTAGATATATAACTTAAGTTATTAATAAAGCATGATGTATTATTTATTGGTGATCCTAAATAAAATAAAATAAATTATCTACATGTGCAATTTCATCCAAATCTGTTCAGCCGTTTCCACGTGAATTAGGAACGAATATTCAAACATGCAAATATCCAGTCATTTAAACATACATAACATACTCATTTAATCGTGTACTGCCGATGAGACTAAACTGTCAACCTCGCCAAAAATCTTGATTGCCGTTGACTGCCAATTTTCCCTAATTGGAAACTACAAAAAGAAAAGTACAAAAAAGCTCTTACTGTTCCGAATTAATACACTGCGTCCTAGAAGCATGCAGAAATCGCTAGTTTTTTTTCCAAAGAATCAATTGATTTTGTGTTTGAACAGCTGAGACCTGTACCATACCAGACCTGTACAGGTCTCAGCCCATGTGATTTCTTCATCTTATAGGATTATAACATTTATAAAATGCAATGTAGATGAATTTATAGTATCACCACATTAAGGGAAAAGCGATTCAAGTCTTGGCATCCGACTTCATTTAGTCATACATATTTTGTAGGTAGTTGGGTAAACTATAGAGACACCGGTTTTTTGTATAAAATTTAGGATTTTTTTAAATCCAGGTGGTCAACTATTTGAGACACGAATCGAGGCATAGCGAGCGCAGGGGTGAATTCTCCATCGATAAGGTAAAAGAGATGCATTCTCCATGAATTATATACTTCTTAAAAAGTACCGCACAAAATAACAGATTTTTTGGGTTTGAATTTTATCTAATTAACTATAGTATAAAGTCTCTATTAAGCTCTACAAATTATGAATTTCAGTTGAAAGACCTTCAACTTCAGCCTAACTAAAATCCAAGCGATCATTTCCACGAGAAGGTCGGATTTAAGGTTAATAGGAGATTTGAGTCTAATGAAATTAATAAAGGGTGTTTCAGTGTCTTACGGAAATCCCTTAGGTTAGGCAGTTCAGGATTATATTCAAACAATTAGTATCTTTGAATATGAATATTTGATAGATCGCATTCTGAGAATATCGGATAAATAAAATAAAATATTTATTTATTGTGATCTCGACCGACCGCTGACAAGATGGACAGACGACCTCATAAAGGTCGCCGGAAGTCGCTGGATGCAAGTCGCTTCCGACCGATACTTATGGAGGTCCAAAGGGGAGGCCTATGTTCAGCAGTGGACGTCTTATGGCTGAGATGAAGATGATGATGATTTAATACATTTACTGAGGAAGCTGTAAAAAAATTAACAGATATTGTCGTCTCACATCTTGATGAAGGCAAAGAATGCATTGGTGTCTTCCTCGATTTGGCAAAAGCCTTTGACACTGTGTCGATTCCCATCCTGCTCAGAAAACTGGAGGCTTTTGGCATACGTGGAAAATCGTTGGATTGGTTTTCTAGCTATCTTACGAACAGAAGCCAGCGTATTAAATTAGAAAACGTTACTAGTGCTGCGAAGCCTGTATCATTCGGTGTCCCGCAAGGCAGCATACTTGGTCCGATGTTATTCATTGCCTATATCAACGATATCATGTCCCTTGAGCTCAAAAACAGTGAAGTTTTATGTTACGCCGATGACACAGCCATAGTGTTCCATGGTGCCTCTTGGCAAGACGCATACGATGTAGCTATAGCGGGATTACAACGACTATCCACTTGGCTAAACCAAAATCTTCTAACCCTTAACGCTGAAAAATCAAAATTCATCGCTTTTCATAAAACAGTGACCTCTCGTCCTCCGCCTACATTTTCATGTCTTAAAATCCACAATCACACGTGCATAACTCCTCAAATCTGTACGTGCACTTGTGACGGCATAAATAAAACCAACTCACTGAGATACTTAGGAGTTATTGTGGACGAGAACCTTAACTTTAAAAAACATATTACCGTGACGTCTAGTAGGGTTCGTAAACTCATATACACTATGAAACTTTTACGGAATGTTGCAGATCCCCACCTGCTTCGAATTGTGTATTTGGCTCTATGTCAATCTATTTTAAGTTATTGTATTCTCGCTTGGGGTGGTTCTGCTAAATCTACTTTAATCATTTTAGAGCGAGCACAAAGAGCAGTTCTGAAAGTCTGCCTGGGACTCCCCCGTCGGTATTCTACGTCTGAACTTTTCAACAAAGCGCACGTCTTAAGTGTTCGTAGAATTTTTTTACTGCGTGCTTCCCTTTACATGCACAATATGGTCTCTCGTGATCCTAACCATAAAGACATGATACTAAAACGAGTCTACAAAATCCCTATACCCCTTGTTAAAACTACTTTTGCTACGAGATTCTCATCTTATCTCTTTCCGCATTTATATAATAAATTAGTAAAAATCTGCGATATACGGCACTGTGATTTAGCTGATGCAAAAAAGCATATCCAACCCCTACTTTTCTCTTGGAGTTATGATGAGTCAGAGGACATTTTGAAATGACTATACTTATAGTCATTTCAAAATGTCCTAACTAGGTAACTGTGTAACTAGGTACTTACCTAGTTTTAAACTTCAACATTCCACGTCTGATCTCAAAAGATGAATAAAATATACAACTAATCTTCTTCTTTTATTTCGTAGGCATTCACACACACATAACTAATTCATACATACATACACACATTAAAAACACACATACTTAACTTTACTTAAACACCGCTTACTTATAACTTATTAAGACCATTTTAACCGACTTTTTGTACTTAAGTAGATAGTTTCCCGGTCATTTAATCAAAATTCTTAGTTTTAAGTTTAGATTTAATGTTCATGTATTTCTTTAAGATCCCCACGTCACAGGCTCAGCCTAGTGTGGGGATCACTGTATTGCCATTGTAAAACCGATATAATATGAAATAAATATATTTTGAATTTTGAATTTTATTTGAATTTTTTTGAATTTATTTATCGTATGGCTACACGTCACTAGATAGGTATAGAGAAGCATTTCTTCTTTGAGGTTGTAATAGTAGTTGGAAAGTGGATGGTGACGAAATTCCAGTAAGTGCTGCGAGGTCCAGATGGGACAGTGCAGCTGCAAGGTTGTTACTCTTTTAGCACCACCCAGCGATCACGTGTAGGATTGTCTAAGGTGTAGGTATCTACGGACGCAGAGTAACATTGATCCCCTATATAATATTGTGTTCAAATGATTTATTTAACGTAAAATAGTGTTACAATATTAATTAATCATTAGCTAACAACAAGAACGTGGCATTAGTGCAGGGCAGAGGTAGACGGGCTGGGTAGGGCAGCACCGTCGATGAAACTGAAGAAATGTTGGGTGGATTTGAATCTGTGCCGTGTCCCATATCCCCTATATAATATTACGGATAAATATTACGAAGTTAGGAGTATTAATAGAAAATAATGACTTACATGATATTTTACTCAAGGAGCGACTTCCCTAACTACCTACGATTACTAGAACCTCCTAGTATGAGTACCTACCTATGAGTAGAATGTAAAAACTATAATAGTTCTTTCACCTATTCTTGAGATAACGTTGCTGAGCGTATCGACCCATTGGTCGCTTTTATACTTAGCCGTTGACGGAATGTTACCGTCACGATATTTTGGTGCGTTCACATATATGGCTTCATTCTATCCAGCCCTCTGAACGTGGCTGAACTTGTGATAGAACGGGACAACTAGTGTTTGTCAACAAAGATGATGATAATACTTGACTACTGTCATTCTTGTCTCGCTTTTAACCCATTTCCAAACTGAACAGTCTCGCCTAAACTGCGTAACGTAATTTACTCATCCCAAGGTTAATTTCTCCTGGCAGCTCCCAGCCACCTGAGCTGTCATTCTGGTGGCTAACTGATTTCAGCGTTAATAACCAGTATAAACATGACCTCAGGTACTATATACCTGGGGTCTACAGTCACCTTATACAAGGCGGCAAGTAATCTGCTTTGTTGTTTTGGTGGAGGAGCTGGGATGGTTGAAGTATTAGCGCATATATTTAGGCACAATGGTCGTCGACTTGCGGAACAATGCCCTGTATAACTATAATAATAATATAATAGTAAACGCCTTTATTTCAGACAGTTTATACAAACAAATATATCAATAACTTAGACTACTTTCGCCTCACTGTCTGTGTGCCTCTTTCGACAAAGGCCTCCTCCAGTTGTGACCATTTTTCTCGGTCTTTTGCTACTTTTGCCCATGTGCCGCCAGCAATGGCTTTAATCTCGTCAACCCATCTTGTGGATGGTTTTCCTTTCCTTCTTTTTATATGTTTCGTAAACCAATGCATTATTAAATTTGACCATTTTCCCTTACCACGTATTGTGTGTCCTGCCCACTTCCACTTCAGTGATTTAACAGTTCTTGTGACATCTTTTGTTTTGGTAATTTTCTTAATGGACGTTATTCTTATTTTATCTGTAAGTTTTATTCCTACCATGCTCCTAACCATGGAGTTTTGACATATGGCAAGTTTACTGATGTTGGCTTTAGTGGTCGCCCAAGTTTGGCAGCCATATGTGAGTACAGGTAAGATGCAAGTGTCAAATAATTTCCGCTTAATATTCACGCTCGTTTCTTTGTTTTTCATGACTGTATAACTAACATGACGTCATATTTTTCCTCTTAACTGGTTTGATATTTAATTTACAAAATAATGAGATCATGTAAATGAGTGTATTTGTAGAAAAATCTAAGAAAGTGTTTAATTTTTTGTTTATTCCTTTATTAGTGGTTTACTTATTAGTAGTATTGTCCCAGATTATTGTTTAAAATGATTTATTTTATTTTCTCCTTTCCTTTACTTATTGTTTTTTTTGTGTATGTGTTTTGTTAAGTATTTTTTGTGACATAGTTTATAATTGTATTGTATTTTCAGTGCGTCACACACATTTAGTATAAAGTTAAAAATGTCCATTCAGAAACATAATAATCCAGACGGACGTTGTAAATAGGCAGTAGGACAATGATAGTATAAAAAAATGGTAGTTATAATTTATCATACAAAATACTGTAGTTCACTTTACACTGGTTTGTCCCATATTTTGACTTGTTAGGCTAGATAATACAGGCCCGCAGCTAATAAGCAGGCTACAGGTGTTCGTGAATTTTAGATGTCATATAAATTAAATATGTCGAAGGAAACCGACGCTAGTATGTCGTAGTAACTTAGTGATTGCAACAGAATTATGATCGCAGAAATATAGTGAGATAGGATAATCGTTTTAGGGTTCACAATTTTTAATCTTTTTTGTTATAAAGATATTACAATATTTAATTACAAAACCTCTTACTGTAATTAATTAACTTGTTAGATTTACGATGTATACGATGATTGCCAGAAATCGAACGTAGTATCTTGTGACAGGGAGTAAAAAAAGATAATTATAAAAGTTATATACATAAATAAATGTCATATACTTGTAGGTACAAAGGAAAAGTGACCGCTGGTCTTAGTCCCTTTTTCCGTTGTATATGCCATCTTTTGAAGTTTATAAAGTAGTGCATCTATTTAAAATGAAAAAATCAACATTATATACATTACAACTAATTACATTTTTTTTCAGTTGCTTTTATTAAAAAAACTTCGACTAATAAATTATAGCACAAATGAATGCATCTTCACCTAGCATTATATCCGTGGCCGTAATGTAGTTTATATGGGTAAATTTATTTCATATATTAATATAACAGTAAACAATAAACTTAAGTATAAATAAAAACTAATCTTATATGGGTTAAGACAAGACGCAGTATAACGTCACTCTATAAGTACAAATTATTAATTCAATGCTGTTGTTCCAACATACATGACAAGGAAATAAGTTTAAAAATGAGGACATTGAGGACACAAAATAAGACGCAGCGAATATTTCACGTCAAGGTTTTTTATTGGTACTTACGTCGCTTTTGGTTACAAATTTTAATTATATGTAAAGGAACCGAAAGAATTGCGCAAAATATTTCTGACACACTTATCTCAACGTAGATATTGGAGCATTTCATGAATAAATTTAGTTTTTAATATTTAGTTTTTTAACAAAATACTTTATGTATGTATGCAATGTCTACGTGTAGGATTGGCGTATGTTGCATGCGAGTCGCTTACGTGACATTAGCTAGGGATACATGCACAGATGTGTCCGACGGATCCGTCCGTGTATGGCGCTATTCAGATGTGTCCGAAGATAAATCCGTGTCCAATTCGCGCCATACACGGACGGATCTATCCGCCGGGCACATCCGTCGGACAAATCCTGCGGGCAGATCTGTGCGTGTTTTCCTAGATATTTGCTTTAATTCCGAATTACTTCCGAGTTGTGTATTATAGTAAAAGTAAATTAATCAGTAAAATAAACCGCCAGCTTTAAGTTGATTAGAAGTTTAAGAAGATTGAATAATACTACAAAAAGGCAAGGCAAAAAATAACCAGGCTCGGAAAGTGGATGTCGGCTGCGTAACGATGGAATGCTCCTATTCGCTGTTTGCATGATTGTGGCGCCATCTCTTGGGCAGGTGGTCAATCTCTTTTTTCCTTTTTTATAAATAGGTTGTATTCCTTGCTTATATGAAATGTATGTATGTATGTATGTAAACACTTTATTGTACATAAAAAAGTTACAATAAAACATGATAAAAGAGAAAACAAAGTACAAAGGCGAAGGCGATGTAACTGGCTGATTCACTATTTTGACAGCAGACAGGGGATTTGCAGTTTCATTTCTTGTCACATTGAGCACTGCGATCGTTCTCGTTACCCCCACCATGCACTTCGCACATAGCGAATTAAAGTCATGTGTATTGTGACTGATGTAAACTCTTTTTATGGCTTTCTCAAATGAATATTGTCAGGTAGCGCGATTAAATATTCCATACATTTTCATAATTTTTTTTCAACGTTATAAATAAATAAAAATATTAAGTATCTTTACAAGTCTTAAAGTTTATTAAAGTTTTCAATAGATCGTTAAGCTAAAAATAACTTTTTGTTACAAGTTTATTTTTAAATACAGGCGTATTGAAACTCGATCGTCCGTAAGCGAATCGCAAAAGAAACTCCGATAACGCTATCAAGGCAAAGAACTTAAGTAAATTAGATACCAACGAACCAAATTAGAAAGTTTTTGAGAAATTTATCCGTGAAGATTTTCAAAAGAAACTCCAGGTACTTCAGTAAATGTGAAATAGGCTTACGTTTAAACAAATTGTATGCCAAGTGGAAGAAAATATCATTTTTAATACAGTTGCTCAAAAAAGTGCTTTTCTTGTAGTGGTTTAGCGTGCGGAAAGTTTGATATCGCGCACTAGTGCTTTTTACTTTTCCAGCCAATCACAGCTAATGACAGTGACAGACAGCCAATCACAGCGCCGCACCGCACCGCGCGAAGCGTTCGGATACATGTACTAAAGTAACCTCAAAGTGAATAATTGACAATTTTATAATTTTTCGCAACTGTATTAAAAAACGTCGTTCGATACTCGTGCGTAAATGTCATTCTTCAGTAATGACATACTTTCCGCACTAATATCAAAATGTACTATTATTTTTATTGTAAAGCACAATGTTTTTTTTTCAATAACTTGCGATATTGTGAGAAGTGATGGTAAGTCAAAATTACGCCCATCCTTTTCTATGGGAACAACGGAATTCGGCTTGCCCGTAAAACGTCAACGTGTGATCGGCCAAAATGTATGAAACACCCAAAAGTTTTGTGATTTACGAGTTGGTCCTATAGTAAAATTTATTTAGTAAAACCTACCAAATCACCTCGCACAATAGGGCTAGTTATTGAAAAGACAACCTGTAGAATCTAAAAATCTTACTATATCTGATATAGTATGATTTTTTTAAGATGTCCGAATTCTAGGTAGAAATCCCTAGTAAGATCCAGACATCATAAAAAATTACTACCTTACCTTTGTAATAGGTATAGTATTTTTGAAGTGCACAGCTAAGCAAAGGGCATCTCGCTCAAATCTGGAGCAGAGTCCGACTAGGGAGTATAAGCTGGAAGTACACTTCCAGCTTATACTCGTATAAAACCAAAACCAAATTCATGCCGTTGTGTTCCTGCCGGTGAGTAAAGTCACCAGAGAGCTTTATAAGGATGCTGTGTGTTGAAAACAGGAGACTTTCATGTCTTTAGCCATCAACAAAATGAATGCTCTTTTCTGAAGGATTGGCGACGCGTATGTGACATCTCAGGAGTTGCAGGTTATAGTTACGGTTACTTACTATCAGGCGGGCCTTATGCTTGTTTGCCAACGGCGTAGTGTAAAGAAGTCTCTCTTCAATTATGGAAAATACTCCAATAGACGTATAAAAACACCCATTACCTTTAGAACAATTGGCAATTTGATTTTAAGACGCTGATGTTTAGACGAGCGGCTTAAAAATTTGCCAAAGTAACGGAACCCTAAAAGCTCAAAGCTTATTAAAGATACGAGGCGGCTTCAAAACATCTCCAAGTACTTACACTCTCTGAAGTTAAGAACAAAGCTCAATATCAAAATGTCCCCCTAACAGAAGAAACACTTCAGAAAAATAAATCACCTTAAAGTCTTATTGCGCCGCTCCATTGAAAGTTCCTTTTATCGTACACAGTTCAAATTAGTTAGAAGCTACTTTTTACCCCGAGTTTTGAAGTTACCAAGCCGATATTGAATTTTTACTATGTCTCGGAAGTTCATGAAGTTGGGGAATTCAATATGTGGACTGTCACATTTTCAATAACGGAAAATTTACGTTGAAATGTTTGGAGGTTTATACAGATGTGCGTATTTTATTTTTCAGATTTACCTATAGTACAGTACAGTACAGTATAGTACAGTAGTGTAGTAGTTGTATAGTAGTAGTGTAGTATCTGCAGATAAAAATGATGATATATTATAGCTCTTTCTCTCTCTCTCTCTCTCTCTCTCTCTCTCTCTCTCTCTCTGTGCGTGCGTGCGTGTGTGTGTGTGTGTGTGTGTGTGTGTGTGTGTGTGTGTGTGTGTGTGTGTGTGTGTGTGTGTGTGTGTGTGTGTGTGTTGTGTGTCTGTGTGTGTGTGTGTGTGTGTCTGTGTGCGTGTGTGTGTGCCTGTGTGTCTGTGTGTCTGTGTGTGTGTGTGTGTGTGTGAGAGAGAGAGAGAGAGAGTGTGTGTATGTGTGTGTGTTCTTGACAGATATTTTTGCGTACGGTGGTGTGATCCTACGCCAAATCAGACGACGCAACGGATTGTAATTTTTCTGTTTCCATAGACCTAGTAGGGTCTTAGTATTGAGGCAGAAAATAATTAAATAGATATTTGAGCACCTCAAATATTAGGATAACGACTCTCTGTCGCTCAAGATAAAGAGTTTTTAATTACCTAGATAATACTCAAATTATTGATGTAGGTGGAGGGGTATAGTATTACGATACTATACCCCTCCTCTAAAATAAGCATATATATGCCATTTTGGCGGCAAATTATGTACATCAATGAAACTTCGTTCATAACTTTATCTTGACACTAGAAATGAGGATCTGCTGAGTCCTACGAAAATTTAGGGGCCCTACCCCTTTTCGGGGGGTATGGGGGGAGGGGAGCTTAAAAACCGGCAAAGTGCGCGCCAGACCACCCATTATAGAGGGTTCCGTACCTTCGATGAAATAAGAACGAAGTAATGCCAAAAGGGCGTATCTACATAAGGAAAAATTTTTTGGAAATGGCTCAAAAGGTCAAAAACTCAAAAATGGCTCAACCGATAATGTTTAAATTAATATCATAAAAAATAAGTGTTACGGCGTATCTTCTTGAATTTTTTCATAATTTTTTAACTTATGGTTCAAAAGTTTGAAGGGGAGGACACAATTTTTTTGGCTTTCGAAGCCATTATTTCTGTAAATATTTACTATTTCAAAAAATGTCTCAAGAAACCTTAATGTTATTTTTAAAGACCTCTCCATTGATATGCAACAAGTTGACATTTGAATATTTTTTTTTGTATTCAATTTCCCACTCGATCATAACTCCCCGATGGGGGTAGGACTACTAAATTTTGATAGGACTCGGCAGATCCTCATTTCTAATGCCAAGATAAATTTAATAAACAATGTTTCATCGATGTACATATTTTGCCTCCAAAATATGCTATTTTTCCTGTATTATGCAGCAAGTTGTTGCTTTTGTGACACTTTGTAGGCTATCATTTTACATTACACTATCCGCGACAATTCGGTGCCATAATAGGCCAGCTGTTTCGTTTTCATCATACGTACATTCGGTTGTAAATATATTTTTGACAGAAAATTTCACATGGAAGTTATTTGATATCAAAGGAATCCTGATAAACTTTTTGCAACATGAACGGGGTTAGAACATAAAACGATTTGCTCTCAAGCTAAAACAGACCACTAAATTCCATTACGTTTGTTTAACGAATCGTAAAAATCATGATAGCCAAACACAAAGGCTTATTTGGAAAAAGTATAAATATAAAACGGGAGAGTGACTCCTCAATGGTCCGGAACAATGGATACTTGAAGGATCTTGACATCACCAGAAATGGGAGACAAAGGGAATCATTTGTCAAAACTGTCGGCCAGGTTTGGAAATGAATTTTGTTTGTAAAGGACTGCTTTTTTAGGGTTTCGTTTATTTTTTATTAGCTTATTATGTGGCCCGTATGACCATGCCATTCCTAAGGTGTCACATGCGCATTGCTGCCCTTTAATATAAATGAGGACAGCAAAAGAGACAAGAAGGTCCCTTTTGTCAACCTTTTGCCATGAGTTTAGAATGCCATCTTTATAATTACACTATTTTATTGTAGTGGGTGAAGGACCCGACCCTTCTGACTCTTCTCCATTGGAAGTATTTTATTTTCCATAAACTTGATATATATTGATAAGAAAAAATGGATAATCTGAATTATCCAATCATCACTTTTGAAGGGTTTAATTCTGTTCAGGTATCAAAATAAAGTTAAACCAGAA
Organism: Pammene fasciana; assembly: GCA_911728535.1. Lineage (NCBI taxonomy): Eukaryota > Metazoa > Arthropoda > Insecta > Lepidoptera > Tortricidae > Pammene > Pammene fasciana. The sequence goes on from OU452288.1 coordinate 14,557,757, forward strand.
GCAGTTTATATTCATAAAAAGATATATATATATATAAGTTTCACGTTACGTACATGGGGTTAGTATGCCATCTTTATAATTACATTATTTTATTGTAGTGAGTGAAGGCACCGACTCTTCTCCATTTGGAGGTGTACGTAGCATTTTCCCATCATAACGTGAAGAATACGTCTAGGTTGTCGTGCCATCTCATTTACAGTATACTTTTGCTTCTTCCTTCCAACTTCTGGTTGAATTTTTAGCTACCACAAACTAATTTTCAATTTCTGGCAGATTTTTGTCTAAGTATGATAGCTAAATTCGGTGCTGAATTCCAACCATGTGTTTATGTCTTATTAGGTGTACGGAACTCCGTAACGACACAACAAATACTTGCCACTCAGTAGCCAGTTCTCTTTGTTTATTACATACAATTTGAAAGAGGAACAGCGATCTACGGCAAAGTCAAAACTCAAGACAAGACAAAAGTCAAGACTTTCTGCTCTATGGAGTAAATACGTTTCTTTAATTCGATTAATATCTTTGTTTGACGGGAGAAATGCTTTTTGGTTTGAAGTATGCTTTTTGTATGTAAAACTATTTGCAATAAATAGGTTTTTATTAACTTAATCATCATAATCATCACCTCCTAGCCGTTTTCGGCTACAGCGACTGCATTCTACCGCTGAGAGCGACGCTGGATCGCTCTTAACTGACTATATAGCCAATTTTTGCAGCAAATGTGCGACCACACTCGCAGCAAGTCAGCAGCCCTCCGACATAGCAGTAATGTATGGCCACAGTTGGTCTGGTGGGTTACCGCGAAGTTCGAAAATCGACAAAACGATGGTCCCGTCTCTATCGCTCTTGCATATACTAAAGAGAGGGATGCAAATAGACGATTCGATGAACGAAGTGCTTTGCGGTTATAGGCCTGGCCTTTAGCTCGTCGCGTTTAGCGTCGAGCTCTGTACGTCGGTTATATTCTGTAGGTAGGTTATAATCATGTACAGTCGACGTCAAAGATATGTTTACACATTTTCACCTTATTCCTTGATAATAAGGTGGAAAACTGTAGACATATCTTTGACGTTGAATGTACATAAAATGTTGTATGTAATAATAAACAACATGAAGTTAGCCGATTCCATACTATAATTAAATTGTTCTTTAGAAAATATCCGTTATGGGCGAGGAAAGAACTATTATACTAATCCATTCAACGCTGATCATGTGACGTTTTCGTTACATCTAAAACCAATGTGGTTATGACGCAGCGCTACGCGCGTGGCAAATCACTAGATGGCGTGGTATTCTGACTTAACACTTTCCGTGCCACAGTTCGCTACGCTTGTAGCCGATTCTATAGTTTTCCGCGCATGTAGGTAGCGGAAAGTGCAAGCAGTGTTAAAAAGTATTATTTGTGATAAAATAATCTACTTTTGTCATCAAATTGACGCCAAAACAAAATATCATTCGGACAGCCAATATGAGTAAAACGTTCGACTTTTCATATTTTATATTTATTACTAGCAGTTGCCCGCGGCTTCGCCCGCGTACATTATGATTAATGCAGATTTCTACTCTTGAATAAAAGTTTTTCCCCGCGACTTCCTTTGCGTAGAATTAGTAACTGACCCCCCTTTTTACCCTCTTAGGGAATGACTTCTGGGATAACTATTATGTATCCATCCCCAGAACTCAAACTATCTCTATACCAAGTTTCATCTAAATCGGTTCAACATTTAAAAATGCCCCATACAAACTTTTAACCCCAATTTCACCACTTTAAGTAACGATTTTAGGAAATTAAAAAAAAAACACGCAAGTACGGGTCTTAGTTGCGCCTCAAAGGTTTCGTACGAACAATTTTTTTATTAATTTTTTGAAAAAAGACGCTTTCAGCATGATTTCATGAGAATTAATAGGGCGGCTGAGTGCGAATCGGACACGTACCCCGATTTTTTTTGTCTTAAGTCGGACTGGTGCTTGAATGCACTCTTATTAGTTTTCTTGTAATTTATACGTAAATAACTATTATATCTATAATTTTTGCAAATTTTTCTGTCGAACAGTTTCCGATATTGATTAATTTACACCTTTTTTTTAATAACTTCAAAGTTATGTATGTTAAAATTATACTAATTAGAGATCCTCACATTAAGCCCTTTTATTTGATACGCTAATAAAGTTATTTGTTTTTTGATTTCTCATTTACCTACCCACAAATCCCCCCCCCCCCCCCCCCCCTTAATGTTTAAAATTCATAAATTGGCGTTACATGCCTGCCTTTGGGTCACTGACTTACAAACAAAGTCGCACCATAAGGGTTCCTTTTCTACCATTTTGGTACGAAACCCTAAAACATCCTTTTCGCTTCCCGGGACTCTCTATACTAAGTTTATATCAAAATCGGTTCAGCTGTTAAAAATTCCCCATTCAAACCTCCAACGCCATTTCATCCTCTTAACCTTAGGGTTAATTTTCGAAATAAAAACTATTTATATGTCCGTTCTAGGGACTTAAATTATCTCTATACAAAGGTTCATCTAAATCGTTCACGTTTAAAAATTCCCCATGCAAACTTGCAACCCCCGTTTCACCCTTAACCTTTAGGGCTGATTTTCGAGGTAAAAATAATTTTATGTTTCTTCTCGGGACTCAAACTATCTGTATGCTAATTAGCATTAAGTTTCATCTAAATCGGTCCAGGTGTTAAAAATTTCCTGATCAAGATTCCATTCCCTTTTTTCTTCGAGGGATGATTTCCGGAACGAAAACAACCCTTAGTCATTTGCAGAGATTCACACTTACTATGTACCAAGTTTCGTCTAAATCGGTTCAACGGTTTAAAATTCCCTATAAAAACCTGCAACCCCCGTTTCACCCTTAACTTTTTTACCTTCGCGAAAAAAACTATTTTTTTTCCTCCCCGGGCCTCAAACTATCTGTATACCAAGTTTCATCTAAATTGGTTCAGCTGTGAAAAAATCCTATATAAACTACCAACCCTCTTTTCATCCCTTTACGGGTTCATTTTTTCAATGAAAATAACCCTTAGTCGTTTTCCGGGATTCAAACTATCTATTATATCAAGTTTCATTTAAATCGGTTCAACGGTTAAAAATTCTCTATACAACCTTCCAATCCCCTTTTCACCCCCTTAAGGGCTGATTTTCGGTATAGAAACTACCCTATGTCCTTTCCCGGAGGTAAAATTATTTCTTTAACAAAAATTTCGAAATTGATGCCATTTTCGTACGTAATTAATTAACGTCCCAAAATACCATAAATCGACTCCCATATTGATATTTAGTAATTTCAACCCTATCGCACCCGTTGGGGGGATGATATTTCACGCCCGCCACGTTGTATCATAAAATCATTGGTGTTTTCGTAATCAGCGACCCGATAAACCATAGAAAAAATACCCATGTTGATTTTCAGACTTTGTCACCCACATTTTACCCCTTTATGGGGTTGAATTTTCAATACCTGAAACACGTGTTTACATATTTATTGTTAGGAATACTCCTGTGAAGTTTCAAATAAAACAGTCTAACTAATCTTGTTTCCCTATACAAACTTTGGATCACCATTTCACCCAGTGGGGGATAATATTTTACACCTGCCACGTTGTATAATAAAATGGTTGTTGTTTTCGTAATCAGCGACCCGATAAACCATAGAAACGATACCTATATTGATTTTCAGACTTTTTCACCCCCATTTCCCCCTTTAAGGAGTTGAACTTTCAAAAAACCTGAAAAACATGTTTACATATTTATTGTTAGGATTACTCCTGTGAAGTTTCAAATAAAACAGTCTAACTAATCTTGTTTCCCTATACAAACTTTGGACCCCCATTTCACCCCCTGGGGGATGATATTTTACACCTGCCACGTTGTATGATAATATGGTTGTTGTTTTCGTAATCAGCGACCCGATAAACCATAGGAACGATACCCATATTGATTTTCAGACTTTTTCACCCCCATTTCCCCCTTTAAGGAGTTAAATTTTCAAAAAAGCTGAAACACGTGCTTACTCATTTATTGTTAGGAATACTCCGGTGAAGTTTCAAATAAAATAGTCTAACAAATCTTGTTTCCCCATACAAATTTTGGACCCCCATTTCACCCCCTTACGGGGTGAATTTTGAAAAATCCTTTCTTAGTGCACCCCTAGACCTTATAAGGGACCTACATGCCAAATTTGGAAACACTAGACCCAGCGGTTTAGGCTGTGCGTTGATATGTCAGTCAGTCAGTCAGTTTCGTATTTTATATATTTAGATTATTTAGTTTTTAATCTAGTTTTAATATAAGCATATTTTTAAGTATACCTTGGTAGATTCATTTATTTGGTCAAAATAAAATAAACAGTGATTATTAATATCCATAGCGCAGGCTTCGTCCAGGTTTTGCAACACAAAATATAAAAATATAAATAATAAATAATTTAAGCATATTGAATTAATGTTGAACAATATTCTTTTTTTTTTTCATAAACTTGATATCTATTTAATAATAAGAAAAGCATAATCCGATTAATCCAATTATCACTTTTGATGGGTTTAAAGTTTAATCCTGTTCAGATATCAAAATAAAGTTAAACCAGTAGCAGTTTATATTTATAAAAATAAATAAGTTTTAAATACGTTGTTTTTAGACCTTTACGAAGCATTTCTACGAAATAGCCGGAAATCTAAATTATTGAGGCAAAGTAACATTAAATTAAATACCCTGATATTTCTTCTATCACCCACATTTTTGATATTGCTTTCTTCTTTACGGCATTTTAAAATGTAATATGTACTTACCCAAGAATTACTTGGGCTACTAATACGACAAGGAATCCCCTATATTAGAGGTAATATAAAATAACCAGCAGGCTGCACTTATATTTATATCAATCTAATAGCAACTTTAAGGTCTACGTCACACAGATTAACATTGCATTACCGTTAAGAATAGATACACAAGACAAAGAACCCTTATTTGATATTGATGTTCATTCTAATAACAACTTTATTTATGACATCACATAGTTGAATTTAACGAAAACAGTTGACTAGCGTAACGACAAATCTTGCAAGTGCATTCATTACACCCATAAAGTCTTATGTAACTCACATATTACATCAAAATCCAACCTTATTTTTACACACTAAAGTTGAAAATTACATTGGCAGTATGCTGGATTTATGGCCTGTGGATTGTAAGCTTCGTTTCTCTGCATCGCGTCCGACGACGTGCCGCCCGCGGTCAGCGAGAGGATTACGGAGAGTCAACTGTAAGTTAATTTACTTCACTTAAATAACTGAGTCTTTGCTGTAATAGGCTGGTCGCTTGAAGGGTTTAATGAGGAATGTAATCCAAGATATGAAATGGTTACAGAAAACTTACCCCAAGTTTAAATGCTCGGAGGCCTAATTCAAGAATGTAATATTATTATTGGTTTGATTTTAGTCTGATATTGAAGGGGAAGTCACTTGTCGAAAAACACTTGCCATATTCAGTTTTAAAATATAATTTACTGCTACCAAAATAAATAGCTACTGTTTGTAATTTTCAAAAGTCTTGATTCTACCAGTAGTCATACCTTTGAAATATATATTTTTTTAATTTACATAGTATTTGTGTCTTTCATTCCTATTTAATTCACTATTGTCTCTTCAAATCGTGTAATTGAGCAACTCATTGCTCACAATCAAAATCAATTGACCAGTGTCCGTTCCGTCTGCGTCTAGCTTGACTGATGATTACCAGATATCATCACTTAAATAAATATCAACCCTATCCTGTAACATCTTTAGACTGAAATTGGTTGTACTCAGTATTGTAACTAAGGACCTTTTTGCTGTTAATGTAAGACGTAATAGTGCAGGCTTTGTCATGACTGACACCGTTGAATAGGAAATGATTTGCGTAAGGTAAGGGCTGATATTTACGGAACGTTTTAAATCATCGATATTACGAGCCTATATATTATTCAATCAATCAGAGACACAAGAGAAGTTGAAAATAGAAACAGTGGTGTTTTTATGATGTCAGTATAGAGCCTTTAGTATAATCGTTTCATTCACTTAACGTAACGATTGCATCGAAAACTATACAACCGAGTAGACATACTTCTATCCGTTCCGCTTGGTGTGCTGTGTTAAAAATCCCATACAAATTAAGACCTAAGTCGTTAAGTTTAGTGAAACCATTATACTAAGGGTTCAGTCCAGCAGTAGAAGTAGCTATGCGGGAGATGTGTTCAAAATGATCTTGACAATTCTATTTAAATTTTACCTACATTTATCATTGCTGGGCACAATTCTTGCCGCACGGAAAAAAAAGCTTCCGGGATATTCTCAATCCAAGACATTATTATTTTCTTCAAAATATTTCCTCGTGACAAGTATTTATTTCCTTTACCAAAAATATGATTCTACGCTTAATATAACCACGTTTTCTTAAATGTATTGTTTCAAGAGTATATTGAGTAAATAGGAGAGATTGTACTTTAATCAAACAAGTATTATCTCAGGTAAAAGAAAACTAGAAAATCTGTATGAATATATTCGCTTCGTTATATTTAAAACTTTAATTTATTTTCGTTAAAAGAAATAAATGCTTGTCATGAGGGAATATTTTCAATATAATATAATAATATCTTAGATTGAGAATATCCCGGAAGCTTTTTTTTCCGTGCGTATTATTGATGAAAATGATTTAGACTGTCACATAATCTTAAGTCGATGCAGACTGGAGACTGCACTCGGACCTCTTAATTGTCTTGAATCAAAATCACATTTTGTTTAAATCACTATGTTTCTCATCACCAAGTAAAAATATATCAGATGATATTGCTTTTTAACCGACTTCAAAAAAGGAGGAGGTTCTCAATTCGACTGAATTTTTTTTTTTTTTTTTTTTTTTTATCATATTTTTTTTTTGTATGTATGTTACTCCATATCTCCGTGAATCGTGAACCGATTTTCAAATTTTTTTTTGAATCGAACAGGTATAACCCCTAGATGGTCCCATTGTCACCAAGTCGGGATCTGATGATGGGATCCTGGAGAAATCGAGGGAACTCTTCAACTATTATAGGCACACCTATAGTGATTTCACTATTTTTTACAGCAACTCGGCCACTTCCTCTTGGAATAGCGGATCCTAAGTGAAGTCGGTTCTTTTTTTGTTTAAAATTATTAGATTTGTTTTTGTTAACGCCTATTCATAAGTTGTTAAGTGACAAAACCCCGGCACTTAACCTTACGTTACATTTATGCTTTATTTTGCATTTAAAAAGAGTTCCCCATCTAATCATACTTATTTTCGCATTTTTGCTCGCGATTTACTTGCAAACGAGTTGACCAATATAACAAGACCCTAAGGAGGATTTTTTTTCTCCTTCTAGTCCCATAACCACTTGATCGATCCTGCTCATATACGAACTTACAAATTTTATGTATCTCTGTTACAGCTCAGAAAAACGTTACTAAAGTTATCGTCGGACAAACTATCGAAATCAAAAAGCCATCCAAATGCCGAGACGTCCCAGTAGACAGGTGACAGTTCGGTCTGGAGTTGTTTTGTTTGTAAGAGTCGACGAGTTCGAATATTAGCAAGATAAGATGACGATACGTTTCCGGATGAATAAATAAATAAAATCAAAGAACAATACAAAACATTCTTCAAAGCTGTCCTCCCTTTGTACGAAATCCGAGCAAACCTCAAGTCAAACAATAAACTGTAACAATCCTTCGTAATTTCGACTTGCGACTTAACCTAACGTTTGACGTGTATACCCGGCAAAAGAGATCACGGGCCTTATCAGTGAAGCCATAAGAAGGAGAGATTACAGGTCATGTTGCCAAGTGTACGTTCGATGACGACGGTATAATGAAAATGGTGGTGTAATTCATAGAAATCCGCGTTTAGGCAATATTTTGACACAAGTATATTTTTGAATTTAAACCATTACTTTTCAGAATAATTCAAAACTCGAATATTGGTTATACATTTTTTGAGTATCAAGAGGCCGTTATTGTTGAGAGACGTTGTGAACGAAATTGTGGATTTTAATTTCACTTCTGAAGTTTTGGGTTCAGAAACGAGATAATTTTAACCAAATATTTTAAACACCTAGGAATAACTCACACAGACAAAACTACATACGTCCAACCAAGTAAGTACATAAAGTATGGCGATGATACTTATTTATATAGATCAATACACACATTAAAATACACATACAAAACATCCATAACTCAAGAACAATGTTTACACCGTAGACAAACATATTGCTTTTATTAGGAATCGTAGCAAAGACCTCTAGCTCTGGAGTTCGATTTTTGAATCTCACCGGGTGACTTATTTCGTACTAAATGGTCATCGGCTGCATACAAAAAAAGGCACCGGTGAGATTCAAAAATCGAACTCCTGTATGTATGATTACTGCCAACTAGGCTATGACCGTGAAAATCCAGAAGTTAAAAATCGCAGTAGCTCATCCGTTAGAGCAAACTCCAGCCGTGATAAACCTGAATTGATCTGCCTCTTGTAGGCCATTCTTGCGTATAATTGACTCTTCCCTTTCATTGGCTGCCGAATCCTACCAGATAGAACCACGAACACGGAGCTGTCGGTTAAGGGGGTGGGAGGGGGGATTAGGAGATCATACAGGCGTTTTCGAAACGTATTACGTTTTGGGTGTGTTTTTTACACGAGCTGTTCATTATCTTAAAAACGGAAAAGATTAGTAGAAAATATTTTGGAAAACAGGTTATAATAGTGTAGGTGATACATGTATTTAATATATAGTCTGGCAAACCAAAAGCGCAGTAACAGTCAGAGTAACATGCTATACCCATCCCTTTTTTAGTAGTGAAAGTACTAGCATTAGACAAAGACAGTATGATTCTCCCTGTCTATGCTTGAAGTGGAACAAACTCTAGCCAAACTATAGTTACCATTAGCAGCACGTCGAAAATATTCGTAGAAAAGTCGTAGTAGAAAAAGTGTTCATGTAAAGTAAATTAGGCAAATAAGTGTTCATGTAAATTAGGTAAAAAGGCAAAAAAAAAATTATAAAAAAAATGGCAAATCTATGGAAGTCCAACAATAAAAAACTACAAAGGCGATCGTTAACCATATGTAGCTAAAGCTTATTATAATTTCATCAGTGATTTTCTAATTAAGTACACTTTTAGATAAAGATAAAAAGATAAAGAGCGTAAACTATCGCCAAATAGTACCTTTACCAAAATACTATCGCAATGTATTAATAAATGAATTGGTATTTTTATACCATTGTATTTTGTAATAATCAATTATCCATTAATACCAGCCTCGCGGCAAGTACTGGTAGGTGGTAGGACAGGAGATAAAGAAGATACCTAGAGGTCGCTAGACCGTTTGATAACTGAAGCGCTATTCCAATTCACACTTTTAGAATGCATCGCACACAGATACATTAAGGACAAGAACATCAGTGTACGGCGAGCTATTGTCAAATGAATATCAGATTTTTTTAACTTCAAAAGCCCCTCTAGCTTTCATTCCAACGTTGGCAAGATTTGAACTCGACAGTGCGAAGCTTTGAGGTCGCTGACGCGAGTAATTCATCTTGAAAACCAATCGAATGGTTTAAGTTTGAAGATTGGAAATGAAGAATGTTTTTAAGAAACATTCACTTGCATTTCGTTCTTTTCAACCGTTTAAAAATATGGGAAATAAGTGTAGATATTTACGATTTTGTTACAGTATATCTAACTTGTGTTTTACTCGCTTTGGGGTGCAAAATATGGGTTGGAATAAATCGTTCCCCTATGGCTACAACAATTTTATTACTACTGATGATAAATCACATAATGATTGAGATAATGATATCTACAACCGGTACCCTCGAAACCGCAGCAAGGGCGCGATCATCTTCAAACTTTCATTCGCAAATTCAATCTAGATTTCCAATGTACCATCGGGTTCATATCATAATTGCATGGCCAATTTATCAATGAATTCATTCATAAATTGCTTAAGCATTTTTGGACCCGATGGTACATACGACTCTTATGCGAGTCAGGGGATAATTAAAGTCTTATCTTTGTTTGAATTGAAACTTATTTAAATACTAGTAAAGTAACACTGCTTCTCACGCAAGACGCTTTACACAAAGGGCGCACGTACACAGTAAATCAAAACAGCGTTACTTCATGTTGATGGCTAGCTCAATTTCCTTTAAGCGGCCAGCTTTGAATATTAACCAGGCGAGAAACAAGCAGTTAAGTAAAATCAGGCGGAATGTGCTTTGATAGCGATGACATGAGATGGCGTGAAATATTGCTTGTACAGTCACCACACAGGATTGATAAGCCACTTGCCATTGTTCGTGATTTGGCCGTGTAATGAATGACCGATGTTAGGTAACAGCTCACGGCTAGTCGGTCATCGGTCCTCGGTAACACGGCTAAATTAAGTACGAACAATGGCTCAACATACCGGTGTGGTGACTGTACATACGCGCAGATGCATCGCCTGGCTATTTGAAAATTGTGAAATGAGGTTAATTTAAATATGAAGTCAAAAGTTTTGGAATCAGCGATTTTCATATAATATGTGTAAATCGTATCCCAAAAATACCAAATCGCTCTCTAGTACGTCAGAGCTGACTCTGACAGACGGACAGGTCAACAGAGAGACATGAGTGATGTCTACAAGAGTTCCGTTGTGTCCTTTTGATGTACGGAACCCTAAAAATGAATGAGACACAAATATACGATTATCGAATTTCTATATTCGCGGTGTCAAATGAATGTCAATTTTCTTCTGAAATTAGGTCTCTGTTACCAACGAATTCTATTTGAGGATTCTAGAAACTAGGAATATGTCCGTCAGAGCGTGAAATCACGTCGCCCTTCATTTAACCGGACGCCACCGGTTAATTGGCTTTAGCGTTTAATATCGGCCGGATATTGATCCTTCCGTCCACTTCTAGACGGTGTACGCCGTGATGAACAAATATGTTAGGTAAGTGTATTTAAGGGGATCCCATGCCCCAATGACCTTCGATCTGAATCCATTAGTTTTCTAATGTTTTTTTAAAGCTTATCCTATTAACAGCGACGGCGTTAAGCAATATATTATCCTATATTTACTTCAAAGTTCACTGTCTTCGTGATATTAGGGATCATTGTTGAAAAATTTTAGGCCCAAAAACAGGTTTTATGGCCATAACTTTTGTGTTAATTAGTTTAAAATTAAAACCGTAGACAAGTTTTTAGATATATCAAAGACGAACCCAAATATGTAGATTTTGTATAATATATATGATCTTTCACAACAAAGGAGATACAAAAATAGAGATTTTTTTGACAATGTTTAAAAAAATCATAAAAAAATTAGTATACATTTCATTCAAAATCCGGTAGGCAAAAATGGATATAAAAGATTGAGGAACCGATAGCCGTTTGTCTTATAATTCTATCCGTAATGGAAAAGTAGCAGATACAATTCAAAATTTGTCAAAAATCGATGAGCATCTCAGGTAGCCCCTTAAATATATTATTACGTTTAATTATATAGTGGGTGGGCGAAAATATACGCCCATAAATTTTGCTACATATTTTCGCCGTTTGGGGTTAAGATACTCGGACCCTGGGGACCCAGAGCCCAGATAGTTTTTGGCGAAGCGGCTTGTTGGCGCAATGGGTAACCGGAAGGCTGGATCATTCACTGCGCAGCGTATTATAATCTCGATCCAGCGCGGGAATCTCGCCATGCTTTTGTACTGCAACAAGGACTGGAGAACCTACTTCAGCTATTTTATTAATAATCAAAATTCGGTAAGGAGTTAAAATAGTACATTTCGATACTAGGTCGGAAAGGTCATTATTCAACGAGTTCCGATACATTTGGTTACGAGCCGCAGGCGAGTGGCAAAACTCGGGACGAGTGAAGAATGACATTCCGTCCGTGTATCGAACGACGTTTTTTAATAAAGTTGCGAAAAAATTATAAAAATGGACTATATGTCACTTTGAGGTTACTTCATCCGAACACTCGCGCCGTGCGATGCGGGGCGGTGATCATGAATCCTGAGCTGTGATTGGCTGGAAAAGTAAAACGCGCTAGTGCGAGAAATCCAACTTCTCGCATTATAAACTACTACTAGATTTGAGCAACTGTGTTAAAAGAATAACATTCCGTCCGTGTATCGAACGACGTTTTTTAATAAAGTTGCGAAAAAATTATAAAAATGGACAATATGTCACTTTGAGGTTACTTCATCCGAACACTCGCGCCGTGCGATGCGGGGCGGTGATCATGAATCCTGAGCTGTGATTGGCTGGAAAAGTAAAACGCGCTAGTGCGAGAAATCCAACTTCTCGCATTATAAACTACTACTAGATTTGAGCAACTGTGTTAAAAAGTTTATTTCCTTATAACTCAAAGTTTACTTATAAAGTAAATTCAACGGTCTCCTAGTCTAGTTGGTAGTGACCCTGCCTATGAAGCAGGAGGTCCCGGGTTCGAATCCTGGTCAGTGCATTTATTTTTGTGTTTATCACAGATATTTGTTCCTGAGTTATGGATGTTTTCTATGTATTTAAGTATTTATCTATATCTATCTATTATATATATCGTCGCCTAGTACCCACAACACAAGCCTTATTGAGCTTACTGTGGGGCTATAGTCTGTATCTTTAGGTATTTAAATAAAAGTAAACAAACAATTTGTACATTCTCGGGTAGTTATAACATTTATTGGTTAACCAACCAAAAAGAGTATTATATAACCAAATACAAAAGCGCCTAGATCTGTCACTGAACGAACGACCTGACTTTAACCTACATTATTTGATCATGTAATGTTTTCATCTACCCTCAACTGGCTTAAGGAGCCATTGGAGGGTAGATTTTGTTTACTTTTATTTAAATACCTAAAAATACAGACTATAGTAGGATTTGTGTAAGATTGTCCCATAATATTCATGTATGTATTTATTTAAAGAACAAAATGTCTAGGTAAGTAATAAGCCTAGTTTTGAAGTCCCAAAACTTAGTTGCTAGGGGACGAAGTTTGGTTGGTGGTAACTATTCTAAAATGTTTTTTCAGTGTGGGCTTTTTTTACCTTCGGGCTAAGCCACCCATTTCTTATTTGTAATTTTGTACGTGTTTGTATTTAGTTGATATTATGTAGTATAGTTTTATGTATAGCCAAAATAGTCATGTTACTTAGAGACTGCCGGACTCGCACATTCAAAATCATTAAAGTTGGAGGCTTGGCATTTGCATTATAATTATAATATTTCACTATTGCCTTTAAGTTTACTAAAGTCACTATTTAATGATTGCCTAAGGGGTTAAAACGGTGTTAAAAAAGTTTTAACGACTTCTACACAGACGAAGTCCGAGTGGAAGTTAGTTAATTATAAGGTGCTTTGCAATAATAATTTATTTAGGTCTTACTAAACCAATTAGATAAATCAAGTTATTTATAAAGTTTAGATTGTATATTTTGCTACTTGACTTTTAACTTAAACGAAATAAGTGAAGTCTGCTGCTTTGCTAAACAAGTTCAGAAGTAGACTCTTAAAATGTTACGTCAATTTAAATTACAATTTAAATAAATTAAAACTGACTTTGCTCTGAAATATCGGCAAAGGCATTAATATTTAAACAAACTTTTAAGGTAAGGCTACTAACAATTCAAAAAATAACTATCATGATGATCTGTGACAAGCTCTAATTACTGTATTATCAACCGACTTCAAGATTTCGAAGGAGGAGGTTGCCAATTCGTCGGGATCTTTGTTTTTTTGCTTGTTTTTTTTATGTATGTTCACCGATTATTCGAAGACGGCTGGACCCATTTGGAAAATTCTTTTTTGTTTGAAAGAGATACTTCACAGTTAGTCCCATTGTCACCAGGTCCGGATCTGATGTTGGGACCCTGGAGAAATCGAGGGAACTCATCAACTATTATAGGCACACCTATAGTGATTTCAGTATTTTTTACAGCAACTCGGGCATTTCCATTTGAAAAAGCGGATCCTAAGTGAAGTCGGTTCTTTTTTTGTTTAAAATTATTATTATTTCTTATGCAATAAATGAAAATGTAGTATTTTTATATCGTTTTATTTGAAAATATACCACATCAATCCGCCTTTTTGACTTTACGCGACAGTTTAGTCAGCTTGGAACTATTTAAATTAAAAGAGACCTTATGGTAGCATCAGATTCAGTATTGTATTGCAAAAACACCAAACCGAATGCAGAACCTCCTTCTTCTATAGAATTTAAGTCGGTTAATAAAACCGTAAGCCCCGGCCACCATAAGGTCCTTCATTAACACAATTTTTTTTTATATTTCATTCTAATTTGATATTGAACAGGGCTACATCAGTTAAACGTGGCGTTTGTCTTATTGAGATCATCATATTTTTTTAAGTGCATGTCAAGTAAAATGAATATCATAATATCATAACATAAATAAATTCCTTTATGTAAAATAAAATACGGGCGTCAAACGGTTTTTTATAATTAAAGTGATCACAAGAAAACCGATGTGTCTGTTTTGTTGAAAAATAATGTACAAATCTTCACAATATAGCACTTTTAGTTGCCTCCATAAACTAATATTTCGCCTAAAATTCGAAACTAATTTTAGTCATTAGTGTCGTAACGTAAATTTCCCGAGGGACTTTAGTATTCCGGGATATGATCTAGTTTGAAAACTATGTATTATTTCCTATATTTAAATACCTATCACAGTTATCACGATTGTTTTTAAATCCATACTGCAATTTTATTTATCGTATGGCTACATGTCACTGGATATAGATAGGCATTTCTACTCTCGGGTAGTGGAAAAGCAGATGACGAATAAAATCCGGCGAGTGCTGCGAGGAGGACAGTGCAGCTGCCAAGTTTGTTACTCTTTTAGCACCACCCAGGGATCACGTGTAGGGTTGTCTAAGGTATTTCCCACGGACGCAGAGTAACATTGATGCCCCTATATACTACAATTAAAGAATACTCTATTTCCCGTTTATTGTGGGCTAGATCGAGGATTAATTCGTAGAGACTTCGCTCCATTATGCGCAACTTGCAATGGGGCTCTTTGTCTATTGTTCCTGCCTATAATATTGCGCCATTCATAGATCCCGATTGATTCGTAGCGGTCAGGGAGACTGGGATTGCAGTGATTAACACGGAGCTACTCGATTGCCCCTGGCAGAACAAAGTAAATCGCTATTGTGTATTCGTAAATAATATGAAACTAGCACGGAGCTGATCTAATGACGCAGTTGGAAGATTACAGAAAAAACACCTTATCCTATAAACGAATTAAATCAACCAGTAATTATTTCAACCATAATTTTAAACAAAAAAAGAACCGACTTCACTTAGGATCCGCTATTCCAAGAGGAAGTGGCCGAGTTGCTGTAAAAAATAGTGAAATCACCATAGGTAGTTGAAGAGTTCCCTCGATTTCTCCAGGATCCCACCATCGGACCCCGACTTCGTGACAATGGTACCATCTAGGGGATACACCCGTTCGATTAAAAAAAAAAATTGAAAATCGGTTCTCGATTCACGGAGATATCGAGTAACATACATACGAAAAAATAATAATGATAAAAAAAATCTGTCGAGTTGAAAACCTCCTCCTTTTTTGAAGTTGGTTAAAAATCACTATAATAAGTAACTTTCTATTTCAGAAATCAAAGTATATCTCAGCTCTCAGGCTTCTGAAGTCTTGAAGTGCTGTCCTGGCTCTTTATGAACCATCGGCTATAAGCAATCAGAAAGTTATTTACAACTTTTTAAATATAAGTCAGTTACTAACAAAGTTGTTGGGAGCACTAACCACTGTGGAAGTTTGCAAGTTGCAGTTCAGTGGTATTTTTACTTAAAAAAGAAGTGCAAACGCACAAAAATATTTTAAAAATAAGGAGGAGAGGAGGAGGGTGTATTTAGTATTTATTCTGTATGTTTTGTAAAAATACTATAGAATATAATGGTTACACTCACTTTTAGATTAAGTTCGCTTAGAAGTCGTGAAATTGACAAACCCCTTCTCGTCATATCCTTGTTCATTAATCCCGTATTTGAACCTTCAATTAATATTTGTAAGGAACGAACTCCGCATTAAAAAGTATTGTATGACTGGACTGAGGTTATAATACCTGTGTGTCAAATGTCATCAGAATCTATAAAAATATTTTTTCATGAAGAAGCAAAATACCTTAAAACATTAAAAAAATCACATAAATTGATACCAAGTAGAAAAAAATAGAAAAAAAGGCCCAACAATGTAACCTACAGGTAAGAAAACAAATCCAAATGTCCGAAAACATTAAACCGTAGCCGCAAGTATTTTATCGCGCACGATAATTCTTAAGTGCATCGTATAGTTACTTTAGTGTCACATAAAAAGTCACCCATTTCAGAACGGCTACCGTTAACATGGGAATCCAAAGGTTACCTCTTTCTATCTCTACATCTTTTGTTTTATTAAAGTAAGACAGATAGAGATAGATTCTGATTTTATGAAGTTTGTTGTAGGTGCAATGGCATAAGTATAAATGTCTGGAAGTTTTATCATGGGGATATAATACAAATGTTATTAAAGTAAGGTGAAGTAGGGTAGGATGGAAAACGAGGAACGTCAAAAATATTAAAATAATCCATTATGTTAAATAACTACGATTAGTCTGGCTGGCCAGAAAGCAGTAACAGTAGAAGTAATAAGCTACACCCATCTCTTTTTCAGTAGAGAGGATACGAGCGTGAGAAAGAGACAGTATGACTCTCTCTGTCTATGCTTAAAACAAACCCTGGCCAAACTATAGTGCAGAATTTTAATACCTGGCAACATTGTTCTTAAAGCCATTTAGTTAAGGCCCATAGGACACTGAATAAATAGCTATATATCTATGCCATTTGGCATTAAGTCCGCCATTTGTACATTTTCACTTTTTGTGCAATAAAGTTTAAATAAATAAATATACCTATCTATATATCTTGTACCTACGTATGATCTGATTCAACTATTTATTTTAACTGAACACAATAGAATCTTAACTTGTGTTTTATTTTCAAACAACATAAAACATGAAAATATCTGGAACACATGTTGTAGCAAATTTTATGCTTTACAATCAAATAAATTAGATTATCACGAAAGTCCGATTTTCGTGAACGTTATCCTTATTAATATAACTTACGTCCCAGACACGGAATTTTGTAGGTACTAACTTAACTTTTGAGATAACTTACTTACCTACAGAATAATACGATAAACGACTTATATTTATTGTGACATAACATAATTGAATTGAGAAATTGCTTTAAATCTCAGCATTAAAAATACCAGTAAAGATGTATAGAAAGAAGTGGCTGGTAAGATCAGATATCATAACAAGTTGATAATAGAGGATATTACTGCAATATTCTGCCACCAGAGTGCAGCACTAGCACACCGGTAAACCATAGAGTTTTTAATACATACTAGGCCTTAAACAGTTTTTTTACAAGTTTTCATAGATAATTTATAACGAATAAATATGTCATTTACGCACCAAGGCGGTTTGTTTACAAATGGCCTATCGTGAAACAAGAGAATCGAAATTTTGTCATGTGCCTCTCTATCGCTCGAATATGAAAGAGTGACAGAGAACCAGGTAACGAAATGGATGTGCTAGTGCCGCCTCCTACGCAGAGTTTTGCGTAATATTCCCTTTTGATGCCGGGTGACCGACACGATGCATGCCAGTAGGTGTGTAATGTATGCGATAACCTTTAGTTGAACAACCGTAGGCGTAAATGTCAGTATAACAAGACACGTCCTTAGGGTTTTGTAGGTATACTAGTCATAGTTCAGATATAATTTAGACGTAAGACGTTGGGAACCTACAACCTACGTAAATAAACACGAGCATTAAGAGCAATACAGTCAGCACTAGAAGTAGCTAGCAATCATTTGTATATCAATATGGTGGAAAATAAGCATACGGCTTGCCAGATGGTAAGCAGCTGATGTAGCTTATGGACGTCGGCAATTCCAGAAGTGCGCATTGCTGACCCTTTTAATACTACTATTCAATGAGGATTAATTAACTCATGAGCTTCAGAGAGAGAGAGAGAGAGAGAGAGAGAGATCGTTATTTGTCAATTTATTTGTAACCCCTGCACTGATTGTTATATTTTATTTTGTATACTGGTTTTAAGTACCCTAATGGATGTTTACGTTTAGGCTTTGTTCAATGGCTAGACAAGCTTTATAAATAGATAGAATACTTTCTGCACATTATACCACTTTCCCCCAAAAGTTATTCACACCATTCTGGTCTCCCTTATTCATTATTATTCCTTGAAATCTCCAAACTATACCATACCGGCAATATATTATCGGGTATTTCTTAGCAGTCCCTTTTATTGCATTCCTCCGCCTGCCCTTAATTTAATATAGCTCGCTCGATTTGTTTACAAAGGCTAAATTTATTCATGAAATTTGTTTAGCAAGGGTCCGGGCATAGATAAAAATAAACTTTGGACAAACGCGAGCCCCGGCCCGCCCTTTTCTTTCGATATTCTTCATATTTTCTTCGATTCCTGAGAACTATTGGGTCGTGACAGCAGAAAGTTTTGTATCTAGTTCCAATGTAATAGTTGTTTTGGATTGATAAACAAAGTTGTTTTGTATGTGTGTTGTGTGTTCCATGATACATAGTATAGCTTATGTTATACACTATAAAAAGTTGCCTATATTTTTTCTGATCTGGATCTCCAGCCATCTGGCTTATAATTTTTTATGCTTAAAGTCATGGTTTAAAAAAAAATCACGTAATAATTTTTCTATTTTATAGAAAACCTATCGTTAAGGATATACACACAAAAGTGCATAAGTACTATCAGCTGCAGAATTGCCTACCCAGTTTATGAATGAATTCATTGATAAACTGGGTAGGCAATTCTGCAGCTGATGGTACATAAATATAGTGTTTTGAAAATATGTGCCGTTTTCATGAAAAGGTGATCATTGTCGGTTGTCAATAAGGCATTACTGCCATAATGATTCATTTAAAAATAAACTTATAAAAACCGACAGACGTCACATATGTATATCTATAAAACAGTAGTATTTCAATTGATTTTATTTGACATATTTAGTTTATATTTTAATAAGACAATAATCCAAAAAAGCGCTATATTATACGTATGTATCACGGTAAGTTTCACAATTAAAGCCTAGAAATCTGGCCGTTTAAAATAGTGAAAATAAAATAAATATTTAAATACGATCCCAATAATATAACAAAAAAAACCCCGTTTCGTCGTTGTCAAAAATTTCTCAGAAGTTTTATTGTAAGAAATAAATTACTAAATTGAGTCAATGAAACTTAAACTAGTCCGGGGCATCGTCCCCAACACACTAGCTGCATTCCCCTGCTGAATGGCTAAAGCTCAGCCTTTGGACAAAGTAGGAACCTCCCCGTTTTTACTACCTATTTTTCAGGCCTGTAAATTAAAAAATCCCATTTAATTAAAAAAATCTATTAATATTTTGTTCGTGCATTGAAATTACGGAAGTAATTAATATCTGTTTTTGTTGTTGTTTGTTTCGTTTCTCGATGTTTTTAATATTATGAAATGTAAGTAATAAATAACCTGGTTTGTAATAAAACTGGCCGGGTGTAAGTTAATCTCGGTCACATGGGTTCTTTACGCATGTAATAGGTATATGAAAAGTTTTTTCTTAGACCTACACGTCACTAGTTTTATTTTATTTTTTAAGTGGTGTTAAAATACAAAAGAGCAATTAGCTGTAGCTAGACCACCATCAAGCTTCTATGAGGTTTTTGCAAACTAGCAAATATAAAAATGCCAAACTATAGTCAGCTTCCATTAACTTTTAAAGATCTATAGCTCAAATGAAAAAGGAACATTGGTTTGGTGGTTTGGTTTGGTGGTTGATGCAGGAGGCATTTTAAATCTTACGATTTATCATTTTGGCATCAATTAGTAAATTCCATTATGATTTTCCATTCAGGTCGGTGATGATTTTACTTAAAGTTAAAATTTGCTCTACAATACCGAACCGCGTATCTATCAAACATTTTATATGACCGGGGATTGCGAAAAACAATTAAAAATGAACATAAAACGTTTACTCCGCTATTCCAGCCAGTTAGAACGATAAGGCAAGACCAAAACGAAAAAAATCAACATTTAACTGTTCAGAGTGAAATTTATGGAGGTTTTTTGATACTTTTATTTCTGTTTAAATTTAAAACGCGAACGCGTTTTTGTGGTTTCTGTATGCTTAAAAAAGTGTCTAGCTTTTAACTGAATTAAATCGAATGAAACGTTTTTCAATAGTATAAATGCTTTACTAAATATTCTAGAATATAATTACGTTAGAAAATTGTTTTGTTGCGCATTACTCTTCCGCTGACTTCGAATCAAACATAATAATCAAGGAAATACATTTATTTACATAACTAAATATACAGAGGTACTACAGTACAAATACTAAACTAAATTAATCAAGTATTTTATAATGATATATTTATTAGACTTGTAAAATTATTAACATAATAAGACGCCTTTAGGATTATTTTTACATTAGGTAGAGCGATTAGGTAATGAAATCAGTAAATAAACATGTAATGTCAGAACCCCAGGAAGTATTTAATATAGCTTCTTACTTAAGAGTCGCCAGGACGCTCGCGTGAACTCGCGTTCTCATACAAACGTAGTTTAGCTCTCATTTTAAAACGACATGCTTTAGAACCATGACATTTGGCATGGGCATTTTAGTAGTACAGATCTAGGTTGGAAATTCGTTTTCGTTGCTAAAAATTGCTTCGTTGCTAATACAAAGAAAATACAGCCAGTTACAGATTTACATACAAAGTTTATTTTTGCTATAGTTTCTTTATATTACAATTTTTAGCAACGAAAACGAATGTACGACCTAGATCTGTACAATTAGAATGCCCATGCCAAATTTCATGGTTCCAAAGCATGTCGTCTTAAAATGAGAGCTAAACTACGTTTGTAGGAGACCTACTATACGTTTGTATGGGAACACGAGTTCACGCGAGCGTCCTGGCGACTCTTAATATTTTCCCTGACAGTGCTACAGTTATGTGTCGTTAACCCCACTAGTAAATAGTACCCCACCTGTCGACGCACTGTCAGCGAACACGTCAAGTAACTTTAGCAGCACTTATTACCGTTACAAGCACAATAGACTCGAGCACAAAAAAGAAATGAAAAAACTTCAAAAACCATCCGATTCAATATCCGCGTAACCAAGCGAACTCACGCACCGCTCGTTAGATAAACGACTTTTTGCCAACATAACAAAAGGTAAAAGGCGATAAGGATCGTCCAGCCATTGTTCGTTGCGTTACCTTTAAATCTCCTGCTACTGTGTAAAAGATTTACCTCCAGCCTTGCCTGTGACGCTGTTTTTCTTCAGCTGAAAAATTGGCGTGATTTAGGCCGAAGGTAATGTTGGGATACCGGGGGAGGTGATTTTTATAAGCGAGAAGTCGGGATTAACGCGGGTCAATCATTGATACATGTATTTGGCGTATTTATGTATTAGGCACATAGCGAGGAAAGCAATTTTAATAGTAATAATTTTAGTTTTAGTTTTAGGTATGTGTACTGATTAGTATTTTACCGGAGGTTATTAGATGTTGGAGACTAGAAAAGACCCAATTAAGGATACCGTTTAATAAAACTTTAGGTACTTATGTTTATTTAAAATAATAATCAATTTAAAATTAATTCTATTTTTTTATTGAATTATGTTATGATAGATTGCTATTTGTAATTAAACAGATCAAGAGAAATTAATCATATAGATACTAACTTAGAGTCCGGTAGTGTTTTTTTTCGATTTCGCTCAACTTTTTGATGCGATTTTGCAGTAACTAACATAACTTCTATAATTTTGTTTACATATTATGAAAGATCGTTTCTTTTTGGATGGAATAAATACAACGATTTTTTAATTTTATGCTTTATTTATAAATAATTCACCCTAATCTAACACCTGTTTCGCGATTTTTGCTTGGAGAGGTGAAAAGAGTAAGGTTTTTATTGATTTAAATTAAGTTATATAAGTACGTAAAATATATAAATACATTGGAAAATGAGTCGCCTGAGGAATAAGTGTAACAGTTTTTTTCATTTTCATATATATTTTTTGAGAGAGAGTGTGTTTTGCTAGAGCAATTTTGCTAAAAATTGCCGAAGTTTAGGTGATATTTTTGGAAAGATACTAAAGTATTTTACAAACATAAAAATACAAAAATAAACTTCATTTCATGCTTTATTCAGATAATATAAAACATATTAGGGTCCATAACAAATAATAATTAAAAATCTTACGACAAAATTACACGAATCAACGTCCTCACTAAACATGCTCTGTAAGAATCGAGTTTTAAGGTATTAAATATTAATATATATAGACCTAAAGTACATTTTTGCAATAACAAGACTTCAAGCTATCGTACCAAATGCAATTCATGTGCATAATGTCATTATTAGCGATTTTCGTTTTCAAATCGTTACCGGACTCTTAAACAGCATGATTACTTGACACATGACAAAAACACCTAATGAGTTCAAATTATACAGGGTGTAACAAAAATACTGGTGATCCGTTTAAGGGCATAATTGGTATCGTATTCCTACTAAGAAAAAGTAGAAGATTTTTTTTAACTCGATTTTTTTTTGTACAAGGCATGTCGCCCCGGCCAGCAACTCTCCATACAAAACCATTTTTTATTTCGCGTAAGAATATTTTTTTTATATAATTAGAATACGATACCAATTACGTTAAACAGATCACCAGCATTTTGTTACACCTTGTAGATTCTAATTAATCGAAGTTTATCTAATAAGTAAGTATAAAGGAACCCGCGCAATATTATATCTACAATCGCGCCAATGAAGCTACTTAAATAACTAGAAACAACGAGTAAAGATATATAGACGGCGCATACAGGTTTATTTGCGTAAGGAAACGATATGATAATGCACGACAGTAATGCACGAAGTCCCGTGAAAAACCGCCGCTGTTACCGGGCAGGTACAAATAGCTGCACACAGCCATTACTACAGATAAGGCACAGAAAATATTAACAAAAATATTGAGCATATTGACGGATTAATAATTTAAAATCAAAACACCAAGTTACTTTATACAAATTGCTTTGTCACAAAACAATAAATTATACTGGACAGTTATTTCTAGACGTCTGCTCTGTTAAGCTACTGCCACAGCAATGAGGTGTCGACTCGTTCTGTCATATTATTATCCCTCGATTGGTGTTGCAACAACTGGTAGAGGGCGATGTACGGCTTTAGTCAAATAGCAATTGTACTAATGACTTCTTGGTTTGGATTGCTGTATCTGTTTTATTGTGTTGTGGCACAACAGCCGTATTACTGGTTAACTAAGTTGTTAAAATATGTATGTATGTAAATGTGTAACATATGCATGAGCTCTGTGTCTGCTTTAATAAATACGACTTCATTTTCTGATTCATTGGCAATAGTTCGTGATAAATACTGTTCGTGCTTTTACTTTAGTACCATCACGTGCTACAACTTTGCCTACGATGCACAACATTGCCTGGCTTGAACAATACGGCTGTCTCCAAACGGCTATATACAGAGTGGCCAGAAAAGAACGAAATTCTCGTCGGCTGTAAGGTTTTGGAACGCTACCAATCCTCCCTAGATGGTTTTGGAACCTCTCAGATCGATTTGATTTTTAGGGTTCCGTAGCCAAAATGGCAAAAACGGAACCCTTATAGTTTCGCCATGTCCGTCCGTCCGTCCGTCCGCGGTCTAGCTCAATAACCGTTAGCACTAGAAAGCTGAAATTTGGTTTGAATATGTGCATTAACCAAGCGGACATAACGGTAGAATAAAAACGCGAAAAATATATTTTGTTAGGGTACCTCCCGTACACGTGAAGTGGGGGGCGAAATGTTTTTTCGTTCCAACCAAGTTGTGTGGAGTATCGTTGGATAGGTCTTTTCAAAAGAATTAGGGTTTTCTACAACAGTTTTTGGATAAAACTAATACTTTCGGAAATAATAGCTCCGAAAGTTTAAAATAGGGCGTCCCCCCATCTAACTTTTGAACCGTGGGTCCTAAAATTTTGAAAAAAATCATAAAACTGAGGCCTAATGAGTACCTTCAATGAAAACTATATTGAAATAAATCGGTTGAGCCGTTTTTGAGTTATCATTCAAAAACCCATAGTGAAAGGACGTAAGTAAAAATGACGTAAGCGCCGCCAAATTTCCCGTAAGAAACGACCTTTTGAATAAATGGTCTCAGTTTACGGAACCCTACACTGAGCATGGCCCGACATGCTCTTGGCCGGTTTTTGGATTTTGTATGGCCCTTGAGCGGCGGCGGTGAGTAATGGCCATATTGGTTGGTTGATTGGTTGCGTCCCAAAATCTTACAGCTAACGGGAATCTAGTTCTTTTTTGGTCACTCTGTATATCTTATTTCACAGGTGGCCGCCTTTCTTCCAATCCAGGATTAAGATATAAATAGCGGTTTGGTGAAGAAAACTATGTTTTTCAAACCAGGAATAGTTGTGCATCGTAGGCAAAGATGTAGCACATGACGGTAGTTACTTACATTTTCTTTTCTGAGCAGACATTTACTAACTTTTTAATATGTTACAATAAAATACAGTGTGTGTCTTTCATAACGAGACTAATTTTAAGGGCTGAAAGTATAACTCCTAATGAACTGAAATTAGCATAATTTAATTAAAAAATAAAAAGTAAAAAAATTCATACAAATTAATTAGGCACGCAATGTATGAGTAATAAATTAAACTTAACAATTGACATATGATTTCATTGAAATTTCGCTCTTAGTGTCATCCTGACAAGACCGTCAAAAATCATGACAAGTGACCTTGTTCGTAAGAAAAGGACTTAACCGCCCTGCTATCGCGAAACACTTAGCGAAACATTGCTGCTCGAGATTTTTTTTAAATTAATTACTCTTAATTATAAAAGGTAATCGTTATATTCTTTTGATAAAACTGTTAACAGCACTTTAACTATCGTTACTTAAAACCAATGTCGTTATGAAAGACACACACTGTATAATGATTTGAAAACTGAGAATATTAGTTTAATTTAGATAATAACTGCTCCAATTATTGTAATTCAATGCCATAGTTTTGTCAAAGCTTTGAAGACTCTTAATTATTCTGTGATTATTAATTTTCTTCAAATTGCCATTATTACTAGATTGCCTGTTTGAACTACAATTATTTAATACTTGTGTCGAATATTGTTATGTAGGGCAATAATTATTTTCTTATATTATTTGTAACGAGAAATTTATTGCAAATCAATGTGACTGCTTATATAATGAAAGTAGGCACCTACAAAAATGTATCACCTTTTAGTAAGAAACCCAAAATTTTGTTATTGAAGCCAAATACATATGCTAGGAAATGTATAGAACTGTCTAGTGTGAATAAAAACACTTATAAATCGTTCGTTTTTAGATCTGGTCCAGGTTGTCTAACGCCATTCCACCACCACAATTTTACAGTTGCCAGATGTCCGTATCTAGAAATAAGCATAGTATAGTATAGCAAACTAACTAGCCGGGTTTTGTTGCTCTCATTATTGTGTCCAGCGCTCCATCTATAAGGTCTCCGAAACATGTCGCGCGTGGTGACTAATTAAACATTTAAACACTACTTGAGTTGCATGCAGTGATAATAGCATTATAGTCTTGTTTCAATAAAACTATATCAAGAGATCGAAACGAAAATAGCAGCTTTAAACACTAAACGTAGCTAATCACCATATTCCATTACAAAGACACGAATAAAGTATAAAGACAGAGTAACAGGTTCCCCTAATTGTAATTATGTAAGACACGAGTACGAGTAGCCAAAGGGCGTCGTAAAAATGTACAAATACGCTTTTAGTTTAGAATGGTTCGTTCGCAGCCAAACTACCTACAAAACTGGAAGACTAGATTTAAATGTATTTATTTTATTATACGGGACACCAACAGAGTAAATAAGATTAAGTAGAATACAGTATTTCCTTGTGGTGTATATGGGTGCTTATGCACCCCAATTACAGGTGAACACGTAATTTTACTTTTAAGAAGATTCCTGTCTCTATAATTTAAATGAAGTGGAAAAATATAAAAAATAGCAAATTATATTCAATCTACACAATTACTAACTATACTAATATAACTCTGAGGATGCTTCATAAACTTGTGTGTTGGATTTTATAAGCAACCTTTTCAATATATTACAAGTAAACATAGCACTTTTATTTTTTCTCCGCCGTAAACTCTGGTTGAGAGTACCTAGTAGAGACCTAACCTAAGAACCTACTTTTGACACCTGTCATCTCAGTACATTTTATAACCTAAAATCGGAGTTTCGTACTGAGATGACAGATGTCAAAAACAGGTTCTTAGGTTAATTGTACTGTACTCTGTCACGTTTCTTTACTCCCGCATCTAGATGTTAATTTAAATCAAGATAGTTCTTGTTAGTGCAGTAGAAGCTATTGTCTGCGTGCTTTCGGTAGCAATATCCTGTCTGAACGAACTCTAAAGGGTAATGTGTATTGGTAGCGTATAAAAGAGGGGTCTAATTAGAATGGGGTGTTTTTATTGCGTCTGTGAAAGAGGGAGTAGAAGGAAGATAAGTTTATAGAACAATGTAAAGTGTCAGAAAGTTAGGTAGCTATAGAGCTTGTGTTTTGACGGCATTGATTAAAAGTAGATCATTGCGTAACTGTTTAACTTTGTAAAAGTTATGTTTCACGCACTAGTGCTTTTTTCTTTTTTAGATTTTAAATTGCAATTACGTGTTTTTGTATTTAAAAAGTGTGTATCTTGTGTCTGTGTGACAAACCCGCATGTTATAGGAAATTTTGTCATACAGGTTCTTTATAAATATTTTAGTTAGGCAAAAAAGGTTAATCTTTTTATTGTAAACTATTATATGAAAGGCTTATGAAAACAAGTTTAGCGTTTCAGTAATGTAAAAGTCAAGACACCTATAGGTCGCGTTCGTTTTTGAAATATAAAATGTGCGTAAATCGATAACCTATAAAAATATTACGAGTATTAAAAAAAAGTGCTTCATCACAAATTAAGGTTACTTATGTGTCCTTTGATAATGTAAAGATGACATTTAAATTGACTTATTATCACTGCATGCGGCTGTACTAACTTGTGTTTAGTCACTACGCGCGACATGTTTCGGAGAGAGTAAGTACAGCCGCATGCAATGATAATAGTGTTAATATGTCTCACGAAAGTTTAAATTCAATAAATTGACTTATTTTTATATTTATTTAAACCACCACCCACCTGACGATGCTTGTGTTGCGGATATTATAAATTGTTCAATGCTTTTATTGTTTTAAGATTTGACATATGTTGTTATTGAATAAATGGATTTAATTATTATCACTATAACAAAAAAAATTTTAAACAAACGAAGACTTTTAAGCTAGTTTCAATATAATCTGAGGCTAAGAGCGGTAGGGCAATGGACTCATCTCGATCGAACAGCGCAAAAAGAGCTAACGTAACCTGAACCCTGATTAAGAACAGTTAATTGTTACGGATTTGATTATGATGATCCTTCCGACCGAATTCCACCAAGGCGACCACTTCAACTCCTAGTTAATAGTTCGGCGCTCGTGATGTGAAGCCTAAACAATAATAAACAAAAAAAACCGCGCGCGCCAACCCGCCTGCCAAGCGTGGCGCGTATGGCAAATCCTCCCTTTAAAGGGGAGGCCTATGTTCAGCAGTGGACGTCTTACGGCTGAGATGATAATGATGATGTGATCAGATACTGGTCCTTCAAAGGTGATATCTCTGTAAGCATTTATGATAACCGGCGTTGAGATGAGATGAAGGCACCCTATCCCTCTCGGTCGAAAGGTTGATTGGGTCGCGAGAGCCTAAGCTGAAATATTGAGTCTATCAGGTATTAACTTTGTGGGTATTGTAAGAGAATGTCGATAGTGGACATTTTGTAAAGAGATGAAGTTTTTTTTGTTTTATGGCCTACGATTATGACATTTGGGTAATTTTTGTATAATATTTCTTCGCCTTTGATCAAACGAACAGCTTTATGATAAACTTAAAATATTTGTAGGGGTAATGACAGTTGTTTCTGAATCTTTTGATAATATTGCAATCGCAGTATAAGATTCACTGTATCAATAGATTTCTATTCATTAAATTATACTGTTGCTTTTACATTTTACAATTTTATTCAAATGTTTTATCAGGCTATTATTTTAAAGTAAGCAAATGTGTATGCCAGCGCTTTGTACTTATTATAGTTTAGTAGACGATAAGCTCCCTTTTCTCATTCTGAGAGATCAAGCTGTCTGATATTTTTTTCAATAAATCAATACAGTGTACTTACAGTGTAATTAGGTATATCCGAAAGCTAAAATGTGGGGGATAATTCCGAAAATGGACTCTTACTACACTGGAATACCTATGGCTAATTTTTCAATGATTTAAGTATCCGAATTGCTGAAATACCCGAACACAATTAAGAGAACAATACTTTTTACTAGAGAAAAACAAAAAAATCTTGACCGCGAATCATGTCCCAGCAAAATTCTTCACAAGAGTCATTCCGTATCAGCAAAGCAAAAAAAAAGCTTAAAATCCTCTTTTTCTTTTCGTTTGACAAACGCGCCGAGGTCGTTATCACGCGAAACTTGCTCTCTGTAATTGTTTTCAATTCCTATTCTTCCCTTTTTACTTTTTTGTTTGGTTGAGTAACTGCGTCATTATACATCGTCCATACTGAGGTATACGAATGTAGACCTTATTGCAATCACTTAAGGTATCAATGGCCAGTCAAGAGCTGCTGTTAGTTTGACCATGATATGCCACGTTTCAAACGTTAGGCGAAAAAATAGAATAAGTAATAAATATTTTATAATGAGTGAAAATCGTGTGAGTTTCAGTCAGTACCTACTGGGAATTACATTAAAAATGTTTTTTCAATATTTTCAACGATCAAGTGAAAATTATTTCTCATTGGTATTCGCCCCCGTCCCCTTTCTTTTTGGAACATAATATTTTGAAACTTTTAGGTAATATTGAGCTACGTTAAAAATATTTTCTAGTGTTGAATAGATGATCTACAATAGTATAAACTAATGTATGTTTAAGTAATTAAGGGCAGGGCATGCACATTGTAAACTTAATTGTTTAATTTGTAAGGCTGTGATTGTAAAATGCTTTTATTATTTCCAACGTAATTACCATTATTCCTTTTGAAACTAAAAACGAAATCAACATTTTATTTCCAAAGCCACAAAGTAATAATTCTCCTTTGAAGCCTCATAAAGTCAACCCCAACAGAAAGGCCAAGTTAACAATTTAATAAAAACAAAAGAAAATCGGAAATGAAACGCATAAATTCGCAAAACCTGACAGTTGTATGTTCGCAATAAATTTAATTATACCCCGTCGCAAACAGGGGGTTGAAATACAATAATTATGAAAGACATAACTTGGCAAGGATTTGGAGAAATTATTGGATGCTGGATTTTCCAGCTACGTGTATGTCAAGACATTTTAATCATATTTTCTTCCTTTACTGTTTTTATTGCGTCGTCTGTCATGCTGCGTCGGGTAAGGAGGTATTTTCTATGAGGTTATTAGTTTGGATATATTTTTAATATAAGTAGATTTGTTAAAAGTGGTATTGAATTAGTCAGACATCCTTTAATTTTATATATAGTAAGTCTGGAGACTCGCACTTAAAGCATCAGCAAATCGTACCAACTGATTTTTCATACGCATACATCAATATTTAAAAAAGCGATGAGTTTAATTTATTTATTGCTGGCTGTGGTTTGCCAAACTAAAGTTTTATGCTAAAAAGAAAATCAATTTGATAACAAATTTCTAACAAGTCCTGATTCTTTTAGTGAGAATACTGCTAAGGGTTTAGGCTACAATTTTCGTTCATATCTCATTCGATCGTGGTTTGTGTGAAAGTTAAATTATTAAGGTAGAAACTACGTCAAAGTAATTAAAATAGATATGAGAATCAAGGTCAACATTTTTAAGCTTTCATAACACCTAATTTTAGATCAACTTGCCGTGACATTAGGGTCCCTTTGACCCAAGCCGAATCGAATGTATTTAAGTTAGCTATTATTTTCCTAGCGTTTATTATTTGCTACGGTTCAAACGAGTCTGAGGCCCGGTTTTCTTACGATGTTTTCCTTTATTGAAAAATTGTCAATTCAAATGATAACTCATATAACATACGTAAGTTCTAATTCATGATTGAAACTCGCTTTTTTATTGCTAGGGAACCAACGCGCTTTAAACTGAATGTAGATTTTTTATTCAAAAATAAAGGTACACTTCCCTTGACCAATACTAAAACAACCAAAACGGCGACAAATAAAATAAAATTACTACCGTCTCTTCACACTTAACAAGGATAATGTCTTTACAAAAACCTTTTAAATACCTCCATAACGCCGTATACCGGAGTTGTTTCCTTTAATGAACCTGCTAACAGGACAATCATTCCAATCGTGTATTAAATAAGGGCGAGGTAATAACTCAGGTTGATCAAAGACCAAATTTCACTGGAAAAAGTTATGTGGCTATTACGGTAAGTTATTTAAAGAACTACTTATATTAAACACCACGCATAAGAACAGTTTTGGAAATTGTTGCTGTGAGAATATATTATGATAACATTGAGGATAAGTGCACAGAACCCGTCTTGTACCACTGAGTTTTTCGGAACTTGTACGGAATATCATTTCATATATACCAGTCGCTTTTGGGTGAAGGAAAACATCGTATAATCCCAAAAAGATTTAGTTTCCCCTCTGGGCTGGGATGGGCTGTTGACGTCATCACCTCTTTAGTCAAAACGAGACAGAGTCCACTATTTAACCCTCTCTTTCGGTCACTTGTGACCAAAGATTATACTCTCAATTTTAAATGATATATAACTTTGGATATCTTTGGAAGCGCTGGTAGCCTTGCGGTAAGACGTCCGACTTTCAATCCGGAGGTCTCGGGTTCAAACCCCGGCTCGTACCACTGAGTTTTTCGGAACTTATCTACGGAATATCATTTGATATTTACCAGTCGCTTTTCGGTGAAGGAAAACATCGTAAGGAAACCGGATCTAATCCCAAAAAGACCTAGTTTCCCCTCGGGGTTGGAAGGTCAGATGGCAGTCGCTTTCGTTAAAACTAGTGCCTACGCCAATTCATGGGATTAGGTTGTCAAGCGGACCCCAAGCCGGGATAAACGCTAGAAGGAAGATATAACTTTGGATATCATTTGATATTCATTTATTAAGTAAAAGATACAAGTACAAGATAGCATTTGATATTTAGATACCGCTTTGATGAATTTTGAGGTAGTCATTATGAAAATTACACTGGTTTACCTGGTACCTCCGGTACCTCGGCTATCGGCAGCAATCTGAACACAATCAGGTTTGGGCGTTTATCGGGTGACATCATTTAATTCCCTTGAAAGCCGTTGGAGGTGTAACGCCGTCGAAATAGGTTGTGACTACGTTTGAAACGGGTCCGGGAATAACTGAGTTTGTTTACTGTGCACCACGATTTTTGATCACGGATCTAGCAGTGGCCTAGTTGGTACTGACGAACTGGTGGTTCTGGGTTCAAATCCGTTTTGTATGCATTCAAGTATGTATAATTTTTTGTTGAATTTGGGGCTAGGTTGATCTATGTAGGTAAGTAAGATTATCTCCAAATATAAATTTTCAGCATTTCCTCGCTATTAAAGCATTTTGTTTGATAAGAAAAATTTTTTCATTGCTTACCTGTTTTCTTTTATTTGTTTTTTTCATGTGTGCCATGAAACATTGTACACATGATGATATTATAAGAAGAATAAGAATAAGATTATTTATTTCAGACCAGGTCCATATACATTTTAATTATAATAACATTAATTAAGATTTATATTAAATTATTATTGGTAACTATTTCTGGTCTGTTAATACAAATCAAAAAGAACATAATTGTTCCGAATTATAAACTGAAAGGTACGGAGGCTAAATGCTGATCTGGGGGCCGATTTTTGACAGCCGGACGCTCGAATTCAAAAAATTCAGGCTCGAAAATAATCGCACACAAAAGTTCGTTGCCAATTTTTTCGCATGGAATTAATAGTTTAAATAATCATGATTTTAAATTTCTATCGCTGTTATTTTTAAAACATAATTTATCGTTTTATTCAGAGTTTCAAATGTCACTTTCGAGCGCTCGATTCTCAAAAATCACCCCCCAGAGCTTTTGTGCGGTGTTTGAGAGAAAGAGGCTGCGACGGTCCGGATCCTACCTGGTCCAGCAAATTTCACTGGCTGTGCAACGCTGCCAGCATATTTGGTACTTTCGGTCCAGGTGGGACCCGAAATTAGATTTTATTTGAAAGTACCTAATGTTACATTACTTAACCGGTAGATTAGTTATTAGTTTTTACTTTATTATAATGTAAATATCAATTTTACTGAACAACTGGTAAAAAAAAATTTTTCGAGTCGCTTTAATATTAGTTCTCTGATTTTTTATGAATCAAGTAATTCAAAACATGCAATTTAAATTAATACTAAAACATCGATTTTCTAACCATTTGTTTAAATACCTACACTAAATACACTTCATGATTAATATAAATCTATCCTTTGATGAGGCAAACCTTCAAAGATAATACCGAATTCAATTAATAAAATAAATCAATTAATTACCGCCGGCCCCTGGGCCCGAATCGATCGTGATTAAACAACCCAATTAAGTTTTGCTTTCAATCCACAATTGAACAGAATACACGAAATTAGTAAATTCCACTATTATTTGATAGATAAAGTTGCCACAGATAAAAAATGTAATTAAAGTCCTCCACATCGATTTCGATGACGGCGACCCTAGAGATTTAAACCAACCGGAGTGGCCATTGACAGGCGTTCCTCTCTGCCGAAAATGTATGACCAGTGGTCATACTTATTGTATGGACTAACGTTTATCTGGCTATTTTGACGTTTCGCATACATTTGACGTTCCCCTCCCCCGCAAAAATCGGCAGACTCTTTTTGTATAGAAAATGACAGACATGGCCGGTCCGGTTGGTTGAATAGTCAAAGACGGCGGCAGTTAAAGATTTTATGATTTTCTTAAACTTGCTGTTGAAAACTTTTTGTTCAAAGGGATAGCGGCATGGTGAGTGAAAGAGTACCTTTGGATGATAGACTTAGACTAATTTATGCATTACTGACTAATTTATGTTTATAGGTCTACATACAGCATGCAGACGTGTGAGATCTTAACATTACATTCTGAATTTACGGTGTACAACTTTGATATTTTTTTGTTTATTGTTGTTTAGGCTGTGTGTGTGATGTGCGTGCTTATAAAAAAAAATAAAAATAAAATAAAAATAAAATAAAATGCATTTATTTCAGACCAATGAGTGTCCATAGTTTGTTAGTAACAAGAAAAAAAAAACTTAAATAACTTAAATAACTATATTAGTACCTAAACCTAAGTGAAGCGAGGACCAGTGCCTGACTAGGCCACTGTCCCACCTCCCCGCTACTACGCTCAGGAGGCTGTGGCGGCTGTCACGGACTCTGCGGAGCGTCGCGGCGCAGCGCTTGCGCAGCGTCGCATGAAAACCGTCAACGTGCGCGTCCGCGAACATGCCAGAAGCGCTGCAATACCGCGGCAGCCGCAACAGCACCCTGAACGCGTCATTATATTGAACCCGCAATGCATTGAGCGAGCGCTGCGTGTATCTCGACCATAAGCTGCAGGTATACAGTGATGTACAATACGCACGGAATAGCGTAATTTTAACTTGCGCTGTACACCGACTGAACCTGCGAGCTATCATATTGGCTCTGATCGCCAGAGCCCTTCGCTCCCTCTCGATGTCAGCGTCGTCGCGCAAGTCGTCGGTTACCAAGTGCCCAAGGTACTTAAACGAGTTAACCCTCTTGAGCTGCTCGCCATTCAAGCAAATGGGTGGGACATGAGATGGGCACTTGGTTCCCGCCTTGA
The DNA here is from genome assembly GCA_911728535.1 of Pammene fasciana. Classification (NCBI taxonomy): domain Eukaryota; kingdom Metazoa; phylum Arthropoda; class Insecta; order Lepidoptera; family Tortricidae; genus Pammene; species Pammene fasciana. The sequence continues at coordinate 14,591,899 of OU452288.1, forward strand.
AAACCATAAATTCGCTTTTCGACACATTATATTTTAAGTTATGTTTTACTGCATACGACTCACACATGTTAATGAGGGTTCTCAGTCCGCCCACCGATGGGCTCAACAGCACCATATCATCTGCATAGCTTATATTGTTGAATGCTACCCTGTAAGTGCTTATTCATCATCATCATCATCATCTCAGCCATACGACGTCCACTGCTGAACATTGGCCTCCCCTTAAGGGGGGGGGGGGGGGGGGCGGTTTGCCATACGCGCCACGCTTGGCAGGCGGGTTGGCGCGCGCAGTTTTTTTTGTTTATTGTTTGTAGGCTTTCGGAAGATGCTGCAGCCCATCTCCCGGTATATTCCCTTAGCAGACTGCTACTGCAACCACGGGACGATATGGTGGGGGACAATTCTAAGGCTGGGCACCCCACGGCAACGTGCTATTACCTTGGGTAACATATTACATTAGCGCACGCGCTGAAATAATATCGGAGTATTATCGGCAGTGAAGTCGACTGGCAGTACGTATGAGGGCTTAGGTCTTTCTTCGCGTAATTGGCGTTTACGTCTAAGGTCTTAAGTAGATTGTTGAACAAGTGTGAAAGGCACCGATTGCTGAAAATATATTTTAGCACTCAAATAAAGCGTGCTAGAGAATGAGAGCGCTAATAGTTCGAGTGAAATGGTTAGCCTGTCTTTCATCCGAGGTAAACGATCTACTTTTCATTCCGAATAAGAAGAAAAAAATACGCAGGAAAAGTGAGACACTTTGATCTAAAGTGTTCATTTTGACCATGCTACTAGAGGTGAACTTTTGGCAGACATTATGTGTATTCAAAACAGGAATAATATATATTTATAAAAACACTTTTTAACACAAAAAAATGTGTGTACTTAAATTTGTCACTCTGTAAAATTCTTGAAAAATGAAACTTCTTAACGCTGATTACTACGACGTACTTTCGGGGCATAAGATAAAAAAAAATATTTCACGTCATAGTATTTTCACATACACAGAATATTTATTATCTCAAGTAGCTATATCAAGTACACTGGATCTGAAAATGCAATAAATAACAAGCCCAGACACTCTAATCTACGTTAGTAAAGTCAGGCCAAATATTCCAAATATTCCAGACTGCAGCATGACTATGACTATTCCAAAAACTTTCCACCCAACCGTCTAGTTTTCAGTACTTACCTGACTCTTAGATTAGTAAAAAACTTCATTTAATGTGCGTGATGCGCTGGATTCTGGTGTTAAGGCCTCCAATTTCAATCCAAAGGTCTCAGGTTTAATCCTTGGCTCGTACCACTAAGTTTTGGGTAAAGTAAAGGAAACTATCGCGAGGAAACCGGACCTAATCGCACTAACATCTAATTTCCCTTCTGAATTGGATGGTCAGTATTGATGGCAGTGCCTTTCGTAAAAACTAGTGTCTACGCCAATTCATGTGATTAGGTTTCCAAGCGGACCCCAGGCTCAACTGGGCCGTGGAAAAAACGCTACGAAGATGATGAATGTGGGTTATAGTTGTAGGGGTGCTCGGTAAGTTTTGAGAATAAACACAGGCGAGCCATGACCTTTTTCTGAATAAATCACATAGCGTCTTCAGAAGTTAAGAATTTTAGGTAAGTGTTGGATTTTGACGTTTATAAACACGTCACTTACTTTTTAGAAAGGATTTAGAAAAACTATATTCTTTATTTTTAATTCCACTTCTACACTCGAGAGCAAAAAATTCGGGTCACTAGCATTTTCTTGAATGTCTTTCAATTTTTTTATTTTTATTTTTTACTTTTCTTTAAAGTTAAAATCGTTCGCTTTAAAATTAATATCTTTTGAGATATTCAAGAAAATGCTAGTGACCCGAAACTTTTACTCTCGAGTGTAGCTACCAGTGATTCGATTTACTCAGAATAAAATGAAGTAAATAAATAGACACAAATTAAATTACTAAGGCTCTCAACAAAATCTCGTTGATGCAACTTTTAAACTTAATATTTCTCAGAGAGGGTTGAAGTCGAGAGTTCACAAACAGGAGGCTTATTAGGTTTACTATGCACAGAAACCTGAAGAGTAGGAGTACACCTATTGCCCTTTGTTGTTTAGATTTTGTTCCGACAAATACACACTAAATATATGGAAGGACGGAGTGAGTCTGAAAGCAGACATACATACATACACGTGAAAAAACAACTCCTAATTTGTAATATGTATGGACTTATTTTATTTTTCTTTTAGATCTTTTGGGGGTTAGATACTGATCACAAAACCTCCAATAAGGCGTTTTTGAGATGGATGTTTGAGCAATAACAACCAAATTCTCCTTATTTTTGAAGTCGGTTAAAATAATGAAGAATCTTTTCATACTTTACAGTATTTATTTTAACTAAAACATCAGTTTCATTTAACGAGATGGTATCTTAAAGTAAAAAAAAATGTTTTTGTACTCAATTATATTACGCGAAATTATATTATTTGCGAAATTTTTGGAATACGTGTGTTTGTTGTGACACCTTGTTTATTTGTGACACCTTTTTTCCGTTGGATTTTGTATTATAGTTTAAGTTAGATCTTTTTGTGCTTTCTTTAAAGTTGATTTGTATTTGTATTGTATTGACATTTCTCTATCTTAATAAAATTATTTTACTAGTAATGAAATTATATTATAAACTATATGATTTCAGTTTAGAATGCTTCTTATCTATATAATTTCATGGCCTGTTTTGAGTAAGCCCAGAAATCCAACAGCTTAGGCATGGTCGCTGAAAATTATGTTTTAATTAAAAATTCTTATCTCTGCGGTGCCAGGAAAATAGAAATAATAACGCATGAAATGAAACTGCTAAAATGGCAGAGTTTCATTACATCCCCTTGTTAAGAGTCGCCAGGACGCTCGCGTGAACTCGCGTCCCCATACAAACGTAGTTCAGCTGTCATTTTAAAACGACAAGCTTTAGTTTAGAACCATGAAATTTGGCATGGGCATTTTAATAGTACAGATCTAGGTCGGACATTCGTTTTCGTTGCTAAAAATTGTAATACAAAGAAAATATACTAGGTTTGTATGTAAATTTGTAACTGGCTGTATTTTCTTTATATTACTATTTTTAGCAACGAAAAAGAATGTCCGACCTAGATCTACATATACTACTAGAATGCCCATGCCAAATTTCATGGTTCTAAATCTTGTCGTTTTAAAATGAGAGCTGAACTACGTTTGTATGGGAACGCGAGCATCCTGACGACTCTTAAGTTGTACTGGAGGACCAGAAGCAGTATTTGAACTTAAAGTGTTGATTTGTTATGTATTTTTTTATAACACGACGATGAAAAACAAGCATGCAATTTGTCTGATCGTGAGCTTTAGCTACAAGCATGGACGCCCGCAACTCCAGAGGTGGCACATGCGTATTGATTCTTCTTTTAGCTCTGCTCTCTGGTGACCTAATACACTTGCAGGAACACAATGAGCCCAATTTGTGCCCGTGGCAAGGGTGTCCATCTCCACGAAGTGACAGCTACGGTATTGGAACGTATCGGATACGTTTTCGGGGTTGTCAAAATCCCCTTCGTTTATTTGCGGATGACCTAGATAAATACAATATTTAAGTAGTAGTTTTGTTCTAAAATAGCAGTTAAATAGGGAAAATTTGGTAATAAATCTGCCTTTTATCTAGTTGTGTTAAAATTACTGAGAGATTAGGTAGATTGATGCAGGTTCAGCAATCAAACAAATTGCGTATTTGTCAACCCTAGACAGTCGAAAGGCAAAAATATGGAAACGTTATGTGTCACCGTTCATCTGTCAAAGTTCTGTCAAACACTGATTTTGTAGGGAAGATGACCTGCTGTAGGTATGAAATACTATTATGTTATTCTGTGCCCGTGTTAACTAATGTCACCGAATTGACGTGAAGCAATTACTTTTTATTTTATCTGAAGAATTCATTGATAGCAAAAATGGATGATCCTAAGTAAGTAAAATATTGCTTTTGAATATAATCTTGTTCAATATTAAATCTAATTTTTTTTTGTTTTTAATGTGTAATCGTTTATTCATTATTACACAATTACAAGTCAGTCATCACACACACAAAAAAAATCCTAATTAGATCAAGAAATAATCATATTTTTTGAATAAGCCTTCGGTCACAATGAAATGGTTCGTTTTAAGAAATGTAATCAGAGAGACCAAATAGCAAGAGGTTTGTGGTGAAGAGCGGAATTACGTGTTTGAGTTTATTTTATCGCTTGGCTTAATACCCGGAACTATAGTCTGGCTGGCCAATAAGTGCAGTAACAGAGGAAGTAATAATAATAAGCTATACTCATCCCTTATTTAGTAGCGAGGGTTCTCACTGTCTATGTTTGAAGTTAAACAAACCTGGGCCATATTGAATATTTTCTATGTAATAAATACTGCCATAGAATTTTATATATAAATCACAATAGTGATTCACGTAACAAAATAGAATGTAGACGTATTTTATGGTTCATCACAAAATGCTTTCTTTTGTCCAGATGTCCATTGGCTAGCCGTTCTCCTTTACATGTCACATTTATCAATTTGTTCTCGTAAATTTTTGTGAGCGGTTCAGTGAATATTTTTTGTCGATTCAGATTCATAATTTTTTATGGCGGAATTATGCATCTAAAGGCCTGGTTACACCTAACGAGTACAGTGGCGAGACATCAAAATGCTACTCAGCCGAGAGAGTAAAATGGCCCGGCCCAGTACTCAGCGATGTGTTTAGACCTTGCGAGTACTCGGTCGAGAGTACTGACTCGCCACTGTACTCGGCAGGTGTAACAAGGGTATAAGATTGGGGATTGTATATGTGTACTGTCTATGTATTAAATACTGAAATTCATCTATCACTCATTCTGCTAGCCCAAGATGCTCGGGTTGTTATCGCTGTACTATAGATGACACGTTTTAACAAGTATGTATAAGAGCGATATTGACGAATGACATTATAGGCGATAAAATGGCAACCTTACTATCCGCCCTGCTAGCCTAATATCGTCGAGTTTTATCGTCTTTCACCATAGTTGTCACGTTCTAATAAGTATGTAAGTGCTAAAGTGACGCATGATGCGATGGGCGAGATTGGCAGGTTTAATTGCAGTTTTATGTAATTACTTTAAATTAATGACTTACAATTCGAATCACGTGCCGCGCGATTCAGTTATAAAATATAAATAATTAAATGCACGTAATCCATTTCAGTTCGTTTTTACAATAAAACTGGTTAATAATAGTGATATTTTAATTTAATTGAAAAGCTAACGTTTTCAGTTAATGTTTAAATAACATATTCTTTTGCAGTTCTTCGAAATCACAGGTTGTTGCCTCAGAACCATGAAGTTATAAATTATAAAGGCAACATGAAGGCTACTATACATCGAACTCTATCCATCATTAATAAGACCTCTACCCAAAAGTGGTACGTATATTAGATATATTATCATCACCTATTGCATGCTTTATGAAGCAGAATTTAAGTGTGCTAACACATTAAGTACCCGAGCGCTAAGCAAGCTCTCTGTTCGTAGTAGCTGTCCTTTAGAAAGTAGGAAATCATAGAAACCAGCCCCGAGCATTGCGCTTAGCGAGCTATAGCACAAAGTCTTATAATGATATTTGGGGAACATGCAAATTTCCCGAAAAACATTACCCCGATTTTTATAATCTCGATTTTTATAATCCCGAATTTTGACAAGTACGAATGTCAAAATTCCGAATATTGAAATCACGAAAGTAGAAAATCCCGAATGCAATATTTCCGAATATTAGAAGTCCGATTGTTACTTGCTCGAATCCTAAAAATCCCGATTGTCAATTTCCCGAAAAATTAAATTCCGATTTTTTTAATTCCGAAAAACTAATGACCGATCGGGTTTTTGGCTATTCGGTAATACGAATTTCGGTTTTTTGTATATTCGGAATAATGAAAATCGCGCTTGTGTTATTTGTCGATATCTTGGCGGGTAATTAGTTTAAAATGTTTACTTTGCAGAAAACCAATTATGCAGAAATTACAATTAGCAGATTTATTGGTTCTGCTGTAAAAAATGGGTTAATTTTGGTTAGAACTCACCTTTAACTAAATCAAATGGCTGTTCAAAAAGTGGGTTAGGTTAGGTTAGAACTGTGACCCTCAACCAACTCAAACGGCTGCAAAAAAAGTGGGTTAGGTTAGGTTAGAACTGTGACCCTCAACCAACCTAAACGGCTGCAAAAAAGTGGGTTAGGTTAGAACTGTGATCCTTAACCAACCCAAAACGGCTGCAAAAAAGTGGGTTAGGTTAGGTTAGAAGTGTGACCATACTGTGACCCTAAACAACCAATGAAAAAAAATCGGGTTTTTAAAATTTCGGAATAATGTTGAATCGGAATTAATAATTTCGGGATTATGACAATCGGGATTCGTAGTTTTGAAATTCGGAAATATTGGTTTCGGACTTTTATTGCATCGGAATTTTTAAATTCGGTATTATATGGCTCGGGATTTTAAAAATCGGGTTTTTTACTATTCGGGATTTAAAATATTCGTACTTTAGTTATTCGTAATTTTAACTATCGGAATTTTAATGGGTCGGGCATTACAAAATCAGGATTTTAAAATACGGGATTTAAAAAATCGGTATAAAGTTTTTCGGGATTTTGTAGTGTACCCTGATATTTGATCCGTACATTTTATAGTTTTCTCTCATTTGCTCAAAGGTTAACTGGAAGAGATCCCTTACAGGGATAAGTTCGCCTTTGTACTTTGTTATCTCTTTTATCGTGTTTTATTGTAACTTTTTTATGTACAATAAAGTGTTTACATACATACATACATTTATTCCAAAGTCAAAATGTTATCCACAAAAATGCTCGACTCGGCGTTACTTCTCGAAAGCCACATCTAATTTTAAAAAACACACCATTTACCGAATGGCATGCATTTTTCGCGGCTAAAAGCACTTTTTGCCACGCCGGGCCTTGTAAATGTTCCGCCATATGCAATCTTCTGCCAAGCATCGGACAGGTGTAGTCATGTAGCCGGCAATGTTCCTATTCCTGTAAATATTGGGGTACATAAGAGAAAGTTGAATACTAAAACAACATCATGACAAAATAGAGGTTTTAATTACTTTTATTAAGTATGTATTCATTTTAGATTTTTAGGTAGAAATATGATGATCATGAATTCTAGTCTAGTAGCCACAACACAAGCCTTATTTATTGGGCTTACTGTGGTCGGTTTGTGTAAGATTGGCCCATTTTATTTGTTTATGAGTTATGACTGTATATATAAAAAATTCGCCTGTCATTAAAATACTTATATTTTGTTAATAAAAATGATTTTTTTAAATTTTTAATTATAAGTTGTATGTAGGTATACCTACATTTGTTGAACGCATATATTTAGGATCAGGTTGTATTAAACGAATTAATTTTGGAGTCATGTTAGTACATTAATCATCTTTACAATAAATCGATACTTGCAATATTCTATTGCACTGGGAATATTTATGGAAATATCCCTACCTACATAAAATATTCCTGTAAATGTCACAGCACTAGGCAGACTACAAAAAGCAGTAAAAAAGCATGAGAAGCGGTGCGGAAAACTACTATGGAAATAAGATCATGTAGTACCTCGTTTTATATTAAAATTGCTTTGTAACTGACCTGTGCAATTTTAGGAACAATCACAAGAGTTGTTGTGACCTAAACTTCATGTGCTTGAGTGTGTTGTATATCGTAATAGTGTAGCGGTTATGGCATCCCAACTGATTGACGGAAAGCAAATCTTTGACTTAGTAAAAATTTTGCTACTTATATGTTATATTATGTGTATTATTAGTAACGGCCTCCTAGCCTAGTCGGTAGTGTAACTAGACGCACTAGCTGGTCTAGCTAACAAGTAAATTCAGTGGAACAGCTGACTGGTTTAAATTATTTTTAAACATTCAAGTCTATGATTAAATTGGTCATATTTTAATGGATAATATATTTCATTTCAATATTTATTTTAACGCAAAATAAGTATTTCTTTAATTAACTAAATTAAATCAAACACAAAGCATTTCTTTTAAAAGCTTAATGAACAAAGAATAGTTCACCAAAACATGATATTAATAACCCATTAATCAGACGTCAAGTGTTTGTTTAAACTTATCAACATGGGGCCCATCAGAGGATCAGAGGCAGCCACACTCGTCTTACTGAGAGAGGCGATCGAGCTAGTCAAACCAGACGCGCTAGCGAGGCCGGGTTTAATATCGTCGCCCCCATGGAAAAGTCACCTATCTGAAAAAAGCACATTTTTGAGGGGAGGGATTTTAAGCTGTAAATTTCTTTTAACTTTTTTTTACAAGTCAATGTCGCGGTTGAACTGGTATTTGAAATGCATAAGGGTTCCAAAATGTATGCATTATATGATCCATTTGTGAGATATACATTACGTTATTGTAATCAGAAGTAAATGCACTTTCGCAACTTTGTGACTCCATAGACAGTAAAAAAAAGGTAAATTTATACACCGTGGTAAACTGACGAAAATGCCACTTTCGCAAATTCCAAACATTTTGTACCAATGTAAAGTTACGGAAGTGTCACTTTCGTAAGTTTTCTATGGTGCATGTGAAGTTGTGAATACGTTTTTATTTCTCTATATTTAGTTGTAAAGTTGCGAATGAGTAGGTATTTACTTTTGATCCCGGTAATATCTTATATTATATTATATTAAATGTGTCAGAAAATACAATACAGCCATGGCTGAAGTTTTATTAACAGTTTCGTGAATTAATTGCAGCTGTTGTGTTTCATCTAAACTTGAATATATTACATTTTTTTCTTGCGAATTAATTAAAGATTCCATTGTCGCTATCTGATTATTTGATTCATTAGTCTCTTTTATTGTTGCTGTAAAAAAGATCGAGGTTAAAATTTTCAAGAAATTTGAGTCGATAAATTTGTATTACTACCTATGTATATAATTAAAATTACATGATACTTCTTATAATTTGATAAACCGTAGACAGATATTTTTGTCTATATTTAAATTATGTATTGTTTTTAGCATTAGAAAAAAAAAAGCTGAAATTTATATCAAATACTGAGGTCTATTGTCCCTTGGAGCTGTGAAAAAGTCAAATTTAAAAGCCAACGCAATCAAAAGATACAATCGTTGATGCTGCAAATTCTAGTTTTTCGGCACTCGCAAAACCTACGGGGTACTTCCCGTGAACTCAGAAACTTGAAATTTGGCACGAAGTAACGTCATACAGCATAAACAATGGAAAAAATACAAAAAGTAGACATTTTTAGTAAAATCATACAAAAATATATATTTTAAATTTTAAACTTACTACCTTTTTCCTCGTAACCGCGTGAAGTTATTAAATTGAAATTCATGTCAAATACTCAGAGATATACGACCTTTCAGATGTAGCAAAACCAAAACTTTATGTCAACGCAATCAAAAGAAACAGCAACTTAAGTTGCATATTTTGAAAGTGAGTACTCGCAAGAAACTCAAAACCTAAAGGGTACTTCCCGTAAACTCAGAAACTTGAAACTTGGCACGAAGAAACTTCATATAGCACAGACAAAGGAAAAATTACGAAAAGTAGACATTATTAGTAGAATCGTACAAAAAATATTTTTTTCAATTTTAAACTTACTACCTTTTTCCTCGTAAACGCATAAAGGTATTAAATTGAAATTCAAATCAAATACTCAGGGCTATAATACCTTTCAGTTGTAGCAAAATGAAACTTTTATGTTACGGATTTAATTTTCATTTAGAAATAAACATACTACAACTTTTGCTTGTTTGTACGAAACCCTCGGTGCGCGAGTCCGACTCGCACTTGGCCGGTTACTTACCTTATCTAAAATGCGATTTAGGTATATTCGCAAAAATGTGAAATGTGATTTCATTACTAAATTATAGATTACTACCATAAACTTGCGAAAATGACGGATTCGCGTATTTACTTTGGATAACATTACGAACACAAACACACTTGCCACCATAACAAATTAATGAATTAGCCTGATTCGCAAAATTTTTGCAAGCTATACACGTTCTTGGGTAATAATACTAATAATCACCACCATAGCAAAGTAACGAAATAACTAGATTCGTTTATTTGCTATAGGCTACTTTCTTCATATTTGTGTAATATTTGACACAGTGAATATGCGAATCTGCCCGATTAGTAAGTTTACTATGGGACAGAATCTTTCATGATCCATATAATAGTCCACGGAAAAATACCTTAACTACAAGTTGTAAGTTTACCATGGGTGCAAACATATAAACATTCAGATTTGTACAAATGTAACTCTGGAACTATTAATGTTAGATCTATGAAAATTTGTGAGAAGGTGTATTCTCCTATTTGGTGGAGATTTATAATAAAAAGTCAATTTTGTACAAAATGCAGATACGTGAGTTTTCCATGGGGGCGACGATATATACCGCTCCCCGAGGGAATTCGAGTCATTCTTACTTTGCCCGTCGGATTGTCATTGACTCTGGCTCACTCGTAGTATATCGGGATAACTAAGGTTATTGTCGATAAGGTTGAGAATTTGACGCAGTGTAGCTACTCTGTTGCATTGTGTTGGATTATCGACTTTATTTTGTATACAATAAGGTTGAGAGTTCAACGGAGCGCAGTCTCGCTGCGTCTGTTGGATTTTCAATACTTGTTTTTCTTACGTGTTTTAGTGAATTTCTAGAGCTAGATCAATGTCCAGGTTGCATGGTCGACCTAACTGAATACACTTCGCCTAACGGTGACAAAGAAGTTTATTCAGGAATCCTGTAGAGTTGTTAGGTCCAGATCGGGAGGGGGGTCTGGCGTCAACCTCTTTACCAACATAGGTGACGATTATTACCCCTTACGTTTCTTAAAGGTCTGACAGATGGATGCGAGGGCCTCACGTGTGGGCCATTAGGAGTATTCCTTACTCGTTGAACTCTGTTGGTAATTGAGGAAACGTGGTCTTGTTAAATATATGTATATATTCCCATTATATATCTGGTTAGGGCGCCTTACTCAACTGTACCCAGGCCACGGCTCAAACGGTTGGGGGGAGGCAATCACACAGACACTAGGGTTTGCTATACCTCGGTTTTGTCGGCCGAACGTTTTCCAGCTTAGCTTAGGGCTAGGGTTTCCCACACGCTTACACACACACACACACACACACTCACATTAGAATAGAGGTTCGCCTCTAATTTTTTGCACACATTAGAATAGGTGAATTGGGGTAGATTTAGGGTAGAGTCATACACAGGGTGTTAGGATTTTATTACATTTTATATTCAATTGAATTTGGTATTATTTTCAAGAGATGGGGAGGGGATAGAGTGTTAGATTTATATTATCATTTATATTAATTTGGTTTGGTTTATAACTTATGATCAATAATAGTTATAAAATATGGATTAATAAGTTCAGTAGAATATGGATGCGATACTGAGACGCGTTCATTAAATATGATATAAGGTAATTTATACACATAATGATTTTGGGAGAGTTTAGGGGAACAAAATTATTTGAGGAAAAACTAAATAATTTTGTTATAGGGAGCTGGTGACAGGCGGAGCAGTTCACTAGTGACAATTGAGCTTTTCTATAACGGGTAAATAAGGGTAGTTAAGTCATATTTATTAGACGTTCTCAGTATTTCATACATATTTCGAACATTCAGACGAGTTTCTTGGCGTTTCTTCTTGTCTGAAAGTAGGTTCCGAAACGCTATAGTGCTTAGGAATACCTATTAAAAACAATACAAAACAAAATAGGTATTATTTAGATTAGTTGGCCTGTCTCCATCCGTACGTGACAGCAAGTAGGTATGTTTGTATGTTTTGGTATTCATAAAATAAAATAATTTTTACACGCATAAATATATATTTTCCTATAGCTAGCTAGGTCAGTTTAAGGGGTTAAGAAGGAAAATATAAATACAAACGGCAAGGGCTTACTACTGTCACGGTAACTGGTCACGGTAGGGACGGTAGGAGATAATTACAAAAAAAAAAAAAATGTAAATTTGACAAGCATTATATTAATGTTATCGGTTTATAGTACTTTTTTACATAATTTTTTCTAATGCAATAATAGGGTTATTAGGACTAGTAAGAAAATCCAAATCTAATTAATCTACACATAAAAGACGATGGGTTCTAAGGTTTACAATGGGGTTTCTACTAGACGATCACATGGCCAAATTAAATTATTTTCTAGTTAATAATTAATCCTGGTATATTTTTGTTTAATTGGCATAAAGTTTAGATAGTTAAAGTTACAGTAGTGACCCTGCCTATGAAGCAGGAGGTCCTCGTTCGTTCGGTTCGAATCCTGGTCAGGGCATTTATTTGTGTGTTTATCACGGATATTTGTTCCTGAGTTATGGATGTGTTCTATGTATTTAAGTATTTATCTATATCTATCTATTATATATATCGTCGTCTAGTACCTACAACACAAGCCTTATTGAGCTTACTGTGAGACTAGGTTGATTTGTGTACGATTGTCCCATAATATTTATTTATTTATTTTAATAATTACAGATTACGTAATGTGTATCGAATAAGAATTTGTTTCAGAACAATATTTTGTTTAGTTTTGTTTTTTATGTGACATCAAATTTTAATTTTATTTATGGGCATAAATCAACATGAAAATCTTAGAATTATGTTTGCATAGAGATTAACATTTTTTGGGAACAATGTTATATAAATTAAAAGCATACATTTTTGTAAAGTAATCAGATCACGCAATTGCGCTCATTACGTTTTGAATTTCTGACCATTGTCTGTTTAAGTTCTTATCAACAAAAACAAACACATTTTGGCATTTGTAACATAACAGACAAGTTACGTTCAAAACTACCCATAATAATATCCTTATAAAGGCAACTTTTTTGTGCTTGTTTTGAGTAAAAATATTACGTAGGTGTAAGTATAGTTCTGTTAAAACCTATATTTTTTTTTTCTGATATGTGTAAAATGAAAAACAAAAACGATTATTGATCCATTCATTTAATAAAATCAAAACAGTAACTATTGGTAAGTAATATCATTGCACCAATTGCGCTTACTACGTGCTCAATTGTAATCTTTAAAAAAAATATGTAACAACTACCTACAGGCGTAATTAATTTATTTCTTATTATAAAAAATCACGCACATTATCGGATATTTGGGCGCAGTAGTATAAATTTATTTTAGAGTACCTAAGTACTTTTCCGAATAGATGCTTAAAAAGATAGCTCTTTTGTAGGTGCTTGTATTGACTGAAAACGACGTGCAATCTGTAAAGTGCTCGCTAAATTCGAAAAGTCTGCGTTTGAAAATATTCGAATTCCCAATCTATTGAACAAAATGTTTCGCATGCTTATTTTAAGAAAAATAAGAGAAAAAATACAAGAACTTTAAATTAAAAAAAAATAGCGAGTTCTGAGTAGATAAATAAAATTACTTAATGATATTTATAGTGGAATCAAAATAAATATAAAAATTTACTAATAAAATTAACATAAGTAATAGAGATACACGTAATAACAGTCATGCAATTAAATACGGCGTTTACTTATGAAAACGGTATTACGTGTTTTAATAGTTGGTACTACATAATATAACACGTTATTTGCACCATATTTCATTTTAATGTGTATTTAATATTTATAATTAGGTAAATTTTATTGTAAAAAGTTTGTGAAAAATCGCACATAAATTAAAAAATTATACTTTGACAAAACTTCTTAAAGCCGAATTATTATTTAATGAAATTAAGTAAGCTTGTATGAAATATGGAGAAGTATGATATTATTATTATTAAATTTAAAATCGAAGCCATGTTTCCTAAAAACAGATGTTGCTATCTCTCATAGTTTCTGACTTCTCCATACTGACCGTTTTGGATTGATCACCCTGTATAGTTATTGTTAAAATGTAAGAAATAATATGAGACATTTTCAAATTTTTATATCTTATATCATGATGAAACATCACAAAATATAAATCATTAGTATTAAGGGCCGTCGAAAAAACATCAAAATAAACGAAAAACCTCACTAATCTTGAAAAGGTTTCTTCAGATGCCCCGTATTTTCTGGCAAGTTTATTCTCTAAAAGGGACGAAATACAGTTTTCTTATTGAAATCATGAACAAGCGAAACTCTATTAAAGTACCAAAAGAAGGAAAATAACTAATGGAACTGCGTGTAGGGGACGCGGCACAGCGCGCTTATCTTTAGGTATTTTCTTTACACCGTATCGTATCAATTCATTTATTTGCAAACACAGCTGTTATGGGTACTGTTGTATCTATTTGATAATGACAATAGTGTATGGTCTTCCACAATATGGCATGCTAAACCTTACAGTATCTAAAATCTAAATAAAATCTAAATGTCAAATTCTCAAAATCATCAAAACTGCGAAACGGTCGTGACACTCGTGACAATAAAAGTAATCGTAATTTTTAGATTTTTGTAGTTTCGTCTACTGATGTAGAATATAAAATAAATACGATTTGTTCCAAAAACGGTGTTGATCCATTTAGGGTATCGTATGTATAAAAAGTATGATATACTTCAGTATGACACGGGAAACGTTAGCTAAGTCACATGAATTTGTTTGCCAGAATCAAAATTTATGACGGTTAAAATGGCTCAGCCACGATTAAAATGCCCCGGGCGATATTGTTCCATACCGATCAATCAGTACCGTGATCAAAAGAAAATGGTTGCGACAGCATAAATAAATTTGTGCCGTGGGGTGCCCGGCCTTGAAGAAACAACCACCATAATCGTCCCGTGGTTGCAGTAGGAGTCTGCTAAGGGAATATACCGGGACATGGGCAGCAGCATCTTCCGAAAGCCTAAACAACAATAAACAAAAAAAAACTGCGCGCGCCAACCCGCCTGCCAAGCGTGGCGCGTATGGCCACCCCCTTTAATGATAAGGTCCAAAGGGGAGGCCTATATTCAGCAGTGGATGTCTTATGGCTGAGATGATGATGATGATGATGAAATAAATTTTCCATGGGCCTCGGGTAACGGTACTCAGCTAACACTGTGTCCTATAATCACGTCGGTTTAGAGTTTGCAATACGGGGTCTGGCTTCCCATACATTTTAGAACCATCGTGCAAACCCTACGTCGGTGTAAGTGACGTCCACACTCCACATTCCGCAGCAAAACTCGTCCAAGTGAACTCGGAAACTCGTGAAAACGGTCCAAACTTGTAAAAACTTGTAAGTAGTGTTAGCGAGTTAAATAGAAGGCCGCGATCACGTACAGCTTACATCAGCGAGGTCTACCAGAAAACTACTTACCTTATACTTCGTTTTAATACGAGTTTATGACATTATTTTGGACTAAAATATTCTTACTTACAGCCTAAAGACTTCTTTATAGTGGTAGTTAAAACATTCAACTGCCATGCCTGTCATTCATGTCACATAAGTCACATAACCTGTACGATGCGATAAATTATTATATAATTATTAGATTTGAGGCCATGCGGTAAGGATTTAATATTAACGGTAGTTAAATTAAAATTTAAAATTGTGGTCACAAAGCCTTTGAACATAATTTTTCATACCATCAAATGCCGCTACTTGTACTGGCAGGACTCTGACATTTTTATTTTTTACTAGCACAATCTATGTCGTACCCTCGCATCGCGTTGTCAAATTTTCGCTTTCGCTACATCAATCACGGTAATCAATACAGTTACAAATACTCTTTTGAACACGTGAAATAAAACCAAAAATGTTATATGTAATTTTATGGCACATAAAAAACTGACGTTTCTGTTCCATAAACTAAGCTATGCTCATCGAAAGAAATTCTTGAGAGGTTCGGCTACTCAATGCGCTAATTCTGTCCACAAAATAGTTCCTTTGACACCCGTCCGAATCTCGATAGTTATCAGCTTTTGGGTCTTTTATATACTAAGGTACTTCAGTTTCAATGTTAAGTAAATAAGAAGGTACCGATTCGAAGTTGTAGATAAAGATAATACGCATGTACATAAATAGAGTTTAATGAGTTTTTAGATTGAATGAGTATAAAAGAATGTTAGACTTAAAGTTTAAATTGTATTTTAAAACGGTCGAGCAATATACATAAAATAGTCGTAAAAAGATATAATGTTGTCAATGAACGTCTAGACACAATCGTAGGCAACATTTATTTAATTTTATTCAAAAACACTTTATTTTTTTAGATTAAAGTTTAAAATGTTTTTCTCCAAGAAGCTCCAAGCTATGTTTTGGAATGTAGAGATACTCGGAACGAATAAGACATTGGTTCAAAATATCACCCGATTCTACAATCAGCCACGAAATGTATTATCAAAATATATATTTTTACAAAAAGGTCTACCTTAAAAAAGGAGGGCCTCAACTTGGCAAAAAAACTGTTTTACTTCGGAACTAATTTGCAACCGATAATAAAAATATATTTGTACCATAAATCTACTCGGCTACAGAAGAATGACAGTATTCGCTATGTGCGAAGTGCATGGTGGGGGTAACGAGAACGATCGCAGTGCTCAATGTGACAAGAAATGAAACTGCAAATCCCCTGTCTGCTGTCAAAATACTCGTAGTGAATCAGCCAGATACATTTGATATAAGCAAGGAATACAACCTATTTATAAAAAAGGAAAAAAAGAGATTAACCACCTGCCCAAGAGATGGCGCCCCAATCATGCATACAGCGATAAAAATTCGATTATCACTGTCGCGTTAAGTATTCACTTGTTTGCCAAAATGGCCATGCAACAATACCGCTCATTTGGCGTTATAGTCGCGCAACACGTAGTATTTTCGTGATTTGCATTGGCTTGGCTTTGACAATAATTTCAAAATTCAACACTGAAAAAATGAAACAGCTAGAAATAAATAAGTTTTTGCTATTTACAACCGAGTGACTCGCTTTGCATGGAGCCTGCAGAGTTCGTTGCTAAAGTCAAAGAAGTCGTCCTGGCTAACGAATACCATTAAATTTAACAATAAATAAGAGAATCAGGTAAGGGTTATATTTACTGGGACACTTATTTGGATTCAAATTAATGCTTGGTTAAAATAACCAAGAACGTTTAACGATAATTGCTTGTTTGTCATTAACGAAGCTTTACTCCGTGTTTTAAAATGTCTTGGTTGTATGCAACTAAAAATATCTTAACCGAGGCAAATTGGTACTTTGCTAACACTAATGTTTTTCCGTGAACATATTGAGAAAGCATAATTTTAAAGTAAACAAAATCCAATCTAAAATCACAACGTGTCATCCCAACTGGAAGGGGAATAAAAACAAATACTAAAAAGTAAAGGGCAGATAAGGGAAGAAAACGGTCCATTTGATAAGTACAAGTGTCGTGACAATGAGAGGGCTCTGGTTATATTGTCATAGCTAACAAAATGTGGGCGAGCATTGGCCTTTGAAACATGCGTTATCTGATACTTAATAAACTAAATGTACTTCGTTTCATTTTCGTTAATTATACACGATGACCAAGAAATAACTAAATTTCCGTTGGTTGGTGGCTTTTTGTCAAGTAAAAAAAAAGTAAAGTCTAAAAATCAAATCAATCTGAGAGGTTCCAAAACCATCTAGGGAAGATCCATAGCATCCCAAAACTTTACAGCCACGGGAATTCATTTCATTTTTGGTCATTTTGATGTATAAAAGAAAGGAAAACAATCAAAATCACAAGATTCGGTCTATTTAATTGTGCACATAAGCTTATTTTAGGCCAGGTGAGATAATGAAACGATTGCATGGTGCAGGATAAACAGAAAGCCTTCATATACCCGGTGTTTTTACTACACGAACTCTGTTACTGATCTACTATTATAGATCTGTAACAGAGCTTAAACATCACGGTCTTATCGCTAAAAAGTTATCTCATCCAGGCAACTGTTGAATCTTGAAAATAATAAAATAGGAGTGTAGGTATTGTGTTAAAGTTGCATGGTACACATGTCTGAGGTTAATATGTAAGTGTTGGTAACAACAGGCCTGTTTATGGCTCAGATAAGTTGGGTTCGTATGCTGCGAATCCATTTTATTTCTGACATTGATACGGCCAATGTTGAACAATTGTTTGATGAGATTACAGCTCAGCGCGTTATTGTATAAATAAGTACATAAAAAATGTCTAACTTTAGTAAAGAATTTAGTCGATAACTCTTCAAAAATTTATAGTTTTTGAAGTGTTTTTATTTAATATATTATATTATCATATGGAGCCTATTGTGTCCCACTGCTGGGCAAAGGCCTCCCGAGCGCGCCTAGCACATGACTGACACGTCAGTATCTCGCACGCGAGATAGACTATAGGTCCTTTTCTGACTGTGTCAATTAAAAAGAGATGGGTAGTCTATCTCGCGCGCGTGATACTGTCGTGTCACTCATGTGCTAGGCGTTCTGATTCTTTCCACCGATCCCTATCCTGCACTGTCTGACCATTCCTTCAAAAAGGAGTCTATAGTTCTTTCCGCCATTGCCTACGGGGTTTGCCGCGTCCCCGGTTTGAGTTTTCGGACTCCCACTGTGTAGTGATTTTGCCCCACAACTCATTCGGCATCCGGCAGACGTGACCAGCGTGGATATCAACGATTTGGGTCATGGAGTGCAGCGTTTATATACAATCCCAATAAAAATCTCGATAGCGCGCTGTAGGAACACATCTCTTTGGTACAGCGCCATCTTCTGTTACATTTGAGTAACTTATTTACATGTAGTTTGCTATCGGAGCGAACAGTATACATTTTATAACCTTATTCTAAGAAAATACAGCCAGATACATTTTTACATTACATATTTTTACTATATTTTCTTTGTATTACAATTTTTAGCAACGAAAACGAATTACTGACATAGGTCTGTACTGCTGAAATGCCCATGCCAAATATCGTGGTTCTAAAGCAAGTCGTTTTAAAATAAGAGCTGAACTACGTTTGTATGGGGACGCGAGTTCACGCGAGCGTCCTGGCGACTCTTAATCCCCAGTATTTTAATATAAAAACCATTATCAAAACCTTTGACGTCAAACTCAGAATGGGTGCGTCCCATAAGATATAACTACAAAATATATAATTTCATATTAATAACGTTCACGAGATATAATGAACGTTTGCTATAACAACGAAATCAATATTTTTATTAGGAATAAAATAACGGTCAATTAATATAATACTCATTTTGTATAATAACTTAACATATAACACTCAAATACTCTAAATTTAGTTAATATAACATACATAACGTATATCGATCATAATATATACTGTCTTTTAATATAATAATTATAAAATATAATAGCGTATGATATACTAAATAGGTTATAACTCCATTCCAACCTTTTTCCCAAAGTGTAATGCTTTCACGGATATCAAACTAAATCAATAGGTAGGTTAGGTTCGTTAGGTAGCTTCAGATGCCCGAAGGGCAAATCGCCCGGAAATAGGAGCCCCGCGAAGCGGGGCTCCGTCTAGTTAGTTTGAGGATTCAACATTTTGAGAATTTTAGAATAGCTAATTAGAGGAGCTGCTACTTAAAAAATCGTGTAGACCAGTTGCTTTTAGGCGAGTTGATATGTACACGAGCTGCGATTTAGACAACCCGTTATTCTGTACGAGTATTATGTATTTTGGTGTTAGATGTATTGAATATTATACATTATAAATCTAAGGTATTATGAACGTTATACATTATGACCGTTATATACAACGATATTATACTTAAACAACGTTATACTTAACAAAATTAGATATTTTGATGTTATATCAAACGTTCATTATAGACTTTGAACGGTATACAAAACAAGCTTATACAATATGAGCGTATAGAATATGAATATTATACAATAAGTTCTTATATCTTTTATTACTTACCCACTCAGAATCACCATTAAATATTTTCAACCCTTCGAAACGTGTTTGGCGAGTCGAAACCAAATAGTACGGGCGGGGACCGTAAGATCTGATACGTTATATGATACAGAGATAAGTCCCATGGCACATGTTCTTAAAAGTGATGCTGAGTTTCGAAAAACTTGTAAAAAAAATTATAATTGTCCGAAAGCACAAAAAAGTACCACTTCTCGTGTAAAAAATGAATGGTACGTCATTGGATATAAAGATGACACTTGTGGCAACAAATAGTAATTTATTTGAAGGTACAGAAAAACCCAGTCTGCCAGTTCCTGTATGGCCGGAAGCGCCCGGAAGACTATTTTATAAGTAACGAATCCTCCAAATTTACGTCACTTTTGCGGCAATGCAGAAACTGGCAGACTGGGTTTTTCTGTACTTAGGTATTTAGATTTAAATTACTATTTGTTGCCACAAGAACCATCCTAGTACTACAATTGCCATAGGTAAATACCATCCATTTTTTGAACCGGAACTGGTACTCTTTTGTGCTTTCGGCCAATTCTATTTTATTTACAATTTTTTGGAACCTCATCTCTTTTATGAACATGTGCCATGGGGCTGATCTTTGTATCACGTAACGTAGCAATTCCTACGGTCCCCGCTCGTACTAAAACGAGGATAAGTTTGAAGGCGTAATAATTAAAGTGCCGGAAGCCGGTTTGATAATTTCCCAGTAGACGTGGATAATATTGTTAAGAAGAGGGCACACAGTGGAATTTCTAGAAATACCACTGAGTGTTGAGATCTTAGTAAAATGCTGATTGATAAAACCAGAGATCAAAAATCAGCATCCTTTTCGGCATCTTTTTCCTAGAAATGCATTTTTTTAGGGTTCCGTACTCAAAGGGTAAAAAACGGGTCCCTATTAATAAGACTCCGCTGTCCATCTGTCACTAGGCTGTATCTCATGAACCGTGATGGTTAGACAGTTGAAATTTTCACAGATGATGTATTCTTGTTTCCGCTCAACATATACTAATGTCAACAAATACTAAAAAATAGAATTAAAAAAAATATTCAAGGGGGATCCCATACAAACGACATGTTTTTTCTGCCGTTTTTATAGATAGTGGTACAGAACCCTTCGTGTGCGAGTCCAACTCGCACTTGGCTAGTTTTAAACTAGTTTTAATGAACTACATTTAAACACCGCTCAGAGTTTTCCTAAAATGTGGATCCATTCAACATTTTAACACAACATTTATGTACCTAACGGGACTGCTTCAGAAATATAGAGATGATCAAGCATGTATATTGCTTTATTCGTAATCTGCAATCTATTTATCTGAAAACAGCTCTCATTACAAAACGTAGCATAAATATAGTCGTGTTTGATACATAAGTAACTACCAATCGTGTGAATAGTGTAATCGATACTATTCGCTGTGTGCATGATTGTGGCGCCATCTCTTGGGCAGGTGGTCAATCTCTTTTTTTCCTTTTTTTATAAATAGGTTGTATTCCTTGCTTATGTCGGCGGCCGATCGTAAAATCAGGCATATCTTGAAATTCCTAGGCATATCGTGAAACGTGAAAATCTTTGACTCGTTCCCTGAGTCGACGGAGCCCCGCTATGCGGGGCTCCTATTTCTGGGCAGTTTGCCCTTCGGGCATCTGAAGCAACCTAACGAACCTAACCTACCTATACATTGGTTTAATGCGACTATCGTTAAAACATTACACAGGAATATTACGATCTGCCTGATTTTACGATCGGCCGCCGACACTTATATGAAATGTAACTGGCTGATTCACTATTTTGGCAGCAGACAGGGGATTTGCAGTTTCATTTCTTGTCACATTGAGCACTGCGATCGTTCTCGTTGCCCCCACCATGCACTTCGCACATAGCGAATAGTCGAGTATACTAGTATACAGCGCAGGTCATTCTGTTGAAAAAACTGGCAACTAAGATTTATAGGTGAATTTGGGATTGTCTACCAGTTTAATCCCTTCAAAAGCCTGAAGCGGCTGAAGTAACCATTGCATAGACTTACTGCATTCCACAGGCGTTTGGGTAAATCTTTTTAAGTTTTTCTGGTCCCTTGCGTCTTCATCCCAAATATGCAGCAAGCGTCCATAGCATGTACAGAAAATAAGTTGTTGTGCCCTGGAAAGGTTCTTAGGTAGCCTAGTCTGTATTAAGGGCATGAAAACATAGCGTTCTAAATTACAATAATGGCTCTGTGAGCACCTCCCTAGTGTTTATTCGTTGTACTCCACTTCTCCCTTTAAAAAACAATTTATAAAAAAAAGTTTCGAATTTACTCACAAAATTTCAGGACGATCGGTTGTGAAATGGCTAACTATTTACCTCACGTGTAGAGGATACCAAAAGCATTTTTGTCCATGCTGAAATGGAGACGTTACGCTTCTGCTTTGCTATCTTTTGGTCAACTATAGCCCTTCCCGAGAGCAAATTAATTTTACATTTGAATTTAAATGATATAACCGGCTTTAAAATAATCTTGTACTAATCCCAGTGAAGTGCAGCGTCGCTGCAACTACAGTAATGGCGGAGAGCGAATACGAAATTGAAATTCTTGAATTGCCAAACACCAGAATTGAATTTGAAATAGCAAAGAAAGTTATTTCAAGTTTAAGTTTACCGTTTACCCGCGGGAGCTCAAGATTTATTCGGTAAACTGAAGTTAGGTTCACTTTCTTTGTGTCACACTGTTACTTGCAGTAGTGGTGGAAGTCACAAGTGCTTTTAGGGATTAGTTTGTGTTTCTAAGAGTAATCATTTCAAAGGCGGTCTTCACATTGTATGTGGATGCCGCTCCGGTGCTATTTACGTGCATACCGTTATCCCGCTTACTTTTTTATACCGCAACAGTGGGAAACACGTTGGTGGTAAGTAGCTACCGTACCCTACGGACGCAACTCCAGAGGCGTCACATGCAGGTTGCCGGCCCTTCAATATAAGAGATTACCTGTCAAGAGGGTGTGCCAACAACTCCATTCTCTTTGAGCTCAGTGGCGACCTTAGTCACCGACAGGGACACAATACTTTATAACATCACTTTGTTGTCTAACTCTACATTCAAACTGGTATTTCTAGAACTAATTTTGTATTTAAAAAGTACGCAACTAACTACTTACAAGTACTTTATTGTATTGTAACTCTAACACAATACTCACAAGTCGTTTGCCAACTTTCAAACATTCATTCGTTACAAAATTCGCTTTTAAATTTATCAAAGCACAACCATTCAGGCGAACGAGTTCGTACTTTCCCGTTAAGAACTCTACACTTGAGCCACAGTTGAACTGGGAAACAGTTTAAATTGCTTTTTCAGACACTACGTCTATTCCTCGTAACAACAAGAGTTTTCTCGAGATTATAGTCAAGATCAGACTTTGTGTTTTCTTTAGGAATTGTGCGTTAATAGCATAAAGAGTTTTTTGCTGAAAAATCGGGTTTTAATATTAAATTCTTGTTAGCTAGAGCTTGCATATAACATTTTATGCAGGCCAACCGCAATAATTTTAGCATTATCTGATCCTTTGTTGTGTTTATGTTTCAGGAATTAATTATAACCTGATTTAATCATTATATTTAGTCGGTATCTCATTAATGTTGCCAAATTAATTTTGCCTAAATACTTTCATTATTTATTTAATATTGAAAGTATTTAGGCAACATTGATTTGTTTCCCATGACGAACCTTCAACGGGACGCAATTGCAAGCGTTAAATGTAATATTTAATAAATTGAGTAAAAGTCGAGTTATCGTATATAATATCATAAAAAAATGTGTCATACACAACTACATTGAATGTGCCATAGCAAAAAATTGCATAAACGGGAAATTTTTAAGGGTTCCGCTGTGACCCGGGTAGCTTAGAGAGTCTGCTGGTAATGCAGAAGACGATTCCAGGCCTAGCCACCAGGGCCTTAGTCACTTTTTCTTTTTTTTATGACAACTATTTAAGTTTCGGTCATTAAAGTTGTCTTGTACGCCAAGGGCTTTCACATCATTCCAAGAATTAAGCAATTTAAAATTAAAATTATGCGAGTTATATTTCCCTCCAGCACTAGAGACTTTAAGAACGGCGTTTCATACGTTTGCGTGTATTCCACAGAAAATAATTTATAAAAGTGTTGGACCCGAATCATCGATAAGTATTATGATCCAGCTATTCTTCAAATAGTGACGACGAATTCAGCTATTCTCCAACGGCACGTAGCTCAGTAATAACATACGATTCACAAACATTCTCATCTCAAGGAGATTGTCCAAATGACCACCATTACCGCGTGATGGATGTGGGACGTTCCTCATATCTACTGATTACTTTTTTAACCTTGCACGTACAATGGGACATTTTCAACTGATATGAGAAACTAGGTGTACAGAATGGCGACAAAGAGAGATGATTTCTTTACGTAATATACTTCTTTTGTCGTCAAATGACATCTAAACGGATTGGGATAATTTTGACAATCAATCTCACGTAAACGTATGACGAGTCATTTTGACTCGAAGCGATCTCTTGAATGTATTTCACATGAACTTAAGAGTCGCCAGGACGCTCGCGTTCCCGTACAAACGTAGTTTAGCTCTCATTTTAAAACGAAATGCTTTAGAACCACGAAATTTGGCATGGGCATTCTAGTAGTACAGATCTATGTCGGTAATTCATTTTGGTTGCTAAAAATTGTATTGTAAAAAGAAAATACAGCCAGATACAGATTTACATACAAAACTTATTTTTGCTATATTTTCTTTGAATTACAATTTTTAGCAACGAAAACAAATTACCGACATAGATCTGTACTGCTAGAATGTCCATGCCAAATTTCGTAGTTCTAAAGCATGTCGTTTTAAAATGAGAGCTGAACTACGTTTGTATGGGGACGCAAGTTCACGCGAGCGTCCTGGCGACTCTTAATAATAATAGAATGGTATTGGCGTGCATGCGTCCCATGACACGGTCAGGGGCAGCATCCGCTTAGTTTACCACTCACTGTTTATTAAATTGCGCGTTGGCTTCGGCTCCGCATACCAAAGGTCCGGAACACCGTTGTTCCGTGTTCGGGAAAGACAAAAAGAATGATACCTATTTTATTTAAAAGTATTTCGGTAGGCAAATATCTTCAGCCAAGAATACCAATGCGAAAATATTATCGTTTAAACATAAGTAAAATATTTTCTTGGACTAATTTTATAAATCTTTAGCCGAAGATATATTTTAATTCAATAAAGACATTTTACTTGAATAAAGATCACTTTCTAGGCAAATTTTTTTCGTTATATACAAAATAATATTGTGTTGACGAAGAGGATTTTTCTTCGATGAAGATATGTCTGAGATACTTTTTTTCTGTGTATTATTATTTAGTATTTATACCACATTTCAACGGTACTTTCCTAAAACCCTGTCTGTATAAATCTGCAGGTACCGAACATACATAAATGTCGCCAAACATACACACAGCAATAAAACATTAAACAATGTAAAAATCCGATTCGCTTCCCGTAGACAGAGTTTGTTAATCCGCCCGCGCGGATGAGCCGCGCTTAAATTTAAAACTGCTGCGGATCCGTCGGCTGCGGTTTACGTTCTCGTTTATTCACGTTTTGGGACAAACTTATTTATGCATCCCTTAGTGACCATTGGAGAAGCCAAAAGGATCTTTGAAATGTGCAAATGTTTGAACTTAGGAATTATGGCAGCCTATAAGGCTGTACATAGGTTATTTAAGCCTATAACCGCGAACCACTTCGTTCATTCGTTCGTCTATTTGCATTACTCTCTTTCAAATATGCGAGAGCAATGGAGAGAGATATAACGAGATTTTCAACGTTCGCGGTAGACCGGCTGCATTGGAGACCGCCTCTGGATGCTTAGAGTTGTATTTATATTTACAAACTAGGTACATCTTGTAAATAGAACTTACAACCTTGAACTTCATGGGAATGAAATAAAATTACAACTAATTTACAAATAAATAAATAATGGATCTGGTTCACAGAGCACTTACATTTAAAATTTAACTTCACTGTAGACTCTTTATCTTTTTATACAGTTAGGAGAGTTTTTTGCTCTAAGCGGCTTTTACGAAAATATCCTTTCCAAATCCGTCCACCGTCGACCAGTAAAAACTATTCGTGAAACTGTCGGATAACGTATAAAGTATCAGGCTCAACATGCCGTCGGCGCGGATAAATTTGAAATTTAATCTTACCGTATAAAATATTCTTGCAGTAAAATCACCTGTGATTGGCACCTGACTTGATTAAAATACCACTAGTATTTAAAGGTAATACGATGTCTAAACATACAGTTGAAAAATGCATAATATAGGTATTTAAGTTTATTAAGTTAACCTAAGGGCGGTCATACACTGAGGTTATATAACATTGGTAGATGAAGCTACTGCGCCCGGATACCGTAAGTCCTTTTAAATTGCGGTAATATTATAAATTACATTCCATTCCTATCTGGACCACCAGACTAGGTACTAACCTAACTGTAGGTGCTTGAGCCTAACTTAGGCTAAGCTTAAAATCCCGCTGAAGCTTAGGTATGTACCGTACCTGTACTTATTTAGGTCGATCAAGTATAGATTTCACTCTATATTAGGTATTCCAGGTTTCACCATTACTGAATTTAAGTAGACTTTCCACGTAGTAGTACCTCTACGTAGTTTTATCAGCAGCTAAGTATAATCTTGTTTGAATTTTGTATTTATCGTGTGATAACTAATTAAAAATCAATTTTAGAGTAGCAGACTTTAAAATTAACAAACCGACATAGTTTTAAATTTAAAATCGCTAGCATATCAAAATCTTGCCACGGTTTGGCTGAATTCGGCCATAAACCACTGTCACTCCATCAACGAATTAATCACATTTAGCTTGAAATATTTCGGAGAGCAGGTCGCCTTTAGGGAATGCAACCCTGAGTAATTAGTCTGAACCCGGGTAATACCCGAAAAACCAGGTTTTTCACACAAAAAAACCCGGATTACATTATTCCTAGTCTCGATTTTGAAACAGAAATATAAGAGTACCGGACCGCTACATGGAAAAAAATGAGTGTTAGCAAAATACCAATTTGGCTCGGTTAAAATATTTTTGGTTCCATACAACCAAGACATATTTGAAACACGGAATAAAGCTTTGTTAATGACGGAAAAGCAACTATTGCTAAATTTTCTTGGTTAACCAAGGACTAATTTAAATCCAAATAAGTGTCGTAATAAACATAAACCTTACCTGTTTCCCTTATTTATTTTTAACTAATTTAATGGCTAGTTTCACCCACGTACAGCCAAGTTGACTTCTTTGATTTTAGCAACGAACTTTGCAGGCTCCATGCGAAGCGAGTCACTCGGTTGTAAATAGCAAAAACTTATTTATTTCTAGCTGTTTCATTTTTTCAGTGTACGTTTGTGTGGAGCTGCATCTCAACTATTGTTAAAACTTAGTTCTAAGATACATAAAAAATAAAGACCGTTTAACAAAGATATAAGTAACAATTATTACTACGTATTCACAAAAGGGTGCCTAGAGCAAAATTCAATTTCAATATTCCTAATTGGCGGATTTAAAACGCTGGCGCATCGAAATCTTGCCACAGACTTGTCGGACACCACAAACCACAATCACTCCATCGACGACCGTCTGACCATTTAATTGGTGGTTTATCGATCCGGACTGACCAAAATTACTCGAATCCGGACTATTGTAGCTTGTGATTGGGTAACGAGAGCTGTCGCATTATGCTGGTAAAAATGCATTGGTAAAGGTTTCAGATCGTTTTAACTCAGATGAATTGTGTGGATGATTTCGGCACATTTTTGTAATAAAATAAAATAAAAAGCCTTTTACATGCTTAATTAATTATGAAAGTCGCCTCTTTGGCGTAGTCCTCCGTCGATGTTTTTTAATTTGCTCTGTTCGTTGCTACATTCACCCACAAGGCTCCGCAGCGCTTTCTAAATACATCGTCTCATCGTTTTTTTGGATACCTAACCCCTTTTTCGTGATTCATCCCGATTCAACCATTTCACGACTCTTCTTGTCCATCTGTCGTCTTCTAATCTGCAAATATGCACAGCCCATCTCCATTTTAGACTGCTTATCTTTTCTACAATATTAAGCATGGTAGATAGAATAAGAATTAGTGATATTAGGAAACAGACCAAAGTAACACTTTTTGGTTTCATGAGGTATTTATACAACAGTCGGCAAATGACGATTAATAGGTACGGGAAAATATGACAATTGCCGCTTTGAGCCATATTTGATACTAGTCTTGGGCAAAGTTTTTTCTTCGTGTATGACATCTACATATTAAAATCTATAATTTATGTAAGATATTTTTACATTAACTTCGTAATTGCTTCCACTAGCTTTTCAATTTGCTTTCCAAACCAAGGAAACAAACGGGGCCACAAACATGAAGACATTAGTTAGGCAAATGCATTAGCAAGTCATGGTCTCATTACTAGCTACTCCAGACATCTAACAAACGAAACAGAAACAAATATAAAGTATTACAGCAACGTCTAGCGCATATCCGAGCTCTTTCAGCGGCGACAGAAAACAAACACTCGCGGTGCTTACAAACATTAAGTTTCATTTCAAGTGCAGGGAACCTCTACCACGAGGAAGACCCTTTAAGATGTTTTTTACGACGTCAATGGCAAATAAGCATTCTGGCTGCTTGTTCGTAAGTGCATCGAACGGTATAAAAAAGCCTTTATTAATTCCTTGTGATAGGATACATAAAAAATACGACATTTTTAAGGGATGTCACATGGCCCCGCAGGGTAAAGGTCTCCTCCATCTGTTTTAATTTTTGCGCTTTTAGCAACCAGTCTCTCCCCCATTCCTTTGTATCTCATCAATCCAGCGGTCTTTAGACTTCCCTACTCCTCTTTTTCCGGTAGGACCTGTCCATCGGGTGACTAGTTTTTACCACCTTTTATCCGTGACACGAGCTTGGGAGAACCTTGAGAAGGCATTTGACAGGATCCCAAGGAAGTTGGTATGGCAGGCTCTGCGTGCTCAAAATGTTCCGGAACAATACATCACCATCGTTCAAGACATGTATTTAGAGGCGAACACCCAAATAAAAAGCTCTGCAGGTATTAGCGATCCTTTCCACGTCGGTGTAGGAGTCCATCAAGGTTCCACGCTTAGTCCTCTGATCTTTAACCTATGCATGGATTATATAACCAAAAGGCTACAGTGCCAAATACCCTGGTGCATATTATATGCGGACGATATCGTCCTCATCGCGAAGAAGGCAAGGGATCTGCAAGAGACTTTTAACAAATGGGTGAATGACCTTGAACGACATGGTCTCCGAGTCAGTCGCACAAAAACAGAGTACATGGAGTGTGACTTTGGTGGTGAAGAAGAAACATCCTGCAACATTATAATTGACAATGCAGCGCTACCCCGAGTCACGCATTTTAAGTACCTTGGCTCTGTGCTTACTACTGATGCGCGTGTCGACGCAGATGTCAGCCATAGAGTTAACACCGCCTGGCTAAAATGGAGATCTCTAACCGGAGTACTCTGTGACACCCGGATGCCGGTACGAACAAAGGGCAAAGTCTACAAGACAGCTGTGCGACCTGCTATGATGTACGGAGCAGAGTGCTGGACAACAGCAAAAAAGCATGAACAACAATTGCACACAGCCGAAATGAAGATGCTGCGCTGGGCGGGCGGTGTTACACGTCTGGATAGAATACGAAATGAGCACGTGAGGGGATCTTTCAGAGTGGCTCCTATAACAGAAAAACTAAAAGAAAGCAGGCTTAGATGGTACGGCCACATAATGAGACGAGATGATTACTTCTGTGTTAAGACCGTTCTAAATATCCCAACAAAACCTCGGGGAAGAGGAAGACCCCCTGAGACATGGTGGTCCAGTATCAAAAGGGAATTGAAAGCGCAGAATTTAACTCCCACGACAACCCAGGATAGAGCATCCTGGCGCCGCCGTACAAGGAGGCCCGACCCCAGATAGAACTGGGACTAAAGGAAGGAAGAAGAAGAAGATCCGTGACACGAGCTATATGTATCCCAACCACTCGAAGGGTATGGACGCCTGGTAATCTAATAGGTCCAACACCCTTGATCGATCCTGCTAATAAACGAACTCTCAAATTACATGTATCGTTGTAACAACCCCATAGAAATTCATGAAGATCAGAAAAACGTTACTAAAGTTATCGTCGAAAAAACTCTCAAAATCCATCAAAATACCGAGACGTCCAAGTAGCCAGAAGTTCAAGCTAAAGTAGATAAAATATAAATTATAAAATAAGCGATCCCGTTGCAAATGGTAGTGGCCAAGTTTCTTTCTATGTCGTCCCGTAAAAAAATTGTGTCGGGAAAGCCAAAGCGCACCTTGCGATTCGCCAAATGTGACTCCTCAGTACTTAATCGGCTAATCGCTTTTCATTGTGGACTAAGAGTAAGCCGTTGGTCACCCTACCTCATCGGGTAGCAGGATATTGGAAGTTGTAAAAGTTAAAATGCCTTTCGTAGCAACTTAAAAACTGGCAACTTGGCTGCATTCTGAATGCTCCAGATTTGGCCCATCAAGTCCCTTACAAAAAACGGCTAACTTTTGAAGAACTCCCTGTTAACGGTTAACTAACCGGTCAGATTTGCAAACGTTCCTCGAATGACATTTGAAAATCATTTTAGTTTAAAGATTTACTTAAATGCCAGTTTTAGTAACGCGGACAGCTCACAGCTAATAGTAGCTAGCGAAATTGTTTTCTTTTTTCAGGTTCTATCATTCTTCTAACGAAAAAAGACACCTTAATATCCCATTCAACATTAACCATAAATTTATTAGTTATTTTGAATCAAAATAGTACCGACTGTAACAAAAAATGAGTGTTCCTAGTTTTATGCTGCATCTCATAAATAGTCCTATATTTTTTATTTGAAACATAATTATAACACCTCCGTTCAATTTAAGATGAGTATAAGAAATTGAAATTTATCTTTATTTGTGCGATACAACTTTCCTCTCGCCATAATAGCAAGTTCTGAAATGTTGCTGATCACCTTAACCATTAGTGCAAGCCATTGATTACCTAAGTGTCTTGTTTAGACTCAGCATTATGAATTATCAAATCAAATCAAATAATTTATTCAAAGACAACACGGTCCACACATTACATAATAATATACAATTAATATTACATATGTCAAGTTAAATTAAATTAAAACAAATAAACGAATGGTACAATGCCGCAATGGGCCTAGTTTAGATTTGAGTTAGTTATTAATTTATTTTAGTATTTGTACTGTAGTGCCTCTGTATATTTATTTAAAACGAAAAAAAAAGACAAATAAAAATAAACATTACCAAATAAATAAAAACTAAGTTACTATAAGAACTCGCTATGTCACATAGCATTATTGTACATTATTTAAACATATCAATTCTTTATTAATATTACTAAAAACAAGAGACTTGAGAGAAAAACAACTAATTGAAAAAAGAAAGAAAAAAAACAGGGATCTTAAGATACTATTAACAGGCATCATAATGCAACTTTTTTATATATGCAATATATGCGATAACATCAGGTTACAAAATGTGACTTGTTCATCATTACATGAAACAATTTAATTCGTTGAGATGGATAGAGGATTGTCTGGTGTAATAGGAAGCATGTCGGACCAGCAATCCGAAGGACGCGGGTTTGAATCCCGTGATGTTCCAGAGTTCTTCACAGTTAATTTTCCATTGTAATGGACATCTGTTTCCAATTTGTGGAATGATACAAATATCAAAATACTGCTAAATGCAAAATAAGTGCTGCACTCGGGATTGTTCCTCTTTACCTTACTGTACGGCTACCATGAGTTTAACATTGACATTTTTCATTAACGAGTAACGAATTTTCTATCTGGGCATCACGTTTACACTAATATGTTACAAGCAAGATGCACAGATGGAACACTCGATACTCTTTCTCGAAAACGTCAATGTCATAATCATAACTCACGGGTAAGCGTAGTGAAATATGAATGCTTCATCTAGAAGGTAACCGATATGTCGTTTTACCCCACACATACTTATACAACTTACGGGTACAAGTAAATCTACAGCATTCCTCGCAAACTTTCATGAGTACTTAGCACGAGACGGCCATCGTCTTTTATTGGTCTGAGACACGAGATCTAAGACATTAGAGGCAGTTATATTTCAGATAAAATATAAGCTATTTGGAATTGTAATGGTGTTTTTACAGTGCTTGTAACGGTATTTCCAGAGTTTTTATGACACATTTAGAAAGGACATCGGGGATCCGCAGAAAAGGCAAGGTCTTTAACTCTTTACTTTGGAGAACTCTTTGTCCACCAGCAAACATCACGCACAGGCTTACACCATTGTTACCAGTTTGCAAATATAAACATTGCTTGGATATTTGAAAAGGGGGATGTTAAAATTCTTAAGTAAGACCTTTTCATCACGCTTACTCATAAAATGTGGCATTTTACACAAGCGTAGGAGTGTTTACTGTAGACGGTATTTCTCCTTATTTCACAGTTCTGTCTTAAAATATGTTTTCGCAATTGAAAAAAAAAAGTAACAGTATTTTATTAGTTGGTACCCTCTATTTTGCACAATGTACTTTTCTTGGCATTGGGTTATCGTGAATTGTCAACAATGTACGCAACGTTGTTGACAACTCACGATAACGTCTTGTCCTTTAAGCCGTCAACAGAGTTAATCGTCCTTTGTATTAAAGTATCGGCAACACGCATCTGACACTTTTAGAGTTGCACGTGTCCATAGGCTGTAGCTGTTTACCAGTACGCGGACCGCATACTTGTTTGACAGCGTCGTGGTGTTAAAAAAAGCCTTAGGTTTTTGGCGATTAGGCTCAACTAGCAAATAATATCATATTTGCTAGTTGGGGGTTCATTTTCTCCTGACTAGCTGATTATGAACGCAAGCAATCTTTCTACAATTTCAAAGTCCATAATGCAACTTAAATAGACTAGACACTGCTGAAACTAAGTTTAATCTTTAGTGGCCAGGTTTAAGAGTAACGACCATTAAAATATCACTAAGAAACTTTTCTAATTAGGTGGGGAGCATCAATCTTCTAGACATCTCGCGAATCGGTGTGACTGGCACAAGTTGCCAAATTATAGGAATTAGGGGGCCCACTAACACATTTTAGAAAATTTTGAGTTGCCATCTCTGTCACGCGATTATTCCAAGAAAGGGATGGAGATAGATGAGTACCTCTATTACAATCACTATAGTGATTCAGTAGCGAATTGTAGAAGAAATAACGGAATGTTCGTTACCGCGGTACCTATAGAGAGTCTAGTTATTTTAACCCGTCTAGCTGGTAGGTAGTGATATGATTTTTCCTCACACACCATTGACGCAGGCGTCGCGGGAGTTATAATAATAGATTAATCCCTAGGGAGATTTTGACTTTATGCTACATACAGCCTTGGCCAGAAGTATTGAGCATAGGTGTTTTTTGTTTACAATTTTGATGTTAAGCATTATTTCCCTATCCTAACAATGTACGGTAACGGTAAATGTTATATTTTATTTATAAATATAGAAAACTTCACTTAATAACACTTTCAAGGTACTTAAAAAATATGAAAACAGAAGGTACCAAAAATGTAAATTTAAGTCGGTGCGACATATTGCAAATATTCTATGCAGTTACTACTAACTTCAACAAAACATGCCTATTAGTTTAAATTAATTGACAAAATAACTTAAACAAAGATGTAAACGATGGACTAAACTTTCCAGTTTTGTATGAAAATCGCATTGGTGCTCAACACTTCTGGCCAAGGTATCTGTTTTTTGTCACTTCTGTATTTTGTCTTAAAACTTTATTTTTTTATTCACAAATGTAAAGAAAAATTACAATTCATAGGAGAGGAACCTTGCAAATAGCTCTGAAAGACCTCGACTCTGTCTCAGGCATCTATGACTGCCGTTCACAATATTTACTCTCCACGGTGTATAATGTTAATGTAATACTAGTAAGTCTAAAGACGAGAGGACATGTAGATATGTCGTGTTTTTAATGTGATTTTATACTTACCATAAGAGATGGAGTTCATACACTCAAATATACAACATAGCAATACCTACGGGGCGATTTTTGAGATTCGAACGCTTGAATTCAAGGAAATGAAGTTCGAAAAATAAATGATCGCACACAAACGTTCGTCGTCATTAGTTTTCTATGACATTAATAGTTAAAATAATTATGATTTAAAATTCCCTCGCTCTCATTTCTAAACTTCCTTTTCATGGTTTTAGACAGTTTAAATTACAGATTTGAGCATTCGAATCTCAAGAATCGCCCCCCTGGTTGCAGATAAAAAAAGGGACAGTCTTACGAAAACCGAACTAGTACACGCAGTAAGCTCAATAAGATATTTACTAAAATGAAGTTAAAATCAAGATTTTTCCTTTTCTGTCGCAGCGGAACTCCGTAAAAACCGGAATCCTTGCCTCCCTTAACCCTTGAGCTCAAGATCAATCAAATCGTTAACCACTCGAGACTTCCCCCCACTCCCCACTCCTCACCCTCGCATTAATCAATCAGTTCCTGCATCCAATTGCGGATCCATACATTTCAATATATTAAACATAATAAGTCTAGCCCCACGTTTTGAGGGTGTTGGTTGCAGCTTTGGGGTGTAGTGGATTTTTATAGGCAGTTTATGGGGATTGTACAATAGAAATATTTTGACGACGTTAACAGGGCGTGCAGTGCAATCGGACCTTATATAATACCTACAGATTTTTGTAAAAGTATAAGTATCATATAATGTACACTGTACAGGGTGTCCGATGACAGAGTTCTATTTTCAAAGTCTATTTTTAACATTTGACGGGAATGGAATTTTGAATATTGCAGATTTTCTTTACATTAAGTCTCAATTGCCAGAACGCCATCGTTCGTATGCAATTAATGCGTCTTTTAAAGCTAACGATTCGTTTGCATTGCAGTTTTTTTTTACATTACAATATTCGTTTTTAAGTAGGTCGCGTGTTAATTTGATTCGGTCATGGGTGCAAAGTTTTCATTGAACTTCTTCGTCATGTGTTTAAAATATGAGACCCGAATATGAGTTTTAAAGTTGATCAACTTAGGTGTATCTGAATATAAGAAAGTGCCCGTATTTATTGTCTTCTTCTAGATGTCTTTCCGATTCCCAGTTCCCATTCATGTTAGCTTATTAATATGCATTTATGCCCTGAATTTTAAAATGGAAACACAATTTTTTTTGACACAAATAAGTGTCTACACACAATAACTATTACTACTGTACTATAGTTGCAAACACAATAGACCTAGGTCAAAGCTCTACGTCCAAGTGCTCAAATCTGCTTACATTTGAATAATACGTCCGCGCAGAAACTTGGTCTTATTTATGAAAATTATCAAACGATTTCCATAACCGCCGTGGCAAGTTTGAAGAAATTTTGCGAAACTCTGTTACAGTATAGTGAAATGAGAAACGTATAGTTTTTAATGAAACTATTGTAAATACACTTCAATCGGGGTCAATAAAAACCGGTCACTTTCTATGGATTAATGCAGTTGTCCGTTTTTGCTCTTGAGCACTTTTCTATGAACCGCTTTGAGAAATTTTGTTCTTTAACTCTTAAATATGCCTGCTCTCACATATAACATTTGACCTCTATAAATATAGGATAGATCAACAACATAGTTTTAAATTTTTTCATGAAATTAATCTCACGAAAATACACGAGAATATTAGGACGATTTTTTGTAGATTTTTGCGTTTAAAAAAAACAAGTTATAAGAGGATGCATGCATCCATCAAAATTTGCAAATTTTTTGGTAAAGTATTCTACTGAAATTCATAGTTTCATGTCGTTTTAACGTTTCATAAACAGTAGCTGATTAAAACCGTCAGGAAAGTAGTCAATGGTGCTGCTACACAATCGAACAAGATGACGTTTTGCTTGCCCTACCTTGCTCGAAATCTGACTGCCTTACTTACACTATGTCTATGTTAATGGTTTAAACTATCTCCCTATTCCTTAATTAACTTGCCGAGTAACGTGGCCGTGTGTTTCAACCGTTGATATTACGTGGAAAGATTTAATTGTATTCGTATGAATACATCCCCTAACTTTGTTAGAGAGTTGTAAAGTTGGAAGAAGACAAATGTGTATGTTTGCTTTGCGGTGTTTGGTTTTGGAAAGGTTGCATGAAATTATTGCGAGGAAAAGTTGAATCTTGTTTTAGACAAAAGCTGTTCAGTAGATACAGATTTTAAAGGGTTGACTGTATTTTATTAGGTTAATGTGTATTTAGTAACTATATGGTGATACAACTATTCAGTAAGTGTTACTTTGTGATGAAATAGTTTCACACCATTATTTTTATAACCTGTTTTTCTTCTCACTCTTTTTCTAATAAACTGTGCATATTGTGCATGTCTCATGTCACGAAGTATATACTAATAGCTGTTTCTTTTTATTTAGGCTCTTGACCAATCAATGGTTGTTTTTATGCTTTGCCGTGGACGGCAACATTATAGACCATGTCTCCGAATATTGTTTTTGCCTACTTAATTTCATAAACTTCGTCATTGGCGGAACCCCCTTTGCTAACTATTTATAAAGGGAGAGAGTGATGAAATAAAAGAACAACAATTAATGTGGCAGATAATTTTTCCCAAAGACTTACGCGGTTTTGTTTTATTAAACTACAGTAAACCCGTAAACGGCTCTTTATCAGTTGTGAGAGTTTTTATACATTTAGTATGGTAATGTAACAGAGTTTGAACGCAGACACAAATCTGGATAATAACCCAAACAAGTAATTTATCATATAACTTACTAAGATTTCGACATTTACGAGTATTTCCCATAGCAAATACTGTAATGGTGCTAAGTTTGAACGCCGCCGGGCCGTTTTTGCAGGCAATAATCAGTCCATTTGGTTTCTTGCCGCCTGCAACTATTAACATTTGGGTCGATTATAAGCTAGTCCAGTGTGATTTGAACCCGAGATTTTAAGATAATACATCTAAAGTTTGCGTTGAACTTACTGGTAAGCAATTCTGAAATCTGCCCAAATTTTGAATGTTATTTATTCAGCAGAAAGCCATTTTAATCACCGTGAGTAATAATTTAATATCTTGGTTTCATTTATCTATTATCTATCTATCTACAGCACTCTCTCCATACTTCCACGCTTCTCGATTCATTGCCATCTGCATCCAATTCTCGCCTGCTTGTTGACATATGTCTTCCCTCCATAAAATTGTGGTTTGCGCGACCACATGTGTTAGCGGGATTCATTTATACAATTTTAATTACTTACCTTGATTATAACAACTAATTCCAAACACCGGCAAACACCGATGTAGCTAGTCGAGATACTTCGGTTTCAGTTTATAAAATAGTAAATTTAAACCCTCCCCAGATCGAAATTACCGCTTAAAATGTATGATTCTGCTCAGAAAAACGGTTTGTTCTTCTTCACAAAAGTTTGCCGACCTGACTTATGCTGCTCCGGTAAACAAAAAGAGCCTGCACCGAACAGCTCCGTTCGTATAATTCTGCCGTTGGCTTATGCAGACGATTTGGGGAGAGCTGCACTCGTTCAGAGACTGGTATTAATATAATCAGTATAATTCGGAGACAGTGCCTTATTGTAATAAAAATATATAAATAGAGTGAAAGAATGTTGCCGCTTTCTATAGGTATCAAATTTTGATTTCAAGAGCGATTAGGTGCAGGTTATGGAGAGCTCCGTACGAAATTATCCGTTTCCATTTGAAAGTTAGGTATTGATAAGATTTATACTTATGGGGGATACTATTTTGGGACAAACAGGTTTTTATCAAAATTATTAATTACGGCTAAGAATAGATATTTAAATGTATCAGTTTGCACTTTACATCAGTTTCAGACTCAAAAGCCGCTGTTTCGCAAAAAAAAGAAATAATTTACAAGCAGTACCTAGGTAGGTACAGTCGACGGCAAATATGTTTACCCTGGTTGCACCTTATTACAAAGGGGCAAGGTTCAAAACTGTAAACGTATCTTAGACGTCGATTGTACATACACATCGATCCATTCGATCCCCAAATAAAGTGAAATTTCTCCAAAATGTACTGTATGAAATTTTTTGCAATTCCGAAAACTTTTCAATACGTCAGTAGTTAATGTTATAAAAAAACTATGCGCCGCAAACTCCACCCTTTCAGTAATGATATCCCCGAAAGTATCCGCTATTCGTTATGAACGCTGAAATGGTAATTAACATGTTAATAGCCGAATTTAAATGTAGCCAGATATGCGTTTAATTCAAATTAGGTCCGTTAGGTTCAGGCTTTTTCCTATCATTAGCACAACTTTGGCAGTTTACTGGAACATTTGTTACATAGTTACGGACTATAATTAACCAGACGATTTAAGTGAGGTAACCATCTAATTATTCACTGGATTTGTGAAGGAATCTGGTTGCGAAAATGTCGAGGAAAACTAGGTATAGTTTGGGGAATTAGTTTTTGGTTAAATATGAGAAGGAAGATTGAATTATAGGACCAATTTCAGTGCGCTGGAGTGATATAATAAAGAAATCCTCTAATAGGTCTACCATTCACCTGTCTTAGGCGATTAGTTAGAAATTATTATGATCAAGTAGGAACTAGTTGAAAGGTTCACCGTATGAAACTAAAATATAGGTAATATATTGGTTGTCCATTGTTTGCCCGAAAATTATATAAAATAATACTCATATGCCCGAATTTTATTTGCCCGAATTTCATTTGCCCGTATGGTTTGTTTACCATAAAAATGATGTGACATACTCTTTGTTTACCCGATTTTTAGATTCCAGAACGTACGAGTGCCATACGTATTGTTGTCCATATTATTAATTATAATAATACTATTTAATAGAATATTTAAACGCCATACTAAATAATGGTTTTCCAAATCCATGCATACAAACAATGCATCATCTAACCTACTTTCTGGTACTTAGCCATATTATTATGTTGTAGGGGCCATTTTATTTCGTAGGAGATCACAGTTCTAACCTAACCTAACCTACTTTCTGGTAGCCGTTCGCTTTTTGGGGATCACAGTTCTAACCTAACCTAACCTACTTTCTGGTAGCCGTTTTATTTTGTAGAAGATCACAGTCCTAACCTAACCTACTTTCTGGTCGCCGTTTTATTTTGTAGGAGGTCATAGTTCTAACCTAGCCTAACCTACTTTCTGGTAGCCGTTTTATATTGTGGAAGGTCACAGTTCTAACCTAACCTACTTTCTGGTAGCCGTTTGCTTTTTGGGGGATCACAGTTCCAACCTAACCTAACCTACTTTCTGATAGCCGTTTTATTTTATACGAGGTCACAGTTCTAACCTAACCTAACCTACTTTCTGGAAAGCAATTTGTATGGCAAATGATATAATGGCTAGTAATAATTATGGCTTACAATGATTATGACAAATGATATTATTGTAATTGATTTTATGGGAAACAAAGTTTCTGGCACATGACTGATATAGTAAACAATAATATTTCATTTAATGTTTAACTATACAGCGCAATGGCGCTTAGCTGTAAGGCTGTATTGTATGTAACTAAATAAATAAGTATTGCATATGTAATTATGGGAAACAATATAATGGCTGTTGGCTATTATGGTAAATGAAATTGTGGCAAATGAAATTCTGGCAAGTGAGTGTATGCATACCTAATATATTAGGTACCAAGTTAATAAAATTTTATTCTTAAACTAGTTTCTTCCTTAAATTGTGTCAGTGTACAGACAAAGGGACCACTTTGTCCATATGGAGCTATTAGTACTTTCTAAAACTTCGCAATATGCATTACCTATCTATTAGTGAAGAAAAATGTGCCTTTGTAAATTCACAAAGTAGTTCCTCGCAATAAACTTGCCCACTTAAAGAAACATACTTAAAAATCACTGTGCAACTTCTGTACCAACCGCTTCAGTTACACGGTAATCATGAGCGATCCGACTGTTAATGACACAAGCTGTATGGAAGAGGCCGAAGTACTAGTTGCAGAATATTTGAGTATCTGAGCATTCTTCTAGGTTTTATTTATTTATCGTATGGCTACATGTCACTGAATATAGATAGGCGTTTCTTCTCTGGGGTAGTAGTAGTGAGAAAGCAGATGATAAAGAAAATCCAGTGAGTGCTGCGAGGTCCAGATGGGACAGTGCAGCTGACAAGTTTGTTACTCTATTAGCACTACCCAGGGATCACGTGTAGGGTTGTCGAAAGTGTTTCCTACGGACGCAGAGTAACATTGATCCCCTCTAAGGTAAAGTGTCTTTATAAGCGTAACCAGAGAACCGAAGGCTCGACGGCGAAGCGTTTATTAGGCTGGTCTGGAGTGTCACATGAGACGGGCAATCTTAAACACAACCAAATATTAAGTGTCCAGCGAACCTGAAGGCTGGGTTACTGTAGCGTAATCGTCTTATAATTTTTTTTATAACAAGTCTGAAGTCATTATTTAGAATCGAAAGAACAACTTTTAAGTCATTCATTTTATCATTAAATGTGAAATAACTGACTAAGATTCTCAAACTAAGATAAGTAGTTTCGAAGAAAAAACAAATTTAGACTTTTAGCTGGCCCCTTTGATAACTTTTAAATTAAATGTATACTTTTAGCTAGGCCCTTTGATAACTTTAAATTTAGTCTGAGTCACTTTTCGAATAGATTTTTATTTATTTTAAATTTGATAAAACCAAGGAATAAAAGAACTAGAAGAGACTAATAAAAAAAATCTGGAATCATTTGCAGTAAAGTCAATAAAGTTTCCTAATCCGCGCTGGGCTAGATCAAAAACCATTTCCCAAATTCCACGATTGTTCCTTAGAGAAGGCGCAACATCGAATCATATTTGAAGAAAACTATACTACCATTTTAAGCGTCATTAAGCTATAACTGGCCATAAGCAAGTTGGGCTAGAGAATACAATAAATACTTACACCAGTAATTTATTCTAAAGTTTATGCAGGTTTCCTAACGAAGGTTTTCTCCACTGACACTAATACCACTACTAGTAATATTAGTAAAAGTATTTAGTAGTACTAGCAGAAGTAGTAGTAGTTAACTACTGGGAATATTAGGTACAGTCCAATATATCTGAAGGCGACTGTACCAGTTGTAATTGCCGGAGACTGTAGTTATTTGTACTTCGCTTGAGTCAATTGTACTCACACATTTAAATATCTCCAATTAGACACACACAGACCTGCAGAAAGTAAATAGAATTCCAAAGTTCCCGCCAGCGACGTTGATACAATAAAATCTGAACAAAACTTCCAAGTTGTAATAATACCAAGAATTCAATAAGACAGAAATCCCCGACTTGGAAATAATTTACAACGGCCCGTCGAAAAGTTTCCGCGGTAATTAGAAAACCTTCAGGGGTGGGAAAAATCAGGTTTGATTTGCAATCTAATAATGTTCAGTTATTTACGCGGCGGATGGCAATAAGTTCTTGTTTTCGATGAAATGTGGCCCTCCGACTTTGGAAGGATCGAAGGGAGAGGCGGAGTGTGAT
Organism: Pammene fasciana; assembly: GCA_911728535.1. Taxonomy (NCBI): domain Eukaryota; kingdom Metazoa; phylum Arthropoda; class Insecta; order Lepidoptera; family Tortricidae; genus Pammene; species Pammene fasciana. Next base: position 14,633,466 of record OU452288.1, read on the forward strand.
CCTTGAAGGGTACCTGTTTAGGGTTCCGGACCCAAAGGGTAAAAACGGAACCGTATTACTAAGACTTCGGTCTGTCTGTCTATCTGTCCGTCCGTCTATCACCAGGCTACATCTCATGAATCGTGACAGTTAAACAGTTGAATTTTTCATATATGATGTGTTGCCGCTATAACAACAAATATATATAACGGTAGTTGAGGCGCCTCGCCACGTAGTCCGTCATACCCGTCTCGGTCCCCATGAGATGGGATGCGTAAACGCATTTTCCCAACGTAAAAAAAAGGGCTGTATCATAAACCGTGATAGATAGACAGTTCAATTTTCACAGATGATGTATTTCTGTTGCCGCTATAATAACAAATACTAAAAACTAGAAATTAAAATAAATATTTAAGGGGGTTCCCATACAACAGACATTATTTTTTGCCGTTTTTGCCTGTCACCAGCAGGCTTATGATGGCAGTAGTTGTCCGCCGATAACTTGATAAAAAGCTGACAACTTGACACATTGTCATGTTTTGCTGTGTGAATGTGTCAAGTTGTCAGCTTTTTATCAGGTTATCGGCGGACAACTACTGCCATCATAAGCCTGCAGGCTATAGAGATATAGCATGGTGACAGGTGACGGTTTATGAGAATAAACCGTGATAGATAGACAGTTACAATTTTACAGATGATGTATTTCTGTTGCCGCTATAACAATAAATAAATACTAAAAACCAGAATAAAATAAATAATTAAAGAGGCTACCATACAACAGACATGATTCTTTAGCCGTTTTTATAGATAATGGTAGGGAACCCTTTGTGAGCGAATCCGTCTCGTACTTGGCCGGTTTTTTACTGTCGGTAGCAATCAGATAAACATAATGCGTACTATCAGGCTGATATACTTGTTTGATGTAAAGAAGTCCCTTCAAACATTTTGTAAGTAGGTACACTCCATTTTGCAAATCCTACACCACAGAACAGAACATTTAAATAAGAGGCAAGCACCATGAAAAGTGTGAAAACGCGTGCGCCGATTTATTGTGCTTATTTACTTGATAAGTAGCCATGCGTTTACACTGCTTCCTAATGAGGAGTGTCTTTCAAAAGGGCTTATTTCTACTTTGAACTTTTTGGGAAATTGAGGAAAAAATAAATTCACCGTTTCCATTTCGTAATTATTACTTTATTTTCGATATTATATTTCTGTAAATTGACATAAATGTTATGGCACTACATATTATATTGCTTTAACTTAAATTATTATGTTAATTACCATACATTTTTCAGAGTTAAGCTTTTGATGCGAACTTTTGGAATCAAGCCGTTTTATTGCGGCCTTGTGAGTACCTTTTTGATTTGGACATTTTAGACATAAACTCCTTATTCAGATATTAAATTTATACGAAAAATCATTTGACGTGTACCAATCGTTTTTCGGTAAAGAAAAACATCGCGAGGAAACCGGATTTAATCTGGATAAGGCTTAGTTTCCCCTCTGAGTTAGAAAGTCAGATGGCAGTCGCTTTAGTATAAACTAGTGCTTACACCAATTCATGGGTTTAGATTACCAAGCGGCCTCAGGTTCAAATGAGCTATGGCAAAAATCGGGACCTACATAGTCTTTGGTCGGGATTAAATTAGAAGGATGACTAAGGGTTGCACCACACACATTTGACGGACTTATCAACGTTAAATATAGCGACGGAGCTGTCGTTTCATAGAAAACTGTCAAACTTTTCATACAAGATTTTTTGACGCTGACGTTGACAGACGGTTTGGTATTTTAACTGGCCCTAAGCAAGCTTAATTCATTCATTTCCAAGCTGTTTTTTAGCTAGTATTTTGACATCCTTTCTCTATTTTTTTTTTCAAATCATTTTTTTCACTAGAAATGGCCGTTGTTATAATTTCTGCTGTATCAATTTGCCCTGCGATCCTTTTCCCCTGTGTTAATAACATTTCAGGTAATTCAACTCCATCCGAACTTTTTTTAGATAAAATGGAGAGACTTTTCAGAACTTTAATCTCAAAGAAAATACGTAATTTTCTGTTATAAGCAGGACTGCATTTATAGTTCAAAAATAAAAAAAAATGCAAATAAACCTTTTCAAAAAGCACTCTTCACTTGATAAGTACTATCAGCTGCAGAATCGCCTACCCAGTTTATGAATGAATATGCTATTTTGCAGCGCGCTATACGTAAGTATTTAAGTAAAGCAAAATGATAAGAAAATTTCACTTTTTACTTGGCCAACGATTTTGGATGAATAATTGCAATTCATTTGGCGTAATATATCATATTCTATTTTAACGATCAATGCCTGACAGTTGTAACGTCCACGAAGTCATTATTTTCTTTAATTGCAAGGGCACATTCTTGAGTATATTTCTCAAAGACACCATCAGTGTCCTAATTAGCTTCAGCCCTGAGATAATCTTTAGTTAATTTTTATCTTTCTGATTGCGTAAGCCTACATAAAATTATTTTTGTACTCTGAAACACCGTAGTAAATGATTCACTTGTGTGTTACGTCAATTAAATGTACATCCTTTGTATCTCGGAGTATTGTAATGTTCGAAATTACATTGACATGTCATAATTTTTAATTGAGTATTTGGTTGAAATAAATAAAATAATAACACCCTTATACCCTAGTTACATTAGTGATAAAACAATTCTTTAAAGAAAATATATATTATGCCAATTCGTTTTATATTGTTTCTCTAATGCTGAAACTAAATGTAATAAAAAAACACGGTGTATTAACATGCGGAGTAGGAGCATTTAGCATCTATAAAATCATCTAACATTTAGAGGACACAGTTCAGGTAAGAAAGAATATCAAACGTATTGCGAAGCAGTCAGATTTGGATTCTATTTTTATTTTTCATTTTAATTACACAATAGGCAGGTACATGTCTGTCTCTCAAGCTGTTTTGATATGCCTTCTTGAAGAACTACGCATTATTGTATAATAGTATCTTTAATGTATTAGTATTACTGTTTTGAAAAAATAAGTCCCGCCGAGTTTCTTGCCGGTAATAAGTAATACTTCTCGGGTCAGAGGTGTAGGGTTAGAACCGGTGGTAGTTTCTTTTTCTCTCTGACGTTCATAAGTGCATTGTAATGTGCCTAAATTGAAGAATAAATATATTTTATCTTTTATCTTTTGTGTCTTCTAGATTAATGTATTTTCTACAGGGTGTAACAAAAATACTGGTCATCCGTTTAAGGACTTTATTGGTATCGTATTGCGAGTAAGAAAAAGTCGGACAAAATTGTTTTGGACGAATAATTTTTTTTTGTATGGAACACGTCGTCCCGGCCGGCTGATCTTCCATACAAAACCGTAGTTTTTCATAAAAAGAATGCGATACCAATTATGCCCTTAAAAGGATCACCAGTATTTTTGTTACACCTTGTATACTGTAATTAATAAAAAAAGTTACAAAACAATAAAAACACCAGGGAGTTTGTATAGTCCATATAAACTTAAAACACCTCTTTTTACATGTCAAACCTTTAATGAAACACAATATTTATTTTGTGTGTTTCTTTAATGATTATTAATTAGGTCTATCTAAGATCTAACAAACCATCCCGTAAACATCAGATCTCCACCATTGTATCGTTTCACCTCATATTTACGTATAGACTAAATGCCATATAAAATTCAATAAAAACGTCAAAAAGTGTATTCACACGCAAACTTGTGATTTACAACTTCAAAGTGCCATCAAAAAGACATAACAAGCGCAAAAACCCGCTTACTCCCATCTTTTGACACAAAGTGTTGTGCGGGCAAATTTATTCATAGAATTCAATCTTCTCCAGGTGTGCCTTGACCCTTAACGGTGAATAAGCTGTCTTTATCATGAAGTACTTCTTGATATTATTTAAAATGTAAGACTTGTGTTTCATAACTATATCAGTTATTTCTATCGTCTGAATCTGAAAACAATCTAGATCTTTTTTGGACTGTATTTTTTATTTAAATTTATCTCAAAATTTTCCTTTCAACGTTTAAGCAAAAAGTCATGTAAAATTTGGAGTTATGTACTATTATTTTACCAGCCAGTAACGGCAATATTTTTCTTAGGTAGTTTCAAAAGATGAAAAAACATTACGATTATACATCTAGACGTTTATATATTGCTAAAAATACATTGTATTTTAAGTTTATTTACTTAAATTGAAATTCGAAAAATTATCGATGCCAACTTAAGGTTCGAAAACAAATAGAAACAAGACCAAAGTCTTAGCAGTTAGACTTAAAGCGAAATAAAAAACAAACATACTTTTTTCCCAATAACAAAGTTTGTGCAATTTCTCGTAATCGCCGTTTAAACTACTTTCTAAAGCGATCCAGAGATCTCCCAAATTGAAAAATAACTAAGCGTCCCAGCGATAAATTCGCTCCAAAAGTTTGCGAGCGTTTTAAACTAAATATTGGAGTTTAAAGTTAGTCGTAGCGGCGTGTGGATTAATGTGACAATATTTTGTCGTATATTTAATGTTTAAGTAAACTCTTATTGCCTCAATTTGTTTTTGCCTGACTGGTATACCTACATTCTTAAAGCAGGTAGGTGTTCCGGCTCCACTTTTGATTAAAAACCTAGTATCAATTTGACAGTGAGTAACTGGGTACTAGTATATAAGTTATATAACTATTTAGAATCATTAAGAGCAAGTTATTGTTTATTAAGACGTGGCGGTCTAACTATACGAGTAGGTACCATAATGTTAGAAATAAAGGTAAGAATGGGAAGAGTCTGGTGAAGAAATTTGCAGCATAAGTCTAAATCTCAGTAGCATTTTTTTTTACTTCTTTCGCATTTTATTATGTGTTTGTGTGTGTGTGTCTACGGAAAAACTATACTCTTATTATATTCAAAATTGATAAGAACTGCAGACCGGTACATCATATTCGCGAATTCGACTCGGGCATAGGGGAGTAAATTTTTCAATGTTTTCATTAGGTACTTTTTACCGTTTAAAAATACTCTAATTTAAAAAAAAAACTAAAAAGTATGGCTGATCAAAGTGATCAATCTTAATCACAGCATCCTGAAGCCAAAAATACGGAACGGGTAAAAATACCTGCAGCAGGTATTTCTTTACGTTAGAATCATTCAAATCCGATTAAAGCTGATGGCCGAATCGTGTCGCTGTTATAAATATTCCTATATCCATAATTACTGACTTTAACAGGCTGACACCAGGAATTGAATACGAAGAGATTGTGATTGTTCGGCTATAATGGTTTTAGAAAGTGTTATAATACCTTAATATACATTAGAGATGCAGATGATTTATATATACAGAAAAGATGTCAATTTTTATACGGTTTTTACACATTATTACACTTAACTATATATCAACTCTATTGGCAAGTATCAAAGTTCAAATTTGTTTTTTTTTTATACTTGTGCGCTAAAAAAGGGTTAAATGTAACAGGACATAATCGTGTATCATGATCATCATCTCAGCCAAAAGACGTCCACTACTGAACCTCCCCTTTAAGGGGGGGGGGGTTTGCCATACGCGCCACGCTTGGCAGGCAGGTTGGCGCGCGCAGTTCTTTTTGTTTATTGTTGTTTAGGCTTTCGGAAGATGCTGCTGCCCATCTCCCGGTATATTCCCTTAGCAGACTCCTACTGCAACCACGGGACGATATGGTGGGGGACAATTCTAAGGCCGGGCACACCACGGCCAGTCGTGTATACAAATTTGAAAATGACCTCCAATATTTAGAGAAAGATAATTGCCTTTTGATTCGAAATAAAGACTGGTTTAAGTTGACGTCAACAATGTCTAGTCCCATTTTCTTTGTAGCAATACTATAGTTGACCAGGCATAGCCATTTAGTTGTACCAAAACTTTAAATATTCGTCATATTTTATCCAACATTACACCTTGTCGCGAGTGTGACAAGCAAGAACAATATTTCACAGAGACGTATACGTCCCACGACCAAATCTTACTACAATACGTCCTCACGTCTCGCGCGGCAATTTATCTGGGTTTTATTTTCGCGGGATTTCGCGATAATATTTCACGACCCTCCAGGTGTTCTGACCAGGAGTAGCATAGATATATTATAGAAAGAAAAAATGTGAAGTGTGCAGGTACTTTTTAAGTTGAATAGGTACTTAGTATATTTGAGTAACACACTGAAAAAAACGTCTTATACACGAATAATTATTCGTTAGAGGAACAATGGTATCGCATTCAGATTAGAAAATCTTCTTCCTCCTGGCGTTTGTCCCAGCTTTTTTGCTCTATTGAGCCTGGAGTCCGCTCGGTAATCTAATACCGGGAATCGGCGTAGGAACTAGTTTTTACGAAAGCGACTGCCATCTGACCTTCCAACCCAGAGGGGAAACTAGGCCTTGTTGGGTTTACTTTTTTTTTTCAAAAAGGGATTGCAAGTTTGTATGGAATTGTTGCTCACTGATGACTTAAAATAGTAAATACGCAAAATTAATATTTACTCTTAAATTTTTACAGAAGCGTTTTATTAATTCCATATGGCGAATGTTAATTCCACATAGACGAAGTCGCGGGCAAAAGCTAGTATTTTATAGAGCTAAGTAGTAAGTGCTACAATATATCAAAAAGTGCTGCTCCAGTTGAAGGTAACTAGTTACCTGCACCTCTAAATTCTTCGTGAGAGCAAGTTAACTCGTTTCTTTCACTGAATAATAAATACCCCGTGAACTTTATATCGTAAGTAGGCCACACGGGCACTTTTAAATCTGAATTTTCCTTTGACTATTTAAGAAAATGCTCAAGGCAGTTCACAAATTTTGTGAAAGAGTCTCGGAGAGGAGTAAAACAAGTTAGAAAATATGATACAAATATAATATCAAGTTGTGTGTCTCGTTCGCATTTAAACATATTTTTCTTTCCGATGGATTGGAAATGGAACATTAATTTCAAAATCGTCGTCTTGCGATTTTTGGAAAACGATTTCATAATTTTCCATTTTGCATCTTATTGGCTTAAGCGTATAAATTTTGCTCGGATCTGGCTGAAAATTTTTTTTGTCGAAATCGATCGTAATTTCTTTCAGATTTAAAAAATATCGGCATAAATTAATATCGAGTGAGAAACGGTTCTTATGTAAGTTTTAACCGGTGGATGGCGCTATTAGATGTATGTAGGGCGTTTTTGATATCATTATTTAGTATTTATGAGTACATAATATGTGAACCCGTATTAACCCGTATTAGTCTAAAGTTTTATATTTTCTGCTTTTTCTTTAGTGAAAAAAGCTAACAAGACACGAAATTCTAATAATAACGTCTTTTAACTACTTTTAAGTGCCTGCGCCAAAATCATGCTTCGAGCTTTTATTAGCTAATGTTGAGCATAGGCTTCTTTTGTACGGCGATTATCCTATGCTTGTGCCAATCTCCAGAAGTGACCAATATCCTTCCATATTACCTTGTAACTTTGTGTATGTCGTCTTCCCATCTCCCATAAAGTCCGGGAGATTATTCATCAGAAATTGGTCCCTAATCCGTAAAATTTTGGTCCTTCTACAATCGTTGCCTTCCTGCCTAGCAACCCTCCCAAAATCCATTTTTAGCTTAGGAATGATGTGAGAGGGACGAACAGATTCAACCTACTGGTATCGTTTTAAAATCTGAATGCGCCTCTCGGTAAAATGTACGTTTCCCTGCTCGTAATGAAATCTGTTGCGGTTGAAGATGTGTTCATGTTCCCTGTAAAACTTGCATTTTGCAATGTTACCAGTTTACCAACTTGAAAGTTAGATGCGTGGAATCTTTTTATTTTGCAAAACTAGAAGGTGCTTAATTAACTGCTGTCTTTTCCTGTATGTTCTCACATTTCCAATGGATCAATTTATATCTTTTATTGTTTAAAGTTAGGGTACTTTATTCTTAATTTGAACGTCTCTGCTTTATTTTAAAACAATCCTTACACGTGACAAGGAAATTAGTTATTTCTCAAAAGCTTATTTATCACTTTTATTAGTAATATAGCGAGGTAGTGGAAAGTTATTAAACTAACAAGAACCATGTCTAATATAATGGACTGACAATGTCTGTACAAAATCGCGTTCCCTTAAATAAGGCACACTAGCACCATCTCTGGCCACAAACGTAGGAGGTTTTCGCTGTCAATATAACTCTACTTCTTCTCACTAGGTGGCGCTCTACCAGTTGTTACCGAAAACAGAAATACTAATAGCTTTTATTAAGCCACGAAGGTGGAAAATAAACGATCCGCCTGATGGTAAGCATTTATCGTAGCAAACCCAAAGGTCTCACATAAACGTTGCCAACCATTTAATATAAAGGAAGTTTCAATGGGTTGACGGCTAAAGGGAGGAGAGGGTCCTTCGTCGTCAAGACACTTCACCCTCTTGGAGCTCTCTCTGGTGACCTTACTTACCGCAATGAGAATGGTCTAGTTACTATTTAGCTGTGGCTTTCTGTAAGGTAAAGGTGGTACATCCCCACTCGAGCTCTGATTTGGTGGATCGTAATTTTGTATAGAGATATTGTCGATCCCTGTATCATATGGTCCTTGGTACTTATAAACTTCTCAATAATCTCCCATTTAAGTCTTATAACAGTATCTTCAGAGTAGAACTTATTTCATTACATCGGACTTAAAGCTCGACTTTTATGGGACATTTCAAACTTTTCGTCAAACACGGGAAAAGTTGTACGTCGATTCTTTATTCATTATGATAGAGTTTGAGCTTTTAAAAGCTTTTAGTTGGGTATTAGGTGAGATTGGTGAATTTGTTATTCCGAATAGGACCAATAATGCGATTAAGAACCCTCTACTTTACGTATAAATTTTCTAGTTGATTATATAAATTATTTAGCACTTTTAGCATAAATTTCCGTCGTTGATCGACAAACTAGTAACGTAAATAAAAATTCTGACTGTGAAAAAATTTAATAATTAATATACAGGGTGTCCCAGAAATCGACGTCAAGCCGTGAATGGATGATAGACCAAGTTATAACAGTTATCAGAAAAATACAAAAAAAAAATTATCACATGTTCTTCGAAGATTATGGTCACTTTAAAAATTTACTAGAATATTCACGCCCTGGTCTCCTAACTTCTAGTAAATTTTTAAAGTGACCATAATTTTTAAAGAACATGTGATAGATTTTTTTTGTATTTTTCTAATAACTGTTATAACTTGGTCTATCATCCAATCACGGCTTGACGTCGATTTCTGGGACACCCTGTATATTCTTCTATTCTTTTTGAAACTCTAAAAAATAATAGGCACTTATTAGTTAATTTATTGTTGGGTATAAAACTAACTGCAATTGATTGAAGTAGGTGCTAAAGTAGGTATTTTTATTTACTATCTCGTAGTTAAATACCAAGATCAAAATTTACCTTATTCGATGGAAAAAATTCACATGGACATATTTGACATGCCAAACTGTGGCACATATGGATAATATGGACATCCTTGCGAGATCACTAGTTGCTTGACAAATGTACTAGTAGCACGCCTCGAACTGAGAACTCGCGATTTAGGTACTTGCAAACGAGTTCGCCAATATAACAAGACCCATAATTATGAAGATTTTTTCGCCTTCTAAGTCCACAACCCCTTGATTCAGCTCATGAACGAACTCTCAAATTTTATGTATCTCTGCTACAACCCCAAAAAATTTCATAAAGATCAGAAAAACGTTACTAAAGTTATTGTCAAACAAACTCTCAAAAGTAGCCAGAAGTTGTTTGTAAGAACTCGCTTCGCTTACGCTCCGTTCGTTCGATAAGAACTCGCTTCGTTTATGCTCCGTTCGTTCGATTAGAACTCGCTTCGCTTATGCTCCGTTCGTTCGATAAGCAAGCGCTTCGCTTATGCTCCGTTCGTTCGATTAGAACGCGCTTCGCTTATGCTCCGTTCGTTCGATTAGAACTCGCTTTGCTTACGCTCCGTTCGTTCGATTAAAACTCGCTTCGCTTACGCTCCGTTCATTCGATTAGAATGACTAGCGACTGTCAGTTTTTGGTTATCGACCCTGCACATTTTCTTAAAACATCATAATCATTTTCCTGTCGCCAACTTGAAAATGAAATCAAACGTTGCTTCTTTGTTCATGCCCAACGAGAAATAAATGTAATTTCGATCGTATCACTGGGTCATGCATCACCCATATTTCGATAAATTGTCGCATAAACGTATTGCAAGCCGGAGCATGCAAAAGCTTGTAAATCCGTCGCCCGTATCTCGGCCAAGACCGTAAATTACAAATTTTATAACCAGTAAAAATGGAGGTGCACGAAGATTGATCACTGGGGTCTACTGTGTGTACTCGTATAGTAAAAGTAACAAAAGTGAATAACGTACAGATTTAAACTCACACGATCTTCACTCATTATTTTGACAAAACACGGGACTTAATCGCGTACACTTACTTTTTTAATTTTTCTGACGTTTCGAGCGTGTCGTAACGCTCGTGGTCGCAGGCAGAAAGTAAGTGTACTAAATTTAGTCCCGTGTTTTGTCAAAATAAAAAGTGAATAAGCCGGCGTGGTGATTAAAATGATGACTTTGGGTTGAAACTCAAGATGGTGGTTTACGTTGTTCAGCGCTTAAGACTGCGTCGACCATCCAGCGCTTAAGAGTGGCATCCTCATTAGGGGGATTGTTTTCCTTATGAACGAATCAATTTCTGTATAATCCTTCATGTTAAGTTGTAGTCCAACTAATTCCGCAACTTATGATCTATGTGATACAGTTTTATATTACTTACTTTTGGCTTCATCAGCTAAACGGAAAAAAGTGGCCCCCATTTATACGCAAAATGAAACTATGTGACAAAGACCAAAATTTGCGGAATTAGGACTACAACTTAACATTTGAGATTATACAGAAATTGTTTCGTTTATTAGGTAATACAATCCCCCAATGAGGGCGCTACTAGACGGTCGACACAGTCTTAAAATTGATAGCTTATTGTACAGTCGCCATCAGATATATCGGAGCGGCCAAGGTAGTCACAAATATCTGAAAAATGCCTCTATTGTCAAGGCGATAAAGTGCATGTTCCGCTCCGATATATCTGATGGCGACAGTACAGTGATCTATCGAACAAGTGTAAAGCTAAGAACTAGTCTAAAAACGCGTCGGACCTTTTAGTCAATCCCGATATTCCGGGTCGCGGCCGTCTCGTGGATAAAATAGTAATTTTCATCAACATATAACTATCCATACAAACACTTGTTATTTAACGTTATAGCAAAAAAATCTAGCCATCGTTACTTCGCCAGCACAAATCGCTTAGTGCAAGCAATTTAGAGGTTTGGTAAGTGATGAAGGCAAACCGTTCCAATATTAATTTACCTAATATAATAAGTGGTCAAAAAATACTGCCTTTAGGCCAATCGCTTTTTGTTTTTCCACACAATTTGTTTGAGGACAATTTGTTTAAAGCAGTAAACCATATGGCATGTTCCGGATCCAGTTTGCACGTTCCAGGTATATTTGATAAGGTGTAAAAGTTTTATGTGTCATAAAATTCAGACTACCATGCGAATCGTCCCGTTTTATTTTATAGAACTTTGAATGACAACTATGGAAGTAAAACATGAACTATTTTAAGTAACAGAAAAAAATATATAAAATGATCACGAGACATGTATGTTTTATTTCATGCCGGAGTTCCCATACATATTATATTTTTATTTAGCGTTGTCGAAAGGAAAGGAAAGAAAAATGGTGTAGAATGTATGAGCTTCTATATAAACCACGGCACTTTTCTGTCCGGACAGACTTTAAACGTAGGGCACAGCGGCTCCAGAGAAAAAGATGCAGCGGATGAACTGGCCCGGAAGGGCTCGAGTACACCGGCATTTGGACCTGAGCCAATAGTACCCTTGCCCTACACATACATACAAAACGAACTGGACCACCACTACAAACAACAACATCAAGAAATTTGGGAACAAATGGATACCTGTAGACAGACTAAAGAAATTGTGTCGAGACAAAACCATAAACTCACCAAAATACTACTAAATACACCAAGACACCTACTACGCAAACTAATAGGGTTGATAACAGGACATAATATACTCAACAAACACCTCTTTAATATAGGTAGGATGGACAGCCCCCTGTGCCGTGCATGCATGGAAGCGGAGGAAACAACCAAACACATTTTGCTAGACTGCAAAAAGGTAGAAGTATACAGAATTAAGTACCTAGGGTCTACAAGCACCTTACACGACGCGGCGCGGTTTGCAACATAAAGGCTTTCCTGAGGTTCATGGAGGAGCTGGGGTGGTTAGAGTAGCGGCCTGTATTTCACGCAAAATAGGCACACTAGATGTCGACTTGCGGAAAATGCCCAGTAAAACTAACTAACTAACTAACGTATGCCATTTTCGCCGCGGGTCGTTATAAATGTTATAAATTCTAATACTAAAATAATGATCGTTTGAACTCTAGAAAAGATGAGCCGTAACTTATTGATGTAATTGTTTTTTGATAGAGAGATACTTTACATATCTTCTCTCTAATACTGACTTGCTTACTCAAATTCAAGTATTTTGGCAACAAACACTGTAGCAAAAACATGATCAGTTTACTTCTCATTATTTTCACGATCCCTATTTACTCAAGTATTCAATAAAGTAGAAATCATCTCAAAACGATATTCAAAGCATTGAATAAAACAACAATCGCCGATTCCTGAATCTCAAACGAAAACAGGAAAATGTCGATGTTTTCACTATTGTCGTGGGGCATTAATAAAAATAGAATGAAAAACATCACGGCACGTTTTTCGAGAACACTCAATAGATTGAAGCGATATTTCTATTGCTTTATGAAGGAGGTCGTCAAGAATTATATTTATCAAAGTTGGAAGGAAAATATTTATGCTGCTAATATTTTGTCGGTAAAATAAGTAAGAAATATAATTAAGTTGTACTTTTTTCCTCTTGCTATTTCTATGTATATTTTAATTACCCAATAAGTGTTAAAGTAACCGCTTTAGATGTTTTCAATATTTGACAACGTTTTCATTATTTGAAACACACATTATTTGAGTTATTTGAAACTGAAGGTATGATTTATAGTTTTGGAAAAGCCATATTTAGGTATATTTCTGTTTATTCCACTAATTGCTAATAATAAGATACGTACTTGTGACTAGTAATAATATATGTATCCACTGCTAGGGAAGGCCTCTTCTCTTGCCTAATGGACAGCTGTATACTAACACCTTAAAGTTACACAAACCAGCACAGTTATTCTTTAAGGAGGCAGGAATATTTTAGGACCAATTCCGCAATGGGGAAGGTTCGTGAAAACTTTTTGTAGAGAGGGCGCAGCTTCAAATTCCATAGGTACAACTGCGTAGGTATAACGAGAGAAAGAGTCATATGGTCCTGAATAATGTACTTAAACTATACAAAGTCAGAAGGCTTTTAATTTTTAAGTATTTCAGAAACTTGTGTATAATCTTTCAGGACCCATTCGAGTCGAAACAATGAGTCATTTTCGCAAAAATAAATAAAAACTGCTTGCCGTCATACAAATTTAGTTTTTCTAATGACCAATGTTGAGATGTCACTTTGACTTTGAATATCGGTCATCTGATAACTTAACTATCAACTTAATTCTTTAATAGATTATCACAAGGTCTGTCACATTACTGTCCACCTGCTTAAAATACATTAGATCTAACTAGAGGGCGCCCCTCGCGCCTACAGGCTCATCTGTCATCGGGGATTTCCGCCGACGTTCCATTTCCCTCCGGACTGCGGTTGGCTAGGATTCCCCGTGAAATTACCCAAAAGTTGTGTGTCATTGCGTTCTTTTCAATAATAGGTATTCGAGTAACGAGGCTAACAGAACTAACTTGCAGAGCAGTTATTTTTGAACACGTGAAATAATCAATAAGCCCACCAAAAACTCCCCCAATTAAACAATCAACGGCTTTAGTTATATACTTTTCTTCTTAGTAACAAACGTAGGTATAGTCTGTATACCCGCTAAGCCCGTCAAATTATATGTGATATACAAATAAAACTGTTTAAAATATCCTAATACATTCATAATTTCTTATGTCATATTAAACGGACAGTCAAGTGGGTGTTAGAGGGCCACCTCCAATGCAACCTCGTGAACTAAAGCAGAAAATGCTGCACCTTTAGGTTCACTGCGAAACTTTCTGCAGTTTTAACAAGCTTACTCTTATATAAGTTATTTAATTTTTTTTCCATGACTTACCTACCTACTAGTATATGCTTGTAATCTAGTTCCTCATTTTTATTCATCGCAAAAAATGGTAAAGCGCATCCGGTTATTATCCGAACAGATCCATTCAGATATCAATCTCAGTTGTCTTTCCAATTTACGAACAAAACACTCCCATATTCGCTAGCGGTAAATCATAAAACGTGACTGCCAATAAAAAGTTTACCAGAAAAACGTCTGGAACGTTCCGTTTCAAATGGATTACCGAAGCAAATAGTACCTCTGCCGTACGTACACGCTCATGGAGCGAGTGGTGGTGAATTAGTTTTTAGACAAACCAGTTTCATGTGACCTCAAGATTCCTAAAAGCAAAAGGTACTTCAGAGAGCTTTATAAAAATGTACCATACACTCTGTTGTAGAATTATAATTATAGATAGGTATTCAATATTAGAAGGCCCCCACCATATCGTCCCGTGGTTGCTGTAGGAGTCTGCTAAGGGAATATACCGGGAGATGGGCAGCAGCATCTTCCGAAAGCCTAAACAACAATAAACAAAAAAAAACTGCGCGCGCCAACCGGCCTGCCAAGCGTGGCGCGTATGGCAAACACCCCTTTAAGGGGAGGCCTATGTTCAGCAGTGGACGTCTTATGGCTGAGATGATGATGATGATGAGATCTTCAAAAATAATTTGAAGGTATGTGAGACGTTTTTCTTCAATTCATGCCGCAAGCTGCGAAAAGGAGATATAGGGCGAACTATCGACGCCAATCGTAAGCCAAAGCATTACTTCATTTCACAGTACCTAAGCACCAGTGTTGGCAGCGATAAAGTTTCTTGGATACGACACAGAGCGCTACGAGATTTTAGTGAGATATAGGAAGAATGACTACCGAAGTCAAGCGGTGCAGTGGTAAAAATAGTCTGGACGAATGCGTTGACAATTAAAAAGTTCTCTCTTACTGACTCAACTTAGTTATTAACTCGTATGTCCTCTGTAAGTGGTCGGAATGCTTCCTCTGAAACGAGATGTCGGCTCTAAATCCGGTAACGATAGACGATCGGTAAATTTAAAAGAGTTTATATCTTCGTCGGAGTCTCGCCTCCCCGATCACGTAGAATATTTATATAAAGTACTTTCATCAAATGGGTTCGCCTGTTTTTGACTTTAATCAATGTGGAAGGATGTTTGGAAAATCAAATTCATGAAGTACATTTTATTTTTATTTCTATGCAGTATAGGCAGGCGTTTAACCACGATGTTACATTATGTGCAGATTTTTAAGATAACCTATTTACCTAGCATGGCATTAGTTATGGCAAAAATTGCGGCATCAGATGAAAGAAAATCTATCCGCAGATTTCGTTGATTGGACTAAGACCTACTATGGCAATCATATATTTATGAAATAAAATGTATGTAATAAACCGGTGCGGAAAATATTATGAGAAAACCGCACTGAATCGTACTATTCCTCACAGAACCTGTTTCTTCTCTGGATGAAATAGTTATGCCTGTAACGTTAGGTGTAGTTCCTAAGGTTTCTTTAAAATATGAATGAACAGGAGAGCGTGAAGTACATAGTTATTATGTACGAATTCTTCTACCTCATAGCTCTTGTCCTGGCTTGGGGTCCGCTTGGCAACCTAATCCCATCAATTGGCTAAAACACTAGTTTTTACGAAAGCGACTGCTATCTGACCTTCCAACCCAGGAGGAAAAGTAGGCTTTGTTGGGATTAGGTCCTCCTTACGATATTTCCTTCACTGAAAAGCGACTGGTAAATATCAGGTGATATTTCGTACGTAAATTCCGAAAAACTTTATTGGCATTGGCACGAGCCGGGGTTTGAACCCGAGACCTCCGGATTGAAAGTCTAACGTTCTAGCGCTAGGCCACCAGCGCCTATTAGCGATTATGTACGAATATCTTAAATGAAGACTATCTTATCGAATGCTAAGTCTTCCGTTTTTTATCGAAAATGTTTCCTTTCCTAAGATTCAAGCAAAATTATAGCCCGAAGTCATTCGAATAAATTATAACATAAAAATCTTAATAACATTACCGCTGTAATTTATATTCAAATCTTGAACGCAGTATACCTGTTACGCATTATTAAGGTTGGTAATACGAGAAATGTTTCAAACTGAACGCCATGAAAAATACAGCAATATTCGGGTGATTCGGTTGATTCATGAGCCATTACTTGCCCGTTATTGTGCTTTGGGAAAATTAAGGGTGGAACACATGTTGTGTTTAGCTGGAGGAATGTATTCTTCTCAATACGGGAGTTGTTCAGCAATGTCTAGATGGATTGTAATCGGTAGCTGGGTTTTTAACCAGTGAAATAAATAAAAAATGTAAATTTAATATTTAATGTCACTGGTCTATTTATCTGACACAGGCTACACAGCCATTGTAGCCTAATAAAGTAAATAGTGACAGTAGTGCCCTAAACTGGGGGTTTTAGTTTAAAATCCCGGTTTAGTTGAAGGGATCTCGGTTAGAGGGGGCCGTATTCTAAGTTTAAAACACGTCTTGACACGATACAACTTCAATACAAATGCATTAACAGCTCACGCCTTTTAAACGTCTGAATCAGAAATATCAGAATTTGCTTGAAATTCATTCCGATGCAATTCCAATACAACTTCAATATTGGTTGATTATTGGTTGTGTGTTCGATTTCTGTTTGGGATAGTTTGTGTTTTGAATGTATTGTTGATGTATTTTAAAAGTAGAATAGGGCACACTGTTAAAATGATGATGAATTTGATGAATGTTACTGATTTATATTTCTTTTCTGAATAAAGCATATAAAAAAGATAGAAGAAGATATACATAAGTATATGATATTTATTTTATAAGAAGATATTAATCGTCCAGCACGTACAGTCAGCATCAATAATATGTATACGAATTTGAGTCTAATCCCACAGACATAAGTGCCGAAATGTTTACATATCTTTGACGTCGACTGTACAATACAAACTGTTGAGCTTACCGTGTGTAACGGGCCGCCTTCCTTACCCGTTCAATATAGGTGATTATAATTGTTAAATTATAATTTAGGTTTCCTTTATATATTTAACTACCACTCACTGCTTATTACGTAGTGTATATGTGCCTTTAGAAGTCTACTGTTGTCTATGCTTTAGAAGAATGAATACTCTCCGAATTTCGAATTCAAATTTACTGTCATTATAAGAGTTCCCATGAAAAAACTGTCACACATAAATACGAAAGGATTGAGATGAAAATACTAGTAAAATTGTTTAGTTCAAATAACTGTGGTAGCTGCAGTAAAGCAGCCCCACAACCTGTAGTTCGCCGCGACGATGAGATAAAATATATCTGGGACTATGGATTGAAGTACCTATGACCATAGAGGAGACGGGCCTGTAGCCAGGGGTTGTAGCTCCTTAAATTAAGTTAAGCATTCTTACGCCTATAGGAATAGGAATAATTAATAGAATAGGGAATACCCTATTCTATTAATTATTCCTATTCATATATATTTCCTATTTTATTAAGTTATTTCTACTCATATATTACCACTCTTTCAGTACCGTACCTTCTCTATAGATCCTAATGTTTGAATACTATATGAAGTCCCGATTTACGAAAATATTGTGTATTTGCGTGTATACAATATTAAGGACCCTCTATTCCTTACTGACCTTTGAGTGACGAGAGCGGTCGACCTGCGGTTCCGATATTGAGGCTATATTTCTAGCTAGGTAAGACAGCGAAGTGGAGTTACCACAAAACCGATATTCCTAACTTTATTGATAACTAAGTGAGACACGGTGGATAGTCAGCGGTAGTATACCTATAAGGCCAATAGTGATGAAGTAAAGTGAGGATACTACGGTAAGGTAGGAGATACTTTAGGTGTAGGTATAGGTACAAGATAAGGAAAATGGTCATATGTTTTCTAGGTACAGTCTGACACATATTCTACAATAGGGGTGACTCTTGTATATTTATTCGATAATCACGCCGTACGACAGCTACAAGGTATTAGTTATTCTCCCAATGTACAGAGACCAATCCTAGGGATTATGACGCATAAATAGTTTGAGGAACTGTGAGTGAAGATAACTAGACATACTGACTGTACCTTTCCTATCTTAAGGTCCTATTGTTCTATTTTTATACTTACTCGGACTAACTGACATTGTACAATGACGATCTTCATGAAAATACTCCCATATAGGTTTAGGGATACTTAATGACCGTATGGTCATAGAATCTTTAAAAAACAGGTGAATGATAAGCGGTATGATGGAGGACAGAGGGGACATGGACAAGCTACACTATGTAAGGACAGGTTACAACGAACACAGCTTTCCTAATCACTAGAAGATCACGAGCCAAATATACAAGGAAAATATACAAGGACATCAGGTACGAGTAACTGGCATAAAACTAGTTTAGGTCAAGTAGGGTAGTTCAGTTAGGATCATTACAGTTAGTGTATATTTACTCGGACTACCTTACATCAGTACACGTGGGACTAGGTCGATTTGTGTAGGAACATTATTTTTCTAAAAAACCCAAAGTTTATTTTGCATGAAATTCGTGCTTTATATGTTTTACAGAAATTTATGCTTTTTGAATCACAGACTGAAGAAATATCGTAACGTATAACGTAGACTCAAATTGAACTATCATTTGCTCATTTCAATCAGACTTATGTACATACCTGTCAAACGAAAGGTCGTGGATTTAATTCCACACTGGGTCAAATATTTGGGTATGCAAAATGCGGGTACGTATTTGCTAAGGGCCGAAACGAGGACTTTTGATTTGTTTCGGGTCACTTGCTATAAGTGATTTCAAATATATTAGGCTTTCGGTTGTGAGACTATACTTTTTACAGTTAAGAATCCAAACGCCATAACATCCCAGTGATCAACTCACTGATACAATACCCAATAATTGACATCATGCCTATTGCGCCTGACATAAGACAAGTTTAAAGATGACATATATATATTGGGACACTAGCCTCTTGATGAGGACTCGGGCCTTAACTATTGGCTAAGTTTATTAGATTTGCTGAAAGTTATACCTAGATTAACTCCCTACTAAGGTTTTTCCGTGGCATAGTATTTAATCCTTAAAGAAAGTTTTCTGCCAGTTCTTCAAGGCAGCCTATATTGTGATGTCTCAATGCTGCGCGCTTTAACAAAGATTTTAATGAAATACAGAGGTTTTCTTACAGAAAGCTTCTAAAAAATACTGCATTTGGTCTTTGTAAGGTTTTAATTATGTGGTACCTAATGCAGTACTCGTAATGCCCATAGATCGCTTAAGACGCTTAATGATAATTTTTGGTAAGTATTATACGTAAAAGCCATATACAGGTGTAAGATAAGTGGTTCCCCTTTGTTTCATATCACTTTATAGACCTCTAAAGGCACTGCTCGGCTCATTACGTAAGGCTCGGAGCTATGTGTGACGGCAAATAAAACCTGCTACTGCCGTATATCCGCCACTTCGAGAGAACATTTAGGGGCAGCACAAGCTACAAAAAATATATCAAGGTATTGAATATGATCACGAAAAGTAAGGCTAAATTGAATTTCTTTTTGATGATAAAATTACTTAATGATAGTACTAGATACGTAGTAAATATTGTACCTATTGCGTGCGAGTAAGACACCACCCCTTCTTCGGTGCTCTCTTTCGAACCGCACACACCTGACCGTGACTGCCACTGATGACTAACGACAACTAAGAGCTGACGACATTTTAAATCCAGTTTAAGTATCTAATACTACAATCATTGTCTTGTCATCAAAACTTTTACCTTCGTCTATTTGAGTTACGTGCTCGAATTATCAAATGGATGGAAATAGTGTAATAAATCATGTAGATACACTAGCTACATCATCTTTAAAAGGTTGAGAAAATACTGGAAAGATAGAAAACATTTTCAGAATACGAAGCTCGGATGAACTAAGCTTAAATAATTTAGACAGTTTAGTACTTTCAGAAAATTGTTGCTCATCATTGTACCTCTGGCTTACAAGATACTTGACTATTATGTCGTGTCTGTACGGCTAGGTACGATGAGTTTGACATTGACATTTTTCGTTAACGACTAACGAATTTTCTATCTGTGCATCTCGTTTACACTAATATGTTCACAATATGTTACAAGCAAGATGCATAGATAGAACATTCGATACTTGTTCTCGAAAACGTCTGTCATAACTCATTGTAAGCGTAACTGATCTCAGTCACGTTTTGCGGGGTCAAAAATTACCTGATTACTTACGCTTCCGCCTCTGCCTTAAGCCTCGCAATATACTCGGACTTGGCGTGAATTGTTACTTGTAAAATCGCAGCCAACTTCTAGGGCCATAAGTCTGCGAGTCGCCACCGTGACGGCATACTCTCCAAGTCACGCCACTTGGCTCCCTAATGTATGGATATTTTTTCTTTATTTATTCTAGAAGTGTTCAACTGTGTCGGAAGATACAAGGGTGAGGGGGAGACGCCCAATACAGTTTTAGTTTTTTACTAAAAAGGAGAACTGGTATCGGTCGAATAAAGACTCGCAGTAAAAGTAAAAATATCATCGAAACGTGAACTTTTATCAGATTTGAGGATGTTTTTAAGACAAACAAGTATAGTTTTTCTACTCCAAAAGAGCCATGTATCGCGAGCCACACAGGTGACGTAATATTGTAATATAATATACCTATCATGATAAAGCGGGAAAGGGACAAGACAGAAAAGCCGAATATATTGTATATCAAAATATGAAATAAAGAAGAACTATATGAAATATCTATCTCTTAAGTTAATAAACTGTAAGTATCTATCTCTTAAGTTAATAAACTGTAAGTATCTAAATAAGTACCCGTGTGTAAGTATTGTAATGTGCCTAAATTGAAGAATAAATATCTTTTATCTTTTTTTTTTATCTATCTCTTAAGTTAATAAACTGTAAGTATATATCTCTAAAGTTAATAAACTGTAAGTATATATCTCTAAAGTGAATAAACTGTAAGTATTTATCTCTTAAGTTAATGAACTGTAAGTATCTATCTCTTAAGTTAATAAACTGTAAGTATCTATTTCTTAAGTGAATAAACTGTAAGTATATATCTCTTAAGTTAATAAACTGTAAATATATATATATCTCTTAAGTTAATAAACTGTAAGTATCTATCTCTTAAGTTAATAAACTGTAAGTATATATCTCTTAAGTTAATAAACTGTAAGTATCTATCTCTTAAGTTATGAAATTATATAAACACCATCGTCTTCCTAGATAACAGACTCTATTGATATTAGCAACAAATTTTATTCGCCTGAAGTAGTTAGTTTTATAGATAGTAAGCCTGTATAGCAAAAAAAGTATCTGTTTCTTGTTTCTTTATAAAAATAGTATTCTAAGAAATATGGATTATTTACAAAGTTAGCTTATAATAATAGCCGCCAGATCACAGATTTTATTGATCTTAGCAACAAGATATTATATTCACCTGCAGGCTTATGATGGCAGTAGTTGTCCGCCGATAACTTGATAAAAAGCTGACAACTTGACACATTGTCATGTTTTGCTGTGTGAATGTGTCAAGTTGTCAGCTTTTTATCAAGTTATCGGCGGACAACTACTGCCATCATAAGCCTGCTGAAGTAGTTAGCTTTATAGCAAGCCTGTATAGCAAAAAAAAATGTGTTACTTGTTATTTCATGAAAATGATATTCTAAGAAATATGGATATTTACAAAGCTAGCTTATAATAATATAGCCGGCCAGATCACAGACTTTATTGATCTTAGCAACAAGATATTATGTTCAACTGAAGTAGTTAGCTTTTATAGTAAGTATGTATGGAAAAAATGTGTTTCTTGTTTTTTTTAATGAAATATGGATTATTTACAAAGTAATCTTACCTATAATAATAATATGGCCGCCAGCCGCTAGACGTCAGCTGGCACTACGTAAACATGGGCAGGGTTCCAAACTATCTCCGTCTTCATCTCCGCTGTCTGCTGTGGTTTTATTCTGCACAACAACCTCATTGGGTAATGGATTTAATAAACCTATATTATTATAGTACCTATATTATTGTAGTGTCTGCTTCAGAAAGGTCAGAGTAGATTGCGGAGGTCGTTTTAAGACTAAAGGCCGGTTGCACCAAACCGTCCGTTAACTTTAACGTCTTCGTTAACAAATTCTTGTAAGAAAACTTTGACATTTTCTATGAGATAGCTGCACCGCTATATTTTACGTTGATCAGTTCGTTAGTTATGCGTGATGCAACCCACCCTAAGAACTGGCCTAGTCAGGTAGGCCACAATAATGAGAGCAAAGAAACCCCTGAAGTTAGTTTGTTATATACTATCCAAGTATTAGATCCGGGCAAACACCTTTTGTCTTGATGGTTCATGTTTGTCTAACTCCTCCTACGTAATATGTATCATAAATAATAATTTAATCAACTTATTCATGAAAAATACAAAATAAATTACCATAATGTACTCACTAAATCACTGATAAAAGTCAACAAAATCAACAAATTACTGTTTTCGCACGAAGCATCATAAATAGCACACCCCATAAACTACGAACAGTACAAATCCAAAACTACCTCTGTCACTATTTCAAACGCGTTGGGCATAAATCTGCTAAACTGTGAACGCTTTTAATGCAAAACGTGGTGATACATTACAAGGCACAGATATAATTGCGACAGATCATCCACTCGATAAAAAAACGCTCAGAGTATTTCAACTCGTCACGCAGGGATGGTAATATTAATATTTTTTTATTGTGAGCTACAGAGCCTTGTGTCTGGGAGAAAATGGATCCCCTTAGTTTCTTCTACTCAGAATAGAATTCGGAACTTATTATCTTATTAGGTATTATATAGTATACAGGCAAATTTGACGGATACAGTGTCAAGATTTTTCATAATAATGAATCATATAAAAACACACAAACTGCAGCAACAAATGAGAAAAAAGAAATTATTACAAAAATATATTTTTCTATTTTTTTTTCATACCTATTTCATTTTCATGACGTTAACTTTGGTCTGGAACTAAAATTGATTCGTTAAAGTTGTTTGTTAAAAACAAATTGATAAAAATACGTAACAATCCAATTACCAGCCTTATTTTTCTTCATCAAAAACAATCAAGTTATCCAATTCAGACTAAAATTAACCCAAAATTAACAAGCTCTAAAAAGTTATACCGGTTTTTAAACTCCTCATTCGACATTCATTTCGGAACGTTACCGGCATACGAGGCTGAATCTTCTATGTTTTAGGAAGCCACGTCAAAATGTATTATTTACATTACGCACGTTCGCGAATATGAGAAAACGTGACGTCATCATTCGCATGTCTCACTCAACGGTTCACGTCAACGACTTGTTTCGGAGGCGTGAGGTCATTGAGGGATGTGTGAATGAGATTTATTTCTTCATTTTTAGGGTTCCGTAGCCAAAATGGCAAAAACGGAACCCTTATAGTTTCGCCATGTCCGTCCGTCCGTCCGTCCGTCCGTCCGTCCGCGGTCTAGCTCAGTGACCGTTAGCACTAGAAAGCTGAAATTTGGTTTGAATATGTGCATTAACCAAGCCGATAGAACGGTAGAATAAAAACGCGAAAAATATATTTTGTTAGGGTACCTCCCGTACACGTGAAGTGGGGGGCGAAATTTTTTTTCATTCCGACCAAGTTGTGTGGGGTATCGATGGATAGGTCTTTTAAAAAGAATTAGGGTCTTCTAAAACAGTTTTTGGATAAAACTAATACTTTCGGAAATAATAGCTCCGAAAATTTAAAACAGGGCGTCCCCCCCCCATCTAACTTTTGAATCGTGGGTCCAAAAATTTTGGAAAAATTCATGAAACTGAGGCCTAATGAGTAGCTTCAATGAAAACTATATTAAAATAAATTGGTTGAGCCGTTTTTGAGTTATCACTCAAAAACCCATAGTGAAAGGTCGTGAGTAAAAATGACGTAAGCGCCGCCAAATTTCCTGTAAGAAACGACCTTTTGAATTAATGGTCTCAGTTTACGGAACCCTACACTGAGCATGGCCCGACATGCTCTTGGCCGGTTTTTTTAGTCAATAATTTAGTCTTCCTGAAATTTTATTCTCTTGTTCCTATTTATTCGTTAATTGTAGTTTGGAAGTTATTTAATAATAAAACGACCCGCTCACATACTACCTATCTTCGAAACTACGGGGCTGGAAATTTTTGTTGCATGCATTTTGTGACAACTAAACGAAGAGGTTTGTACATTATGTCCGGCTAGAATAGCTAGCCATATACGCACGGACATGTCCCCAGACAAGTTCGTATGGATATAGCTAGCTAATGAGTATTACAGTCGGAGACTTTACGCTCGAAGTTGTAGACGATTATGTATACCTCGGACAGACAGTCCAGCTAGGTAGGTCCAATTTCGAGAAAGAGGTCAATCGTCGAATCCGTCTCGGTTGGGCAGCGTTTGGGAAGCTGAAACATATCTTTTCGTCCAATATTCCGCAGTGTCTCAAGACGAAAGTCTTTGACCAGTGTGTGTTGCCAGTGATGACCTATGGCTCTGAAACGTGGTCGCTCACAATGGGCCTCATTAAAAAGCTTAAAGTCACCCAAAGAGCAATGGAGAGGGCTATGTTAGGAGTTTCTTTGCGTGACCGTATCAGAAACGATACTATCCGTAGCAGAACCAAAGTAACCGACATAGCCCGTCGGATCGCTAAACTTAAGTGGCAATGGGCAGGGCACATTGCACGGAGAACCGATGGCCGTTGGGGCACTAAGGTTCTCGAATGGCGACCATACACCGGAAGGCGAAGAGTTGGTAGGCCCCCTACAAGGTGGACTGATGACCTGGTGAAGGTCGCTGGAGTCCGCTGGATGCGGGTGGCACAGGACCGGTCATTGTGGCGTTCAGTGGGGGAGGCCTATGTCCAGCAGTGGACGTCTTTCGGCTGAAATGATGATGATGATGATGAATGAGTATTGAATAGGCTATTCATCCAATATTTTGCGTTGTCTATTAATTTTAATACGTTTAAAAACAAAAAAAAGAAACAAAACGACAAGTTAAAAAAACTGTGATTGAAAGACAATTTTGTACTTTAAAGCCACGTGTATTTTATGTTATTAATTTTTAAACAACAATCGAACTCTATTGGTAAGTAGTATAGAGTGTATTATCTTCTTCTAAGATGTTATTATGACCAAACGATCATATCAAAGTAAATAATTAATGTTAGAGTCGGTAATTACTCCAGCAGTCATTTGTTATAGTTATTAGAGATACGGGTTTCATATCAAAACACGTGCTAACATTCTCCTAATGTGTTTATGTTACTTGGTTATCTAGTTTTAGTATACTTTGATTAATTGCTGGGTAAAATATTAAACGTTAGTTGTAATAGTTCAAGTTCGATCGGGTATAAAAGGGATATTATTCAGATTTAAGATATGGGTCTAAGTCTAAATTTCGTCAAAGAATATTAAATTTAAGAAAAGTTTATTTAATACCACGATGGCGGCAAACATGCATGAGCCCGCTTGTTGTTAAGCTACTGTAGCTAATGGACGTATGTAACTGCAGAGGTGTCACATGCGAGTTGCCGACCTTTTAAAAAAGTTGAAGGATGCTGAAAGACAAGAGGACTCGCTTATACAATTAGTTACATTGATTTTGAACTGCTGGATAACCTGGGGCCGTATTCTAACTTTAAAATTCGCACAGACACGATCCAAATTCAATGCAAATCCAATGCAATAACAACACAATACAGCTAACGCCTACACGTCTGAATCAAAAATTACGGAATTTGCTTGAAAATTACTGCGATGCAACTACAATACGACTTCAATTTTGGTTGATTATTGGTTGAGTGTTGGAGTTTTGTTTAAGACAGATTGTGTTGTTAATGTATTGTTAATACATTTTAAAATTAGAATACGGCACCTGGTTATTAAAACAATAAACATGAACATGTAAATGCTACTTTTTCAAGAAATTAAATGAGTTAAACGGAGTTTATAAGTAACCGGTCCCAACCGGTATATTGACTATCTTTCACCCTGATTCATAGTGGGTATTGGTACCGAATTATATTATTTAATATATTTATATTTATTGGTATAAGAAAAAAATGTAGACTTATAAATAAAACTTAACTAATAACTAAAATAAAAAAATTGAGCCCCTTCGTCATGGTGCCGAGGATGCCAGCAGCATTTCCCCGCTAATAATAAAAGTACTAATAATAAATAAGTACTAAATGCGTTGCGCGAGGAAGCTGTTAGCTCTTCGGACACACGTACATTATTTCTATGTCTATTTCAAAGGTTATATGCCGAGGGCCTCGACTCCGAAAAGCATGAAAATATATTCGAAGCCGAGACCCCTGTATTTTATGTGTTTGTGTCTTTCGGCCGCTTTACCCACTTATTTCTCTTTAAAACGGCACAAATAAACACGAATCAATATCTGAAATCCCAGTTGCCGCTGATTCATTATAACAGTTCGTGTAATTAGCGACAGTGCACGTTTATACCTATCAGTTTGATCCCGGCGATTTAAATTATGCCGCTAATTTGCATCAAAGTTGCAATTAGTGTAACTGAGTTTTAATTACTTACTGATAAAATGTGTGGTCCTACGAATATGATTAGATTTTTTTGCATATTTCAATATTTGAACGTTTGTTACTCTTTCAAGTATAAACGCCCTAATCTCTAAAGGGTCGGCTACGCGCATGTGACACATCTGGAATTGCAGGCGTCCTTAGGCTACTGTAGGTAGCTGCTTCTCATTAGGTGGGCTGTGTGCTTGGTTACCA
Source organism: Pammene fasciana (assembly GCA_911728535.1). Classification (NCBI taxonomy): domain Eukaryota; kingdom Metazoa; phylum Arthropoda; class Insecta; order Lepidoptera; family Tortricidae; genus Pammene; species Pammene fasciana. Next base: position 14,660,534 of record OU452288.1, read on the forward strand.
CCAACGTGGTATTAAAAAAATGAATGCTAAATTTGTACCTAGACACACTCGAGGCAAATGAAAACTCGTATGGAAATTTCTATAAGAAGTGACACGTTTTACTGTCGTAAAGTAGTATAGATTTTAGCCTGAAAAGTTACATAGGATATAAAAACACCAAAATTTCGGAATTCTACAAAAATATACGAATAACCATCACAACACCACGTTTAGAATAACTAGACACCCAAGCGAAAGAAACTGAAATATATCATCCGTAAAAACAAAAACTGCTCCACCAAAGTTCTCCAAGAAAACATCGAAATTGTCTCCCTCGTTCCTGAATAGAAGTAAAAGTACCTTACCGTGGAAATAGATATCATCAAAGGAATCGAATATATCAGCTAAACGATGTGAAACACTGGGAAAATAGCCTCACCGAAGATGATATGTCGCCTCATAAAGTATGGGGCGCGTACTACGGAAACTCTCTTTGAAAACTTTTATAAGCGAAGAAAATATTGTAGGTACTTCTTTCGTCTATGTAAAATAAACACAGTCTCCATCAGATATATCGGAGAGGCCAAGGTCGTCACAAATATCTGAACAACGTTTCTATTGTCAAGGCGCTAAAGTGCATGTTCAGATGTTTTTGGGTACCTTAGCCGCTCCGATATTAATTCATGGCGATTGTACAGCATTATTTTTATTGTGCCTAAGAATCTCGTGCAAAAGAGATTAGGAGACTTTTATAGGACCAATGTTCCGTATTTTCAAAGAATCGGATTTTATTGCAATGGAACGATATAAGAGACAATATAGTTTACTTACTCCTAATGTTTTCCAAACATAGATAGAGAGACAATACGTACTTCTGTATAGTCATTGATACAAGCTGGGATTCGAACCCGCAACGACTGACCTTCAAAGTCACGTATGCTAATTCGCTGTGAGTATTATTGTAGCGCCATCTTTTGAGCAAGAGTTTTTTTTTTATGAATGGCTTGTTGGTACTCCTTGCTTATATGCAATGTCTCTGGCTGATTCACTGTTTTGACAGCTGGCCGAGTTGAGGTGGCATAGGTGATTTCAAATATTTTGAAATTTAATATGGACAAGAGCCATTGCAGTTCTTCTTGTCACATTGTGCACTGCGATCGTTCAAGTACCCCCAAATTCACTTCGCACATAGCGAATACCGTGAGGGTATTACAGTCACTACCAGTAGTAGTAACTAAGAATAGCTACATACTGCTTCATAGATCAGACGGTAGACGGCGACACTTAATCCACACCCCTAAGCACGCAGAGATATGACGTCATTCGTCACGCCACATTTGATAAAGTAGAAGTGTTTATTGCATCTTTAAGATTGCTAGCAAGAAGCAAGCTATCTATTCCCAAAGATCGGCGTAAGCCCTAATTAAAGTGACCGGTCATATATTCCGACCATAATGAGTAGAAATTAAAAAGTGGCAACATCGTAGTGTCGTCCCGTATTTTTTAGATTGATTTGAAAGGGACGACACCACGATGTTGCCACTTTTTAATTTCTACTCTTTTTGGTAGGAGTATACCTTCATCCCCAAGAAAAAAACTATTTGATTCGGTATTTCAGCTTTACAATACGGGATCTTGAGTATCTTCAGAACAGCTCATACTCATATAAACTCACTTATATACTAGTTTTGTGTTGATTTTAAACAATAAACCACTCTGCTATTAATGTATTTACGTCACTCTGGGCGGTAAGTGAGATTTGCCGCCCACGGGCGCAGCGGAAAATCTCACTTCTCAGGAGAAGATGTCAAATTGTGTACACACAACGGGCGGTAATATAAAAGAACTCGGATCGCTTCTTTATGGCCTTTGCCTTCGGTTCGGGCCACAAATGTCCGCGATTTGAGCCCTCTTTATTTTACCGCCCTAGGTACGTAATTTAATCCTCTGATGTACAACAGCAATTTCAGTTACCTGTTATCAGATAAATACAAGCAAAAAGTAAGTGAAGGAAATTATATTTTTGGACTTGAATTATGTCACAGAGTGAACTTATTAAAATAGTACGATGAAACACATGGAAATTTTTGTTCATAAATAATGACATTTTAATACAAACTCTTCAAAAACACGTTGTTTACCAAGAAATCGGATAGGAAATAATTCAACATAACGGGTCACCGTCTTGGTTACCTTGTGACCTAGAAACCCTGTATCGACCTGATACTTCACCGATATCAAGTATATGACAAAGTAGGACTACGTATATGCCAAGTAAATACGTGGTGAAAATCTTATTAATATTGGCGTCCGTCCAGCACTTGAAGTCAAAGTACTAGGAACCATAATATTTACTGATCGCCTCGAGGAATTTATTATGGACGTATTTGAGCGGCCATATAACTCAAGGACAGAACTGTGTAAAAGATATTTTGACAAATAAATAAGTCTTGTTTATTACAAACACTACAATAATTAAACCTGGCTAACGTATTAGGCGTTTTTTAGTTCTACGGGTAACATTGGCCCTGTTTTTCCCTGATTATTAACCGACAGACTGAGATTAAGTAAGACTAGTATAGCAAACTATTTTTAAAGTATTTTTACGTCACTCTGGGTGGTAAGTGAGATTTGCCGCCCACGGGCGCAGCAGCAAATTTCACTTCACACCCAGGAGAAGACGTAAAATTGTGTACGCACCACGGGCAGTAATAAAGGCCTCAGATAGCTTGTTTATGGCCCTTACCTTCGGTTCGGGCCACAAATGTCCACGATCCGAACCGTTCATTATTTTACCGCTCTAGATACGGAATGTACTATTACCATTGTGTACCATATTGTGCACTGATGCCTTGATACTGCTAAACTGTCCTAATACTTAAGACTACATTGACCGTCCAGTGGCGTTCATTAGAGGGGTTGTGTTTCCTAATAAACTCATCATCATCATCATCAAGTTCTGTATAATCCACTATGTTCAGTTGTAGTCCTACTAATTCCGCAACTTACGATCTATGTTATAATTTTTTATATTACTAAAGGCTACTATTTATATCACGTAAACATAAAAAAGTGGCCACCATTTGCCATTTAGGTAATGAAGCCAAAAATACGAATAATAATTAGGAAAAAACCCCCAATGAATGCGCCACTGGACGGTCGAAACAGTCTTAAGTAAAGTAGTTATACTGCAATGCACCGAGAGAAGTTAATTTTAGAAGTTACAGAACTTCCAGAGTAAAGTTTTATAACTAATTTTAGACTAGTTTCTATATAAATTGTTGCTTTGAATTGTCGTGAAAGTTTCGGACACCTTCCTTCCTGACAATAATTGGCTAAAGGAAACCGTGCTTTAAAATAAAGACCAAATATTTCTTTAAATTGAGTTATTATATTTGTGTATGTATTATAAAGCTGTCATGTGACTTAGCTTTATTAAACAATATTTAAATTAATCAAAGCTCAATTTAACTATTTTGGTTGATTTCGTGAAAATTGTTATCTTTATCTTTTTTTTTTTGAGAAAATGATAAAATGGAGATCGTCATATCGACCAAAATCGAAGCTGACTCGCGTACTCTGTTTTCAATATTGTTTAGTCAGAGAATATCAAAAAATGTCTGATATATCATTTGTCAAACCGCCCTTAATTAAGGGGCTGTAAATAATCAGATACCTCGTGCTAGAGTAGGGGCATCAAGTAGCAGTGACCTGGTCCGGATATTGCAAGCGTCGCCGACAGCCAGGACACTCTATTACAAGGACGGCTGAGTAATTGCACTTTCAGCACTTTTCAGGCTAAAGACTTGAGTTCTGTTACTAATAGCATCGTAACATCATTATCAATGTGGATAAGGAGGGGTTCACACAGGTGGAAAGGAAGAGCAAGGCGCGCAGGGCGCCTCGTAAGACTCTGTGTGGCACTTCCGAGCCGGTTCATTCTGTGCTTCGGATTGCGACACCAAGTATGGCGCTCTACGTCTCGCGGTTACATCACACCGCCGTGGCCGACGATGTGGTGGAGTACGTTCACCGGAAGACTGGCTTCTCATTGAATGTGCACCAGCTATGGTCCCGACACTACGTGCACTTCAGCTCGTTTGTGGTGCGCGTGCCGCGGCCGCTGCAGGAAACCATCGCGAGTGCAGACTTTTGGCCGAAGGGTGTCGTGTTTCGGCGGTTCCGGGGCACTCTGCCGAATCCTACACCAGATCAGACGACGCACCGGAGCCACGCAGTTACGTCGCCTAAATCCAACTAGTTTTAAGTATTTCTGTAATGTCAATTGTTTGTAGTGCACAGTGCCTTGGTTGTATAACTGTAATGCTGTGTAACTTATTTGAATAATAAAATAAAATAAATCATGTAGATATAGTGTATGGACACCTAACCAGAAGCAGGTGGGCTGTCGATGGTTGCGTTCATCCAGCCCAGTTCCTTGGATCATCATCATCATGTTTCTAGTGTTTTTCCTGACTTATTGCTGGGATCCGCTTGGCAACCTAATTCCAGGAATTTGCGTAGACACTAGTTTTATGAAAGTAGTCTGCGACTGTCATGTGACTCCTCACGTCTTCACGATTTTTTCACGAAATTCTTCAACACGTGGTAAAATATTTGCCAATGTTATGGCAGCTAATCTGTCAAATAACTAACCCGTATCAATGAAACGAGAGCCACTAACTATCAACTTCATCATAAACAAATAAGGTGCGTTGGGATAAGATAGAAAGGTATTTTTTAGGGGTAAGATAAAAAGTAGTCTGTTATGCTCCGGAATATGGACGATTTTTTGTCTTACCCCTAAAAAAATACCTTTCTATCTTACCCCAACGCACCTTAACTTATTCCTCTTTCATTCTTACACGCAGCAGTCATTTTTTTTAGAGTGTTGGTTCAAGTTTTGGAGAACAGCAGTAAAATTGCTTTAAGTAACTATTTATATCCGTGTTTCCTATACAATTTCGTCGTTAGCAGTTTATTTCCATTCATACATTCATTAGTTCTTAATGGGATTCTCGTTTTGTTAGTATTTCTGCACAAACGGCTGAGATTGCTTATTTCACCTGGTAATAATTAATGTATTGTGTTATTTATGGTTCATTAGTAGCTTGATTGCTACTTGGATGGGGGAAAAGTATTTCACTCTTGTACCTATTCCCATCTCTGCCTACCTCAGACAGATTGGAGTAGGTTTTTTCTCAGAATAATTTCCATTTGTCCCCGCTATACTGTAACCGAACCGCAGACTTAGCAGGCACACCTGGGAATAGACCTGTTTTTTTTTGCAATAAGAATACATAAAAGCTACAGACATACATGTTTTTACCCACGCCTTCGTCTGCGTTAGAACCTTTAAATACGTTTCAAATTTTTTTCATGTCATACCTAATTATGTTACAAAAAAAATGGTATATTCATTATTCCGGCATGTATCAGACATCATACGGATCAACTCCGTCATACGTTTCATACATTTAGTAGGAAATATCGAAAGCGACCCAAAATATCACGTTTACACAATACACGGTGAATGAGTATAACTTACTTTTTGTGTACAAAAAAAAACAAAAAAGATTTTATTAAATTTAAACTTTCGTGGGACATACTTACTAATACTATAAAATAACACGACAGTCGGCAGGCAGGTCTGCAGGTCGGCAGTCGGCGATGCGAGGCGCAGCAGTGCGCCACGGGCCGGTTCAAGTAGCACTCCTAGTGCTTGGAGATGGAGACCTAGGCTCTCCGAAACATGTCGCGCGAAGTGACTAAAGTGACGTGAGTGTAACCGTGTTATTTTATAGTAATAAAAGATTTTATTTTTGCCAAATTTGACCTAAAATCATAATGTTATGTTTTTTCCTTCTTTTGGTCACGGAAATGTTTGTTTAATATTTCCCGTTTTTACATTGTAATAATTTTGTAAAACAAGCATTACTTTACTGTTAACTGTAAAACAATTTTAAGCTTGTTCTGCTTCGCGTAGCGTTCTCAACTAATGAGCAACTTTGAGGAAACTAGACTCAGGTAAAATTAAGTTTGCTTTGCGTGAGATAAAGTAATTTGTTATTTTCGTGTACTCCGCTGACAGTTCTGCTGAACATTTGTCCAAACTTAAAGAAACCAAGGGTTAAAGTACGAAACTTAATTCATGCTTGTATCTTTTGTCTGTGAGAAATCGTATCAAACACTAGTGAAGTCATAGAATTCATGATAACAGAACAAAAGACAAACAAAATGTCACCGAAAATATGGTATGGCAATGCCGGTTATCTTCACAAAACCTATGGATTCTCTCGCGAGTAATTATAATTAATATCACTACTTTAACACTAATATAATAAGAACAAATTTAAACTTATATATATTATTCCAAATGCTACCTCCTATTAATATTTGTGATGATCTCTAAGATCTGGGGGGGGGGGCAATTTTTGAGATTCGAGCGCCTGAATTCAAGAAAAGTAAATTCCAAAATAATCCTACACAAAAGTTTGCCACTAAGTACTATTTTCACATTAAATTAATAGTTTAAATAATCATCATTTCAATTCCTAAGTATCACTCTTATTTTTAAAACACCATTTCATCGTTTTACACGGAGTTTTAAATGTCATATTCGAGCGCTCTAATCTCAAAAATCACCTCCCGTAAAGGTGCACGTAGACCAAACAAAAATAATTCAGGTCATGCTGAATACTGTGCAAATGAGCCGGTTGATAATACACGCCAGTCTCCAGTACAGATTGAAATGTAATATTAAATTTGATCGAATGTACTCGTAGTTTTCATCTTAAGAAGTTCATTGAAGATTAAAGCCCAAAATACACTTCTAAGTTTTACCATATATAAATGAGTTAATTTAACTTAATTGAATTCTCTTTGGTTTTACTTGCGTGTATGGCTACAGTTTAGAATGAGAAATGAATATCACTTGGTATCTCATTCTACCCAATAGCTTCATCTCTACTTAAGTAAGTAAAACATAGGTACAGATAAAACGTAGTGAAAATAGAGCCCACTGTCTACTTATAGTTTTCAATAAAAAAAAATTGTCAATCTCCCACAAACAGTAAAACATTACTTGTATAAATACTGCTAAATACGCAATAATACACCGTCGTTTAGAATCTAAGAAAGGCAACACGTGAAAATTTTATCATACTTAAGAATTCGGACGTCCGTCGCGACGATCAGCGGTCGACCCGGATGCAAAACAGTCCCAAAATATACATGCACGGTGCAGGCCTTCATTCCCGTCGAGCGTATAAGCGAGCCAATATAACCTGACCTCAAGATCCGTAAAGAAGAATATAGACATTATTTGTAAAGTATAGCGACTAAGGCATGTCACACGATTAAATGGTTTTGCCTCAACAACTGGAATCACATCGCATTGCGAATACACACTTCAAACGAAAATAGGTCTCAAGCTAGTCAGTCGCTAGAAATCCACGTGTATTCGTGTCTAGAAATTCTAATTCACGTTTAGTTAAACCTTTAATACCAAAGTTACTACAAACGTACAAATGTTATTTACTTACTTGTTTTTCTGATTGAAAGATGATAGACGAAACGTGATCTTGATTTTCATATTCATGTTTGCCTAGCGTGCGGATTTTTTCCGAAGCAGCAAACACTAGAAAAAATCCTTTTCGATCTCCATAACGCTGTTCCACGTTGTACAAGTTAGTTAGTTATTTAGTTACTACAAGCCGTTTGAAAACCTGTTTGATTTTGGTTTTTATTGCACGACAATAAGGTAAAAATTTAATGAATTTTTCAAAATATCTGTTACATTAAAATGTTCAAATCTGTTTATTTTGCTTGGTGAGTTATATAGAACAGAACAGCTGCCTGCTAACACTTCTGCCAGATCTTCAATTTACCTCGTTGTCTCCCGTCATACGTTGCTTCAGGTTTGGGCATCTTTTCTCAGCATACTCGCGTCCGTTGCTGGACATATGCCTGCTGGGCATATGCTGCTATGGTCGTGACTACTAGGCCTTGCTGCTGTCAGGCTACCTGGCAAGCTGGCTTCCCATTTTGAACCTTCTATAAAAGTCAACGTTAACTACATACACGTGGGACACATGTTATGTATCCGACTCGCCGCGGGCACTCACCGCAGGCAATATACCTGATTAAATATGTAAAAATGTTCAAACCCCACGATTTATTCAACTTAAAGGTTGATGCTGGTAAGGCTGCATCTTCAGACGAAAACCTCAAGCGTCGCAAATATGCTACCTTTGGTAGTAGCTACCTGTTTGCGGCGTTTGAGGTTGAAACCCTGGGGCCGTGGCGGCCAAGTGCGCGTCGACTCCACAAGGAGATATCGGCGCGCCTTATTGAGGCTTCCGGTGACCAGAGGGGCTGGTCACTATTTCGCGCAGAGGATAAGCATAGCTATCCAGCGCGGAAATGCGGCCAGCCTTCTGGCCACGCTACCCCACGACCGAGACCTAAGTCAGATTTTTTATTTGTATTTAGTTATAGGTATCTGTATTCTTGTCTGTAGTTATACTTCAAATTAAAATAAAATTGGCTGTTAACTGTTAACTTTACCAAGTCGCGCAAAGCGTATTGAAAAAAGTTTCCTTATTAAGGCCTATAAAGGAACGTTATATCGTTTCTAATATTCAGTGGGCGGAAATTGCAAAAACCAGTCCGGACTTCCGGCTCCATGTTACAATTAATATCCGTGTTTTATGTGTAGTACATATATGTGTTTATTCTTGTTATGTAAATGGCAGTAGGATATCACACAGAAAAATATAGAAAAACAAGGTGCAATAATTATCATTCTGCGCTTTCAATAATTTTAAATCAGAAAAAAACTCATCACATCACAAGACACATCTTCTTACGAACTCTGTATATAAAATCAAAATCTCATTTCATGAAAAATATGGATTGACTTGCTACTAATTTACTTGATTTAACCAACAATTGTTCCCGAAAACTGGGTAGTATGACATAACTGTTTTGAAATTGTCATGGTTTCAGGGTGCCAACCCTATATGAAAAAAAAACTAATCTAAAAACGAGCTTATCATAGTTCAAACCGCTACGGAATAAGAACAAAAATCGCATAATTTGGTGAAATAAATCAGCCAGTATTGCGTAATCATTCAATTCATTAATCCCGGACTTTCGGGTAATCTTACGGACCGTTAATTGTGGACCTAGATATGTTTACTTGACGGGGGACGTGTCGTCTTCATCAATCCTTGGAATCACCCGGTGAGTAAATTTGGATGGATGGGCTAGGGTGCTTAGTTTACGTGGAAAGTTGTGTTGTTTTTGTTTTCATTCGTTCTAAAAAGAAGGAAAATCGCAAATTTCCTCGTATTTGTCGGAAATCGTGTTTCATATATTTTAATTATGAGGTACTTAGAAGGAAAAAAATACAAGGTCTCGATGGAATGGGATGTTTATTGACCACTGTCTTCCTGGTTTCAATACATTAATACTTAATAGGACTTCTGTTCGTAACGCAAGGTAGTTTAGATGTCTTGGGAATCATTTTTTATTTTTTGCTAATTTAAGTAGTTCAGTGTGTAATATTGATAGCGTAATGTGCGGTGATCTAAATAAAAAGTGTACAGCTAATGAAGAATTAATCTCAAAACGCGTATAAACTCTCTGTGGTTAAATGGATAGTTGTCCTGGCATGGCCGCCACGTGTTGTTTGTAAGGAGCAGCCATCACCCTTACAAATAGCAAGGCTGAAACCGAACAACGTTGCCTATATTTATTTAATAAATAAAATGCGATTAACGTCTTCAACTTGTCATTGGCAGAATTCCCATTGCTCATGTGCAAAGGGAGAAAGCCATTTATTAAAAAAAAACTTAATAAAACTCTGATATATATAGTTGTTTTACTAAATTTAATCTTTCGACGGACATACTAACCCCCTTATTCATAAACGTCTACTAAAGTTAAGAGGCCTCTGATAATCGTTTGTCCCTTTCCGTCCAATCTATATGAGGGAAAGGGACAAACGATTATCAGCGATCTCTTAACTTTAGTGGCCGTTTATGAATAAGGGGGTAACACTATAAATATAACAGCAACGCGCCTTGCAGTGCGCCACTCATCGGTTCGAATAGCACTCCTGAAGATGGAAACCTAGACTCCGTAAACATGTCGTACGAAGGATCTAAAGAGACGTGATTATAACCGTTATAATTTATAGTTGTTTTACTATCTAATAAACAAACAAATTATGTGAGATCTAGCTAATTCCTTAGCCGGATCCAAAACATCCAGGCTAAAATTACAAAGGGTAAAACCATCGGCACCTCCCTAATCTGTCGCAGGCTCCATCAATCTCCGGCATGACGAATGACGAAAGCACGAGACCATTGCCGATGTTGTGATTATGAAGGTTACTAATGGTTCTGAGATCCGTGTTCCAGTGACAAACACACGATATCATTGTCATTAGTTAGCTAATGATTTCTGTAGGTACAGTCTGCAGATGTGGTTCAGCCATGTTCTTGACAGAAATCTTGATGTGTTTTTAGGGTTCCGTAACCAAAGGGTATATCGGGACCCTATTACTATGGCTCCGCTGTCCGTCTGTCACCAGGCTGTATCGCATGAACCGTGATAGTTAGACGGTTAAAATTTTCACAGATAATGTACTTCTGTTGCCGCTATAATTTTAAGGGGGCTCTCATTCAACAGACATAATTTTTTGACGTTTTTGTCTGTCACCAGGCTATAATCTCATGAACCGTGATAGTAAGACACTTGAAATTATTACAGATGATGTATTTATGTTGCCGAGTTATAACAAAAAATACAAAAAAAAAATAAGTGGGCTCCCGTACATCATACATGTGTTTATAGATAATGGTACGGAACCCTTCGTGCGTCAGACCGACTCGCACTAGGCCGGTTTTCTTTAATACCGCGATAGTGGCAAGCAAGTATACGGCCCTGATAGTAAGTACCTACCGTAGCCTATGGAAGCATCCTCATCAACTCCAGAGGGTCGTGTACTCACCGTGAGAAAGGACACTTAATGAGTTCGAAGCATGTCGGACCGTTGTAGATAAAAAATAACATTTATTTACATAACTAAATATACAGAGGCACTACAGTACAAATACTAAACTAAACTAATAACTAGCTCAAATCTAAACTAGGCCCTTGCGGCATTGTACCAAGGATGCTGGCGGCATTTCCTCGTTGTATCGCAATGCTGATACGTTGTGCGAGGAAACCGCCAGCTCTTCGGTCACCAGTTACATCAACCAGACGCTTCGCGATTTCTGCAAAAAAATTGTGTGCGCTGGGACCCCATGGACCTAGATAAAATATAAATAGTTAGTATCGGGTTCACAATTGCATACCCAATTTAGGAATGAATTCATTGATAAATTGGGTATGCAATTATGAACTCGATTTATCAATGAAGTCAATTATGAACTTGAACCAGCATCGATACCGTAGAGTATCAATGCTAGGTTCAAATCCTACTGGGTTGATTATATTTTCTATATATTGGATATTTGATCTAATAACAAACTAACACGGAAAAAAAGCATCCGGGATATTCTCAATCTAAGACATTATTTTATTATGTTGAAAATATTTCCTCGTGACAAGTATTTATTTCCTTTAACGAAAATAAAATTAAGTTTTAAATATAACGAAGCTAATATATTCTTACAGATTTTCTAGTTTTCTTTTACATACATACAATCACGCCTATATTATCCCAAAAGGGGTAGGCAGAGATCACCGATTTCCATATGCTACGATCAATGCAGCAAAACGGCTCTCTAGTTTTGTTTTAACTAAGATAATACTTGTTTGATTAAAGTACAACCTCCCTTATTTACTCAATATACTTTTAAAACAATACATTTTTGTATTTCTATTTTAATAAAACGTGGTTTTATTAAGCGATGAATCATATTTTTGGCATAGGAAATAAATACTTGTCACGAGGAAATATGTATTTCCAAGAGAATAATAATGTCTTGGATTGAGAATATCCCGGAAGATTTTTTCCGTGTAGTGTAGTTCTCATCAGTTGGGCCATATATTAATATACACTTATATTTATAAAAAAAACAGTATTTTTTAAAAGGATAAAGGTCCAGCTTTAGCATATCGGGTCAGAGTTAATTCTGATCCGATAATAATGACAGTTGTGAGTAAATGGACGCTGCATTATTTATGCTTCCATTACGGCTGAGCCTAATATTGTCATCACAAAAAGAGTCTTAGTGCACCAATCAAAGAAGTCGTATATAAGTAATGCAGTGAATTACTGCTCGACTTTATTCGGCAATATTATTTTATACAATCATGGCATGGCATATTGAAAAGCTTAATTATATCACTATTGTATACAATACTTTTTCTACGGGTCTCCAAAATAAGCCGATAAGAATAAAGTTCGACTAATGATGGACAATAGGCTCTCTCTATACAATGTTGTATGACTTCAATCTCTCGGCGGATCGTACCGGTATCGGGGAGGACGATCCGTTGTATATATTATATGAAAAGCCATTTCAGCATCGTCGAAGATGGCGACTATAAAGTCTCAATTCAAAAATTAAACGACGAGTAGAAAAACTGAGTTACTTACGATTTGACAGTTCATGGGCTAATAATATTAGTCTGATATCTTAAGAGAAATAAGCCCTAGGCAGTTAAAAGGCACATAGCGAAATTTAGATTTTCGCTAACATTTGCTGTAATAGATTCCTTAAATAGATAACTTCTGCATCCTACCTTCACTGTAAAAACTCCCGCTCCAAAATTACCTGTTGGAGGACTTTGATTTTGTATCCAATTTCAACTTTTTGAATCGAGAAATTGGTTTTGCGTGCTAATCATATTTCGTCAATTACAATTCTGTTATCGTGAAGCGAGTGCTCGTCAAGCTATTGAAAAACAGGTCTGAGCTGGCCGAATCGGATCCGGCGGCAACCGGGTAAAAATGGCGTTTATCCGAGCTTGTGTTTCGATGATTCACTGTAAATAGTTGATGATGTGATTAATCTACATATAGCAGACGTGTATGTAAGTAGGTTAATATACTACAAAGAGTTAATTTTTGTAATGCCATCTACTTTGTAAATTATACAAAGATTTTGCAGGCATGCAAGCGGCTTTGAATGGGGACTACGAGCGACTTCGCCGCAAATGGATTTGTATAACGGGTGGTCAATGGTCATGGCTAAAGAAAGAAATTGGATTTCTCTGCCAGGCCTGTCAGCCAGGCGTGTTAACCGATTTTTTTGTAATTTACGAGTTATATTTTTTTTTCTTAGTTATTTTGAGGTCTTCATTGTAATAAAATGAAAAATAACAAAAAATCTAAATTTGAAAACTACAAAAAAGTCTGCAAACAAACATGAGACATAATAATCTGACACCCATGGGTGGGAGAAATTTAAGTAGGTAATTTATTTCTTTGGACGTCAAGGTTTGGATACCCAGTATTATTCATTTTTACAATTCACCCATGTTATTCTAAGGCGGCTTTCACACTGCTGCAGCACCAGTGTGACAATCGCCTTAACTCTAGTTCGTAATATTTGTTGCCACATTCTGCCGGTGCTAATGAAAAAAACTGAAGTGACTAGACTGCCACGCCAGAAATACAGATCTATCAATATCCAAAAGTCACAAATGGAATGTTCTAAAAAGCACACATATCCTGAATGTGCCGGCTTGTTTAGATTTGATTTATACGAATGGCTCGCAATTTATGGAGCTGCCCCCCCGGGCATAGTTAGTGTTTGACTCATGTGAACGGGTGAAATGCCTGTTAGGCAGGATTTCCATTAATATTAACTCGTCGTATCTGCGACATTTAAGAGGCTGAGAAGACCCGATGACCTTCAAATAGACTTTACTTAAACAGTCATATAGCTATAACTACTTGTTTTGGAAAAGTAAAAAAAATATATGTTAATATTCATTATATTTAAAAGAACTTGGTTAATTCCAATACACAATTGGACGAAATCGGCTCGATAGAAAATAATTCCAAAGTTACATCTAAAATTAGCTTAAAACAATTGCACGTCTTTAGTTTCTTGGCTTATATGTCTGTAATTAAGGACAACATTCCACCACACTAATACTAAAAACTTCGTTGCCTTAAATTTCTCAATTAATGCATAGTTTTTTTTTTAATCCATCAATTTGCAAAATTTGCAATGAGCTCCCATACTAATCGTAACGCAGTGTTTCTCTTTCACTCGCGCTGAAAACGATAGGGAGGGAATTTAGCTCTTATCATCCTCTTAAACAAAGAGCGAGATAAAAGTCGTTGTTTTTCTAAGCTTTAATACATTTATTACAACATTTACAACAGCTGACTAACTTATATCTATTTTTATCCGACTTTAAAAAAGGAGGAGGTTCTATTAAGTTGAATTGTCAACTGAATTTTTTTATTATTTTTGTATGTATGTTACTCGATATCTCTGTGAATCGTGAACCGATTTTCAAACATTTTTTTTTTAATCGAACGGATATAACCATTGTCATTGTCACCAAGTCGGGGTCTGATGATGGGATCCTGGAAAAATCGAAACTCTTCAACTATTATAGGCACACCTATACTGATTTCACTAGTTTTTACAGCAACTCGGCCACTTCCTCTTGGAATAGCGGATCCTAAGTGAAGTTGGTTCTTTTTTTGTTTACAATTATAAAAGTATATCTGATTTTGAATAATTTTAATAATTTGTCTACGTTGATTTTGTGTATTTATGTATTTATCAGTCGATTTCATCAATCAGTTTCCGTCTCACAATTCTTTAAAACCTGAAAAGATACTTTAATAGATTCGAATAAATAAGTCGGTAATTTTCTTAATTATTTAAAACCAATAAAACTACTAGGGTAACTAAGTAACATTACAATATGGAAATTGCTGGATAAATGTGTCGATTACAATTAAAAGGTACATCATTGTGGGTCACCAATAAGGCGTTACTCCCATAAAATTCATTTAGAAATAAACTCTATTAACAAGTTTAACAACCGACAATGATGTACCTTTGACTTGAAAATGTCACAAATAGTAATATAATCTGACAAACTTGTTCTTTGCTGTTAAAAATAACCGCACTTGCCAAACTTCACTGTATACTTACATAAAATCAATTATATAAACCAAAAACCAACATAATGTGCTTACTGGAGTAAAAAAAACAAGTTTTATAAGCAGGACAATCACATCCATATCACATCATTTTAGTCTAAAACCGCATTAACAATAACGGTTATTGATTAAAAAAAAAACAAAGTACCAGTGAGTATAATATGTAAAATGGCAAAAAAAACACTACTTTAACGTTTTCATACTTACCATGCTCGTGCATCCAAAAGTCAATTCATTGAAAGCAAAACATACAACATAATGTCGGTTTTTTGTCGATGAAAGCCGATTTTTACCCCACAGACGACGTAGCAACAGCGCCTTTATATTTCATTCATGTCTCGAACTACAATAGATCGTGGGGTATGGTTTAAGTTTTCCCATTCTGTTATTATTTGTTATTTTTATAAACAGTCTGTTTATTTTTTCCATTTTAACTTGAAAGTTCTTGTTTAACCGAAACTTTGACGTAAATACTCAGTCGATGAAATTTTATACTAATAATTTTGGCGCCCAACGTGGGGCCGAGTAAGATTATTGTCCAGCCGAAAAATTTGGGAAGCCAATGTTTTCGAGGTTCGTTTATAAGGTGTCTCTTCCTCTCTTTAGACACAGACTACACAGACACCTCATCATTAAACTTTTACAGGGAGCACGAGGTCACCACACATCAGTGCATGTTTATTCGTAAATTTCTACGATCCGAACAGCAAATCTCAATAGTATTATACACCAATTTGTAGTATAATAATCCAGGTTAACCCCTGTAACTTGATTTTTGCGGATATTTTTAATCCACATGAGTAATGATCAGAAACGTTACCTCAATTGAAATACGCGGTCGCGCTCTCATACAAAATTAGTACGGGAGCACTGATGCGTGGTGACCCCGAGTTGTACTTATGATCTATCTAGTGTTGAGGTTATCTGTGCTTTAGACTAAGAGACTTGATATAGGTACCTCTCAATGTACTAGTAGATATTAATTCTATTAGTATTCCAACTTGTATGACTTAAAACATAAACACACACAGTGTTTAAAATATTGTGCACATCAACTGAAGGAATATTATTTAACATTCAGAAAAATCGATATCTACAAAAAAAATACGTTAGAGTTGTTGCCACAAGATAAATATAATAATAATAGTGGCTAAGGTGGTCACAAATATCTGAACAACGCCTCTTTTGTCAAGGCAATAAAGTGCATGTTTAGATATTTTTGAGTAACATGGACGCTCCGATATATTTGATGGTGACTGTACAAATTCGCAACCTATAATAACGCAAACTAAAGCCTAATAAGTTCACATGTGCTGCTTACAGATAATGAAGAAAATCGAGAAAACTGCACCACTGCAGTAGGAAATGGGACAAAGGAAGTGTCGACGTAAAATATCATAATATTATATCTTACTACTAGTTATATGTGGAAAACGCTTGATAAAATAAATATAATATAAAAGACTATATATAAAGATATAGTAAAGTTCTACTTTTCTCATTTAAGTATTTTTATGGAAAAGTTTCATCTTATTTCATGTCAAATTTATGATATTCATCCACTTGGGATTTTTTTTATAAATATTTATTCATACTTTTTAATGAAAAAGTCTTATACCTTGTGAGAACTAAGAAGCGGTTTTTGACACCTGTCATCTCAGTATATTTTATGACCTAAAATCGATTTTAGATTTCACAAGGTATAGTTACATAGATTAATTTCAAGTAATTTGTACCTAAGCTTTTTTGACAGAACGTAGCAAAGTAAATTAATTTGATTGTCATATTAGTCATATTTTATATCCTCTCAAGCTAGGTACAGTCACGGACTTTAATTGTTACGGTTCAAGCTATCTTCTTTTGTTTAATACTTACTCTATGAAATGTCCAATGTAAAGTGAACCCTAAATGGCTCAACAATTAAAGTCCTTGACCGTACCTACCGACAATTGTATTTTGAAGTGAAAACTTAATAATTACCTATTTGCTGACAGTACAGACGCCGTGAGAGATATCAGATCGGCCAAGGTACTGAAAAATATCTGAACATGTTATCGCCTTGACAGTAGAGGCGTTGTTCAGATATTTGTGACCACCTTGGCCGCTCCGATATATCTGATGGTGACTAAATCAGGTGTTTAAAGTAAAGTTATGAGTATGACAACGCTCCATTTGCTACGGCTCGTACACTTCTAAATATGGTAAGATTTTTTTAAGATGACGGAATCTTACTAGAGATATCTACCTATAATTCCGACATCTTAAAAAAATCGTACTATACCGAGTTTCTTGCCGGTAATAAGTAATACTTCTCGGGTCAGAGGTGTAGGGTTAGAACCGGTGGTAGTTTCTTTTTCTCTCTGACGTTCATAAGTGCATTGGAATGTGCCTAAATTGAAGAATAAATATCTTATATCTTTTTTTTACCTACGGAAAGTGGTACATAATAATATAGTGATTACTATATCAGGAGTAGATCTGGACGCTGTATATACAGATGTAACACAGCCCCAGTACGTATATATGAGTGCCAAATCACAAAATCGAATTCCAGGTTTGCTCTCCAAAATAAAATTCCTATTCAGAATCTCAAACCAACTTAAAACTCTGAAAAACCGACGAACTTGATATTCCAACTTACAGCATAGCAATTCCCAATTGAAAACTATTTTATTACAAAAGTGCTAAGGCACAAAAACTGAAATGGAGCAATACCCCCGACAATAACCCGAGTCGAGTCACAGGTGCACTTTTCTGCAACGCTGGTGGGGTGAAACAAAAACGGTCCTAGTGAATTTTTTATCAAATAAATTTCAGTTCCTTCCTTTTGCGTCTGTCGGGGAAAATACTGAATTATTTGAATTCATGTGCAATTGTGCGCGGATTGTAGAGTGATTTTGTGCGTCAGGAAATATTTGTTAGTATTTATGTGGATGATATTACCTATATGGAAAACGAACCGTTTCCTGTAATAGGAGCAATAAATTAAAACTTAGATTTTACTCCTCAAACTAAACAACGTTTGTTCGGCGACTTTAAAAAATAACCTATGGTTTGATTTTAGGGTATATTAAAGTTTATTCTAACACGCAATGTATTCCGAAATTGATTATGTCATTAGGGTGACAAGACTGACATAAGCAATGTCGATTAGACAGATTTTAACGTACATTGAAAATACTATTAAGCTTGTATGAAAAAGTGGCAATCTACAAAACAAGTATTTTTAAAAAGTTGTTGAACATAAGTTTTGTTGTTTGAGGAGTAGAATCTACGTTTTAATTTGTTGCTCTTATTACAGGAAACATGCTGTATATTTGGAGAAAATATAAATGTTATTAAACAGACAAGAGTTAGTTAGTTAGTTAGTAGACAAGAGTATTACCCGATAGATAAAAAAAGTACGTATCCCGAAAAAATGCCTTATCATGTTATATAATAGTACATTTCGATATTAGTGCGGAAAGTATGTCATTACTTCATTGAACATTGAAGAATGACATTTACGCACGAGTATCGAACGACGTTTTTTAATATAGTTGCGAAAAAATTATAAAATTGTCAATTATTCACTTTGAGGTTACTTTAGTACATGTATCCGAACGCTCCGCGCGGTGCGGTGCGGCGCTGTGATTGGCTGTCTGTCACTGTCATTAGCTGTGATTGGCTGGAAAAGTAAAAAGCACTAGTGCGCGATATCAAACTAAACCACTACAAGAAAAGCACTTTTTTGAGCAACTGTATTAAAAATTATAATACATATTGTGCAACGTAGGGGTAACACAAATGTAATAGCGAGCGAGAGTCTAATATAAGCTAGAAAGCAAAGTGGAGAGCTTTTGTCATTCCACTGTGCAATATTTTTACACTCCAAATTACACAAAATATTTTTATAGCACTTGAGAAAAAAAAACGATATCTCCCTAGAGAACAAACTATTGCTATAACTCCCCGCTTCGCTTGAGTGGAGTGCTTACGCTTTGTGAGCAAGTGCACTAGTAGTAAAAAATCTTTTTATGTTTTTAACTCAATATCGAAGAAAGACGAAAGGAAGTAAATAATACAAATTTTGATAGATATTTTGATAGTATTTATTTGTTGTAAACAGTCTTATTATCGAGCGATGATTTACAGATCTTGGTTTTTACAAACACTATTGTACTAACTATATTAACTAACAAGCAAAAATATACATAATTCTATTATTTTCCTCAAATAATATAATAACAATATTTTAACAACTATTATTAATCAGATATAATGTTTCAATGTTAAATTAATAATGCTGTAGGTACAAATACAAACAAAGATAAACTTACTTAAATCACCAAATTTTATTGTAATAATTGTAGTACATAAGTATTAAGTATCTTTCAATTATTGAGCAAAAACAGGTAAAAGAATACAGTACCCATATATAGTATGTCTTTACACTTCTACTTACATACTATAGTATGTATAATGTAGAATACGCAATTTGTATGTACAGTCACGATTTCACGAACCTGGATTTTTGAGCCACTTGCCATTGTTCGTAATTTAGCCGAATGATAAATGATCAATGTAACTGACAGTTGACAGCTAGTCGGTAATAATAAAAATAATAGGTCATTCATAACACGGCTAAATTACGAACGGGATAATCGTTTGAGCTCAAGATGGCGGCGGCGTCTTTAGAGTTGTTCTTTGTTTTTTGCTCATTTACGTAGTTCAGTGTGTAATATTGATAGCTTATTGTGCGGTGACCTAACGAACAAGTGGCAGCTAATGAAGAATTAGTCTCAAAACGCGCGTAACCACCCTTTAGTCGAACGAACGGTTATCCGGGGTCTCGGCCGCCCACATGTTTGTAGGGAGGCTATCACCTTACAATCAGCAAGACCTCTACCGAACAACGTTGCCTATATTTTATTGTATCTAATAAAAACAAGTGTGAAACGTAGTCATTGGCAGAATTCCCATTGCTATGACAAAGGGAGAAAGCCATTAATTAAAAAAAAAAAAAAATTACGAACAATGCCAAGTGGCTCATCAATCCGGGTTCGTGACATATACAGTTTGTTTCTAAATAACAAATAAACATTCAAATAGTATTACAATAGTGTTTGCAGTGAACCCATGAATATATAAATAATAATACTTTATTTTGGCGGTTCTAAGCAAAGTCGGTTACACGAGCTACATGTTACTTGAATCGTTGTCATAATTATATCTTACACTTACTATTTACACAAATTGAAACCATGTAATTGAATTACGTTTTTAAAGCATACTTATATTACAAGCCGTTGAGACGGGGATATTGTGCCACAAACCTGCAGGTTACAGGGGACAAATTAGGTATACTTACGGCTCATAGCAAACTGAACAAACCAGACAACTTCATATAAATAACCGAACAGTTTTAAGAAGTAACGGCGTTTCTAAAATCTTGAATATTATTGGTGGTATTTTTGAAATGTCACCGTTACTTTTGTAAAAATGTCTCAATCAAGGTGTGTTTTCAACTAGCCATATTTTGTGACATCCTCCTCGCGTTTGTCTCGTTTTTTGGCCACGGCTCAATTGAACCTAGGGTCCCCTCGGCAACCATTAATTTCAGCTTCCTCAGCATTTTTTCTATCACTTAAAATCTTCCAGACAAATTTTATATATCATACATAGATTCCGAAAAACTCAATGGTAGGAGCCGGCGTTTGAAGCCTACCTACTGATTGAATGTCGGGAGTTATACCACCACTGCCATCAAATGGTAAAACGCTGCAAGCCAAAAAACGTAGTTTCTAGAAAAACGCATTTAAACGTACACATTCCCGCCTTTGAAACACCTATTATTTATACACTTTCGGAGTTTAATTTTTTACAGTTTATAAATAATGATACGTTTTATATAGCCCATAAATAAAATAATAGTAGGTAAATGCCGTGGGGTGCCCGGCCTTAGAATTGTCCCCCACCATATCGTCCTGTGGTTGCAGTAGGAGTCTGCTAAGGGAATATACCGGGAGATGGGCAGCAGCATCTTCCGAAAGCCTAAACAACAATAAACAAACAAAAAAAAGTCCAGGCATGCTAAACGAAGTATTTAAAGGCTGAAATATCCACACTATAATAATGAATTTATGCCTGATTCTACACTGAATGTGGCCCATTATCGCCCGCGCTAAAACGGCATTTAACACCTATTTACATAAATAACTACGTGAACATGTAAACATTTGTGAGGTAACACAACAGTATGGTTAACAAAGTCCTTTTGAATAGCAATTTACTTGTGGAGTTCCCTTTGGCTGCTTCTGTGAGACCTGCGTGAGAAAATACAAGATAAATAAGAATACATTTTTAGTATCAGAATGCCGTTGGGTAAAGTATAAATGAAATGAAATGAAAAACGTTTATTTTCAGGCAACTAGTGGCCCATAGATAAATACCTTAAAGACTAGCATACATATTAAATTATAAACTAAAACTGAAGGGTACACGGAAAGAACATGTCTAGTCCCTTTTTTCGTAAAATGAGATTTTTGTATCAAAATATAGAGCTTGCAATAAACTATTAGCAACAACTTCTGTAACAGCTGGAATCTTTAACACAAGTCCACTTTTTAACTCATAAAAACCATCTAGTTACGGAAATAGTATGGTTAATTGAATCATTCCAAACTTTAAAACCGCTATAACTCAAAATGTTGTCAAAGTGACTAGACATGTTCTTTCCGTGTACCCTTCAACTATTATTTTGGTGACACGACGGTTTTCTGTTGCGCCACCTGCTCTGGTGTAATATTTTTATAAATGAGATAAGTTTATGAAATTGCTGAACATGTACGAATTAATAGGAATTTAACTAATTTTCGTGGCAATATGTCTCACAACATAAATTTTTTCAAGGATTTTTTTTACATACTTACGCAAACAAGAGTTAAATTAAAGATATTTTCGGCGAAATAATGATATTAAATAATTTATGATTAAAAAAATTTTTGGGTAGTTTATTTGTCAGAATTATAAAATCTACCAAATTCTCGACTTTCCTCGTGAAAATTATTAATTTTCCAATATACATATACAAAATGATAATCGATCTTTTCTTCACCTATAAAATAAATAATACGAATGTAGTTACACAATCTTTAACTAACACAGTTAAGTTACACCAGTAACCCATTAACATAAGCGGATTTAACAAATGACTCAAGAAACCTAACTAAGGTAAGGGTGCCATTGCAGTAACTTAGAACTTAATACCCCAATCCGTAATCAAAGACGTGGTGTAGTCTAGGGGCTCACAAAGGAGAATTCACCTTACATCAAGATGTCACAGAAAAATAATCATAGAGGTGTCACTTGACAACTTACTACATCAACATAGATTTTTCGTTTCACGCAGGCAGAATATTAAGGCCATTCCTCGATTCGGACAAACCACGCCCATCCGTAAGAGACACGTTTATGGCTCCCGTGCACGAAAGAAAGAGATGCAGCGCTCTTAAGAATCAGACTTTTTGACCAAACTACGATAAATAAGCGAATCTATAAAGTTTTGTCTAATTTTGCTTCTGTGACTTTTTAGATAAACCAGAATACCATATTTTTTACTTAATTATATTGCTTAATCTCTTATAGTTTACGTAAGCTAAGAAAAATAAGGAGAAAAAGGACCCAACTTCGGATTTTTTTTCTATCGAAGCAACTTTCAGCAATCGTATTTCGGTTTGTGCCAAAAACTAGAGTATATATTCGAAAATAAACTCAGTCCCTTTTCCCGTTTAGTCACTAGAGCGTTTGAAAAAACCTATATTTTTTCAAAGTAGCCCCACGTTGACATTTTGAATATCTAACGAAACAGAAAATAAACTAAAATCTACAGGGTCACTTGAATAAGTTTCCAATCACTTTTCAAGTTATCAGCGCTTTACTGCATACGAAGATTGTATCTTATTGTAACAAATGTGGAACTGCACACATTATTGTTACATACAAAATTGATGGTTCTCTGAACTTTATGAGGTCTGATTATAAAACTGCAAGAGTAATTTTTAATTGAGGGATGTAATAAGGAATCTATTTGGTGCATTCCACGAAAAGTGTCGGGTACGTGACGCTACATTTTTAGTACTTCTGGAAATGAGAAGAAGCTGATATTAGGCGTGATAACATTTGATAACTCGGCTTTAAGTTCGACGTTATATTCTACAGATTTATGCAGCTCTTTAAGTTAGCTGCCATATGCGTCACGTCCCCGACAAAAGTTGACTTTTCGTGGAATGCTCCATTTAAGAGGCAAGAGCCTGAATTGCCTTGTAAAGCTAAGGGTTATAATTCATATACAAGTGAATACGCTGTAACTTAAGTTATCCCAGTAATTAATGATGGCCCCGAAGAGTGATTAAATAAATAAATAGCTGTCATAACTAGCTTGTTACTGTGTATAAGGTAGGGCAGATATTTATAGGGATTGTTCATTATTTAGTCAAGTCAAGGTATGCTAATTGATATGGAAGCTACTGATTAATAAGAGAGTTTATAAAAGTGAGTGATATTATATTATTAAGCTGTCCTTTGGTGATCTACTACCTACGTTTTTTAAATTAAATTACTAATTAAGTTCCACCTTTGAATTAATGATGATTTCTTTGTGATCCCTTTGACTTAGTGGACTAATTAAATTTAGGAAGAGAACTCTAGAATCAAGTTCATATAGTTTCCACTTTTCTACTATAATTAATATCAATTTAACCTTTGTGTTTATGTACATTTAAGATCATTATATTATCGGATATTGTTGGAATTTTAATAGAGAAATAACAGTTGAGTAATCAGAAGGAGACAAACACATACCTCCAGCCACGCTGATTTGATTGCTGAAGTCTTCATTGTAGGAGTTTAATTTGATTTCTGTAAAAAAAACTAAAGTTTTAGTTTTGTCATCATAAATACTATGTAGTGGTGATAAAAAAACTTATAACTGCTGCACTTTTGTCGAAACTGTTTATATTTTTTTAGAAGCTATGTAGCTTAGTAGTCTGAGAAAGTCGACGTAATCAAAAGGTACAGTTTCACATTCTGAAGAAGATCCGTTACAAGATACACAGTCACAGCAGGAACATTATCGAAATAATGAGATGGATAGGCAGGTATATTTGCTGCGGCCCGCCTTCTTTATAAATGGGATGACTATAAATAATTCACTTTGTGACTGGCCATGCCCTTTTTTTGCCCCGCGAGGTGGTGGTAACGCAGTTGTAGGTTTCGATGTCGCTTAAAATACTGGCAGATGATTCGATTCGACACTGTATGTACTTATCTTAAGCCCTGAGCGTGCCCTCGCTCTTGCCTAGCGAGTTGGTGCTAACACAGTTGCAGATCGCGATGTCGCTTAGCGAACTGGCAGATGAACCATATCGACACTGTATTATTTAGGTACCGTAAAGCCTGAGCGTGCCCTCGCTCTTGCCCAGCGAGTTGGTGCTAACGCAGTTGTAGGTCCCGATGTCATTTAGCAAACTGGCTTATTAATCGGTCTGTGTGTACTAACCATAGAGTCTGAGCGTGCCCTCGCTCTTGCCCAGCGAGTTGGTGCTAACGCAGTTGTATGACCCGATGTCACTTAGCAAACTGGCTGATTAATCGGTCTGTGTGTACTCACCGTAGAGCCTGAGCGTGCCCTCGCTCTTGCCCAGCGAGTTGGTGCTAACGCAGTTGTAGGTCCCGATGTCGCTTCGAGCGAACTGGCGGATCGTGAGCCACATCGACACTTTGTATGAGGACTTTTCTTCTCTTATCGTGTATTTAGGCCTGCAACAAAGACAAGTACAATTAAGTTGATAAAAATAACGAAATCGTAGTCTTTATGTTTTAATTATGCTACAGATAAACTAGATTCTTTTTAAAACGTGGAAGTACGTCTTCACTTCTTGTTGTTTTTGTAAGTAACGTAATAAAATAATCAATGGTCAAACTTGTAAGATTCAAAGCTATGATTTTTTTATTTATATGTATCTTACGTAGAATAGTTATTTGTTATACAAGGGGTGAAAGTTGTATTTTACGTGCGAGTGTTATTTGAAACACGAGCTAGCGAAAGGATTCTATTATTGACCACGAGCGAAGCGAGTGGTTCAAAAATAGAATCCTGAGCGTAGCGAGTGCTTTAATACACGAGACGTAAAATAACTTTCACCCGTGTATAACACAAAACTTTTCACCTCACTACAGCGAGGAAAATAAGAAAAAGGGTGCATTTTGCTCGGTTTCCCGTAATTCCTCAGGAGTTTAATACTTCTTCATCACTCGAATCACTAATTTTTAACAAAACAACCTAGAAAAACATGCGAATATTTAACGTTGATATGATGGATGAATTGAAATGAAAAGTTTTGACGTAAAAGAGTTTTATTAAATGTCAGATGCGTTTTGTTCGTACGTAGACTTATTCGGCTGTCAGAACAATTTATCCGTTTTTACAAAAAGAATGAAGATTAATGTTGAATGCTGATATTTATGAATTAAAATAAAGTTGTAAGACTGTATTAAGTGTTTTTACTCGATGCAATTCATTAATTGCGATGTTAAAAATTCTGCACTTTTAACGTTTTACGTTTTGTTAGCTGTCAAATGTCACTTAAGTCACTTGTCACTTACGTCAAAACTCTTTCACCACATGTGGATAAAAAGCGATTTTCACAATAGATATTAAACAAACAAAAAGGGCTTTCCGAGCTAGTGAGGTGAAAACAATATTAAGGGTCTTAATATTATGTCGATTAACTACATAACAATACATGTGATATACCTAGAATGTCTGCAACCTTTAACTTAAATTGAAGTTTTTTTGATTGAGTTAGCATTCACATACCTACATTTTTTGCCAAAAACGACACTCTCGACCAAATCTAAATGTACACTACGCCATGAATATTTTACACAAATCAAAACCCTAAACATGGAAAGGAAATATTAAAAGCCAACATAATATACCTACATACATACATACCGTAAAGTAACACGGTATATGAACGAGCAAAACAAACAAGCAACAGACATTAAGATCTGGTCAGGAATTCCCATTGCTTACCTACTGGGTAGAGCTCAAAAATACAATGAAACCAGTGTATGCGCAGAGGAGACGATAAAGAGTGATTGACAATCGCGGTTAATCGCTTACCATTTAGATTGTCAAGCACCGCGTAACGTCATTGAAACGATTCGATCCAATCCATTCAATTTACCGAATCAGTCATCTACACATCCCTTATCCACATGGTACCGCTGCTTATCGGAGTCACTCCGACAGTTGTTGGGCCTAGCTGAGTTTATTGCAGTAGTTTTCTCAGCTAGGAGCGACAAAACTCACATCAGTTTAAACTCGCTACAACTGATCGTGATGTTGCTAGAAACGCAAGCTTGTCAGGAGCATTCCAGTATAGCAAATCTATCATGTCTGGTCGCAGAAAGCAACTGAATGTTCCCCGGCTACCATCCCACAAAACAGTTCACCCGCTTTGCGGCTTCAATGGCATAAAGCAGTAAGGATAAAAAAAGAAACAAAATTAGAAATGCGCGCCCACTACACAGAAGGCAGCACCCGCTATTGGCGTAAACTAAAATTAACAGAGGAAATCATTGATAGTCTTTTACACTTGCGTGCTAGTAACGAACCGGATGAAGAGGCGAATAGCACGCAAACAGCATGCGTCTCAGTTTCACGCGCAACTCGCCAACGCGGAGACAAATAATTATGTGAAACATTCGCATTGGCACTCGTTTGCGAATGATTCCTCAAACGTTCCGACGAGCGCCGACGCGAGTGCCAATATGCAAGTGTAAACGTCCTATAATATTCGCCCGACTTCTCGAAGCGACTAGAACAATCTGCTCATCGCAGGCGAGTTGTATTAGGAAAGGCAAACTTTGCCCTTATTGCGAATCATTACGACTCCCCCGTTTATCCAGGACATTACATCTCGCCTATAAGACCGAGAATAGCGTGCGCGCTCCTGTTATTCCTGTTGATATTAAGGCTTTGTTTAGTGTTTTGCGCAGGGGAAAATGAGCTTTAGTTATATGAAAATGACTATAAAAAATCTTTTGGCTATTTAGTTTTTACCATGATAGTATTAAATATTACTAAAATGTTTTGTGTCAAAACTAGAATTGATATTTATTTTTGAATTTGAAGTACCTAAATTATAGAAAAATATAATTATAGAATATTATGATTACTACAAAGGTTATAGTTTCATCTAAAATTAAATAAAAATACGTTTTGGTTTGAATTGAAGAAGATGTTGAAGTGTTGTCTCTACTTTTTAAAACACGAAATAGTAAAAAGTAAGTTTAATTTTTTTAAATTGTACATTCGATGTGTTTTCTATAACATTTTTTTGATAAGAAGACGATGTCAAGCAACCGGCCTGCTGCTAAGCAGCTGATGTAGCTTATGGATGCCTGTTACTTCAGAGGTGTCACAATACGTGTGATTAATCTTAGAACTGCTCTCATGATACTTCATTATTTCACCTCTACTTTTCAGTTTGTAACTTGTATTTGCAGTGTTTCTTTATTTAGAGCGGCCACCCACTATCAGTCCACCGGACGATATCGGCCTGTCAGTTAGAACAATAATTTGACAGGCCGATATCGTCCGGCAGACTGATAGTGGGTGGTCGCCCTTAGAGGTGTGCAATCAAGTATATTTATGTTACATCAAATACAGTAACTTGAGTCAACGGATATTAAAGAAAGATAGTAAACTACTCAGCAATTGCCAACTCAGCACTCTTGAAATGGATTTAGATTCCTTGTCTTAATTTACCCCGGGAGTCGCAAGTTACCCCATTCGACTGTTGTGTCATAATTTCATAATCAACTCACCCGTCCAGCAGCATCTCTCCTCTGTTCTTAATCCAATAGTTGATGGTATTAGGGTAGGCCTCCACGTAGCACTTCAGTTTGACGTCTGTGCCCAGCGGAGCGCCCAGGAGTTGGTTTGGCACTTTCACTGTCGGTGCAACTGTGGAAAAATACCTGTTAGCCTTTTTTGCTTCACTTAAACTCAACTCATAAGGTTGTTTATAGTATGTATGGCTAGAACTGTTCTAGAACAGTTTTACCATTTAGTAAAAAAAGCTATGCAGAATTTGCTGTAATTGCTTGCTATCCGATCTTGGCCGTCTGACGGTCTTCGCCAAGTTGACCTTAAATGTTAGAACGTTGCGCGCCCAGACTGCAATTGTAGTAAAATATTATGAAAACAACCCATAGTGACCAGTGTGGGTAGGTGACATTAATGTGACAAAAAGACGTAGGTATACAAGACCTTACGCCTAAGTAAATAAGTCATGGCTACATATTTTTGTCACATTGGACGTAACTTTACATTGAAAATACATTCTCGAATTATGACAAAACGTATTATTATGAAAGTGACTGGACGGTCGTAATCTTTCTCATACTCAAATTAATTAATTTAAGTGACTCAGTTCATTTTATTGAAATATTATACTTTGAATTGCGATTTTTCAATGGCAAGTATTTAAAGGTACATCAATAAATAACCATATCCCAACCGAAATACTGTTTGCATATCAGAAAATAACATAACAAACATCAAAGCATCGCTTTGATCTGTAAAGGGTTATGATGCGAAAATCGGTATTTTAAGGGCGATTTAATATTTCTCTTTTGCAATGAACACAAAATCTTATTAATTTTGCCAAAAATCACTGTCGGTTTATTTTACTCCGAAAATATACATAGTTTTTCTTTTATAAATAAATGATATTTCTTGATAAAGAACATATTACAAGTAAATGCACTTCCACTCACTTCAATTATTTATAAAATCAATACGATATTCCATGTTATATCGCTAAAGCCATAGAAATACAACTTTCCGTGCACTCGCAATATTGAAAGAAAATGGCGGGCTGTCAACCAAGGAAAGGTAACGGTATTTTATTGCACCAAGGGAAACTGTGATTGATGTAACCGAGGTCCCGGCCCGGTGCGGTTCGGACGAGGCCGCCATCTTGAAAGGTAATGTGATGTGGGACCCTATTTGGCTTGACAAATGAAAGAAGACTAGCTTCTGTACTACTTTTCTTTTCAAGCACACATTAGATCCAGGAGTAGGTCCATTAACAGGCTCTTAATACGTGATAATATTAGCAAATAAATAGGTATTAATAGTATAGGTAGGTACAAATAAAAACGAATAAATAGTATTGGCAATGTCAAAAACGAAATGGTAAGTATGCAACTTAATGTTGACACACCACTAATAGTAAGCGAGAAATGAGCGAGTTTTTTTAAAACACGGAAGTTTTTTTATAAGCAGCAATGAAAGCAGCCAATTATTAATGTTAAGTATATTTGTCCACATTTATAATTTTCACTATTTTTATTTGTTTCTAGTATGAAAAAATGGATGATAGTTTTCACTTTGTCATAGACCTCGAAATGTTTACAATTTCATCGAACATTGGCAAATATAGTCAAATCAAGCAATACGGAAAGGTAAAAAAAATGCCAATAAAACTCTATGTTCGTTTGCATCCAAGCAAAATTTAAATTCAAAAGATGGGAGGGGATTACGGAAAATACTTACAATTTACAAGCAAAATTATCCTCTTGCTGACCGCCGGCGGCACGTCATTGGACGCTATGCAGAGAAACGCTCCCATCTGCTTGCGATCCACCCTCCATAAGGGTAGTGCGCTGCCCACGTAACTCTCAACTGTGTGACAAAGAAGATAAGGTTGGTTTTTAATCGAAGGTGAATGAGACTTAAGACTAGTTGGATGAATTGATCTTGTATTGTCTAAGAAAGAACGCTCGAATGTAATTTTAACTTGTAACGGTATGTGTAAGAATAAAAGGTTGTATTTTGATCGAACATAAATGTGATATACAGAGTGGATTTTCTTTTTGGGTCAGTGAGGGCAACTACCTGATCCCGTGCTGCTACGCGAAATTGGTCTTAAAAGACCTTCCCTCGATTTCAAATTAATGAAGATTTTGCCTTTACAGATTTTGGAAAAAACATGCAGGGTGCGAGAAAAAGGTCAGTTTTGACAAACTTTTATTTGATGCCATTGGCTCCCATTCCTAACCAGTGTCAAAAGCTTGTATGGGACCAATAAAAAAATTCCAGCTACAAAATCTGTAAACGCGAACCTTCATTAATTTTAAGGCGAGGGAAGGTCTCCTAAGACCATTTTCGCGTATCAGCACGGGATCTGGTAGCTGTCCTCACTGAACCAAAAAGAAAATCCACCCTGTATAGGTACCTATGATTAGTTGAATGAAATACCTTATTATCTTGTCGCTATGGTAGCGCACTAGTTATACAATATAATATATTTCGACTCCATGACAAAAGAAATAAAGTTGATATTTAAATAAATACCCAAGTTTCTTCAAAACTGGGCGCTACGGTGGCATAATAAATAGTAAATATCAACTTTATATCAAAACGAATAAGGTCGTAACTCAAGCAAGACGATTCTTAAAATTGCATCTCGTAAACTCTTGAAAAATCCTTTTTTATATGGCTTCGCGTTTAAGAAACTTTCATTTCTTATATTAAAACTTTTTATACCAGTGGCTTCTGTGAGCTGAAGATCTCGCGACCATAGCTAAAATAAAAGCCGCCATTTTGAAAAATATGTATGTTGCTAAGTGCTACATGATGGGCCATCATAGGGACGCAGCTATACGACGAAACGAGATCGCAATATCGTTAGCTCCCTCTAACGCCTAGCTGCGTCCCTATGATGGCCCATCATGTAGAGGAGCCATAACAAATTAACTACAATTATTTTAAGAGAAGTTAACTTACACCGGAACAATTAATTTTGAATGCTATAGTCTGTATTTTTAGGTATTTAAATAAAAGTAAACAAAATCTACCCTCCAATGGCTCCTTAAGCCACTTGAGGGTAGATGAAAACATTACATGATCAAATAATGTAGGTTAAAGTCAGGTAGTTCGTTCAGTGACAGATCTAGGCGCTTTTGTATTTGGTTATGTAATACTCTTTTTGGTTGGTTAACCAATAAATGTTATAACTACCCGAGAATGTACTAATTGTTTGTTTACTTTTATTTAAATACCTAAAGATACAGACTATAATTAAGGATTTTTCTCAGGACAAGGTATTTAACACTTTCTGTCGAATGATATTTGTCATAGATTTGATAAAGATTTCTTTTTAGGCTAGTCACGTGTTATGACGCCCTGTCAAAATATTGTTGTCTTTTTTTTAATTAATCTTAATCTATGAATCTATGAATCTATGAATCTATGAATCATAGTGTGACCACGACTGACTTAATTAAAGACTGATTTTACTTAAAAAAATCTGACTAATTTAATTACTCCCGTTTTGAGAAAATACTACCATACAATAAAAGATCCGTTACGGAGTCAGAAAAAGTGGTTCTAGAATACGACCCTGAAATCACCATATGTTAGAAATTTTACGTTCTACTTTAATCAGTAGATTCGATTGTAGTTACATTACGTGTCAGCTTTTGTCTAGTAAGGCGTCTGTTTTATAAATTATAATTGAGATTTAATATTGCTTGGTTGTTATAAATGAACAGTAATAGGTAAGCATAGGAATCGTAGGTATATTATACATACTAGCTCTGAAAAATTACCTCACATTTTTATGGTATCGGAGTCGCAGCATACAAGCTATGACAGTAAGCCATTTATGTTAGTTTAATTAAACCGCGTATGACGTTTGAGATTTAAATTTTTAATAAAAATGTTGGTTGACCAATCACAAACGCTAGCTGGAAAATTGCTGGAAATTGGATTATATTCATAGCATAATCATCAGGCATCAGGACCATCTTTATAGTTCCGTAGCCAAAATTGCAAAAACGGAACCGTTATAGTTTAATCATGTGCGTGTCCGTCTGTCAGTCCATATGTCACAGCCATTTTACTCGGAAACTATAAGAAGTATCTTTATAAAATTTTAAAATTAGGTGTATTTTGTGTGCCGCTAGTAAAATTGCCGGATAAAATATTTTTTAGGGGGGCACTCTATACGGGTAATAATTCGATTTTTTTTTTATTAGATATCAAAATAATGTACATCAATCGATAGGTCTTTAAAAATAAAACTGAGGTTTTATTGATAAATTTTTGATCAAGTGGATATTTTCAGAAATAATCACTCCGATAGTTTAAAAAATTGTGTCTCCCCCTGTAAATTTTAAACCGTAAGTCCAAAGTTATGAAAACAATTCAATGAAATACATCTTTGAATATTCTTTCCAAGAAAATTATTTTCAACATTATTGGTTAAGGAATGTTAGAGTTATCTCCAAAAAACTACGTTTATAGGCAGATACGACCTTGAGATATTTTTTTTAGCTACGGAACCCTCCATTATGCGTGGTCCGACACGCACTTGGCCGGTTTTTTGAGAGCTATTTTTGTACTGAGGATGAACCATATCATTATTATGTATTCTCGTAGTACAAAGCTTTATCATAATGTTGATGTACATATATTATACTGAGAAGCTACACATTTGTGGTTTGTGGGTAAAACATATTTTACATTTTCTAAACCTAAATTACAAAACACGTAAAATTTATTAAAACCTTGTATTTATCGCAAAGTTAATAACTATTATTAGTTTTCAGTCTAGACCGCTAATGGAAATTGCTCGCTACAGAAAGTCCTTTCACCGAAACACCGAAATTCCATATGTTAGTGTTTGGCCACAGACATATATATTGCTACATCGACGCTAAACATAACTTACTTACCTATTGTTTATATGAATCCGTTGACTGAGTTTTAGAACAGAAATATGATATGGTCGTATCCTCTTTTGATATTTGGATATATTTGATTGATTCCGTCACATTCTGTTTCTCAGGTTCTAATTTAAAGACGTTAACATCGGCAATGTTTGAAATCCTAAGACACTACAATGTTTTTTTTACTAAGTACAAAAAAAAACAGCAACATCAATCGAACTTTTAAATGGAGCATCGGTTGATTAAGATATTAAGATTGTTTTTTTATATAATCCATCAATGTTAAGTTGCAGTACTACTAATTCCGCAACTTATGATCTATTTGATTCAGTTTTATATTACTTACTTACTTACTGACTTAATCACCAAAGTAAAAAAGTGGCCACCATTTGCCGATAAATGAAGCAAAAAATATGCAAAATTAAACTATGTGACAAAGCCCAAAAGTAGCGTAATCAGTAGGACTACTTAACACTGAGGGATTAATACAGAAATTGATTCGTTTACTAGGGAATGTAATAAGTCAACACAGTTTTAAATAAGTAAGTATTCAACTTTACTACACGTCCGTAGAGCAGATCCGGCAAAAAGTATGTGTAATTGGGTAATCTATTTAGATACAATATCTGTTGAGCCTTGAAAGTGTAAAATAGTTGAGTGTTAGTATGTACGGTGTATATTAGTAAATATTTTATTAGTTCAGAATTCCTATTGAAGAGACTTTTGAAATTGAAACATATTTTAATAGAAACACTTATATTTGACCTTTCCCCAAATTTAAAATTTATAGAAATTGTAGAAAAGAATAGGACAATAAGAATCCATTGCCGTTATTATAACAAGGTGAATTTCTTATTACAATTACTTCCCCAATCGGGCTCTGCTCCAGATTTGAGTGAGGTGCAATTCGCTGTGCTGTGCCCTACCACACATAGCGAGATGACATACCTCTCTTTTGGGCGTAGTTTAAGGACATACCCGTGTTTTATAATTTCACCATTAACAGTTGTATTTATAACAAAAGAAACTGAAAGAAACTGATGTTAAAATTTATTCTTACTACCTAAACTGTTCTTTCTTTCTTCTTTACAAATTCATTATATATTTACGTACCCAAGCCTTCAATCAAAAATAATTGGCTATTTATTATTAAAAGCTGATGAAAGAAAAGTCCTTCCTTTGATAGTTCTAGTACACCCACGTAGTTATTTGTACTAGAATCATATCGATAAAAAGAGCTATTTTACTCGTACCTATACAGCATAACGAACTAAGTCCACTTCGTAATGAAACCTCTGTGCTAGGTGAACCCATTTCATTGTCTTAAGTGTAGTTAGTTACTTTACCGCAGAAATGTTTGAATGATGAATGAATCATGTATAATCGTTTAAAGATTTTTGTGGTTTAATTTTAGCAAGACACGTAAGTACACTATTAAAGCAGACATGAAAAGTCGTATCGATGCGTTTGAGATGTGGTGTTGGCGCCGGTTTTTACGGATACCTTGGACTGCGATGCGCACTAATCAGTCCATATTAGAGGAGCTACGCATAAAACGCCGGTTGTCGACGACGTGCCAGGACCACATACTCAAATACTTCGGACACCTCTCAAGACGCTCCGCGGATAGCTTGGAGAGAATTATAATGACGGGAAAAGTGGAAGGCACGAGACTTAGAGGCCTTCCCCCTGCAATATGGTGTGCCCAAATTACTGCACCCATGCAATTAAAACTGCACGAAGCCATGTGCGTAGCAAGGGATAGAAGCCTGTGGAGGAACCTGATCTTCAACAGAAAGACATGATGTCACGATCCTCAGCTTTGAGGGAACGACTGATGATGAAGTACACTAAGTACCAGTGGTGGCGCGTCCATAGATAACGATTCCCGTCGCCTTCCCTAATTTTCACGCACCTTAGCAGTTTTCCTATTACAGCTCATGAACAAACTTTAAGCCAAATTAAGGACCGGCTTGCCTAAGAAAAATTTGACCTACCCACAGGTACTACCTATGTATTTTGTTTGTAATTTATTATAAAGCTTAAGAACAGCGACAAATAAACTGTTTGTGATGTTATAGTAGATTGTTCAACAAGGGACTAAAACAAGCCATAATGACACGAGATGCTTAGCCACCCGAGCGTAGCGAGGGTGGATATAGTTCGAGGGTCATTATAAAATAAAAAAAAAAAAAAAATTAACGTTTATTTCAGGCAATCGAAGGCCCATATTTTTGTTAGTAATACAGACTTAGTGGTGGCGCTACTGCGCTAAATTCCCTTTGATATAAAACTTTTTAAAAAAGACTTAGTATTGGCCGCTGCCCGCTTACAATGACAATAGTTCAAATCTTCATTATGGTTGTTTAGTCTCGCGTTAAACACTCTACTTTTCACTTTGAATAAGAGGAAAAAATAACGACATTCTTCACAAAATCTCAATATTTATAATGGCAAAAATTGAAATTATCAATAAAATTTGTCAGGCGGTTTTTTTTGGATTTTTTTTTAATCGAGTTTGTTTAATATTTTCGCACAGTTGTCATTTTGAGGTTATATGCGTGGTCCAAAATTGTCTATGCACAATCACTAAAAAGGGCGGTAATCGTCCATTCATAAACACCGTGAGTGGCTGTTTAGGGGTTTCCAAAGTAAATTAAAAAAAAATGTTTTAGTCCCTAGAGATTAATAAAGAGTTTTAGTCCCGATCTGCAGAGACTAAAGTAACATTTTAAGAGCATGAGAAGTGAAAATACTTTTATGCTAGGGTTGTCACTTTGGCATACATTCAACACGAACGACATCCAGTGGTTTGGAACTGCAAGCTTTTTTGTAGGACTAAAGTGTATGCGTTACAAATAAGTAGGTAAATAACTTAAATATATATGACCCGGAGAAGTCAAGTTCTTATTAATGGTGTGGCCGACTTCTGTTGTGCTTTAAAAGCTCAACTTAGAGAACCTACCTTTCACAAACTCTCTGGAGAGCGTCTTCTTCAGCAGTATCGGTTCGTGGTCCTCCCTCCTCCAAGTGATCTTGGGGGGCGGGTGACCAGTGGCCTTGCAGGTGAGGGTAGCGTTCTCCAACTCCTGGACGGAGACATCTCCTGACGTGTCATCGCTCACGATGTCAGGGGGAACTGTGGACAAATAGCTGCGTTTAGCTGGTTGGAAACAATATAAGCGTGAGTGGAAATAGGTTGATATGGTTTTTGTGTTCAGTCTTGGGTTGATTGGAAATTACATTAGAAACAAATAAATACCTACCATAAAGTCACGTATTAATGTCACATTTAGTGTGACATGTTTCGGAGACCTTAGATCTTTATCTTCAAGTAGGTACTAAGAGAGCTACAAACACATATTGTCACGGACTGGTCAGGAGTTCAACCGTTTTCGATTGTTATTGAAGTGGTGGTATAGGTACATTTAAGACAGTTTGAATGTTATGAAACGATATATTATTTCCGTCAAATCGGTCAATAACTTGGCACTCGTCTAGATACGACGGGTGGATAAAATACATTCTCGTTACCAAGGATGTCGCAACCTCGTAACAGGTTCTACAATTATCAGCTTATTCTTTTAACAATAAACTCGTCAAAGATAATTTACCTCTGATGCTGACTGGGCAAGCCAAAACCTTTTTAATAAACTGTATTCACCGCTAAAGGACTATTTTCCAACGCTGACTGCACATTACCATTCCAAGAATTACCCCAATCCCCTGACGAAAACTTTTGTCTTACCAAAAAAATATGCAACAGATTTTATTCATGCGCAAAGCGGCAAACTTCAGTATTGAAAGAAAAACTCCTACAACGGTACAAAGCAGTTTAACCCCCGCAAAGAGGCTGCCAATTTTTTAATGCATAAACTTTTACACAAAACACACGGGGAAAAGTAAATTTGGGGGAAAAAGTAAATTTCCACAATATTGTTGTGATTTATAGTACCCTAGGCCGGGTACATGGAAACTTTTTTTCTTCAACCGTTTACGTTTGGCCGGGGCGCCATTTGCATTCAAGATTGGGACCTCACATTTCACTTCCCGGCGTTTTGTTGTTTAGTAGGGTGAAACCTGGATAAATGAAATCTGAAGCAAACGGGTATTTTGGATATGATTTATCCAGGTCTGTAATGTTTTGGTCAATTTAGGTAGTTTGCAGTGTGAGGTAGTACTGTAGGTATTTGCTTTGTTTAAAATGAAAATACAGAAAGACATTGTTGTAGGTGATGTAGTTATTTTGTTAGAAAAAAAGCAAGATAAAATAACGTTACGTGTGTGTGTGTGTGTGTGTGTGTGTGTGTGTGTGTGTGTGTGTGTGTGTGTGTGTGTGTGTGTATTTTCGATAAATTAGGCAGCGTTATAATTTCTTAAAGAAATCTTACGAAACGTAAATGCTTAATATCAAAACTGAACCTTTTTTTATAGCACAGCAAGTCGCCAGCATCTTATAACAGAATCTGGGTCCGTTCGAAAACTAACTCTTCCGAGTTAAGTAATTTTGTAGCCCTGGAGCGATATTCCAACTTTAAAATTTAGATATTTTACGGATTTGTTATGTACATATGATATTATTTTGCCAGAAATACACAGCTAACTAAATTTATCGTGATTTTGACAATATCATTTAATGTATTGTATTAACTTTAAACAATTTAACATAAACTTGATAACAAGAAATGGATGAATAAGTCAAACATCATTTACTACATGTCCATCTGTTCAATGTCAATGAAATTAAAACTCTACACATCATGATTGGTTCCAATTGGATTTTATTTGGGTAAGTCCTTATTGTACTTATGTACCTATACCCATAGTCTTTTTTGTCTGCCAATAAATTTTACATATCCAGAAAATATGTTAGCTTTTATATAATATGCCCCCTGCTGAGCACAGGCCTCCTCTCATGCAATTGAGAGACTGGTCTATAGTCCCCACGCTGCAGGCCCAAAGCGAGCTGGGCACTTCACATACACCTCTGGATTTCTTCACGAACGTATGCAGGTTTCCTCAAGACGCTTTCCTTCACCGGAAAGCGATTGGTAAACACGACTATCAAATGACATTTCGTACGTAAGTTCCGAAAAAACTTACAAGCCGGGGTTTAAACCGATAGGGATTGATAGTCGGACATCTTATCTCCAGCCTACCAACGCTTTAAACATTTTTTGAATGATTGCAGCACCACTAGCACATTCTGCGTGTTTATCTCACTTAAAATCAAGTCAATACCAAACTATATTCTCCGAACAAGCCTCCGGGTTCGTTCGAAAACTAACTCCGGCGAGTTTAGTAATTTCGTAGTCCTGCCGACATTTGCATGGCGCGGCCCTCGATTTCTTTTTCAATTTCGAACTTGTTCGGTTCTTTATTGAGCCAGGGTGTCACTCGGTGCGACAAGCGAGTTGGGAGTTTGCAATGTTCAGAACGGAAAAGGTTTTATTGGACGTTTAGCGATAGTTTGTTTGCGGGGCGAACGATAGTCATAGTTCGGTGTTTTGGTTGCAAATTGCCGTTAAAATTACTCAAAGAGTACATCTGATTGTCTGCCAAATTAGACCAGCTTGACAGAACTGGTTTCCCACGAGGAGCTATTGACTTATGATTTGTAGGGTTTAGCTATTTGGCACATCTAGATGCAATAATAACATACTATTTTAGTTGTTAGGCCGACAATAGTTGTGTTGTTTTGTGCGACTGGTCGAGCTAAAGTCATGAGTATGTATGCTTGGAATTAGGTGGCCAAAATGTTTACATATAGAATTTAGTCCGTCCAAAGTTAACTAACATTCTTCGTTCGTGTTATTTTGGTGGAAAATTACTTAATTGCACAATACAAGAAGGTACAAATGGCGGACTAACGCCTTAAGGCATTCTCTACCAGTCAATAAATCAACCAGTCAGTCAATTATATGCTCAAGGCAAATGAAAACAGATCACTTCGGCTTTGTAAGTGGCGAAACCAAGAGCCAGCGATAAACATGTTTTTTTATTGTTATTAAAAAGATATGGAAGATAAAAATGGCAGTTTCGCTTTTTGGCGTTGCGAAATCTAAGCTTGCTCTGATTCTAATACCCAAAACCCTTTTATTGTATAGTAGTTATTTCCTAGAACCCGTAGGTATTAGACATTTACTCGGAAGTAGGTAATACCCTTATCCTCTTTTATATCCTCGATTAAACATATTTTGCCGAAGAGAAAATAAAATAAAGTAATCGGAAAAGTTTTCCGGACCACAGGATAGCACAAGTTTTATCATATAAAGTACTTTATATCGGACATGAAAACTTTTACTATTCTGGTTGTAGGGGAGTATTGTTACGGATACCTTTTATGGTTCTAAAACTTATGGAAGGAACTTTTCTGTTTAACTAGAACAGGGGTTCGAAATCGTTTGTGTCGCGCGCAAGTCATTTTTATACTGAACGGTATTATTTGCCTGCCCAGTACTATCTTCAACACTGTTAACTGCCCATCGGTAGACCTTATGGCTTTGGTAATAAGGTCCACCGATGTAGTTAAGAGTATTGCTCTTTATATGAGTAAGATAAAATATTTTTAGGTAAGTTACATTCATTAGGTGTATATTTTTTTGTGGATCTCAAAAAGCTATCTATCCAGTATTCATATATAAAATTAAGAGCATCTACGTAGGTAAGTACGTACGAGTATAGATATTTCAGTTATTTTTGTCAGAAACTTTATTAAATATCAACGAATGTGGCTATTTAGATTTAACAAAACTGACTAACTGTATACCTAATAGGTTATCATTACGCAGTTGAAGTCCATAACCTTACTAGATGTATTCAAGCCTATTTCGTGTGCAGTGCATATAAATATTTTAACATTATAATTTAAGCTATAAACAATTAAACACAAACCAACAGATAAGTGCCTAACAGAGAAGAGACACAAACACACACACAGACACAATAAAGACACACAGACACACAACACACAACACAACACACAGACAGAGTAACAGAGAGAGTGCCTAAGAGTTCATCGTATAATTAATAGTACTTACAATAAATGCCGCTTTTAGTACTAAAATATATAATTTGGATACATTGGAAATTGTATGTATTAAACATATATGACAAGTTTAATTAGCAACCAACAATGTGGAACCATTATACCCATGCTTATGCATGAACCACCGAGATGGAAAAATAATTTTAACACCGAACGCGCACATCCAATTTTCTTTTAAATCTTTCCAACGAGGCATTGATCTCTTTGATACTTCATGTCAACATGATCCCTATGCGTGCCAACTGCCAATCAAAAATGGCTGCCAACCCCTTTGATCCTCGATCCATAGATCAACGTTTTATTTAGGTATATTTGAAAATGCCGCGAGGATCAAGCGTCAATCCATCATGCGGGATTTGCCCTGAGTTTTAAATTACCCCTCTATTGACACTTAAGTGTTGAAATGTGGATTGATCTCGCTTCAACGTGGTTGTAAATGGGGTGAGAAAAGACACGCTTTAAGCTCGTTTTTGTATATTAATGGATGAAAACATGTACCTAAAAATATAGGGAAAAACAAAAATGTGATTGGTTCAAACCAGACAAATAAGGTGCACGAGCCCGCGGCTTATCATGTTGGAATCACATTAGTATCTTCGCGGGGATTCCATATTACTTTTACGTCCATGGTTGAAACATAATCGAACACGTAAATTGATGATGTCAAATCTTATTTCGAGTAAAATTACACTTGAAAACTACATTAGCTTCGTTCGTGGGAACTTCGTTAGCCCCTCAGTTACTTTGGGTATCTCTAGCTACCAGCCGTCACCATTATTAGTATTACCTAGGCAATATAGTGCACTGAAAAGCAAGCGAGTGGGTAAGAACTTTTAAATGATCCCCTTTTAATCAGATCTCGCTTCAACGTGGTTTTTAATGGGGTGAGAAAAGACGTGCTTTAAGCTCGTTTTTGTATATTAATGGATGAAACCATGTACCTAAAAAATATACGGGAAGACAAAAATGTGATTGGTTCAAACCAGGCAAATTAGTGTATGTGCACGAGACCGCGGCTTATCATGGAATCACAGTATTATCTTCGCGGGAAGCCCCTATATTTTCAGAACACGTAAATTGGTGATATGAAATATGATATCAAATCTTATTTCGAGTTAAATTTAACTTGAAAACTACATTAGCTTCATCCTTATGAACTTCACAAAAGATCCCTTAAAAAGGGATTATTTAAAAGTGGGAAAATTTCAAATTTCAAAATACCTTCAGCGGTTAAGACGTTGTCTTAGTACCATCACTTCTTTATATTTTCATGTAGGTTAACATATCTTTGATACTTCACTTCTTGCGACGTAGTAATATCTAGGGGACTGAATATTTAAGTGTAGCTCATTTAACTTGCACAAATGTGCAGAAAGTGTGCCTTTACTCGGAATGAAAGTGTCTGCATATAATTACTACGTCCATAGTAAATTACACGTGGAGATGGAAGGAGTTACCCAAAAGACAGATCCAAATTCTGTGCTGATGTGGTACTGGAAAAATCGCCCAATTTTTTATCAATCTTTAGTTACTTATTTTTGCGTGAAATAAATTAATATTCACATAAAAAAGTTATTTACATACTATCGAATTTGTACTTCAAAATATTATGAACATTTAAGTATTTCAATTTAGGCACTTAATTATAAATGTCAGACGAAAACTATTACCGCTTATACAGGGTGTAACAATAATACTGGTGATCCGTTTAAGGGCATAATTGGTATCGTATTTCAAGTAAGAAAAATTAGGAGAAAAATTTTTTTGACGCCAAAAAAATATTTTTTGTATGGGACACGTCGTCACAGCTGGCCAACCTTCCACAGAAAGGCAAAATTTTTTTTCGCGAAAAAAATTTTTTTTCTTACTTTTTCACCAGGTCATCAGTCCACCTTGTAGGGGGCCTACCAGCTCTTCGCCTTCCGGTGTATGGTCGCCATTCGAGAACCTTAGTGCCCCAACGGCCATCGGTTCTCCGTGCAATGTGCCCTGCCCATTGCCACTTAAGTTTAGCGATCCGACCTGGTGAAGGTCGCTGGAGTCCGCTGGATGCGGGTGGCACAGGACCGGTCATTGTGGCGTTCAGTGGGGGAGGCCTATGTCCAGCAGTGGACGTCTTTCGGCTGAAATGATGATGATGATGATGACTTTTTCATAATTATAATACGATACCAATTGTGCCCTTAAAAGTATCACCAGTATTTTTGTTACACCTTGTATTGACCAAGACTAGAAGTAAAGACTGTACAGTCGACGTCAAAGATATCGTTACGGACAAAGTTACAAAAATATGTTTATACGACTTTATTGTCTTAGCCATAAAGTCGCGTAAACATATTTTTGTAACTTTGTCCTTAACGATATCTTTGACGTCGACTGTACAAGCAATTGCAAAATAAAAGCTACGGCGTTATAAAACACTCCTGTACGTGCTGCAATTCTCATTGCGCTGACTAGCAATTTATTGCTACAGTTAAGATGAGTTCTAATGGCCACGTTGAGCTAAATTGAGTTTTCTAGCCGTTCTGAGCGTTAGAAGCAAGCTGCTAGCTCAATTTGCCGAAGTGTAAAGTATAATCACCACTACCACTAGCAAGTGTACGACCAACTGCTGGACATTAAGTGTACAATCCCAAGGGGTTATATTAATACCGTGAAACTCGCTTAAGACGATTTTGAAGTCAATCATAAATGTGACTTAAACGGCAAAGCGTATTATGTGGGATAGACTTTGCGGGATCTCATCTCAAGTTGCACTGACATAAAATGGCATATATACGAGCAATCGTTTTAAGTAAGTGGGTTCTGCTGTAATTCGTACGACAGTAGGCCAATCAGGCTCGAGGACTACCTATATTGTTCTTCCTCCTAGCGTTTATCCCGGCTTGGGGTCCGCTTGACCACCTAATCCCATGAATTGGCGTAGACACTAGTTTTTACGAAAGCGACTGCCATCTGACCTTCCAACCCCGAGGGGATTAGGTCCTTTTTGGGATTAGGTCCGGTTTCCTTACGATGTTTTCCTTCACCGAAAAGCGACTGGTAAATATCAAATGATATTCCGTACATAAGTTCCGAAAAACTCAGTGGTACGAGCCGGGGTTTGAACCCGAGACCTCCGGATTGAAAGTTGGACGTCTTACCGCAAGGCTACCAGCGCTTCTACTACCTATATTGTTAGTTTTTACAATACCTTTTTTCTACGATCGTAAAGATGTTTTAATTGTATTTATATAATTAGGTAGTCCTTATTATGAAATTAGAATAACTACGTTTTACGTTATACAAGCTTGTATTAAAAAAAAAAGATAAAAGATATTTATTCTTCAATTTAGGCACATTACAATGCACTTATGAACGTCAGAGAGAAAAAGAAACTACCACCGGTTCTAACCCTACACCTCTTACCCGAGAAGTATTACTTATTACCGGCAAGAAACTCGGCGGGACTTATTTTTTCAAAACAGTAATACTAATACATTAAAGATACTATATATACAATAATGCGTAGTTCTTCAAGAAGTCATATCAAAACAGCTTGATAGACAGACATGTACCTGCCTATTGTGTAATTAAAATGAAAAATAAAAATAAAATCCAAATCTGACTGCTTCTCAATTACATTTGATATTCTTTCTTACTTGAACTGTGTCCTCTAAATGTTAGATGATTTTATAGATTCTGGTGGCAGTAATATGCCAGGATCAATATTCCGACTGACTTACTTCACTGTCTAAGTAACCTAAAATGGATCGTGGCCTCCGACACAAGAGAACGCCCTATTCTTCACCACTTCCAGTATAAAAATGCAATCTTATTCTGATATTGATTTGATACCACGCACAATCAGAAGTGCAAGAATTGCGTGTAGTTTCTAATCAAAATCAAATTCCTAAAAATTGAATGCCGCTGCTCCAAATTTGATCATTATGTGGACAGGTCATTGCGATTAACAGCGCCTACGCATCAAACGCTTATCGCCAAATTGTCCTTAATCCTGAGTAGTAACTTAATCCCACTTGTCTTGTCTTAAATAGGCTGAGCCCCTGTCTGAGTAATCGCCGTGTGGCTTCTGAAGAAGTAGACCAACCTTTTAGTACGTTGCTTTTATAGATACTAATTTGTTGCTTTTAAAAATATCGTAATTAATAGTTACTTGTGCATCAAGAGAGGAAAGTTGGTTTTTCTTGAGAGTGTTGATTTTGAGTCCCGAACAAGCGAAAGGTTCTATAATTGAATCACGAACGAAGCGAGTGATTCTAAGTTAGAATCTTGAGCGTAGCGAAGAACTCAAAAACACGAGATGTAAAATAACTTTACTCTCGTGTGACACATACAACTTTTCACCTCAGCAGTGAGAACATATCAAAGGTTTAAAGAATTCAACATCAAGTTAACCACATTTATTTTCACCTCAGTAACTCGAACAAGCCTCCTTCCTCGCGAAAAAACTTTCCTCACTCCAGGGAATTCATCACTCCCTGGAGGTAGGGTTTGCAATCCGGATCCGAAATGTATGAAATTATCCGGATCTGGATCCGGATCCACGGATCTTTCCATACATTTCAGATCCGTCGTGCAAACAGGCCGTGCACGTGCAAACAGGACGTGCGCGTGCAAACAGGCCGTGCACGTGCAAACAGGACGTGCAGGGTAGGCCCTGGAGTGAGGAAAGTTTCAGTCGCACTTTCGTTACTGTTTTTTCGCAGGGAAGTAGGCTTGTTCGAGCTGCTGAGGTGAAAAAGT
Source organism: Pammene fasciana (assembly GCA_911728535.1). Taxonomy (NCBI): domain Eukaryota; kingdom Metazoa; phylum Arthropoda; class Insecta; order Lepidoptera; family Tortricidae; genus Pammene; species Pammene fasciana. Next base: position 14,705,251 of record OU452288.1, read on the forward strand.
ACATTGTTAAACGAGTGATGAACTGCACTTATTCCTGGCGAGAATAATTCGAGTGAAATGGGTTTTTCACCCAAGTTGAACACTACTTTAAGTAGGTACCTACGGAAGATCCATTTAGAAAATCCTCACTATGTTTTAATGAAACCTTAAAAAACAAAAACTAATATTAATTAATTGTTGTTATAAGCAGAAACGTCTGCAAACGATATTTCAATTTTATAATTGAAAGGAAAAATGGAAAAATTCACCGCGTCGAGCAAGACTCGAACTTGCGACCTCTCGGAACACCGGTCCGATCGCACTGCCAACTGTGCTATCGACGCTTACTCAACCCCGGTGAATCTTTCCATCTGTTACTCCTTTTTGCTTACGTCAGAGGGAGACGTGTAGCGACATCTACCGTAAGTGCATATATACACATTAACGGCACCGAAGTTCCAAGTCATATTGGAATAACATCGATAACAATGCGCTAACCCGTACTAATTAATTGTTGTTATAAGCAGAAACGTCTGCAAACGATATTTCAATTTTATAATTGAAAGGAAAAATGGAAAAAAAATTCAAAATTAAAAAATTAAATTAAATTAAATTTTTTTTTTGCCGTTAATGTGTATATATGCACTTACGGTAGATGTCGCTACACGTCTCCCTCTGACGTAAGCAAAAAGGAGTAACAGATGGAAAGATTCGCCGGGGTTGAGTAAGCGTCGATAGCACAGTTGGCAGTGCGATCGGACCGGTGTTCCGAGAGGTCGCAAGTTCGAGTCTTGCTCGACGCGGTGAATTTTTTCCATTTTTCCTTTCAATTATAAAACTAATATTAAGATTAATTATCTAATAGTACTTATATAAATATTGTACTGACTACTCTTATTAGTAATGTTGTGTTATTAAACGTAAGTATTTCAGAAGTACCATTTAGCAATTTGAGACCGGCTTTTTATGCTCCACAAATGACTAAACATCAAATATTTTTTCTAATATTATCATCATTTTGTAAGACAGAAATGTTTTGCTAATATGATTGGTTCTTTAAGATTATTAGGTTTTTCCTAATAATACTGTCGAAAGAGGATTTTCCCAAGTTTGTTATTTCTTTAATAATGTTGAAGGAATGTGACTCAATAAACAACGAATTTATATAATATTTATTTCAGCGTATTTTATCTGGAGGTCGGCTATTGGAAGCTTGTTATTTAAGTAAGTCTCTCTATTAGCTTTAATACTTCGTACTAATAATTTCTCGGATATTATTGTTACATAAAAAAGTAACGTATAAAATACAGTAGGTACTTTAATAAAATTTACAATGATCGAGTTTTTGTCAAACTTTTTTTTCTATGGGTAAGGCCTAGTTTCCCCCTGGGTTGGAATGTCAGATGGCAGTCGCTTTCGTTAAAACTAGTGCCTAAGTCAGTTCAAGGGATTGCCAAGCGGATTCCAGGTTCAATTGAGTCGTGGCAAAAGCCGGGACAAACGCTAGAAGGATGATGATCTTAAGGCTCCACTGAGACAGGATTTATTGAAATTCAACCCCAAGGAGTGAAAATGGGGTTCAAAGTTTTATTGACTTCTACACGCAGGCTAATTCAATATACACTATAACTTGTTTTCATTCTTTAGTACGGTTAAGATACTTATATATTTATGCCCCAGCTATTATGCGTTATTTACCACCTGAGGCCTTAAGGGTGAGCGCTCACTTATGAAATTTGTGAAAAAAAATGTAACAAATTATATTCTAAACTGATACCTGCGATAAAAATTCAAAAAGGAAAGGCGCAGAAAAATCTCTAACAATATTATTTGCAGAGCCGCAAGATCGTGTTACATATTTTTAAGGCCTTCGTTCCGAATATATATTATTATTACCTACTCGTGAATTACAGTTACAGTGTAATAGCTAGAATCAGACAGTAAAGTGACGTTTACGTATGCGTATACCACGTTTCGGTATCATACGGCACATACTGTTGAATTGCGATGCATCTCGAGCTTATGCGAGCCTTCGCACCTTTTACTTGCTCGGTTTACTTTCTTACCAGCCTCTTAATTCTTAAAAAAATCTAAATGCGCCTTAAGTGTGTCAAGTCCCTAATACTTAACTGAGCCCTTTAACAAAAGTGGCACTTACTTCGGGCCTAAAATATGGAGTATAATGAGCACTTATGAGTAAAACATGTTCCACTCGTGTGTTGTTTGTCTGTTTTTAGGTATTTCTAAATATAGGGGGGAAACAATCATCAATAAATGGCCAAGCTATTTTCGGCAAGGCTACTTGGAGGACGTTAGGATATTTCCAATCGATGGTCCGATTCCGACATTCAGCTGTATTGAACACAAAAAAACCACATTAACATTGCAATGAGTTTCATTAACAATAAACCTTATTACATCGGATTAAGGTTCACCAGTATTCAGTAATGCTGGTGTACATGGAAGCTTCAAATTATGATAGCACAACGTCCACATTGCATTTTACGACTGAATGTGTAAATAAGCCGATGTTTAACACAACACAAAAACTGTCAACAATAAACCGCTGGATTGTGCAAAGTAAACGGACTAGTGATGTGATGACCGGGAATTCCCTGTGGTTGCACGGAGAAAAAAATCTAGTAAATTCTGGGACAATTGCTTCATCATCATCACATCACATCAAATAGTAATATCGGTTACAAAAATCTGTTGTACTAATCGTTCTGATAGTATAGTTCTAATTTTTTTCCGTGCGAGATGTTTATTCAAGCGGGACATAAAATAGTTTCTTCGTTTATAATCAAATGTACGTTTTCAAATAAGTTTTTAGCAGGAGTAGAACGTTACACACTGGTTGAAATTCACAAAATCATTTAATTTATCATGCACATCAAAGCTATGATTAGTTATATTCACAAAGCAAATTTTCATTTGTTATTATTTTATTTACTTGTAGGTTAACTGAAGAACAATTAAATTATTTTTAATAAATATTTTGGTTAAGGCGTCCGCTGCGAATGCAGAACACGCTGCACGCTGGTTCTATCCCAGCCTTGGGCACCGGAGGCCTAGATCACTTTTTCCTTTGTACCTATATGACATCTGTAAAAGTTTATAATTTACTTGTTTAATTCTTAATTCTAAAGAAATAGTCAGTACAAACATAATTCATATAAATATGTAAGTACAAAAATGTATCATTTTAAACAAAAATCAAATAATTAACTTATAAGCTCGATTTAAAACGAAATCTTCCTTTTTGCTTCTATTTAGTGGCATAATAAAATAAACCTATAACTCCCACGGGAGTAAAATGCGATTTATCTCCCTCTTTTCTTGCATGAAATAGCACGCTTTTTTAATTTATTACTAGAGATGGGCCGACTAGTCGCCGACTAGTCGGGAAAGCCGACTATTCGGCATCATTTGTAGTCGGCGATTAGTCGGCGACTAGTCGGCAAAAAATGCCGAATATTCGGCACTTTAATACCTACAGGAAAATAAGAACTTGGCGGAGGTACCAACCCTTTTCTTAGTTATGAATATCTAAATCTTATTATAGTGTCTGTCTTCCTTTTGCCTTCAAACATGCCAGCGTTGGTCATGAACGCGTGATAGACAATGGCACGGCGGACGAAGTGAAACGAGCGTTTTCGATTGCACCCGAACTTAGCTAAAACCTACGATCGGCATTGCCGATTAGTCGGCCGATTAATCGGCAATTTGAAAACCGATTAGTCGGCCGATTGTATAGTCGGCAAAAACCCTAGTCGGCCCATCTCTATTTATTACCAAGAAAATTTTAACTGTTACAATATGTTATAGCCTCGCCAAACTGTTTAACAATGAGTTAGTATCTACCAAACTACTACTTGATAAATAAACAAGTGTGAGGAAAAAAAATCTGAGCCGGGATTCCCGGAATTCCAACATCACTACTTTGTGCCACTGCGAGTTGGCAATCAAATTCTCATCAGGACAATAAAGGCCGGTTTACACTTTCCTGGTTTTACATTTTGGTTTTAACCCTCCAGTGTATAAACTGGAAGTGGGCAATCGAGTTATTTTTGTTGGCAGTTTTGTGGGCCGACAGTGGAAAGTTACCACACTGAATTCTCGTCATATTGGAAAATTGTTGAGAGATTTTTACGATACGAAACTCTCCATTCTAGTATAAAATCTATTCTTATATTTACAATTTGAGAATTTAATGTTTTGAATTTGTATTGCAACCCTGAATCTTATTTGAGGCATTAAATATAAAAAACTACTGCTTGATGTACTGATGGAACTCACACGATTTTCACTATTATTTTGACAAAAACGGGACTTAATCGCGTATACTTACTTTTGTTAATTTCCTGACGTTTCGAGCGTGTCGTAACGCTCGTGGTCGTAGGCAGACTCGCTACTATTTGATCATTATTGGAATTAAGTAGATTGGCAAACATTAAGGTCGTTGAAAGTTGATGCCACATCGCCAGTTGCCACCGAAATGACTCTAAACGACTTATAAGGCGAATTGATGTAAATCATATTTTTTCGTCTTATCGTAACTAGAAAAGCAGATAATTAAAATTAAAAAGCCGCCGCCGCAGATAAATAAAATAAAAAAGCTCAGGTCCCCGGAAGACGCTGGATGCAAGTCGCTTCCGACCGATACTTATGGAGGTCCAAAGGAGAGGCCTATGTTCAGCAGTGGACGTCTTATGGCTGAGATGATGAAAATTTAAAAAAAAACTTTATAAGTGACTTAGAGGGCTCATCTTCGGCATTCCCACTTGAAGCTATAAAAGATAACCAAAGGTTAACAATTTGAAAAACTTCGTCACAGAACTGAGGGGAAGTATCGATCAGTGCCCCAGAAATCAAAGTAGGAAATAAAAGGGGTGCGGTAGACATTGCCGTACCAACGTGTCTAGGGGTTGGGGTTAGCATTTAACTAATTTGATACGGTGACATCGGGGGCGTCATTAATTAATTAGTAAAGATAAGACTTGATTAAAGAATAAGGAAGACTACAGTTGTATAGTGGCTCGGTTTTGTTTTTATAAGACACAAAATATGAGAAGCGCTGGTAGATTTGTGGCATAGACTTAAAGATATCATAGACGGCCATAGTCTAAGAACTTTTTGAGGCTTCAAGTCAATTGCGCCCGCTACTAGTGTACTACTAGTAGGCTATTTGTTACTAGGTGGAGTAGCAGTACAGGTGAGATTTCCTTTTACATTTTCGGTATCTTTACGGGGCTTTCGGACAGAGGGCGCAATTGAATTGAGCTTCAAAAAGTTCTTAAGCTGTGCTGTTCTACTATATAAGTTACTATATGCTTGTGGTAAGACGCCCGACTTTCAATCCGGATCTGGATGTCTCGGGTTCCAACCCCGGCTCGTACTATTGAGTTTTTCGGAACTTATGTACGGAATATAATTTGATATTTACCGGTCGAAAAAAAAGAAATCATTTTAAAAGCAATACAAAATGAAATAAATGGCTTGTAAAATGTTTCTTAGCAATGTTAATATGAAACCAGTGTTTAAATTATTTTTTATTTAAAAATAGACGTCACTAATTACAGTTTCTAAACTTCTAACTTTACTATTTTAAATTACTGGCCTCACAGTTTTATAATAACTAAGGTGCGTCTACTTCGACAGTATATTTTCTGAACGTAGGTAGTATATACAGGGTGTAACAAAAATACTGATCTGTTTAATGGCTTAATTGGTATCGTATTGCGAGTAAGAAAAATAGGAGAAAAATTTTTTGGACGCGAAATTTTTTTTTGTATGGGGCATGTCGTCACAGCTGGCCAACCCTCATACAAAATCAAAATTTTTTTAGCGAGAATTTTAGAATACGATACCAATTATGCTGTTAAAAGGATCACCAGTATTTTTGTTACACCTTCTATGTACTACAAACCTACATACTTCACTTATTTATGTAGGTACACTAGGTAGGTACCTATAATAAGTAAGTGAAGCATGTAGTTTTGAAGAAATTGTTTGCTTGAATTGTTTCCAATATCCCTTGAAATTAAACATTAAGTACCGCCTTTTGTACTAGTTTGCTCTGCCTTTAATGTATAATACTGTATAAAGGTCAAAAATAATTAATGATTAATTTGAGTCTTAATAGATTTATTTATTTCAAGGGCGTTCAACATATCGGCGCGTTCATAGAAGTTACTTTTATTTAAGACACATTTTGGCATTTTCTTGGCAACGGAAAAACTACTTTTTAATCAATGCATGTTATGAAATATCTAGAAAATTAAATCAATAACAGAAAAAAATAACCTTAGGATTATCATGCATTTAGCAAAATGAAATACCGGTTTAACCCTCGTTGTATCTATTTAAGTGCTTGTCTAGGTGTCCGTCCCATTTCAACACTTTTATCGACTTATTTATGTACATACATACATCGATCTGTTTACTTTAATACAAATAAGTCCGGTTATTTGCATGTCAAGTGCTCGAGTGACTGCAAATATCAAGAAATGTGGTCGCATAGACTGAAATATGTTACTGTTCTTATTTGCTTTCCTTTTTACAAACAAAGGTTCAAGAGTTAGGTAAAAGTACTCGTCATACTATCGTATCGAAATGTAAGGCGTTTAAAAACGAATCTTTGTTTCCATAGCCTCATAAGTCCCTACGTTCTTATACAAGTACAAATTGAAAATCGAGTTTTGTACTAAGTGTTTCAGAGGTAAAAAACGAATGTGGTCGCAGGTGCTGATACACATTTACTGTTCTTATTTGCTAACAAAGATTCAAGAGAGAGTAAAAGTACTCGTTTTGCTTGCGTATCGAAATATAAGGCGTTAAAAATGATTTTTTGTTTCCATAGCCTTATGAAAATCGAATTTGGAACTAAGTATTATAGAGAAATGTGGTCGCATGAGCTAATGCACGTTGAATGTTACGTTGTACTCACGAGGCTATGGAAACAAAAAAAATCGTTTTTAAACGTCTTACATTTCGATACGCTAGTAGTAGTAAGTAGTAAGAGTACTTTCACCTAACTCTTGACCTTTGTTTGTAGAATGGAAAACAAATACGAACAGTAAACGTGTAGTAGCTTATGACTTGTATTATGCGACAGCTTATTTGCTTTCCAGTGTACAAACAAAAGTTCAAAAGGTAGATAAAAGTACCTACTCATCATACTCGTGTATCGATGTTTTTCTTCTATTTTTTCTTGATCACTAGTATTTTTGCTACACCCTGTAGAGATAAAAGACAAATTTTATGTGGTCGCATAAGCTGATACACGTTTAACGTTCTTATTTGCTTTCCAGTGTACAAACAAAAGTTCAAAAGGTAGATAAAAGTAGGTACCTACTCGTCATACTCGTGTATCGATGAGTAAAGTATTGAAAAAGGAACTTTAGGGACTTTCAACTTATAGCCTCGTGAGTCCCCAGGTACTTGTATAAGTACAAATTAAATATTGAGTTATGAACTAAGTATTATTGAGATAAAATAACGTGCCAAATGTAGAAATGCTAGTTGCCCCTGGGACTTGCGAGAATAGACATATTATTTAGTATTAAGTATCCTAAATGAAGGTCATTTATTTTTAATCACTAAGACGCAAAATAAAACTAAAAGGCGCTTAGAACAATCTATGTTGAAATATAATTGGCCACTGTCCCAAAGTAAAATTGGTGTTGTAGCAGTTATGAATTAGAACTTACGAGAATACATTGTAAAAATCAGATTATACATATTTTAGCAAAAAAGAAAGATATTTTCTGTCTTCTATAAGTAATACTTATTTATTTTAATGCCACCAAATTAAATATTATTAGGGATAGAAACGCTTTTAATTATTTTCTATCTATACTATCCCCCATTTAGGTGATGAAAGCATTTTACTACAGTTATAGGGTAGACTGAGACAAATCAGGCCGTAGGGCGACACGGTTCAAGTTTTAAAAAAATTAGATACCATCTGTAACATCACGGGTGGCCAGTAGCCAAAGACAGTCAATCAGCCTCCCGCGTTGCGTTTGGCCTTACTACCCGCGCGCCGCGGTAACAGCTGCCATGACATGATAAAAATGCTTGATACATATCGCCCTGCGATTCGATTCGCTTCTACCCTAATTGTACACAAACAAAGTCACAGGCACAAGTATTTGCCAAAGCAAGACACAAAAAAAAACTAAGTTAATACATGGGAATGCCTTGAATATAAATTAACTTGCGCTACATAATTTTCCTGCACTGTAAGATTCCCTTTGCTTTCTTTGTCTTTTAGCAGAAACGACGGAACTTCTAATTGGATTAGCCCGGAATCGCCACTGTCTTTAGGTGAACTCGATTTAGTGCAAATTAAGGTTTCCTACTTCTTATACCTAGGTAATAAAGTTACACCTTGTTATGTACTATATAATAAATATAATAATTAGACTTTGCGGCAAGAAGACTTGCAAGTGTCGGGCGGCGTGGCACTAACGGCGGTATATTTTCGTTTCATGCATTGATTTGAATTTCATTCTTTAGGTTTAAGAAGAGCTAAACCCGAGTATACGAGTGAATGATTGTTAAATTCAAAATTAAAAAAATTCAAAATATATTTATTTCATATTGTATTGGTTTAACAATGGCAATACAGTGATCCCCACACTAGGCTGAGCCTGTGACGTGGGGATCTTAACGAAATACATGAACATTAAATCTAAACTTAAAACTAAGAATTTTGATTAAATGACCGAGAAACTATCTACTTAAGTACAAAAAGTCGGTTAAAATGGTCTTAGTAAGTTATAAGTAAGCGGTGTTTAAGTAAAGTTAAGTATGTGTGTTTTTAATGTTTGTATGTATGTATGAATTACTTATTGACTTATAGATTTGATTCTTTTACAGTTTAAAGAAACCTATTCTTTATATACTTTAATGCAAGCTCATATTTCTTTTTGTCAACTTATACTAGTAGGTTTCATCCACATTTCAAGAGTTCTTAAATCTTAATATACAAATGTGAAAATATATGCCATAAATATAAAAAAATCTACTCATGCTCAAAAGATTGCAAACCTGAGTATTTGATATTAATCTCAACTGAATAACTTCTCGCTTCTGTGATATTAGCCAAGAGCAGAGGCACTACCTTAAAAGTATCACTAAGTCTTTCAGTATCAAGTATTTATTCTCTTGACTTCCTCAAAATACTACCTACCTCAAAATTATCATTTAGATTTAGAATCACTGACTAGTGATCCTTTTGAGGTACTTTAAATATGATAATGCACGGATATGATGAGACGGGGGTTGGGGCGTACCGCCAGCATGGAAGCCTGTAATCCATGGCCAGAACATTAGTGTGTGCTGTGATAGTTTAGTGGACACAGTGAGTGTGGTTTGTTTATCGTCGCTCATGTCGGATGAACCAAATACGCTGCAAAACACGTTAGCAGCGCCGGCGCAAGATCACCGTCAATAAACTTTGTCAGAGCGCGCGAAACGCGCCGCGATCCGCGCCGGACGCAAGTCGGCCGTCGGCAACGCGACGTGCAGCAGTACCTACGCGACGAGCCGGTTCAAGTAGCACTACTAGTGCTTGAAGATGGAGACCTAGGTTCTCCGAAACATGTCGCGAGACGTGACTAAAGTGCCGTGAGTGTAACCGTGTTATTTTATAATGATAATGCACTTACCAAAGACATCTATACACCCGATCTGCCACTTCATGCTGGGCTGCGTATTGATCTGGCACATGTAGCAGCCACGGTCTTCCGCCCTGAGTGGCCGGATCCGCAGCTGCCAAGTCCGAGGGGAATCCCGGCTGACGGAGTACCTGGCACCGAGAACTGCTCGGTCGTGCATGGTCAGGACTGTCTGGTCTTCCGCTCTGAGCCAGCCCACCTGTAGACAAAACAGGAGATTAGGAAACCTTAATACTTGATACTAATAATACCCAAAATTCTTTATTAAGTACCTATAATTTGTTATTAAATTGTTATTAATGTTATTATCCATGCATGCTGCATGCTTAGCCGTAAGAAATATAGTTTTTAGGATTATATAATATTTGCATGCCCACTAGCAGGCTGAATACACTGTACATAAAATGTAATTAAAATCCACCTGACTGTATTCGAGCAAATAAATCATTTGATTTTGATTTTGATTTTGATTTTGAAAATTCGTCTTCTTTGAAAAAAAGACTGCTTTTAAATTTGGAATGTACCTACCTAAGTATATTCTTCAAATGCCATGGAGGATTTCCGCTACAGGATTTTTGGAAAATATTGTAAGTTTTTAACGTCTTTTACGTAAACAAAGCGGAGCATAAACTTATTGCTAAAATACAAAAAATCCGATCCCGAATCCCGGGAATCGAATCCGATATTCGAACGAGCGGAGCGTAAGCGAAGCGAGTTCTTACAAACAACTTCTGGCTACTGGGACGTCTCGGTATTTCGATGGCTTTTTGATTTTGAGAGTTTGTTCGACGATAAATTGAGTAGCGTTTTCTTGATCTTTATGAAATTTGTTGAGGTTGTAGCAGAGATATATATTATTTAAAAGTTCGTATATAAAGTGGGTTGATCAAGGGGTTATGGAGCTAGAAGGCGCGAAAAAATCATCACACGGGTCTTGTTATATTGGTCAGCTTATTTGCAAGTTAATCGTGAGTTCTCAATTTGAGGCGGACTACTAGGTTATCAACATTATCATATAAGATTTAAAATATAATAATGAACTAAATTTCTACATCCCCATTTAAGCAATAATTTCCATATTAAATTATAATTTACACTTCCATTCCACTGTTTCTGTCTTAATATATCTAGTTTCGTTTCTTTAATCCTCCCACTTGTTGCTACATTACTCGAGCATTTTATTACGCGAATAAGAAATCATTTTACGACCATAAATTTCGCATTATTGACGCAAGGTGCTGCTACCAAGTTTTTCGTTTTCTGGCAGGGAGCCAATGCTAAGAAAAAAGAGTATTAGAGTAAGGCTAGGAACATACAGTACTAGTTCCGCTGAGAGCCTGCCGGTTCCGCTGTTAGCCATCATGACTTCAGTGAGTTATGACATTGACGTTTTCGAGAACGAGTATCGAGTGTTCTATCTATGCATCTTGCTTGTAACATATTAGTGTAAACGAGATGCACAGACAGAAAATTCGTTACTCGTTAACGAAAAATGACAATGTCAAACTCATGGTAGCCGTACTGATTAGAATAAATCAGCTGATTTTTATTAACGCACACTCGCACAACATTGCGGCAATTCTCCTGCCGCCGTGCAGGAGGATTAACTTACAAATATATGCACAGATGGCGCTGTAATCGATGAAAAACATATCATTGGATATACCAAATAAATCCTAAGACCCATGGATATACCAAATCCAAAAACTCTATACACAAATGTTTGATTTAAAGACAGGCGAAACCAATATAATATGTTTGTTTTTAACTTAATTCACGTGTAAAAAAAGTAAAATTTTCATTCTAGCTTTTGAGTAGGTATGTTACGTGAGTCCTCGTGACTTACAAAGTTGATAAAAAAAAATGTTGTTGAAAATAACTACCTGTGCCATCATAATGTTGCCACTATACCACAGGTATCGCATCCATGTTCGAATTAAAACTCCGCGTTTTCATATAACGCACATGTTTTAGTGGAACTCTACGATGAATAATTCTGTACGGCTACCATGAGTTCGACATTGACATTTTTCGTTAACGAGTAACGAATTTTCTATCTGTGCATCTCGTTTACAGTGTTTACACTAATATGTTACAAGCAAGATGAACAGATAGAACACTCGATACAGGTTCTCGAAAACGTTAATGTCGTTCATGGTAAGCGTACTGTAAGTAACTGTATGATTTCGCAAATTCGCTTCGTTCTGTGTGCTCCGACCTTAAACTCGTCTGCCAATGGTTGTAAGGAAGGCTCCATTAACACGTTAATACGCTGATAAAGAGTGAATGAATTAGGATTTTCGAGTTCCAGGTACCTACGGTATACAATCTGTCGCTTGGAATTGGTCGTATACAGTCATCATGAAATACTTTGTATGATAAAAAAAAAGATAAAAGATATTTATTCTTCAATTTAGGCACATTACAATGCACTTATGAACGTCAGAGAGAAAAAGAAACTACCACCGGTTCTAGCCCTACACCTCTGACCCGAGAAGTATTACTTATGTAGGGTATGTATTGTGCCGTGCCACGTCACGATAAAACACTATGGTTTTATTCATAAATAATTTAAAGTCTATAGTTTATGGTTTATTTATGAATGAAACCATAGAATTTTACATAAAAGCCACCATTTTAATAACATCTCCGATGAAAGACTTACGCTGCATTTGCACCATGGTTAGCATAAGTATTTATAATAGAAAACTTAATTTTGTTAGTTAATTACAAATACGTATTATTAATGCAAATGCAAGAAGTTTCATTCACAAAAATCGCTTCTTCTTGCCACTACTTCACGCCATATTTCTGCATCTGCACTCCCAATCCAACAATGTTTTTGTAACATTTCATTGGTGCGGAGAGCGACTAACTGGATATTTGACCAATCTTCGCGCGGAAAATAATTTGTTCATTTCTTTCACTCTATTTACATAATATATTCGACTATACATTGAACAAATGTGGAGCTATAATTTAAAGCCATTTGTAAACTTGCATATGTAGTTTAGAGCCATATTTCGAATTGAAAGTTATGAGCCAAAAAGCAAAGCCATATGCCAAAATACAAAGTCGATCATTATACTTGTCTCAAAAAGTGGAAATCTAGCTATAGAATTTTTCTTTTTCGAATATACAAATATCCTACCTAACCTGCTTTAGATATGTATGCATACCCGGCACAATGATTATTCTAAAACAAACAAACTGCACGTCCCAACAATTTGTAGTGCACACTGCAACCTTTCTTTCACAATAGGAAACTACCCGCAAATAGAATGAACACCACAAAAATTCACACAGATTACGGTTAATTACTGCTCCGTTTTTAGAATTCTCTAGAAGCACACGTTATTCTTCTCCAAACCAAACAGACTTAAGTACTTAAACATTGTAAGCGACTTGTGACCTTTTAGCTCTTAAGCTGTTTAAATCAGAAAGGGCTTAAGTCTAAAAGAATTGTGTAAAGGTTGTGATCTTTTGGAGTAGTGAGGTTGTGTTGGCGTCATGCCTACGTTACAACAATGCACAGGAATCAGCCTGCACCTTGCGAGCGTGGCATGAATTTTAATGTGCAGAGGTGCTCCAAATTCTTGGTTCTTTAAAGTAATTTCAGGAAATATTTTCTTCTACTACACCTGCTGGGCACACCTTGTATAATATTATATACAATACAGGGTAAAGCGTTCAGTTCAGTTTCAGTAGAAAAAAAAAACGATATGATACAGTCGCCATCAGATATATCGGAGCGGCCAAGTTGGTCACAAATATATGAATAACGCCTCTATTGACAGGGCGATAAAGTGCATGTTCTGATATTTTTAAGTACCTACTGGCCGCTCTGATATATTTCATGGCGACTGTACATGAATTGGCTAGGATGATACTGATTTCATCTTCTTCTTAGCGCATCTGTCCCGTCTGCTTTGGGCATAATTGAGACTGAGGTTCGTTCGGCAACCTAATCCCAGAAATTTACGTAGTTACCAATTTTACGAAAGCGACTGCCATCGGATCTTCGAACCTAGGGGAAAATTAGGCCTTAATAGTGTTTATTTACTAATGTATTCGATAAACGGAATTTCCGTTACCTACTAAAATTTCAAATCTTTTTTCGTTTAGCAGCGTATTATACTGTATTTTATTAAACCAATTACATTAATATTAACAAAAAATTATTCAACAAGTTATAAAGGTACTTAATCCTATTTATTTTGATAAAAATCACACAGCATTTATAATTTACATTTACATATCACCACATTAACAATATAATTCATATTAAAAAACAACACAATTACAAAAAACAAAAATCACATAAAAACTACAAAAAGCTCTTAACCTAATTTAATACCCCAACTTACACTTAATTACATAATTGGGTACTTAATTATAGTCAAAGTCAAAGTCAATATTGTCTTTATTCAAGTAGGCATAGCAACAAGCACTTTCGATTAATATATTATATAATTGTTTTATAAGAAACCTATAATAAACAAAAAAAAACAAATTTTTTGTACCGCAAATTCGACATGAAAAACGTCCTTCAACCGCCCATTGTTTCTTTTCCCGATTTCTTTGCCGCTTTCATGATTATACGGCTTTGTTTTCCTTCCTGGCTTATGCAATCTAATTGAACTGTGTCATACAAACCGGGATTAGGTTATATATCGCACTTGGGGTGGAAGAGAAAGAGAGATAAAAGGCGGAATTCCTTCGACGATTCGATAGATTATACCTAAATATATGAAGGGTACACGGAAAGAACATGTATAGTCCCTTTTTTTGTAAAATGAGATTTTTGTATCAAAATGTAGAGCTTGCAATAAACTATTAGCAACAACTTCTGTAACAGCTGGGATTTTTAACATAAATCCACTTTTTAATTCATAAAAACCATCTAGTTACGAAAATAGTACGGTTAATTGAATCGTTCCAAACTTTAAAACCGCTATAACTCAAAATGTTGTCGAAGTGACTAGACATGTTCTTTCCGTGTACCCTTCATATACAACATAAAACGCGTAGTTTAAGAGTGAATTGCAAAATTTTTGAACATCTATAGAGAACATTTATCACAAAATAATCGATTACGAAAAGATTAGATTAAGGCCTTATTTAGGTACAAAAAAATCTTAGACCCAGAAAATATGGATAATATGGATTGTTTCAACATAAGTATACAATTTAGACAGTGTAACCCTTTTACTATTCAACCAACCAGACTGGCCATGTCTGGCAATCTCTATACAAAAAAAGTCTGCCGATTGTTTCGGGAGAGGAGAACGTCAAATGTATGCGAAACGTCAAAAGAGCCACGTCAAATAAACGTCAGTCCATACAATGAGTATGACCACTGGTCATACATTTTCGGCAGAGGGGCTCGCCTGTCAATGGCTGCTCCGCTTGTTAAAAAAAAAGTTAAACTGAAGTATATGAAATCTATTTCAGTTTATTGTAAACAGATACTATACAGGATGTCCCAGAAATCGACATCAAGCCGTGAATGGATGATAGACTAAGTTATAACATGATAACTGCAGTTATCAGAAAAATACAAAAAAAACTATCACATGTTCTTCAAAAATTATAGTCACTTTAAAAATTTACTAGAAGTTAAGAGACCAGGGCGTGAATATTCTAGTAAATTTTTAAAGTGACCATAATTTTTGAAGAACATGCGATAGATTTTTTTTTTGTATTTTTCTGATAACTGTTATAAATTGGTCTATCATCCATTCACGGCTTGACGTCGATTTCTGGGACACCCTCTGTATAGTAGTGTTACTACATAATAAAAAAAATGCAAATCAAAATAATTCAACAAAATAATTTGATTTTCTTCAAAAACATTTCTTAATTAAAATATAGACTGGAAGATTAATAACAGCATTTTAGATAGAAATGATTTCAATGAAGAAAATAGATTTTAGACTGACGCTCAATAAACGCAAAACTCGCTGACATTATTTTTTCAACAAATTGTTCGCCACTATAATCAATCTCCTTCAGACAACCTCTGAATCTGAATAGTACAAAATCTGCCGAGAACATTTGTCTTGAGGTGAATGTTTTACTAAAAAACCGGCCAAGAGCATGTCGGGCCATGCTCAGTGTAGGGTTCCGTTAACTGAGACCATTAATTCAAAAGGTGGTTTCTTACAGGAAATTTGGCGGCGCTTACGTCATTTTTACTTACGTCCTTTCACTATGGGTTTTTGAATGATAACTGAAAAACGGCTCAACCGATTTATTTCAATATAGCTTTCATTGAAGGTACTCATTATGCCTCAGTTTCATGAATTTTTTCAAAATTTTAGGACCCACGATTCAAAAGTTAGATGGGGGGGGGGGGACGCCCTGTTTTAAACTTTCGGAGCTATTATTTCCGAGAATATTAGTTTTATCCAAAAACTGTTTTTAAAAGACCCTTATTCTTTTTAAAAGACCTATCCAACGATACCCCATAAAACTTGGTTGGAACGAAAAAAAAATTCGCCCCCCACTTCACGTGTACGGGAGGTACCCTAACAAAATATATTTTTCGCGTTTTTATTCTACCGTTTTGTTGGCTTGGTTAATGCACATATTCAAACCAAATTTCAGCTTTCTAGTGCTAACGGTCACTGAGCTAGACCGCGGACGGACGGACGGACATGGCGAAACTATAAGGGTTCCGTTTTTGCCATTTTGGCTACGGAACCCTAAAAACTACTACTTACGCGTAAACAATAATAATATCAAAAATTATAGAAGGTTAAAATAAATATTTTTTTCTCCACAATCGGTTTATTTGCTAAGTAAGGGATAGTAGGGAAAGACGGGCTCAGGAAGGAGTAACGGATCGGAATCTTTTGGAAACTGATAATTTGGCAGTCCAACGAACGCAGTAGCATTGTACAGAAAATTAAAATGCTTACGACAACAAAAATATGAGAAAAAAATTATTTTTTTTAAAAACACTTTTTTACCTTTTTTCTTAGGTGACATTTAGGACATCCCAATCATTCATCGACTACAACAGACTGGTTTATGTAAGTGACGTAAGCCTTAATAAATCGTCAGGTGACAGCCAAAACTCACTAAGTACCTACTAACACAAGTTCATAGTCATAATGAACCATTCTGAGAACATAACAAGATTTATTTTTTATACGACTTCAAAAAAGGAGGAGGTTCTCAATTCGACTGAATTTTTTTTATTATATTTTTTTTATCATTATTTGGTGCAGCCAGACCGAAAAGGAGATGGCCGGACGACTTGGACGCATTTTGCACAGAATGGTGGCAAAATTCATACGATTCTACGAGACGACGAAAGGGGGGGAGGCCTTTGCCCAGCAGTGGGACACTAAACCAGGCTAATAAAAATAAAAATAAATATTTTTTTATATTTTATTGTATGTATGTTACTCGATATCTCCGTGAATCGTACACCGATTTTCAAAAATTTTAATCGAATAGGTATATCCCATAGAATTACTGATGGTCCCATTGTCATCAAGTCGGGGTCTGATGTTGGGATCCTGGAGAAATCGAGGGAACTCTTCAACTATTATAGGCACACCTATAGTGATTTCACTATTTTTTACAGCAACTCGGCGACTTCCTCTTGGAATAGCGGATCCTAAGTGAAGTCGGTTTTTTTTGTTTAAAATTATCGCTTAATATATTTTTTTTGTTAGTGAGTTTTGCTTGTCACCTAACAAAATATTTTCAGTTGTTTGTACCTTTTGATATTGGTATTCTTAATCGAACTCTAAAACAGACTACTGACGATCATTACTTCAGACGCAATTGAGTCGGTTTTATTGAACGTCAAAAAGCCCATCTTGTTCTACTTTCCCCCAAGATCCCAAGGTAAAGTGATGACGTTTATAAATATAATAAATTTCCCCTTAAATGAAAATGCCCTTTACACTTAAAACATTATGCAAAATGTAAGCGGAGAGAATGTTCGCCACTTAAAAATTACTTAACTTGTCAGAGTTTTTAATAATTCAGATAGCTTCTTCTGTTCTTTAGAAAAATCTTTTGCCTTACTTTACAGAATTTATAGATATAGTCTGACTGACCAAAAAGGGGTCTATATTGGAACGCATAAATTCATCTTGACTATTTTTACTTAGCATAACAACCATTGGCATAACAACGTTTGGCATAACTATTAATCCGAATAGATCGATTGTCCTAATGGTTATACGCATAAGCTTGCAAATCCTAAGAGTTCTCCGTCCTATTGTTTAAATGTCATAAAATCCCCATATCGAATCCATCCATACGCATAACCCAAAAAGCCTAAATCTGAATATCCTAAAACTTAAATGACTAATAAAATATGACATAATACTTACTTTTCTAAAGTAGTGTAATTCATAATCTCCACTACGCATAATCCGAAAAACCTAAATCTGTTGTTTCATTTCGGGTTTTTTTAATTCATTTTGTTCACATGTAATAATATTTATTCCGCATAAAATTATTTCAATTGGTTATATTTCGTTATCGAAACTAAACGCAATCACGTCAGTCGGCCCACTCTGCACGATTATAGCTATGTAGTTTCAGATATGAAATTGTTTTTCTGATCGAATGGTTGATCGTCTGAAGTGATTTAATTACCTGTGTATATTATAGTATGGTGAACAATGAGTGATACAGAGGAGACACTTGTATGCGAAGAATTTAAATCAAATAGAGGAGCATTAAACCTGTCTGTTTTCTTGGGGATCGCAGTTCTAACCTAACCTAACCCACTTTTGGCAACAGTTCGTTTTTTAGGGGGACGCAGTTCTAACCTAACCTAACCCACTTCTGGCAACAGTTTATTTTCTTG
Source organism: Pammene fasciana (assembly GCA_911728535.1). NCBI lineage: Eukaryota > Metazoa > Arthropoda > Insecta > Lepidoptera > Tortricidae > Pammene > Pammene fasciana. The sequence continues at coordinate 14,723,755 of OU452288.1, forward strand.
AGGGACGCAGTTCTAACCTAACCTAACCCACTTCTGGCAACAGTTCGTTTTCTTGGGGGTCGCAGTTCTAACTTAACCTAACCCACTTCTGACAACAGTTTATTTTCTTGAGGGACGCAGTTCTAACCTAACCTAACCCACTTCTGGCAACAGTTCGTTTTCTTGGGGGTCGCAGTTCTAACCTAACCTAACCCACTTCTGGCAACAGTTCGTTTTCTTGCGGGACGCAGGGACATATATTATAAAATTGTATTAAATTAATACGTCGAAGAAATTAATTGCAATGTTTTGTAGTTGTGCCAATTAACATAATTTGAAACAAATGAGTGATTGAGTAATATTCGTTGAATAGTATTTCTACGTAGTAAGATAAATTTAAATAAATAGTAGTTGAAATAAAATAACGCCAAACAATATTACTAGTACTAAAGTTTCGATGAATCGTTGTCGATGAAATAATATTCGATGAAAAGGTTGTCGACAAAACAAGGGTACACCCTTTTCATGATAATCTCTACCAAGGCTCCCTTTGCTTCCGCCTTAGACTTTTAACCTAACCAATCGCTTCTAACTTTTACAGTTTGGTTTTTGAGGTTTCGCAGTTCTAACCTAACCTAAACCTACTATGAGTATGTCCGACTTAGTATATGTTATGCACTACATATAGGATGTTCGGATTTTCTAAGTTATTACGAATATATTTTCGACTTAAGTAGTGCACTAGGATGTTAGGATTTTCTAAACTAGTAGGAATAAATGTTCGACTTAGTATATTTTATGCACTAGGATGTTATGATTTTCTAAATTAGTAGGATAAGATGTTCGAGTTAGTATATGTTATGCACATTGAAATTAGGCGAACTGAATTTTATTCTTCTTCGTTTTATACCAGAACATTTTATGCTCATATATAGTTATGAAAATTACTTATTAGGCGAATATATACATTATTATAGTGACTTTTATGTGAAATGGCATTATGCCAATCGTGTTATGCCATGTGCAAATATGACAATCCATTTTATGCGAAAACCCGACCAAAAAGTGCAGTAACAATGAAAGTAATAACCTATACTCAACGCTTTTTTAGTAGCGAGGGTAATCTTAAGAGTCGCCAGGACGCTCGCGTGAACTCGCGTCCCCATACAAACGTAGTTCAGCTCTCATTTTAAAACGACATGCTTTAGAACCACGAAATTTGGCATGGGCATTCTAGCAGTACAGACATATGTCGGTAGTTCGTTTTCGTAGCTAAAAATTGTAATACAAAGAAAATATAGTAAAAATATGTTTTGTATGTAAATCTGTATCTGGCTGTATTTTCTTTGTATTGCAATTTTTTGCAACGAAAACGAATTGCCGGCATAGATCTGTACTGCCAGACTGCCCATGCCAAAGTTCGTGGTTCTAAAGCATGACGTTTTAAAATGAGAGCTAAACTACGTTTGTATGGGAACGCGAGCGTCCTGCACGGAAAAAAAAGTTTCCGGGATATTCTCAATCTAAGACATTATTACTTTATGTTGAATATATTTCCTCGTGACAAGCATTTATTTCCTTTAACGAAAATAAATTAAAGTTTTAAATATAACGAAGCGAATATATTCTTACAGATTTTCTAGTTTTCTTTTACCTAAGATAATATTTGTTTGATTAAAGTACAATCTCTCTTATTTACTCAATATACTCTTGAAACAATACATTTTAGTATTTCTATTTTAAGAAAACGTGGTTTTATTAAGCGAAGAATCATATTTTTGGCAAAGGAAATAAATACTTGTCACGAGGAAATATTTGCAAGAAAATAAATAGTAATGTCTTGGATTGAGAATATCCCGGAAGCTTTTTTTCCGTGTGGCGACTCTTAAAGAGAAGTGTGATTCTTTCTGTCCTTGCTTGAAGGAAAACAGTCCTTATCTGAACTACAGATTTTTTAATATATTTCATAATAAATCGATTAACAAGCTACAATCAACATGCTAAGGCGCGTCGAGACTGCCCGGATACGCCACTTACGCACATATGCCCTTCAGTTTGCAAGGTTTGTACAAAGCGCGCAATGTAAACCAGACATGAACAGAAACGTGCAGTGCATAAGCGATGCATCTGTGCAGTCTGAATGCAGCTTTAGATTGCAGGCCTTGTCTCGTTGCAGCAGCACTGGTAGCCAAGACAGCAAGTTGTTCAAAATGATTTGAGCGCGATGAATACCGTCAACTGCTACAACTTTGCGTGCGATGCTTAACATTGCCTGCCTTGAAAAACATGTTTTTCTTCATCAAACAGCTATTATCTTATTCCAGTATACAAATAGCTGTTTGGTGAAGAAAACTATGTTTTTCAAACCAGGCAAAATTGTAGTAGTTGAAGGTATGCAACTGTAATGCAAATTTCATTATTTCATTAATATACTCGTAAACTTGTATAGTTACAGACGTACTAGAGGTGGGATTGTAACTGGGATTTTAGAGAAACTCTAAATTGTTTATAATAGTTACATACGAAAGTATATAGCTGACAAGACATATAAAGAGACAGACAAGAAGAGACTTTAAGGATTCCCTTTTTGCTACGGAACCTCTAAAAAGTAGGATGAAAGGTCTACACGAAAAACTCTCTTCGTTAAAATAGTTTGATTTTAACTTTTCACGAATTCAATACCAAGTTTTTCACTCCAATTTAAATTTTTCTTAACGAATTTCGTTGTAAATGTTGGCACCTGGCGTATAAATTGGCGCAAATTTCGCACTCGGAGCAAGTTGGGTCATCTTGGGAATTAGACGCGGCCGTATTTTACACGAAGTGGCAAAGTTCGTGCCCCGCTGTAACGACTAGCGGACGAGCTACTGGAACTTGTCGTTACAGTTCACTTTCAAGGACATTTGTAATAATGTTTAGAAATAAAGGAAAAGTAGAAAAATCCACTTCCTCATACGAGACTCGAACTCGCGACTCTGGGAAACATGCCCATCGCTCTGACCAACTGAGCTACTGAGACTTACTTGATGGCTGTGAATTTTTCACCATATCCTTTATTTATATATGCGTCTTAGGGTGACACCTAGTGACATCCGCCGAAGAAGTCTTAAACTTCTTAACCGGCTATCGGAGTCCCAAGTTGTATTGAGAATTCACCGAGAACGATATTAATAATTTAATATTTTCTGCATTTTTAAGTTTTTTTTTTTGTTAATATGTGTTAGAACAAAATCTTTTTCACCGTGACACGTGAACATTTTTATCGTGAGATTACGCTTGGGAAAGGCATACGAATATAATATATATTATAGTGAATGTTTTTCGGCTGAAATGGCCAGTCTGCAATAAAGGATGAAATATCGTACTGAATGTAAAGTGGGCTGTAAGAGAATATCTATACATCTATACATATAATAAAGCTGAAGAGGCTCGAAAGTCTGTACATGGAAGATATTCGAAAAAAAGTTGGCTGGGGATACTTAGAATCGATAATAGAACACGTTCCAAAAGTTTTTAGAATTTTTTTCTGTTTGTCTGTTTGTCTGTTTATCTGTTTGTCTGTTTATTTGACCGCGCATCACGTGAAAACGGCTGAACGGATTTTGATGAAATTTTGTACAGAGATAGTTTGAGTCCCGGGAAAGGACATAGGATAGTTTTTATCCCGAAAATCAACTCTGGAGGGGGTGAAAAGGGGTTTGACAGTTTGTATGGAAAAATTTTAACTGCTGAACCAATTAAGATGAAAATTTGTATGGAGATAATTTGAGTCCAAGAAATGACATAGGATAGTTTTCATCCCGAAAATCAACCCTAGAATGGGTGAATAGGGGGTTGAAAGTTTGTATGGGGAATCAATAAGCGTTGAACGCTGGAGATATTTTGAGCTCTGGTAAAGGATATAGAATAATTGATTCCAGAATTGATTCATTAACGGGGGATTACTAATTCCACGCAGACGAAGTCGCGGGCAAAAGCTAGTACATAATAAATCAATACTTCGTAAAGTGTCCATGGATTTTCCTACCTGAATGTACCTGCCACACACTTAACAGTTTTCCATATGGTACATACTTGATAAATAAAGTTTTCGTTTAAAAGTATCTTCCATAGTCTAATTGTTTCAAATATAAAAACATATCTATTTTACATATCTATTAAATAATGGCAACAACTTTTATGCGTCATTCTTTTGCAGCTGCAGCTTTTGCAGATGATGATGAAAGAATATTGCCCTTCGCACTCGCATAGGTACCGCTAGTCGTGCTAATGTGTCCGTTCAAATGCGGCTCTTGAGCTGAAACCAGGAATAGTTTTCTGATACCCAGTAATGGCCACTATTACAGTATTGGTCATTAAGTAGAAATGTTAGTTTTAATGTTATTTTTGAATGCTAATGGTTATTACCTTTCACATACAAAGGCACATAAGTTGCGTTCTCTTAATGGCAGTCTGGGTGATAAATATCATTATTAAGTGGCTATTAATTTCGGAAATTTTTTTTAATAATCGTTAATATTGTAGTTAATTGTCATCCATACACATGGGTGTGCCTATTTATTTATGACTACGTTAAGAAATACTGTCATCATCATCATCATCATCTTAAGAGCCTTGCTCTTGTCGGTGGAGTAATCGCCATTCAGTCCTGTTCTCCGCTAATGTTTTTAGCTCTTGATACGACATAATGTTGGCTTTTTCTTTGGCTTGGTCTAGAAATGCACGTCTTGGTCTTCCTCGGCCTCTTCTATTTGGTAGTCTCCCTTCAATAATCGTTTTTATGTAATCATCATGACGTATCAGGTGCCTTAACATATTTCCCCTTCTGTTTTCAATTGTTTTGAGTAGGCATCTTTTCTCCCCTACCACATTCAGCACTTCTTCGTTCGTTCTTCTCTCTCTCCAGCTTATTCCTTCCATTCTTCTCCATGTCCACATTACAAATGCGATAAGAAATGCTGTCAAAACTACGAATTTGTTATCGACCAACCTTACCTACTTAATTTCTTTTGCTCTAGTTTTTTGTTAGGTATTGTCTGAGACGTATTAATAATTATCTGTACAAACTGTAATTTAATACTCATAGATGTATGAAAAAGTTACGGATATCGCACCGCTGGGACAAAACTATGGTTTCATAGTAAGTGATGCCAACATTGATTTTTCTCTTGGTAGGTAACATGCGGTATGCAACGCGACACATTCGCAGTGCAGCGCTTAGTAGTGAATAGCTCAAATGCTATGTGGAAGTGAGTATGTGTCGGCAAAAACGTAATTATGTCACACACACTTATGGTAAAATTTTATGGTAAAAAAATATGTTTTCATTTCGCACGCCACCTACCTACATATATCCGATCCGGTCTATACTTAGGTAAATATATCCCTAAATTCCCTAATATTATGGATTAAGAATTATTCTTATAAAGAATTTACAAAATTCACTTACATGGCATGGGAATACAATATTTTTATAATAACTAAAAACTAACGCAGACATTGCATGATAACAAACGTTTATTTATACTACTGTGGAATATTACATATAATATAAAGTCAGTAGATATAGGTACATATAAAACCGGCTCAGATAACTTAAATCGCGCAAGCAAAGACGCTGTTATTCCCACTATTCCCAATATTCACTAAACGCATGCGGGCCCGCGTTAACATATTCCAAGATATTGCCATCAAAATACCCTCAAAATCTACGAAAACTCATGCAAACTTGAATTACTAGAAACATTTCAGGTGACAACCTTGAATCGACGCTTAACGAAGAAACAGTCACCATTTGTAGTAAAATGGAGATAGCGCCGCCTGTCACGGCCTTGCCTTGGCGGGTTGATGTAAACGGATTTTAAACTAGCATCTAAGCTGTTAGCTTTGGGTATTGAGAAATTTTTACTACGGATAGTTTTAAAATTATTGTAGACTAGTAGTCCGCCTCAAACTGTAAACTCGCGATTTCCTTGCAAACGAGTAGACCAATATAACAAGACCCAAATGATGATTTTTTCGCGCCTTATACAAATTATATATATGTCTGCTACAGCCTCATCAAATTTCATGAAAATCAGAAAAACGTTACTAAAGGAATCGTCGAACAAACTTTCAAAATCAAAAAGCCATCGAAATGCCGAGACGGCCCAGTAGCCAGAAGTTGTTGACCCATCGGCCGGTCAATTTCTGAATAACCTGATCAATATGTGGTTGATTATAAAACGACTTACTTTATGCTTGCCCAGGTTAGTGACAGCGCAGCCCAGGACTGCTTCGCGTCCAAGGAAGAATGTATGGTTGCCAATCGGCCGCTCAAACTCTGGGTCATCGGGAAATTTCTTAGTGGTTGTTTGAGCATCTGAAAAAGGAAAAAAATGTTACTTATTTACTATTTTACTGAACGTATGCTTTACTCTTTCATGAATAGACTACCAAAATCCATCCATTTTCTTAATACCAATAAAGGTTTAATTTAAGGGGAGTTTTACTCGTATTAATTTATTTTCAGATTGTCAACATTTAAAGTAAGTAAATCGTTGCCCGCCACCAGCCGCCACCTTAAGTCAGTTTGGTCAAAAATGTTTCATAATATTTATTGAACATAATATAATTATGTTTTAACTATTAAAATGTATTTCTGTTCTTATCCGCCACCTTAAGTCAGTTTGGTCGAAAATGTATCATAATATTTTTTTACATAATATAATTATGGCGGTACGTTTATCTGAATATATCTTTTAGTGATATACCACTGCCCATAAATAGATTTCTTTTCCATAGAATGTATCATAACGTTTCCTTATGTCGCTGGTTTTCGATAATATTGCCTTCACATATTATAAGCACAAGGGGAATAAAACAATGTCAACATTATTAAGCCTCCGAAAGACACGTCAACCTTGACCCGAGGGGCTAAGCCGACAGTAGGTTAATGAAGTTGTAAACATGACATTTCCACCCAATTTGATCGTATACTATGATGGCGTTTGATATAATGTGTTTAGTCTTTTTTAGTCAGCATCAGAAGTAGCTACGCGGAACACCTGTTCTAGTTAACCGAACCTGTGAGCTCCATCTTAGGCTCTGTCTTCACTTTCCATCAGAGGTGTTCCTCTTAACCGAACCGGTGAGCTCCATCTTAGGCTCTGTCTTCACTTTCTATCAGAGGTGTTCTACTTAACCGAACCGGTGAGCTCCATTTTAGGCTCGGTCTTCACTTTCCATCAGAGGTGTTCTACTTAACCGAACCGGTGAGCTCCATCTTAGGCTCTGTCTTCACTTTCTATCAGAGGTGTTCTACTTAACAGAACCGGTGAGCTCCATCTTAGGCTCGGTCTTCACTTTCAATCAGAGGTGTTCTACTTAACCGAACCGGTGAGCTCCATCTTAGGCTCTGTCTTCACTTTCTATCAGAGGTGTTCTACTTAACAGAACCGGTGAGCTCCATCTTAGGCTCGGTCTTCACTTTCAATCAGAGGTGTTCTACTTAACCGAACCGGTGAGCTCCATCTTAGGCTCTGTCTTCACTTTCAATCAGAGGTGTTCTACTTAACCGAACCGGTGAGCTCCATCTTAGGCTCTGTCTTCACTTTCTATCAGAGGTGTTCTACTTAACAGAACCGGTGAGCTCCATCTTAGGCTCGGTCTTCACTTTCAATCAGAGGTGTTCTACTTAACCGAACCGGTGAGCTCCATCTTAGGCTCTGTCTTCACTTTCCATCAGGTGAGACTAACTAGGGTCAATCGCTGGTCAGTCTCATAATAAAAAAATGATCATGGCACGATATTTTTGTCAAGAATGAGTTCTAAGATAATAAGAACGTATAGGTAATTTTGAATACCTCATCTACTTAGTTACTTTGGCGCATGTGTTGAGAAAAGTGACCGACTTTAGATCGTAACTTATTGCAAAAATTGTGGGTTAATTAATCTTTAATTATCGTCTGAGTCAACTTAAAACCAACCTAGACAGTCTCAGATTAGTCATAAAACCTTTTCATTTTTTTAATTTATTTTTCATTTTCAAAACCATTCGTTTTAGACATGTTCGTTCATGCTAAGGCGCAACTTGAGCGGAACCCAGTCGGCATAGACAAAAAATAGCCGGAAGGTGGAAATTTGTTTATGGTGACTGAATTTTTATATGTACACGAAAAAAAACAGAATTTTGAATTCCTGACGAGTGAATTCTGAGCTGAATTTCGCTATACGAGTATGCGCGTTTTGTATCTAGAAATAGTTGCGAGCTCTACGCTTTATTGAAATAAAAATCTTGTATCCCAAATAGTACCGTCAACTGCTGCAACTTTGCCTATGATGCTCAACTTTGCCTTGCTTGTAAAACATGGTTTTCTTCGCAAAACAGCTATTTACAAGCATATAAGATGGCCGCCTTTCTCTCATCTCTGGAATAAGGTATAAATAGCTGGTTGATCATGAAAACCATGTTTTTCAAGCCAGTAAAAGTTGGATATCGTAGGACAAATAGTAACACTTGATGGTAAACTTATTTGTAAACTCATTTTAAAATTCCATTACAGTGCTAGTAAAAATTACGGCACCGCGGAGCCGTCATTTTGCATGTATGATCAATCAAAATTCACGGCCCGTGGAACTATACAATAACTGAACTCCTGTAGGTAACTTTACGCATATTTATAGGGGTAGATGGCGGTAGAAACTGTGATTAATTTATAAAACTAGGTGGGTGTTTTTTCAACCTTGCAAGTTTTATTTAGTTACTCGCTTATTCATAAACGTATTTCAAACCTCATTTAACTATTTTTGTATTAAGCAGAACGTCTGCTAACGATACCACAATGTTTAGAAACATCCTCAGCCTGACTCGCCTGAGGCAGTGGATTTTTCTACTTTTCCTTTATTTCTAAACATTCTCATTTAACTAAATCATCTTGTCATGTTGTTGTTGTTTTGTTGTAATTTTTTGTCTTTATCTGACTCATTGACGTGTGTTTGTTAGAAACAGATAAAATATAATTTAACTTAATGAGGTTTGGAATACTTTTATGAACAACCGGGTTAGTGTTTAGTAGATAAATTACCTGTAAGTATCGTAATTCTGAACTAGATTTTGGTTGATGTAGTTCACAATACAAACTACTTAGTTATAATTGGTAAATGAATGTTGCTCACTGAAATCCATTAATTTAGGTTTGGGTTAGGTTTGAATAAACAACCGGTATGCTGCTGCTATGCACAGTTGACTTATTATTTTTATATTATTATACATTTAAACAATTATATAAGTGTAACGTTTATTAAATTTGATATAATCATGTCATGCAGAATGCAAAATTAACTAATAGTGATAACATACAGTATACACTATGTAACTGAACGAAAAACATTTACTCAAACCCGTTAATGTTTAGGTCATACTGAGCATCTTTTATTGTGGGACCAACCCCGAAATCACAAAAAAAAATTTGGCTGTTTCATACATTTCACTGGTCATTACGTGTATTACGATTTTTAGTAACGAAAATGAATGTCCGACCTAGATCTGTACTACTAGAATGCTCATGCCAAATTTCATGGTTCTAAAGCATGTCGTTTTAAAATGAGAGCTAAACTACGTTTGTATGGGAACGCGAGTTCACGCGAGCGTCCTGGCGACTCTTAAGTTAAATCAGTGTTTATATGGCTTGCACACATTCATTCATTAATATTAGTGTACTAATTAATACATATACTAGTATGTATTATTTTGTAATCAACGGATAACTGTTATTGGCCTGATATTATGTAATTGAAACTTGTAAAATGTATATTTACGACTGTTGTTATCCTAAATACCAATAAAAAAATATCTTAATCTGAGATTAAAAATAAATAATGAGAAATATCACTAAATGTTATTCAGTGAAAGGAATCAATAATACACTTTTTTACTTTAAACAGTTATTTTTCTCTGCTACTTTAATAAATCCCTAACAACGTAAAATACCTATTTTATCAATAAATTATCATATCATATCATATCATAATTAGGTATTATTAACGCGTAATTAGCTGAGCAGATCAACGAAGTAACATCATTCATAATTAACTGGGTAGTAATAGGTTATTAATATTGTATTACGTTGGATTAGTGACGCTTCAAAATAGGGGTTACCTGGCTTGTAAGATTTCCAATAGTATAGGTATAGATTATAAACTTGCATAGATGTCATATACAAAGGAAAAAGTGACCAGCGCCTCCGGTGCCCAAGGCTGGATTCGAACCAGCGTTTTCTGCATTCGCGGCAGACGCGTTAACCAACTTCGCCACCTGGCCACTAAAAAAAAAGAAAAAAAATAAAAGAAGAAAGAAGGTATAGGCCAATGAAAATCGATTTAATATGTGGGGGGGGGGGGGAGTTGGCTTTATGAGGAATTTAGAGAATATCTCGTGGTGTATTTTGTCTAAAGAGATTTCATTGCTGCCAGAAATTGATGACTTGCTGATATTATGAGGTCCTCGGGATCAACACAGGAGCAAAAATCCCAAAAATAATGTACACCTCCTGGGATTGGGCAAACTCGGATAACATGAATGTAGGACCAAATGAATTTCTTGGAAAAAAGTCTAATTTGATTAGCTTATACAGTTTGCTTTATAAGCCATTCAAATTAGTGCTTTGCATTACTAAGTGCTCATAACCGCTAACTTCGTAACCTACCCAACTACTACGCGCAATATGGTGAATCCAACTGGGTTTAAAAACAACGTATAATATTGTAGTTTCAGACGTCTATAAGCGACGGTGATCCCTTTTTTATAAACTCAAATGATTTATTTAACGTAAAATAGTGTTACAATTTTAATCAATCATTAGCCAACAACAAGAACGTGGCATTAGTGCAGGGCAGAGGTACAGCCTTGGCCAGAAGTTTTGAGCATAGGTGTTTTTTGTTTACAATTTTGATGTTAAGCATTATTTCCCTATCCTAACAATGTACGGTAACGGTAAATGTTATATTTTATTTATAAATATAGAAAACTTCACTTAATAACACTTTCAAGGTACTTAAAAAATATGAAAACAGAAGGTACCAAAAATGTAAATTTAAGTCGGTGCGACATATTGCAAATATTCTATGCAGTTACTACTAACTTCAACAAAACATGCCTATTAGTTTAAATTAATTGACAAAATAACTTAAACAAAGATGGAAACGATGGACTAAACTTTCCAGTTTGTATGAAAATCGCATTGGTGCTCAACACTTCTGGCCAAGGCTGTAGACGGGCTGGGCAGGGCAGCACCGTCGATGAAACTGAAGAAATATATAATGGCTCTCTCCCTTTGTCTAAAGCAATGGGAATTTTGCCAATGTCGAGTATATACGTTAATCTTACTTTTATTACTTTTAATAAAATTTAGGCAACGTTGATCGGTAGATGCCTTGTTATTTGTAAAGTGAGCTATTCTTTACAAACACGTGGCGGCCAGCCAAGATAACCGTCCGTCTAAGCTTGCATACTTGTTTATAGATCACCGCACAATAAGCTATCAATATTACACACTCATCATCCTAGCGTTTATCCCGGTTTGGGGTCCGCTTAATAACCTAATCCCATGAATTGGCGTAGACACTAGTTTTTACGAAAGCGACTGCCATCTGACCTTCCAACCCAGAGGGGAAACTAGGCCTTTTTGGGATTAGATCCGGTTTCCTTATGATGTTTTCCTTCACCGAAAAGCGACTGGTAAATATCAAATGATATTCCGTACATAAGTTCCGAAAAACTCAGTGGTACGAACCGGGGTTTGAACCCGAGACCTCCGGATTGAAAGTCGGACGTCTTACCGCAAGGCTATCAGCGCTCTTTATCAGTATTACACACTGTACTACTATAATGAGCAAAAAACAAAAAACAATTTCCAAAACGTCCGAGCTACCCTGCGTCTCGGACGGAAATCCCGGTGATCATTTACCATCAACCTGGTGCCGTATTCTAATTTTAAAATGTACAAACAATACATTAACAACACAATCTGTCTTAAGCATAACTCCAACACTCAACCAATTATCAACCAATATTGAAGTTGCATCGCAGTAATTTTCAAGCAAATTCCGTCATTTTTGATTCAGACGTGTAGGCGTTAGCTGTATTGCGTTGTTATTGCATTGGATTTGCATTGAAGTTGGATCGTGTCTGTGCGTGTTTTAAAGTTAGAATACGGCCCCTGGATTTTGAGTGTAATAAAAAAGGTATCTATCTAACCACTACTACGCAACTATTCTACACGAATTGACTAAAATAACCGCATTTGCATCGGTTCCGGCCGGTTATTGTTAACTATGACGGATAGGAGGAAACCGTATTTGACTTGCTAATTACACTTCCACAATACATGATGATGACCTCAATGTAGCAATGACCAAGAAAATATGTTTTGTGTGAACCACCTAACTGTCCTGTTAGCGGTGGCGGCGGCAAGCCTGAGTTAATTTAGTTTTCCTCTGTTTGTGACCTGTAGAATAAGTGACAAAGTTTTAGACGTGCCCTGGCAGGATTTACTTAACTCTCCTAAATAGCAATGACCAAGAAAATATGTTTTTGTGTGAAACCACCTAACTGTCCAGTTAGTACTGACGGCGGCAAGCCTGAGTTAATTTAGTTTTCCTCTGTTTGTGACTTGTAGAATAAGTGCCAAGCTTTTAGACTTGCCCCGGCAGAATATTACTCTCCTAAATATTCATTCTGGTAGCAGTGGCAGCGAGTTGCAATATTCTTACTCCCTGAGTGATACAACATTTTTTACATTTTTCATCACATGTGCGAAGAAAAAATTATATTTCAAGATGCTAGAAGAAATTACAGCGGGATAATAATAATACATTACGTCCGCCAGTTTGACATTGTTTTGACAGGTTAGGTAACGAAAGCACACACAATTGGCATACAGCCACAATAAAAAATTGTGTAAAAATATTCTAACCGTCTTTTAAATGTTTTTTGTAATCATTTCATATTTTCACATTTAAATATGTACAACTGTAACGAAACGTTGCTTGAACAGCTACACCCGCCCTTAGATTAAACCACCGCACGGACCTAAGCCTGCAGCCCAGGGGGGTGATTTTTGAGAATCGAGCACTCGAAAGTGACATTTGAAACTCTGAATAAAACGATGAAATTATGTTTTAAAAATAACAGTGATAGAAATTTAAAATCATGATTATTTAAACTATTAATTTCATGCGAAAAAATTGGCGGTAACCTTTTGTGAGCGATTATTTTCGAGCTTAAACTTTTTGAATTCTGGCGCTCGCAAGTCAAAAATTGGCCGCCTGCAGGCGTCCAAACAAACAATCACGTGGTATTTTAAACTATTAATTCCATGCGAAAAAATTTTTTGTGACTTAACTTTTGTGTGACTATTTTCGAGCTTGAATTTTTTGAATTCGAGCGTCCGGCTGTCAAAAATCGCCCCCCTGGGGGGTGATTTTAGAGATTCGAGTACTCGAAAGTGACATTTACAACTCAGAATATAACGATAAAATTATATTTTAAAAATAACAGCGATAGGAATTTAAAATCATGATTATTTAAACTATTAATTTCATGCGAAAAAATTGGCGGTAAGCTTTTGTGAGCGATTTTTTTTGAGCTTAAACTTTTTGAATTCTGGCGCTCGCAAGTCAAAAATTGGCCCCCTGCAGGCGTTCAAACACCGACGCGTTTTAAGGCGGTCACCGACTATCAGTCTGCCTGGAGACCGCCTGACGATCTCGGCCTGTCAGTTAGAACAAATACAAAAATTTGCCGGCTCCGAACAAGTGACTGGCCGATATCGTCAGGCGGACTGCAGGCGGACTGGTAGTTGGTGGGCCCCCTCAGCTCGTCAGCTGCAGAGTTAGAGGACCCCCCCTGCATACAGAAGACCGTACGTTATTAGAACGGCAAGGAAACCAAAAAAAAGTAGACTTATAAAAAGACTCATTCGTCGATAACCACTCATTAGTTCTATTCATACCCTAAATCGATAGTCAGAGTGCTAATTTATCACTTCCAAAAGAGCTTTGGAATTGCAAATTCATTCATTTGGTTTAATTCTGCATTTAGTATGGCTGATTCAGTCGTAGAACGAACGTCGAAGTTCTTTTTTATACTATTAGAGTGAATTCATGACTTAGTTATATAGGTTGGTTTTTAGAAGGTGCTATAAAAGGAATTTATTTGTCTGGGTGTCGTTTAGTATAATAGACATTCATAACATTAAGGTAGTATAATGTACATTTTTCATAATACCATCCTGTAGGGTAGGTATAATCGTAGACATAATCTGGAATTCGATTTGTAAGATAAGCTAGAAAAATGTACAATGTCAGAAGAGTATCATTCCACGGAGTCAAGATAAGTGCGACGACGAGCGAAGCGAGGAGGAGTGTGTTAGGTGTACTGCGGACTAACAGCGCCAACCAACTTACTACACGACGGAAAGTTGTAGGGTTGGAAGGCTGGCTCAAAGGTTGTAAACCTTCAAAACATATGGTATCAATATAAGAAGACCCATATGCAGATTATGTTTCGCCTTCTAAGTCCACAACCCCTTGATCGATCCAGCTCATAAACGAACTTTCAAATTGTATGTACCTCTGCTACAACCCCAACAAATCACTAACCACCAGACCAGCGCTGGCTCTCCAGGCTAGAACCACGCAGAGCCGGGACCATTTCGTGACATACTATGTATAATTTTCAGTTTTATTCATTAAGTACATGTGTACCATTTATAACGCTTAAGTATTACGTTACGAATAAACGTTTTTCTTTCGTTCTTTTTTCTTTCAAATGTCATGATGATTAGAAAAACGCTACTAAAGTTATCGTCGAACAACCTCTCAAAATCAAAAAGCCACCAAGATGCCGAAACGTCCCAGTCCCAGTTAGCCATAAGATGTTTCTATACAGGGTGTCCCAGAAATCGACGTCAAGCCGTGAATGGATGATAGATCAAGTTATAACAGTTACCAGAAAAATACAAAAAAAAATCTATCACATGTTCTTCAAAAATTATATGTTCACTTTAAAAATTTACTAGAAAATTCACGCCCTGGTCCATGTGACCCTATAATTTTTGAAGAACATGTGATAATTTTTTTTTTGTATTTTTCTGATAACTGTTATAACTTGGTATATCATCCATTCACGGCTTGACGTCGATTTCTGGGACACCCTGTATAAGAACTCGCTTCGCTTACGCTCCGCTCGTTCGAAAATATCCTGTATATAAAACATAAAAAGTTTTTTAACTCCTCTCTAGATACAAAGCGTTAATACAGCTGCCAGCCAAGCTTTAGAATGAGACAATTTAGAAAAGTTCATTTGCTGCCAACAGGGACTCGTAGCTCCGAGCTTTTCCACGATAAAGCTCTAGAGAAATATTGGACTGCATGCCCTATAAAAGAGCTTTTCACGTAATGAAGCTGACATGCAAAACTTAGGAGATTTATGAAATACTATTACTTATTTCGTGTGTTAACCTTACTAACTCTTAACGAAACTACTACTTAACTCTTAACGAAACATGGGACCCACGGAAAGAGATACGTACAAGAATGGAGATAGCAAGAAGCACATTCATGAAAATGAACAAGCTATTCACCAACAAAGACATAAACCTGAAACTCAGATGGAGAATGGTTAAATGTTACGTGCTGTCTGTATTTATGTATGGCGTCGAAGGCTGGACTATACACCGTACTATAGAGGCAAGAATAAACGCTTTTGAGATGTGGCTCTACCGAAGAATGCTAAAAATATCATGGCGAGATCGAATAACCAATGTAGAAGTTTTGCAAAGAATGAAGAAAAAATTGGAACTTTTGGAAACAGTAAAGAAAAGAAAAATCTCATATTTTGGACATATTTGCCGTAACAATAAATATCAAATTCTAAGGAAAATAATAGAGGGCAAAATAGAGGGCAAAAGAAGTAGAGGAGGAAGGAAGCTAGCCTGGATGGATAATATTAAAAGCTGGACTCATATTAATGACGCTGCCAACCTGAGCAGAATGGCACAGGATAGGAATAAGTTCCGAGAGATGGTCGCCGACGTCCGATGAGGACATGGCACAAGAAGAAGAAGAAGTGTTAACCTTTATTATCGTCTTCATAGTTTAAAACGACCTTAGTAACATGAGTTCTATGTTATTATACTTATTATGGTTCCGTACCCAAGGGATAAAAACGGGACCCTGTTGCTAAGACTCCGCTGTCCGTCTGTCACTAGGCTGTATCTCATAAACCGTTATAGATAGACATTTGAAATTTTCTTGATGATGTATTTCTGTAAAAATTTATTAAATTAAATATTTAAGGGGCTCCTTATTTTTTTACAGTTTTTATAGATAATGGTACGGAACCCTTTGTGCGTGAGTCCGACTCGCACTTGGACGCTTTTTTTTCGTTGGTATAAGATTTATAACGCTCTTTTTACTGAGCTATCTTCTTTCTATTTATACACTTTCTGGGTTGCTTTTACACAGTTATCAGAAAAATACAAAAAAAATCTATCACTGTTATAACTTGGTCTATCATCCATTCACGGCTTGACGTCGATTTCTGGGACACCCTGTATATGTATTTTAAAATATCCATAAAAATGTGACAATAACTGTTTTTAACCATAACAAGCAACAAGCTCTAATTAGTTAAAATATATTTGATTAAAAATGTAGTTACTAATTAAGTACATGATGTCCCCAACAGTATATCGCTCTTTAAGTACGCGCCATGTTGTTTTTATAACGAGAAATTGTATTACAGTTATAAAAATATAATTATATACCGTCAACCTCACATGCCCAAGTATGCACACCACTTCTACTGAAATCCTTACCCTAAATTGTAAGACTTAAGAGTCATTTTCCGTCGAAGAATCTGCTCTTTTCATTTGGAATTCATTACCTATGCCAGGCGGTTCCTAAGTAACCTATATTTTAATTACATTAATTTATTTTAATTTGGCTTTGAGACAGGTCTTGAAATAAACTCATTTAATTATGTAGCAATTAGGAGTGCTATACATTTGGATGTATGCAGAATTTTGAGGTATGTTAGTTTGTAACTTATTAACACTGTGCGCAATTACTAGTGATTACAATTATTTTTAAGGTCTGATAATTTTCTTCGTGGCGTAAATACAGTACTAGACTGAAAAGCTCTTAATTATGTCACGGTTGTATAAAATACTATTGAAGGTTTTCAAGCAAAAATTTTCTTTGACTGTTGTGTATTGTCACTAGGTGAGCGTTTCTCAAAATTTTTGCCACTTTTGTTGACTCAAATTTTTTTGGTAAGTTTTATGTTTTTCCTGATCAGAATCACGAGCTGATCCGATTTATGCAATAAAAAAAGATCTCATAAAACTCCGTACATTTTTTGTTTTTTTTTTTTACTTTTCCTATTGTGTTACCCCAATAGAAAACATATGGCAAAGGGTAACACAAGAGGAAAAAAATTTTTGGGACACATTTTTTTCTTGCATAAATCGAATCAGCTCGCGATTCTGCACGCCTAGCACATGACTGATGCGACAGTATCTCGCGCGCGAGATAGACTACCCGTCTCTTTTTAATTGACACAGTCAGAAAAGGACGGATAGACTATCTCGCGCGCGAGATACTGACGTGTCAATCATGTGCTAGGCGTACTGACTAGAAAAAACATAAAACTTACCAAAAAATAAAAAGTCGAGAAAAGTGGCAAAAATAAAAAGAAATGCTCAGGTATGTATTTCAGCAAGGTACCTTATGGATGCAAGCAATGAGATTTTATAATACTTGTAATCAGAGTTACTATGACATATATTTTGGCCGATCAGGTGCCATCGGTTTCTATGGGGAAGCCATTTTTTGGATTTCAAGGTTGGTCTCATAGTAAAAGTTTTTCAGTATAGCCTACCTAATCAACTCGCTCTATACGATCGGTGGTTAAAATTTCACACTGTATAATATATTATTAGACAAATATTCGCCCCAGTATAAGTGCGTACCAGATTAAAAAACAATACAAATTAAATTTTGTCGAACTACTTCACACTAACTACTCCGAGCCATCGTATGTATTTGCGCGGCAGAATGTTTTTCCAAAACATTCAAAGCCAAACTAAAACGTTATTCACAATGATGGCTCAGCGATTCCTGAATTGGGCAAACAGCGAAGCAAATAAATGGCTCATAGCCGTGGAACGGTTACGCGGAATGACGTTTTTAGGGTTCCGTGACACTTTGCAATTTGTTTGACATGATGGTACAGTCGCCATCACATATATCGGAGCTGTCAAGGTCGTCACAAATATCCAAACAACGACTTTATCAAGGCGATAAAGTGCATGTTCAGATATTTTTAAGTACCTAGCCACTTCGGTACATTTGATAGCTACTGTACTACATAACGCTATGTTACTAGTATGTATAGGCCATTTAACTACTGCAAATCTGATTTAGTGATATTCAAATTAGCGCTACATTTTATCGAAAGCATTTGCCATATTTATTTAATTATTCATCCTATAGAATGTAATGTGCATTAATTATTAACGGCACAGAGTATTTAATTCAGTTATAATACCAATATAATCCACAACCATATAATATTTATTTAAAATAGTACTAAAATACATCTAAAAATAAATATGTACCCAGATTAGTCCCCTGTGGAAATGTATATCTTATAATGGCCACAATCTTTTGACAATAACTAGTCTTGAAGCTAGGAAGAAGCCAACTTTGTGGTCATCTGTAGAATCGGAAGGTCTTTTCTTTAATTCTGTAACATTTGAAAGCAATTGGCTAAATATGCCCGAAATGAAAGACCAAACATGAGAAGGCAAGTGACCTGGACATTTACATAATGAGTGCCAGGACTTCTTACACTTGATCGTTTTGATGAAGCATTAATAAGAAGAAGAAGAAGCGGAAGAATAAAAAGAAGAAGGAGAGGATGGCGAAGATTTTTCAAGCTAATTTGAATATTCCTTATAGGTTATTAATGCGGTTAAAATCGTTCGATTTGAGCTAATACATTGCTTAAAAATTTTGGGATCAAGGGGGACATTTTGCACTCAAAGAGATTAATAAAAAAAGGTGCTATTTTAAGATTTCAATCTAATTATTTTTCAAACCATCGCGAGAAGCGCACTGGTAGATTAAATTGGACCATCAACGAGTTTCACCCATGAATGCAATCTGTAAAGATCGTCTGCGGTTTGCGAATAAAGTGGTTCTGTCAGCTGACTTATTGGATAAAACCGAAAATTTACCGCTTAGCAGATTTCAAGTCAATTATGGGAAATCTTCTAATGCCCAGTCACAAGACACCAATTGAAGATATTTTTACAACCTTATACAGATCGAGCTAGCTTTAGGTAACCATTTAAAAGGCAACAAAAACTTAAATTTTAAATTTCATACATTCTCAATAGAGGATTACACCTTTACTGCCATAATAACGAGTCGTTATTGGCTGTTAAAGTATTAATCTAAGCAAAGGTTATGCTGTAGATACTAGATTACTTTTTTACCTATAGAAAATATACATTACCTGGAATAATTTCACAAATATTTGTGATAAATAGACACATTCAACCCAGACCCTATAGATTGGTAAGGCAAACTACAAATCTATTAAAAATAAAAATAATCTGAGAATAGTAGACATTATCCAAAGCGAGTTTATAATACTCGTACTCGGTGAGTACAAACAGCAATACTCTCATCTGTACATCAGTGGACCTTATTACAAAAGACATAAGGTCCACCGATGGGCAGTTAACAGTGTGGGCTATGGTACCAATCGACCCCAAAATTTCATAAGCTTTCTCGTTCAATCCCTTATCAGTGTATTTCTGTGACAGTGTGGTAAAAACGTATGAAAATTCATTACCTACGGTAACGTAATGAAAATCCGGCCTCCTCCCCGACCGCGATCATGCTTCTGTTTGCTACAGTGTTTCTCTTTCACTCTTGATCGAAAAGACAAAGATTGAATTTACTTATTTGTTGTCAACCTCTAAGCAGTTATTGCCAATCTCTTAGCCGCATCCGGCGACGGTTAGTACGCGATAATCGCGAGATAGCTCTCTGCGTGTGTAATACACACTGTGTATAGCACTGTCTCATTCACCGGAGCGGGACAGCGACCTCAAAATCATCATCATTGGCCACAGCATCTTTACAGATGATAGTTGCAGCGCCTAGGAGGTATTTTGAGGTGGTAGTCAATATCGACTGCGATGGCTATATAAAGCAATCGCCGATCGGCATTTCTTGCCGCATCCATCACAGGTATGTGTTGACTCCTGGGGTGATCTAGCAGCTCTGCGAAGTCGCTTCTGCTTGAGTTGGTCCAACCAGAACTCGTCGTGCCTTGCCATGCCGTCTCGCAGGTTGCGACGCCACTCCGGTCTCTTCTCCGCGCGTCCTCAAAATCATTGGCACAATAAAAACGTATATTTTTTCATTGTATATTCCGTGTCACGGAACCTCACACCTTAATACGATTCAAGCCAATTTCTCATGGCACATAAAACCGTTCGAAAAGCGAAAGAAATGCCATTTTTGTGTGAGACGCATTAGCATTTCGTGACAGGTGCGATCGGTACGGCACCGACCCTTACGTACACACACGTGCAATAAAAACGTCGTTTTGCATAAGAAATCCCATACGAATTGTACCATTTTCATTACTCTGAAGTGTACTTATTTCTGGCTTATAGGCTTAGTTTTTTTATAACCGTTTTATTGCAGTTTTAGGTTCAGGATTTGTCACGAATGAAGCTTAATGTGACGATTTCGAAAATGTCGGTAATAATTTGCTCGAAAAAAGTTTTGAAATAATAAGTCACGTTACGGCGAAGTTGGTGATTTCGTTTCTTAAAAATATTTTTGTACGTATATTATTGTGGTTTTTTCAAGGTAAAGAAATATTTATATTGTGGTACATCTAAATCCCTATGTTTTTGAAGGTGAAAAGATTGTACCTAGTTCTACTCGTGACGCTTTATATTTACCAAATAAATATCATTACAATATCATTGTAATGTTGCTCTTTAGGTACATACTATATCAGTAGGGGCCGTAATCGAACTTTAATAGTATTTTGTGCAACAGTTACATAATGAGGGTTCTTAAGATTCGAGGGTCGAAGTTACAAAATGAGGCGAAGCCGAATTTTGTAAAAACAGACCCGAGAATTTTAAGAACCCTTATTATGTACCGT
The DNA here is from genome assembly GCA_911728535.1 of Pammene fasciana. NCBI lineage: Eukaryota > Metazoa > Arthropoda > Insecta > Lepidoptera > Tortricidae > Pammene > Pammene fasciana. The sequence continues at coordinate 14,744,975 of OU452288.1, forward strand.
TGCACACAATAGTTTTTATACGAGTGCTTAAGCAAGCTGGTAAGAATTGAGTTCGACGAAAGCCGTGCACAACCTACTGCTTCTATGTAATCTCGTAACGTTCGATCTCCCGGTGGATTGTGCCGGCGGCGACACGCAATGCGGGACCCGACAACAGTTTCACAATATTGTATGGAAATCCTTTCTGTGATTGTTATGGATGCTACAATATGCGACCATAGAAGCTCTATCAAAAAGTATGCGCTAGTAGTTCCGCCACCAGAATCTCAATTCGAGTATTACAGTCGCCGAGTATAAAAAATATATTTAGAGTTTACACACTACCTAACTATACAACTCCAGTGCATTAACTACGCAATACAAATAACGCCTAAACGTCTGAATCAGAAATATCAGAATTTGCTTGAAAACTTTTCCGATGCAACTCCAATACAACTACAATATTGGTTGATTATATTTTGTTTTGTGTTGGAATTATGTTGGAGATATATTGTGGTTTAATATATTTTAAAATTGGAACACGGCACTGGGTCAATCCGAAATATTTGTATGTAAATACCGAGATTTCGGTATTTGATTACACAAAAAAATGGAGGTGGGACAAGACAATACAAACAGAGGATAAGTAAATATTTAATTACGCATTCGTATTTGCATACCTTAAGCTTATAAATAAAATGTAAATAGAAGCACCCAAAACAAATATTCCTCCTATAATTCTATATTTAAATGGCCTCCTAGCCTAGTCGGTAGTGACCCTGCCTATGAAACTGGAGGTCCCGGGTTCAAATCCTGGTCAGGGCATTTATTTGTGTGTTTATCACAGATATTTGTTCCCGACTTATGGATGTTTTCTATGTATTTTAGTTTTTATCTATAGCTATCTATTATACAATACATATATATCTTCGTCTAGTACCCACAACACAATCCTTATTGAGCTTACCGTGGGACTAGATCGAGTTGTGTAATATTGTCCCCACAATATATATTTATATTCGTTTTCGTGATAAAATACATCTTATTACCTATGTATATTATTATACCATAAGCGGACAGTATAATTTATTGTCTATCCTTAGCTTTAATATCTTTATCTACACCCATATCATAAACCCTCCATGATGCGTTCAAAAACCGCACGTTATAACCACCATAAAATAGATTGTTTCGTTAGTAGTTAGAACAAATGTCTTATCTGGAACGATGTTATTATTATCAAATAATAAGCAGAAATTCGATATCATTATGAAAATCCGGGTGGGCCCCGCCCCGGCACGCGCCTCCCGACTGCCGGCACAATCGAGTTGGCCATGGCGATGGCGGTGCAATCCGTGCAATGGCAGTCATTCAATCATCATTTCGGGTTTATAATATTGGTGTAGATAAAGCAGTGTATGCAACTGTACGTAATTAGGCCTTAAAGCACTCGTGTGATCTTATTATGAAACTCACTTCGTTCGTTTCATAAAACCACACTCGTGTTTTAAGGACCCCTATTACGTAACAGTTACATAAACTACTATTATTTGTTCCGGATATTGTTATCAATACGATATGATATTGTTAAGAGATGAGATCTGAACAAATTGTGTTTCTAACCAATACGTTTGTGTTCCTGCTGGTGAGAAAGGACCAGGAAAAGACCAGAGACCTCTATAAGTATGCAGTGTGTTGATGACGGGGGATCTTCTTGTGAATCTTATTTTCTAAAGGGACGGCAACGTGCATGTGACACCTTTGGAGTCGCAGGTGTCCATAGTTTTATAGCTGCTTATCATCAGGCGAGCTGTATGCTTCTTGTCCACTGTCGTAGTATTGAAAAATAAACGAAGTCGCAGACAGCTTGTTTTAATATAAACGCAATTAAGAGGTTTTAGCATAAAATGGCATTCGCTTCTAGAAACCATAAGATATAATGTAGTTCAAGCGATGAGCTAAAGTACCAGATAATTGAATAATTAAACGAGCGTAGACCTGACTGGAACTTCTCGGCATTTTGATGGCTTTTTTACTTTGAGAGTTTGTTCGACTATAACTTGAGTTCTTGATCTTTACGAAATTGGTTAGGTTGTAGCAGAGATACATATAATTTGAGAGTTCATGTATGAGCAGGTTCAATCAAGGGATCATGTAGTTAGAAGGCGCGAAAAAATCATCACATAGGTCTAGTTAAATTGGTCATTTTTTTTCGTTCCAAGCAAGTTGTTTGGGGTATCGTTGGATAGGTCATTTAAAAAGAATCAGGGTCTTCTAAAACTGTTTTTGGATAAAACTAATACTTTCGGAAATAATAGCTCCGAAAGTTTAAAACAGGGCGTCCCCCCCCCCCCCCCCCCCCATCTAACTTTGGAATCGTGGGTCTTAAAATTTTGAAAATATTCATGAAACTGAGGCTTAATGAGTACCTTCAATGAAAACTATATTGAAATAAATCGGTTGAGCCGTTTTTGAGTTATCATTCAAAAACCCATGGTGAAAGGACGTAAGTAAAAATGACGTAAGCGCCGCCAAATTTCCCGTAAGGAACGACCTTTTGAATTAATGGTCTCAATTTACGGAACCCTATACTGAGCATGGCCCGACATGCTCTTGGCCGGTTTTTTTATATAAATCAAGATTCACTCCGTTGACAACTAAAAAACCAGAGGGTCCCCCGTTGTCGTCATTACATCCTCTTTGAGCTTTTTGGCAATTAACTACCGGTTAAATTGAAAACCAAGTCACCTATTGAAATTAGTATTTCATAACTTTAAACAAATGTGAGTCGTCCATGTGCCGTGGGGTGCCCGGCCTTAGAATTGTCCCCCACCATATCGCCCCGTGGTTGCAGTAGGAGTCTGCTAAGGGAATATTCCGGGAGATGGGCAGCAGCATCTTCCGAAAGCCTAAACAACAATAGACAAAAAAAAACGCGTGCGTATGGCAACCAGACTTAAAATCATGTACGCATCACGGGCGGTAATAAGGAAGACCTCAGGTCGCTTGTTTATGGCCCTTACCTTCGTTGACAAATACCCGCGATCTGAGCCCTTCTTTATTTTACCGCCCTAGGTACGTAATGTACTGTTTTTCTTACCTTTTAAAGCCATTGTAGGCAACAAAGCCAGTGCTTGAAGCATGGACCAGAAGCAAGTCCTCTCGATCCTCATTCCGGCAACTATTCACTACACGCAACAGTACATTTTCCCTCATTAAAAGTCATCAAGAAGAGTCATTTTCGCTCGAGCCGGCTCGCCGCTCTTTTGTTTTTCCTCTTCACTTATATTTCATCGCGTTTTTAATTTTGTGTACATTTGTAATGTGCCAGCGTCTTTTCTGGAGATCTTGGTATTTTAATGTTTTCATTTAAAGTTTGTTCGGGAAGAGAAATATCGTGTTTATATAGGAACTTATATATACTACGGCACTCTCTCTTGAGAGACTCTACATATTTAAAATGGATTCTAGAATTTAAATTTCATAATTGCTTAATTCAAATGCTTACTTGATTTTTAACTATAAAACTCTCGTGAGACTTTACCATATTAAAAATGTTTGTAACGATTTACTCACTTAATAAGGTAATCGTTATATCGACCTACGTGACGTGAGTAACCCCCTATGAATATTTTTAATATACTTATATGAGTTTTACATTGGATATTCTAAATTTTTTTTAAATTTAATTCCAGTATTGTAGCTGCAATGAATAATGATGAAAGATTAAATATCAATTGTATTCCAATATCAATTTGTTAAATGTAGTACTCATGCGTTCCCGCGGCGCATGAATTTAATTTAACTGTGATTGTATCTATATATTTATGAAATTCGTTTACTATTCATACAATCAAAATACATAACAGTTAACAGCATGTCAATAAATGTCATTAAAATGAGATTAATTATTCACACATCGACGCAGTAAAACCAAATTACACACAAAAAAACATTAATTTCATTTATTGCATGTTTTGATTTGTATGAAAACAACACTTTAGTTTAAAACCAAATCTTGTTATTTCTGTTGAAAATCACTAAGCACATCCTTTATTTTCATGTGCAGTTTATTCCAAAAACTACTATTACTTCATCATTTAACGATTAAAAGAAAACATTAAAACTTACTACGAATAAAATTAATGATTACGATTATGATTAAAAACCGCACCGTTTTACAAACACTGGCACATAGAAAATTTCAAAATCCGAATTCACAAAACGCGTCTACGGCAACAAGTCGCTGTTGGCAGCGCTACGCGACCGTCTCGTAGCAGATCTGCGGGCACACTGATCGGCTACGGGTCCGCGCGTAGCACTCACACAGCGTAGACGTTACGTCATGAAAAGGTTGCCACTCAAACGTTTATGCCTTTTTGCATACGACTGTATTTTTGTTTCTTTTCCCCGTGTTCCATTTTTGTGGAACAAAAGAACGTGTTTGGAACGTTGATACGGTGTTTATGGAACTTGGGAGTGAAAGGCTCTTGTTAACTTTTGTTAGATGAAGAAGCGATCGTTTTTGTTTGGAGTTCTTTTAGAGATCTTTTGAATCTTCAACGAGAGCTGAGGAATGTTTTTTTTACTGCTTTATAATGCTCAAATGTTAATTGTACCTACTAAACATATTATGAATGAATGGAAATATAAAGAATTAGAAAATCTAAATCATGTCAGCACATGACGTAGGGTAGACCGGGATGAATCGGATCGCAGGGTGAAACAGATCAAGCATTTTTATCATACCATGGCGGCCGCCAACGCGGAGTACTAAGGTCAAACTCAACACGGGACGTTGATTGATTGTTCGTGGTTACCGGCGATCGTTACAAAAAATTGACAAAAAAAATCTTAACTGGATCCGTTTCGCCCTGCGACCCTATTTGTCTCGACTTACCCTATTCTTAATAATGTAAGCTCTGGATTCAATAAAAAATGAAAATGAAAATGATTTATTTCCGTTTTAAACATTTACAAAAAAAGATCCAAAGTTGGGATTTCCTAGTAAGCTGAAAATAGTTTTCCTAGTGCCAGAAAAACCCGATCCTTTCTCTTCAACCTAGCGTTTATTCCGGTTTGGGGTCCGCTTGACAACCTAATCCCATGAATTGGCGTAGACACTAGTTTTTACGAAAGCGATTGCCATCTGACCTTCCAACCCAGAGGGGAAACTAGGCCTTTTTGGGATTAGATCCGGTTTCCTTACGATGTTTTCCTTCACCGAAAAGCGACTGGTAAATATCAAATGATATTCCGTACATAAGTTCCGAAAACTCAGTGGTACGAGCCGGGGTTTGAACCCGAGACCTCCGGATTGAAAGTCGGACGTCTTACCGCAAGGCTACCAGCGCTCTTCTAATAAGGAAAACCCGCTCCTCTAATTGGTAATGAAATGTTTTTGCGATATTTCTTTTTATTGAAATAATAACGTACATGAAAGAAAATGGATCCACGTGGAATCCATTAATAGTAAACCATATAAATAGTATTCGTACGGAACATTCCCAAGTACAAGAGTTACCATGATGGATGATTGTACTTATGTGTACAATATTTACTAACATATCTGCTTTCTCCATAGATATATAGTTAAACAGACTACGCAGTCTTTGTGGGTCTTAGGCCGCTTTCATACTGCTGCGGCATGCGGCGCTGGTGCGCGAGCGAGATAGCCGAGCGCTCTGCATGTGTATAGCGCCGTCACGCTTGCACACCGTCGCCGCATGCGGCTGCGGTGCCAGTGTGATAATCGCCTTAGGTATATGGTTTTGGGTAGTAAGTTAAATTCATTTGATTTATGCACAATATTAGCTTTACGGAGGGCTTTATTAAGCGCTGGTAGCCTTCCGGTAAGACGTCCGACTTTCAATCCGGAGGTCTCGGGTTCAAACCCCGGCTCGTACCACTGAGTTTTTCGGAACTTATGTACGGAATATCATTTGATATTTACCAGTCGCTTTTCGGTGAAGGAAAACATCGTAAGGAAACCGGACCTAATCCCAAAAAGACCTAGTTTCCCCTCGGGGTTGGAAGGTCAGATGGCAGTCGCTTTCGTAAAAACTAGTGTCTATGCCAATTCATGGGTTTAGGTTGTCAAGCGGACCTCAAGCCGGGATAAACGCTAGGAGGAAGATCAGCTTTACGGAGGGACTAGGTTAAGTATAGACTGAGTAAGAAAATAATAATACTTAGACCGAACAGAATGGTCTTAAGGATTATTCACGGTGTCCATTCCCGGGTCCGATCCGACACTTCCGACACTTCATTTCGTATAGAAAACATCACGTGACTCCGAGTATCGTAAGAGACTCGTTACGTACCCGGAACGTCGACGGTACGGTCATGTTTTGTTGTTTGACGGCCGTTACTAGGTACAATCAACGCTCGGACCCGGCTCGCCCCGTGCACGGTCCGTCGACCACCCGGAGACTATACGACAACACCTTTGCAACGATGTTTCGGAATATATTTGCCAAAATATGTAGGTAGCAAAATGTCAATAAATTGTATGTTAAATATGAGGGCGTAGCTTATTCGCTACTCGGTCAGTTTATAATTACTAGAAACAAGAAGCAGTGACCACGTAACGATGTGTCGGACCGAAAACAGCCCGGACTCGGCTCGCTTCGTCCCCGGAAGCTCAACGGAAACTCCCATATATAACAGGGCGGTATCGGAAGGATCGGGCCTGGAACCGCCCGGTCGCTGATCGTGTAGTGCCCGGAACGACCGGTATCGGCCCGTCGACGTGGCGGACCCGGGAATGGACACCGTGAATCATCCTTTATAGAATTATTAACCCATTCACTGCTAATGACGGCACGTTGTCGTCACGGCTCTACGAAGCATTTTCGCTACATAGCGGGACACCCATGTTATCGGCTACTGCGTAGCGCTACGCGCGTAGCATAGCAGTGAATGTGTTAATAGGTGTGACAGAGAAGGTTCTATTTTCGTTGATCCTTGTTATGATTATCGCCTACTACTGAAAGCCTAAACATTTGCTTACCTGCCATCGCTTTTTGAAGGGCAACAAAGAAAGCTAATAAAATATGTAGGCTACGGTATGCTATCAGCCATCTTGAAACGTGTTTTAAAATTAGTCGCGTTGCGTATATATGTTCTTCTTGTGTGAAACCATGTTACAGCTCTAGAGATACTTGCATTGCTTTAGGTCGAATTATGTAAGATTGTCCCAGAATAATTATTTATTTAACACGTTCCGTGCTGCTATATACGCTCGTAGCTAATCCTACGAAGCGGGAGGCCCCGGGTTCAATGCCTGATGGTCAGGGCATTTATTTGGGAATTTACCACGGATACTTGCTCCTGAGTAATGGATATGTATGGGACTAGGTCGATTTGTGTAAGATTGTCCCATAATATTTATTCTGTTATTTTATTAACAGAGAGCCCGCCCGGGTTCCTGGTCGTGAAAAAATTAAAGTACATGCGACATCTATTTATAGTGTATATCTGTGACGTTACCGTGTCGGATCCATTACGCGCCCGTGGTGCTCTTTTAGATATTACTTTACCTTTAATGTGCCTGATTAAATTACGTGACGTTCGTACAGCTTACGTATTTACAGTATATATCTCAATAGATGGTATAGGCTAAGAGTTGGGTGTTGACAACCCTAGCTCATCAAGTAGCAGGATTCGGTGTATCTAGGGAAACGCATGGTAAAAAATTATGTATTTTAGTAAATGGTAGTCCGAGCCAAAGTTTAATTGGGTGGCACATTCAATAGTGCTCATTGGTAAATGCCGAATCCTGATAGTGGATGAGGTACACGGAAAAAAAAGCTTCCGAGATATTCTCAATCTAAGACATTATTTAAAACATTTATTTACATAACTAAATATACAGAGGTACTACAGTACAAATACTAAACTAAATTAATAACTAGCTCAAATCTAAACTAGGCCCTTGCGGCATTGTACCAAGGATGCTGGCGGCATTTCCTCGTTGTATCGCAATGCTGATACGCTGTGCGAGGAAACCGCCAGCTCTTCGGTCACCAGTTACATCAACCAGACGCTTTGTGATTTCTGCAAAAAACTTGTGTGCGCTGGGACTCCATGGACCTAGAGTTTCAACTCAACATTATTATCATCATCATCATCTCAGCCATAAGACGTCCACTGTTGAACATAGGCCTCCCCTTTGTACCTCCATAAGTATCGGTCGGAAGCGACTTGCATCCAGCGTCTTCCGGCGACCATTATTATATTATGTTGAAGATATTTCCTCGTGTCAAGCATTTATTTCCTTTAACGAAAATAAATTAAAGTTTTAAATATAACGAAGCGAATATATTCTTACAGATTTTCTAGTTTTCTTTTACCTAAGACAATACTTGTTTGATTAAAGTACAATCTCTCTTATTTACTCAATATACTCTTGAAACAATACATTTTTGTATTAATATTTTAAGAAAACGCGGTTTTATTAAGCAAAGAATCATATTTTTGATAAAGGAAATAAATACTTGTCACGAGGAAATATTATCAAGAAAATAATAATGTGTTTTATTGAGAATATCCCGGAAGATTTTTTTCCTTGTGTAAAAAAACCTCTAAAGTGTTATTCGGTCTTGTGAAAGATTGTCCTAAAAAAACTGACCATATAACCTCCCTACCATATAACACGTTAACAAAGCCCTCCCCACAAGCCCTGTTAGGGTAATTCCGCATGTATTAAGTTGGCAACACTGAAACTTTAGTCATTAGTGCAGGGCAACTCTCTAAGTGCGGAGAGACCGTTACGGCCGCAAATGACAAGCAGGTGGGGCCGGGGGATGATGTTACTTATAAACTTAGGGCGGTTTTAAACCCCAACCAACGGTTTTTAACACCTCAGCTGATGCACTACCGTGACTCGGCAGCCGGAACGGCATTATAACCTCACTTTTGATACAGGTACTGTTCAATTCTAAAATGAAACCATTTTCAAAAATCTTACGGCATACTTATGTCAGAATGTTAACATACTATATTCGAACTCGCGGAGCGTAAGCGAAGTGAGTTCTTACAAACAACTCCAGACCGAACTGTCACCTGGCTACTGGGACGTCTCGGCATTTGGAGGGCTTTTTGATTTCGATAGTTTGTCGGACGATAACTCTAGTAACGTTTTTCTGATCTTTATGAAATTTCTTGGGGCTGTAGCAGAGATACATAAAGTTTGTAAGTTCGTATATGAGCAGGATCGATCAAGTGGTTATGGAGCTAGAAGGAGAAAAAAAATCCTCCTTGGGGTCTTGTTATATTGGTCAACTCGTTTGCAAGTGAATCGCGAGTTCTCAGTTCGAGGCGGACTACTCGTTTTAACATTATTTCGTATGCTCGAAGTTATTGTGTTCTACACACAATAACTTAGCTTCTTTAGCTGCGTTGGGCACTTTTTGGTGGAGGAAAATCTTATGGGTTTGCGTCCAACATGCTGACGTCATCTTAACGAAAACGAAAAACCATATCATTGAGAAACACATAAAATGAAATGTAAAGTGTATAATATATATAAAATAAAGTGAAGTGAGGTGAGGTGATGTGAAAAGTGCAAAGTGAAAAGTGTACCTAATGTGAAAAGTGTAAAATGTCAAGCGTAAATTGTACAGTAACAGTGCAAAGAGTAAAGTGAAAAGTGAAAATTTAAACCGTTTATTTCCTTGAATAAAAAGTTCTAAATTTTCACTTCTATTCTTCTTCTGCCATTTTTTGCATGTACTTACATGATTCTCAGTGTCTATAGACACAGGTATTTTGGTAGGTACGATATTATTTGTTGTATTCCCGCCTCCGCTTATCATTTAACCCCAAAAGGGCTTGTTACCCGTACCCCGTCTCCAGCGACTGCCTGTTTACTGCAGTGTACCTCCTACGTGTCTTATTTTTAAGACCACATCCCTCTTAGACCCGAAATGACATATGAGCCTTCAGATGACATACTTTATATACCCTTTTGCGTCAAACAGCGGGGCATTAGCCTTAGTTATGAATTCTGGATTTGTTTTTAGAGTCGTAATAATGTAAGAAATGTGTGGTACATAACAAGTAATATTACTTTAGACCACAACTTGAGGACTAAAAGCGACGTGACCCGTACATTTTGAGGTTTCGTATCCAAAAAGTACAAAATAGGACCCACCAAGACGAGTATATAGTGGTTTATATTGTTCAAAGTTTGGCATTTACAAGCTTTATATTAACTTCGCGAAACCGTTAAAAATGCTAAGCAAACACACTTTTATGACCATATATATCTATAAGTACAGTCGCCATCAAATATATCTGAGCGGCCACGGTAGGTACTCAAAAATATCTGAACATGCACTTTGTCGCCTTGACAATAGAGACATGCTAGAAAGGGAAATGCTACTCCATCTAGTAGCTAGTATATTCGTTACTAGATGGAGTAGTCAGGTGACATTTCCTCTTCTATTTTGGCTTATTTTTAGGTTGCTCTCGTCTAGATGGCGCTAAAGACTTGAAGACTCAAATAATTCTTAGACTGTGGCCGTCTACTATATTTATATCTATAGTCTCTGATATTAGTCTTTACCGAATACTATATAAATATCTAGATATTATATTTCCAAAAAAAATGACTTAAGTTGTAATTTTAAGGGCCTTAATAACTCCCTCTTTCTAATTTAAGTACTTTTCTTTGCGTAAATACTAAAATATTCACCTTCACTATTTTCTTTCAAGTCTACTAAGTTACAGGTACTACTTATGGTAAATATCGTTGTGCTTCACCTGTTACTTTCCCGAGGCACAAGAGAAAAGTTAATTGTAAAGACTGGTAAGTCTTTATTTATTTTCACGCTGGATGGTAAGTATTCGCTGGGCGAAATTTTAGCCAGCCGTCTGGTCATTAGTAGCCTCTAAAAGTATTAGGAGCACCGACAGACCAGAACTGACGTGCGCTTGGCCCCCATGATCCCAAAGTTCAACGCAAAACGCGGCAAATATGCAGCTACTCTACGAACTCATTAATCTTCCTTGAACTGGTATAAGCTACACGGGAGAGCTCTTTTCTTCCATCTTTCCTTTAACCCTTTATACGGTATGGTTTCTGAAATTAAGCAAAATCGAACCCTATCATTTTGAAATAAAGTTCAAATAATAGTAGACAATATATTCCCCTTGCCTTATAAAGGCTTCATGTTTCCTTCTACCTGGTATTACAAGCTTTCGCTAATCCTGCTAGCCTAATGTGGTCGGATTTTTATCGCATGTCACCATAGCTGTCACGTTCTAACAAGTATGTAAGTGCGAAAGTGACTTGCGGCCATCTTGTCGAGCAAGGTGGTTTGGTTTTGTGATTAACTTCTTATTTTTTGTTCATTTTCGTGATTCAGTGTGTAATATATAGCTTATTCTGCAGTGATTTAACGAACTAGTGTGCAACTAATGAAGAATTATTCTCAAAACAAGTGTAACCCCTGTTTGAGTTAGATATCCGTTAGTCCACGTGCTTTTTGTAGGGAGTAGCTATCTCCTTATGAAAAGCCTAACCTCACCGTACAACGTCCAGCTCTTGGAGCGAAATTTTAACTAATTAACCGTATACTTGTCGTCTCTACTTCGACATTGGCAAAATTGTCCCAATATTGTGGACAGAATGACATTTATTTTAAAAATTGAATTGAAGTGCGAAAGTGACGCATGACGCGATCGGCGATAAAATGACAACCATGGATGGCCTATATGGGATTCTGGTGTAGTCCTTATTATTTACCTGCCTTCACACCGACGACAGGCAAGAATATCCTGGAAACATTTCCGACAGTCTTGCAAGTGTAAACTACTTTGCGGGATCTATGGCGACCGTTTATCAAGCACCATTGAATATACTGTTAGTTCTGCTAGGCTTATTTGAGAGTATTCTTTTACTATGAGCATAGACTTAAATATATAATATACGGCCATAGTCTAAGAAATTTGAGGCACCAAGTGCCATATTCTAATTTTAAAATGTATAAACAATACATTAACAACACAATCTGTCTTAAACATAACTCCAACACTCAACCAATTATCAACCAATATTGAAGTAGTATTGTAGTTGCAACGCAGTAATTTTCAAGTAAATTCCGTCATTTTTAATTCAGACGTGTAGTCATAAGCTGTATTCTGTTGTTATTGTATTGGATTTGCATTGAAGTTGGATCGTGTCTGTGCGTGTTTTAAAGTTAGAATACGGCCCCAAGTATTTAGTGCCATCTAGTTGAGAGCGACCTAAAGATGTAAGAGGAAATATCAGCTCTATCTAGTAACGACTAGTGTACTACTAGTACGCTATTCGTTACTAGATGGATGGATGGATGGTGGATTCGTTACAAACAATTTAATTTATTTGTTAAATGTGACATTTTCAAAGCAAAGTTGTCCGTTGTTCATAAAGTCTATTTCTAAATGACGTAGTAAATGAGCAGTAACGCCTTATTGATAACCGACCTTATTATGATGTACCTTTGACTTGAAAACATGACAAAAAAATAGCTTGTACTCTACAAAAACTATTTAAAACGGGATATTTACCATGTGAGTTTTTTATTGTGAGCTTCCGATATTTCGGCACAGTTGCACAGTTGCAGTTGTATCGGAAGCTCACAATAAAAAACTCGTATGGTAAATATCCCGTTTTAAATAGTTTTTGTAATGTTAATGACCATGTTATCCTAAAATCATATATAGCTTGTACTCATTTACTAAATATACGAGTAAGTGTAATGAAAATCCAAGTTCAATGCCTTTCTTACCGTTTACAGATAGTTGGAATTTTCACGTATTTTTTTTTTATTTCGAAACCCTTTGCAATAATAAAATAACAAAAATAACACATATAAAATATAAGTATCTACATAAAAACGAATTTTTCATCGCCACAAAAATCTTCATTTTTTTTTGCAAAAATGTGATGAATAGCGAGCTAACCACAAACGTCGAAATTCGTCGTTATCTCCCCTCTCTGTAGATATTCTGTGCATTTACGAGTGAAAGAATATCGAAATTTCTATTTTCGATGTTCGTGGTAGGCCCTCAGAGCTAATATCATAGCTTCTCAGTAAAACATACATGTCATACCGTAGCTAAAAAGCTTAACGAGAAAATTGAAATTCCATAACAGTTACTAAGTTACTCACACATAGGAACTCCGGGCTTAGATTTAACGACTTTATTTAGCCAAGGAATCCGCGCCCTCTAGCGGCAGCCCATCGAATTAGAATATAAATTGAACTCTTTATAAACATTTATAATTTGCATTTAAGGGGAAGCCGGCGCTGATGAAATATGGCCACTGGAAACTGTTTACGAAATTGAAATTTACAGTTAATAAATAGTCTGATATGTAAATAAGATATAATTTATGTGCCTTTGTCGCATATATTTTTAAAACTGCTTTAGGAAATATTATTTTGCAATTTCTATTGGTAGTTGTAATCTTTTTACAAATCGTTTTTTATTTTCTTTTTTCAGACACCATTACAATTCGGTTTAAGCTTAAAGCCATGTAAAAAACAATGTTGCAAAAGCAAATCAACATTAATATACTTTTCACGCCACCTGCTCGGAAATGTGGCAAAAGAAGATCAAAATCTAAGCTGGAAAGTAAGCAATTGCTGTAGCATCTGAACTACCACTACAAGAATTGCTATTTTGCAGCAATGAAATGTCATTGCATTGGACCCGCCAATGAGAATCATTTAAAACATTAAAAAGGTCTTTTTTTGGCACCACTTTTTCATTCTAAAATAAAATAAGGTTGTTTATCGAACCAATTTACTTGTTTAAAAAAAAGAAACGTCAAAATCATTCAGATCACCCTTAAGGCGTTTTTACCTTTTTAACCGTTTGTGGTTTTCTATCAAAAAGTGGGTAAGGAGTGAACCGGCTATTAGACATGGCAACTTGCAGGGCCCAATCTGTTGTGTACCCTGCCTCTGCCTCTCCCTCTCCCTCCTTCAGCTCCCTACGGGCCCTACCTTTAATTACACCTACCAACCTGACAGATTGGGCCCTGCAGGTTGCAATGTCTAATAGCCGTTTGAGTCGGATTGAAGCAAACATCGTAAAACGCTTCTTAAAAGTGAAAAAAAAAGTAATAAAGGTGGAGTGAGAAAAATACATATTGAATTGGATAATGTTTGACTGAAAAACAAGAAAGTTGTATTTATGCAGTAAAAATGAGTTCAATACGTGTAGAAAATGTTATTAATACGCTGGCGCCCACCGAAATTCAAGAAACTGCACAGGCGTAGAAATTTGTTACCAGTGAAATCGCGTCCTAAATAAGAAGGCCCATGAACAGTGATATTTTGTATACAATATAATATCCGACGAACAATTCATATTATGGAAGGATGGCGAAAAGAAGCATTTATTTGCAGAAAGTTACATGCTCGTTTACTTTATCGTGCTTGTGAAAAGCATATGAACCGTCAATATACCTATAAATAGTATCTATTAAAGTGTTTGTATATGCCAATTAATTTTTTATTTTATTTCCTCACAGTAGTCGTGAAAAGCACTATGTAAAGTCTCGGCCGAAAGCGCTATAGGTGGACTCGTATCTTCGAGGGCCTCCCCTGGCGGGTCGGCCCTCGAACTAACTCGATCCACCTATAGCTTACTTTCCAGCCTCTACAACAATGTACTATTATTTATACATAATGAAATAAGAAAAAACAATAAATAGGACCAAAACATTACTCACACACACAGTAGGTATATGCGAAAGCATGTTTGCACAAAATAGTTGGTAATTCGTTATTAGTTTCCTTTTTATTCTGACTAATTAAATAATTAAATTAAGTAAATTTAAAATGACTTGTCTTTGAATTTGGATAAAATAACTTTGAAACAATTATATAGATATAGTCATAGCATTGAAAGTAAATTTTCTAGCAAGAATACTAAAGTTTTTTCTCTTTCCGACCTCGTACAGGATGTAGAAAAAAACTCATTTTTCATGTCAGCGGTTCCACTTCCGATTTAGATTGAATCGGTTTTTTTACACCCAAAGCGCCTTAACATTCACGGCAGCAACAGCGACGTTCTGCTAATACGTTATAAATATTCATAGTCATAAGTAGCTTCCAACCTATCGAACGTTTACTGGGACCATCATAGCTGGATCCTTCGACACCAATCCAATCGTGGCTTGAAACTCCTGCCATCAAGGGCGTAGGGGGACGAGGGAGGTCTGGATTAATTGGATGGTTGTATATGCTTGGGAGGTTATTCCGATACACATTATACGATATTTCAATACTGTATTTATATTTCCTTCGGGACTGAAGGGGAATCTGTATGCAGTTTCTGACGACTTCCTTTTACCCTGTTAAAAAAAAAACAAGACGTTATTGATTGTATTAATAGATACCAGATTTTAAATTTTCAAGTGATTATGGTTTACTAAAGGACAAAAAAAACTAGAACATCGTGCAACTAAACCCTAAAAATAAAATGTTCTTTTTCGTATCGAAATACACATACATTATTTATCATTTTAACAATATCATGTAATGTCTAATACATAGAAATTACTAGAGCACAAAACAGCTTAGTCACTTTGATAAATATTTTATTATTAAGATAATTTATTTTAACTAGGACGTTCTGGCTTAGCGGGCCAGGATATTCAGTGCACAACATATAATGCAGTGTTACGTTAACTATAAAAATGTCGTGAAACTCTAGCATATTAAAAAATATTTATAACGGGTCACTAATTTAAGTCGATTTTTGCTCGACATGCTTCGATCAATTTACGATGATCAATTGATCATAGTCATGGCCTTCAGGATGTGCCCTGCTGATGGTGGCGGATGGCGGAGGCGGCAGCGTTGTGACAGTTCTACCCTGGATCATTTTTTCATTTTTGTTATTTTTGATTAAAACATGTCGAGCAAAAATCGACTTAAATTGCGTGAGTCACCCGTTATAAATATTTTCAGTATTACTTTCCCAGTTCTTCCCGCATTGGTACATTTACAAAGACTATTTTCTAAGCCTTAGCTTGTTAGTAACCTAGTTTATTCTAAAATGGTTGATCATATTTCTTTAAGTATACCGCTATGGTAACTTAGTCAAGCGGCATCCAGATGAATCAGAATCAGAAATGCATTCATAAAACACATTATTTTACATGTCAAGTTTTACAGTTGGTATTTCCTGTTGAGGTGTTTCCTTTGCGCTATGCCATAGAGTTCTTCAGAAGTGATCATAGAGGGGGCTCATTTGATGTTGCATGACCTATACCCATCAGACGGCTCGTGTGTATGCTTTTTGTATTTAAGAAATACTCTATTTCGAAGTAAATTTGCTGTCTAAATAATCACACTTTTTATTATTTTAAAATCGCCTTTTTATATAAATATTACGCTGTTTTAAGCTGTGCCGTAATGTAGAAAGTCATCTCATCAAAGAGGCTCTATAAATGAGATCGCTTCCTCCCAAATTCCTTATTCCCCCTCTACCACATCAATTTGTTGCCAGAAAATTGATGAAATAAGAATGTCCCTGATATTTTTACTGATCGGCAGTTTCCCTTTCCTGTTATTGAGTTTCCCGTTTTTTTAAGGGTATATTAATATGTCTAAATAAGAAGTATAAGGTAAATAAAGAGTAATAAAGATATTGACTTTTGAAGTTTTATGCTGTTGCGATCACGAAACTTTCAATACACCGACTATATGTATATATTAAGTAAATGCCTCTTTACACCAGAAAGTAGAAAACGTACATTCCACTTGATAGTAAGCGGACACCGGTGTCAGAACAAAACTGTATCATCAACGCTATCGCTACACTCAGTTAAAGTAAAGTAAAATCTGACCAGTAACTGAAAGCAGTAAATAGTTTACTAGGTAACAAATGAATGCCTAATCTTAATCTTTTTCATAGATTAGTGATGTAATCAATTAACGTTGCAAATGTGATGGGCACCTTTGCGCCCGGCACAGCTCGTGGCGGGCTCTTTGATTAGTTACGTTTTTTTACATAGATATATATATTATGTATATTTATTAAGTAGTGTTTTAAATTAACCGAATAATAAAGGTTTCATCTGTTACCTTTTATTATACCAACATATTAATAAATGTTTGTTTAATTAGTATAATACATATAATATTGTTAGTATGTAAATACATGGCACGCTACAGGCATCTGCCTGTAGCTATTTGTATGGCAACTACCAAATGGCGAAACATAGTGATACATATTTACAAATAAATAACAAATAAATCAATAAATATATGTTTATTAATTAGAATAACATTGCCAGATATTTCTGTTTGGGGAAAATAATGGCAAGTGATGTGTTATGTTGTTCCTATTACGAACGTATTCTGACATTTCTTTTTTTTACTGAAAACTTGGCTGGTTACCTGTCATTCGCCCTACTCGTCTGTGATGATAAGTATGATAACGTTATCAACATTCAATATATTGATCGAACCAGTGGTAAATATAAATGTGTGGAATTAGATAGAAAACAAGAATGACGTTAATATTATTTAGGTAAAACAATATGCAAAACATGTAAAAAAGGTATATTTTAATGTATAAACATATGAAATACAGCTATTAGGTACTTAACAGGTAATTATTAGGTAATAATTATTAAAATACTTACCAAAACAATGATGTTTTATTAGTAAATATTAGAAATATAATAAGATTTTTGTTAAGTTATTTTTAAAGATCAAAATATTTTAAAATAGATACCACTCATATCATGAAAAACTTTTCTAACATCTTAATCTAAAAAATTACTTAATTCAATTAAGTAAAATACTCCTGATTTATTAGAAAACAGCAACTCACGAAACTTAAAATGTGTATAAAATCCATAAAATACTAACACAAAACTACTCTATCTACGCTGCTATTAAAGACAGCAGTTTATTCCCTTTCACAATTTCTTGTAATTTATCTGAAGTGCTTGCATTATCATCTTTTGAAGATTCTAATGTTGCAGTATTTGCTAGTACAGCAGGAGTTTGCACAGATTCTGCTTCATCAGAGTTTGTCTGGCTTGGATCCGTTTCAGGTATTGTTTCGTCGGGGGTCGTCTGATCTGGAATCGTCTCTGGTGCGGTTTCATCAGGAATAGTCTCAGGCGCAGTTTCGTCAGGATTCGTCTGATCTGGGTTAGTTTCGGGTGCGGTTTCGTCAGGATTCGTCTGATCTGGATTAGTTTCGGGTGCGGTTTCGTCAGGATTCGTCTGATCTGGATTAGTTTCGGGTGCGGTTTCGTCAGGATTCGTCTGATCTGGATTAGTTTCAGTGCCTTCGGAAGATGCTTCAGGTGCTTCAGTAGTCGTCAGACTGGCTCTTAATTCATTCACTTCATCTTGTAATCTGCCTTTCTGTCCTGATAACGCTAAAGTTGATACGAAGAGGCAGAAGCAAAGAAGACTAAGGAACACTATTAGTTTGTTGTTCAACATCCATCCTAAAGTCCTTTCGGTGTAATATCGACAATTCATTTTGTGTTTTTTTTTTTATTCGCGACACATAAAAACACTTCACTGTTTGAGTGGTATGTACGTTCTGATATCGACTGATTTGTCTTATCGTAGGCTTTTAAATCTATTCAGTAGATATCTGCTTATCAAACGCCTATTTAGTTATTGAAAATTGCAGTCTGTAACTTAGGATGTAAGGTTTGTTTTGATTAAATGTTTTTTTTGGTATTGATAATATTGGAAATGGTGGCCCAAGTGTTATTGTTGAAAACCCGTAGTATCTTTATGATTCATTTTATCGTAGATTTGGTTTTATCCATGTACTTATTTAGATATCTTGTGAAATAGCGTGTAACAAATCATTTGTATCTAAAGATATTGCCATGTTTTTAATAAAACTCAATTTCAACTACATCTAGACCTGAATCTAGAATCTAGATAGTACCTGATAAATCAATATACAGTAAAACTTCGATTTTTTTTTATAAGAATTGTAGTGTAAATTATATATTATAAACTTAATAATTTTTCATACTGATATACCGTGGGTGATTTGGCCATCACAACTCACAACATATCACTGCGTAACTGCGTGAGTCATGTTTTATCCATTACTGAGTGGGAATCCTATTTTTAAACATACATATGACATTGATTTGGTATCTAAACGCAACACATTCCAAGTGAGAATATATAAAATAAAGTTGTTTCTGATTTCACTTCTCCGTCATAAATGACCTTATGAAAAATAAGCTCACTTATAATAGTTTAGATATTTGTAAATCAGGTAAATGTTACAAGTATTTACAGATATATAATACGAACACACAGACGCCCTTATAATAGCTACGTTAATGGAATGTCAAGTTATTGTCTATGCTTGTGTTTATGTTTAGGATGCGGTAAAGCGGCTGTTATTCCTATGATCTGAACAGCTGTCTATGTTTAAGAACGGCTGTTTTTGATGACAGCTTGAAGATTTTAGGCATTCGGGAGTAGAGCCATCAGTTAAATAGTGGTATTGGTGAGGAAAGTGCTGAAGAACGGTCGCAATCCGAATGCGCTGCATTCCATTTGTTACAGATATGATTTAGCAAATGTTACCGTTTACGGAACTCGGAGAGCCTAAGGGTGGGTTGCACTACGCATAAGTAACGAACTGATCAAAGTTATATATGGCGACGGAGCTATCATCTCAAAGAAAACTGTCAAACTTTTCATACGGTTTGGTGCAACCAGCCCTTAGCATATAATTACAATATGTTTTATATCATACATACAAGAAAACATTACATGATTAACATCAATATTTTTATAATATTCGCTGTTGCCTATTTATATCTCTAAGACTTTTATAATTATCAGCGAAAGCAGGATGTGTTGGTAGTGCTTTCAAAATTACACCAATCTAAAGTTCGAAAACGAGCCCATGAACCTGACACAACTATTAATTTCCGTCTAAATTGACAGTGAAACTCAACCTTCCTTAACCCGGCGACCAAATTTTTCACATACCTACCCCCAGTCTGTAGGGGTGACAAATGCGCGACTGTCCGGGCCCGATGTAAGGGATGGGCCCGTTGGATAAGATAATGGCGCGGCACCCCTGCGGAATTTGTAGCAAATGCTTCTTAGAACAGAAAAGTATTTGGATTTAGTCCAGGAATGTTAATTTCATTTTGCTCTAGTTCACTTTATTTTATTGAGACATAACTTTAGATGGGTTTTAATTGGAGTTTGTTTTAATGTATGTTTAAGATGTTTATACCTTTTTCTTTTTTCTTTCTCCTTAACGAAATGACGGCTGAACGGCTATGCACGTAATTTTTTAAACATGTAGATTAGTAGTAACACTCTCAAACGCAGCAAATAGAATAGAAGGAGTACTTAATGGGCTAGTGTTTGGGTGCATCAAAGATTGGGCTTTTTCAAAGAGGTCTGGACACCTGCCATAACAATGTTAACACGTTATCCTGGCAGGCGGTGACTAATAAGAGTTAAAAAACCAGGAATAAGTCACTCTTTACTCACCACAAAGTATATAAGGCAAATGTAGTGACAGTCCACACATATTTTGTACGGTTATGTATGTATGAATTAGTTTATTATTTAACATAGATATTTAGAATTAGCAGCTATATTATGTATAAGATTTCTCATGTGTGTAATAACTTCCCTCACCTATTACCTTCTTTTAATCTCTGTTTGGCCCGACGGTTAACTAGTAGAGAACTGGTTGCGCTTTTGGCATTAAGTTCGCTGTTTGTACTCTTTTTGTTGTGCAATAAAGTTTGCCGTGAAGTGCCCGCCCTTAGAATTGTCCCCCACCATATCGTCCCGTGGTTGCAGTAGGAGTCTGCTAAGAGAATATACCGGGAGATGGGCAGCATCTTCCGAAAGCCTGCAAACAATAAACAAAAAAACTGCGCGCGCCATCCCGCCTGCCAAGCGTGGCGCGTATGGCAAACCACCCCTTTAAGGGGCCTTTACGTTGAGCAGTGGACGTCTTATGGCTGAGATGATGATGATGATGAAAGTTTAAATAAATAAATATTTTGCCGTACACTATTCTGGTTACCTGTGGGCATGTACCATCGTGTTCATAATTGCGTGGCCAATTTATCAATGAATTTATTCATAAATTGCCCATGCATTTTTGAACCCCGTGGTACATTGAAAGTTATCATTGCTATTGAATGCCAAGGTCATAACTCAACTATTTTTATCGGTATTTTACTCGTTATCTGTACTAAAGATAATACAGCGGAACCGTGATTTGATGAGTAACACATCTGTGTCACATTGTGTTTTGTGAAATCGTTATCGCCAGACTAGTGAACAAAGATCATGCATAGTTAAGTTACCACGAGTAGTGGCGGCCTAGTAAGCGGCAGATCTTTTAGATCAAGAGTAGGTGGTACAAAATGCTCCAACTTTGGCTCAGGCTACCAGGTACTAATACATAAAATTTGACCGTGCATTGATTGCCCTACATTAGCCGAATTCTGCTACTCAATGAGGTAGGGTTGCCTACCTCTTGATCTATTTATTTTCAATCAAAAATGTCAGGCTTCATACCTAATATAAGTTAGAATTTAGTAACATTTTGTACCTTTTGCCGATGAAACTCAAGGTCCATGGGGTCCCAGCGCACACAAGTTTTTTGCACAAATCGCGAAGCGTCTGGTTGACGTAACTGGTGACCGAAGAGCTGGCGGGTTCCTCGCACAACGTATCAGCATTGCGATACAACGAGGAAATGCCGCCAGCATCCTTGGTACAATGCCGCAAGGGCCTAGTCTAGATTTGAGCTAGTTATTAATTTAGTTTAATACTTGTACTGTAGTGCCTCTGTATATTTAATTATGTGAATATATGTTATTGGTTTTTAATAGGTACAATTTATAATTCAATGGAGTGATTTGACAGCTCTTAGAATACATGAAAAGTGCTGTCAAATCACTTTACTCATTTATGGATTCTACCTTTGTTATTCTCAATGCTGAAGGTAATTTTATTTATAATTTCTCATTTACGATTTTATTTTATTTTATTTTGGGCGATATTGTAGTACACCAATATATTATTAATATTCTTCATAAAATGTTACACGCCAAACCTGATTTAAAGACAAAATTTACTGCCATGGGGTCAGGGAAACCTAGTAATTTGGAAGTAAGGTACTTACATAATTTCAAAATTACAAACGTACGTATTTTAAATCACATTATATGTTTACGCGATAGGAGTGAAATTACAATTCCTATAAAAAAGCTTCTAAAAACCAATATAAATACATATTGTAATCAGAAATTGACGGTTTCTTTTCCAAAGTTATTTCGCTATACCACATTTCCCCAAAAACTTATTTGAAATACAATCCCGAAAACATAAATAATACAATAATAAACATCTTAAAAGGAAAACAGAAGCTAATCCACCGGACCGGAACCCGGGCCCCGGGGAAATTACGAGAGCACACGCTTGACACCTGATTTGACGTCTGCCTCGTTCACGAAGCCCTCGCTTCAGCTCGTCCAGTCAAAGGTGCGCGGCAGACACCTGTACCACGTCGACCGCCTTACGCTGGACGCTTCGAACGCTGTACACGCTGACACTTTTGAAAGCTGCCGTCTAACAGATGCTTTATTGATCGCGTTTGATGCCTGTTTAATGATGATTAGGTTTCGTACACGTACACACCTTTGGTAAGGTAGGTGTTTAAAACGACATGCTTTAGAACTATGAAATTTGGCATGGGCATTCTAGTAGTACAGATCTAGGTCGGACATTCCTTTTTGTTGCTAAAAATTGTAATACAAATGAAATACAGCTAGTAACAGATTTACATACAACACTGTGTTACAATTTTTAGCAACGAAAACGAATGTCCGACCTAGATCTGTACTACTAGACTGCCCATGCCAAATTTCATAGTTCTAAAGCATGTCGTTTTAAAATGAGAGCTAAACTACGTTTGTATGGAAACGCGAGTTCACGCGAGCGTCCTGGCGACTCTTAAGTAAAATAATCAAAATACAGGTCCGGATGGCCAAATTGTAATTTAACTTTGATTGTACATTGATATGATAGGTATTTTTTGGTCCCAGTAAATCTTACTCATATATTCATCTTATAAACATAAATATTCTTTATTGCACACCTCAAATTAAAGAAACAAAGTATACACAAGTTACAAACAAAAAAGTAGAGTTCTTCCAGAGACTTTTGACGACCTCCTAGCCTATTTGGTATTGACCCTGCCTATGAAGCTGGAGGTCCCGGGTTCAAATCCTGGTGAGGGGATTTATTTGTGTGTTTATCACGAATACTTGTTTCCTGAGTTATTGATGTTACCCATGTATTAAGTATTTATCTATATCTATCTATAATATACATTTATGTACCTATATCGTCGCCTAGTGCTCACGACACATTATAAGCCTTATTGAGTTTACTGTGGGACTAGGTCGATTTGTGTAAGATTGTCCCATAAAATTTATTTATTATTTATAGACAAACTTTGGGAATGCCTTATACTGTAATGTGTGCTGCGAAAAGATCCTCAAGTTCTTCGGGCATATCATGCGTTCTAACCAGCATCAGCTCGAAAAAAGCATCATACTGGGACTAGTAGAGGGTGAACGTCCTAGAGGGCCGATAGCCATTAAATGGTGTAATACCATCCGGACGGCGTGTGGCTCCATGCGGAGCGCGGCCCGTATGGCTCTCGACCGCGTCACATGGAGGGATATCACAGTTGGTCACGATCCTCAGTCATGAGGGAACGACGAAGAAGTAATGTGTGCGGTAGAGGCGAAAATTGGATCTAAATCAAATGAACGATTGGTGACCTACTTGCTATGTAAGTACTAATACTTTTTTAAGGTCAAAACATTATTCATCAATTCGACAGTCTACCTTACTACCAATATCAAATCAAGGTATTATTTTATAATATCCGAATGGCGTTACGGTGGTCTATTTGCTTTTAGCATGAGCATAAACATAGAGAATATTTACTCTGCATTAGTGCTTGAGTCTGCGCACACTAAGTATGTGAGGAATAAATTGTCAACATTACATATGATTTTAAGACTGTATCGACCGTCCAGTAGCGCCCTCATTGGGGGATTGTATTTTCTAATAAACAAAATTTCTGTAAAATCCTCATGTTGTAGTCCTACTAGTCCACTGGACGGTCGACACAGTTTTAACTAGGTAAAACTCTCGTGAGATTTTTATATATTTTACATTTAAACGCTTGGCGTATTTTACATTGTATGATTAGTAGGTACTATTATAAACAGGGCCCGGAATTAGGTGAGCTAAAATACCTAAAGTTCGCGAGAGGACATAATATAGAGTGGTTACAACCGGATGATACGTAAGTACTTGTTTCCTTATCTTTCTATATATACTATAGTAGTACTAGTAGCTTTCACTATTTTGACGCTAATACGCTACACTGACAAGCATTGATAATGAATAGGAAAATACAGATTACTAATTTCAAATATATGTCACATTTTCAGATTTATTATTATAATGTTAACTTTATGGCTGCAATGTAACCATTTTTCATCATTACGACTATTACTTGCAGTGCCCGGATGAATATCGAATACCCGGAATCCAAATAAAATATTATTTTCATCCGGTTGTAACCACTCTATATTATGTCCTCTCGCGAACTTTAGGTATTTTAGCTCACCTAATTCCGGGCCCTGATTATAAATCGGTATCCAGGTTGCACAGCCAGACGATCGCGTTAGATGTTAATTTAGTGTAGAGGTCCTTCGGGCGGGTCGCAGTAATAGGTTTTCAAATATTTGACATTTTATGACACTTTGATGTAAGGAGGCCTACCGACTATCAGTCCACCTGAAGATATCGGCCTGTCAGTTAGAACAAAAATTTGACAGCTCCGAACAACTGACAGGCCAATATCGTCAGGCCGACTGATAGTGGGTGGGCCCCATAATTCGATCATAAACAGGTCAACAGAATTTCAACCCTTAAAACTCGGAAAAACTGGGCTTCGGGCATTTGCTTCCTTAAAGCCGATTTTAACAAAGTGGTCGCTGCCAGGTTCTAACGCTCTAGCCGGCGAAAAGCCCTGCCTTCACTTGAAGACTTAAGCCGACTGCTATTCTCGAAGTAGCGACAACATATCGAACAGCTGCAGAAAATGAAACTTTTTTTAAGGAATTAGCCGATTCGTGTGTGGCACTGACCGGCAGTTGCCCTATTTTGTTTGTATATTTAGTTTAAAATGATGCCGTATTCAAATTTTAAAATACTTTAAACAATACATTAAAAACACAACTATCCCCAACACAACTCCAACACACATTAAATAACCAACATTGAAGTTTTTTTTGCCTTTATTTAACCAGGGGCCGGATTCTAACTTTAAAACACGCACAGACACGATCCAACTTCAATGCAAATCCAATGCAATAACAACACAACACAGCTAACGCCTACACGTCTGACGGTGACGAAAAATGAAGGAATTTGCTTGAATACTGCGATGCAACTACAATACGACTTTAATGTTGGTTGATTATTGGTTGAGTGTTGGAACTATGTTTAAGACAGATTGTGTTGTTAATGTATTGTTTTTACATTTTAAAATTAGAATACGGCACCAGGGAGTTTCAGCAATGCGCTATGCCACCCCCGTTATACAAAATACATGTTTATTCCTACAACATACTCATGAATCAGCCAGCATTCAATGAGGATAAATAAATCCTAAGCAGTTCCTTGGTATCATCAGATGATGGCGATGCCAAGGCACTGTTACACCATCCTACGTTGCTGTCATTGCTGACACCAAGGCGGCGCTGGGCAGCGCTTTGGGCACATTCTAGATTAAGATCAGACAGACGTTACTAAATAACTAATAATTGTTGCGCGAGCGATCGATGTTAACGAGCCATCGAAATGCAGGGACGTCCCGATAGCCAGCCGATAGTTCCGTTGTGCGGAAGTTGTTTGTAAGAGCTTCGCTTCGCTTCGTGCGCTCCTTCGATTATAATCAGTATCGACCGGTGTAAGAATACTCGCCCCCGCTATCTTCCCGGACAGACCACTTCCTCGCCTGTTGGTTCAAGTGCTTAATTACCCGCGGCTCAAGCGCAATATCGCTCAATTGAGCGCTCAGAATTACCGCTCATTTTGAAAAGGTAATTTGAACAATTAGTATCATGCCTTGATTGCTTGCTACACGACTCCGATTTCACCCTGTATATATATTTACGACGAAAAATACAGTCGCCATCAAATATATCAAAGCCAGGGTGCTCAAAATATCTAAATGTACACTTTATCGCCTTGACAATGGAGGCGTTGTTCAGATATTTCTGACCACCTTGGCCGCTCCGATATATTATTATCTGATAGCGACTATACATAAGAATAATGCCAGTTAAACAGAAATTCGTCGACATATGACAGATTGTGAGCGTATTTTGTCACAAACGACGCCTTCCATTTGGTTCTCATAATCGACAGTGATTGACAGAGCTCTTGGGAACTGCTCGAAAAATATCCTCTTTCTACACTCACTGAACACTGATTGACGTATTGATGCCTTTTCGAACATTATCCGGATATTTATACTCACATGTTTTAAAGGCAGAATGAAAGGAGTGCTTGTTGCTATGCCTACTTGATTATTTCAACAAGTTTTTGACTTAACTACCTAGGAAGAAAGGATTATATAAACTGAAATAGATGTCATCATCATCATCTCAGGCATAAGACGTCCACTGCTGAACATAGGCCTCCCCTTTATTTTTAATTTTTTTTAATTTATTTCTTGACCATGGATACAAGTCCTTCAGTCGTAATCATAAAAATTTATACAAAACTAAAATATAAGGATCACATAAAGATACATGGAAGTAGATAGATGACAATAGATAGATGGAAGTTCTTACTGCAAATATTATAAAATACGTAAACAATGGGGGGGGGGGGGGGGGGTGCCATACGCGCCACGGTTGGCAGGCGGGTTGGCGCGCGCAGTTTTTTTGTTTATTGTTTGTAGGCTTTTGGAAGATGCTGCTGGCGTGGGGTGCCCGGCCTTAGAATCGTTCCCCGCCATATCGACCCGTGGTTGTAGTAGGAGTCTGCTAAGGGAATATACCGGGAGATAGATGTCATATACTTCAGAAAAAGTGAACAAATTCTCCGGTGCCAGATTCGAACTGGCGTCTTCAGCTTTCGCGGCTGACGTCCTGATCAGTAGACCACGGACACGGCGGTACCGGTCGAATTTTCTCAAGTATATGCACTCTTCTGAAACGACTACGATTTTTACTACGATACGATGAAATCTAGGTACCATCGGGTTCTAATTGCATTACCATTTAATGACTAAATTCATTCATTGATTCATGCAATTCTAAACCCGATAGTACCTAGATTTCATCGCATCGTAATAAAAATCATAGTTTTACTATGTCTGCTAGATTTTTAAAAGCTTTTTGCAAAAAGAAATGCAAGAGGGGCCAGGTTTGTTTGTCGCATCTGACAAGGGCTTTGCAAAGCCATTGTTACTCATGAGTAACAATAAACATGTTAATAATTTTAAACAAAAAAAAAAGAACCGACTTCACTTAGGATAGGATCCGCTATTCCAACAGGAAGTGGCCGAGTTGCTGTAAAAAATAGTGAAGTCACTATAGGATTTCTCCAGGGTGCCATCATCTGACCCCGACTTGGTGACAATGCGACGATCTAGGGGTTATCCCCGTTCGATAAAAAAAATTGAAAATCGGTTCACGATTCACGGAGATATCGAGTACCATACATACAAACAAAGTAATGATAAAAAAAATCTGTCGAATTGAGAACCTCCTCCTTTTTTGAAGTCGGTTAAAAAGTAAATATTGTTTACTCACTAACTGATAGAATTGACATACTTTTAAATTCAGTGACAACCCAAGTCTGTGATGTTAGACGAAATGAAGCTGATAATTTTAGAAAAACAAATATTTTTAAATACTCCAATACGAATCAATAGATAAATCCCAAATTCGGATACTCCGATCTGTTGACTCAGTCTACGCTAACAGATTAAATTGTAGCCTATCTTAATTTGACAGGCGAAACGGTTAACGAAGTTAGTCTCTCGCGGAGCTTAATACAAAGTCGATATGCGATTTGAAGATTGCTTACGAACTTAGATGGAGTTTGGTACGGGTTGTTTTATTTTGGAACTTGTCCCGCAATTAAGCCGGTAAAATAAACCAGGTGGATTTATCTTTTGAAAACACATTTCTCTCGGATTTGTTATTTCGTTATAATGTTGCGACTGGATCCCATAAAATGAATATTGGGACAGAAACCATGCCAGCAATAAGACACTCTTAGGCTAACAAAATAAAAAGTTACGATTGCAGATTATGTATAGTTCGCTCAGATATATCGGAGCGGCCAAGGTAGTCACAAATATCTTTATCTTTGTTGCTAAGGCGGTAAAGTACATTTTCAGATACTTTTGAGTACCTTGGCCGCTTCGATATATTTGATGGCGACTGTACCGAAAAAATTAAAAATCAATATTTCTTTATCTGCATACCTTTCTTACTAATTGGCAAGTGCAATAGAGAAGGAGATACCTAACGATTTTTCAAAGTTCACAGGAGGGCCTCTGTTTTCGCTTCACATTTGGTAATCGTGATTACGTGTCTTAATGATCTTGAGCCCGGTTTGAAAACCGAGCCCTTTTGGCTGTACATTGCATTGGCCCCCAAAATTGCTAGTTAAAAATTATCTAACTGGAACAGCACGGGATCAAAAACATTTTGAAAATGGAAGTACTAATGTTACATTATATCCACTGTGATGATATGTTTATTAAAGCTTACAAATTTTGTTTTAACCAAGAACTAAATAACAAATACCGACAACAAACATTAACAAACGTCTATAATAAATGCACAAGTCCACAAAAACGGCAGTAACTCGACTAATCGGTAGCGAAACTCGATTTTACCGGCTCCTGGCCGCACGCACAGAATAAATCCTCGGCCCGGACAGCGAGAGGTAGTCTCGCAGTAGACGAACTCATAACAGTAGTAGCATTGGAACTAGTGTCAGCCAAAATTAATAACTTGCCTAATCGGTAGCGAAACTCGATTTTACCGGCTCCTGGCCGCACGCTCAGAATAAATCCTCGCCCGGACAGCGAGAGGTAGTCTCGCAGTAGACAAACTCATAACAGTAGTATTGGAACTAGTGTCAGCCAAAATGAGTAACTTGCCTAATCGGTAGCGAAACTCGATTTTACCGGCTCCTGACCGCACGCTCAGAATAAATCCTCGGCCCGGACAACGAGAGGTAGTCTCGCAATAGACGAACTCATAACAGTAGTATTGGAACTAGTTTCAGGCAAAATGAGTAACTTGACTAATCGGTAGCGAAACTCGATTTTACCGGCTCCTGGCCGCACGCACAAAATAAATCCTCGGCCTGGACAGCGAGAGGTAGTCTTGCAGTAGACGAACTCATAACAGTAGTATTGGAACTAGTGTCAGGCAAAATGAGTAACTTGACTAATCGGTAGCGAAACTCGATTTTACCGGCTCCTGGCCGCACGCACAAAATAAATCCTCGGCCCGGACAGCGAGAGGTAGCCTTGCAGTAGACGAACTCATAACAGTAGTATTGGAACTAGTGTCAGGCAAAATGAATGATCACACTCAAAATGTACAGTTACAGAAATCGTCGCAGATAGAATAGAACGGTGAATCGGTTGGCGAAGTCTTAGTTCTACATACTCGACTCGAAGATTGCGACACACTTCATCGAATGGTAAAAATGACTTGTAATGAAGTAATTAAAAGAAGCAAAAAAGAAAGAAACATAATTAACAGTTGTCATCCATAGGTTATGTGAACAACGCGGTGGTTTTCTACGTATTTAATGAATAAACGTTGTTGTTCTCTTTAATTAAAGTTAGCTTCCTATGGCTACTACTGATAAGGATTAAAATATTTGATGATTTCATATTATCTTATCTTATTCAAATTATTTATTCAACTAGCAGAGGCGAGGATTCATATGATAACATTATTGATAATGTTTTGTCTAATCTTGTTATATTTATTGGAACTAGTATCAGCCAA
This sequence comes from Pammene fasciana, assembly GCA_911728535.1. Classification (NCBI taxonomy): domain Eukaryota; kingdom Metazoa; phylum Arthropoda; class Insecta; order Lepidoptera; family Tortricidae; genus Pammene; species Pammene fasciana. The sequence continues at coordinate 14,775,090 of OU452288.1, forward strand.
AATGAATAACTTGCCTAATCGGTAGCGAAACTCGACTGCACTGCTGCTTGACTGCATGCTTCTGTTTTGAATTATTAACGTAGTTTATGCAAATAACCTTATTATGTAGGACATTTTGGATTAAGGTAAAAAAATAATGTGTTTTTACTAATTTTCTTGCATTTTTTGTCTATGAATTCGCAATGATGTTTATAATTAACATGGGTAGAAAACTATTATGAAAACCTTTATTTTTTAGGATATAGCTAAAATCCAGGGCTTAAGCAAACCTACTGCATATCAGTGTTGCAAAGTTATAACTTTTTGTAAAATTACAGGGGTAGTAAACAACAGTGCTTTTTGTAAAATTACAGGGGTAGTAAACTACCTCTGTCTGCGATATAATAAGATTATAATGAATTTATAAAGGTGCACACAGATATAAATAATATCTTAATTCAAAACGCAAAACTCTCTTGCACGCGGTTTCTTAAAGAGAGTAATAAATACCTTAGACCAATAAACATGACTTGAGTTAAAAATATCATGATTTTTAAAAGAAGAATTAAAATTATTCAGCTTTAGCTTTACCCATTTTTAAAGCGAATAGTAATGATTTGAGTTAAGATAATAATTATTTACGGCAAAAAAGCACCAAAATTTTCCTTTAACAGTTTTATGTGTTTACGTCAAAAGCGATTAGTTCTTGGTTTGATGTTTTCAATCTACAGCTAAGAGCCAAAGCTAATTCAAAGAAGTAGCGCCAAAAGTTTTAGCCAAGAGAGATTAATTTTTGCTTTGATGTTTTCAACCTACAATCAAGAGCCACAGCTATTCCAAAGAAGAAGCACATAATTTTTGCTTTGAAACATTTAAGTCTTGGACGTTAGTTACCCTGCGCATCAATAGATGTCTCTGCGTGTAGGTTAGAACACGCGAACGTCTGTTCGACGTAACTTCAAGACCCTCGGCGCTTTACCCGGGCTCTAGTTAATAGGATTATAAATTGTGAGTATATAAATAATCATAATTTATATTTGTATTATCTAGTTTTAGTTAAACTTCCTTTCTTGGGATTAGTCCCGAGAAACACAGTTTCTGCTACTAGCTTTTTAAGTAGTGCACTGAGACACTAAGGCGATTATCACACTGACGACGGATCCGCATGCGGCGCCGGTGTGCGAGCGAGATAGCGCTATACACATGCAGAGCGCTATCTCGCTCGCGCACCGGTGCCGCATGCGGATCCGCGCCAGTGTGATAACCGCCTTAGAAAATGTTATTGTTTGTTTCAAGTAATCAATTTCATACGCCAAGAAATTTTAGATCTTGGTGTGAAAATATCAAATTTTACATCAAGTAACACATGCTCTTGAACTAATGCGTTTTCTTGTTTCCGTGGAGAAATTCAATTCTCAATTTAAACTATGAGTCTTCATCCAAGAAACAAAGTTTCTTGGCTTAAGTTCTTTATGTATTGCACTAAGACACATAAAGTTCAATTTAAAAAAAATACAATACAAAAACAAAATTCAAACGCCCTTCGTGAGAATATTAAGCTATTTTAAAGAGAAGATTTTTATATCTCGGATAAAGTATTGAATCTATTAGGTTAAGTAATAAACTTTGAAACAGTTTATATCTTGAAATAAAGAATTTTATTTTTTCCTTATATGGGAAACTGGATATCTCTTGATTCAAATAGGTTTCTTTGGTTGAAGAGATTTTTTCTATCTGTGCACCTTTATAAATAATTTATAAAGGTGCAGATCGGAACTATTCTCTATGAGTAGGCAAGGTTGTTTGAGACTTACCGTCTCATGCATATCCCACGTCACGTTTATAAATATTTAATATTCCAACTCTTGTGTACACGGAAAAAAAAGCTTCCGGGATATTCTCAATCTAAGACATTATTATTTTATGTTGAAAATATTTCCTCGTGACAAGCATTTATTTCCTTTAGCGAAAATAAATTAAAGTTTTAAATATAACGAAGCGAATATATTCTTACGGATTTTCTAGTTTTCTTTTACCTAAGATAATACTTGTTTGATTAAAGTACAATCTCTCTTATTTACTCAATATACTCTTGAAACAATACATTTTTGTATTTCTATTTTAAGAAAACGTGGTTTTATTAAGCGAAGAATCATATTTTTGGTAAAGGAAATAAATACTTGTCACGAGGAAATATTTTCAAGAAAATAATAATGTCTTGGATTGAGAATATCCCGGAAGCTTTTTTTTCCGTGTACTGTTTTCATTCGGATACTACACTCTCCCTCGTTTCGGCCCATAAAAAGCCTTGAAGGAGTTGTGACTAACACCGCCCCGTGGTTGTAGTGACGTGAAAAATTATCCTTTTAGATAAGGGGACGGGCCAATTGTTATGTATACCAGAACCACTCCAACTAGACCTTCTACCCTCCGATTTTCCGGAGATAGGTCTTTAGTTACAGGGGGGTTTTGGCAGCTTTAGAAGGTCTAGTTATAATAGTTTCTGCAGAGCCTGAGGATGTCCCTTCGGGATAGACGTCCGTTTCTTAACGGCGGATTGTTTAAAATAATTTGGAAACGATGGTGTAGAAGGAAGGGGTCTAAGCCGTTTTGAGGAGATAAAGGTTATCTTGAAGATTAATCTCTTGGTTAGATATTGAGGAGTCAACGAGTGTTTACTAATTTAAAGGTTCACAGATAAGATAATAACGCCTGTGGCATCTTTGTTAACTATCGTATGTATGTATGTATGTATGTATGTAAACACTTTATTGTACATAAAAAAGTTACAATAAAACATGATAAAAGAGAAAACAAAGTACAAAGGCGAACTTATCCCTGTAAGGGATCTCTTCCAGTTGCTTACTGCTTTTCATTTTTACTTACAATTTACAAATAAATGTTCAGACCTGTTGTTATGTGTCCGAAAGAGATATTTTTAACACGAAACTATATTGAAAAGTCGTGGTCTTATTATTACCTCTAAGCTGACGATAGAAATATTTAAGTTCAACAACGGAGCTCTCTCGAACTTCACCTAGCTATTACGTGAATACGGTGAAGCCTATCGAAAAAATGTATACAACCTTTTTTGTTAAAAATTTAATAAGGATATTTTTTTCCTGAATATTTTTTCCCTAACGTTAATATTTTTCTCAAAAAATAAGGAAAACTGTAAGCCGAGATACAGTTCGTGCTCAAAAAGGGGTAGCGTAAGGGGTTATTAGTTTGTTTGTCTACCACATACATTAAAAAATAACCAGAATACTGGTCGCATTATAAACACTTCATAATAACTTTGATAACGAATAAAAACGGCTAATAACAGACTAGCAGGTAAGCACTCTATTGAAAGCCTAGTTTTTATGAATAAGGGCTTTGTACACTGAAAAAATTAAACTGCTAGAAATAAATAAGTTTTGCTATTTACAACCGAGTGACTTGCTTTGCATGGAGCCTGCAAAGTCGTTGCTAAAATCAAACAAGTTAACTTGGCTAACGTTTGTTAAAACTATACCATTAAAGGTAAGGGTTATATTTACTACGACACTTATTTGGATTCAAATTAATGCTTGGTAAAAATAACCAAGAACATTTAGCAATAATTGCTTGTTTGTTATTAACAAAGCTTTATTCCGTGTTTTAAATATGTCTTGGTTGTATGCAACTAATAATATCTTAACCAAGCTTAATTGGTACTTTGCTAAAGCTCTTTTTTTTCCGTGTATATCAAGCATTACTCTTTCATATTCCTTTGACTAACGCTAAACGAAACAAAATAACAGCAATATTCTTTTAACTTCGTTCCGTATTCAAATATTTAATTACTGCTCTATTTTATAGCTTAAAATTTTAAAAATAATCATACCCTGGCAACAATTTTAATTCCCACTATTAAAAAGATATATTTCATCAGCAAAACGCGTTAAGCCTTTAAAAGTGGTAATAAATTAAAAATCCGAGTTTCGCGAACATTTTAAGTCCTAGCTGGTGAAAAGTTCTTTGCTCGTTTAATGAGGGCGCAGTGTAAACACTAAACAGCCACCACTGTGTGTTGGGATCGTGTTTGACTTACCCTTTACGGCCTAGGCCGATAAGCGTGGAAAACAACCCATCTTACCCTTATTTAAATGCCACAAACAACGCATCGAGCGGTGATTTTTTCCGAGACGCTACAGAAATGTTAAATCTGGCTTTTTAGCCCGCCTAACGAAGGAAACCTTAGAGGAAATAATTCGTATATAGCTGAATTTTGGTGAAGTTGTAGATAAAGATGTCTTACATAACATACTAAAAGTACCAGTAGATTGGGGTGCCGTTTGGGAAGTGCTAGTAAAACGGGGACTTTTTGGTTTTGCGTAAATAACTCAATAGTGGTAGCTCATACGAAATAATGTTCTTCTACTTAGTGATGGTTAGTACTAGAATAGCTAAATTTCCTAGTAAAAAAAATGATGTTGTATTGACCGGCCGAGACGATGTGCCACATTTTTTTTTCATTTACACAAAAAAAAACGGAAAGTGCGGATTTTGGCCTTGTTTAGCAGGTCAAAATTCTTGTGCCCGACTTTTACTGTTAAATTCATGTTAACATCACATAGATCGTACTAAAAAAATTGTAAAAAAAGAACTTTGAACTGATATCCCATGCGGTACCATGCAGCGCCCTTATCCATTCATCCACAAGGACAAGATGCGAAAACTACCTGTGTGTTCCTCTTGCGGGGACGGATTTTTTTCACTTTTTTTTGCAGAAGTCCACAGTTCCCGTGGTACGATCACTTTGTCCGGCGCCCGCAGCCGCCACGACGCCGTAAAGGATTAATTAAAACCTTAGATTTTTCAGTAAAGGAGCCATTATTAACGTACATTTATTACGCGTTATATACTAAGCTATAGGTATAAAGGAGTGTATACACTGTAACGGTTAGCCGTTTAGCGCATTGTGGTACAATCACCGGCAATAGTATCTTCCGACATGAAGGCCGTAAAGGCTTTGTTACACCTAACGAGTACAGTGGCGAGACAGCAAAATGCCACTCGGCCGAGTGAGTAAAATGGCCCGGCCCTGTACTCGGCGATGTGTTTACACCTTGCAAGTACTCGGTCGAGCGTACTGACTCGCCACTGTACTCGGTAGGTGTAACAAGGCCTTAAAAGTATGTAACACGCTCTTTTTTGTAGGGCTACAAGAGCGTGTCACATATTTTTTCTCAACTACAAGTTCAGTTTTATGACGAAAATCGATCCTTTTATTTAAAGCATGGTCAGACGCACGCAGAACACGCTCTTTTTTGTAGGGCTACAAGAGCGTGTCACATATTTTTACTCAACTACAAGTTCAGTTTTATGACGAAAATCGATCCTGGTCAGACGCACGCTGTATTTGTTGCCTCGTTATGTCACAGTTTATATAAGATTTATAAGTTGCCCCACCTTGTCACAAAAAAATACTGAGACCAATCTAATCATCCATCTGAGCGTCACCAAACCGGGCAATAGCTTTCCCGGAATAACAGATTACGCCCAATTTCCCGATTACCGGATTATAACGATTACCTAGAACCCTGGATAACCGGAATTTTCGGGGTAAAACACTAACAAAACGTGATGTTTTTGAGTCTGGAATATCATTGTCGGTTGTATACATAATAAGGAGTTACTGTCATAAAAATAATTTATAAATTTAAACTCTAATAACAACCGACAATGATGTAGGTACATTTGATCTGAAAACATCACAAATAGTATCGTCACCGATTTTATTTATAGAATCCGATTGACATTGCATATCAAAGCCCGGATTGTAGCCACTGAGTTTCCCAGAATTAGGGTGGGTTGCACCACGCACAATTAACAGACTCATCAACGTTAAATATGGCGACGGAGCTGTTATCCCATATAAAACTGTCAAACTTTTCATACAAGATTTTCTTTACGATTACGTTTACGTTCACAGACAGTTTGGTGCAACCGGCCCTTAGATATCTACCAGGCACTTATTGGTGAAAGAAAATATCGTGACGAAAAAATCTAATGCTAAATTACCTTACGCGCCTACACCCCCACGCGCGCGCTTATGCCTTACGCGTGCAGTACAACAACGGGTTCAGGACGCTGATGGGGTTGCCTCGTTTTTGCAGCGCATCAGGTATGTTTGCTGAGGCTCGCCTCGATGACTTCCACGCAATAATGCGCAAAAGAGTGGCCTCCCTGATGACAGCCCCAGCAGCCTCCTGAACACGGTTATTGACAGACTGGAGTGTCCAATTGTAAGGCATTGGAATAACATGCACATGGGCTCCAGATGTAGTTTTAATGATCTTTAATGTAAGTTTTAAGTTAATGGTTATGTTATTGTTATTGTGTTAGTTTAAGTAAATTTTTTTTTTAAATAGTTGTAAATTACCCTCCAGATTGGAAATTCAATAACAGTTTCTTTATATAACCCGTGCCAATTCTCGAGATTAATTGAATTTAAACTAAACGGACTCTAAGCTTCATAGACTTGATCCGTGGTAAAGCCGAAACAATACTAACTATGAATTTTGTTTTAAAATAATAGAACAAAACGAAATATCCACATTTGTACATTACTTATTCGAAGTAAAATAACAGTTATTACTAATAACGTAACGTATATCTAACCAATCAAATCATATTTCCACCCGACCACCGCCAATAGCGATTCCGCATTAAATATTGATTGCTTCCTAGAATACGGATTATGACCGGTAATTGGTCCATTGCCGGATTAAACCAGATCCAAGTTGAACCGGATACACTTATAATAAAAGTTTTTTTAACTATTCCGGATTGATGGGCTCTTGCTAAAAGAAACTGCATGGGGTCAGTGATCTACCTTATTAACTTTAAAAACGCCAAGCATCGGACGAAAAAATCGTGCTCTCAGCGCCAGCGCACGCGAGCGCGCAAGGCAAGCTGTTCATCTAGCATGACTTGTCGTTATTCCGTTGTCGCTCGACTCTCCATACTTCAGGCGCGACTCTCCATACTTCAGGCGTGACTCTCCATACTTCAGGCGCGACTCTCCATACTTCAGGCGTGACTCTCCATACTTCAGGCGTGACTCTCCATACTTCAGGCGTGACTCTCCATACTTCAGGCGCGACTCTCCATACTTCAGGCGTGACTCTCCATACTTCAGGCGCGACTCTCCATACTTCAGGCGTGACTCTCCATACTTCAGGCGCGACTTGAAGTATGGATTCGCGCGCGACAACGCATGTCATGCTAGGAGCGTTATCACACTTGTGATTTGCGAGCGAGTTTTGTATGGGAGCGAACACGCCGCGAGTTCGCCGCGTACGAGTTTTGTATGTTTGGTCAAATCGCTCAAGTGTGATAAGGCCCTAAGCCACCTGGTTATATTATTTTGGACATAATATCACGTCCTGGCGCTGAGGGCACAACTTTGACGACTTTGGCAGTCAAAGGATATTTGACTAAAAAGTTGATATTTAAAGGTGGCTAAATCACTGTTTACTTTCTGTACACCGTCAATAGCTACAACTTTGCCCACAATGCACAACTTTGCTTGGCTTGAAAAACATGGTTTCTTCATGAAACAGCTATTTATTTATGGTTCCTGAGATGGGAGAAATTCGGCCATCTCAGGAATAAAATATAAATAGCTGGTTGGTAAAGAAACCATGTATTTCAAGCCAGGCAAAGTTGTGCATCGTAGGCAAAGTTGTAGCAGTTGCCGGTAATAATCCAGAGTCTTTTGTGAAAGCATAATTAATTTGAAATTTAAACAAAATGAGTATTTTATCATACCGTAACCGAATAAACTATCATTTTAATAAAGCAAACAGTGTTGCCAAGTTAATAAGCTACGTTTTATGCTTTCATAATAGTCTTGCGGTGAAACGTGTTTAGCTGGATGCGTTATTTTCCCCGCCATTGCATCGCAATCTCTATTTTTTACACAATTTTATGTAGCTACATCTCGGATATTTTTGTGCTTCAAATTTCATAAGCTTTTCTACCAATTCCCGGTGTCTAATTGAACAAAAATTTGGTAAACTTCCGTAACTTACAGTGCTATCTACTAGGTACAGTCACCAATAAAAGTGCACCAAAAATATTTTTTCGGAGTAATTGTACTTATTAGCTGACCTTAAATAAGACAGGATCAGCTTAACCTTGCTTACTAAACGCTATTTTTAGGAACTACTGGCGCATACTTTTCGATAGAGCTTGTATGGTAGCATATTGTAGCATCCACAACAATGAGAGAAAGGATTTCCATACAATATTGCGACTGTTGCCGGGCCCGCGCCGCGAGTCGGGCGGGCGCCGCCGGCACAATCCACCGGGAGATCGAAGTTACTCAATTATATAGAAGCAGCCGTGCACAACACGGCATTCGTCGAACTCAATTCTTACCGGCTTGCTTAAGCACTCGTAGAAAAAGTATTGTGTGCAACGGTACATAATTAGGTCTTAAAATTCTCGGGTTTGTTTTTATAAAATTCGGCTTCGCCTCATTTTCTAACTTCGACCCTCGAATCTTAAGAACCCTTATTATGGTGAAATTCTCGGTGAAAACTCGCTACGCTCGTCTCATAAAATACGCTCGCATTTTAAGGCCTAATTTTATTCAGCTGAAGTCAAATGACGTGCATTGCAGTTACATCAGAAATTAATTAGGTAATTATAATATTTTACCAGATCCAAACATTTGGAGCTTTTTGTTGCATAGTTGAGTCTAAAATACTAGGCTACGTTAAGTCACAGCTGGCAACATTATGATTTTGTACCTACTAGTACAGAACAAATTAAATTATTATATTACTTATATTTCCTTCTTAATTATCCAGTTTTACAAATTTAAATGGCCATCTTGTAAGTATATTATTCTTATCACTACTGTAGGCAAAACTAGCTTGTCCAGCTGCGGCGCTAGCTTGGTACAGTAAAATACTTAACCACGCTCCTCCGGTGCACCACTGGAAGCCTGGTTACGCAGGGTTTAGGGCCACCACCAGGGTTTATCGTCCCTGGACACGATGCAGGTCGCGTCGACACGTTCCCGCTGACGCCTCGCAGCGGAACGATGAAGGTTAAGTGGAATAAAACGTAAAACTTCTCAATCGGCGCTTTATTCCTTGGTTCACAACCACTTACACCTTACGCTAATAAATGAACTGACTAAGTACTAATTATAACTAGATGGGCTCGATTCAACCCACGCGGCCGCAAGCTATGGCGGCATTCGGAAGCCGTTCTCTCCCCTGGAGAGAACGTCTGTCCGAGACGCGCCCAAGATCGAACTGAACGAGCGGCTGCGCTGTCAAAACTGTCATAGACAAAACAGATCGATTGATAGATCTGTCGAACGAATGAATATAATAATCTGGGTGCAACACACACGATGTGCATGCGATTTGCATGAACATTTCCTGCCCGGGCCAGCCGGGGGGGGTGACCGAATACTTGAGGATTATTAACAATGAACAGAGCCGAGCAATGTTACAAAAATCAACAAATTCTTTTAACATTGAAAAACTGACCTCGTAGCTGCGGCATCTATCGAGTGTAGTCTGGTACAGTTGAGTGCAAGTGCACTTGATAACAATTATGCTGTATTATTAGCATGAAACTTAACATTAAATACAGTTTCCTAACACTAAGTCACTTACTACGTTAGTACATGGTTTCCTTGAAACAGTGAAACATAATTTACCGTTGGTTAGTTGATACTTAACTACGACAATTTAAGCAACTTAAATATAACAACAATAAATTTAATCTTATCAATTAGCACGAGCTATTCAAGCAATTACATTCATATAGGTAATTTACAATTTAACAGTGGGCCGGGCCCTTGAAAAACCTTATAACTCTACATTTGCTCCAAGGTATAGAAGGTGAGCTCTCATATTTTATTAAAAATAAACTAACCATGTAATGCAACATTAGGTATGTGCCCGCACATCATTTAAATATTACATTAAATTACATATTCTAAGTGGTACCTAGTCTAAAGTCCACGTATGGAGGCTTGTACAAATATAAAATGTGACAACCGTGACACATGAAACTAATGGTTGACTTATCAAGGAATGACCAGGGCTGCGACCTCCCAGGTCATGAGGATCCGATCCCTATTTCTCGTTGGAGCAGATTTCTACTGCTTCTGGCCGCTGCCTCGACTAAGCCAGACATGTAGGGCACCGGGAGGATCGAACTCCCAGTGGACACCTTGGCGGCTAAACTCATCTTCCAGGACGGTTTCGCTGTCAAGTACGGACTGAGTAACCTCACAGAGGCATGAGCTAATACCTAAAAGTCGTACCTTGATCTGTGTGGGCGAGAGCAGCCGCCCTCGCCGACTGACAAACCGTGTGAACGCAGCAGCACGCGACTCGGTGCTCAGCGACGAGACGAGCTCCAGCGGTACTGCCTTGGTACCTAGACATATATATACAAAGGTAAGCTTTAACCTTGAAATACACACAGGTAAGCTGTAGCCTTTAAATAGACACAGGTAAGCTTTAACCTTGAAATACACACAGCTAAGCCTTAACGGATTTAGCATTTCGAAGCTGGCCAGCCTTGTTAGTCAAGGTCTAGCGAAATCCATTCCTACGCCGTAAAATGGACGGGTGACCGTCATACGGTCCACAGGCAGATCGGCCGTGAATGGGCCTGATCTGTCACATTGAATCTGAACATGACATACAACGTCGAATGACACGCGATCCCTGACGTCGCGTCGATGAAATCCAGTATAGCTGCCTCAGTATATTGATTAGCGCACTCGTAGACGCTTGACAATAGGTCCGATGATGATGATGCTTCAACAATTACGTCCATCGGTGATCCTTGAAATGAGCTATGGGTGCTCCGCTTCATAGCGTAAGCGTGGATTATGTAGTCTGACGTCGACTCGAATGAAATGATCTTCATTTACGAAAATGCTTACTTCTGAAGTAGTTTGGCATATCCGCTTTCCAATTAATTTGCAGCAAATACGGGATTCTTTAGCTAGCATTGCTTCTTATGAGCGAAAACTCTACCAGCTTCGGTTGTTGCGACAATAGCTCACAGTGTCGGTCGTTGCAACAACAGTTTCCAGCGCCGGTCGTTGCATCAACATTTCCCAGCGTCGGTCGTTGCATCAACATAAATTAGTAATGGAAGTATACAACCTTTTGTATTCCAAATGGTCCAGGTGCCCCAGCAGCTCTCCCAGATGCTGCTTGACCTTCCAGGACCTCTCCAGCACTTCGTTCAGTCTGGCAGGTCAGGCTCCGGAGTCCTCCACGGACGTCCCTCTCGGCTGCTGTGTCGAGGTGTCAGCCTGATGTGTCTGGACAGCTCCCATCAGAACTTCACAGAACCTGGCTCCATATGTCTCCACTCCTGGAATGTCCGTGAGCATCTTTGAACCAGTGTACATATAATCAAGCTTATCCCGGCCAAAAATATAAATATTGTCACTCTGCAAAATCTGGGTCAGCCAGGTTGAGATGTGAAACATCTAAATGAGCCTTTAGGTAATTATAACAGTCTGGAATATTAACTGTGACTGTACAAATAACTGTTGCAACAACTCTAGATAGGTACTAGTTTTACTATCAGTATAAAACTATTTCAGCAATTGTACCAGGTATCTTAACCTTTAATTATTAATTCAACATATTATTACTGCCTATAATATACTGTTGATATAAATCTATTTTATCTACAAATGATTTCTTTATTATCAAGTAGCCTGCGTCGGTGTCCAATAGTGATCGAGCCTTAATATAGTTACCACGCCACGACCCGATCTGACTATAACTCGAACAGTTCGGACCAATCCGGGTACATCCACAGTAGCTGGATCTCACTGACGACGCTCGGGACTGCTCCGGAGGCCGCAACGCCTTGCATAGAATTATTCCCATCTGAGCCACTCGGGCCGGCCCCAACCATCGGTCGAGGTGTGTGCCCCGTGGCTATCAGCTGCTCCGCGGACGTGATACTCCAGAGTCCAGCAGTAATGGCATAATATAGCAAGCGGTACACCTGTATTGATCCTTGGTCCTCGACCTGGACAGCATGAGCTCTCGTGGGCCTCTGGGCCTGGTGCGCCAAACCAGCACGGCCCCGCGCAGGCCTGCCACAGCCCGTTCCGGATCCGGCAGGCTCCACGGCCTGGTACACGCTGCACTGCTCGAACAGCGTTCTCACTTCAATTGACAGCCTCTAGAACGCGACAAACACTAATAAGAAACACCATTCCTTAATGGGTTATTTGAATTTCCTTATTACCTGAATAGATACCTACGCAGTGTGTCGCAAAACTCGACCTGAACGCTGCGTCCACTTACGGCAGGTAAGACCGGTTGAATTATCCTAGTTATAGATATATCTAGTAATAAGTGATCATTCTATGACATTATACCTTAATTTCTGCAGCAAACTCCAGGTAGTAATGTTTCTCGACGTCGAGAAATATCACGTATATCCACCAAGGATTTGAACAAATTCATTGAATGAAAATCACGCCTGTGCCGCGTCGGTTTGAGAAACAGGGTTTATACTATTAATTAATTGTATTCAACTCACCTGTGGTATGACCTGGTCAGACCTTGACATGCCAACACTATTACACAATAAGCCCCTTATTGTTATAAATCTTTACTAGATTAGCAGATATAATGACCGAAATTACGAAATAAATACGTAGACAAAAACAAGTTTGACGTCTGACGTCTGACAATGACACTGACAGATCAAATAATTGTCTCTAATATGGCCGCCTCGCCGACTAGCTCCGAAGACACACGAAGTCTTTCCAATCGCCGGCGCACTTCAGTGTTCATATCCGTAATGTTGCCAACTTGGCAACGAACCGGTAAATTGCCAATGTCAATCGATAGTTCGCACACTTATAAGTTCACTCGCTGAACGAATGTATGAACGGCCTTATACAAGTCCCGTTATAATATGGCCGACGACGCACTTTATAACCTTAAAATACGATCACGATATCTATTTTAGATTAAGCACTCCGCACTGAATTTACCACAAATGTCTGAAATGCGTTGAAATACGATGCAATCGCGTTGCGCTGGCGCGACGCTCGACGACCAAATATGTTGAAATACGCTACGATGGTCGTTGACAATTTAATTGCCGCTGCGGCGCGCTTCCTGGGTTTAGACTGCTTCAATCTTCCCCCGAATCACGGGTTATCGTGTGTATTTTCCCCCAATCCTGGGTTTTAATTCACGATTCAATATCGTGCAGACGCTCCCATTCATGGGTTTACCAAAATTGTCCGACAATCCTTATTCTTCCTTATCGCGCTGACAATAAAGAATCTTCTCCCCTCATGGGTTCCACCAAAAAATGTAGGCAAAACTAGCTTGTCCAGCTGCGGCGCTAGCTTGGTACAGTAAAATACTTAACCACGCTCCTCCGGTGCACCACTGGAAGCCTGGTTACGCAGGGTTTAGGGCCACCACCAGGGTTTATCGTCCCTGGACACGATGCAGGTCGCGTCGACACGTTCCCGCTGACGCCTCGCAGCGGAACGATGAAGGTTAAGTGGAATAAAACGTAAAACTTCTCAATCGGCGCTTTATTCCTTGGTTCACAACCACTTACACCTTACGCTAATAAATGAACTGACTAAGTACTAATTATAACTAGATGGGCTCGATTCAACCCACGCGGCCGCAAGCTATGGCGGCATTCGGAAGCCGTTCTCTCCCCTGGAGAGAACGTCTGTCCGAGACGCGCCCAAGATCGAACTGAACGAGCGGCTGCGCTGTCAAAACTGTCATAGACAAAACAGATCGATTGATAGATCTGTCGAACGAATGAATATAATAATCTGGGTGCAACACACACGATGTGCATGCGATTTGCATGAACAACTACTCTAATGTACATGGAATGCAAACGGAAAGTTTTTATATTTATATGTTGTTTTATATTTAGTACAAAAATTACGGGTAATTTTCCAGTTAAGTGGTAATTGCTATACATTCTTTACCAGTTTGCATTCCCTACATGTCCTTGTATACAGGGTGATCAATCCAAAACGTTCAGTATGGAGAAATCAGAAACTATGAGAGATAGCCACATCTGTTATTAGGAAAAATGGCTTCGATTTTAAATTTAATAATAATGACATTCAATCTTCGCAGCGTTCGCTTACATTGATGATCTATACACCGTGGGCAGATTAAACCCGACGGTTTTTAACCATGTATTCCCGAGGCCAAAAGAAGGCAAAAACTCTAGACTCTAGGTCGATTTCGCCTTAGTTCCAGAGTAAATGCCAATTAAAAAAAATTTAAAATACCATTGTATCTGAGCGAAAAATGCCTGCTTGATGACGATCTCACCACTATGAAGACTAGTCTAAGGAGATCTTTATTGATAGACGTCAATGTAACAAATAACTCTTTTCATCAACTAGTTATTAGGAAAAAAATGTAAAAAAATAATTGTAAGTGATATTTTTAGTAATAAAATTTATAGACGGAGAGCTGGCCACGTCAGATATGACACAATAATGAGAGCAACGAAACCCCTCTAGTTAGTTTGCTATACTATGCTTATTTCTAGATCCGGACATCTGGCAGCTGTAAAGTGGTGGAGGTCAAAGAAAGCAAATAACTTGAAGAAAATAAATTCTAGAGTTCTGGTTTTGATCCAATATTATGAAAAATTATATAATTAATTAGATTATATAATATCCAAAAGTTTAGTTTAGGGGAAGTAGTGCCAAATGATGTATAATGTAATTTTTGGTTACTCGCCTACTGTTTTTGTTTGCGCAATAATACACAATGTTTTTTGTTCTAATGTTAAAATATAGGCCCTGTTCCCTATAAATGACACAACTTCAGCAGTTTTTACTTATTTCGGTATTATTTTCGGTTTTCGCTATACGTGTCGCGCCTGCATTTTTCCGCCACGGCAGCAGATGTGGTGGATTACGTTTTGAAGAAGACTGGCTATGAGTTGAGGGTGTTCCAGCTGCGATCGCGCCACTACGTGCACTTCAGCTCGTATGTGGTGCGCGTGCCGCGGCCGCTGCTGGAGACCATAGAGAGCGCAGGCTTCTGGCCGAAGGGTGTAGTGTTTCGGCGGTTCCGGGGGACGCTGCCAAATATTACACCAGAGAAGGTGGCACAACAGAAAACCGTCGTGTCACCAAAATAATAGTTTTAATTTATAATGTAATATGTATGCTAGTCTATAAGGTATTTATCTATGGGCCACTAGTTGCCTGAAAATAAACGTTTTTCATTTCATTCATTCATTCATTACTTTTTTTCAACTTAAAAACTTTGTTGGTCTGTCAATCTGAGCTCCACCCATTAAAAGCTGCCAGATGCCCGGATCTAGCAATAAGGATGGTTATGCAATCTAACTAGACTGATTACAAATCTCTCATTATTGTGTCACATCTGACGTGGCCAGCTCTTAGACCATTACTTTTTATGTTTAAAACATTATAAAAAATCCAAAAAAAAACGAAAAATATTTTTTTTTGGCAAAATTGGCCAAAAGTCGTATAACGTTTTTTTGCTTCTTTTGGCCTCAGGAATACGTGGTTAAAAACTGTCGGGTTTAATCTACCCACGGTATACTTCATTTAAGACTGTGTGATTTCCGGGACAACGATTTTATAATACGCTATTTTGCCTTCTATTGTCTTTAGTATATTATTAATAATAATGGAAAAAAAACACGTAGGTCGTCACGTTTATCCCAAAAAAGGTATATAACTCGTATTTTAAACTAAGTATATGGTAACAAAATTGTTAAATGTTTAAATGGTCGCACACTGTACTACTAGTGTTATACTAAATAGTATAAAACAATGTCGCTTCCTGCTGTCTGTCCCTATGTATTATTAGATCTTTAATACTACGCAACGGCTTTTGATGCGTTTTTTTTTATAGATAGAGTGATTCAAGAAGAAGTTTTATATGTATAATTGCACCCGTGCAAAGCCGGGGCGGGTCGCTAGTCTGATGTATAAATGTTTTTCCGCAAACACTCCGGATGTGGAAGGAAGTACGTACCTGACGAGCTGTATTCGGGAGACTAGGTAATCCTCTCGGTTCAATTTTGTATGATTAAAACCGGGATTTCCCGGTAGGTACTAGATTTCTAGAACGACCGACTACTGGGATCAAGCTCTAACTACCGCCAATCAATTGAAGACAAAAAGATAAATAATTTATTTAGGTATTTGGATTACATTTTATTACAGGAATGATTTTGAATCAGTAGAATTTGTCATATGTAAACTTGTTTTTTTGGGCATAGGGAATAAATAAATCATCGCAACTTCTAACAAATATAACTTGAGAAATTACCCCAAAGCACCTTAAAATGTTCAAGCGTATAAACCGCCATAGAGTTACGAAATGTTCAGAAACCTTGTTTATTCTATTTAACTAATAATATCCGAGTTTCAGCGGTGTTCATAATAATTTAACTTTAATATGTTATCAGTATTTCTGTAATAGCATTTATACGATCTGTATTTGAACTTTAATATCCTGATTTGTTATCAATATATTCCCTTATATCATGTGCTATCATCGTCATTGTTATATCAAAACGTTAAAACTTACATTTATCGTATCGCCTTGCCGTCAAGAAATCTCTTCTAAGATAAGATAATAGTTATTTGTGCAACAAGAGAGGAAAGTTGGTTTTTCTTGCGAGTGTTGATTTTGAGTCCCGAGTAAGCGAAAGATTCTATACTTGAATCACGAGCGAAGCGAGTGATTCTAAGTTTGAATCTTGAGCGTAGCGAGGGATATCAAGAACACGAGATGTAAAAAACTTTCCTCTCGTGTGACATAACTTTTCACCTCAGTAGTGAGAACATATTAAAGTTAAAAAAACACATTTATTTACATTCCTAAAAGAAAGGCATCATCATTATGACGAAAACCTTCTAGAAACAAAATTTCACTCCCTGGAGTGACGAAAGTAGCAACTTTCGTCACTCCCTGGAGTGATGAAAGTCGCACTTTCCTCACTCCAGGGAGTGAGGAACGTAGGCTTGTTCAAACTGGTGAGGTGAAAAGATTTATTTCCACATCAATTACAAGTTTGGCCTAAAAACTAGAGACTGCTTCCTAAATAGGTGAGATCTCTTCTTGATATATACTTGACTTAAACTTGATAAGCTACAAGAACAAATCAGCAGATGGCAATGCTATCGTATAATTCGTATATATTATATTATAGAGTTTCAGTTTTATTATGGTACCTATATAGTTTAAATAGAATTGCAAAACAAAAGACCAATTATACCTAAGCTGTGGGTATTCTCTTGATCCTAGCGTTTATCCCGGTTTTGGGGTCCGCTTGACAACCTAATCCCATGAATTGGCGTAGACACTAGTTTTTACGAAAGCAACTGCCATTTGACCTTCCAACCCAGAGGGGAGACTAGGCCTTTTTGGGATTAGATCCGGTTTCCTTACGATATTTTCCTTCACCGAAAAGCGACTGGTAAATATCAAATGATAATCACTACATAAGTTCCGAAAAACTCAGTGGTCCGAGCCGGGGTTTGAACCCGAGACCTCCGGATTGAAAGTCGGACGTCTTACCGCAAGGCTACCAGCGCTTGCCTAAACTGTGGATATTATTACTATAAAAAACAATCCTCATCTACATATTATAAGATAAACGTCACTATGACAGGGTCCAATCCAGTTCAATGCCAAATTAAAAATCAAACCAATTACAAATTACTTTCTTCAAATAGCCCTCCACGTCAAAGTTGATGTAACTTTGATGTTACATTTCCTGATAAATAATTACGGTTTACAAATTTAGTTTAATCTGAATTTTCGTTTCGTGTGGTTTCTATTAGAGCTGTTTAAATATGTGGGAGTAAGTTATTTATACGTTTAGTATTTCCTTCACATATTTTATTACTAAAGGTAAGGTGCGTTGGGGCATAGATAAATAATAAGCCTTATAGAGTTCTCACTCCATACAACTGGTTATTAGCCCGCAAGCTTGACATTTTGAAGGCTAGACGACTAAGGGGTTGAGAGAGGAGCGTGCAGGGGGCGTGAATACCAAGGTTTAACAACGGGTGCCCTAATCACACCTCCTGCCTGCTCCTCCCTCAACCCCTTAGTCGTCTAGCCTTCAAAATGTCAAGCTTGCGGGCTAATAACCAGTTGTATGGTGTGAGAACTCTATTAGGCTTATTATTTCTCTATGGTAAGATTGAAAGAGGGTAAACGACTATATCTTTTGATTGCGTTGGCTTTTAAGTTTGATTTTTCACAGCTTCAAGAGACAATAGACCTGAGTATTTGATATAAATTTCAGCTTGATATCTCCACGCGTTCCTGAGAAAAATGGTCTTGACGGACAGACAGACAGATGGACAACAAAGTGATCCTATATAAGGGTTCTGTATTTTCCTTTTGAGTTACGGAACCCTAAAAAGCAAAAACAAAGATCCCGATGAATTGAGAACCTTCGAAATCTTGAAGTCGGTTGAAAATGCATAAACTCCAGCATGATATTACAATACACAAACCTGCAGATTTCAAAATACATAACTTCCTCAACAATCTTCTAATGCGACGTATTTTTTTATGAAAATTTACGTCCCAATTCCCTGCCACTGCGCAGTGAATTTGTCTTTTTATGTTTATGGTAATTTTATTAAAAGGTTTGAGATGAATAACAAAAATGGAGAAATGCGAGATGAGGCTGAATTAAAACGACAGGTTTTCGATATCGAATTGCGATTGCTTTTCCTTATTCTATACGGTTTCATTACTTACGCCGATAACACGTAATTTTTTTGCCTTTTTCACCAGATATAGGTGTAAGTACGTAACTTTTACCAAATGTACCTATTTTAGGCAAGTGACCCACGAAGAAGCCCTTAAACAAACAGTACACATATCATACCTAAGAAACTACTTGTGCTCTAGTAATAATATACACCCTATGGCGATTATCACAATGAAGCCGCAACCGCATGCGGCGATGGTGCGAAAGCATAACAGCGCTATACACATGCAGAGCCCTATCTCGCTCGGGGACCGGCGCCGCATGCGAAAACCGCAGCAGTGTAAATGCTTAACCCCTGGCCAAGTGCAAATTTCGTCCATGCCTTGTGATGTGGATAAGGAAATGCAAAATGAAGCCTCTTGAAGGACAGCTGCTGCTCGTTTGTTAGGTTGAACGGCAGCTATTATAGACAATCACTTTTAAAAAATGGCTATCGCGTCTCGACTGAATATTTATTTATGTATTATTTATTATTCAAATAAGTTACACGGTGTTACAGTAATAAAACCAGGGCACTGAACTACGAAAAATTTAACAATAACTTGAAATATACTTGAAACTAGTTGGATTTAGGCGACGTAACTGCTTGGCTCCGTTGCGTCGTCTGATCCTGGTGTAGGATTCGGCAGAGTGCCCCGGAATCACTAAAAACCGACACCCTTCGGCCAGAAGTCTGCATTCGCGATGGTGTCCTGCAGCGGCAGCGTCTCGCGCACCATTAACGAGCTGACGGGACCACAGCTGGTGCACCCTCAACAAGAAGCCAGTCTTCCGGTGAACGTACTCCACCACATCGTCGGCCACGGCGGAGAGATGCAAGCGCGACACGTAGAGCGCCTTACTCGGTATCGTAATCCGAAGACCAGAATTAACCAGCTTGGAAGTGCCACACAGAGTCTAACGAGGCAGGCAGGAGCAGGATTTGATAGATTAGAGTTAATATGCTCTTATAGACAAGAAAAATCGTCTGCCGGCTGTATCAAGGTGATAGACCGTCATCGTGAGCAGCTAGTGACATACATACGGTCTTTAGAGTATGAACAATACAACCCTACCTAATTGTTATTCTTGACCCTACAACGGTCGCAAATACCCTTGACCTGTTTATCTTAATATAATTAAAAGAAGGCAAATAAACAAAACGTAAGCTTTTTTAAATCTTAACTCTGCACGAGGAAACTAATTAAAAAGGCAAAGGCAAAAAGGGCAAGCTTAAGCGGCCAAGATAAATTACTAAGTTGCTTCTAAAAAGCGACATGCCCACTTTTACTTCGTGTTTGCGTCACAAAGTCGTTTTTGCTCGGTTTAGGGAAGCGAATAGGATTTCAAATTATATGAATATGTTTCAGTTTCTATTTTCGTTTCATATGTGGCTTATGGTAGAAATTGGTGTTGTTTGTGGTACACCAGTCTGTTCTTTCTTTGTGTACATGCGTATGGCTGGATTTAAATCGTTGGAATTCATTTATTTACGACGTACAGTCGACCAAAAATGTGGTCTACCACCCTACGGTTGAGGTTCGTTTGAACGTCATGAGACAACAAGGTCGTGCATGTTTTAAAATCCGTTAGAAATGTCAACTTTAGCGATCGTTAGATCTCGCAGAAACTTTTGTCAAAACTGGTAGACCAATTTCTTGGTCGACTGTACCTACACGCTTCAAATTCAGACATAATTATATAATATCTTAATATGTGTCTTCATTTGCTGGTAGCCTGGCGGTAAGACGTCCGACTTTTAATCCGGAGGTCTCGGATTCAAACGCCGGCTCGTTACCACTGAGTTTTCCGGAACTTGTACGATATACCATTTGATATTTACCAGTCGCTTTTCGGTGAAGGAAAACATCGTGAAGAAACCGGACCTAATCCCAATAAAGACCTAGTTTCCTCTCTGAGTTGGAAGGTCAGATGACAGTCGCTTTCGCAAAAACTAGTACGTAGGCCAGATTAAGTTGCCAAGCGGACCGCAGGCTCAAATGAGCCGTTCAAAAGAACTTTCTTCCAACGTAACATACCTGTTTCTAGAAACTTCAAGTGTCAGTTACGAACGCTACTCGGGACCCGGGCATTGTGGTCGCAGGGAAGTCTACAATGTGATAACATGTAACCTGAGTTCTCGCATGTTGTGGAGTAGTTTGTACTAATTTTGGTGAAAATTTTGGTGTTGCGTGCTGTACGTTGTATAATACGTATTGAATTTATCATAATTCTCTTGCCCTTGTCTCATTTACTTGGGGTCGCATGGGCATTGGGCGCAGCATGTCTTTTTTTCCATACATCTCTGTCACCTGTCATCTCATCACTCACCATCATTATTTTCATATCATCTCTCAAACAATCTATCCACCTTTTCCTAGGTTTGCCTCTTCTCCCTACCACGGTCATTATTACATTATTAATAAAATAATAAAATAAACTAATAATTTCCGTGGGACTGTAGAACGGGGTTCTTCAAAAAAGGAGTCTAGTTTGTTGATTTTAAAGGGTCAACAACTCGCATAACACACAACTGAAGTGTTTTATAGATATATCGACTAAGTAATGTAACTTTTACCCGACTGATTTATATTTAACTTTTTAGTAAGATGCAAAAGAAACGTATTTTAAAATAGAACTATCTAATTCAAGCTTTCAACGTAACATCCCTGTTTCTAGCAACTTGAAGTGTTAGTAACGAACGCTACTCGGAGCCCGGGCATTGTGGTCGCAGGTAAGTCTACAAAGTAATAATGTGAAACCTGAGTTCTCGCATGTTGTGGAGTTGTTTGAACTATTTTCTGTGCTTGATGAAATTTTAAGTCTGTTTGGTATTGGTTTGTGATCGTATATGTGTTGGACCTTTAGTTGATTGACCCATTTCTGAAGAAATATTTTGACGCGGTGTAGAACATAACATTTTTGTTTTTATTTATTACTTCATAGGGCAAAGAAAGTAATTTTAAGCGATTTCAACGCCACTTTTTTACCATAGAAATTACACCCCAATACACCCTATTTTTATACTTTCTCTAATGATGTGTGATAACATAACTTAACATAAATATTCTTTATTGCACACCTCAAATGAAAAATGAATGATGAATGTGATTTCTTTTTATTTTAATTTTATTTGAACATGACGAATTACTAAAGAAATTATTTGTTTCACTATTTCTCTTTCTTCAAAGATATCGAGAACCAGCCAGATTCGTCTCGTAGCATAGTTACATACTTATTTACACCCTTAGTACTGCAACTGTCTTTAAAATAATAGCAAAAAAACTCTAAAAGCCGACGAAAACCTTAACTCGAAAAATATTGTAGAACAATCTCTTTACGTTCCTTCTGTATCTGCATAAAATTTTAATAATATTTATTAGGGCAGCGCAGATAAAACACTGGAACAATATGTACTTAAATTACACACTCCGTTAATGTCTTTTAAAACAAAAGAAACATTAAATTTATATCCCAAATTCATGCAAAACGTAAAACATAACTGCGCAGAAATTTAAAAGCAGATTGCCCGGGTTTACAGTAAGTTAATACATTACCCTATTTACCGGCCCTATTGTCCGGGTCCGACATCCGGTCCGGATGAGGTAAGGCAGGCGGTCAGTATGCTTACCTTTCATTCTGGTGCACCGCGTATAATATTTAATATTAACATTTAGCTGAGGGATTGTAAATACTGGGTGTCCTTAGCCATTGGACAAAGCTGAAATGTACATAATATATACATTGGGGTATTTGGAACCAGCATATAAAGTATCATAGCAATTGGAGCAATGGTTACGAATAAATTCACAAATTACGATTTCTTATTTTGGATCAGCCTGTATACAATTAAAATTTCGTGAAGAATATCCTAGTAGAATAGTATGTATTGTATATTTGATATTTTTTTATGAATGATATTTATTATATTTTGACGTGACATTGTGAGATGACAGGTGTCTACATCGACACACACATACAAACACATTGCGTTGCACTGACGTGAGGTGTCACTAATAAGCTATTGTCAAAAACACTGCCAATGACTAATACAGTATAATAATTAACCGTACACTAGTCGCCACTACTTTGACATTGGCTAAATTGTCCCAACATATGGACAGAGCCATTTATTTTCACAAAAGAACTTGAACTTGTTTTTGTTGTGGGATATTGGAAATATTTTTTGTTAGAAAAATATTTTCATATAGTTTGGCCAGAGTTTGTTCCACTTCAAGCATAGACAGGGAGAATCATACTGTCTTTTTCTAATGCTAGTACTCTCACTACTAAAAAAGGGATGGGTATAGCATGTTACTCTGACTGTTACTGCGCTTTTGGTTTGCCAGACTATATCCATAGCTCTAATTTAAAAAAATATTAGCTTAGGAACATTTCTGATAAGTAACCCTATGTGGGATTTAAGACTTTGTTCAATGGCTATTAACGGCCTCCATAGCCTAGTTGGTAGTGACCCTGCCTACGAAGCTGGAGGTCCCGGGTTCGAATCCTGGTAAGGGCATTTATTTGTGTGCTAATCTCAAATATTTGTTCCTGAGTTATGGATGTTTTCTATGTATATAAGTATGTATTTATATATCTAAGTATGTATATCGTCGCCTAGCACCCATAGTACAAGCTTTGCTTAGTTTGGGGTTAGGTTGATTTGTGTATGATTGTCCCCAAATATTTATTTATTTATATTTATTTATACCAAGGTTTAATTTTAAGGCGGGTTGTATGCTTGTTTGAATCTGTCGTGGTATCTACCTTTAGAAAAAAAAGGTCGATTTGTGTATTGTCCCGTAAAAATAATGTATAGATTGTACTTACACTAAAAGAACCTAAATTTGTAAATGTCAACATTCGAATTCATTTTATTAATTAGAACCTATTAATAAACGGATAGTTTTGAGTACTATGTCAAACTTACCCACTGCACAGCAGTGAAATTATTTTAATCACTTAGAGATTAGAACTAATTATCATAATTAACTGAGATCATGTTAATGAGCATAATTAGGATCAACAAACGCAAATAAATACTCACAGTTGTCAAATAATAGTTTAGTCAAGCGGAACTATAAGTTGATAACACAGAGTTTTATACTTAGAATGTACTTAATACTTTTTACTACTTTATTTAAAATTTTATCATTATTCATATCAGCTTCATGTGAATCTACACTAAAAAATATGAGTTTCACAAAAGTTCCTAAAGAACGAATGAATTTCACGGATCTTTCTCGAGAATGTGGTTTCAACGCAGAAGAATTTGAAATCGTGACTGAAGATGGCTACATACTAACGCTCTTCCGGATACCAGGAAAGAAAAAGCCAGTACTCCTAGTACATGGGATAGGCGATACTTCGAACACTTGGGTTCTGAGAGGCAACAAGTCCCTTGCTATAACGCTGGCGCGCGAAGGGTACGATGTTTGGGCCGGTAATATTAGAGGCAACCGATATGGAAGAAGACATGTCCATCTCAACCCAGATACAGACGATACTTTCTGGGATTTTAGCTTCCACCAAGTTGGCTTCTTTGATTGGCCGGCGATGATCGATCGAGTATTAAAAGAAACTAAGGAAACAAAACTCACGGCAATTGCGCACTCTCAAGGTACAACATCATTCTTTGTTATGTCATCTTTAAGACCAGAATATAACGATAAAGTTGAATTATTAATAGCTTTAGCGCCAGTGGCCTTTGTCGAACATACTGGACCAGGCTTAGCGACTATAGCAGAAGCAGGACCTCTTATCGCTTACATACTCAAAAACCTACAGATTAATGAAATATTTGCTGATCGGAAACCAGAAAAGGAGCTAATGGAATTATTTTGCTCGTTAGGGGCATTAGCAGAAAAGATTTGTACTGTTTTTCCTTTGGGTATCATATCTGGAATCAACCCAGACGGCATAGAACCGGATTTTATTCCACTGTTAAACGCTCAATATTTCGCTGGTATTTCACGGAAAACCTTAGAGCATTACGATCAAATGTATTTTAGTGGAAAATTCGCTCAATTTGATTACGGGCCCGTTAATAATCAACTCCTATATGGAAATGATTCTCCTCCAGAATATGATTTAAGTAAAGTAAGTACGAAAACAGCCATATTATATGGTGAAAACGACATGATTGCAACTGTAGAGGATGTGCTGCACCTCGGGAGAATGCTGCCGAATCTTGTTTACATCAAGGCAATAGACAACCAGAAATGGTCTCACGTCGATTTCACTTGGGGTAGAGAAGCAGATATATATTTATTTGGACACGTAATTAAATTACTAAAGAGTGTTGGCGGACGATAAATAAAAAGTTTGATTTCTTTTAGTCAAAAAGGTAAAAAACCTACAGATGGTACTAGAACAGTTGGAACTGGTTCCTGTTTTGAAACCATTCACATGTTTCCATTTTTGAATGGATTATTTTGAAAAATGAGGATTTCCGCCATCGATTTTTCATTTGATGGCAGCACCGTGGCGAGAGGTCTCTTTGACAGCAGCTGTCAATATCCACCAATAAAAAAAAGATTAATCATGATTGGTGGATTATGACGGCCTAGACCTCTTGCCACGGTGTTTCCATCTAGAAAAAAATCGAGTTCGTTTGTGCATTTATTCTCATTACTTAATTATAATTACCAATCACTTATTATTAGCGGTAAGTTAAACTTATTAGCGATAAGACCATCTATTATTTACTTATCTTCATATAAAATATGTATAGAGTACTGTATTTTTATTCTGAGGTGTGCAATAAAGAGGACTTTTCCTTTACTTATATTTTTTTTATTTGACTTGCATTTAATAACGTAATATGACGTTTTATTGCAATCATACGCTCTTTCTACAGGTTGAAAATGTTGAAATCAGGAGAATTTCGAAACCAAAGGTTAATAAGTAGACTGGAGTGTTTAAATAATGTTTTAGACAAACTAACTTGTTATTTAACTCCTTATTACTAATACTTACCTATATAAACAACATTTCATAAACTATAAATGTTTCCATATGATATCGATATTAAAAATGTAAGAAAACACGTTTTAGACGCTCTTTTAGTAATTCTAGAAACGGCTATTGTGTCACAATGATAAAATAATAAATAATAATACATTTATAATTTTAAATATTATTTTTAACGTAATGATATATTTTACACCTTTAGATATTTTCTGCGTAAAAACCCATTTACAAAAAGTAGGTAATAACAATGCTGAAATTGATACAGAGATCAAAGCACATAGAAAAAATGAAATGCTTTCCATAGCAGACGAAGCCGATAAAGGTTTATCAATCGTTGTTGAAAATTCGAGCATATTCACGACAAAAAATATATTAAATAAATTATTTGAAATTCCATACCATTCAAAGTACTGCCTGCATCCCAGTACAATTTTTTATTTACTTTAAAACTAAGCCCTGTAATATAATACTTAAATAGATATTTTTATATTGGTTATTTGTATGATTTTGTATATGATAAATACAAAAATACCATGTGTATCTTATTTCCTTCACAACCTAGGATAACGCGTCAATAAATGGCCGTAGGAGCCACCCTTGAAGTACTAGCTTATCTTGAAATTTTGATACAAAGAAAGGATGTAGATAAAATCTACAGATGCTGCCAGCATCTTTGGCATGATGCCGCGGGGGCTTTTTTAGATTTATTTTAGTTGAGAATAGTTTTAATTTATTTTTAATTAGTTTTTAATTTGTAGGTAATATATGTTTGTTATTTAAGTTCTTGTGTTTGATAGTTGAATAAATTACAGATACATACAGTCATTCGATGCACAAGAACAATAGGTAAATAGAACTATAGATAAAATGTCAAATATATATTCAAATAGTAAAGTAAATGGTGGTGCCGGTGTGCCGTGTGGTGCCGGCTTAGAATAGCACTACCCCATTGCATCCTGTGGGTGTCGTAAGAGGCGACTAAGGGACTATGACCGGAGGGCGGGCAGCAGCGTACTCCGTGTAACAAAGCCATCCTACTGCGATCGCCAACCCGCATGCCAAGCGTGGCGATTATGGCATTTCCCCCCCATGAATATTAAAAATAAGCCCAGGCCCCTAGTGCCCGGCAGTCCTGCGCTTCCTGGCTCCGGTAGCGGCCAGAGAAACAGGGCAAGGGGTGCTAAAAATCACCGGTACCTATCCGGCTACCATACCAAACAACAACTGGCCCTGGCAACATATAACACGCGTACACTGCGGACCGACGAGAAGATATTGGAACTAGAGGAAGGATTGAGCAAGTTGCGATGGGACATAGTAGGGTTATCGGAAGTCCGAAGAGAGGGGGAGGACACGATAACTCTCAAATCCGGCAACTTGCTCTATTTCCGGGAGGGCGATCAACAGTCCCAAGGAGGTGTCGGGTTCCTCGTCCACAAGTCCCTCGTGAACAACGTGGTGAAGATCGAGAGTGTGTCGAGCAGGGTAGCGTACCTTATACTCAGAGTATCAAAAAGGTACTCGTTGAAGGTTATACAGGTTTACGCACCGACCTCGGCACACTCCGACGACGAGGTGGAGGCTATGTATGAGGACATATCTAGAGCCATGCATAGTTCCAAAACCTACTTCACCGTTGTGATGGGGGACTTCAACGCGAAACTGGGCAAGAGAGACGGTGACGAGCTGAAAGTGGGGCAATTTGGAATTGGGAAGCGGAATCATCGGGGACATTTGCTGGCCGGCTTCCTGGAGAAGGAGGGACTCTTTATGATGAACTCCTTCTTCAGGAAACGTGAGCACAGGAAATGGACCTGGATGAGCCCCGACGGTGCAACAAAAAATGAGATTGACTTCATCATGTCGACGAAGAAGCATATATTCAATGATGTATCTGTGATCAACACAGTCAAAACTGGGAGTGATCACCGATTGGTAAGAGGCACATTGAATATATGTATCAAGCTAGAGCGCTCTCGACTGGTGAAGTCTACGCTCCGTCCAGCACCTACCGAATACCAAAATCCCGAGAGCTTTCAGCTGGAACTTCAAAACCGTTTCGATTGCCTAGGCGACGATGTGGACGAATATAACGACGGGTTCGTAGAAGCTGTCCATTTCACTGGGTCCAAGTTCTTTAGAACGAAACGCACCAGTAGGACTAAGAGGCTCTCTAACTCTACTCAGAATCTCATGAAGGAGAGGAACGAAATGGTTCTAAAATCTTCAGTTGATGCGATACAACTCCGGCAGCTTAATAGACGGATCTCCAAGTCCATTACCTGCGATCTTCGCTTATTTAATACGAACCGTATTCACGAAGCTATCGAGCGGAACAAGGGCTGTAAAGTATTTTCAAGAGATCTGTCTATTGGGCAAAGCCAGCTCGCTAAACTACGGACTGAAGATGGTAGAATGGTTTCATCTAAACCCGAGCTACTGAGAGAGATAGAGCGCTTTTATGGGCAGTTATATAGATCAACTCGTGGACCCGAAGTTAGCCTGGCGAATGACCATAGAGCTAGGCTTACCCGACACTATACCGATGACATCCCGGACATCAGCTTGTACGAGATCAGAATGGCCCTGAAGCAGCTCAAAAATAACAAGGCGCCAGGTGAAGATGGAATTACAGCCGAACTCCTGAAGGCGGGTGGAAAACCGGTCCTTATGGCCCTTCAGAAGCTGTTTAATTCCGTCTTACTTGAAGGGAGAACGCCAAAGGCATGGAACAGAGGGGTGGTGGTGTTGTTCTTCAAAAAAGGTGATAGCACCTTGCTGAAGAACTACCGACCCATCACACTTCTGAGCCATGTCTATAAGCTGTTTTCTAGAGTCATTACAAATCGACTCTCGTACAGGTTAGACGACTTCCAGCCTCCCGAACAAGCCGGTTTCCGAAGAGGGTTCAGTACCGTAGACCACATTCATACGCTGCGTCAGGTTATACAGAAGACTGAGGAGTATAACCTGCCCCTCTGTTTAGCGTTTGTGGACTACGAGAAAGCCTTCGATTCGATCGAGACTTGGGCTGTACTACAGGCTCTCCAGAGGTGCCAAGTGGACTACCGTTATATCGAGGTAATGAAGTGTTTGTACGAGAACGCCTCTATGTCAGTCCGACTCCAGGACCAGAACTCGAGATCCATACCGCTGCAGCGGGGAGTCAGGCAAGGAGATGTAATTTCTCCAAAACTGTTCACCGCTGCCCTGGAGGACATTTTCAAGGGTTTGGACTGGGGAAGGCTTGGCATCAACATCAACGGCGAGTACATCACTCATCTTCGATTTGCCGACGATATCGTAGTCCTGGCTGAGACCATGGAGGACTTAAGTACGATGCTCGACGACCTCAGTAAAGGCTCTGAGAGGGTTGGTCTAAGGATGAACATGGATAAGACGAAAGTCATGTCTAACGCCCATGTAGTACCAACCCCTATTACAGTCGGAGACTTTACGCTCGAAGTTGTAGACGATTATGTATACCTCGGACAGACAGTCCAGCTAGGTAGGTCCAATTTCGAGAAAGAGGTCAATCGTCGAATCCGTCTCGGTTGGGCAGCGTTTGGGAAGCTGAAACATATCTTTTCGTCCAATATTCCGCAGTGTCTCAAGACGAAAGTCTTTGACCAGTGTGTGTTGCCAGTGATGACCTATGGCTCTGAAACGTGGTCGCTCACAATGGGCCTCATTAAAAAGCTTAAAGTCACCCAAAGAGCAATGGAGAGGGCTATGTTAGGAGTTTCTTTGCGTGACCGTATCAGAAACGATACTATCCGTAGCAGAACCAAAGTAACCGACATAGCCCGTCGGATCGCTAAACTTAAGTGGCAATGGGCAGGGCACATTGCACGGAGAACCGATGGCCGTTGGGGCACTAAGGTTCTCGAATGGCGACCATACACCGGAAGGCGAAGAGTTGGTAGGCCCCCTACAAGGTGGACTGATGACCTGGTGAAGGTCGCTGGAGTCCGCTGGATGCGGGTGGCACAGGACCGGTCATTGTGGCGTTCAGTGGGGGAGGCCTATGTCCAGCAGTGGACGTCTTTCGGCTGAAATGATGATGATGATGATGAGTAAAGTAAATGACGACGATAATTGTGGCCAGTAACTAAATAAACAGGGCCAGTTACTGATGATTTACCCTACTCGTTAACTTTCAATAGAATCGCCCTACGTAAAGAAACAAAGTACGGGCAAAGAGAATAACTTATTTTTCTTCGGTATACGTATTTACGTACACGATCTCCTTCTTCTTCCGAGAATCTTCTTCGTCCAAGTAAAGGATGCAAACTCCATGTTTTAATCTTCTTTTACAATCCTCATTGTACTATAATAAGCAAAAGACTATCACAACAAACCCTCTCAACCGCTGTTTGTAAATAAACACGAATAGGCGTAAATAAGGCAATATCCGCCGGTCAACACGGGCCAGTGCTGACCGAGCCGCCTCGGATTGAGTGAGGTCGGGTGTGATTGAACTGCCGACGTTACTGAAACTGTGGACTTTAATAGTTTTATTGTATTGTATCCGATATAAAGAAAAAAATGTAGAAAATACAAATAAAAATAATAATGATGATAAAAAAATCAATCGAATTGAGAACCTCCTCCTTTTTTTGTTTGAAATCGGTTAATAACACACACGTGTAGGTAATAATTTATGAAGTATGACGCACGAAAGACTTCAGCTAATCTCACCTTACACCTGTTTAAAGTTTACACTGGTACCTACTTTATAAATTAGGCCTTTTTTGTAATTACCCTTGAAATATTAATGATGTCTTGCAATTAGCGAATCAACCATTATCGCTTTTCATTTCTCAATACTTTAAGTTTTTGACAAAACGACTTTATTTATAATATATCGAACTCGCGGAGCGTAAGCGAAGTGAGTTCTTACAAACAACTCCAGACTGAACTGTCACCTGGCTACTGGGACGTCTCGGCATTTGGATGACTTTTTGATATCGATAGTTTGTCTGACGATAACTTTAGTAACGCTTTTCTGATCTTTATAAAATTTCTTGGGGCTGTAGCAGAGGTACATAAAATTTGTAAGTTCGTATATGAGCAAGATTTATCAAGTGGTTATGGAGCTAGAAGGAGAAAAAAAATCCTCCTTGGCGTCTTGATATACTAAACCACCGACTGATTTAGTTTTCGTTACATTCTTCTTGTTCGATCCTGCTCATATAATATACGAACTTACAAATTTTATGTGTCTTTCTTTCTACAGCCCCAAGAAATTTCGTAAAGATCAGAAAAACGTTACTAAAGTTATCGTCGGACAAACTATCGAAATCAAAAAGCCATCCAAATGCCGAAACGTCCCAGTAGCCAGGTGACAGTTTGGTCTGGACTAGTCTGGAGTTGTTTATAAGAACTCACTTCGCTTACGCTCCGCGAGTTCGACTATGTTGCCCTAACTTCCTGGTTTTCGCAGTCCCCTAACCTAAGACTCAGGTAATCGTATTAAAATTTGCATGCGTTCCGCTTCGTCGATCCCAGAAACAAATAACTATAGCGTAGCATCCGATGACCATTGAGTGATGTTCGGTGCAAGATTGGTAGGGATTTGGCATCGGTTTGTTTATCTTTGGGGTACAGTCGCCATCAGATATATAGGAGCGGCCGAGGTTGTCACGAATATCTGAACAATTCTATTGACAAGGCGATGCAGTGCATATTCGGATGTTTTTGAGTATATTTGCAGCTCCGATATATTTGATGACGATTGTACAGTCGCAATCAGATATATCAGAGCGGCCAAGGTGGTCACAAATATCTGCACAACGCCTCTATTGACAACGATAAAGTGCATGATCAGATATTTTTGAGTGCCTAGGCCGCTCCGATATGTGTAATGGCGACTGTACCTACCTTCGGCCTTAGATCTCGATCGTCCAGCGTTGCGTCTAAATTCGAAGGTACTGCAGGAAAATTGCATATTTTGGAGGTACTTAAATCAAAGGAACTTTGTTTGTAATTTTATTTTAACACTAGAAATTAGGATCTGCCGAGTCCTATCCAAATCTAGGGCCTTACCCCCATAGGGGGGTTTTGGAGTATCCTTTTCTAAGCATTTTTTGCGCTGATTGAAATATTTCCATACCTACTTTTGTCTCTCACCAGTACTTGGTACTGTTTGTATAAGGACAAATCATAATCAAATACATTAAAAAGTGCTCCACGCATAAAAGCTGATACAGTAAAAAAACTCATTTAATAACCTACCTTATGCTTGTGGAATAAACTCCAAACTCAAACTGTCTTTGAAATGTACATACGGCTTTTTTGCGTGGTGGGAGAAATGAGCCCACGTTACCTCTTCGTACTGATTAATTAAATTAATCAAGTTAATGTGCTACTGTTGGTGTGATAGGTCTAAATAAATTAAATAACATCTGCCGTAAGTATAAGTACAATCTTAGATTAAAACTGAGAACGTTCTACACGGAAAAAAGAGCTTCCGGGATATTCTCATCTAAGACATTATTATATTATGTCGAAAATATTTCCTCGTGACAAGCATTTATTTCCTTTAACGAAAATAAATTATAGTTTTAAATATAACGAAGCGAATATGTTCTTACAGATTTTCTAGTTTTCCTTTACCTAAGATAATACTTGTTTGATTAAAGTACAATATCTCTTATTTACTCAATATACTCTTGAAATAATACATTTTTGTATTTCTATTTTATGAAAACGTGGTTTTATTAAGCGAAAAATCATATTTTTGGTAAAGGAAATAAATACTTGTCACGAGGAAATATTTTGAAGAAAATAATAATGTCTTGGATTGAGAATATCCCGGGAGCTTAAAAGCTATAAAACTCTTGACATATTTAACAATATTTATTTTTAATTTTTGCTTTTACGGCCAAAACATGGCGACTACAGTAAAACGACTTATTTCAGTTTATTTAAGCTATAGTTTTTCCATGACACTGACTTTTTATGTAAAAAAATAATCAAAAGTCGAAAAAAAAAACAAACAAACAAGGAAATCGTAAAATCAGGCATATCTTGAAAGATGATGAAGACGTTGAACGGGAACGCAGAGCGCTGGCGGTCCGGGCGAACATGTTGGCCCGGAGATTCGCTCGGTGTACGGATGCAGTCAAAATAACGCTCTTTAGAGCATACTGCACTTCGCTGTACTCGAGTGCACTGTGGGCGAACTGTACGCAGCGGTCGCTCAGCTCTCTGCGCGTCCAGTACAACAACGCCTTCAGGGCGCTGTTGGGGTTGCCACGTTTCTGCAGTGCATCCACCATGTTTGCCGAAGCGCGAGTGGATAGCTTCAACTCAATCTTGCGTAAAAAGATGGCATCACTGCTAAACAGAATACGTAACAGCTCAAACAGCCTCCTGAGGGCTTTAGCTGTAAGAAATGAGTGCTCAATTATGCAACACTTAATTAAAAATACTTTATCGTTAGCAAAGTATGAATACTAACATAGTTTTAAATAAAATACTAACTCAAAATGTGGATCATGTTGTCTGTAATAAATAAATAATAATAATAATAAGCCCGCAGGGCAGCTTGTGGCGAGCTGTCGGGGAGTGACGACCCCGCGGACCCGAGTGCTCCAGAGAGTCGGCCAGGGTCTCCGTCTCCGGCGTGTCTTCTTCGGTCGGAGTGGACCCCAGGGGGACCCGCAGGACTCTCAGCTCTGGCTTGCCTTAATTGGCCGTCCAGAGAGGGGCCGTCAGAGCTATATGCTCGCAGGGTGGAAGTGAAATATGCATAAGTCGCGAGTTGGTACAGTTGGCTGGGCAGCGTACAGTCACTGGCAGAAAGCGGTGCACACCTCTCCACACCCTGAGCCGCTCACACCGATGTTGCTCTTGGCCGTCCTTGCGACGGCAGTTTCAGGGGCCCATCTAGTCGGCGGCGAGTCACCACCTGCCTCGATAACCGTGTTTTCATTGTTATGGCAGGTGTCCGGACCTCTTAGCAATAGCCCAATTTTGACCCAGCCAAATTTCAATACTATAGCCCAGAACTCTTTCCATTTATTTGCAATAGCTCCAACAACGCCTGCTGGGACCGGTTCACGGGTATCTATTAATGTACCCGTGAATGGGTTCTAGCAGGTGTAATACATAGCAAATTTCTCCAAAGGGCCTCTGCGTGTTGGATCTGTATCCCCACGTAAGCCTACCAAAAGACCGGGATGTAAAGGCCCGTGATTCTCAAAGGAGATACAAACATAATAATAATAATAATATCGTGAAATTCCTAGGCATATAGTGAAACGTGAAAATCTTTGACTCTTTCCCCGAGTCGACGGGGCTCCTATTTCTGGGCACTTTGCCCTTCGGGCATCTGAAGCAACCTAACGAACCTAACCTACCTGTTTAAGGCCGTTCCTCGATTCGGACAAGCCACGCCCATTCGTGAGAGACACGTTTATGGCTCTCGTGCACGAAAGAAAGAGATGCAGCGCTCTTAAGGATCAGACTTTTTGACTAAACTACGATAAATAAGCGAATCTATAAAGTTTTGTGTAATTTTGCGTCTGTGACTTTTTAGAAAAACCATTATACTATATTTTTGACTAAGTTATATTGCTTAAGTTATAGGCCTATGTCCAGCAGTGGACGTCTTTCGGCTGAAATGATGATATTGCTTAATCTCTTATAATTTACGTAAGCTAAGAAAAATAAGGGGAAAAAGGACCCAACTTCGGATTTTTTTTCTATCGAGGCAACTTTCAGCAATCGTGTTTCGGCTTGTGCCAAAAACAACAGCATATATTCTAATAATATATATTCGAAAATAAATTCAGCCCCTTTTCCCGTTTAGTCACTAGAAAGTTTGAAAAAACCTATAAATTTTCAAAGTAGCCCCTTAATGTAACTGTCGTTACCTAATACATTACACAGGAACATTACAATCTGCCTGATTTTACAATCGGCCGACATACCTACTCGATTCAGATTGTAACAAGAGAGTAAACTGTTAACGTAGGTCCGTTGTTTTAATATGATTTTTAGCCTATATATCATACAAACACACCTACACACAGATAAAAGTGAAATTGGTGACAACAATCTTGTTCCGTCGCGGCAAAAAACGCCGCTTCCTCTAAAATAAACTGCCATCATTTTCCTAACGATTGTTGGAGATGGAGCCTGGTGCTGCTCGACATCTCGGTACTGCTCCATCCACCGACAGATCCGTTCGTGTATGGCGCTATTCAGATGTGTCCGCAGACAAATCTATGTCCAATTCGCGCCATACACGGACGGATCTATCCGCTGGGCATATCCGCCAAGACTGGCGGGCAAATCTGTGACTATATCCCTAGGTATTCGAACATATGACCCCCGGATTAAAAGTCACGCGCCTCACCGACGCTTTCACAAAACCACAGGAAACAAAAGCACATGAATAAAAAACACTTCATTAAATGTGAAACGGTGTTAACCATTAATCCGAAAAAGCTCCATTACGGACTTATTCATGTTCTGTTCTTTTATGCAGCTTGTTAAATGAAAGTGTTAAGTAATTAAGGATTATGATGACTTATGTTTAGTCTGGAAACTCATTCGACTTGATTTAATGACCAGTGATCGGAATCACCGGAGTGAAACGATAACAAAACTTGAGAAGCTGACATAAAAGACTGCTTAACAGCCATAAAAATATTCATATCCCTATACCCACACATTATTAATTAGAGATTCCAGTTTGAATCGAGATTGTAGTCCAGTTTGCTAAAAATATTCGTATTTTTCTTGGTTGAAACTTGTCCCCTACACGTTTTGTTATCGTTTCACTCCGGTAATTCCGATCACTGTTAATGACATCTCGTGACTCTGATACATTTGAAACTTTTTAACCAAATGTCAATAAGAAAATGAGGATCTTAACAAGCCAATTAACCATTTCGGTGCAGTGTTTTTAAACATCAAATTAAAGTTAAATCCATGACGAACTATATTTTTTTGGAATGCTTCAGCGTAAGTTGAAACAAAACCAATATATAATAAATAAATTTACATTGACTATCGTGAGATTTGTGAGAACTGTAACATTATAGGAAAACCATTATCAAATTCGCCTAGCACTCTTATTGCTTGAGGATGGAGAACTTAGCTCTCCGAAACATGTCGCGCGTAGTGACTAATCACAAGTGAGTACAGACGTTTTTTATCAAGTTCAGAATGAAAACTAAAGCTAATATTTCAGACAACAACAAAATTGCGGCATTTACGTTATTTTACGCAACAAATAAATATTTGACATAAATGAAAGTAAGTTTTAGTAATTTCAAAAGGTTATTTTTTGATATAAAGGAAGCCTGATACATAAATAAAATAATTTTCCTTCCCCTAACCAATCTCACTTCCCTAACTTGACAACATATCCTAATCAACAAGGACTATTATGTAGTAAAATCCAGTGTTTTTTAATTGTCAATAAGTGGCTGGTGAAGCAATAAAAATACGCTTGGCATTAATTATTCCTTAGGACCCAAGGATGGATTTGAGAAGTGGAGCCACCAAGATTTTTCAGGCTCTCAACTTTATCTTGATTATCTACATCAGTTAAGCTGCTAGGCCAAGATTGGTATCGTTTTCGTATAAAACAGGGATGTGTGTGAAATTAATAGTCTAAATAATGATAAATTTAAATTTCTATCGCTGTTAATTTTCAAACAGCATTTCATCGTTTTAAAGAGAGCTTCAAATATTAGATTCGAGCGCTTGTATATCATAAAAATTGCTCCTCAGATCCGGATTTTTCTATATGAGTACATATTTAGTGTGAGTAACAAAGCCCTGCCAATAAAACGTTGTTGATCGGTCTAACACGCATACCTGTTATAGTGCCCCGTGCTTGCGCTTGCAATAATAAATCTTCTTGATTGGACTATTCATACTGCCTTAGGGGAGAGCTTTTGTTTAGGCAAATAATTTCATGACGTCATCAGTAACGTATGACATAAGCGCTGGTAGCCTGGTGGTAACACGTCCGATGTTCAATCCGGAGGTCTCAGATTCAAACCCTGGATCGTACCACTTAGTTTTACGGAACTTAAGTACGAAATATATTTCATTGATAGTATTTATTTTCATTTCTACTATTCGTGAGGCATTCTATATCCGTCACCTTTAAGGCAATAGAGATCGTGCGCGGTAATAAAATGCATAAAGTTTTAGCACAGATAAATACTCAATGACAACTCGAGTCTCTTAGTAAATAAATTTCCATAGAAAAACCCATTTTAGTTTTCCTGGAGTGTATTAGGAAAAATAACAGTAAAGTAGGTAAACTACTGGCTAGTGTAAAACTCTTTAACGACCCACTCTACCTATTTTATGCTATTTTATACGCTAGATGCTCCGGGCCAAATTAATGGTTCATTATTTGTGGATGTACATAGAGTGTCCCCTATTAGAGTCCGCATTTCACGGTTATTACACTGGCGCTGCAACCGGATGGGTGTACGAGACAGCGCTATATACATGCAGGGTATATTTCGCTCGCACACCGACGCAACGTGCGAAAACCACAGTAGAGTGATAGCCCACTTAAGAACCACAGTTCTTACTTCTTATGCATTGCTTTTTTATCATACGTAATATCCATTAAGTGCCACTGCGCTCGGTTAGATGTCACAAAATTTAAGAGCGATTGGAAACTAAAATTCTAATGCCTTTTCTGGATAAAAAAAACAATATCTTTAGCCTGCACAGTTAGCACAAGTGCTGCGATCGCGACTGTATATCGCGTGCAAGACAGACATCTGTCACTTTCTAACTGTATTCATCACTTTCATCAGAAACCTTTAATAACGAAAGGGTCAGCAACGCGTATGTGACACCTCTGAAGTTGCAGGAGTTCATAGAGTACGGTAGCAGCTTACCATCAGGTGGGCTGTATCTTGTTTGTCACAGCCGTGGAATAAAAAAATACGGGACCTCCAAGTCCTCCAATGTACTTTTTTTTTCAAAACGGAACTTACCTGTAGTTTAGTTACATTAGTTAGATATATGCTCTTTCTAGTAGGAGCTGCATAGAGATCTATGTTTGTGGAACGTATTACAGGCATCAGGTAAGCGTATCTTATGGTTGGATTAGTCTTATACTAGTTATTTTGCTCAGAAAATACCAAGTATTTTACTATACGGGAAACGGCGATTAAATTTAATTGGCGTAGCTCCGAGAATATTATATGCTAATTTTATTTGCATTAAAAATTCCGCGAAACGCCTGGAATGTTACTCTAACTTTAAAATTTTGTTTTGCTATTTGATTTTCTTTTCACAATTTTGTCATTAAAATATATTTGGACAAATTGAGTTTGAAAATTATCGCCACTAATATATTGATGACAATGTCCAAACCAAATGTCAAGTAAAAATATATTTTTACAAATCGGCCGTATAATTGGTGAATAGGAAAATACACAACAACAATATCAACAAAGATCCCGACGAATTGAGAACCTCCTCCTTTGAAATTTTGAAGTCAGTTGAAATCGAAAATGAAAAATAATTTAATGTAGTTTTACGCAATCAGAAAGACAAAAATTAACTATAGATTAATTCAGAACTACAAGTAATTAAAACACTGATGTTTTTGAAAA
The DNA here is from genome assembly GCA_911728535.1 of Pammene fasciana. NCBI lineage: Eukaryota > Metazoa > Arthropoda > Insecta > Lepidoptera > Tortricidae > Pammene > Pammene fasciana. The sequence goes on from OU452288.1 coordinate 14,813,465, forward strand.
ATATACTTTATTTAAGCTGATTAGATTAGTGATTTTGAATTACCGATATTTCGGTACCATACGCAGTTATTGCAATACAGCTAACGTGTATCGTAATTGCTATAAATTTTGCGGAAATGGCTACCAACTAGAATAACGGCTACATAAGTTAGTTGCGGCGGTATTACCTCTAATTACAGCTGGCTTCGGACGGTCTTAGCTAAGAGTAGTGTAATGGCATCTGAGGCTACCGCAGACTATGTGATTTTAAGTACAAGGTGCCAGTGAGGAAACAAAAAAAACACGCACTGGTTATGTCAATCCAGCCAAAAAAAAAGGTTTTATTTAAATAATAAGTAAATGCCGTGGGGTGCCCGGCCTTAGAATTGTCCCCCACCATATCGTCCCGTGGTTGCAGTAGGAGTCTGCTAAGGGATTATAGCGGGAGATGGGCAGCAGCAACTTCCGAAAGCCTAAACAACAATAAACAAAAAAGAACTGCGCGCGCCAACCCGCCTGCCAAGCGTGGCGCGTATGGCAAACCCCCCCTTAAAGGGGAGGTCTTTGTTCAGCAGTGGACGTCTTATGGCTCAGATGATGAAATGTTCTTGGAAAAATTACCGATTAACATAAATTGGTAGGTACCATCGGGTTCATAATTGCATACCCAATTTATGAATGGATTCATTGATAAATTGGGTATAAAACTATGATTTATGAACCCGATGGTACATTCATTAATTTTTTTTTTATTAATTGGTATTAACTCTGAAATTAGGCGAATTTAAAATAATTAATTTTTGTCTCGAAATACGATATGGAGTATACTGTTAAAATCATTCCGTTTCCTCGCGGGCACCATGTATATGCGACGATAAGTAATAATTCTTGTTTATGTTGGAGACTAACTAGCCAAGTTGTTATTGGAAACAGTATAATTAATTACTAGTAATTGCTATCCATCTTATCGGAAAATATATAATATAAATATACAGCCTTGGCCAGAAGTGTTGAGCATAGGTGTTCCTTGTTTACAATTTTGATGTTAAGCATTATTTCCCTATCCTAACAATGTTCGGTAACGGTAAATGTTATATTTTATTTATAAATACAGAAAACTTCACTTAATAACACTTTCAAGGTACTTAAAAAATATGATAACAGAAGGTACCAAAAATGTAAATTTAAGTCGGTGCGACATATTGCAAATGTTCTATGCAGTTACTACTAACTTCAACAAAACATGCCTATTAGTCTAAATTAATTGACAAAATAACTTAAACAAAGATGGAAACGATGGACTAAACTTTCCAGTTTTGTATGAAAATCGCATTAGTGCTCAACACTTCTGGCCAAGGCTGTATATTTTGAGAAAGTATACAGCCTCTCATGTGTTTCTTAGAAAATTTTATAACGGGAACGCTTTTATTTTTAATGGTCTATTTTATGGTCTATCTATTTTATTTTTAATATCTCAAAAATTTTCACATGATACTCGTAATGTCACTAACACAAACTTCTCAATATGCTTTTAAAAAAAATCGGTTTCATCGGTTTTTGAAAAAAAAAACATTTCTAATATGCGTTCCACATTTTTTATAGTATAACTGTCTATGATATGTTTAGGCTGTAGATGTAGGTTCCCATAGGCTCAGTCCCTTTCTTCAAGTTGACTCATGGACCTCCAATTTTGTTCCTTCCGTTTACCTTACAAGCATCTAGTAGTCAAACAAAACACGTTTGTTCGCCTTTCTTACAAATAGGGGATATTACTGCACCAATGCAATGCAAAGCAATGCTGCAATGTTCTGCCACCAGAGTGCAGCACTAGCACATCGGTAAACCATAGACTTCTTAATACATACTAGGCCTTAAAGAGTTTTTTACAAGTTTTCATAGATAATTTATAACGAATTAATCTGTCATTTGTGCACCAAGGCGGTTTGTTTACAGAGGGCCTATCGTGAAACGAGAGAATCGAAATTTTGACATGTGCCTCTCTATCACTCTAATATGAAAGAGTGACAGAGAACCAGGTAACGAAATGTTCATTTTCGTGTTTCGCGGTAGGCCCTCTATATATGCTAGAATTGCCCGGATTTGCTTCAAGCCCACTGCAATCGCATTTAACCTTCTTAAGCCGTTTGCAATTGGATTTACAAGTAAGTTTTTGCTGTCCATGGTCGTTTACATACATATTAAACCATGGGCCAAGGATACTGCCCTGTGGTATGCCAAAGGTAAAAATATTTTTATTACTATTCTAGTCTGGTCTTATATTTTTTATTGATTTCAGCGTAGGTAGTTATATAAAATTGAACATAAAAAGATTACACATACTCAATTTTATTGTTTTGGACTTTTCAGTTTCACATTCGACAAAGTAAAAGGCCTCACTAAGATCGGACATGTCGTTACATCCGGCTTAGACAAGCGACAGGTGGGTTCACGGACCTTTGCTGCAAATTGGATGGCCCGGCCTCGCTTCCGTCTCGCTGCAATTGCACTTAAGCCATCTAGGCCGGTTGTAATTGGACTTACAAATAACTGGTAATTCTCTTCTCTTAAGTAAATGAAGAGTATTAGGTACGAAAAAGGATGAGAATTATTTTGCCTAAATTAACTTTTCTTGTCGTTTTATAAAGTTTTTGAAAAAAAGGAAAAGGCTTGCACTACTAAGCTTTTCGGCAGTTATGTAGTTGGTACGTAATATCATTCAATATTCAGCAGTCACTTTTCGGCCAAGGAAAACATCGTGAGTAAAACATATTTCACCAGCGACATATAAGGCTTAGTTTCCCCTCTGGGTTGGAAGGTCAGTTGACAGTCACTTTCACAAAAACTAGTGCCTACGCCAATTCACAGGATTAGGTTGTTCTGATGAAAAGCCGGGATAGCGCTATACATGGGTAGAAGATGAACATGAAGCCAAACTAAACTAATGATTAGTGGTTAAACAAACTTGAAATAGTTTACAAAGTGAAAATATATTAATTACCTATAAGAAACTTTTACTCTCAACAAATCAAACTTTTCTAATAATAAATTTTCCTTCTTTATTAACTTGCAAGAAAAGTTATTTATGAGGAATGCTATTAAGTTGCTCGGAGCAAAAATCCAGCAATTTCGACAAGAAGCAAATATTATCGAAGCTGAACAAATATTACATTCGATCTGGGTTAGAGCCGACTCGCCCGATTTACTTTTTTAGGCTGGCTCTACATGATGGGCCATCATAGGGACGCAGCTATACGACGAAACGAGATAGCAATATCGTTAGCTCCCTCTAACGCATAGCTGCGTCCCTATGATGACCCATCATGTAGAGGAGCCATAATATACCACTTCGGTGACTAACAAGCGTGCAGTCCATATAATGATAACTGACTTAAGATCCTATGTCCCCTAGATGGGGCAGAGGGCGTCCACAGTAACTTTCCAAGCCGAACGGTCTTGCGCTTCTCGCTTGACTTCGCTCCAAGTCTTTCCGGTGCTCCTCGCTTCGTCAACAACTGTGCGCCGCCAGGATTGTTTGGGACGACCTCGTTTTCGCTTTCCTTGAGGATTCCAGTCCAATGCCTGTTTGTATGTGGTCGGAAGGTCGGAACCCCTCCGGAGCGTGTGGCCAATCCAGTTCCACTTGCGACGCTTGATCTGTTGGTCGATCGGGGTTTCGCGACATAATGATAAATATAGTAAGAATTAACTTTTATCTTATAATTATATCTAATCGCTATTTGTAATTTATTGTATTTGTTTTAATCGGGGTTGTTGAACAAATAAATAATATTATACACTCTGTGTCAGAAATAAACAAACTGGCGTTGTGTTTCTTCAATTGTATTTATTTCATTGCAAATGTGATAATAATATGTGTCAGTGTACGGACAAAGGGACCACTTTGTCGATATGGAGTGACTAGTACTTTCTAAAACTACGCAATATGCACTATCTATTAGTGAAATAAAAAAGTGTCCTTGTAAATCGACAAAGTGGTCCCTTACACTAAACTCGTCCACATATTATGATGTAGCAAGGGAAATCTGAATATGGTGTTAACGAAAGCAAAATAATAATTATAGTTTAAAGCCCGGCATCGAATTTGTACAGTTATAAGCAATTGCCACTACTGTTATGGCGAATATTATGTAGCTGTAGACATGAACTGCGAGTAATCAGGTGTATTTTGTACTCATCAACCTAGTTATCACTAAATCAACACTCAACTTTCATATTCCACTCAATCAGTTCATATTTACTATCCTTTGAACTCATGTGTAGGTACTTCATGTGTAAATTAATTCCTATTTGCGAAATGTGTAATGAAATTGGTTGAAATGGGAATACTCTGACGATACAAAATCCCGAGGCGATGCCGAAACTGGGAAATTAAATGGCAAAACTTATACCTGCTACAGTCGGCATCAGAATATCAGAGCGGTCAGGGTTCACAAAAATAACTGAGCAAGCACTTTATCGCCTTGACAATAGAGGCGTTGTTCAGATATTTGTGACCGCCTTGGCCGCTCCGATATATCTGATGGCGACTGTACTACGATATTTACTTTCAGTTTGTGGTCAAGTATTGGTTTGATGTGAGGAAATTTCTGGGTTCCCAATTACATTAACTATAGGACATTACAGTATTATTATTTCAGTATTAACATTCACCGTAATCTCGGAATTTGACTATAGTAGTTTATGTAACTGTTACGTAATAGGGGTTCTTAAAACACGAGTGTGGTTTTATGAAACGAACGAAGTGAGTTTCATAATAAGATCACACGAGTGTTTTAAGGCCTAATTACGTACAGTTGCATACACTGCTTTATCTACTCACATTTTATAAACCCTAAATGATGCATGAATGACTGCCGTTGCACGGATTGCACCACCATCGCCATGGCCAACTCGATTGTGCCGGCGGTTGGAGGGGCTCGTGCCGGCGATCGAGGAGCAGGCCGGATTTTCATAATGAAATCTAATTTTTGATTATTATTTGATAATAATAACATCGTTACAGATAAGACATTTGTTTATAACTTCTAACAAAATAGTGTATTTTTATGGTGGTCATAACGTGCGGTTTTTGAACGCATCATGGAAGGTTTATGATATGGGTGTAGATAAAATATATAACGAGGAATATAAACTATGGCTAAGGGACTTTACACATCGGGTCAATCAACTCAGGAGTTATATTTTCGGTGGAATACTTTCTACCACAACTTTCTTGATCTTTTGCCGTCAAGGCGTCAATAACAAAATAAATCTTTTTCAATACGAAACGAAGCTTCGAAAACGCAGAATCAGAGGCCAGTTTTATAAAGCTACAATTTACAAGTTACAAGTGGAACTCTCTTTCTAACCCATAGACTTCCGCTTGTAAATTGTAACTTGTAGCTTTATAAAACTGGCCTCTGGAGTCACGGAGATCCAGAGAAGAGAATTCAAGTAGGCTAGATTAGATACGATTTATGCTGCTTTAGAAAATTATTTTACGGTTTCTGAGATAGGTACATCCGAAAATCTGCTTACCTACCTTAATAGGTAAAAGACCACAAATGGGGTTAGTAATAATATTTTAACTGTTACTTTTAAAATCTAACCACTTAGTAGTAACCTACATTTGACACCATTTCAAAACCTTGCACCCCGAGTGACTGTTTCCATTCAGTACAAAATTTGTAAATCCAATTTTGAGCGCCGCATCGGTTTTACAAAAAAGTTAAATTGAAATTAAGTTTGTTTGCTATTCGACGCGACACAAATTGTAGTTTTTTCTATACCTGAATCACAGGTCGCAATAAATGGAATTTATTATGGGTCCGAGGTATTTTTATGCGATCAGAGGGAAGATTTGTCGTGCCCTGTTGATTTCCCTTGGGGGTACTATGTTTAGCCAATGTGTATGCTCCTTTATTTCAATCACTCGATGCCTGTTCGATCCTCTTAAAAATTTAAGGACGTTTTGGAGGTTATTGAATTCATGGGAGGCATAAATATATATTGTTTTTGGTAAGGGGTTTTATTGGCTTTTAATGGTTTTCCTTTTTATACAATATCCTCTTTTTACTTTTTATAGTTATGAGATACATATTTTACACCGGTACTCAAGGGTTTCCTATGTGTTTAAAAGATTTCGAAAGACTTAACGGAACTAAATATTATAACTGCACAATGTTATGTCAAATTTCTTTGAGCCTTATGAGAATAATTGTATTGATACACAATTTTTGTTTTATAAAATTTGTTTTTGTAATTATGAATGGCGAGTTTAAACATTTTTACCATAATAAAATTAGGTACAGGCTCTGCATTGAGTAAAATATTGGATTGGTCCAAAATGCTAATCAGTAAGATTATGGTTATGGAATCTGATATGAGGGATTCATGAAAAGTTCGCAACTTTAAGAATGGCTCACGCTGTAGCGTTCCACGTCCTGACACTTTCGACACTTCATTTTGTATAGACTTACATCACGTAAAAAGTCATAAATTCACAAATAAAAAATCACGATCGCAATTCAAACTCCGGCCGTAGGGCTGTACCAAGCATGTTTCGCAACGATAGCACTGCAGTGGCACACCCCTTATTTGATCATGTCTAATCATGTCTATTTTGGTCGCGTAACTCGCGTCGTCAGTTTTTTTTTGTCCGAAGTTTTGTTGCACAGGTTTTTTGTTCGAAGTTCGACTCGTTATAAATGGGTGTACTCTGCTAGTATTCTTCTTTCAACTAAAAATTAATTCATCATTTGCCAAATCTATTTTGATTATCTATATACTATTAGTAGGTACATACTTGTCTTATTCTACATTCGAAGATACACCCCATGTCCAAATACGCTTTCATATTATTCCTTGTTATGGTATCTTACTGTAGAATAATGTAATTTATGTGCATTAAGATTATTCCATGCTCAAAATATTCCATTAGTTTATTGTTCCGAAGTATTCACGCAAATTGCGATAACAGATTTGTAGCATTCGAAACGCAAATGCAGGTAAAAACAAAAAGAGACAATTCTTTGTAGTTTGTAGTGGACTTAGCTCTTTTTAAACTTAAGCATAAAGTGGTTGATGTTACTATTGCTTACCTACATACCTATTTTATTTCCAAGAGTTAATATTATTATGATACTGATCGATATGTAATGAAGAACGGGATACACAAAATGGCCCCACAACAGATGTGTCCGCCGGATTTGTCCGACGGATATGCCCGGCGGACAGATCCATCCGTGTATGGCGCGAATTGGACACGGATTTGTCTGCGGACACATCAAAATAGCGCCATACACGGACGGATCTGTCCGCCGGGCATATTCGTCGGTCAAATCCGGCGGACACATCTGTGCGTATATCCCTAGCTAATAGTGCTGTAAAAACGACTCGTACAGCAGTTTCTCTGTTAGTTTTATTAAACATTAGTCAGTGATAAAACTGGCCGATTACTAATTTTCTTTTACAGTGGCATGCCTTTACTAGTTTTTCACTCAAAAATCAAGACGAAACGAGTTTGTCCAGTCATTCAGATGAGACTTTGGTTACACCATGGCCTGAGCTAATGGTATACAGTTTAGGGAGCAGTGCACCGAAACTTAATCTCTATATCATCGTTCAAGTTGTAATCATTTTCTGACTTCCACCGATGAACAGCTGCCAGACACCCGGATCTACAAAATAATAATAGTAGACAGTACTACTTAACGGCTAGCTTTTAATCTACTTCTTCTTCTTTTCGTGTCGAGGTTCCGTTTATGTTTCATACTTGAGATGCCCAGTAGGCGGCGGTTTCGTACCTTCCTTAACTCCTCACAAAAGTAGGTTTACTTTGACATAACGCACATGGTTTTATTTAGAGACGACTCTTCGGTAAGCAATGTAAACCCCATTCCAGGAAACAGCTGCGCATCGCGCTCCGCGGACCGTCAATTCGCAGCCAGTAGATTTATTACGCTCGGCCATACCAGCGCCGGGACCCTGTGATATGTGGCCACGGTTGCGGAATTGCCAGTAAAGCATGACTGCATTATATCCACTTTATACATATACAGTTTTGAATACGTATAATACGATGGAGAGGCCTTAGACACGCTGGCTGGTGACCCCACGCGCTGGTGAAACAACAGGGTTGACTACATACATCCAAACGATTTTACACGAGAATGTACTCTGAAATATTCGTTTAGCAGAAGAAACCATTACCAGTCGACGGAGCTTTCAACGTCCGTGCCGACGAGACAAAAACGGACCGACTCAGCGACATCCCAAATTCGAAATTAGACACGACCAAACAAACCAACAGTCGTCAACAGATGGTCACACGCGAACCAGACCAGACGGTTTAACCAGCATACCATTATGCAAATACAGATATTTAAAAAAATCTTATAATTGACCACTATTTTTTCGCATTCAATTTACACTCATAGTCCGTCTCGAACTGAGAACTCGCGATTTACTTGCAAACGAGTTGGCCAATATAACAAGACCCTTTTTTTTTTCGCCTTCTAAGTCCACAACTCCTTATTCGATCCAGCTTATAAACGAATTCTCAAATTTTATGTATTTATGTTACAACCCTAACAAATTTCATAAAGATCAGAAAAACATTACTAAAGTTATCGTCGAACAAACTCTCAAAATCAAAAAAGCCATCGAAATGCCGAGACGTCCCAGTAGACAGTAGTTGTTTGTAAGAACACGCTTTGCTTACGCTCCGCTCGTTCGATAATAATCGCTGCTCACTGATGGCAACATCATCAGTGCCGCAAGTCGGACACCCAGCTTAACTGGGACGTTCTTCTTTTTTAGCGACAATACAAAGGCATTTTTTAACACAGTTGCTCAAATCTAGTAGTAGTTTATAATGCGAGAAGTTGGATTTCTCGCACTAGCGCGTTTTACTTTTCCAGCCAATCACAGCTCAGGGTTCATGATCACCGCCCCGCATCGCACCGCGCGAGTGTTCGGATAAAGTAACCTCAAAGTAACATATTGTCCATTTTTATAATTTTTTCGCAACTTTATTAAAAAACGTCGTTCGATACACGGACGGAATGTCATTCTTCACTCGTCCCGAGTTTTGCCACTCGCCTGCGGCTCGTGACCAAATGTCTCGGAACTCGTCGAATAATGACATCCTTTCCGACCTAGTATCGAAATGTACTATTCTATTGGGATTTTAGAACATCTATAAAATTATTACTGCACAGATGGAAAAAATCTCTTCAACCAATGTAAACATTGAGATGTAAAACTATACATAAACCCGTAGAGGTATGTTACTAATGCATTGTTTTTTGCATTAGTTTACCAGAAAATATTGTTACAGAGTGGCCTTTTTCAGCGGAGACTGCTTTTTGCTTTACTACTCTGTCACGGTGTTTTGTTAAATATAATCCAGGCGTGTTTATATTCACCAACCGGGGAAATGATAAGTATATTGTGTTGATATTAACTAAATCTTGGACATGTAGGTACCGCCTATAAGCAACGCAAAAATAAAGTATGAACTAGACGCTTGTTTGAAAGAAGGACAGGGTATCGTCGCTAAAAAACAAGAACGTCCCAACTGCATATTTTTAAAATTTTGAAGCTATTTGCTCCAAAAAAGTATTAACGTAATTCTCAAGCATTCACAGCTACGAGACAACCCGGATTCCAGAAACTATAACATTGTTTAAAGACCTTTGCGCTGTTGTGTTTGTGTTCGCGACAAACGGCAAGCGCCCTTATTTATTTTAGAGTTCGTCGGCATTCGGATCCGTTCGTGGAATTGGCAGATTAGGGTTGTCACTACTTAGTTTTAAATTCGTCTTTAAGGTAGAAAGCTATTTTGTGAAATTTGTTACTGATTTATCATTCTCTATGTCTTCGTCTATTTGTTACAGGCTTGAATTTTAACCCACAGAAGTCGTAAGTAGGCTTAATATTGAATGTCCTCTTGGTGGACATAGAGCATTCGAAAAGTCATGTGAATAAGAGTATGTACTATTTTATAATATAACTAATCCTATTATGAGAAGTGAGTCATACTGAACAACTTTTTGTATGGGACCAACCCCAAAACATTTGGCCTTCCCATAGAAAACGTCGACGACTCATCGGCCGAAATGTATGAAAAAGCTAAAAAAAATTTGTGATTACGGAGTTGTTCTTGATGTTCCCGTATATGTAATTAGTTAATTGAATGTAGCATGCCCTAGTAGATTTCTATAGTAAGTAACAAATATGACTCCAACTTTATTCACTGAAGACTGGTTTTTTTTTCAAATCTTTCATTAAAATAACGAAATAGATTTTACCAATTTCTAAAGCATTATCTTGGGCTCATAAACTGTTTTCCCGGTTGTGACAACCCTAAGTAGATTGTTTCATCGCCTTAGACGCTGCAGCCCGAAGCGATGGATGTAAATAACACTACACGTACAACGTACCCACAGCACGTAGTTTGCGTCTGTACAGTCGACGTCAACGTTATGATCACACTTGCACCTTATCCCTTTGTAATAAGGCTCAAAATCATACAAGTGCATACATAACTTAGACGTCAACTGTACGGGTAGGAATAAAATGACTCGTTATTCTGCAAGACTGCGTTTAGTTCTTCGTTTCTCTTTTTTATTGACATGTAATACCAAAGACTATAGAGATATAGACGACCATAGCCTAAGAACTTTTTGAAGCTCATGTCGATTGCGCCATCTATGGCAAAGCCCCCTATAGATACCGAATATGTAAGAGAAATGTCACCTACACAGCTACTCCACCTATAGTCTGTATTTTTAGGTATTTAAATAAAAGTAAACAAAATCTACCCTCTAATGACTCCTTAAGCCAGTTGAGGGTAGATGAAAACATTACATGATCAAATAATGTAGGTCGTTCGTTCAGTGACAGATCTAGGCGCTTTTGTATTTGGTTATATAATACTCTTTTTGGTTGGTTAACCAATAAATGTTATAACTACCCGAGAATGTACAAATTGTTTGTTTACTTTTATTTAAATACCTAAAGATACAGACTATAGTAGCTACTAGTGTACTACTTGTACAGTAAATAATAACAGAATTACAGAGCTCTTACTGTGACATCACGAATCATGTTGTCCCTTCTTAGCGCATAAAGTTCTCTTTTTGACTTATGGAAACGTATGGGATACGCCCTGTCAAACTCATTTTTATTTGACAGAGTTACACACCCTTGTTGGAACCTACTCGTTTCCTACCAATCGAATACCGCGGATGAGGTAATTCTAATTGGGCGTAGCCTGGTCATTCTGTATGATGTTGTGTATGACCTACTGTTATTAATTTTTTTATGGGGTATTATGTTACAACCATAATAATTTTCGCTGCGTTAATGTGTGTGTGCGTGTGCGTATGTCTTTGTGTGTGTGTGTTTGTATGTGTGTGTGTGTGTGTGTTTGTGTGTGCTAGTAGTGGAGTAGGTAGAGGTAGCACTATATTGTACTGACACATTTTTGATTTCGGGAGCCTAATTAATGTTATATGACGCAGTTGTGGATCTTATTACATCATATTGAAGTGTTCGTTTCCTTATGACTTAAATCCAAATTTCTCTTTTAATCTACCACGATTGTATTACTCGTATATTTACACATGCCTCTGTAATAAATGAAGTAAGTATTTGTATAAATGCCCAGTTTTCCGAATGCACCATCGTGGCTACATTTCTACTTTGTCATGCATCCATTCATAATTGAAACGACATCGATTTCCTGTGAAGCCACAAAGCTGCCCTGTTATTGATATTCTTTAATACACATTGCTTTTATAGAACCAGCATACTAAGACCTCGTTAAATATGCAAATTAAGATGGCCTTAGGTACTTAAATAATTGATTTTGTAACAATTGTTTTGATTTCATGACTTGAATAATAAATAATGGTGATCAATCATTCAATTTAATTTAATGTCATAAAAACATATTTATGTCAAATAATAAAAAATATACAAAACAAAAAAATACACTACAGTGCGTGGGCTCTTAAAAGAACCTTCGGGTTTTGGAAAGAGATCGGGTATCAATCAACAGTGACACATGAAAAAGCAGAATATTACCTGCGTGTGTCATCGCCGATTCCCGAAGGTTCTTCTTAAAGCTCACGGATTGTAATAAAAAAAACCGGCCAAGTGCGAGTCGGACTCGCGCACCGAGGGTTCCGTAAAAACCTATAACAATTGCTATTTCTTAAGCTTGCGTGGACATGAAAGTTTCGTTTTGCTACAGCAGAAAGATATTATAAAGCTGAGTATATGATATGAATTCCAATTTAATTTAATACCTCTACGCGTTTACGAGGAAACAGGTAGTAAGTTTAAAATTTAAAAAAATATTTTATGTACGATTTTACTAAAATTGTCTACTTTTCGTATTTTTCCTTTGTCTGTGCTATATTAAGTTTCTTCGTGACAAGTTTCAAGTTTCTGAGTTTACGGGAAGTACCCTTTTAGGTTTTGAGTTTCTTGCGAGTACTCAGCTCCAAAATATGCAACTTAAATTGCTGTTTCTTTTGATTGCGTTGGTATAAAAGTTTGGTTTTGCTACAGCTGAAAGGTATTACAGACCTGAGTATTTGATATAAATTTTAATTTAATACCTATACGCGTTTACGAGTAAAAAGGTAGTAAGTTTAAAATTTTAAAAAATATTTTTTGTATGATACTACTAAAAATGTCTACTTTTCGTAATTTTTCCTTTGTCTGTGCTATTTGAAGTATTTTCTTGCCAAGTTTCAAGTTTCTGAGTTTACGGGAAGTACCATTTAGGTTTTGAGTTTCTTGCGAGTGCTGAGTTTCAAAATATGCAACTTAAATTGCTATTTCTTTTCATTGCGTTGACATAAAAGTTTTGTTTTACTACATCTGAAAGATACTATAGCCCTGAGTATTTGACATGAATTTCAATTTAATAACTTCACGCGTTTACGAGGAAAATGGTAGTAAGTTTAAAATTTAAAATATATTTTTTTGTATGATTTTACTAAAAATGTCTACTTTTCGTAATTTTTCCTTTGTCTGTGCTATATAAAGTTTCTTCGTGCCAAGGTTCAAGTTTCTGAGTTTACGGGAAATACCCTTTAGGTTTTGAGTTTCTCGCGAGTACTCAGTTTCAAAATATGCAACTTAAATTGGTATTTCTTTTGATTGCGTTAACATAAAAGTTTGGTTTTGCTATATCTGAAAGGTCCTATAGCCCTGAGTATTTGATATGAATTTCAACTTCATAACTTCACGCGTTTACGAGGAAAAAGGTAGTAAGTTAAAAATTAAAAATATATATTTTTTGTATGATTTTACTAAAAATGTCTACATTTTATAATTTTTCCTTTGTCTATGCTATATGACGTTGCTTCGTGCCAAATTTCAAGTTTCTGAGTTCACGGGAAGTACCCCGTAGGTTTTGCGAGTACCGAAAACTCTAAAATTTGCAGCATAAACGACTGTATCTTTTGATTGCGTTGGCTTTTAAGTTTGATTTTTTTACAGCTTCAAGGGACAATAGACCTGAGTATTTGATATAAATTTCAGCTTGATACCTCCACGCGTTTCTGAGAAAAATGGTCTTGACAGACAGACAGACAGACAGACAGACAGACAGACAGACAGACAGACAGACAGACAGACGGACAACAAAGTGATCCTATAAGGGTTCCGTTTTTTTCCTTTTGAGGTACGGAACCCTAAAAATAACACACACACTTAAAACATGTGAAAAAACTAACACATACGTAATATCTATTAGTTATGATCGGCAAATCAACATCACCAATATCACCAACGCCCAAGATAAGAATCTTGTCAATTGTCAAAGCCGAGAAGGACTAGTACAGTAAGATCTTGATTCGGCAATCATTGTCCTCTACAATAACTCATTTAGGAGGCTGATGGGGCTGCCGCGCTACTGCAGTGCGTCGGGGATGTTCGCGGAAGCACGCACGGACGACTTCCATTCAATAATGCGTAAGCGCGTTGCGTCTCTGATGCGACGGGTGCGCGGCAGCGCCAACAGTCTTCTGATCACGATCGCGGAGGCTACTGACAGCCCCATACTAGGTAACTGGGCAAAGTCACATGCTTCGTTTGTGAATTACCTAAAATGACACACATATTCAGACATGATAATGATTGATGATGATGATGATGATTGTATTAATTTTATTTTTATATTCTTATTTAATAATTAATGGCTGTTTTGTTTTTATTTTTATTTTTATTGTTCCGTAATGTAATTTATATTTATTGGATTAGTATTTTCTTTATTTGACTTTTTACTTAGTATTTGTATTATTATGTTTGTGTCCAATTAATTTTAAATGTAATTTTGATATGAGCGAAAGCTTGAAATAAATGTTTTTTTTTTTTTTTTTTTTTTTTATTGTCCCTATAAATAGTCGTTTCACCCTATGATTTCGTAGTGAAGAACGCCCAACAACAGAGAGACTTTTGGCTACGAGGTTGTGGTTGGATCAAGGGTCAGATTCAAAAAAAAGAAAGAAAGAAAACATTTCTTCATGACAACACATACAAGGAAAACAAACAGAAAAAGACATACACTTGTCACGAAATGGTTGCAATAGGCAAGCGCTGGTCTTCCGTTGCAACCATTTTGACGACACGGCACAAAAGGCGATAATCTTGGACATGATGCTCATAGTCTGACTTTTCTGCTGCCATAGCCATCGATACCTAAGTTCGTCAGACTTTTGACGCGGTTAGTACAGTGAGACACATTTTATACAAGCATAGCGATTAGAGATGAATACATTATACTACTTTGGTTTGTTTGAAGCATTTGCTCGGTATTTTAGGATAAATTACAGTACTGAATGCACTCATGCTTAATTCAGTCGTTCGAATGCTTTATCACTTAAAATCCGTGATTGGTTGAGTTTCCGTACGTATTTTATATTTTTCAACATAGTAAGAGGCAGTATCAACCCCAATTGACGGACTTACTAGTTACTAATCAGAATACTATGATGATTATGGTTTCTTCCTGTTATACCTCATTAGGGATCTATGTCCCTAATGAGGGACCTATATCCCTAATGAGGGATAAGAAGCTCTATAGCTTGCAGAAAAAAATCCACTTGTCACGATCTTGAGCGGCTACTTCAATCTCTCTTGAACGGAGACCAGGTTTCGTCGGTCCGTTCGTTCCTCTCGCTCTCACATATTCGAAAGAGCACTCTCTTTCGAATATGTGAGAGCGAGAGGAATGCAAATAGATAGATAACGAAGTGGTTCGCGGCTATAAGCCAGTTTAGCCAGCCTCCTTCTCGACTGATCGGCTCCCGTTGTTCCGGGGCGCTTGACCGTCTACTGCCAGTACTTATAGATTGCCAACGAAGATTCTGTTTGTACAAATGGCTGTCCGGTCTTCGGAGTGCGTGTCCGATCCAGCGCCATTTTCATTCGAAGATTTCCTGGTCTATTTTATTTTTTCTGGTCAGTCATCTCTTACGTTTGAGATGGTTCGACCAGAGAGTACTATAAAACTTATTAAATAACTTTAAATGGAAAATGGCAACTAAAACCTGTATCGAAAAGTTGGAACTCAAATCTGCATGTAATAATTTAATTGTATTTTATACATATAGGTAGAACACTTAATTAATAGAGTATAACACGATTAAATAACAGCTAACTTAACAAAAATATGTACACTTAATTGAGACCCGCAATAAAACATATATGTATCTAAGAAAGATCCGAAGATATAAAAAATATTTGTGAATACATTTGTCACTTTTTTACTTATAAAAGAGGGATATCCCTCTCTTAATCAGCTATACCTAACTAACCTAACCTAACCTAACGTTGATCAATGGTGTAACATGATGAAAAAAAAATGTTGTAGCACTAATCTCCAAAGGTTAGAATTTCATATACCTAGCAACATATTTGACAGTCCCTTGTTTGAGAATAATTCGTCAAGCATCCTTTAAACGCCACTTAACTCGGTTCAAGACCTCTGTCCATTTTGTCTCCGTCGCCCATCAGTTCAAAGGGTGTTGATATCGGGTTATTGACAAAAAGGTTGATTGATACACCCTCTGTCGTGGAAGGGTGATCGATCACGATCACACCAATCTGACTTAACTGGATAGCTGATCGGCTATTGTAGAGTGTTCGATGTTAGAAAATGATAGCGATACTTTATGATTATATCAAGACTAGTAGTCCGCCTCGAACTGAGACCTTGCGATTTACTTGCAAGCGAGTTGACCCATATGAAGTTTTTTTTTTCATCTTCTAAGTCCACTACCCATTGATCGATCCAGCTCATAAACGAACTCTCAAATTTCATGTATCTCTCCTACAACCCCAGCAAATTTCATAAAGATCAGAAAAACGTAACTAAAGTTATCGTCGAACAAACTCTAAGATCAAAAAGCCATCGAAATGGCGAGACGTCCCAGTAGCCACAACTTACTTGTAAGAACTCGCCTCGCTTACGCTCCCGCTCGTTCGATAATAGAGGAGTGGTCACATCCAAGAAGTTCCTTAGCACTTATATACACCGATGCAGTATACAGCTACACTGCAATCACGTAGAATGTCCGCCGTTTGGGCTTAAAAAAAAAGAAATGACTCTCAAAGCCACTACCACAAAATAGTACATTTCGATATTAGTGCGGAAAGTATTTCATTACTTCACGAGTACCGAGATATCTTGCCACTCGCCTAGCAAGACTCGGGGCGAGTGAAGAATGACATTTACGCACGAGTATCGAACGACGTTTTTTAATACAGTTGCGAAAAAATTATAAAATTGTCAATTATTCACTTTGAGGTTACTTTAGTACATGTATCCGAACGCTCCGCGCGGTGCGGTGCGGCGCTGTGATTGGCTGTCTGTCACTGTCATTAGCTGTGATTGGCTGGAAAACTAAAAAGCACTAGTGCGCGATATCAAACTTTCCGCACGCTAAACCACTACAAGAAAAGCACTTTTTTGAGCAACTGTATTAAAAATAAATATTGTAGAAATCGGTGCAAGGAAATACAGTTAATGTTTAAAATATCGTAGCAATTTTTTTTACACTGATAATGTGTAGTTACTATAACTTGGGACTCGGAGGATAAATAACTTAAGACATGAATTAAGCCCACATCAGTCTCCTGAGTTGGCAATTACTGTGAAGTTTTTTTTTTCGAATTTTGGGAAACCAGTTTCAGACTCATAGTTCCTAATTCCATTTATGTTCTTGGTTGTTTTTATTCAACGGCCTGTTTCATGCTATCCCATTAGCATCTTGGATGTACAGTCGCCATCAAATATATCGGAGTGGCCAATGTACCCAAAAATATATGAACATGCACTTTATCGCCTTGACAGTAGAGGCCTTGATTTAGACTTTCACGGTTTTTACTCATAATTATTTGTAATAAACGGGACTTAACCGCGTATATAATTTTCAATTTACCTTCGACGTTAAAAATTAAATACGCGGTTAAGTCCCGTTTATTACAAATAATTAGTAGAGGCGTTATTCAGATATATGTGACCAACTTGGCCGCTCAGATATATCTGATGGCGACTGTACGTAACAATCCAATAACAGAAACCAAGCAGGTTATTATCCCCGATCGACCCAGAAACTGGTTTGACCCTTTCTTGACATTTAAATTAACTGTCCAAACTAATTTCCCCAATCTATTCAAATATTTGACCAATCTGTGTTATAACGGTATATTTACTTTATAATTTTCTTTCATCGCTTTTTTCAATACAGAGAATACTTTGTTGTAAATAATAAAGTATCATTGCGTTGAATTTAAATTTGGAAAGAGAAAATTATTAAGTTTTGTTTTTTACCTAGTTTAATTGGTATATGTAAAGCGAAATAGTTTCGTTTTCATCTATCTTAGGCGATTATCACACAAGCGCCGCATGCGGATCCGTCGCCAGTGTAATAATCGCCTTAAACCGATTTACAGATTTTGATTTTGAAGGAGATTTTTATTTCGTAGTGATTATTCTGCGTTTTATTTACAAACCGTTTCGACCCCTTGTTTTTAGTAATTAATTAAGCATACTGAGAAAACAAGAAACACTGACATGAAAAAAATTAGATATAAACCACGAGAATTTTCTTTTCGGCCAAACTCTATATTTATTACTAATTAAAATGAAATTAAATGAACATTTATTTCGGGCAATCGAAGGCCCATATTATTGTTCGTACATAATACAAATACAAATCGTTTATTTACCATAAATTTGTTGACAATTGAGAATTTACAAATAAATAATCAGCGCAAACAGAAATGTTCCATGACGTGAATATCCGTCGGCCCCAAACTAGGCACAGCCTGTATCTTGGGCACCGTGAAGAAGTGGTTACAAATAATAATATGCTGACTGGTGATTAAACAGAGTTATAATAATTCATTTTAGTAGGTAAAGTATATACAATTATTAATATAGTCATAACTTAATCGCAAAGAACATGACCGGAGGAGCACTAATCTTTCACTGCCTCTAATATTTAAACATAAATTCACAACTTACCCGCAAAATGTGCTTTATAAAAACCGCGTACTATCTTATGTGAGGTTCTTTCTAAAGCTAAATAAAACACAAAATAGAACGTGTAAAAAGCGAATACAAACATTTTCCCCAACCAATCCTTCAATCAGGAAACTGCTTAAAACAATATCCCCCTACGATTAAAGCTTCAACACAACCCGCCGGAAATCCCCCCAAATGCGCAGCCTAGGCGGATAAATCTAGCAATCACGTGGCAAATATCGGCTAAACCACACCATTCAACCTTTCGGAGTGTTGATTCACAGATATGTTTTTGAATAGAAGTCACATGCACTGAAAAAAAGTACAAGCGAACTACTTCGGCTTTTTCATTAATAAACAAAATTTGGTAAGGAGTCAATAACATTTTGGTAAGTAATAAGCCTTAGTTTTGAAGTCCCAAAACTTAAGTTTACTAGTGGACAAAGTTTGGTTGTTGGTAAAAAAAAATTCAGCTGTCATGATTGACAATCACGCGGCAAATATCTATTAAACCATACCTTTGAAGACGTCAAGTTTACAGACACATTTTTCTGGCAGTGGTAAAAGCTGGGATTTGAGCAAGACCTTCGGATTGAAAGTCTGACGTCTGACCGCCAGGCCACCAGCGACTGCAAAAAGTATAGTGTGGGGGCTTCCGACCTCCTTGCCATGAACGAGACATTGACTGACCGACTGGCCGACCGACGTACTTTTCTGGAACGACGGACTATTAAATTCAAAATTAGACACGACGAAACAATAGACCGGACAACTGACAGTCGACGGACAGTGACACGACCAAGATCCACGAACCAGATCAGACGGTTCAATTAGTACTGTAGAGTAATTTCCACATAGAAAGAAAAAAAAATACGAATGGTTTGTTTCTAGACACACACGCAGTCCAAAAAATAACAAATAAGTCTTATAAAATGTCCTCATCGGATCATGGTGGTGATTGCATGCAATTTATATTATTTCTTGACGTACTTCATTGGGTACGGTACAAATAAATACTTTTGGGAAAAGCTGATATTTCCGACTAAATATTAAAGAGGGTTTTCGTGGTCTATTCAAATACAAAGTCTGTGCTTCAGTTATTGGATAAGGGTCGTAAAAGAATTGGTTGACGAAAACACATAGGCTTTTTTGATTTCAAATAGTTATACAGTCAAATGCCGAAATGTGAGTGTTTGTCAACTTATATGAAAATCTTAACGTATACTGAGGAAATTGTTATTGCTGGAAAATGTACCTACTTATAATATAAGTATGTTATGGATACTGGAAGCGCTGGTAGCCTTGCGGTAAGACCTCCGACTTTCAATCCGGAGGTCTCGGGTTCAAACCCTGGCTCGTACCACTGAGTTTGTCGGAACTTATGTACGGAATATCATTTGATATTTTTCCAGTCGCTTTTCGGTGAAGGAAAACATCGTAAGGAAACCGGACCTAATCCCAAAAAGGCCTAGTTTCCCCTCTGGGTTGTAAGGTCCGATGGCAGTCGCTTTCGTAAAAACTAGTGTCTACGCCAATTTATGGGATTAGGTTGTCAAGCGGACCCCAAGCCGGGATAAACGCTAGGAGGAAGAAGACGAAGATGGATACTGAAGGTATTGGGAACTTAGTTTTTTTTTAATATGATTTATCACATCGAAGATATATTTAGTTTCATACAACCAAGCTTTGTTAATGACAAACAGGCAATTATTGCTAAACGTTCTTGGTTATTTTAACCAAACACTAATTTGAATCCAAATAAGTGTCCTACTAAATGTAACCTTTACCTCATTCCCTTATTTATTTTTAACAATGTTATAGTTTTACATACGTCCAAGTTGACTTCTTTGATTTTAGCAACGAACTTTGCAGGCTCCATGCGAAGCGAGTCACTCAGTTGTAAATTGCAAGAACTTATTTATTTCTAGCTGTTTAATTTTTTCAGTGTACCGGTTATTGTCACATATTTGCCAATTGTAATCCTTTAGCTTTCGGAGTTCAAAAGGGCTGGTAGCAAATCCAGCGAGACGAAAACATATGCCTATAAACGAGCTTATCATTCCCTTTCAAACCTTATCACCATACTAATTAAATTACTCCTTTTGAAGCGAACCACTGACCCTTTTTAATAACAAAATTTCATAAGGACCAGAAAGAAAATACCAATAACATTTATTAAGCGAGCAAGTCGCTGAAGCAAAAATTATAGCCACAAACAGAATCCTTCACCCGTGTTATTAAATTTCGTCAGTACTGGAAAAGTAGGTTTAAGTTGAGTAGTCCATCTTGTGTGGTGTGGCACTTTTTTGGATAGGCGCCGTTTGGGGAAGGAGCTTACGTTTTACGTGGTATAGTCACCGGCAATAGTATATTCCTATACGAAAGCCGCAAAAATATGTGATACGCTCGTATTTGTGGGGCCATAAGAGCGTGTCACATATTTTTACGGCCTTCGTGTAGTAAGATACCGTTGCCGGTAATTGTACAGGTTAAATATATTATGTAACTGTGCCCTTATATAACTGCGAATCATCTGGTATGTTCATCAACGAGTATTTGCCTCTCTATCGTGAGTTTGCAAGTGTCATAGAGATGTGGATAACGATTTTTAACCGACTTCAATTCCATTGAGGAAGGAGGTTCTGCATTCGGTTTGGTGTTTTTTTTTATGTATGTTCACCGATTACTCCGAGACCCGTGGTTCGATTTGGGTAATTCTTTTTTTATTTGATTTTCGGTATTTGTAGCAGACTGCAAACCTACCAATAACGAAAATCAGATCAATAAATCAATCGGAGCTCTGGTTCCGTATTCAAATTTTAAAGTACTTAAACAATACATTAAAAACACAAACCATCTCAAACATAACGCCAACACACAATGCATAATCAACCAATATATTTATTGGAGTTTCATTAGAATATTTTTCAAGGAAATACTGATATTTATGATGCAGGCCTTTAGGCGCTAGCTGTATTGTGGTGTTAATGCAATTGGAGTTGTATTGAAGTTGGATCGTTTCTAAGTGTGTTTTAAAGTTAGAATACGGTCCCAGGAGTTTCAAGTAATTGTAGATGACGCATAAAATAGGTGTTAATCAGTTTGCTGTGGCCTTGACTTTTAGAGCATTTCTTTTTATTTTTGCCACTTTTCTCGACTTTTTATTTTATGATAAGTCTTATGTTTTTTAGGGTTCCGTACCTCAAAAGGAAAAAACGGAACCCTTATAGGATCACTTTGTTGTCCGTCTGTCTGTCTGTCTGTCTGTCAAGACCATTTTTCTCAGGAACGCGTGGAGGTATCAATCTGAAATTTATATCAAATACTCAGGTCTATTGTCCCTTAAAGCTGGGAAAAAATCAAACTTAAAAGCCAACGCAATCAAAAGATACAGTCGTTTATGCTGTAAATTTTAGAGTTTTCGGTACTCGCAAAACCTACGGGGTACTTCCCGTGAACTCAGAAACTTGAAATTTGGCACGAAGCAACGTCATATAGCATAGACAAAGGAAAAATTATAAAAAGTTGACATTTTTAGTAAAATCATACAAAAAATATATATTTATAAATTTAAACTTACTACCTTTTTCCTCGTAAACGCGTGAAGTTATTAAGTTGAAATTCATGTCAAATACTAAGAGCTATAGGACCTTACAGATGTAGCAAAATCAAACTTTTATGTCAACGCAATCAAAATAAATATCAATTTAAGTTGCATATTTTGAAACTGAGCACTCGCAAGAAACTCAAAACCTAAAGGGTACTTCCCGTAAACTCAGAAACTTGAAACTTGGCAGGAAGAAACTTCATATAGCACAGACAAAGGAAAAATTACGAAAAGTAGACATTTTTAGTAAAATCGTGCAAAAAAATATATTTTAAATTTACTACCATTTTCCTCGTAAACGCGTGAAGTTATTAAATTGAAATTCTTGTCAAATACTCAGAGCTATAGTACCTTTCAGATGTAGCAAAACCAAATCTTTATGTCAACGCAATCAAAAGAAATACCAATTTAAGTTGCATATTTTGAAACTGAGTACTCACGAGAAACTCAAAACCTAAAGGGTACTTCCCGTAAGCTCAGAATCTTGAAACTAGGCACGAAGCAACGTAATATAGCACAGACAAAGGAAAAATCATAAAAAGTATACATTTTTAGTAGAATCATACAAATATATTTTTTTTTAATTTTAAACTTACTACCTTTTTAATCGTAAACGCGTAAAGGTATTAAATTGAAATTCATATCAAATACTCAAGTTTGTAATACCTTTCAGCTGCAGCAAAATCAAACTTTTAAACCAACGCAATCAAAAGAAATAGCAATTTAAGTTGCATATTTTGGAGCTGAGTACTCGAAAGAAACTCAAAACCTAAAGGGTACTTCCCGTATACTCAGAAACCTGAAACTTGTCACGAAGAAACTTCATATAGCACAGAAAAGGAAAAATTACGAAAAGTAGACATTTTTAGTAAAATAGTACATAAAATATTTTTTTAAATTTTAAACTTACTACCTGTTTCCTCGTAAACGCGTAGAGGCATTAAATTGAAATTCATATCATATACTCAGCTTTATAATATCTTTCTGCTGTAGCAAAACGAAACTTTCATGTCCACGCAATCATAAGAAATAGCAATTGTTATAGGTTTTTACGGAACCCTTGGTGCGCGAGTCCGACTCGCACTTGTCCGGTTTTTTCTAGTCAGAATCGCGAGCTGATTCAATTTGTGCAAGAAAAAAATGTGTCCCAAATTTTTTTTTCCTCTTGTGTTACCCTTTGCCATATGTTTTCTATGGAGGTAACACAATAGGAAAAGTAAAAAAAAATCAAAAAATGTATGGAGTTTTATGGGACATCTTTTTTTATTGCATAAATCGGATCAGCTCGTGATTCTGATCAGGAAAAACATAAAACTTAACAAAAAAATTTGAGTCAACAAAAGTGGCAAAATTTTTGCGAAACGCTTTTTAACTGTAGGATAGTCATTTGTGCGTTACCATCCCTTTAATAACCACTTACACTTCTCAAATATTAGGCACCTAGAGACTATACTAATAACGTAGGTACTTGAACCCCAAGCTTGAACAAAGATAGATTCCCATATGGCATGATACCTTACTTTATTTAGTCCCTAAGCTCTGGCAGTGGCCACCCCGAATCTTTGTTAAACAGAGCGTGAGTAAGCGGCAAAGACGAGTTTTTAGGGATTTTATGAGAAATATAATTATAAAAAATGCTTTTTGAGTGCTCAGTTGTATGAATACAATACAAAGGATTGCCAAAATGCCGCTTGTTTGTATTTTTAATGCTTCATGTCTTATACAAATACCCCTTTCATAGTGTGACTTTTATCGATATTTCGCTCTTTGTAGAGCGCTGGTAGCCTTGCGGTAAGACGTCCGACTTTCAATCTCTCTCTCGGGTTCAAACCCCGGCTCGTACCACTGAGTTTTTCAGAACTTATATACGGAATATCATTTGATATTTACCAGTCGCTTTTCGGTGAAGGAAAACATCGTAAGGAAACCGGATCTAATCCCAAAAAGGCCTAGTTTCCCCTCTGGGTTGGAAGGTCAGATGGCAGTCGCTTTCGTAAAAACTAGTGTCTACGCCAATTCATGGGATTAGGTTGTCAAGCGGACCCCAAACCGGGATAAACGCTAGGATGATGATTAACCGACAATATTGTACCTTTCTCTCGAAAACGTCTCATATATTAGCCTTCTTAAATTGACTTGTTAATTTTTATTCTAGTCGTTTTTTTATAATATAATATAATGGAAACAAGGCGGTAAAAAGAAGTCAAAACTTGTACCAAATTACTTTCCCCACGTGTGGATAAAATGCGTTTTTCCCCACTGCGTTCAAGGGAAACCTAGTCTGATCTAAATTTTACCCTGATATAGTAGAAAAGAATGAGAGGTAGCCTGGCCGGTAAGGGTGAAAGCAAACGTACGGTGGACGGCACGGCTGCCTGGTTCGGTAACCCGACCGAATCACAGAAGCACACGTCCGGTTGTGACATTTTGACATGACATTAGGTTTTTATGCCGTACGGTGGCGAACCGTATGTGTGCGGGGAACTGGCATTTAGTATGAGAAATGCGCCTTCAGGCGACCTGACGCGGCGACCGTATACGGCGACCTGACATACAAACCGAACGTTTGCCTGGGCCCTTAGGGCCCATAAAAACCTAATGTCATGTCAAAATGTCATAATCGGACGTATGCGTGTGTGATTCGGTCGGGTTACCGAACCAGGCAGCCCGTCCACCGTACGTTTGCTTTCACCCTAAGACGTCCGACTTTCAATCCAGTGGTCTCGAGTTCAAACCCCGGCTCGTAACACTGAGTTTTTCGGAACTTATTTACGGTATATCATTTCAGTTGCTTTTCGGCGAAGGGAAATATCGTAAGGAAATCGGACCCAATCCTGATAAGACCTAGTTTCTCATCTGGGTTGGAAGGTCAGATGGCAGTCGCTTTAGTATGTGCCTACGCCAATTCATGGGATTAGGTTGTCAAGCCGGGTTAATGCTATAACGTTCTTTATTGACAGGTAGGTATACACCCATTATTCAATATTAAAGAAAAATTAACAGCACAAATTAAAAACTTATTCAAATGCCTATACTAATAGACAGTCACATATAGTTAGGAAGAGGTTACTTCCTGTTCCTCTCACGGTGCACGGAAACCCAGTGTTTATATAATATGGTATTCTCCAGATATAAGGCTATAAGGAAGAAGAAGATAGAAGAAAATACACATGGGCAATCGACTATTATTTTCTTAATAACCCTAAAAAAACGAAATAGAATTAGTTTTCCGATTACCTTGCACCTGCAGTTGAACTTGCTCCGCAATGCGGCGTCGCATTAAATCGCTGAGGTAATTATTACCTTGCTGGATATAATTCTCGGTTACAACGCTTCGCCTTAAGCGGACCAGAATTCTGTTATACCACGTATCGAGGGTGAGCGGTCAAACCCGATTAGTGTGTGACATCGTCCAAATGAAAAGCGAATTTTAAATACTCGTACGAACGCACGATCATACATATTGAACTCGAATTGGTGTCCTAACTGACAATCGCACAATCAGTTATACCTATTCGAGTTCAATATGTTTGATCGTGCGTTCGTACGAGTCAAATTCGCGCGAACTTACGATGATCGCCCATTCGCGTTTCATTAGGACGATGCCTATAATGTTGGTTTTTGAAATCGAACTATACGTGACTTGAGTTTTTATTACAATGATTGCAATTAAACATTTTCTCGAGTTATCGGGTTTGACCGCTAGACCCTCGGTATATTCAATTCAACAGTGACACGCAGTCAAACATTAATTCAATTCTACAGTAAGATATTAGTGAACGGTAATAAGCATGGAAATAATATTAGCTCTACAAAATAACCCCATATTTTTGAACGTGTGCTGTATGAGATGGGACATGCAAACTATAACCAATTAATTTAGTTTGACCGCGCATGAGGTTTGACGTACAAAATTATATTATAGCCTATGAATTTTTCATTAGCCATTCATAGCATGTTTTTAATAGCGGGACATTGCATAAGCTTTCGCATTTATAACATGGGAAGTAAATAAATGGTTAGGCATTTTTTTTGACAGTAGATAAATTAGAGGGTTGACTAACCTATGGATGGTACAAAGTCGATAAGTCTTGTATCTCTTATAGGAGAACGGTCGAAAAAGTATCCAGCTTTAAACAGTAAATAATAGTTCCAAATCTCTCCGAGTGGCGCTAGTACAGCTATAGCAACTTAGCAGTTATTGACGGAGTGAAGTGCGCTGTATATGCGCTACTATATATTCTACAGCTACTGTGGCGCCCCCAATTTAACGCCTTTAGATGGACACTATTGTAACATCTATGTTACAAAAGTGTCCGTCAAAAGGATCTATGGATGGTAGAAGATAAGGATGATAATCTCTAGATTATCATCCTTATCTTCTATCGTTAAGTTAGATGTTTGCACATCAACATTCTTTTCTGCTGACCAAAACATATTTTTTGCAGAACAGTTTAAACAGACCCTTAAAATATTAGTAAGTATGTTTATTTGTCGCTTTATTGAACGCCAGCGCAAACGTTGTTTACACCCAAAGTTAATTAAAACAGTGTGATTGTGATATATCACAGTCAAATGGACCGGAATGGTCGACATTGGGCTATTTCTAGTTCACAGTGAAACTAACAGACATTAATGGAACACGCGAGAGATTTAAAGTGAAAATAGAGTAGTAGGTGATCTAACCAAAATCGATCAGTCAGAATTGGAAGCGGTCAGAAAAATGAGGGGGGAGGGTGAAAAACCGAGTCCAATGTGGGTCAATTCGGGTTGCACAGGGTGATTCCACAACACATAAGGAGCTTAAATACCACGAGCCATCCGGTTGCCTCTCGGTCACTACTATTATAGGGATCATTAAAAAAAAGTGTATCAAGATTTTAAAATCAGAATACCAGCCTTGATGTATCGAATCCGCATAGCCGAACCCTAACATGTAGATAGATTTTTACTTTTCTACGTACACTATATTACAGGTTTACAGGTATATTTACGTTCATGAATCTGCAACTTGTGTGATTCTGTGGTCCCTGAAGGCAACACGTATCATGCAACATGCAACGTTTATCGAAATGGAACATGTAAACTTCACGCAGATCTAACAGGATGTTCCCTGTAATATGGGCAATAGGCCTATTGTAAGTTTTATTATCCAAAAGTACACTTTTGGATAATAAAACTTGCAATAGCTTACTTTGTAACACGAATATATTATTTTCGTAGTCGTAGCTTATAAAAACCACTTCACTCAGTCCTCTTTGTCAACCGTCATCTCATCACTCATCCTTTTTCTTCATACCGTCTCTCACATAATTCGTCCACCTTTCCCTAGGCTTCCCTCTTCTCCTACATCCCTCCACATTCATTGAATACCTTTCTCGTAACATGACTTTTATCCCTCCGCATAACATGCCCGTACCGTACCGAACGAAATACGATTTCAAAAGTAACTACTTAACATATATAAATTTAAGATGCCTACTAAACAGCGCCTAGGGCCTAAAACTTTTCTTATGCTGTGTTTTATACTTATGTAATGTAGTATTTTACGTGTCTAGTTATTTTTGTAAAGTTATTACCTTAGGCAACCATTACTGATATACTCGTACTTGACAAAAGAAAAGAAATATATAAACGTATTATCAGCAGTTATTTGAAGAGAGCCAATTTGACATGCTAATACTTGACACGATGCCATCTGTCTGTAATACAAATACAGCGTGAAGGGCAGTATTTTAAACATGATTATGATACTTTGAATATTAAAATGTGGGTTATTAAATTTTTTCATATAACTATTTTTTTACAAGAAATTGAGACATTTAATTTGTAATTGTAATTTATTGGAGATAACTCAATAAAGCCTTAACTGATCTGATAATGTTGAAAGTAGTTTTTGTGGAGAGAATATTAAAAGATGTATCTTTTTGAATTTTTGCTTAATTTTTCGACTAACGGTTCAAAAATTACAGGGGGCACAATTTTTTAGATTTTGAAGTGATCATTTTTGAAGACCTATCTGGATGTGCATCATTTTCATATTAAATTTTCTAAAAATATTTTTTTCGACAATTTCACTACAAAACTAAGTAGCGCCATACAAAATATACCTTTATTTTGTTCTTTATTTTAAACCGAAAATAACTTAACTAACAAAGTTACAATATATTAAAATATGACCTAAAACTATTTAAAAATTACCAACAAAATTAAAACTAACGGAAAACTGATGATTTCGGTAAGGTCACCGAGTCAATACGCCTTATGTTAAAAGATAAAGATACGTTTTATATAGTTTCCGTGTAAAATGGCTATGACAGCGACAGACAGATGGACGGATGCACGGACGGACGGACTTAGGGACGGACAGACGGACATGACGAAATTATAAGGGTCCCGTTTTTGTAATTTTGGCTACGGAACCCTAAAACGGCACAGCAACACTTAAACATAATGATATCATTAGTAACTAGATGGAATAATATATATTTGTTGTTTCTGTTATTGACTCAGATGTTAAGTATATTGACGCAAATTATACAATTTTAAATGACAAAAGAACATCTGAGGTATAAGACGCTGTTGATTAAAAATATAATATAGTTAGTCGAAACGTTACAATGAATCTACCTTGTGTTTTCGTTATACTGTGCATACTTTGTGATTTGCACATTTGCAAAGCGGAAACCGATTCTAAATCGCAATCGATTTTTACTAAAGTCTCAGAAGCAACGTTGTCTGAAGATGGTAAGCTAAATTTTACTCAATTGGCAACAAAATATGGTTTATCCGTTGAACAATACAATGTGACAACTGAAGATGGCTACATCATCACTATATTCCACGTCGCTAAAGACCTAAATGCCACGAATACGCCTATATTACTGTTCCATGGAATAATTGACTCATGTGACACATTCATGATTAGAGGAAATACCTCATGGGTTTTCACTTTAGCGACCGCAGGCTATGGCGTTTGGCTCGGTAACAGCAGAGGCACTTTGTACGGCCGTCAACATGTTACCTTAGATCCCGACAATGATGACAAATTCTGGGATTACAGCTTGCATGAAATCGGTTACTACGACCTAGCGGCACAGATAGATTTCGTCCGTGACAAAACCAACTCTGACAGCATCTTCACCATAGGACATTCTCAAGGAACATCTGCACATTTCGTACTCACTTCAATGCGACCAGAGTATAATGAGAGGATTAAATTATTTGTTGCATTAGCGCCAGTAGCGTATTTGGACAACCTGGAGTTTCCTGTATCACTCGGAGCAGAAACGGGACCACTTATTGCCGCAGTCTTAAAAACGCTAAACATCAATGAATTACTAGAAAACCATAGCGTGGCCTCCGACTTAGTAACTCTGTTATGTAGCAAAGGCATAGTCAGTTATGTCGCATGTGGTTTCGGGACACTGTTTCCATTGGCAGGATTTGATCCTGCTGGGCTGGAAGAAGACTTTTTAACAGGAGTTGTTTTTGGACATTATCCTAGAGCGACATCAAGGAAGAGTTTGGTGCATTATGACCAGATTGTTTTGAGGCATGAGTTTGCTCAATACGACTATGGAACTCTAAAGAATATTGCGGAATACGGGAGTGCAAGTCCACCAGCTTATAATCTGACGGCAGTGACGACAAACGTTGCCCTGTTTGTGGGAAGGTCCGATGGGGTGTCTAAGGTTAAGGATGTGGAACGTTTGAGGGACACACTTCCTAGCGTGGCGCACTATGAGGTGATGGAGCTAGAACGTTGGAATCACTTCGACTTCGTGTGGGGCAAAGATATAATGTCTGAATACCTTTATCCAACAGTTTTAGAACTCCTAGAGAAATATAACACTTAGAGTTATATTTATGAGCAGTTTTTGTAATAAAATTATTGTTTTTGTGAGAATGTTTTTGTAAGAGTGTTTTATTTAAGTGTTCATTTATGAGTTCAAATATCGAAAATCTGTTGTCGAATAAATAACTAAATTAGAAAATCTGATAAAACATTTGAAACCGTATGTATTTATTTATCAAAGTCCCAACCAGAATAACTGATGAGATGAACTGATCCCTTGTGATTGTATTTTATTTAGCGTAGAATTGGCGGTGTTTTCGGACAAGCTGTCAATAATTATTGGATGGTGAGTATGCAATGTATTTTTATGTCTAATGGGGACGAAAATAAACCGAGGCTTGATTGTATTGTTTTCCATTTTGAAAATAAAGCTAAATGAAAATGCCTTAATGTTTTAGGGCTTGACTAGATTCCGATTTTTTGGCGGTTTGTGCTGGTTGTGTAAATATGTGTGGGGATTTGAGTTGAATGGTCCCATTTTTTTATTGTGTTGCGCGTGCGAGAGCGCACAATTTTTACATATCGTATGTGGCAAATATGCCGTATAGTCCGCCGATGTAAAGCGGCTGCTGTAGTCTTTGGATGCCTGCAACCGCATGTGATTCCTATTTTCCAATATTATAATTGTTTCGGTATACGCGCGTTATTAACTATAGTATATGATTACGATCTTTCGATGTTGTATCTTGCCTTCAGGCCTTGATCGCTTGCTACTGCTGAACTTTTACTGTGCGTGACTATTATAGTAGTAGAAGTACTAGTAGTAAAACACTTTATTGCACTATAACATTGTACGCTAAACAATTATGAAACATACATGTAATTTGTAGGTACAAAGGCGAACTTATCCCTATAAGGGACCTCTCCAGCTAACCTTAGAGTATCTGAGAAATGCTGAGATCTGGAAAACATATTAAAATTTATCATGTACCATCGGGCTCATAATTGCATGGCTTCAATTTATCAATGAATTCATTCATAAATTGCCCATGCATTTTTGAACCCCATGGTACAAGACGGCAAGAGTTTTCGTCAATTAACTTAGTCAATGATGTTACATCCTAATGGGGATGGCAGCCGAAGAAAATTCCAGGATCCTCCCGGGAACAGACATGATTGATTTGCTACACTGAAATGCTCCTACCGTCGTGTGCTACAACTTTGCCTGCATGGTTTTCTTCACCAAACAGCTATTTATATCTTATTCCTAAGATATAATAAATATCTCAGATACAGTTGTTTGGTGAAAAAAACCATGTTTTTCAAGCCACGCAAAGTTGTGCATCGTAGGCAAAGTTGCAGTGGTGACGGTAGCAAGCTTTCGCTTTCAGCGTGATCAGCGGACCTACCGCAAACTTCGGAAATCGAAGTTTCGTTATCTGCGTCTCTATTTCTTGTATATATGAAAAAGAGTGATGCAAATAGACGATTCGACGAACGAAGTGGTTCGCGGTTATAGGCCAGTTGAGGAGAGTTTAACCTGATCTAAGTGAGTAGGAATCGAAATGATTGGCATATGGATGAGGATTATAAGCTTGAAATGATGGTTGAAATGCCTGTCTCTTTATATCTAGATATAAAGAGAAACGTTATCATGTTAAATTGAAAATACAACAATAGTTACTTTCAAGCAAATAGCTACAGATACAGTGTGTATATCTAATACGGGCGATAAAGTAAACCAGACATAGAACTCATTATTGTAATCATTAATTAAGATGTTTTTTTAAAGTTACACTTAACTGAGACCGAATAATAATTTTTGAAAATTTTACCATCGGCAATGTACTGTAAACATGGTATTGAAAGTAACTGTCAACGAGCGTTTAATGCGAGTGTGTTTGTATTACATTGCGGGCCGAATTATTTTGTATGGATAAAATAGGTAATTGCAATTCTAAGTAAAAGTTATCTAGTTACATTTCTTATGTCCTACTAATCACCGTTAAGAGATTCGCCCGTATTAGATTTACATAAACTCTCATATTTTCATAGCATACTATATATAAAACCAGTGAGCTATGTTATTAGAGTTTATCTACACCCATATCATAAACCCTCCATGATGCATTGAAAAACCGCACGTTATGACCACCATAAAAAGAGACTGTTTTGTTAGAAGTTAGAACAAATGTCTTATCAAATAATAAGCAAAAATTCGATATCATTATGAAAATCCGGCCCTCGACAGCCGCGCCGCGCGATCCTCCGACCGCCGGCACGCGCCCCGCCGACACAATCGAGTTGGCCACGGGGGTGCAATCTGTGAAATGGCAGCCATTTTAACAGTTTTATAACGCGTCATTTAGGGTTTATAATATGTATGTAGATAAAGCAGTGTATGCAACTGTACGTAATTAGGCCTTAAAACACTCGTGTGATCTTATTATGAAACGAACGAAGTGAGTGACCACACTCGTGTTTTAAGGGCCCCTATTACGTAACAGTTACATAAACTACTATTAGTATTTATTACAAGACAATAATTCCCGGGAAACTGGCACGGCGGCGTTAACGGCTCTAATTGGCACTTAGCTTTGCTCAATTACCCGTAGAATTACTTACACATTGCCAGAATCCGATAATCGATATAAAATTACGTTTTCAAGTAAACGGTACAGTCGACGTCAAAGATATGATTACACTTTTTCACCTTACTCCCTTGTGATAACCGATAATGGTGCGGATGTTTCGAGCAGCGATGCGGTCGTTATATAATTTTTCTGTTTTTTTTTAAATATTTAATAAGGAATATAATATGATATATAAGAATAAATGTTTTAAATTAAGTTATATTTTTTTACACCAAGAAAAGAAAAAAACAATGCCAAGACCACTTGTTTGCGGCGTTTGCGGTAGAGACCTTGGGACCGTGGTGTCAGGATGCCCGTAGGTTGTTTAAAGATTTGAAAGAGAAGCTCCTCGACACCACTAGGGACCCCAAAGCTGGCACATTTCTTGCCCAGAGAATCGGCATCGCCATTCAACGAGGGAATGTAGCCAGCATTATGGGCACCCTTCCGCAGGGGACGGACCTGGGGGACCATTTTTGTTATTTGTAAGTTAGTTTTAATGTATTTGATAAGTGTAGTTTTAGAATTTGCAATGTACTCTTGACATGTTAATTACTAGATACTCTTGTGACCTGTTTTAATAATAAATTTTATGTCAAGATAACGATTCCAGTGTGTTATCAAAACGCGAAAGTTTTCTGCGGCTAAAGTCACACTATAACTCAGACTGCAGAACCGAGTTTATGTTCGGTTTTTGTGACTTGTGACATGACAGTAAATCGTTTTTTTTACGTCTCGCACTAAAAGTGTCGTCCGGTTTTAACAACCGACAAGGCTGTGGACTGTACATCAGCGAGCAGTGGGCCGTGAAAGCTGTCGTCCAAAATAGTTTTATTCAAGTCTTTAAATCTTGATCGCGTCGCTTCACACCTACGTGCGTATGGTCAATGATATTTACTATAGATGGGTTATACTCTAACAAAATGTACATCAAAAATACCCCCAAAGTTATTTCATAACCTAGCGATGATTCCGTTATATTTATCTATTTTGACAATCAGCACATCTTTGTCACTCTCATTGTTAGAAAATTATAGTTTGTCTCTTTCACACGCTGGTGACGGCAGCTCATTTGGCACGTCCGCATCTCTCGCTTGCGTGACTAGTGATAGTTGTTTGAATTCACTCATTTCAAGGGCTTCATTTTTGGAGCGTGCATAACCCATCTGGCATTATTATATAGTATCATAGAGTATGGTGGGTTGAGAGACTCGATCAGGTAAAGGACTACAATGAAATTATTTTTAACGAGCGGGAAGCGGCATCGCTTGCACTTAAGCTCCAATTAGGTGGCGGTGCCAGAGATTCTTCCCCATCTCCCAGTTTAGCTGGGGTCGGGCCTCCTCGTACGTAGGCGCCAGGATGACCTATCCTGGGTTGTCTGTGTGGTTAGGTTCTGAGTCCTCATCTCTTTGTCGACATTGGTCCACCACGTCACTGGCCGTCTGCCCCTTCCTTTGGATTGGCTTGGGATGTTCATAGCCTTCCTCACTGAGTAATTTTCGTCCCTTCGCATAACGTGACCGTACCATCTCATTCTGCCTTCCATGAGTTTTTCGGTAATAGGCGCCACCTTAAACAAACCACGTATATATTCATTTCGGACCTTATCCAGGCGGTGCCAGAGATTATATGCAATTTTAGTTACGGTCGACTAAACTTATTTTACAGTCGAAGTCAAAGATATGTTTACACTGTTGTACTTTTGTACGAAGGACTAAGGTGTAAAAGTATACGGGTCCATATTGGCTCACATAAAATTACTTAGCATAATTTTTTCAGTAATACCGTTTTGTGATCAGAATTATCATTAGTCATAAAAAAAATTGACATAATTTTTATGGTTTTAATATTTTTTCATATAACGACAGTGTTAATAATTGTTTGCTATCCGAATTTTTTGAGACATAATATAATTTCCTACGTTTTTTGTTGATAGTAGTCATTTCTGTGACAGGGTCGACGAAGCCCCCGCTTTGCGGGGGCTTCTATTCTGGGTAGTTATGCCCTTCGGGCAGGATGACACACTAACCTAACCTAACCTAACCGAAATTGTGTTGTGTTGTGATCGCAAGATACCTAACACTCCTCCTCGCTTCGCTCGTCGTCGTACCTAACGGTGACTCTGGAAAGTAATATTAGTATAATAGATATTTAAATTGATTTACATTATAAA
This sequence comes from Pammene fasciana, assembly GCA_911728535.1. Taxonomy (NCBI): domain Eukaryota; kingdom Metazoa; phylum Arthropoda; class Insecta; order Lepidoptera; family Tortricidae; genus Pammene; species Pammene fasciana. The sequence continues at coordinate 14,848,211 of OU452288.1, forward strand.
CTTAAATAATTCGGAGTAACGATAGTTATGAACAAAAAATACTTATAAGAAATGATAATTATGATTTAAAAAATTATGAACAACAATTTCGGACTTCCAATAATCGAAGTACAAATTTTATGTGAACTTTGGCGCACCCTATATATATACTCGTAAATATACCATTGACGTCGACTATGTGACACCTTGCAAAGTGGGTATATGAAAGTGCATTCAAGTTCCTGCGCCATCTAATTGGGGCGTTAGCCGCTGCCTGCTGACGTCGACTCCTCCGCCGCCCCAATACATGGACCGACTACCGAGTGCATAAGAAAACTATTGGTACTTCACTGGGTATTTAGTAAGACGTGGTACCGCTTCAACTACCTGCTGCCCACTAGCGTCGAGTTCACGAGTTACGCGACCTTCTAGTACATGTGCCTACTACCGAGCGCACATGGAAACTATCGTCACCTCAGGATCAAGCGCTGACGTCTTCGCTTGCAAGCCCGCTGTCCGCTGGCATCGTATCCGCGATCGCATATCGTCGCTGCGCTTGTAAAATCCGACATGTGACTTTTTTTGAAAAATGGTTTTAGACTTCATTTAAAAGTATTTTTAAAGGTGCGTATTCCTCAAAAATCCATTTTTTTCTAAGTTTACTGGATTACAAAAAAATAAAATCAGCTATGTGAAAAAGGCCTTAATTAGCCGCGCAAAGGCGCTATGTGATCAAATATCACAAAGCTGTTTTTATCAATGAATGCATTATAATAATATTGCGCTTTGTGATGGGCACACAGCGGATTTTATATAATATTTTATGAAATTGGTTCTTGACAAATAATATATAGTTAAATATGTAATATGAATAGCAGTATTAATAAACAGTCGTATACGCATTTTTATGGTTTTAATTTATTTGCAGTATAAATCCGCTTAGTGACGATTCGAAATGTCGCTTTATAGAAATATTAAACCGTTATGTGCCTCGATAATCACATAGCGGTTTTTACAACACAAATAAATTCAGCTATGTGCTTAAAATGTAGAAAAAAAAATTGTAGCTCCTAAAATAACTTAGTAAAATTTTCAAATCTAACATTATTTAGAGTCATATTGGAATCTTTAATTTTTGTCATTTTTAGATTTTAGATTTATTATACAGTAAAAAAATAAACATGTTTTTTGTGTCTCCTGTAAAGTTGTGTTTTTTTACATGTCGGATTTTACAAGCGCAGCGACGATATAATAATAAAAACTTTTTACAAAAAAAAAGATAAACCGACTTCAAAAAGGATAAAATGAATCATTATATTATTTATATGCGTTACCAACTGATATGTTTGAAGTCGGTGCCAAGCCAAATTTAGAAGAGTTAATACGAACGAGGCGATATGTGTTCAGTGAATTGTTATTTTTACTAAATAACTAATCTAATACGGTATGAATCGCACGTACACATACATTCGTTTCGACCATGCGTTAACTGTTAGGCAAGTAGGTACAGAAAGTATAATCATGCGTCCTATGTTTGTTTGTTAAAACATTGTTGGAACTATCCGTATGTCGAACGAAGCTCGTGGTTTTTTTCTATTTGCCGCCTTTTTCTGATTATTGACAAAGGAGACGTGTATCAGAATATATATATCGTTGTCGCATTTCATCAAAATGGGATTAGTAGTTTAGACATGGAAATGTAACATGAAATCGCATTCGCAATCGCACCTTTGCATTATTAGTACCGATGTTTTGTGATGTCAACACTTGAAGCTAATTTGACCGGTTTTGTAATTTGTGGCTTGGCACCGACTTCAAACATATCAGTTGGTAACGCATATAAATAAATAATGATTCATTTTATCCTTTTTGAAGTCAGTTTATCTTTTTTTTTGTAAAAAGTTTTTATCTTTCCATTTTTAGTGGTTATATATTTATCAAAATCGGACAAAAAGTCTCAGAATAATCGGTAAAGATATATAAAAAAGTTCATAATACACCCATTCTATCTAAGGAAAGGTCCACGTATCATATGTGGACTTCATCATTAGGTCCACTCCATCAAATTCGTAGTTTTCGTGAGAAAATGCTTGAGTAGCTTAAGAAAACACCCAAATCACTATACACGTGCCTTTACAAATTGAGGAGTTCCTTCAATTTCTCATGGATCCATCATCAGAACAGCACCAGGTAAATGTGGGACCATCTTCGAGGTAGTTCCTTTCAAACAAAAGAAGAATTATTCAAATTGGATCACGGGTCTCGGAGTAATCGCTGAACATCCTACATTTAAAAAATCTTCATCATTATCATCAAAAATCAAAACAATCATCATCATCCACTCCATCAAATTGATGGTTTTCGTGAGAAAATGCTTGAGTAGCTTAAGAAAACACTCAAATAACTATACACGTGCCTTTAAAAATTGAGGAGTTCCCTCAATTGCTCATGAATCCCATCATCAGAACAGCACCAGATAAATGTGGGACCATCTTCGAGGTAGTTCCTTTTAAATAAAAAAATAATTATCCAAATTGGACCACGGGTCTCGGAGTAATCGCTGAACATCCTGCATAAAAAAATTTTCATCATTATCATCAAAACAATCATCATCATCAGGTCCACTGCATCGAAATGGTGATTTTCGTGAGAAAATGCTTGAATTGCTTAAGAAAACACCCAAATCACTATACATGTGCCTTTCAAAATTGAGGAGTTCCCTCAATTCCTCCTGGATCCCATCATCAGAACAGCACCATATTAATATGGGACCACCTTGGATGTAGATCCTTTCAAACAAAAAAAGAATTACTCAAATCGGACCACGGGTCTCGGAGTAATCGGTGAACATACATAAAAAAAAACACCAAACCGAATGCAGAACTCCTTCCTCAATGGAATTGAAGTCGGTTAAAAAATCACAATATTCGATTTTGTGGTATAATATTATATTTGGTGTTATCTGTCGTGGCATCACCAAATGGGTCCTACGGAAGACCAGCGCCGGTTTTTAAGCTGGCATTATGCTGAGGGTCCATTTTGTGATGCACGTTCATATTTTTTTGTATTTATTGTTATTGTCTCCCAATGTATTTGTAGTGTAGTGAGCGTCACAAATAAATGATTTTACTTACTTTTACTTACATAGTACATGAGTCGGCGCTACCGTACTTCACTAGGTATTGTCAGACGCTAAGTGGTATCGCTTCTACTTACCCGCTGCCCGCTAGCGTTGAGACCGCGACCTCCTAGTGCAGGTGCCCACTACCGAGCGCACAGGGAAACAGTCGTTACTTCACGACTAGGTTTTAACTCAGGCACTGAAGGTAAATACGACTGCTTTTAATCAAACAGCTAACGACTTTTTAACTACTTCAAAAGGAGGATAGTAGGTATATCTTTTCAACCGACTTCAAGCTTTCGAAGGAGTTTCACAATTAGTCGGAAAAAAATCGATAATCCGAAGACGGCTGGACCGATTTAGATAATTCTTTTTTTTTATTTGAAAGAGTATACTTCTTCACAGTTGGTCCCATTGTCACCAGGTCTGGATCTGATGATGGGGATCCTGGAGAAATCGAGGGAACTCTTCAACTATTATAGACACACCAGGTTCCAGGTGATTCCAGTATTTTTTACAGCAACTCAGGCACTTTCTCTTAGAAAAGCGGAGCCTAAGTGAAGTCGGTTCTTTTTTTGTTTAACATCACGCATCACGTGAAAACGGCTGAACGGATTTTGATGAAATTTTGTATAGAGATAGTTTGAGTCCTGGGAAAGGACATAGAATAGTTTTTATCCCGAAAATCAACCCTGGAGGGGGTGTAAAGGGGGTTGAAAGTTTGTATGGAGAATTTTTTACCGCTGAACCGATTAACATGAAAATTAGTATGTAGATAATTTGAGTCCCCGGAAACGACATAGAATAGTTTTCATCCCGAAAATCAACCCTAGAAGGGGTGAAAAGGGGGTTGAAAGTTTGTATGGCGAATCAATAACCGTTGAACGCTGGAGATGCTCTGCGGAAGGATATAGAATAGTTGATATCCAGAATTCATTCCTTAACGAGGGATTACTAATTCCACGCAGACGAAGTCGCGGGCAAAAGCTAGTCTTATATATTTGTACGAACGCGACTTAACGGCTAAGGGGGCCGACCTTTGGGCCCACCGACTATCAGACCGCCTGACGATATCGGCTTGTCAGTTAGAACAATATCGTATATCATTTTAAATCAAGTACTATATCATTTTAAAATTAGGTACCTTCGATATTTCGAGAACGATGTTGTCTCTGTGGTCGTGACCGTGGTGTCTAAAACGGCTACCTATTAGACATTGCAACCTGAAGGGCCCAATCTGTTGTGTACCCTGCCTCTCCCTGCCCCTCCTTCAGCTCCCTACGGGCCCTACCTTTAATTACACCTTCCAACCTGACAGATCGGGCGCTATCGCTTTAAAAGTTTAGATCAAAAATAGGACCAGGAGTTCGATTTTTGAATCTCACCGGTGACTTTTTTGTATGCAGCCGATGACTATTTAGTACGAAATAAGTCACCCGATGAGATTCAAAAATCGAACTCCAGGATATTTCGCCAGGATTGAACCAGGACATTTTAAACACTGCTTTTAATAGCACAGTCAGAGCTGCCGTCCTGGAGTGCCTGTTATGCTGAGAGCTGTTATTACCACCTCTTACAAACTACCCTCAGACAATCCAATATAGTATGAACTTCGATAGCACATAACTATTTGTAGTTTGAAATCAAAATAACAGGTTTGATACTTTGAGTGACAGTTGATACTTAATAGTATCAAATCTGTCTGGCCAGAGCCAGCCAACTTTACCCATAAGAACTACGTGTCCGAGCCATATAAATTGAATTGAACTAGTAGTCCGCCTCGAACGGAGAACTCGCGATTTACTTGCAAACAAGTTGGCCAATATAACGAGACCCTTCGGAGGATTTTTTTTTCTACTTCTAGCTCCATAACCACTTGATCGATCCTGCTCATATACGAACTTACAAATTTTATGTATCTCTGCTACAGCCCAAAGACATTTCATAAAGATCAGAAAAACGTTACTAAAGTTATCGTCCGACAAACTATCGAATTAAAAAAGCCATCCAAATGCCGAGACGTCCCAGTAGCCAGGTGACAGTTCGGTCTGGAGTTGTTTGTAAGAACTCACTTCGCTTACGCTCCGCTCGTTCGATAAACAATATGACATATATTTTAGTTTACACACTTAAACTGGTTATTCAAAGTCGGTTGGTCAATGGGAATATAGCTGTCCTGCTCGGTCTAGGTCCGGCTGATTGAAATCACTGTCGTGGCCTCGGTCGCGTCGAGTGAGCATACATAGAGCTACTGTCCAGGTGGACTGAGGAAATCATTTATGAATCATTGTAAAATCGGTATCAGACGTTGCACTTTCTCGTACCCAATTTACCAGATTGGGAGGTGTAATAAAAGTCAGGGCACTTAGGGAGCTATAGCGTACACGACAGATTGGGCAGGAGAAATTGCAAGCTAGTTGAGGAACCGCAATGAATTTGGAAAGCGAAAGCCACATCTACGCAATAAAAATAATCTCCTTCCGAACGGACACGATTTCAAAAAATCTGAACAGTGTGTATGGTATATATATACACCCCAGGCTAAAAGTATGGAAACAAACATTTCATTGGATACGAATTCAAAGATTTCAAACAGAAGATTTGAATATATAGTAAAATTAAGAAAAACTACATTATTTCCATTTATAAAACTTTGCGATAAGTCCGTTTTTTTAATACTTACTTTTTTTAATAATTTATAACAATTTCTAAAATTTATAGTGTTTTTAAATTTTTTGGTGAAGTGTGATATGAATTTTGATCACCTGTTTCACAAAAAAAAAATGTTTGAAATCTTTAAATTTGTAAACAATGAAATGTTTGTTTCCATACTTTTAGCCTGGGGTGTAGGACCCAGAATATACAACCGGCTGCCTGACAACTTGAGGATAGATGAAATGTCTGACACCGTATGCGTTAGTAAGCTCAAGGAGTATTTGATAGACAAAGCTTTTTACTCTGTAGATAAATTTATAAATAGATTAGATTGACCCTTATAATACTTTAATACCTGTACCTACCTATAACCTATCATCTGACAAAATGTATTCATATCTACCGAACATACTTATATTGTTTTATTTAGGACATCGACATTTATTATATATTTACCATAACTATGTTTAAACAAAAATTGATTATTCGTGCATGAGTAGTATTGTAATATTGTCTTAAATTATAATCTTTCGATTTGTACAAAACATGTTAAATGACGTGTAACATATATGTTAACAATAAAGAATTGAATTGAATTGATCAATGTTACTCTGCGTTAGGGAACACCTCAGACAACCCTACACGTGATCCCTGGGTGGCTGAAAGAGTAACAAAGGCAGCTGCACTGTCCCACCTGGACCTCGCAGCACTGATTGGATTTTCTTCATCATCTGCTTTGCCACTACTACTGCCTAGAGAAGAAATGCCTACCTATATCCAGTGACCTGTAGCCATACCATAAAATAAAAAAAAACCGGTTCAAACTCATATCATAGTCCGCCTAACATAAGTCTGGGGGGTGATTTTTGAGAATCGAGCACTCGAAAGTGACATTTGAAACTCTGAATAAAACGATGAAATTATGTTTTAAAAATAACAGCAATAGAAATTTACAATCATGATTATTTAAACTATTAATTCCATGCGAAAAAATTGGCAACAATTTGTGTGCGATTATTTTCGAGCCTGAATTTTTTGAATTCGAGCGTCCGGCTGTCAAAAATCGGCCCCCTGGAGTTCGATTTTTGAATCTCACCGGTGACTTTTTTTGTGTGCAGCCGATGACTATTTAGTATGAAATAAGTCACCCGATGAGATTCAAAAATCGAACTCCTGATCCGACTTGGGATTGACATAGAGTTTATTTGTTCATCGTCATTTATACTATTATTATCTACTTGTATCATATCATATTACTTGGTTACTTTGGTAAATACAAGATACTAGTCTATGTTTTCGCAGCTCCACGTGCTAGCATCTCGAACGAGTGACGTTTATTCGGCCCATCATTTACACTCGGCTGAAACGTCAGTCTGCAATGGAATTGCCTAGCCGTTATGCAATACGCTGTCTGTTAGGGCATCACAGCTCTTTAAGCATGTTAGGCTTGACTTGCCTTTGAATTGTCTAATAGGAACCTGTCAATTTGGTTGTCTAAAAAATATGATAAATTTCAAACAAAAAGAACATTTCATTTTTCTGAGCACCATCAACAGGGTATTTTTTCAATGACTAGCCATATTGTGGGAAGTGATTAGGTAAGTCATACTGAACTACTTTTTTCTATGGAACTAAACCCGAAATCCCAAAAAAATGTTTGGCGTCCCCATACGTCAACGTCTGATTGGCTGAAATGTATGAGACAGGTAAAAAATTGAGGTTTCGGAGTTGGCCCCATAGTAAAAGATGTTTAGTATGTCCCACCAAATCACCTCGCACATGGCTAGTTATTGAAAAAACACCCTGTATATTCCGCGAAATTTCTGTGAAATTCTGTTTAAAAGATCATCGTCAAGTTCTACGATATTATCAAAGAGGTATTTCATAATATGATGGTAGAGCACAAATATGCACAATATAATAAATAAATATATAAATATTTGGGGACAATCTTACACAAATCAACCTAACCCCAAACTAAGCAATGCTTGTACTATGGGTGCTAGGCAACGATATACATACTTAGATAGATAAATACATACTTATATACATAGACAACATCCATAACTCAGGAACAAATATTTGAGATTAGCACACAAATTAATGCCCTTACCAGGATTCGAACCCGAGACCTCCAGCTTCGTAGGCAGGGTCACTACCAAATGATGGAGGCCGTTAATATGTGACTTTAGACTTAAGACTTTTAGAATTAAGTAGGTAAGAAATGTAAAGATGTAACTGATCATTAACCAGCCTAAAAACCCAACCCAGCCAGCATAATAAAACTAGCAGCACAAGTATTCCTATCAGTAATTTTTTTTTCACCGTGCATATTTGGTACAAAAAGTACCAGACTCAAGCCTTAATTTAAATCTATTAAATTACAGTCTTCTCCAGTTCTCAGGTAAAATAAAATCATCTAACATTTAGAGGATACAGTTCAAGTAAGAAAGAATATCAAACGTATTGCGAAGCAGTCAGATTTGGATTTTATTTTTATTTTTCATTTTAATTACACAATAAGCAGGTACATGTCTGTCTCTCAAGCTGTTTTGATATGCCTTCTTGAAGAACTACGCATTATTGTATATAGTATCTTTAATGTATTAGTATTACTGTTTTGAAAAAATAAGTCCCGCCGAGTTTCTTGCCGGTAATAAGTAATACTTCTCGGGTCAGAAGTGTAGGGTTAGAACCGGTGGTAGTTTCTTTTTCTCTCTGACGTTCATAAGTGCATTGTAATGTGCCTAAATTGAAGAATAAATATCTTTTATCTTTTTTATCTTTAATGCAATCAACCTACATCCAGCTTTATTTATCAAAAACATGAATAAACTTTTATATATTCCCTACATACTCTCCATCCAATAATTATTGACAGCCCGTCCGAAATGGCCGCCAATTTTACTCTAAATTACAATCACAAGGGATCAGGTAACAGTTCATCTCATCAGTCATTCCGGCAGACATGTTGGTAAATAAATCAATACGGATTCAATTGTTTATTGGCTTTTCGAATGGTTAATGATTGGTAATGGAAAAAATTATTTGGAACTGCTTTCTGGTTCACGTAGGGGAACAAAATGAGGTGAATATTAATGAGTAGCTATGCACCAAGTCTTTAAAAAGTTGCGATTTTTCCATACAGAATTTTCTCTAACTAAAATTTTACGAACAACAAAAAACACCGCCGTTATCAATTATTTTAACTGACTATCTCAATTACGAGTCCAAAACTAATCAAATGGATCTGTCACAGATTTGGGAACGATTTAAAATTTGCCTTATAAATATTTTCACCGAACATTGGCAGGCCATTTATAGTACTCTCATTCCCAACGGTTTTCCAAATTATCAAAATGCTAAATATTTTTATATTCCGAAGAATAGGAAGTTTGGGTTGGTTTACAAGTATTTATGTATAATATTAATCCATCCACCAGCCATCATTAGCTGACGTGATTTCCCCTGGCATGGACTAGTATTGGCAGACAGGGTCCTCAGCTTAAATATTCTTATTAGTAAGAAGATTTTCAACTTACCAAACTCTTGTATATTCTCAGGAGGCTCTGTTAGACATTAGGTACAGGCCAGTAAAATGATCTTGTCACGTTCATGTTGTCTTGACAATAAAGTAATTTTAAGCGTTAACAATTGTCTTTAACATATATTTTTTTTTCCGATTAAATACTTACAAAAAATGGCAGCTAACACCACTAATATAAAAAAAATACTTTGCTTTTGTTTATTTTATAGTGACACATACTGTGTTAACCCTAAAAACAACTTTCCAAAGACAATTCCGCCATTTTTTATTCCCTGATACATAATTTTTCCGATACCGTCGGCGCCCGTTCGAAAACATTCAGTCCTCTAAAGTAGATCCTGCATACTAATAGGTGGATATCGCGGTCTTTTAAAAATGCAAATTTGAATGCGATTAGAGCGATCGAGAGAGCTGCAAGCGTCTCATTCGGGTGTGAGGGAGACGCGCATATTTGCTGTTTAACTTTGAAATAGTTAACCTAGATGCATATTTTAATTACTCTATACTCCATTGGGCATTTTGTTTTACGTTTTAGGTGAATTAATTGAGGGGGAGTGGACATCCAGCGACCCGTTGGGTCGATACAGTGAAGAAGGCCTGCCACGGTTCTATACAAGAGCCTATCATCCGGTCAGTGGAAGATCGTGCGGCTTGGAGAGCCTTGGTGTTCAAAGCGACTACCTCGTCTGATCGTAGAAGTCGAACAAGAAGAATTAATTATGAGAATTGGATTATGCTGACATTTTGGCCACAGTACTGAGAAGCATAATAGGCGTGTTTGTATGAACATTTCAACGTAGCAAAATTCGCTGTGGTGGATAGAGGATTGTCTGGGATAATGGGAAGCAAATTGGACCAACAGTCGACAGGTTTGAATCCCGTGATACCTATATCAGAATTCTTCAGAGTTCATTTTTCAATGTTGTGGTCAGCTGTTTCCAATTTGTGGTATGATACATAGTTTAATATTTCAATGTCATAGGACAATCTAACACTTCGATCTAGATCCCGTCCCACAGTATAACTCAAGAAGGCTTGTGTATCAAATATGCATTATTTAGACTATACTAGGTAATACATATTGATACAGATCCCAATGGCATTACGCTCGCCATGTCACGATTTGTCATTAAAACAGGTGGAATGCAGTCCACTGTTATTGCACACGCGTTTATATTGCGTATTCCGCTACGCTCAATATTCCGTATCATGGTGCACGTGTGCTGTTTGGTAATATTTAGCGCATTCCACCTCTTAAAATAATTATTTGATTTGACTCATGGCAACCTAATAGCGGGAATTGGCGCCAACACTGGTTGTTGTAAGTTACTTCATTCGATGTGTGTACTTAATAATCAACAATTAGACTCCGATTCCACGCGTCTTGTATACTCATAGGTAAAAAAACGTATGTGTAGTAGGGATGTCACGAATATTCGCATTCGCATTCGTATAATGCGAATACTCGCATCATTTTAGACATTCGCATTCGCATGGAATGATGCGAATATTTTCCGAATGCGAATGTGGGCAGAACGCATCCTATTTTGACCGCGCTGACCCGGCCGATGGTCATATGCTTGCTCATACACAGGAAGTCAAAACGACGTTATCACTTGTCTCCTTTTGATCAATAATATAAGACTCCATCACATATCATGTTCTGTATTTATGAACTATGGAAGCATAACAATGATAAGCAAGATTAACTTTATTGAATCTACTCCGCAACATTCGTATTCGCATTCGCTTTCGCGAATGTGAGAAAAACGACATGTGTGACATCCCTGATGTGTATAAGTAGTGTACGCACAGTTTTCAGAAACGCACTATATGAATGCAAACGCACTTTGTCAAATCAACCAGTATCAAATCTAGTTAACACTTTTGGAGTTCGAATGTGTCTATCCTGATTGCGGCTACAGCCACTGGCGTGCTATTCCAACTACACTACTTAGTGACTACGGATTGCAATTCAATCCGACGTATCCGGAAAACCGGATCTGGTGAAGATGATAGCAATCCGGAACTGATCCGGTAAACCGCAAATGTAAAAAAAACTACTGAAATAAGAGATAGGTTCATTAAAAGATAGGTACAATATTAAACATAATAAATACGATACAGAAGCCACCGTAGGAATTAAAGGTAAACAGCTCAAAGTCGGCCGAAATGTTTGACGTTATATATTATAAATAACTGACTCGAACAGATAAAGTTTGAGCGTTCCGCAATTTCCCCGGACTTCGAATTGAGTTTCTCAAACGTTTGAGTTTTAATACTTAATGAGTAACCCTCATTAACTAACTTTGGGACAAATTTATTAACTCTTTATTTGATGTACTGTTGCGAAGTTTCCCTCTTGAGAAATAATACCGTTTCTTTGCATTGTTTCCTGGCTTTCAAAGGAATGTTAAGTATTTGTGTTTTAGAATTATTTGATCTAATTCGAGAAATTTGTGGCTGGGAGAATTAAACTATATCGAAGGAATGAGGTATTTTAATGGAGGCATTTTCGAATTAATATTCTTTCAAGCGAACAAAATCCTAGCGATTCGTACAATGAGGTTAGGTTACCGCGATCGAGTTTTATCACTAGATGTCAACACGTGGCCAGGTCTTTTTGACAACAGTCAAATTCTACTAATATAAAAAACATGATTAAACATAATTGGTGGATTATGACAGCTAGACCTCTCGCCAACGGTGTTGCCATTTTGTGAAAATCTGGACCGCGGAACGGAAACCCTTTTTACCGGACTATTACCGGACCCGGACAAAAATATACCAGGCTTGATTTGGCGCGTGTTGCTTTTGATTTAAAACGGTTTGGTATATATCGAACAAACCTCCATTTCTTAAATAAAACATGAGCAAATTATTTTACACCACTAAGCAACAGTTTTCATTTCCAGTTTTTTCTAGAGGTAGGTACAGTCGCTATCAAAAATATCAGAGTGGCCAGGGCACTCATAAATATCTTAGCGTGCACTTTATGTCCTTGACAATAGGATACATATAAAATACTTTATATGAAACTTAGTAAAAACTACCAAACTGCAGTCGCAGCACTCATGTATCGGACAATGCCCAATTTAGTCAACATGGCTGCAAAATTCTCCTCCCAGCAAAATGGCACTCTCCATCGGCATGCCAGGTAAGCGGCTGTGGTAAATTAAATTTTCACCTATCCCGGATTTCAGCTGCATTTCAATTTTTTCCTACGTATGTTTGAGTTAGATTGCAGTGTACGGGAAGAATTTAATTTTGGCTGTGATGGAGACACATCTAGAACTCGCGTAGGAAAACTTTGAATCTATTTTGGTTGCTTTTCTGTGCTTGGATGTGTGAGAACGATGTTAGGCTTTTTCGTTGGAGCGAGTCTGTCAAAGTGATAATATATCGGATTATAAGGACGGCACGACCATTTTCGATATTTTGAAGCGCAGAAACGCTATCGCGAATATTAACATGATAAAATTGTTTCTGTAAAATAATCTCAGAAAGCCGGATAATTTTCAACCGACTTCAAGATTTCGAAGGTGGAAGTTCTAAATTTTTCGGGATCCTTGTTTTTGCTATTTTTTTAATGTATATTCACCGATTTTTCCAAGACGCCTAGGAGCCGAATTTGGAAATTTATTTTTTGTTTGAAAGAGTATACTTCACTGTTGGTCCCATTGTCACCAGGTCAGGATCTTATATGCTGGGATCCTAGAGAAATCGAGGGAACTCTTCAAAATCATAGCCACACCTATAGAGATTTCAGTATTTGTTACAGTAGCTCAGGCATTGCTTTTGGAAAGCTATAGGATAAGTGAAGTCGGTTCTTTTTTGTTTAAAATTGTTATATTTGCTTCCTAAGCTGGTGAAGGCGTCTGTACTAAACGGAAAAACGAAGACTACCCGCAATTTTTAAGCAAAGCTTTTCACTGAATTCATCGTATTCCTCACAAATCGACTGCACATCAACTTAAATAGCACTGCACTTGAAATGAACCTCATTTCGCCAAGACAAACTTCGCTACTTGAGTATTCAGTACAATTCGATCTTAGTACCAGTTGTATTGAATCCTGGTAATACAACTTGGGGAATGAATTTAGATTAGGGGCATGTCTCACGCTGGAATCGATTGTACAAGTAGTTTAACCTTGAACCGCAAATAACTTTGCCGTCAAAAGTCGGTAAGCGAATGGAGTGTTCGAAATTATGTACACAGTAATTTCCTCTCTTTATAATGCAGTAGATATAATTTGACCTGCAGATAAGTTGCGCTACTTACTTAATAATTTTTACTTACTTGCAAGTTTTAGATAATAGTCACATGCATTTCACGTTTCCACAAGAGATGAGCAAGGATGTTTTGCGAGGAATGTCTTAAATAAGAACTACTTCTGAAACTGAGCTGTGCGAGGATAGGTAAATTAAGGGTTTCTGTTTGATCAAATGATTTATTTAACGTAAAATAGTGTTACAATTTTAATTAATCATTAGCTAACAACAAGAACGTGGCATTAGTGCAGGGCAGAGGTAGACGGGCTGGGTAGGGCAGCACCGTCGATGAAACTGAAGAAATGTTGGGTGGATTTGAATCTGTGCTGTGTCCCACTGATACACATGCTGGTGGCTCGGATTATCGAAATTATAATTAAGGGTTTCTATTGGTTCATAGCCAACATATCCTCCCAATGCATCTAATATGCTCATCTCTGGTGGAACTGCAGCCTTATTGAGGTCTCTTGAACTACGTTATCATTTGGCCTCTACCCTCGATTTTTTCTGCGTAAAATTATTCAATACTTATCTAAGTATCTTTATTTCTAGTTGAAGAATTGTATTATAATAAAAACTTCAATTTCAAATGTTTCGTAATGCATGAACTTTTTAGATGCAAATGCACCTTTATTCGACACAAACCGTGGTCGTTAAAATATGTATCGTTTCTGTATTTTGTTTAACTTTAAGAAGTACTTTAAGATTTTTTTGATTGGATAAGAATGTTAATATGTTCTGCAATTAGGGTACTCTGCCCTTCATTATACAGTAGCTTTGGTGTGTCTCGTTCAGATGGCGCTTTAGACTTGGAACCTCAAAAACTCTTAAACTGCGGCGCTCTATACAGTGTGTGGCCCAAAACACGAGCGAAAAATTCAAACGTAGATTGTACTCCTCAAACAATAAAAATAATGTTCAACAACTTTAAAAAATATGTAGTTTTTAAATTGTCTCTTTTTCATACAAACTAAATATTATTTTCAATGTACGTTAAAATCCGTCTAATTGACATTGCTTGTCAGTCTTGTCACCCAACAGACATAATCAATTTCGCAATACATTGCGTGTTCAGGTAAACTTTAAAATGAACTAAAAATCAAACCGTAAGTTATTTTTAAAAGTCACTGAACAAACGTTGTTCTGTATGAGGAGTAGAATATACGTTTCAATCCTTCGCCCGTGTTATGGGTCACACACTGTATACATGGACACAAGGAAACCGACAGATCTTAACCACGCATTTCTGAGACCAAAAAAAATAAAAAACGTTATGTGACTGTAGGTGAATCTCGCCAAAAAAAATTTTTTTTTTGTATGTTTTGTGCACATGAAAAGTAAATGTTATTAATAAAACGATTGCCTTAAAAAAATCCAAAACAAATACTTTATGCAGAGTATTCCTTGTCACTTTGATATCTGTCAATAAGGATGTGTGTGCCCAATAGTGGCAACAACGCCATCAAAAAGGCGTTTTGTGCTGAGTAATAATACCTAAGAAAAATATTTTTTTAAATTGGTATTAACTCTGAAGCTAGGCATATTCCAGAAAAGTTTATAGGAAGTTATTTTATGATAAGGAAATACACTGTTAAAATCTGTCGGGTAACTCGAGCCCATCGTGTAAGTAAATATATACTCTGCCCTTAATTAATAGTACCTGTAAGTAATAAGGTATCCACGTGGAATCAAGTAGGTATGCGTATTCTTGATTGCTATTGGTTGATTGTACTTATAATATTAACGGCCTCCTAGCCTAGTTGGTAGTGGCCCTGCCTATGAAGCAGGTCATGGGTTCGAATCTTGGTCAGGGCATTTATTTGTGTGTTTATCACAGATATTTCTCCCCGAGTTATGGATGTTTTCTATGTAATATTTAAGTATTTATCTATATCAATCTATTATATATATCGTCGCCTATTATCTAAAACACAAGCCATATTGAGCTTACTTTGGGACTAGGTTAATTTGTGTAAGATTGCCCTAATATTTATTAATTTTATTTTAATGGGCATGTTGTGAATCGTTATTGTTGCGCTTTACAAACATGCTTACGATTTGCCTTTCGGTAAGCAAACACCGTAGACTATGGACTCTAGCAGGTTCTAGCTGTTACAAGCGGCACATATCAATCAATAGGAAATTATATATTTCGTTTGACAGAAATATTTTTGGATAGCGTTTAATTTCATCCCCATTTTGATTCATCATTTATTGTTTTGTTCCCTTTTTTTCTTCGAACTCCTTATTGTACTATTCTAGAGACGATAATAATAATATAAGCCTTTTTTTTGCAGTCAGTGACTGTCTTGCTTTGCAGCATAGGCCTCCCCAAGCTTTTGCCATGCCAATCTGTCTCTTGCCGTTCTCATCCATGTTGGTCCTGCTACGTTCTTTATATCGTCCTCCCATCTACGATATTGGCCTCCTTTTTTCTCTTATTGTACTAGAGACGATAGTGACATTTAAAAGACAACTATCACCCAAATCCTGCAAACGTGCTCAAATCTCATTTCAATTCGAAAACTTCCACGTACGCTGAAACTAACCGATCAATCCAGGACAACGGAAGGTCTGACTGGGCAAAACGAAGTTTTAACGAGACCCCAAACTTTGTGCAATTAGTGCAGCATAATTATAACCAGCCACAGATTTGCCTACTAGATGAATTTACGGCCTGTCTCCGAATTCGCGCTGTGGCAGAGGACAGTGACGTATGTGAGGGAGAAAGCCTAACCTTTCTTTGTCACCGGGTATCTGTAGTGCCGCGGTATCTCGTTCTCACACACGACTCATGGATCCGATATTGCTTGTAAAGGGGTTTTATCATATTTCCGCGACGGAATAGACTCAATGCTTCGAAACAGAACGTTAGATGTAGATTTAGTGTAGGGATGCCTAGCCGGAAGCTGGTTCGCTCGTTGCGTTCATTTAGCCCAGTTCTCTGGAGTTGGAGCTATAGGTTACGGATTACGGGCGTCTCGGCGACCTTTCCGCACTATTATTCTCTTGAAATCTTCTTGTTTTCCTGCAGAATAGAAGACATCTTTGAGTTTGACCTCCTTTAGTTCACATTCCTCTATATCATCTCTACCTCCTTTCCACAGTGTGAGCAGAAGGAGTCCCTGCTTAGGGCGGCCACCCACTAGGTATCAGTCCGCCGGACGATATTGGCCGGTCAGTTAGTACAAAAATTTTACAGTTCCGAACAAGTCGAACAACTTACAGGTCGATATCGTCCGGTGGACTGACAGTGGGTGGCCGCCCTTATACCCATCACCTTAAGGTGCCTGTTGAGAGTGTTAAAGCTTGGTGCATTTTTTGAAACGCGATCGTTGCGTCCACTGTTACACCTGTACCTAAGCTCAACAATCACAAAATACCAATAGAAAGTGCGCCACGCACTCGCGAAAGCCATTTAAAACCTGTACATTAAGACAAAAGGCGTCAGGGTAAGGGTTCAGTAGAGTAAAAAATTACGTTTTTAAACCGCAATATTTTTCGATACAAAAATGTTAGAAACTTATTACTTACTGATTACATTTTTTATAGTACTTTAGTGTTGTTGAATATGTTTATTCACCAAATTCAATTAAATATTTTTCACACATGTTCCTATGTCGTCATAATAAATAAAGATTGGAGTTTGAAACCGTGCACGATGCTGTAGGAGGTGTTCTATGTAACCAAACGTAAGACTTTTCGCTGCGGCGCCACCAACAGTTTCGGCCGTGATTTGGCTTCGACTAAGGACTTTTAAGGACTGTCAGCGCAAAACTTATTTGTCTACAATGTAGTCATTTAAAGTTTTAAATGAATGCTGAGAACACTGATTCTTTGGATTTTGAGAATACTCATGTACACGGAAAAAAAAAGCTTCCGGGTTATTCTCAATCCAAGACATTATTATTTTCTTGAAAATATTTCGTGACAAGAATTTATTTCCTTTACCAAAAATATGATTCTTCGCTTAATAAAACCACGTTTTCTTAAAATAGAAAATAAATACAAAAATGTATAGTTTCAAGAGTATATTTAGTAAATAAGAGAGATTGTACTTTAATCAAACAAGTATTATCTTAGGTACCTAAAAGAAAACTAGAAAATCGGTATGAATATATTCGCTTCTTTATATTTATAACTTTAATTTATTTTCGTTAAAGGAAATAAATGCTTGTCACGAGGAAATATTTTCAACATAATATAATAATGTCTTAGATTGAGAACATCCCGGAAGCTTTTTTGTCCGTGTAGTTAAATTTTGTTAACAGGAGGTGTTTTAGAGTTCCGTACCGTGCCAAAATGGTAAAAATACAAACCTTTATAGTGTGTCGCTATCTGTCTGTTCATCCATCATGTCATGGGTTGTTATTATCAAATTTCACCCTAAACCGACATGAAATAGTCGTTGAAATCTCACTTGAACCAAGATTTGAATCAATAACAAATGTACAAAGTGAAGATTACATAATATATCTAAAATGTGTACCTGGCATGAACCAAAATAATTTATTTATTTATCGTATGGCATAAACATGTTCTCTACTTAATTTTTTAAAATATTACAGTCTAAGTATGCAATTGCATCCGTCGTAAGATATTTGAGATCATAATAATAATCATATCACCAAAATAATAACTACCTATACAAAATCGTGTTCATAGACTATGAGTAGTTAAATTTTTAGAGTTATTTTGACAAAGTCAAACAAAATTATTTTGACAAAAACGGGACTTAATCGCGTACACTTACTTTTATTATTTTCCTAACGTTTCGAGCGTGTCTTACTTAACTTAGGCTCGGTTGCACCAAACTGTCTGTCACCGTTAAAACGTACGCTAAATTTTATTGTATGGAAATTTTCATCGTAATCTGCCGGTTGACGCTGATGAGTCCGTCAAAAGTGGTTGGTGCAACTGGCCCTTAGTCTGCCTGTGATCATGAGCGTTACGACATGCTCTAAGTGTAAGTGCTAAAAATAAAGTAAAGTAAGTGTACGCGATTAAGTTCCGTTTCTTTTTCAAAGTCTACTAATTTAAACTCACACGATTTTCGTCGTACAAAATCTATGGAACTGCTAGTGATACGGCAGATGGCGCTAATACGCTCTTGAATAATGGCAACGTGATTTTATAAAGACGTTACAGTCCTATATTTATTAATCCATCTGTATTCAGAATCATATTTTTGTAAACGCTCTCATCACACTTTACATTCATTCATTAGGCAGATTCTTTTGTCGAGTCTCGGGACCGTGAAAGAATCTCGTCGCGATACTCAAAGCTAAACAAATACAGAAACGCTCTCGTTATAGCTGACATTTGCATATTTTAACTGCTAGGGTTACCAACATTACGATTTTTTGGACTTTTTGAATTTTTTGGATTTTTACGGACCGTAGCATTTGAATTCATTCAATTAGGTAGGTATTTTCTCAATTTCTATTAATATTTGATTTTTAACTTAGTTTGTATTTAATATTAGTATACTTTTAAGGATAGTAATGTTATATGTACTGATGTTTCCAATGGATATTTGAAAAATAGCACTTTGAAAAAAAAGTGAATAAATGAAATTGCTTTATTGCACAACTCAGAAATTATAACGCAGTAGAAAAAAAACAGATGCACATACCTAAGAAGAGACAAACAACAGGTGGTCTTATCGCTAATTAAGAGATTCGCTACGTACCTCTTCCAGACAACCATAGTATATAAATGAATGAATGAATGAATGAATGAATGAATGAATGAATAAATGCTTTATTGCACACCTCAAAAATTACAACACAGTCGAAAAAGATATAATTATGATTTAATTATATAATTATGTATTTACTAGTTTTAGCTCCGTACGCGCCTAATTGGAAATCAGAGTACAAAAAATCCTCCCTCTTTTTGACACTCTTAAGAAATGATGTGTCTTTCCTGGGGACTCAAACAATTCCTTCCATAATTTCATCAAAATCGGTGCAGCAGTGTATAATTTTGTATTTATAAGCAAACCTACAATTTTTTACATATATATGTAGGTATGGTTTAAAAGTGAATCCTTCAAAAACCCAAGCCAAGGGAAAAAAGGATAAAGGTTTAGGACGTCCCAAAAATGTATGACAGATGGTAACCCTAGTCTCGGGCTTTTCAATTTGCTGCCGAATGAGGATATATTTGCATCGGAACAGTCCTCAAAGTATGTGAGTAAAGATTTTTCTAAAAATATCTAGGTATATATTTAGGCTCGTCGATAGGTTGTCGTTAGGTTGTTCGTTTTAATTCAGGTTTTAAGCGATTTAAAGTTAAAGCTGTTTAAAATAGTTTATTAATGATCTTATAATCATGAAAAATCGTTAGCCGGCTGTATTTAGGGACAAAGACCGTTCACATTACTCGGCGATGATCTATTCCCGTGATACAGCAGGCTGATGATTTTAAATATTTATAATCGGATGTACAGTCAGCGTCAGAGATATGTGACCCCCCTAGGTGTAAAACTGGAACTCTCGTTCGACACGAGAATCGGCATTTACCACACTGTCATTTAATTCTTTCAAAAATGAAATATCTCAAATGTGCTTGTCAGCTAAGCTGGGATCGATCCTGGGGCCTCGGCTCACACTCATTCGCTTCACTCATACATTAGTCCGGCTTTTTTCCGCTGGGCTATCGTAACACTTGGACTACACAACATAAATATGAACCAGTTCTTAGCAGGCCGACCGGCAATAGAGAACTATAACAAAATCTATAAAAATGGACTTTATTGTCAATGGCGCTTACGCCGCATCGGGTTGCGCAGCGTTGCATTTTCATTGGAGCATCGCTGATAATGGCGTAAGCGCCATCGACATCGAGGTCCCTTAACATAGATATTCTGTTCGAACTAAGTATTATATCTATACCCGTCCCTGTTTTGCAAGCTTGTCTTGGATCATATTAGTAATGTCTTTGGTTTATCAATATTTTCCTACCCTCTTTTTATTTCCACAGACGACTAACAACGACTTTTACCAATTACATTTTAAGGTTTAATTTACTGGAGTAAATGCGTCTAGTTATTTCGTGGAGAAAATTTGTTTGAGGGTAAGTCATAATTTGCGTGTGCGAATCATACCTGTGTCGCAACGCAATTACGATCTCTCGACTTCTTAAATCCTTTTGCATTTCAAGCAATTGAATAACTGCCCCCGTCCGTTTTTTTGTGTTTCAATGACAATATGGTTCGATAAAATTGTGGTTCTTTGGGAAGAGAACAAAAGTATTAAACAAATACCACGAATACTGAATATAACGGTCAGTTTGTAACCTGTGACTCCATTGAGACATTTATATTTTAGTAAAAACAGTAAAATGTTATCAATAAGTTAAGCCACCAGATTTTGTTGTGAGGATTTACTGTCGTGTGTAAATTTACCTATATATGGGATAAGATAGAAATAGTTATTTGTTATACAAGGGGTGAAAGTTGTATTTTACGTGCGAGTGTTATTTGAAACACGAGCTAGCGAAAGGATTCTATTATTGACCACGAGCGAAGCGAGTGGTTCAAAAATAGAATCCTGAGCGTAGCGAGTGCTTTAATACACGAGACGTAAAATAACTTTCACCCGTGTATAACACAAAACTTTTCACCTCACTACAGCGAGGAAAATAAGAAAAAGGGTGCATTTTGCTCGATTTCCCGTAATTCCTCAGGTGTTTAATACTTCTTCATCACTCGAATCACTAATTTTTAACAAAACAACCTAGAAAAACATGCGAATATTTAACGTTGATATGATGGATGAATTGAAATGAAAAGTTTTGACGTAAAAGGTTTTATTAAATGTCAGATGCGTTTTGTTCGTACGTAGACTTATTCGGCTGTCAGAACAATTTATCCGTTTTTACAAAAAGAATGAAGATTAATGTTGAATGCTGATATTTATGAATTAAAATAAAGTTGTAAGACTGTATTAAGTGTTTTTACTCGATGCAATTCATATTGCGATGTTAAAAATTCTGCACTTTTAACGTTTTACGTTTTGTTAGCTGTCAAATGTCACTTAAGCCACTTGTCACTTATGTCAAAACTCTTTCACCACATGTGGATAAAAAGCGATTTTCACAATAGATATTAAACAAACAAAAAGGGCTTTCCGAGCTAGTGAGGTGAAAAATATATTTAACGGAAAAGTCTTTTAATCAGCAGCTTTTTTTATGTGAAGTAATAGGTATAGTCTTAGAGCCATGTTTATTTTTAAAGCTATTTGATTTTTTTAAGTTTTATCATAAACGAGCAAATTTAATACGTATTTTTACTTGCAGAGAAATACGATTCGCAGATGGGTGAGAATCGTTATAATATATCGTATTTACTGACGAGAAATATTTTAAGTCAGACAAAGATGGAAGAAAAATATTGTGGCGCAGAAGTGAAGAGCGAGTTGACCCCAAAAATATGCTAGACCTTAGAACAAGCGGAAGGATATCATTAGGTGAGTAAACTATATTAAGTATACAATTTTCATTACCTGCACTTAAAAAAAAAAAAAAGTGATTTCAGTTTTACGTTTTTCAAGTTATGGTATGCTCATGAGATTTTTTTTTAGCGTATTGGGGCTGGATGTCATCTATGGGGCCCGAGCAGCTCGTTGAAGTTTGAGGCCGAATGAACAGCGAGGGATACCTCGAAGTGTTACGTGACGTCATGTTCCCTTCCGTTCGCGTCGCCTATCCCGAAGGACAAATTTATTTAGTGCAAGACATAAATCATTGGTGCAAGACAATAGTGCAGTGCATCGTTCCCGTATAGTGAAAGAGTGGTTAGCCTTACAAACAGACATCACTGTATTAGATTGGCCTTCTAAAAGCCCTGACCTCAATTCTATTGAGAATTTATGGTGCTTTGGGACCCTACACAAGTCAAATCAAGACAAATCTTAGACGAAGAAGTTTATAGAAAGTGGGAATTGATGAGGAACATCAATGTATGTTCAAACATGGTTTCAAGCATGAAAAGCCGGCTAAAACAGGTGGAAGATAAAAAAGGTTATCCTCTACGTTATTAGTAAAAATTGTGAAAAAATGGTGTTGTTGGTATTTCTCCATTATTGGGCAAATATTTACTCCATGCAAGTTTTAAAATAATGAGTAGGTATAATGACGCTATTGTATAAGTAGTGTCTAACAAATTATATTGTTTTTTTGCAAATAACAAGATAGTGCTTAGACAAGTAGGCTTTTCCAAGTGGTAACTGGTTAATTTCTACCTTAAAAACCATACATATTGTTAGCTATTTAATGGGAGCTGTTTGAATTCGACCCAATTAGTGGAGAAATACCCTATGCTTACTAAGATTGTGGTAAGGTTGCATTGCATTGGTAACGTGCTAAGAGATGAATTATTTTTATCTTTGATAACATGTTGTTTCTCTTTGCAACGTTAAATAGCTGGTTTAGATTACGTATTACATATTGATAATGGCATACAGACTGGTAGGGCGAGGGGCGGTCTAACCTATACTCATTTTTTAAATTGTTTTTTGAATAGCCCATTTTATACTTAAAAGCCTCTTCCCGCAATTTCCACAACTCCCACCGCTGTATCTCTGTCTAAAGTAAAACTGAAAAATTGTGTTAAATGCAATAAGAATATTAATTTATAATCAAAGAAAAGGGTAACTATACACTTCACTTTTAACCGAGTAGTTTGGTATTGCTTATAAAAAAAGTTATGACCCAACTTGTTTTTACGGTTCTACTCAATGAAGTAAAATGTAGGTATAATCTAAAGTAAACAACCAAAGTGTAATGCCTTATAAAGTTTAACAGCATGCAGACCACCAATACCACAATTTTAAACAGTAAGAGTTAATCTAAAGGTATTTTACTTGTTAACTTGAAGTTTCACTGATGTATAATTGACTACACATTATCATTATAATTTAACAAGTAAATATTTAGCTGTAAAATATATAGTAATCAGTTTACAGAACACGCATAATATATCTACTGTCATATATATATATATTACCCCCATTATTCAGTTAGTAAACAATATTTAATATAATAGTATTTAAATACCTACTTAGTTAATAAAAAGTTACCAGTGACTATGGAATTTTCATTATTAGTCCTTAAAAAAAATTTTAACTTCTATTTTAATTAAACTTACTATATTAAATAGGAAGTTAATAAATTATTAATAAAAAAGAAGAAGTATAAAAATACAAAAAGTATCCTCTACGTAGACTCGAACCGCGAACCTAGTGTTTACTAGTCTGTTACACTATCCATCACGCTGCACGGACGCTTGTGAAGTTAACGAAATTATTGTTCTAGTTAAAAATTGTTTAAAAGCGCAATTTTAATGTTACCGAGTTAATAACTGAGTAGGTAATAAGGAATAACAAAACGTATAAAATAAATATTTGTGGTAATGTAAAAAAATATTAAAACTAGGATTATAAAAAAAAATTAAAAAAAAAAGCAAAAAGTGTGATTCCTATGCTGGGGTTCGAACTAGCGACCACATTTGTCTATTGCTGGAGGGGGGTCACATATCTCTGACGCTGACTGTACATACACTATCAGTAGTACTCCACGAAAATGTCAACTTTTGTCGGGGACGTGACGCATATGGCAGCTACCTTAAAGAGCTGCATAAATCTGTAGAATATAACGTCGAACTTAAAGCCGAGTTATCAAATGTTATCACGCCAAATATCAGCTTCTTCTGATTTCCAGAAGTACTAAAAATATAGCGTCACGTACCCGACACTTTCCGTGAAATGCAATTCGGCATTGAATCCTCTGTAAGTATATTAATAATGTAATTTCTTAAATAAATTTTAAAGAGATACTTAAACATACAAAATAGCCACTAACACCAAAAACTCCCAGTTCACATACAGTTCACATATACAACAAGTTCCCTTCGCTTCGGAAAGTACAAATAGAACTCGCTGCCTTTGTTAATGTACAAATCTCAACGTATTTGGACTTTCGTTAATGTCTCCTGATTCTATAGATATTGGTACAATAATGTTTAAATGGGGGTGCAAAAACTATCATCATGTAACTATTTTAGAAGATCCGTTCTTTTGAGTATAAATAAAATAAATAAATTAAATAGTTGTACAGTAGCTTTACCTTTTAAATAAATATACATATACTTAACAAGGATACGCCCCTATTACTAAGTCTTTACCTACACTGAGAAAATGAAACAGCTAGAAATAAATAAGTTTTTGCTATTTACAACCGAGTGACTCGCTTCGCATGGAGCCTGCAAAGTTCGTTGCTAAAATCATAGAAGTCAACTTGGCTAACGTACGTATGTGAAACTATACCATTAAATTAGTTAAAAATAAATAAGGGAATCTGGTAAGGGTTATATTTACTAGGACACTTATTTGGATTTAAATTAGTGTTTGGTAAAAATAACAAAGAATATTTAGCAATAATTGCTTGTTTGTCATTAACAAAGCTTTATTCCGTGTTTTAAATATGTCTTGGTTGTATGCAACCGAAAATATCTTAACCGAGCCAAATTGGTACTTTGCTATCACACAATTTTTTCCGTGTAGTAAAAATCATTTTACCTTTTCATAAAGACTATATCATTTGAGTAATATACATAACTTACATAAGTCAACCTAATGATTGTGTGTCTTATTATGTAAACTAACGTGTTAGTCCCTCATTACTTCGATTATTGAAGAAAATTTTAAAAGAAATTATATTTTTCAGTGGTTAGGTTGAATTCAATATTGGTTGAGTTTCTCTAAGTATATAACAACATTAAGTGAATCCCTAAGCCTAAGAAAAGTTTGATTATTTCTTTGAGAACTGTTTGTTTACATGGTAACAAATAAGGATGAATTCTATACACTTAGTAATAAAACAGCCAAGTTAATTTATTTGGAGTTTAGACCGAACACTGCGTCCGTAACGCAAATGCTTCGAAACTCGAAGTAGAACTGTGATTGTACCACGAGAAAAGTTAACAAACGAGGATCCCAACGAAGCTAGAGCAGACAGAACTCTATCTGTTTTTAATTAAGTGTTAAAATTGCTTGCTGCGACTACAATGAAGTTTGGAATTAATTATTAACGTACGTCTATTTAAAATGTCAAAGGTGCGCTGACAGGTTTATTTTAAATGCTTTTTAGGGTTCCATGCCCAAAGGGTGAAAACGGGACCTTATTATTAAGACTTCGCTGTCCGTCCGTCTGTCTGTATGTCTGTCTGTATATCTATCTGTCTGTCTGTATATCTGTCCGTCCGTCTTTCACCAGACCGTAATGCCTGTATCTTATGAACCGTGATAGTTAGACAATTGAAATTTTCACAGATGTATTTCTGTTGCCGCTATAACAACAAACACTAAATATTTAAAGGGAACATACAACAGACATATTTTTTTGCCATTTTTATAGATAATGGTACGGAACCCTTCGTGCGCGAGTCCGACTCGCACTTGGCCAGTTTTTACATTAACAAATTAAAGTACTTAACGTAATATACGTATTGGTTACAGGGCTCACAGAGTCACTAAGCTATTTAATTATAGTAGATTGTACAACAAGTGCATAAAACGCACCATTTTACGCGAGGCGTTTATCCATACGAGCGAGCTTGCGAGCGAGGATGGATATAAAGTACGAGCGTAAAATGGGTTTTATGGACGAGTTATACACTCTACTTTTTACTTCGATTGTGAGGAAATAAAAAGAATAGGAATTTCTTTCATAAGAAGTTTCACTTTATGCTGGGTATAGGCGGACTAAAACTCAATTTTATGCACAAGTGCATAAAAAATTGACTTCTTCTAAGGCTATTTTGACAATGGCAATTTTTTATGCACTTGTGCATAAAATTGAGTTTTAGTCCGCCTATACCCAGCATAAAGTGAAACTTTACGAGCATGAGAAGTAAAAATATCTATTTTGACTTCCCAACCCACAAAAAATGTAATATAATTGAGTTCTAAATATAATCCTTAGTCCCTAAAAATATGAAAGGTTCTTTATAGCCCCCAGGATTTATTCAGCCCACTTCCAACAATCTTATTCAATATTAAGGATAACTCACGTTATAAGCATCGTTCAAGGTCATTGCCATAGAAAACATTTGTGCAGAACTTAGACACGATGTAAATATCTGAATAATATGAAAAATCAGAGATCGGAATCCAGTTTTGCTCCATACTAACAAAATACCGGTATTTTTCGTTTCTATTTCGCTATTTAGTTCCCTATTCCATATGTAAGCAGGCAATCTAATATAGTACATTATGATACAAGTGTGCTAAATTGATCATTACATATGAGGCGCTATTGTGCGCACGAACGAAGTGAGTGTGCACAAGGAAGCCGAGCTATGTAATGATCAGGCACACGCGTTTCATACGACGTTTTTCAACACACTTGCGAGGAAAAAACAGAAAACTGTAAGTAATAACTTTTGATAAATACATTGATTTTCAGAATGCTTACAGGATAGCGGTACCTACTGACTTTGTTAATTAAATTAACTAACCTGTTTTTTGATGTTATTGACTGGATCTATTTCTCTGGAACTCTTTTTCGAAGCATTTCATAAAATCCAACACTTCACATTTATTGTCAAATAAGTTAGAATGTTTCCTTACATG
Source organism: Pammene fasciana (assembly GCA_911728535.1). Lineage (NCBI taxonomy): Eukaryota > Metazoa > Arthropoda > Insecta > Lepidoptera > Tortricidae > Pammene > Pammene fasciana. The sequence goes on from OU452288.1 coordinate 14,875,423, forward strand.
TATTTCTCACTCGATTTTTATGACAACATTTTACTAGTCTGTAGGAATGACATTTTGAAAACATATCCGGACCCGGAGGTTAAATGAACACTAAAGTTGGTTTTTTACTCATTTAAAGTATAAATTGTTTAAATCAATAATAATAAAACACAACTAGAAAAATCTAACAAATAAACTGTAACTTCAAGTAAAATTTTAATATGGCGCCCATTTTTTTGCATTCACGCGCACCTTGAGGCAAAGGTTTATGACAAACAGCCAATACTAAAACATAATTTGTGTTTAAAACATAATCTATTGTGTATTATGAGATTTATGAGTAAAATAATTACTAGAAATGATTATTTTTCACAATTAGGATTTTATAATTTGTATTTTCTCGTAAATGTGTACTATTTTTACTTTTTTGCCATGCAAACTCCTAATCAGTTTAGAAAAAATAAAAATAATACCCGTCTAAATTTAATCGCCTCTGTCTGCGCACATAAGACTTGGTACTAGAATACCAACGTCACTTGATGGGATTTATTACATTATAGCACTAGTTATATAATTATCGTGAAAAGCACGCGTGTTTAATATCTAGGATTATGAGCCTAAAAGCGGTGGAATAAGTACCTCGTTACAAGCAAGTGTGTTGAAAAGTAATAAATAACACCAAAATAAAACCTAAATACAATATTGAGTTTTAACTAAAGCCTATAAAATAATTAAATATATTGCGTTATTTTGGGATTTTTGCAAAAACCGGTTAAGATCCCATTTATAGATTAGTTATTTACGATATAACTAGGTTTTTTCTACTCAGTTGTTAAATGAACATTATTTCTCTTGTTACTTACTTACCTATTTTTTTTTAAACAATAATACGAGTATATACACGCTTAGCTATCCAAAAACTATACTTAAATAAGTATAATGTTTTACGTACACTTAATGTGAATGTTACATAATTAACAACAAAGTGTAAAAGTCTGAAGAGAGCTGAGGATCGTGACATCGGGTACTTTTGTTGAAGACCAGGTTCCTCCAAAGACTTCCCTCACTAAGCGCCTGGTTTTTTGCAGTTTTAATGGGTGCAGTGATTTGAAGTATGGAACCCGAAAAAGTGAGAAAATTAGTTATTAACTTGTAATCTCGCAATTTCAGAAAGTTTCCTTAGGCACAGTTATAATTCTGTATACCACGTTGTCTGTGCCGGGAAGTATATAAAGCAGTTAATCGGCGATTTATGTTACAGCGGGAGATCATAGGATAGACCAGATTTATATGACTGTTAAGGATATTGATGATTGCGCGAAAGAAGACGAGGAAATTTTGTGAAGTTTGACTGAAAATGGGGAAAACATTATAATATTAAATGTATGAATATGCGATTTTGTGTGTAAGAAACTTGGGCTGGTGTAATTTTGTTGACAGTGCGTTAGGGCGGCCACATAGTGTGTAGCCGCCCTAGTGTATCGCCGGACGATATCGGCCTCAAGTTAGAACAAAAATTTGACAGTTCCGATCAACTGACAGGCCGATATCGTCCAGCGGACTGATAGTGGGTGGTCGCCTTTATTATTGGCTGATTAAAAAAAATTGTTATTTTTACATTTCATTATAACCCAAACAGATTAACTCAAGTTTATAAATTTAAAATACATCGACTGAGTTTCATATTGTACGTAGTACTAGTGTACATTCGCCATCAGATATCGGAGCGGCGAAGGTGTTCAAAAATATCTGAAAAACGCCTCTATTGTCAAGGCGATAAAGTGCATGTCCAAATATATCTCAGTACAGTACCGTCAAATAGTCCAACTTTGTCCCCATACAAAACTTTGCCCAAAATGAAAATTTTAAAGAAAATCTGTTACTGATACTGAAAATAATAAATAAGTACAGTAATAAAAAATAATACATACTAAATGCCTAATGAAAAGGTCAGGTAAAGGTCAGGTGAGATAAGTCAAACACTTGTAAGTATGACATTTTCATACTATTTCACTTTCCCGGGGAAAAAACGATTAATCCTTAACTCACCTAATTTTACATATCCGTAAAAGATCGTAAGGAAAAATATTAAAACGACGCAATTTCTATATTCAGATCTCGACGTTATTATATTCGTTTTATCCATGTCACACAGTACAGCGGGCAGCTTATAACGATGCAGAGCGGTTGCGAAATTGACTGTATAAGAGTAACCGGGCCATGGAAAGCTTAGAGAGGTATAAGTCTAAAGAGATTTGTCAAAAGGCAGGAATACGATTATTTCTGAGTATTCGTGCTTCTTAATCTTTTAGACGCCATGACAGTTGTCACTGCACTCATTCATACGCCAAGCCAATAGCTAAGGATACATGCACAGATGTGTCCGCCGGATTTGTCCGACGGATGTGCCCGGCGGACAGATCCGTTCGTGTATGGCGCTATTCAGATGTGTTCGATTCGCGCCATACTCGCACGGATTTGTCCGCCGGGCATATCCGTCGGACAAATCCGGCGGACACATCTGTGCGTGTATCCCTAGCTAATAATGACCAGACTTTTTTAATCTCCTAGTAAGACTCGCACGCGACGACGCGTCTGCATTATACCTCGTTTTTAGGGTTCCGTAGCCAAAATGGCAAAAACGGAACCCTTATAGTTCCGCCATGTCCGTCCGTCCGCTGTCTAACTCAGTGACCGTTAGCACTAGAAAGCTGAAATTTGGTTTGAATATGTGCATTAATCAAGCCGACAAAACGGTAGAATAAAAACGAGAAAAATATATTTTGTTAGGGTACCTCCCGTACACGTGAAGTGGGGGGCGAAATTTTTTTTCGTTCCAACCAAGTTGTGTGGGGTATTGTTGGATAGGTCTTTTAAAAACAATTAGGGTCTTCTAAAACAGTTTTTGGATAAAACTAATACTTTCGGAAATAATAGCTCCGAAAGTTTAAAACAGGGCGTCCCCCCCATCTAACTTTTGAATCGTGGGTCCTAAACATTTTGAAAAAATTCATGAAACTGAGACTTAATGAGTACCTTCAATGAAAACTATATTGAAATAAATCTGTTGAGCCGTTTTTGAGTTATCATTCAAAAACCCATAGTGAAAGGACGTAAGTAAAAATGACGTAAGCGCCGCCAAATTTCCCGTAAGAAACGACCTTTTGAATTAATGGTCTCAGTTTACGGAACCCTACACTGAGCATGGCTCGACATGCTCTTGGCCGGTTTTTTTAGATTACAAAAACAGCAGTCGATTTTGACAATTCATTTTTTTTTTTTCAGCCATATCTGGGCAAAATTTAAATGACACTTAAAGCCAAATAAGATGCAAAATGGCAAATTTTGAAATCATTTTCCCAAAAATCGCACGACGCCAATCGCACGATTTTTAATCTGAAAAAAAAAACGAAGATACTTCATGTCACGCATGATGCATGAAGTCTCGCATGAATTTTGCGTGTGATGCCAAAGGAAGCTGGAAGGTGCGCGGTGCTTTCTTACTTGGGGGTAATCTGGTAGTATTTCTAATTCGCGAGTGGCCTATAGGATAGGTAGGTAGGTAGTATTTCCCCCTCCCCTCTCAAGTGAAGAGGGGTGGTGACTAGAGGGAGCCCCACATACCCCCATATGGCTTCCCAGGGGCAATGCGTAACGCATTTCCCACTCCGTCATCAAAAAAAAGGTAGGTAGGTAGTTAGTACAATAGTATTTCATCAAAAACGCTAAAAGTCTGTAAGTTAACCGGGTAATGCAATAAAGCACGCGGTGGGACAACGGACGCATTCCGATGTCCCCCGAGTTCACTTCTACTAACACAGTGGACTGAATATAACTAGTTTTATTATCTTTTATTTATTTTCTAGTGGTAAGCGTCACATACGTTGCTTGTAAACAAGCAACGTATGTGATAATGACGTGTTTTTCAATCGCGCGGGTTGAAAAGTGGCGTTTGACTAACCAGTGATCGGATTTTAGGGTACGACACGGTTTTTTTTACCTAAAAAATATTATTAAATGGCTGATCACAAAAAATACATTTCAATAACATTTTAACGTTTTAACGTTTAAAATCCGATCACTGCTAATAATCACACACCCTCACCATCTGCTCCGCAAGGTGCCCGCAAGATGTCGCCATTTTTTTAGTTTTTACATAGACTTAAAGATAATAGTAGATGGCCATAGTCTAAGAACTTTTTGAGGCTCGAAGTATTTAGCGCCGTAAACACGTAATAACGTACTAGTAGTACACTAGTCGTTACTAGGTGGCGCTGATTTTACCTCATGCATTTTGGCTCTGTTTAGGTCGCTCTGAACTGGATGGCGCTAAATACTTGGAGTCTCAAAAAGTTCTTAGACTATGGCCGTCTACTATATCTTTAGTCTTTGGTTTTTAATTCAGATCACATTCGAAGGAAATTGAGCTGTAAGTAAGACTTGTATTCGCAGGTTTAAAACTAAAAAGTTGTTCTATCATATTATATAATGTAAAAACGGAAACCTTATTTAGTTCAGTGCATAAATATTCAGACTATTTTTATTTATTTACCTAAGTCGTAATGTTGTTTATATAATTTATATTAAGCAATATGCATGCAAAATATTTTCATTTTGTTCTTATTTACTGTTTTAAATTCCAGAATATACGATAAAGTATGAAGAATTGTTTAGAAACCCTGTTTATGTTAATTCAGCATTATACATGGCACATTACATTACAATCACAAAAACCGCGCGTCATAATCTCGCAAACAAAATGGCGGCCTCAACAAAATGGCCGCTACACGTAGACAAAAGAACATAGACCATTCCCCTATAGATGAAGCATAATGTCTGTTTCACGAAAAAAAATGCTAAGTGATATCGCTTGAATTTTGACGCTGTCAACGGGGAGCCTAAGAACAAACGTAGCTAAGAGCTTCCTTGTCATTTTTACAAAAAAAAATATGAAGACCTAATAATAAGGGTGGGTTGCACCACGGATAACTAACGAGTCATCCCATAAATAACTGTCAAACATTTCATAAAATATTTCTTAATGATGACGTTGGCAATAACAAACGGTTTGGTGCAATCGGCCCTAAGTTTATTAATTACTTACGTGTCTTGCGTAACAGTTCTAGTATGGGGATAAGGATAAATGTAACGAATGTATAATTTTATTTCTGAAATAAACTTTTTGTATTTGTATTTGTATTGTGGTTTAATCCTTATGGGGTCCAAGGACGAAGACTCAAGTTAGTGCATGATGTTCATAATGCAGCTTCTATGGGAGGTGATCTATACAAAAGAATAAAGGTCCGATCTCATCCCGCCGCCTAATGCCGGTCCCGGTCATTTTACGCTCATTCCGATGCAAATTTAAGGGCCCCACAACGTTTTGAAGACTATGTAAATAACCTAGGCTTAAGTATCGGATAAAGACATCTATGCAAAAGATTTTGATGAAACCCGAGACTGGTATTAGCATCTCTGCTGGTCATAATTGAAAATTAAATTATACGAAAGATTGCGTTGCGGTCAAGGAGCTAGCCCGGGAAAATAACAACACATTATTATTTTGGAGGATATCGTGTTAGGTAAAACCAGAGTACGGTCGACGTCAAAAATATGTTGCCTTACTCCTTGTAATAAGGTTCAAAAGTGTAAACATATTTTTGACGTCGACTGTACACAACGTGTAGTCCAACTACGAACAAAAAAACTGAGCGGGCCGCGGGCAAAAAAACAACTGACGACGCGAGTTGCGCGACCGAAATAGACATGATTAGACATGATAATATAAGGTGTGTGCCACTGCGGTGCTACCGTTGCGCAAAACATGCTTGGTACAGCCCTGAGTCTGGAGTTTGAATTGCGAACGTGAATTTTTATTTGTTCGTAGATGGGTTACTGGTCTAAAAGAGAGCACCTTCCTTATACTGTAGTAAAACTATAGAAGTCTTATTAGCTCAAAATAAATATCTCAGGCCACAAAAAGTGTGACAGCTAAGGCATACAATCAATGACAACAAGCCAATTATTAAAAATGGCGGCTCAGCGACACGGCAACAGTCGAATTGATTCATATTTTTCCTGAAGGCACTGTCCTTTTCCGTCCATTGCTGGCCAAATCCCTGCCCATTTCTCCATCGATATCTATACAGTGCTGTCTGTACTGTACACTTCATTTCCAGTAGTCCTGTTCATATATGTTACTTATAGGAGTTTCGTTGCTCTATTAATTATTCACCTATTTCCGGGACTAGGTCTCGGCCTCTTAAGTAAGACCCGTGAGCTTTAGGATTGGCCGCACGGGTGGTTCGCAGTCTTTAAATGGTTTCACTAATAACCAACCTAACTTTTATAAATACCTACGTTTTTTTTAATGGCTCTCTTCCTTTTGTCATAGCAATGGGAATTCTGCCAATGACGACGTTTCACACTTTTTTATTAGTTACAATAAAATATAGGCAACGTTGTTCGGTAAAAGGCCTTGCTGATTGTAAGGTGATAGCCTCCTTACAACCACGTGGGCGGCCGAGACCCCGGATAACCGTTCGTTCGACTAAAGCGTGGTTACGCGCGTTTTGAGACCAATTCTCCATTAGCTGCCACTTGTTCGTTAGATCACCGCACAATAAGCTATCAATATTACACACTGAACTACGTAAATGAGCAAAAAATAAAGAACTACTCTAAAAATACGTCACCGCCATCTTGAGCTCAAACGATTATCCAAATACCTACGTTATTTACAAATTATACATCTGTCAAATGTAAAATGTCATTGATGATAGTTTGTCTTTATTCCTCATTTTGAATTTTTTTAACCACAATGATAAAGATCAAATGTTATATTTTTTTCACAGTTTTATTTAGCTGGACTCCATATATTTGTTTGTTTATTTGTTTATTTATTTGTTTATGTCATTATAAGCATCAAATCCTGTAAATTGAATTTGAACCACTTCCCGGTGTCTGATTGAGCTGAAATTTGGTATGCTTCTGTAGTTTACATAATATTGCTACTAGGTATAGTCAGCAATAAAACTGTGTACCAAAAAAATGATTGGAGGTTACTTGTTTATACATTAAAATGCCAGTAAGTAGCGAGCTCTTCTTAGAACTTTGTTTACTATAGGATGCATTATCATAGTAGGTATTAGGGATGTCACGAATATTCGCATTCGCATTCGTATAATGCGAATATTCACATATTTTTTGACATTCGTATCAACATTCGCATGCGCATGAAATGATGCGAATATTTTCCGAATGCGAATGTGGGCAGAACGCATCCTGTTTTGACCGCGCTGACCCGGCCGATGGTCATATTCTTGCTCATCAGGAAGTGGAAACGACGGTATCGCTTGTCTCCTTTTGATCAATAATATAGGACTCAATCACATAATTATGTTTTGTATTTATGAACTATGGAAGCATAAAAATGATAAGAAAGATTAACTTTTTTGAATCTACTCCGTAACATTCGTATTCGCATTCGCATTCGGACATTCGCATTTGCATTCGCGAATGTGAGAAATGCGACATTCGTGACATCCCTGGTAGGTATGTCATAAACAATAAAGGTTTATGATGGTACCATAAAGTATGAGTGCTATCATTATTGTTTGTTTATGTTTACCACCCTTCCTTCCGTTTGTTTGTTGGGAAGTAATGTTGTGTTATTAAAGTGTTGTGTTACTTTGTAAAATATTTATTTCCAACAATCTCTAACTTCGAGTAAATACCCAACGACCATAACTGATCATAGTTGCAGTATTTAATTGTAGTAAATATTAGTGACCCCACTATTCCTATTTAAATTGTAACCTATACCGATCATTTTACCGATCAGTTTAGTAGTACACGGAGAAAAAAATCTCGTCCATAATACCAAAATACTATAATCTGAGCGAGAAAATCTAGTAAATTCTGCGTCAATTTTTCACATACTACTAAACCAATCTGTTTAAATTCATTGAATTTAGTGAACTAATTACTTACTTACTTATTTGGCGCAACGACCCAAAATGAGTTTTGGCCTCCGACACAAGAGCACGCCAATTTGCTCGGTCCTGCGCTATTTCACGCCAGGTTTCACCGGCACCGAGCTCATGAAGATCAGCTCCTACCCTGTCTGCCCAGCGATACTTAGGATGACCGACAGGACGGCGTCCGGTGGCCGAGCCAGCGGAGACGATGTGCTTAGTAGTAGTGAACTAATTACCTTGTTCCAAATAACACTGACTTCACCAACCTTTACGCCTATATGACACCTTGAAATATGTTGTAAAAACCGAATCCAGTACAGCCACATGCTCTAACTAAAACGTGGCCAAAATATTTCTCTTTTTAAACTCACTAACACTGTAACGTACTACATCTTTAAGGCTCAGTCAGCGTTAGAAATCCGAACTTTAATTTCTAACTGTTACAGTTGTTTTTTCAGTGTCTAGTTAGTTTATATACGAGTATGGTAAAGCTAGGTATTCGGTGCTCTAAAAACTTTCTCCCATATTTGCTAGGACGTAAAAGGCGGCGAGCCGCATCCACGGGGCTTATTCCAATCGCCACCGAGTGTGGGTGAGGTAATGGTTTAGGATTGACCAGTATAAGAAGCCACAAACGAAGTCTTGCACAACGAAGCATGCAAAAATATCTGGCTATTATTTTGTAAAGAGAGAGAGAGATAGTATTACCAAAACTTTATCGGAATCCATTTTTAATGGGAAAGACAACAATTAAATTTTCAACTAAGGTCCTTAGAAAAGTCTTTGTATGGTGGCTCACTTTTTCATCTCTAGAATAAATCTATAGAGAAATTTCGCCTAAGAAAAGTCTTCTGAATAAGTTACATTGTGAAGGACCATTAATATTTTGCCTCTTTTTCTCATTGTATGGAATCTGGAACAGCGCCCTCTAGGCTAAGTTGTCACCGGACTTCCTCCGTTAGAACGATTTCTGAAAAAGTTCAAATATGAAAATATTACTTTGATATCGAGTTACTCGTATACAGAAATAGACCTATTGTTTCTTTAAGTGAAATGTTTTAAAACATTACTTAAAGCCTGCCCGAGGTCTTTCTCACAGATGTTCAAGTAGCCAAAAGTTTCCGAATAATTGAGACAATTTCTTTAACATATTTGGTAAATATCCGAAGAAATAAATATCGGAAACATTTCAAAATTATTGGGACCCTGACCAATGGAAATCCCTTCTGAGAGCCTTCATCATCATCCTAAAATGTTGTACCTATGTATTGAATTTTTTCGATTCTTAATTTTCAACTTATTTACTACTACAATATATTTTCTTGAAAATAAAACTACAGATGTACACGCATGTAATTTTTTCGGAAAGTTCAATTTTTTTGTAAGGTAATATAAAAAAAAAATATCTTTCCGAAACTTTGAAACTTATTCCTAAATTTAATTTTCCATATGTACCTAAAATAATCGATTTTTGTTTTCTATTCAGTACTTCAGAAGTAAACTAGCGCAACCTGTACCAACCGGAGCTAGGATTTAACCCCGTTCCCACTTGTCGGATGTCGGGCCCGGATTTCAATCGGATGTTCCAGTGGCAGAACATTTTATATGAAGCTATTCCCACTTACACGTCACAATTTTGTATGAGGTGCCGACACCCAATTAAAATCCGGGCCGACATCCAACAATTGGGAACGGGGTCTTACCTTAAGGGGACCACCGACTATGAGGCCGCCTGACGATATCAGCCTGTTAGTTACAACAAAAATTTGCCAGCTCCGAACAAGTGACAGGCCAATATCTTCAGGCCGACTGATAGTCGGTGGGTCCCATTACACTGGCCTGCCGCACATCGCCTCTTCAACCCACAAGAACGTACCCGGCTCGTCCCTGTTTTTACGAGCAACCACTTGCCACAACGTCAGTTCTAGTTGTAAAGGCGACATTTTTGTTAGTTAAGGGCGGTCCAATATTGTATTAAGGTTCCGGTGGTTATGCTCGCATTTTCCCGTGTTATAGGGGCGGAATAAAGAAAAATTGGTCATGTAAGGACGCGTTGCGTGATTTCTGAAGTGCGGTCCTGAAATTATTATGTTCAGGAGAACACGGTTTTTATGAGTAGACGAAAGATAACTGTTTATTGAATGTAGGTCAGATACTTGTTTTTACACTACCTACTAATAAATAACGGAGATTTTGTACACCGTTTTTTACTTGCGTGTACGAGTATATTGTGAGATTTTTCTCAATTGGTGCAATACTTTTATTCAGTATTTGTGTCAGTATGATAAAAGGTGCCACCTTATTATTATCAAGGTGTAGGTAAAATCCTGGCGATCCTTTTAAGGACATAATTGGTACCTATGGTATGGTATTCTAATTATTATATAAGAAAAAAAACTCGCAAAAATTAATTTTCTTTTTCAATGGAGGGTTGGCCAGCTATGACGACATAATTTTCGCGTCCATAAAAAAATTCTCCTACTTTTTCGTACTCGCAATACGATACCCCTTAAACGGATCACCAGTATTTTTGTTACACCCTGTATGTGGGGTTATTCATATTTCCTAAAACTACATAATATACTTAAATACTTACGCTATCAATATTAGTGAAAGAATGAAGTGTCCTTGTAAATCGACAAAGTGGACCCTTTCATTAAACTCGTCGTCATTTATCTAATAATTCTACACGATTTACTAAAAATATGTAGGGTTTTGTCTCAGTACAAATGCGAAAAAAATTGTGCGCATCGAGAAAAAGTTGTGAATTTTTGACCATAGATAGAGTGAGCAAAGATGAATATTTTTTAGTATTGGAGGTCTGTACAATTTTTGGACCTTCACGTCAAAATCAGGGGTCCCGTGCAATATATTATTACTCTCTGGTTAAGACTGCTAGGGGTTGTTTGGTATCGTTTCCGTGTAAAATAGACATGCAGAATTCATTTCTGATATTAAAAAAGTAAAAATCCGTATTAAAAAAAAAGAACTGGGGAGAGGAACAACACGAAAAAATATTTTATTTATTAGAACGTTATATAACTAATAAATATCATTTATTTTTTCAATAAAAAAATATCATAAGGAAGCATATTTAATGGAGTTTCTAAATATATAAAATTTTAAAGCATTTACCATACAAAAACTACGCGAAAAATAATCATTCGCGTCATGGTGTATATGTTTTCTCCATAGTAAGTATCGAAAATCAATGTGAAACGTGAGCATCCATGGCATATTGACCTTCAAATGTATGTATTGCTTATTATTTGACAATCTTGCTCAGAGTAGGTACCTTCTACAAAATGCAGAAACTAAAAAAAAGTAAAAACACTTGCTCGCAATTAATACTTAATTTAGTAAGGAAATATGAGTTTTTAATTCTTTTTTTTTTCATTTCGTAGAAGGTATTCTGAGCAAAATTGATTAATAATACGCAATACATACATTTTAAGGTCAATACGCTACGGATGTTCACGTTTCACATTGATTTTCGATACTTACTATGGAGAAAACATATACACCATGACGCGAATGATTATTTTTCGCGTAGTTTTTGTATGGTAAATGCTTTAAAATTTTATATATTTACAAACTGCATTAAATATGCTTCCTTATGATATTTTTTTATTGAAATTTAAATGATATTTATTAGTTATATAACGTTCTAAAAAATATTTTTTTTTGAGTGATTTTCCTCTCCGCAAAACTTTTTTTTTAATACGGATTCTTTCTTTTTTAATATCAAAAATGAATTCCGCATGTCTGTTTTACACGGAAATGATACCACACAACCCCTAGCAGCCTTAACCATAGAGTAATAACGTATTTCACAGGACCCCTGATTTTGACGTGAAGGTCCAAAAATTTTACGGACCTCCAATACTAAAAAATATTCATCGTGGGCCATTCTATCCATGGTCAAAAATTCACAACTTTTTCTCGATGCGCACAATTTTTACAAATTCGAGCTCTGCTAAAAGTTAGTCTTGAGACATCCTGAATAATTATCATGACCCAAATTTATTTTATTTTATTGTAAACAACAAATAGATTTACTTACTATTAAGACAATTCTGTGTCCCCTTAAGTATTTTCTATGCTAGGCATAATATAAGTGTGGCCCGCTGCATTGAAAATCGTTTCATAAAATTGTATCAACATGTTTTACAGTTGACTCGTGACATCGCCACACCGAAAAGAGACAGTATAGCCTATGTCACGATCTCTCATTCAATCAAGTAAAATAACTCCTCTGTTTTGCTAATCTTGGAGCCTTTACAAACGAATTCAATGCTTATCTCTTCCTGTTTCCATCGCTATCTCTTAATGAAAATACGGAACTTCAGCAAATTTGTATGCATAAATCGTAAAAGCCTTATATTTAATACATAAAATAAAACAAATGACTGCCAAGGTCTACGAAGAAAGTGTAATTTTCCGCGCTTAGCAGATAGGAATCTGCCGGCGCCGCTAAAATGCCGCCTGCATTTTAATACGAGCTCAAATTGGATTTGCACCGACCAATTGCAAGAAGAAAAGGCGAATGGGAAAATTGTACGTGTCAGTTGTATTTTGAAAAAACTGGGTTCGCGTTCGGTTTTATAAATTCGGCTTTCTGGTTCGTAGCAATACAGATTTTTTTGAATGAATGTGAGTGAATGTTTTTTCTGTTGAAATCAAGGTAAAGCGAGCGTTTTTTTGGGTTGTTATTATTACAAAATTAATATTGTTTCAGAGGTTTTTATTTTAAATGTAGGTATTATTTATGTATTAAAAAACCTTTTCTTAGTAAAAAAAGTAGAATTCTCGCTTTTGAGGCAAGATAGATCCGTGGTTTATGACATTAAGACATTTCCAGTATAAAAATATTCAAGTAAACAGCCTAAAAAGCCAGGACAGGTTCGTATTTCAGCAAGAACGATTTCACTGAAACTTTTATCAATTGAAACTAGTTGAAAGAAGAATGGAAAACATTCTATTTCTTAAAATTAGATCTGATACAATTCAATGGTCAAGTGTCTTAAAAGCAAACCTTGGAACCGAAAGCCCGACGGTCAGAATCAAGCTCTGCGAAGGCCAAAGGCCCGGAGCGTCTCAGTGGAAATTACTTTTTATTTTTCTTTTTAACTACAGGATCTTCAGACCTTTACCACGAACTCCTCCTTATTCCTGTTTTATTATTCAGGCTTGATTAACCCCTTCTTTTCGGTGTCTGATTATTCATCATGACATGCGCAGTCGCATGTGCCTTTAGAGTTGGCTCAAGATTGTAAACCTTCAAAACGGTTATCTGCCTTTTCGTCGAAAATTGTATTGCCGAATTTCATTTGCCAACCAACTTTTCGCAGAAGTTTCATTTGGCCGAATTTCATTTCCCGACTTTACATAATCCAACCTAACCTAACCCAACCTAGTAGGTAATTTTCATTTCCCAACTATGGGGTTGGGAAATTAAACGGTTGCGGAATAATAATTTGGTAAAAGGATACCCTTCAAAACCTAAGGTACGGATGTTGCTAGCGACTAGCTCACCATTACAAAATAAAATTCGCTGTGATGGATAGAAGATCGTTTGGTGTAATTGGGAGCACGTCGGACCGGCAATCCGAAGGAGGCGGGTTCGAATCCCGTAATGTTCAGAGTGCTTCGCAGTAGATTTTTTCATTGTAATGGACACCTGTTTCCAAATTGTGATTATCATCAATAATTTTATATGCTTAGCATTTGGCATTTAAATTGCATATTTGATCGAATCTTGACGAATTCCTCTACAGTTAATCAGCAGCATTCTAAAAGGAATTCCATGTCCACTATATTAGTCCCATTGCATTAAATGCTGGTGCTGGCACCTGCCTCAATAGGGGTTTCGAAGCCCGACAAGTGGAATTTTAGGCATCCCTGACTAATAATCGAGGGCAGGGCCAACCCCTTTTCACCCAGGATTTATATTAAATTCCTAAGTCCCAATTTGTCGAAACAATTCCTTAGGGCGGCATCTGACCACCATTCTGCTGGTATTTAATATAGATACAATAGTATTAATTGTTAGTTCGGCTTGAGGTTTCACTGATTTTCGGGAGTGTAGGCAATTTAATACTATTAGCGACACGTACCTAATGTTTGAAACACTGTTATATTATAATTATATTGTGAAAATACAAATTGAACCAAATTAATGAGTTTTACTCAGCTGTCTTCAAATATGGACTATAGTGTGTACTGTGTAGTATATTATGCTTAAATTTTTTAGAGTAAATATTAAACAAATGAATATAGCTTGAACCATTAATGGATCAACAATTAACTGTACCTATCAATCGCCGCCCACATGTTCATAAAAACATCAACTTATAACTTATTTATCTATCTATAGAAGTTATAACCCTTCCTTTACCGTAATCGAGTAAAAAGTGCACCTGCAAGAAACTCGTTTTCAACTACCCAACTTAATGCTCATAAAACTCCAATGTTTCCCAAACTTTTTTCCAACACATAAATATCCGCAAGACTTAAGAGTTACGTAACCTGAAACACTTTAAATCCCCCATGTACGAGTATTTCCCCGTTCCCGAACTTCAGAACAAGACAGCGAGCGAAAGGCACTGTTAATGGACGTTAGAAACTTTTAATATACGCCCCACTAATAGAACAGGCGAAACTTGTACCGGAGTTAGCATGGGGAATACTACCGCGGAATTTCCGCAACGTTTTTGGTGCATTCCACGGGCCGTATACGTATACCCATCATCAGTCGTACCCTCAGAACTGAGGATCGTGACATCATGTCATGTTGAAGACCAGGTTCCTCCACAGGCTTCTATCCTTTGCTACGCGCATGGCTTCGTACAGTTTTAATTGCATGGTTGCAGTAATTTGAGCACACCATCTTGCAAGGAGGGCCTATAAGTCTCGTGTCTTCAACTTATCCCGTCATGATAATTCTTTCGATAATTCGGTCCGTACTAATACTAGCGCATAGTTTTTCGTTTATTGTTTTTTTTGTGCATACCCTGTTATTGTCTCTGCGGTCAGATTTTTATCCCTTATTTACAAATCTCCAGAAAAAGCGATTGTACGGAAAGCGGTAACTGATGCCATGGAATGTTACTTTTGCATCATAAAGAACATACCAGCCATACCAGGCCTTCACTGTGTCACCGTAAAATTGTACATTATATAATATTATATTATAGTTTGTCTCGCGTGATTGTAACATACTGCTCAGCTAACAACTTACCGAAATATTTTTAGGTATATTATAATATGTCGATGTGAAACCGTCACATCGTAAAATATAAAATGTCATGCCACGGAACGCAACACGTTAATGCACCTCGTTAATGATTAGTCAAAAATTTACTGTTTTACGGTAACACATTTGTTTGTAAAGATTTTCTTTTAAAGACAGGTTTTATATCGGGTTGGCACAAAAGTAATGAGACACTTTACAAAACTCTATACATTTACTTTTCCAAGTTAATTGTTTTCGATAATATTCTAGAATCTTGTAGAACATTCTAGGTACTTCTGATGCGAGGGTATATAAAGCCGCCCTCGCGATCGGTTTAGTCAGTTTGAAGAGAAATGGACGAAAGACAAGTTCGAACACTATATTTATACGAGTACTTGTTAGGCCACAGTGCGCGGGCTGCGGCTGACAATATCAATACTGCATTGGGCGCTGGCAGTACAAGCCATGCGACGGTGTCCCGATGGTTTGACCGTTTTAAATCAGGAGACAGGAGCCTTGAAAGTCAGCCACGCTCAGGACGACCACCTACAGTGAATGATGACGATTTACGCCGCGAACTGCAGTCGAATCCAGATGCTACCACTCGTGAATTAGCAGAAGCACTTAACTGCAGTCACCACGCCGTGGAATACCATCTGCATGAGCTTGGGTATCGAAAAGTTTTGGCTCGGTGGGTACCGCACATCCTTACAGAAGCCAGTCGTGCAGTCCGTGTCGCTATCTGTCAATCACTTTTGCTGCGACCCCGACGTAAAGAGTTTTTATCTGATCTGGTTACTGGAGATGAATCATGGATTCATTACGAGAACGATACACGTCGTGCTTTTTGGCTGCCTCGAGAAGAAACGCCACCAACTCAACCGAAGCTTAGTCAAAAGAACCGCTTATAAGTTCTGCTTTGCTGTTTCTGGGACGCGCAAGGCATACTGTTTTATGAACTATTACGCAATGAAACTATAAATGCTGACAAATATTTAACCCAGCTCACCAAACTATCTGTTGCTATCAAGAAAAAACGACGAAGACGAGTTAATGTAGTTTTACTACATGATAACGCTCGACCTCACGTCGCATCTGCCGTTCGCCAACAGTTGGAGAAGTGGGGCTGGGAGACGATACCCCACCCACCTTATTCCCCAGACCTCGCCCCATCAGACTATCATTTGTTTAGAGCCCTGAAACAACATTTGCGGGGTAAACAATTTAATGATTTCTCTGATGTAGATGCAGAGTTGAACAACTTTTTCGAGGCACAGCCTTCAGAGTTCTGGGTGAAAGGCATCCAAACTTTGCCGGATCGTTGGCAAGAAGTCTTAGATACTAATGGTGATTACATCATTGACTACGCTTTTAGTATTATAATAATAATAATAAAAATATAACGTGAACCAAGTGTCTCATTACTTTTGTGCCAACTCAATACAAATTTAGGAATTTGTAAGTCGCAAAAATTGGCACCACATATTCTTAGGTACATATTTATCTTTCAACAAGTGGTCAATTTTATTTTGCCTCGACGCACATGTAGCTACTTGACATGGATGTTGAAGCCAGCAACTGATTACCAGTCGCTGGTTGAAGCAAATTTGGTAATACTCTTGGAATAATTTGTACTGCCTACCCTACAGGATATATAATAAAAATAATGCACGACAAAAAAATCTTTTTTCATATCATAATTTCTAGTAATTCTACCTCTATAATGACGAAGCCGTTCACAGCTCCTCACACCCGTGTGTAGAGCCGTTAGAAAAGGAACCTTTAACGCCGACACGTGTTCAGCGGCTCGGAAATTAAAAACGTGGCTTTGAAATGCAAAGGGGAAACTTTTACCCTCCAGCCGTGTTTATTGCGGGTAGTTTATTTATTACCCTTCTTAATTGAAGGGGCTTTTATTGATATTCCTTGTTATTATTGTTTAGATTTTGCATTGTAATATTTGTAATTTAGGGGTGCCGGGAGTAGAAAAAGGCGAGTGTGTAAAAATTGTGTCTAATAATCAGAGCAATATTCCGACGCTAAGGAAGATGTATTGTAACAAAATCCTAGAGCAATTACCAATTTTTTGTAGATTTTATTTTTCTTAATTCCTAAGTTTTTAATTTTCCTTAGTCACTGGCGATCTAAACAGTAAAAAATATCCTCAAATTATTATTTTTATTAACCTTGGCAATTTGTTAACGCCTAACGGTCTTCCACGTAGTCTTCTTTTTGTATTTACCTATTTTATTTGTGTACCTATGTGATCTAACGAAAAGTCAATATTCTATAACCTCGTAAAACGTTTGCTCCCACGCACCTTAGCCGCACTGTATGCTCGGCGGGAGCCGCCGCTGAGCAAGCAGCATCACTTAAGAGGGCCAAGTACTCTGTACTGTCTAATTATTTGTTCATCCCCCTTGCTGTTGAGACTTCGGGTTGCTGGTGCGCGGAGGCGAAGGTCTTTCTTGGGGAATTGGGGCGCCGCCTGCAGGAGAGAGGCTTGGACCCCCGCTCCGGGTCGTTCCTGGCGCAAAGGCTGTCCATCGCGATTCAACGCGGTAATGCGGCAAGCGTGATGGGCACCTTTGCGCCGGGAATGATGCGGGGTGGTTTATTTGAGTAATTGGACGGACTTATATTTAGTTTTTAGGTTTTGACATCTTGTTTTTAATGATTGTGTTGTGGTCTTGTTTCCTTTGTATGTATTAGTTTGTAAGTTTATGGTTAGTGTATATTTATGTAAGGTAGTTATAAATTGATATTTTTTTTTGTATTTGAAATTGAATAAATTTATTATGGAAATATTATTATGTCATACATAATTAGTAGATAACAAATTATTAATTTGAGAAGATTTGTGATACTAAATATATATAGGCTTATAACATAAAATACATAACAATGCCATGTATGTCTTTATGACTTCGTTTACTTTAACACTAGTAAACGGATAAATATTTTTAATATAGCACGATACCGTTGTTTTATTTCCATTGGTTTATATTTCTTCTTATATCTGTTACAACTGCACTACAATTTATTTGAAAGCCTGTAAGAGTCGACAGCCATTAATATTATTGGCGCAAAAGGAAATGTATTCCATTCGTTATATTTTCTTTTTGTCGTTGTTGGTCCCCGGAGCTTAGTGCTGGAGATCAATTCTCGCTGGTCTAGAGTTCTGGAGTTAAGACGTGGATCAAGTTACAAGCGATTTGTCTTAAGCTTCATATAGTGTTAAATCTAATACGGGCGAACCTTTTAACGGTGGTTTACATAGGTCATACTGAACAAGTTTCACTATGAAAGTAAACCCAAAAACTCAAAAAAAAAAATTGGCTTCCTCATACAAAATGTCGACACCCATGCGACAAAATGTATGAGACTGGCAAAAAAAACCGCGATTTCGGTGTAGGCTCTAAGTTGTTCAGTATGACCTACATAAACTACCGTTAAAAGGTTCGCCCGTATTAAATTTACACATTGTATTAAAACTGGCACCAATTGAATTCGTTCAACTTTTCTCGATTGCTCTCTTTTTCCTACTGATAATTCCGCGGAGTGATTTGTCAACTCTTTTCATTCGACAACCGCTTTGTATGCCCGGAGCTGTCAAATCACTTCGCAAAACTATGGATTTTGCCTTAGTTAATGCATTGTAGTTGGATTGTGTCTAAATGTGTATTAAAGTTAGAATACGGCTCCTGGAGTTCGATTTTTGAATCTCACCGGTGACTTTTTTTGTATGCAGCCGATGACTATTTAGTATGAAATAAGTCACCCGGTGAGATTCAAAAATCGAACTCCTGCTAATAAATTATTTGCAAAATTATGACACCGTTCTTTCTAGTATTTAGTACGCCTAGTAAACGTTGAAAGTCTTGAAAGTAAACGCTTGACACTTGCGCCAATAGTCGAGCTGGAAAATGTTCGTAGCAGCATTTATAAATCAAACGAGAGAAATGGTTCCCGGGCGCGACAACAGATGGCGCAAGTTCTGATGGTGGTCTTAACCGGAAGGGTTTTTAACTTTTACCATTATTGCCGGTTCAAACTGTTTGAGAAACGGTAGCTTATAAAGCGGATCGTTGTGTATGTGCTTGGATTTTGGTAGAGAATTGTGCTGATATTTTTCTAGATGTGAAAATACCTCACAGCTTAGAGAAACTAAAGTAATATTACTACAACTTATGCTGTAGGTAACAATAATATTGTATTTTCCTGTTGACTTTGTTTTTATTTTTAGTCATTTTTACCACGATAAAACCTATTAACCTACCCAATGGTAAGCTTTAACGTAGTTTTTAGGCGGTACATACAAAAGTGTAAGTATAATTTCTTTATGGATCCACCATAAAAAACCAGGGTAGACCGAGGTAAATCGGATCTCAGAACCAAATGGATATTAGTTTGTTATTAAATCAAATACAAACTTTGAAAACATTGAAAAAATAATCAACCCAGTGGGACTCGAACCCTACATCGATACGCCTTGCCGGGGCTCGATCGATTTACTTTCGGCTTTACAGCAGCTAACGGCTGCTGTAAAGCCGAAAGTAAATAAATACAAAAAGTTGTTTGAAGGCATTGAAAATTTCGTCAACTTAGTAACTGAACCCATAGCTTAATTGGTAAAGCGATCGAGCCCCGGCAAGGCGTATCGATGTAGGGTTCGAGTCCCACTGGGTTGATTATTTTTTCAATGTTTTCAAAGTTTGTATTTGATTTAATAACAAACTATTGTTTGAGTGGAATGCACCACTTTAAAAACACGTAAAAATAATAACAAATGGATATTTTTGGCATGCCGTAGCAGGTCGCCATCGTAGCGTGCAGAAAAGCCAGGCCCAGCGCGAAACGCTGATTGTTTTCCTCAGGCTACCCAACTGTTTCTCTGAGAAACTCCCGACGGAGACATTAGTAACAGGAGATGACATTCCTAAGAAATTCTTTGTCCCAAAATTTGTCGTGAAAATCACTACATACAAGTCTTATATATGTTGGCGGCCGACCGTAAAATTAGGCATATCGTGAAACGTGAAAATCTTTGTCTCATTCCCTGAGTCTACGGAGATAGCGGGGCTCCTATTTCTGGGCAGTTTGCCCTTCGGGCATCTGAAGTAACCTAACGAACCTAACCTACATAGGTATACATTGATTTAACGTGACTATCGTTAAAACATTACACAGGAACATTACGATCTGCTTTTACGATAGGCCGCCGACATATATACTTTGATTTGGTGCGCGCAAAAATTTTTTTGGTCTAGATGTCACATCTAGTAGGATACATAATACGAGTAAATCTATAGACAGAGACTCTTTTTTCAAACCCTAAATTTATGAAGAAAGAAGAACATGAACTAATTACTTATACTAGTTTATATTAGATTATGACAGCACAATCGTTTACGTACAGATTATCTTGAAAACTGCTAACTATCTCTGCTGTTATATGGAAACGTGAAAACATTATGTCGTTAAAAATGTAATCCAAAAAAAGATCAACCGTCAGAAGGCAGAGTGCAACCTTTTTGCCATCAACGCATGTCACCAATCACAAAGACCTCTCTGTATGCAACTACGTCACAGCCTTTTGACTTTTTCAACATAAATGATGGGTCAAGCTATATTGGTGGGTTGTATGGTACCGCCTCGAGCGAACCGCTTTTGTTTAAAAGTAACGGTTGAGCGATTGTCTCTCGCCTTTTCTGATGTGTTCCATTTTTGTTTTTTAAATGTTTCTTTTTTCTGATTTAGGGCTAGAATTGTTTGCGCTGTTTAGAGAAAGCTTTGCCGGGTGTTTTTAATTATGCTGCTGTTTTGTTTTAGGGATTAACGTTTCTGCCAAAATACAAGGAATGTTTTGTTATGAGTTAGTGTGGGCAGCTACTAAATTGTGTACTATGCGATAATAATCTTAGGAGATTGGCCACTAACCTTTTATTCCTGACAATATTATATCCAACATAAAGAAGTTAATAAAGAAATAAATATTATGGCATCTTCTTCCTCCTAGCGTTTATCCCGGCTTGGGGTCCGCTTGACAACCTAATCCCATGAATTGGCGTAGGCACTAGTTTTTACGGAAGCGACTGCCATCTGACCTTCCAACCCAGAGGGGAAACTAGGTCTTTTTGGGATTAGGTCCGGTTTCCTTACGATGTTTTCCTTCACCGAAAAGCGACTGGTAAATATCAAATGATATTCTGTACATAAGTTCCGAAAAACTTAGTGGTATCAGATGAATTATCGAGAGCGTGGAATTGCATATGTAGTAGTATTGTTTGTGTACAGGCATTCTATATTTGAATCCGCACACAAAGAGGCACAACACGGTACAACCACTACATATGCAATTCGACGCTCTCGATAATTCAACTATACGAGCCGGGGTTTGAACCCGAAACCTCCGGATTGAAAGTCGGACGTCTTACCGCAAGTAGGGCTTGCAATTCGAATATTCGAATATTCGAAATATTCGAATATTCGGCCGATTTTGGTATTCGAATATTCGAATATTTTTTTCTGATTGCCGCAATTAATATTTTATTAAAATTAATTATTTTTAGGCATTTTAAATCGCGTATCATAACGAAATTGACATATCCGTGACGTTTCGAGCACTTTACAGCGCCTATTAGCACAGGTTTTCCATCTTGTAATCGTTAATATACGCGATTTAATCCGTGCTTCATTTGATTCGAATATTTTTCACTATGTTTAATAACTCTCTCTGTAGTCGCTCCTTTATAACTAAAGACAGTGATCACCTGCCTTCTTTCTGGGTCGAATGACTTGGTTTTATTGAGTCCTGTTCCTGGCCATTTCATACAACTTGTTTTCTTCTTTAGCTGGTCATGCCACCGCGTCGGAGATTTACGTTTCCTTTTGCCTTCCACCTTCACCACCATGCCGAAGTATGATAGAATGCGGCGATGTCAGATAGTGCATAGGCAGTCTTTAGCGTGGAGTGGCTGACTGCGATTTACGTAACTTTCACCTCCAGCACCAATTTCTGAATGCATTGATTCTAATTCGTTCTTTTATCAGGTTAGCCCACGTATTTGCACAATACCATAAAACGGGGAATACGAGCGCTCGAACCATCCTCGTTTTAATTTTAATTCCCCGTCTTTTCCATATGAAGTGCCATTGCGTCTCTCTCCAATCCCCATGGCGATGGCGATCCGACGTTTGACTATTGGAGCACTGCTGCCCTTGTTAGAGATGTAGAAATCGAGATAGATATGTCTACCACTTCGATACCCCCGCATACAGATGGTCTACCTAGATTTTCAGTTCGGTCTCCTATCATAAGTTTAGCTAGTTAATAGAGTATTGACTCTTGACAGATTTGGCGACCGAGATAGCTTTTAATACTTAACAAATCATATACGCTGTGTATTACAAATTGATTATTTTGTTTTCTTGATTTGTTCGCGCATCCATACAATAATTTTTCGAAATTTTTTTCACATATATCATGAGTAAATTGACGATTTTATTAATTATAGAAGATTTTATTTGATTAAAAAGACTTAAAATACACAAATCCAATCATTATAGGTATTAATTTAAAAATCCCCAACTATTCGAATAGTATTCGAATAATTCGAATATCTCCAAAAAAAATCGAATATTCGAATATCTGAAGTTGTCGAATATTTGCAAGCCCTAACCGCAAGGCTACCAGCGCTTCAATAAATATTATGGCATAAATACACAAATTCACCTAGTTAGTCCCTCAGGAAGCTCGATAAGGCTTGTGATATGGGTACCTACTAGGTGACGATATCATGTAATAGATATACATATCGATAAAGATGTACTTAAATACATAGAAAACACCCATAAGTCGGGTACAAATATCTGTGGCAAACCGATAAACACAAATAAATGCCCTTATCAGGATTCGGACCCGTGACCTCCTGCTTCGTAGACAGGGTCACCCTCAACTATTCTAGGATGCCGTTAAAGACAAACACTTAAATACCATAATACTGATTCACCTGAACCTAAGCGTTGACTCGGTACAAACAACTCCACAGTCCAGGGCACATAAAACAGCGGAGACCCAATATAGGCGATCGCACCACATTACACGCCAGACGTAATGACCTTTACGGCTACCGGAGCACAGCTGTAACATGCTACAGTAGGGATTATATGTGACGATAGAAGCAAGGTTATATTTGCAGTGGAAAAGTACTCAGCTGGCTTCGGCACATAAAACAATGGAGACTCAATATAGGCAATCGCACCACATTACACGCCAGACGTAATGACCTTTACGGCTACCGGAGCACAGCTGTAACATGCTACAGTAGGGATTATCTGTGACGATTGAAGCAAGGTTATATTTGCAGTGGAAATTTAAGCCGTCGGCAACGGCACATAAATCAGTCGATACCTAATATAGAATCGCTCCACATTACACGCCAGACGTAATGACCTTTACGGCTACCGGAGCACAGCTGTAACATACCACAGTAGGAAAGATCTATGACGATTATTGCAACGTTATATTTGCAGTGAAAAACTACTCAGCTGGCTTCGGCACATAAAACAATGGAGACTCAATATAGGCGATCGCACCACATTACACGCCAGACGTAATGACCTTTACGGCTACCGGAGCACAGCTGTAACATGCTACAGTAGGGATTATCTGTGACGATTGAAGCAAGGTTATATTTGCAGTGGAAAAGTACTCAGTTGGCTTCGGCACATAAAACAATGGAGACTCAATATAGGCGATCGCACCACATTACATGCGAGACATAACGACCTTTACGGCTACCGGAGCACAGCTGTAACATGCTACAGTAGGAACGATTGAAGCGAGGATACAGTTGCAGTGAAAAACTATTCAGTCGGCTTCGGCGTGCTTATGTCTGTTTTTCAAGCACCGAGACCAGTATGAGTTGACAAATTATCGCAGCCAGAAAATACGACGCGTAGGAAAAAGGTGTAGGTTCGTTTTTTCTCGGTGGGGGCAATTCCGTCATGTTTACGAAAATTTAAACTCGATTGATCCACTGTTTCCCTCTTCCTTACAACAACACCAAACAAAACAAGGCGACCGCACTAATGGGTTATTGTGCCATAAATACCTATTACGTGCTCAGTGCCTCTCGTAATGCTGTCTCTTTCGTTATTGTTCTAGGTTACCGGTGCGATCAGTTTGAGACAATACGCGTAGGTAATGTTTTAAGAGGCTTAATTGTATAAATATATGCCGGTTATGTCCACATGTTAATAACGTGGGGTTGAATGGCGTTTCGGGTGAGAGATTCCTTGGTTCCCGATATTGTGTGATGATTCCTTTAGCTATTGAGTAAAGCAAACATGTGTGTGGTACATTGAAAATATACACAAATTACGTCTGTTCTGATTATGAAAAAAATGAAAATGAAAAATATTGTATTGGTTATTTATCAGAAGACCCCGATGCTTGTACCAGAAGACCCCGATGCTTGAACCAGAAGACCCCGATGCTTATACCAGAAGAACCCGATGTTTGTATCAGAAAACCCCGATGCTTGTATCAGAAGACCCCGATGCTTGTATCAGAAGACCCCGATACTTGTATGAAAAGACCCCGATGCTTGTACCAGAAGACCCCGATGCTTATACCAGAAGACCCCGATGCTTGTACCAGAGGATCCCGAAACTATTATAACTATTTAAAGTGTCTAACTACTGGGAAAAGACCAGCGTCTGGATCTCAATGACTCCCGAGTTTACGCTTCCGGCCAGTTGTTAAGAGACATTTTTTTATATACCACAACAATGACAAACAATTATTCGGCCCGCTTCATGGTAAGTAGCTACCATAACCTTTGGACGCTTCCAACTGTAGAGGTGTCACATGTGCGTTTACCGTCCCTTGAATATAAAGGAGACTATGACGGCAAGAAGGACAAGCTAAAACCTCCTTGGTCTGTGGGCATACCTTAACATGGATTTTATTACACAGTGAACCTTCTGTTCGCAGTATTTATTCTGTGACCAAGCGCCAATCAAATAAGTGGGAGTTCTCTTAATAACTAAACATTGATTAAACTCTTGTTTGAATAAATGGGATTGAGCAAATTTAAACAGCCTATTTACTCGATTAATCGCAATTCGCTGTAACGGCGCAAGTAAACTGACTTTAACATAAATTCTAGGGTTTTTTACTTCTGTTATTTATGTGGCCTTGTTATAGGTTGAGAGCCGGTGGAATTATTCTGTAGTTGGTTTGATAAAACCATTTTACCGCAGAAAAGCGTAGTGCAGCGGTTTAGCGTGATATTCAAAGCGGAGGTCGTGGATTCGAGCTTCCACTCATGCTCATTTCTCTTTGTCAATATTTGATATTAGGATCTTGAGTGGTATGTAAGAGCATTACTAGAAGAAAGCTAAGAAAACGGTTTATAATATTATCACCAGCAAACGTTCTTTATGATTGTATATCAGAAAAAAATACTATTTATATGCGCTTGAAAATATACACTCGGATCTGATTTGCAAACGTAAGATATAAGGAATTCGTCATAAGCTGACAGATACCTATATAAACATTAATACGCCACCCATCACGACTCGTCCTTCACGGGGGCGAGAAGCGGCTCACGGAGAGCCGTTTTGCTACATTGAATGTAGCAAATGGAAATCCACCTTTTGGGAAATAGGCATTATTGTATGTATGTATGTAATTTTATTAACATATATCGTCGATAATATCTAAATTCAGTCCCAGTCTTTTGAAAAGGGAGTGAAAGGGAAGCACTGCTGGCGATAAAATATTTACAAAAATGTGCACTGAATCTTAAGAGTCGCCAGGACGCTCGCGTTCCCATACAAACGTAGTTTAGCTCTCATTTTAAAACGACATGCTTTAGAACCACGAAATTTGGCATGGGAATTCTAGTAGTACAGATCTACCTATGTCGGTAACTGGGTCGGGCTGAACTACGTTTGTATGGGGACGCGAGTTCACGCGAGCGTCCTGGCTACTTTTCATAGATCATAATAGATTTATAGATATAAAATAATAGCGTCATTAGTAAAAGTATGTCAGATTATTGTAATTGATTAATTACAGTTAATAACAGACGTATAAACAAACAATAATAACGTAAAATTTTGAAGGATGATTTTAATGTCTTAAATTCGGAATTACTCCCTATCAGTCAAGTACGTCTAAAGTCTAAACGTGTCTTCAATTATAAACAAGCTATCTTGGAAACATAATGAACGTGGCCGTTTTAAAAACAAACAACAAATGCTTTTGTGTCAAAGAATGCGAAAATGATGCCCCTTAATCTTTTAATTACACAAAAGGCAACAAAGGGATTGTTAACTCCTTAGCCTTTTTATTTTAGTAATTTTAGAACAACTCATTAGAACGCCTGGGAATAATTACGGTAATTTGCTTACAGCAGTATTTTGAGAACATTAAGACATAATAGCAATATTTGTGATAGTACACATAAAAAGGTGCCATTTGGTGGAAGCGCTCAGTTATACGGATTCAATATTTTATTCGAGGAATAAAAGCGTAAACGCTGGCCGCGATATGGTACCTTTTAAAGTAGATTGTCACATTTAATTAACAAGAAAAAGTACTTAAAATAAATAAATATCCTATTTTAATTCAAACAATAGACTGAAGATTTCTTGGTTATTAACGTATTACGTACCTAACTTCACTAACACCTTTTAAAACAGTTGATCATAATATGGCTTTTTAATAGTTGTGTAGCTTGCCGATAATTTTATTTCGCGCGCTAGCACTTTTTTCTTTTTCTTTTTCTTTGAATGACAATCATGTGAGTGTTTTTGCACGTATAAAATGAGCTACTATGATTTATTTTTGATGAATTTAATATCGATAGATGCAATTGATGTGCAGACTTTGGAATAAGTAACTGAATGTATAGTACTAATTTAGCATATATTTTATTTATTATAATCTTTTTTCATCGCATATGTATTAAAAACCGTCATTAATGCACGTGCGGAAATGTAATTTTTCACGCTTCTCACAATATCTTACTCCGACCTGTACGGCGCTCTGCCAAAATGTACTATTTTGTAAACTTGTAAAAGAATTGGCACATAATCTGCATAATGCTCTCAATAATACGCTATAGGTTCTATAAGTACTAAAAACACTGAAAAAAGTTGGACAAGTTGCCAAAAAAGACGATAGTGACACAGAACCAGAAATAGCAATCGTCTCCTGACCTACTTTGCAAGAGTACCCAAGCGTTTAGTTTTAAATTAACGATGGAATTTAAAGAATTACGGGTGAAACGGAAGCTATTTACAAATCCCTGGGACGGAACCGTAACGGAACCCCCCACGGAACCCTCCTACGGAACCCTCTTTCTGTAATTGCTCAGATATCGCCTATAATCCGATAAAAGCCAGAATTAACTTTTTTTAGAAGGCGATTTGTTTTTCTGGCGCATTCTCTAGGTAAGTGATTAGGTAATTTGAAGATTTGGGCGCATTAAGGGATCACAGAATGGGGATAAGAAAGAATCAAAGGCATGGGGTAATTTCGTCTTCTTACTTTTACTGGGACCGTGTCGTAGTAATTTGGACGATTTCATAGTCAAAGATTCGTCTTTCGTGATTATGACGGACTGGACTGAACACTACATCAAAAAAATTTAGTACACCTTGTTGTTACCTCATGAAACGTTCCAAAAATATAGTATTTTCGTCTTTTTTGCATATTTTCAACAGTACGCCAAGCCAAAATATAGTACGATACTATATATTATAGTACGGTTGGCAACCCTACTACTGAGGTAAGAACATTATAAGTACCTATTTAATTTTGTTCTATATTAGTAACACGAAATTTACGTATTATATAAAAAAAATACATAAGTGGCCGTGGTACTTGCTGTGGATAAAAAAAATAAAAGATATTTATTCTTCAATTCAGGCACATTAAAATGCACTTATGAACGTCAGAGAGAAAAAAAGAAACTACCACCGATTCTAACCCTACACCTCTGACCCGAGAAGTATTACTTATTGCCGGTAAGACACTCGGCGGGACTTATATTCTCAAAACAGCAATACTATTTCGTGGCACATATTATTATATCTGTCATTTCAAATTACGAGTATCTTACAGATTTAATAAAAGAGATCCCTTAGACAAAGAAATATATCAAAATATGAATACTTTATTCGTTTTGTCTAGTGTCTGGTTAATACTATGTAAAAAGTGATTAAACCGACCAAGGGTTAAAAACTGATTAAATTTGCATGTACATAATAGTGATGTACCGCGTGTGTATTTCTGCTCCGAAGTTAATACCCAAACTTATACTGTGTGTGACCCGTAACATGCGCAAAAAAAATAAAATGTTGATTTTACTCCTCAAGCTGGACAACGTTTGTTCAGCGACTTTTAAAACTTGGGGTTTTATTTTAATAGACTTTAAAAAGTTACAAAGGGACACACATTTTTTTGGCTAGTCAAGTGATTATTTCTGAAAATATCCATCTAATCAAAAATTGTTAAAAAAATCTCAATGTTATTTTTAAAGACCTATCGAAAGGTATACAATACAATGTCGATATTTGATAAAAACAAAAATACAATTTGTTACATGTATGGATTGAAATATTTTTTCAGCAATTTCAGCAAAACTAAGTAGCGGCACATAAAAATACACTTTATGTTAAAATGTGGTAAAGATACGTCTAATAGTTTCCGAGCTGTGACATACAGACGGACGGACATGACGAAACTATAAGGGTTCCGTTTCCATTTTCGCTACGGAAACCTACAAAAGACGAAAAGAATCTTTGAAATGGCACAACACTAAATGGACGTACTTCTGCAAACAGGAACCAACCCTCACGATGGCAGTTTCGAGAAAAAGCAGTTTTTGTTTAAAACGTGTAAACAAAAAACGTGCGAAAGTTAAATCTAAAAGTTTGATTTGAATACCGCACAAATCCTTACTTTCTACAGTTTTTACTGGTAACTTGCTCAAAAAACAAAACGTATACGGTTTTTTTTCTTGAAAAAGTCTATGGTTCCTGTTAACAAAAAAGATTCAGTGAGGATTGGTTCCTTGTTACTTTACTAGTAAGTAATAAAAAAACCATAATAAGCTATGTTTTACTTATTAAAATAACTAAAACAAAGCATATTATGTTTTTTTACTGTTTAATGTTTGTACTTTATATTCTATGAAATATTATTTTTATTTCAAAGAATATAAAGTACAAACACTAAACAGTACTCATTACTCGTACCTACTTTACACAAAAATACTTAATTATTCAATACTTTACTCAAAAACAGTTATATGTTATCAAAATATCCAATTTTAACTTAAGACATACTTAAAATGAGATCTGTTGCCAATTTTAGTTTGGTACTACTCAGTGGTTTTTTCCTCAATTTCGAAGTCTGGTTCACTTGAAAAGCCTTCCAGGTCATCCTCAATATTTTCATCGGGCAATAGTGTTTTTGTGTAAAGTACGAGTATTGAGTACTGTTTAGTGTTTGTACTTTATTTTCTTTGAAATAAAACAAGTAGAAGATAGCTTATTATGGTTTTTTTATTAGTTACTAGTAAAGTAACAAGGAACCAACCCTCACTGAATCTTTTTTGTTAACAGGAACCATAGACTTTTTAAGAAAAAAAACGATATACGTTTTGTTGTTTGAGCAAGTTACCAGTAAAAACTGTAGAAAATAAGGATTTGTTTGGTATTTAAATCAAACTTTTAGATTTAACTTTCGCATGTTTTTTTTGTTTACACGTTTTAAACAAAACTGTTTTTTCTCGAAACTGCCATCGTGTGGGTTGGTTCCTGTTTGCAGAAGTACGTCCAATTATTTTAACATAGAACCATGCTATATTCCGACCAAAAAGTGTAGAAATTAAAAAGTGGCAACATCGTAGTGTCGTCCCGTTTTCTTACATTGATTTGAAAGGGACGACACTACGATGTTGCCACTTTTTAATTTCTACACTTTTTGGTCGGAATACACATGAATCTTTGTGAACATATGTATCATATTGTTCGATTTTTGTTTTGCAAACGAGAACCAACCCGCATGGTTCCATGTGGAATAATAATGAAGATACTTTAACTAGGAACCATGTTGCTTGGGTCTTTTTAGAATAAATATAATAAGCATATTAAGCAATGTATCGGGTTACCATGTGACATGGATCTTTTTTATTTAATTATAAAGTTATAAACAGAGTGCTGGTAACTTTGTGACCATGATATTTTTATAGGTTATACTTGTCACATCACTTTGATATTTACTGGGTCGACATAAGGTGCATTTTATGGCTTAGCTGTATACTTAACTAATTTTTTGACGTTGTGTGGGTTGGTTCCTGTTTGCAGAAGTACGTCCAAATGTGCACAGTACTCATAAATTATTGAACAAGTAGTCTAGACTAGAAATCTCTATTACGAGTTGATCCCATTTTTGCCCATCCCTGGCGAGATATAATTCTGCTGTAACCGAATTTTAATCCCGTAAGGAGATTTTGACGTATTTTTTGTTGGATTGAAATATTTGTTATTTCAATTGAGTTCCCGTCGGGAATAATTGTGGATTTTCCTTTCTTTGTATCCGAAATTAAACCTACAGTATTAAACTTCAAAAAATAAACTTGCAATTTTGAACTATGTCATAATGTACGAAGGTGACATTAACGTTGTCACTTTGTCTCATATATCAGACGACGGCGGTCAAAAGGTTAAGGAGGTTCCAAGACCGGTTTCACTGGAACTATTAAGGATGATGCACGGTGTTCCGGACCGTCTCTGATACGACACTTCCGACACTTTACTTTGTATAGAGAACATTATGTGACCTCCGAGGATCACGTGACTCTTTCTATACAAAATGATGTGTCGGAGACGGTTCGAAACACCGTGCATCATCCTTAAGGCCATTCCTTGATTCGGACAAGCCACGCCCATCCGTTAGAGACACGTTTATGGCTCCCGTGCAGGAAAGAAAGAGATGTAGCGCTCTTAAGGATCAGACTTTTTAACCAAACTACGATAAATAAGCGAATCTATAAAGTTTTGTCTAATTTTGCTTCTGTGACTTTTAGATACACCAGAATACCATATTTTTTACTTAGTTATATTGCTTAATCTCTTACAGTTTACGTAAGCTAAGAAAAATAAGGGGAAAAAGGACCCAACTTCAGATTGTTTTTCTATCGAGGCAACTTTCAGCAATCGTGTTTCTTCTTGTGCCAAAAACAAGAGTATATAGTCTAATAATATATATTCGAAAAGAAATTCAGTTCCTTTTCCTTTTTAGTCACTAGAGCGTTTGAAAAATCCTATACTTTTTCAAAGTAGCCCCTTAATAGTTCCTTTAGCCAAACACACTCTCACAAAAAAATATCTCGTGAAAATAGTTGTCTTTAGTACCTTTGTTGTATTTTCATAATTGATGGGCTTTCACGGTTTTTACACATACCTGTTTGAAACAAACGTAACTTAACCGCGTATATATTTTATAAATTATCTTTGACGTTTCGAGGACGACATTGTCCCCGTACAATACCGTAATTGTATACGCGGTTAAGTCCCATCTTTTTTCAAATAGTTACATTTTAATAATTGCTTTATTTAACATGAAATAAGTAACTAAAGAACAACTACAAACTAATTCACAATAAAACAAAAAAATCTCGTATATAAAAATCTTGGGCGACTTGTGGCATGGCCTCTATTATTCATGTAAAACCTTTATTTGTTTAGGTACTCTGCATATTATTAATATATTCGTAGTGGAACAGAAAACCGTAGCATATTAATTTTAATAATTAATCAACAATATACCGGTGTTATTTGATACCGCCCTGCCCCATTGATTTCCACACTCCGTTGTCTGCCTCCTACGTCAAAACGTGTGTAGGCCTTCCCACACATTGTTTTAACTTACTTAGAACAACAGATTTTAAGTAAAAACGTAAAGCCTTTTTATAAATATATTATTATTAGTAATCGTATGGCATGCACAGTTGAAGGACAATCAGATTATAGCTTTGAGGTTGTTAAATCAGGTAATCAAGCCAGGAGTGAGACCAGATCCTCAGCCTTTTTATATATCACGCCAAATACATATCTGACAAGTAACCAGCCGTATAACCCGCCTGGTAAGCAGTCACCGAAGTATATAAATGCCAGTAGCTGCAAGGGTGCACACAACAGAATTTCACTCCATACAACTGGTTATTAGCCCGCCAGATTGACACCTTACAAAGGCTAGACGACTAAGAGACTGAGCTGGCAGTGAATACGCTCCTTGTAAAACTCAGTATCCCGATCCGTCCCGTGTCCGATAGGCTGTGTCCAGCAATGTGATGTATATAAATAATGAATATTATTACAGGACATAATGAATATTACTGGTCAATCTTCCACAAATCGACCTAGTCCCACAGTAAGAGTATATAAGGCTTGTGTTGTGAGTACTAAATGGAGATATATATAACAGATATATATACATAGAAAACATCCATAACTCAGGAACAAATATCTGTGATGAAGAAGCAAATAAATGCCCTGACCAGGAATCGAACCCAGGACCTCCTGCTTCATAGGCAGGGTCACTACCGACTAGGCTAGGAGACCGTTATATACTATATAGATAGGCTAATGACATTATATAAATATTATAATAGTTCCCGAGAGCCTTAACACAATTTATACCTTTCAGACATATAATTGTACTACGTCAACAGCTGTAACAAACATCGAACTTCAATAAAACAACAAATTCACCGTCATTCTTTCAGCTAATATACCAACCAATAAATAAAGTTATGGTTTTAATTGAGCAACAGCAATAACGGAACCGCATTCATAACCGTTTTATTCGTGTGTTTACGGATCCCTAAATCATGGCCGATATTGGACATTATTATTGCCCGGGCCGCGAAGCGATACATTTTTGTACAAGAGAGAAAATTACAGCGCAGCTTTTTGATAATTCAAAGCATAAATATTGATAAGAAAAATTAAACAACATTTGTTTTACCATTTTAATGCGGATATAATTTTGATTGGCATTGTTGAGTTGAGTGTACTCTTATTTCATTTCAAATCACACGGAAAGAATGTAAATAAACTTGACACAAGTTTCCTTTGAAATTATTTCCTGACAATTTGACAGTAAGGGGATTTCAATACGAAACTTATGTCAAGTTTACTTACATTTTTTTCGTATAAATAATAATAATAATTTTATAATTGAAAGGAAAAATGTAAAAATTCAGAATGGAAATTCAGATGGATTGGAATCGTTTGCAGACGTTTCTGCTTATAACAACAATTAATTAATAATAATAAATAAATAAATATTAGGACAATCTTACACAAATCAACCTAGTCCCACAGTAAGCTCAATAAGGCTTGTGTTGTAGGTACTAGGCGACGATATATATAATAGATAGATATAGATAAATACTTAAATACATAGATAACATGCATAACTCGAGAACAAATATCTGTGATAAACACACAAATAAATGCCCTGACCAGGATTCGAACCAGGGACCTCCTGCTTCATAGGCAGGGTCACTACCAACTAGGCTAGGAGGCCGTTAAATGTTTTGAATTACGAGTTTATTAAGTTGACTAGGCAGTGAACCGCCTGTCTGGTCCGAAGAGTCGGATCGTGTTTTTCGTGTCACTATCGTTGACTATCGGCTGTCCGGTCTATTGTTTCGTCGTATCTAATTTTGAATATAAAGTCCGTCGTTCCAGAAGAGTATGTCATCACTGTCATCAGCCGGTCGGTTAGTCTATGTCTCGTCAGCAAGGTGGAAGCCCCGACAGGCAGTTATTTGTTTGCTCTTAACAAATATTTTTCATAAGTTACGGACGTTCTCTGAAAAAAAAATTACCAGCACCCTAAGCTCAGGCATATTACTTATCACAATGTTTTGTTCTTCATACGTAAACTGTGTGTTATAATACAATCAAATAAACTTCATTATTACGGTTATTGATGTAATAGCCGAAGTAGTTCGGTTATCCTTTTTTTCCAGTGTTGCTAGGTATATACTTGCCTAACACCCATGCATACAAGCTTTACTTAGTTTAGGGCTAGCTCAAAATTGTAAGATTGTCCCCAATATATTTGAAGTATTTACATGTACGATTCGTTGAAATTACTAACTAAAACTAAGCTCAAAGACAACTTTTACCTACTGTAAGATATCTCCACTATGCAGTACCTATTGTATTTAGACATTATGTTATGTTATGAAGGAATAAATATAAATTCCTTCCGATATTATTTTCTTCGGTAATTTGTGAGTGCTCGTTGTTTTCAGCCATTATTATAATAAACTAGCTGTACCCGCGCGGCTTCGCTCGCGTGTGTTGCAGTTGATTCTGTTACTTTTCGTTATCCTCAACAGTCCATTGCTGAACGTTTTCTACTTGTAAAATTTTATAAAGTCAGTTTAGCAGTTTAGCTAAAACCGACTTCTTCCATATAACTTCGACATCCCAAAAGATCGACGGAAAGCGTCTAAGATTGGACTGTGTCAGCCATGGTCAAGAGAAGCATGTGAGTGGGAAGATCTGGCGAGCTAAAAAGTCAGAGCTTCCTTTGTAGAGTCATGTAGAGTCGAACGGCCGAAGTATCTCAGAGGAAAGTGCAGCAGGAGGTCAGAGATCGAACACAAATTAATGATAAGTCTTAAAAGTAAACCGAAGGGTGGAAAGACCAATAATAAGGCAGCCCTTCCACTAAGGCGGAGATGAGAGGAGACGTGCGGGAATCAACCAATAGCCGGGAATTAACTAAGAACCGTCACCGTGACCATGACTGATGCCTTGCTGATGATCGATTCCCGCATGACCCCTCTTATCTTCAATCGTATCCGTATCAATAGCAAGGCAGCTTTAGTGGTAAGGTCTGCGTAGGCCGACAGCTAAACACTAATTAGAGTCGAAAACCCGAAGCGTCCCAGAGAAAACAACCTTGATGTTAAAGTGTAAGCAAAATGGCCCCCAAGCAGCCTTTCACGTACTAAACTCTATCAAAACTGTTATTGATTCCGTCCTAAATATTCAACTTAACCATTTTTGGTATTAATAGTGAAAGTGCTGTGTGTTTTTGGTTTATGCAAGCCTTCTGCCGCTTATGCCATAACGCAAACTCTATCAAAACTTTTTTCTTCCCATCTGAAATATTCAACCTTACCATTTTTGGTAAAAATAGCAATGGTACGGTGTTTTTGTCTAATGCGGGGGGCTCCGCCCCCGAGCCCCCCTTGTACCGTCTGCCGCGTGGAAAACTCTGTCAAACTCTTGCTCCCATCTTAAACATTCAACCTTACCAATTTTGATAACAATAGCAATAGCGCAGTGTGTTTTTTCTTTATGCTGGTGGTCCCCCTTTAACCGCCTTTCACGTGCTAAAAGCTATCAAAACTCTTTTTCTCCCATCTTAATTGTTTAACCTAACAATTTGTGGTATAATTAGCAATGGTATGGTGTTTTTTTATCTTCATGCGGGGAGCTGCGCCACCTGAGCCTCCCTTTGTTTACCGCCCGTCACATGGTAAAACCTATCGAAACTCTTTTTCTCTCATGTTAAATGTTCAACCTAAAAAAATTTGGTATAAGTAGCAATAGTGCGGTGTGTTTTTTCTTTATGCGGGGGCTCCGCCCCCCGGGGCCTCCTTTCTTTACTGCCTATTACGTGGTAAGCCCTATAAAAACTCTTTTTCTCCCATCTTAAATTCTTTATATAATCTAACAATTCTTGGTATAATTAGCAATACTACGGTGTGTTCTTTTTCGAGCTTTTTCTTTATCTAACCCCCCTTTCTTTGCCGCCCGTCACGTGCTAAGCCCTATCAAAACTCTTTTTCTCCCATCTTGAATGTTTAACCTAACAATTCTTGCTATACTTAGCAATAGTACGGGGTATTTTTTCTTTATGCGGGGGGCTCCGCCCCCGAGCCCCCCTTGTTTACCGCCTGTCCCGTGGTAAGCCCTATCAAAACTGTTTTTCTCCCATCTTAAATGATTAACCTAACAATTTTTGGTATAATTAGCAATACTACGGTGTTTTTTCTTTATGCGGGGAGCTCCGCCCCCCGAACCCCCCTTTCTTTATGGCCCGTCACGTGCTAAACCCCATCAAAACCCTTTTTCTCCCATCTTGAATGTTTAACCTAAAAATTTTTGGTATACTTAGCAATAGTGCGGGGTGTTTTTTCTTTATGCGCGAGCCCCCCTTGTTTGCCTCCTATCCCGTGGTAAGCCCTATCAAAACTCTTTTTCTCCCATCTTAAATGATTAACCTAACAATTTTTGGTAAAATTAGCAATACTTCGGTGTTTTTTCTTTATGCCCGAGCCCCCCTTTAATTGCGGCCCGTCACGTGATACACCCTGTCAAAACTCTTTTTCTCCCATCTTGAATGTTTAACCCAACAATTCTTGCTATGCTTAGCAATAGTGCGGGGGGCTCCGCCCCCCGAGCCCCCCTTGTTTACCGCCTATCCCGTGGTAAGCCCTATCAAAACTCTTTTTCTCCCATCTTGAATGTTTAACCTAAAAATTTTTGGTATACTTAGCAATAGTGCGGGGTGTTTTTTCTTTATGCGGGGGGCTCCGCCCCCCGAGTCCCCCTTGTTTACCGCCTATCCCGTGGTAAGCTCTATCAAAACGCTTTTTCTCCCATCTTAAATGATTAACCTAACAATTTTTGGCATAATTAGCAATACTACGGTGTTTTTTCTTTATGCCCGAGCCCCCCTTTAATTGCGGCCCGTCACGTGATACACCCTGTCAAAACTCTTTTTCTCCCATCTTGAATGTTTAACCTAACAGTTCTTGGTATACTTAGCAATAGTACGGTGAATTTTTTCTTTATGCGGGGGGCTCCGCCCCCCGAGCCCCCCTTTCTTAGCCGCCCATCACGTGCTAAACCCTATCAAAACTCTTTTTCTCCCATCTTGAATGTTTAACCTAACAATTCTTGCTATACTTAGCATTAGTACGGGGTATTTTTTCTTTATGCGGGGGGCTCCGCCCCCCGAGCCCCCCTTGTTTACCGCCTATCCCGTGGTAAGCCCTATCAAAACTCTTTTTCTCCCATCTTAAATGATTAACCTAACAATTATTGGTATAATTAGCAATTTTACGGTGTGTTTTCCTTTTTCGCGGGGTGCTCCCCGACCCCCTCCCCCTTCTACCAACCACCTCGTGGAAAATTCTCCCATCTTGAACATTCAAACATTTTTGGTAACAATAGCAATAGTAGTGTGTTTTTCTGTATGCGAGTCCCCTTTAACCATCTATTACGTAAATTCTCTCAAAACTGATTTTTCTTCTGTCTTTAACATTCAACTTAACAGTTTGTTGAATTTTGTATTTCTAATTTATTTTTTCCCCTTGCATAGGCTTATATTGGCCCTATGGTTGACGACTGGTAGAGAATACAATTTGGTATTATACTTACACGCCATTTCGTGCAATATAGATGAAATAAATAAAATATCGTCGGCAACGTGCATGTAAATCCTCTGAAGTTACAGGCGTCCATAGGCTGCGCTAACTGCTTGGCATCAGGCGGCGGGCCGTATGCTTCAATGTCACCGTCGTGGTATAAAAAATATATAGTTAAAATGCGATGGCATATATTCCCATATAAAGTCATTTCCCATACAAAGTTCAAATCTAAACAGACAAACAGACAAAAATTCTAAAAATCGTCGAAACGTGTCCTGTTATCGATTCTAAGAGCTACTAACTCATTTTTTTACTAATATCTCCAATGTACCTACAGATTTTCGACCCTTTTCAGCTTTATTATATGTAGGTATAGATAGAAGATTTACAAACTATTCACAAACATTTATAATACAGAGGTGATCGAGTAATTTTCCGATGAAAAGGAAAAATATACAAATTCGTATCCGCAGCAATCATTCGTCTTTTCAACCACAAATATCCATAGATATACCACCCATAGATCTGACGCGGAACTAATAATACCAAGATAAAACGGGATGGTCTTATTACACTTTCAATAGATACGGCAGAGAGGTGCTATTATCGTTGGTCCTTGTCATAGTTTCTATTACCCTCCACGCGTTACTTCTAGCAGTGGAGGGTAACAAACAGATATAATGCGCGATTTCTTCAAGAATTTCTGTGATTGCTACGAGAAAAGCTGTTAGTTTTCCTAGAAAGTTGTGTCGGCTAAGGAAAAGATTGGTAAATTGTTCTGTTTTATGCTGTAGAAGTGATTATGGGCATCTATATATCTATCCCATACGGGGGTACACGTGTGCGGTCTCTAGTTAATGCTTGCTTTGAGCAAATATCAGTGTTTTCAACAGCTCTGTTGATGAGATAGGCGTTGCTAAGCAACCGCGTGCTAGCGCGCCAGGCCTGAACAGAAAGAAGGAAGAAAGAGGTAGCATAGATAGTACCTACCTACTATAGCCATCTAGGGAAATCTCTGCGAACTCGTGTTGCATTTAGTATGCACCTAAACTACATATGTAGTGGTCAGATTTTGCGTAGGGAGGACTCGGTTAGTGACAAAGTCCTGCGAGAGATAGCGTTACCTAATCGTATAGCCAAAGACATATCTAGATACCCCTTTTGATGGTACGTATTTTTTACTTTTCCACTATATTTAACCAGTATATTATTATTTAACCCATTTATTTATTTATATATGAATGAATATAAACTAACCGAAAGTAGTTAAAAAAATATAATTTGCTGCTTGAGCTTAACACTCATATTCAAAGTTTAAACCCCCCTTAAACCCCCTTAAATCCAAAATGTTCGTATTTTTTATAGCCTATGTCCTGACCAGAGGTCTGTTGAACCTGCTAGTGAAGTTTTTATCGAAATCGGTTCAGGCGTTTTGACGCCAACTCTCCCCATCCAAACAGACAAACAGACAAACAGACAAACAGACAAAAATTCTAAAAATCGTCGAAACGTGTTCTGTTATCGATTCTAAGAGCTACTAACTCATTTTTTTACTAATATCTCCAATGTACAGATTTTTTACCCTCTTCACCTTTATTATATGTATAGATGTATAGATAGATAATACTTTATTTCACATGTAAATTCTGAACATATGAGAGTAATAATAAACGAACACGTTTTCATCATATTTTATACGTAAAAATTACTGATTTCATCGTAAATAATTACGAGTAAATTTATGAACGGTATTGATTCACGAATCGTTTTAAGGATCAGAATTATAAATAGTTTAACTTAGACTGTACAAAAAAGAGCAGCAATTATTTTTGTTAAAAATAAAATTATTTTATTACCTAAACCCTATTTTTTATTGAGTAGAGGTCATAGACAAATATACAGCTCCGTGTACAAAGATGTCTGCAAATGTATGTAAGGGGGCCCACTCACTATCAGTCCGCCGGACGATATCGACCTGTCAATTAGAACAACAATTGGACAGTTCTGAACAACTACGCGGACTGATAGTAGGTGGCCGCCCTAACGTGGTCAAAGTGCTCAAAATACTACACAATTATTCTTAATTGTGTAGTATTTGTAGTACTTCTAGTCTACTTTAGTTCGTTTATTTACCTACTGCTTGATCTTTTCGTGTGTAGGCCCCATGTTGTTTCATACGTGAGATGTCATATAAGCGACGGTGTCGAGACCCTGGGCGTCGCATCTATAGTTGCACCGTTTTTTTTTATACAACGACGGCGGCAAACAAGCATACGGCCCACCTGATGGTAAGCAGCTACCGTAGCCTATGGACGCCTGCAACTCCAGAGGTGTCACATGCGCGTTGCCGACCCTTTAAAAACAGGAGGATTCACCGTGTTGACGGCTAAGGAACAAGAGAGGTCCCTCGTCGCCAACACTGGGTCATTTTTAAGCTCTTTGTTTTATATGGAGAATATTCTTCAGGAGAACTTTATGGAAGTATAACTCTAGTCGCGTCAGGTTGAGCTCTAGCCAGCTATTAATATGGGCATGCGGGACAGACCATTAGGGGAAGACAGGGTAGATTCGTACACTGGGAGCCTTCGTACAGTGGTCATATCTCGGCTATCCAACACGCTGAAGCGTTCATATTTGTATGCAACACGGCTACTTACATGCATAGGCTACCTTCCAAAAGTAATGGCAGTGCGGTACAAGATTTCGCCAGAAAGAGCTGATATGTGTTTTCGCCACTCGCAAGTAATTTTCAGTTCTCCTTTGAGTGCGTTTGTTTCCAAAAAGTTTGGATGGACTTAGAAAAAATGCTTTAGTATTGTTTGTAAATATATGCTAAATATTGTTATTTAAACAATACTTTTGGGATTATAATAAAATAAAATAAAATAAAATAAAATAAAATAAAATATTTTTATTTCAGAACATTGCGTTTCCATAAACATTGTTAGTATCCTTAAGCTACATGTTAGTGCATACAAAATAATTTTGATCATTTTATTATTCAATTAGCATCATGAAATCAAGATTTATGGTAAAATAAAATTCAATAAATTTAGATAATCATAATAATAATAATATTTTGTCAGGTGGCAACAAGGTGCGCGCCTTCAACGCCTGGGTGATGCCCCTACTCACATACTCCTTTGGCATACTAAGGTGGACACAGACCGAGCTGGATGCCCTGGATCGGAGGGTCCGTCAATTGCTCACCACACACCGTATGCTTTACCCACGCTCGTCCGTTATGAGATTGTACATTCCAC
Source organism: Pammene fasciana (assembly GCA_911728535.1). Classification (NCBI taxonomy): domain Eukaryota; kingdom Metazoa; phylum Arthropoda; class Insecta; order Lepidoptera; family Tortricidae; genus Pammene; species Pammene fasciana. The sequence goes on from OU452288.1 coordinate 14,916,374, forward strand.
GGAAGTGTGGAGGTCACGGCTTTTTAAATGCCAAAAATCTCCACAACCGTGAGGTGTACAATCTCAGGAATTATTTCCTTAACAACGAGTGTGGGATGCATCGTGATGTGGTGGCAATAGATAAGGGCCTCACGCCGCTCTCCTTGGCAAACGAGAACTGGCGCAAACCTGTGGTGCTAAGCACCGAGGATCGCAAGGCGGTATGGAAGAGCAAGGAGCTACACGGGCGGTTCTACGGGGCCCTCACGGGACCCGACGTAGACCTGCTCGCGTCGGTGAACTGGTTACGATTCGGGGACCTCTTTGGAGAAACCGAAGGTTTTGCCTGTGCAATTGCGGACGAAGTTATCATGACGAATAACTACCGGAGATATATCCTGAAGGACGGTACGGTCGACATTTGTCGGGCATGCCGCCGTCCCGGAGAGTCACTCAGGCATATCATCTCCGGTTGTTCCCATCTTGCTAACGGCGAGTACTTGCACAGACATAACCTCGTAGCCAGGATCATACACCAGCAGCTTGCTCTCCTATACGGTCTTGTGGACCACGAAGTGCCGTACTACGTGGTAATAGATCGACCGCAACGCCGGGCCATGCTCGTCGACATCACCGTCCCATGTGACGTGAACCTCGTGAAGGCTGAGAAGGACAAGTCCAGCAAGTACCTAGACTTAGCTCACGAGGTAACCGCCATGTGGGAGGTTGATTCGGCGATCATTGTGCCAATAGTTGTTTCTGCGAACGGTCTCATAGCGAAGAGTCTCGACCAACATCTTGAGAGACTTTCGCTACGGGGTTGTGGTTGGATCAAGGGTCAGATACAGAAGGCGGTAATTCTGGATACGGCGCGCATAGTCCGAAGGTTCCTCACTCTGCGGCCCTAACCACCGGCATCCTGGGCCTTGCTCCGTTGCCGGCGGCACCCTAGGATAGGTTTTTTTATAATGTTTTTATTGTTTTTGTATGTTTTTGATAATTTTTTGTATTTTACTTTTATAAAAATATTGTAAAAAACCTACCACTAAGACAAAAAATGAATAAAGAGCATTATAATATTAATAAATAATTGAAATTCAAAATAAAATAGACTAGAATAAGATGTCACAAATGATTAAGTTTGATAAAATAATTTAATAAATAATTTCATGTCCAATTCAATATTTACAGATATAAAATAATAAAGTTCATATGGCGGGTACACTAATGAATAATTTTAACCCAAGCATACAGGATGGAACTATCTGGTCTATCAGCTATGACCTTCAGTATCCCGTTGTCGCTGCGCCGGATGCGGTTCAGAATAGATGCGACCCGTTTTCGCCTGATCGCATAAAAGTCGTCAGTACGCGCCTCCGCAAACATCCCTGACGCACTACAGAACCGAGGCAACCTCAACAGGACTCTGAAGGCATTATTATACTGGATACGAAGAGCGTTGTAGGCTTTCAGCGTGTAGTTGACCCATAGGCTACCCGTGTAAAATACTTGACAGAACGCCTTAAATAGGGTGATTTTAACTTGTTTTGAACAACGGGCAAACCTACGAGCCAACATATTGCTTCTGACCGCCAACGCTCTCCGTTCCCTCTCCAAATCGAGATCGTCCTTGAGGTCTTCCGTCACATAGTGCCCAAGGTATCTCAAACTGTGAAACCCTTTGTAGGTTATTACCATTCAAAGCTATAGAGGGCACATGCTTAGGGTTCATTTTGTTCGACCTGAAGACCAAGACTTGGCTTTTTTTGGAGTTGTATATAAGGCCGTGAGTTGCTGCGTAGGCCTCACAGACACTGAACATTTTCCTGAGTGCACTGATAGAGGGGGCCAGCAGCACCATATCATCGGCATAGCTTATATTGTTCACGCTAACGCCGTTGATATAACACCCCACCGGCATTCTGCTGAGCTCCTCTATCAGCCCGTTAACATACAAGTTGAAAAGCTTCGGTGATGTTAAACCCCCCTGCCTCACCCCGCATTCCAACCTGTATGCCTCCGACTGTGCTACCCCCCACCTAACCGTATTGGTCTGGTTGCCGTACCAATACTTAAAAACCTCTATCATTTGACGCGGGACCTTACTTAATGATAGTTTATCCCACAGGACACCATATGACACCATATCAAAGGCTTTTGATAGATCAAGGAAGCACGCATATACAGGCGTGCTTCTATATGTGTAGTACTTGACGGTGTGCTTTAGACTTAAGATGGCAGTTTCGGTAGATAATCCTGCTCTAAATCCAAACTGTGCATCATGTAAGTTTAGATATCTATCAAGTCGCATGTCAAGCACGCCGTCAAGCACCTTAGCTAGTATGGTAGCCAATGAGATGGGCCTATAGTTACCTGCGTCTGGGGGTGCTTAGGTCGGGAAACCTCCAAGAGTGCCAGGGGCCTACCAATTCCTGGTGATCTTGATCCACGGGAAAGGGTAGGTCGCTGGACGGTGCATCCCGGGGGCAACGGTAGAAAATTCCTTAGTAAGGTATGGTCTACCGGTGCTGCCAATATCCCGGCAAAAGGGGGGAGGGCGGCACTGAATGGTGGAAGCATGTGAGAGGGGATGAAAGGATGAATGAATGGAAGAACAAGGCCGAGGTGAAGGGTGAGAGACGATGAATGGAAACCCCCAGGGTCAAGGTGGGAGGACGTGCCGAGGGCCCTCACAGCCCGTGCTGTGGACAGCGGGGGGTAGGTGTGGATTGGGCTCGCAAGCGGGCGAGGGGAGGGCGAGTAGGACCTGTGCCGCATCTGGGGACCGGTTGCGGGCTGGAGTGTGAGCTCCGCCCCATACTGGAAACTGGAGTGACTGGGCAGACCGGTGTGTGCGCACTGGGTACTCCGGGCAGTCATAAGCGACTATCCAGGAGAGACTCTTTGCGTGGGCCGCTGGTGGCCCACCACAGGAAGGCGGCGCAAGAGCTACTCTCTCATGCCTGCGAGCCCAATCGACACAATCGCTGTCGGTAACGACTATGCGCGGGGAAAGTGGCGCTTCCCGCGTAGGTGTCAATGTGGCTGGGACGTGGTACGGGAGCACTGCCACGATCTTCTAAAGTTCTTCTTCCCACAGAAATCCGGAAAAATGAATTCAATGAATAACGCAGAAAATAAAACCGCGCAAGCGGAGAAGCAGCCTGCAAGGGCAGAAACGAGGGATAGCAGTGAGGGATTGGGGAGAAATCCGTCAGGAGGCCCCCCGTCTCGCAGCATCTCCAGGCAGGGCACCCCGGATGTCCAGAGGAGTCTAGGAGGCCTGTCACTAGGAGAGGAGGAGAAACTTCTCCAAACGCCGCCTAAGAAGGAAACCCAAGGGGAGGAAAAAGAGGCGGTGGACAGCGAGGGGTTCCGAAAGTACCACTCAAAGGAGGAGAGGAAGAGGGCCAGACTTGAGAGAAGGCGTATCATTAAGGCCGGGAGGGCTGGGGAGGGGATCGGAGATCGAGTAGTGATGTCCAAGGGGATCTCTGATCCAGGCCCCAGCAAGCGCGGCCCGAAGATAAAACGTCAGAGTACGGATGAGGGATGCTCCGAGCGTCCTCTACCGAAACGACAGAACCAAGGTAAGGGGGACGTAGAGGGACCACGCAACGTTGCCAAGGCGAACCGTGGTCTAGCTGTGGCCGTGTGCCGAGAAGATGGCGTTTCGGTAGATGAGGCTCTGGCAAATCTCATCCGGAAAAAGTTAGGGAGCATGATCGAGGAGGTGGTCGTGAGAGTAGTGAAGGGGGAGTCGGGCCTAGTAGCCCCTCAATTTGCTACGTCGGGGCTGGTGTCGGAAGGATTCTTCCTTGTGACAGCGACCACGGCGGGGGCGAGGGAGTGGCTGCTGGGTCAGGACTTCGGGGAGCTGAATGGGCATAAGGTCATAGCGAGGAAGGTAGAGCAGACCAGAGTGCAGGTGTGGATTCCGGGCGAACTGGAGACTGAGCTCGTAAAGGAATTCCTTTACGCTCAGAACCCAGAACGACCGGAACTGCAAATACTGTCCTGGCGAGCTGCAGGGAAAGAGACACTGGAGCTGGGGACCCGACTGACCTTCTTGGTCTCAGACGGCGTCGATGAGAACTGGGGCGAGGAGAAAAATAAAACATTATACTTCTCGGCCACCAGAGTAAGGGCTAGGATAATAAGACCCAATCAGGACACAAGAATACCCACCGCATCGGAGCAGGAGAGTGCCGCTCCGGCCGACGTCAATACGGTAGAGGAGAGTATGGACGTCGTCCGGGGGGAGCTCTCCGAGCAACAATAGGCGGGTAGAAGCACACACACTACACACTACATATAATGGAAAACACAACAACACATACACAGAACACAAAAACAAAAAAACACACAAAGAATAAAGAAGAGATAATAAAGATATGTCAAGTAAACCTTCAACACTGTAAGGACGCGATGTCCGAGTTAGGACAGTTCATAGTGAGAGAGAAGGTAGACATAGCCCTACTGCAAGAACCATATGCATGGAGAAATCAGGTGGCAGGCCTGGGACATCTGGGGGGAGTTCTTCATTATGAGAGGAATGGTGAGCATCCTCCCAGATCATGCATATATGTTAGTAACAATATAAGAAACATAGGTTGCTTAATGACACTATGTTACAGAGACCTAGTTGTGGTCGAGTTCTACCTCACTACCAACGGCGGGACAAGACACAAGGTGGCGCTGGCATCGTGCTACCTACCGGGGGATGAAGAGGCGCCAACTAGGAAGCTAGAAGAACTGGTATTCAGATATAGAGGTAAGAGAACTCCACTTGTCGTTGGGTGTGATGCTAACGCACACCATGAGGTGTGGGGTAGCACCGACACGAACGATAGGGGAGAGTCCCTTTTAGAATTCATATCTAGTAATGACCTGGAGATTATGAACATAGGCAACACACCAACGTTCGTTACCAGGGCAAGGAAAGAGGTGCTGGACATAACGATAGCATCTAAAGGGATAAGCGACAAAATAATGGACTGGAAAGTAGACGAGGAGGACAGTATGTCAGACCATCGCAGAATACTGTACAGTGTTGAATGTCGCTTAGAAAAGGTGAAGGTCAGAAATCCGAGGAGAACGGACTGGAACAAGTATGAAGAGGAGTTGAGTAAGATGACTACCTCGGGAGAGACATATGAGAAAATAGAGGACCTGGAGAAAGGAGCACTCAAACTAAAAGAGGATATTATCTCAGCATACTATAAGGCGTGCCCAGAACGACTAGTCAGGACGGGAAAGGGACAGCCATGGTGGAACAAAGAAATGCAAAACTTAAGGAAGAAAACACGCAGGGCAATGAGAGTGGCACTGAAGAAGGACGACTCTCAAAGCTGGGACAGATACAGAGAAACTAGAAACCAGTACACTAGACTGAGGGAGAAGTCCAGTCGAGAGGGCTGGAGAAGGTACACGGAGGACATAAATAGCTACTCAGAAGGAGCACGAGTTGTAAAACTACTAGCAGGAGAAAGATCGTGTCAATTGGGCAGTCTGAGAATAGAGGGACAAGTAGTCACGGAACCAGAAGAGATACTGACTATAATGCTGAAATCTCACTTCCCGGACTGTGAAGACAAGGTAGAGACAGGCAGCGGCAGAGCAGATTTGGAAAGAGGGGAGCAAATAGGGCAAAACACCGCGGACTGGGAGGCGGCAATGGAGATTGCGGAGGAGGAGAGGATGGAGTGGGCAATCAACTCCTTTGCACCCTTCAAGGCTGCTGGACCAGACGGGGTACAGCCTGTACTGCTCCAGAGAGGATATAGAATCATAAAAGATAACCTGTTAGGGCTATACAGAGCAAGCATGGCACTTGGGTATATTCCTAGGAGCTGGAGAGAGGTGAGAGTGGTGTTCTTACCGAAACCTGGGAAGAAATCCTACCAAGAGGCAAAGTCTTTCAGGAGCATCAGTCTCTCATCATTCATACTGAAAGCATTAGAAAAGATGACAGACAAGTCGATAAGAGAGAAGATGGAAAGCAGTGGGAACCCATTACATGGGAACCAGCATGCATACATGACAGGAAAATCAACCGAGACAGCCCTGCACAATCTGGCGGTAAGGATAGAGAGGGCTCTAGATGCAAAGCAATATGCACTGGGAGGCTTCTTCGATGTGGAGGGAGCCTTTGACAAAGCATCATTTGAAGCCGTAGAAGAAAGTCTGAGGAGGGAAGGGATAAATCCAACAGTAGCAACATGGATAAAGAGGATGCTCAAGGATAGGTCGATAAGGGCGGAGCTAGGAGGAGTATCAAAGGAAATAAGTCCAAAAAGAGGATTCCCACAGGGAGGATGCCTCTCACCCCTGATGTGGTGTCTTCTACTGGACTCACTGGTGAGAAAGATCAACAGAGGAGGCGTGTATATGCAGGCATACTCTGATGACGGAGTACTGTTAGTAAGAGGTACAGACCTAAACACCATCAGAGACATAATGTCAAGAAGTATCACACAGGTGCTAGGATGGTGCAAAGACAGAGGGCTAAATCTAAATCCGTCGAAAACGAAGCTTGTGCTATTCACAACCAAGAGAAAGAAGGAGGGGATGAAACCAATAAAGTTACAAGGGGAAGAACTAGAGATGGTGGGAGAGGTAAAATACTTGGGCGTCACTCTAGACAGAACGCTCAACTACAAAACTCACATCAAGGAGCAGACGGCGAAAGCCATTAGAACACTGTACCAATGCAAAAGGGCGGTAGGAAGAAAATGGGGGTTGAAACCTAGAATGATCGAGGATCTATAAGGCAATAATACTACCCAGGGTGCTATATGGGGCGATAGTATGGTGGCATAGAACCCACATAAAGGAATACCAAAAAGATCTAATGAAGGTGCAGCGACTGGCATGCCTAATGGTGACGGGGGCTATGAGAACAACACCTACGCATGCACTGGAGATAATGCTAGGGATGAAGCAACTACAGATAGAGGTGGAAAAGAAGGCTACAGAACAATGGTACAGGATGAAAGCCTGCAAAGAATGGAGAGGTAGCTGCGTGGACAAAAGACACGCAATGATTCAGAGGGAGGCGCTATCCAGCATGGAAATGTTACTAGTAAATAACGACCTCATAAAGAGACAGGAGATCTTCGACAAGAAATACAGAATACACATTGGAGAAAGAGACAACTGGAAGGTAGAAGTCGAACATCCAACGACGGTCTGCTTCACGGATGGCTCGAGAAGGAGCTCGACGCAATTAGCAGGAGCGGGAATAGTCATACCAAAGCTAGGAGAGAAGGTATCGGTACCACTCGGCAGGTATGCAAGCGTGTTCCAGGCAGAAGTATGTGCGATAACAAAGTGTGCACGGATAATCCAGGGAAGCATGCAGCAGACTGGTGCGGTAGTAATATACACAGACAGTCAAGCAGCACTAAAAGCATTGAAGAAGACGTCGGTCACCTCCTCCCTAGTAAGAGAGTGTAAGGAGGAGCTAAATGAGATGGGTAAACACAGGAAAGTAACGGTGGCATGGGTACCGGGTCACCAGGGAGTCACAGGAAATGAGAAAGCAGACAAACTGGCTAGGGAGGGAGCGGAGAAGGAATACATAGGTCCGGAACCGGCACTACCAATGTCAGCAGAAGTGACAAAAGGAGTCATAAATAGGCTAAAAGAAATAGAAGCGAATAGAAGGTGGAAGGAAGAAGCTGGCTGCAGGCAGTCAAAAATGATGATGGAAGGTATAGACCACAGGAGAGCCAGGTATCTTCTAGGACTAGGTAAGAACAGTCTGAGAGTGCTAACCGGCATCATTACCGGGCACAACACCCTCAACAGACATCTAAAGGTAATAGGTATAGAAAGGGATTCCTCCTGCCCACATTGTGGCCAGGAGGAAACCAGCAAACATTTACTAGCGGAATGCATTATGTATGCGGCAGCGCGACATAATATATTCGGGAAAGATGAGTTAGAAGAATGTGAACTAAAGGGTATCAATCTCAAGGATGTCCTTCTGTTCTGCAGGAAGACAAGAAGATTCGAGGAGAATAGTGAGGGAATGCAGCCGGGACAGTAACCTGCAGCTCCAACTCCAGGGAACTGGGCTGAATGAACGCGATCAGCGATCGACAGCCCGCCTGATTCCGGCCGGGCGTCCCTACACTACATCTACATCTACATCTACCTGCGTCTGACACATCCCCGGTTTTATTTTTAATTACTGGCACGACAATAGTCCTTAACATCTCATCCGGCAGATAGGCATGACCAATACACAACGAAAACAGCATAGTTAACACTCTAGGTAAGTGTACTCCGGCGGCCTGCAGATGCTCTATGCTGAGCCCATCGTGCCCAGGTGACTTTCCTCGCGTCATGCGACGGATCACATCGGACACTTCCTTACATGTGAGCACGGTGAACTCAGCACCGAACTTAGCTTTACATGACTGCAATGTGGTACCCAGTGGCGACTCAACTTTGAATTTATCTTTAAATAACTTTGCTATTTCCGCTGGCTCATTATATTAACGGTATTTTTTTTGAAATAAAACAACTTTGAACGGATTATATCGCGTATACTGAATTTTAAATTACATCCCGACGTTTCGAACACTTTACAGCGTTCGTGGTCACGGGTCGACTGAGGAAAATATGTTTTCCTCAGTCAACCCGTGACCACGAAACGTCGGGATGTAATTTAAAATTCAGTATACGCGATATAATCCGTTCAAAGTTGTTTTATTTCATGAATAACTATCGCGGCAACCGTAGAAGATATTTTTTTTTATTTTAATTTTTTTCTGGTCCGTTGGATTGGGGTACCTTCGTACACTAAAAATGTATGTAATTTCATACTGTACGAATGCACCCCATGTAAGTTAAAATCAAGAATAACATAATTACAAAAACAGGTCAGTAAGATATGTTTAAAAAGTGATTGAAACTGGCGAAATAGCTGGTAAAATCATGAATCCCGGGGAGAAACGAATAGTGTACGGAGCTACCCCGCGTGGTGGGGTGAATTCGTACAGTTCCCATTTTTTGGAAAAATCGTTGTAGCTTGGCTAAGTTGCTTTATATCAAGCCAGAAATGCGTTATTATTATAGGCAGATAAATGGACAATAACAAAGCATTCGTTTCATTGTAAAATATCTGTTACATTTTGTTTTACAAGGCTCCGAAAAAAAAGTGTACGAAGCCTCCCCATCTTCCCCTAAATACACCATGCTGTGCGATGCCGTGCCGCAAAGACATTGGTTCGAAGAGCCACGGAGAAATCCCCATCTGACCAGGTTCTGCTTACACCAACTTGGGACCTGAGCTTGTTGTATACTTAGGTGTTCACTTCTATGCAATGTTTATTTCAATTCAATAATATTTTATTCAGAATATAAATTCCATTTGGCAAAATACACAAAAACAAATACTTACAAATAAAAATCTTATATTACTAGTGTTAGTACTTGCAAAAAAAATCAACTAAAATAATAAAGTCTACAACTAAGTCGATGGAGCGCAGTACTTTTGGCGTCAAGCTGGCCGACCGAATTAGAAACTCCATCTTGTGCTCCAAGACCGAAAGTAGCCGTAGCCGTGATATCAATTATGAATTCCGCTAACTAAAGGTTGTCTGGAAGAGATCGCTCTTTAGCGATAAGACCGCCTGTTGTTTACCTCTAAATTTGCTGTATTTTCTGTACTGTTTCCTTTTTTGAGGTGTTCAATAAAGAGTATTTGTATTGTTGTATTGTAGCCGATGTAGCCTCGACAACCGCCAAGCTTAAAGCCATTCCTCGATTCGGACAAGCCACGCCCATCCGTTAGAGACAAGTTTATGGCTCCCGTGCACGAAAGAAAGAGATGCAGCGCTCTTAAAGATCAGACTTTTTGGCCAAACTACGATAAATAAGCGAATCTATAAAGTTTTGTCTAATTTTGCTTCTGTGACTTTTAGATAAACCAAAATACCATATTTTTTACTTAGTTATTATTGCTTAATATCTTATAGTTTACGTAAGCTAAGAACAATAAGGAGAAAACCCCCAACTTCGGTTTTTTTTTCTATCGAAGCAACTTTCAGCAATCGTGTTTCGGCTTGTGCCAAAAACAAGAGTATATAGTCTAATAATATATATTCGAAAATAAATTCAGTCCCTTTTCCCGTTCAGTCACTAGAGCGTTTGAAAAAATCCTATAATTTTTCAAAGTCCTTTAAGTGGGCCTAGGCAGGGCATGTTTATCGTATGCCAGAAGTATTGTGGGTCAAGAGAGCTACTAATTGGGCACCCAACGAGAAACGGCGGCGTGGCAAATCTAGGCGGAGATGGCGGGACGATCTTGACGTCTTTAGTGGTTAGGCTGATATTGCCATGGACACACACGCGGAAGAAAGAGAGGGAGGCCTTTGCCCAGCAGTGGGACTCTACAGACTAATTAATAAATAACAACTATGGGAGGCGCAAAACGTGCATTGCGTCCACCTACGCAGCAACGCGGAGTCCCAGCGGTCCGTAAACACGCTCAGGATCTTGTTATACTCTTAAGTTACAAAATAACCACAAACTCTTTAAATTACTAGATCTTTTTTTAGCTTTATCTAACTACAACTACATACTTTTTGAGAATACCTAGACGACAGTGGCGGCGCGTCTATAGAACACGATTCCCGTCGGCTTGCCTAAGTTTCTGGTGTCTGAGCAGTTTTCCTACAGCTCATGAAGAAATTTGAAGCCAAATTCAGCACCGGCTTGCCTAAGAAATATTTTAACCCACCGCCACTGCTAGACGATGCAATGTCTAAATTACTACAAGTTCCTTTTAATATTTATTTATATTGTCACAAACTACTGTCCGCCAGACTAAAAACTCCCAGAGGAAATTTGTCACGGAATCTCACTAAAACTAAATAACAAAAAAGAAAAAAGGAATTTTAAACACAAATCCCGTACAAAAAGAGTACAAAGTCGCTTTCACGGAGTTGGGTGCATTTCGTCGTAGTTACGTACATTATATTGAAAGCTTACAACGGCACTTGTACCTATTCGAGAAGCGTACAAAGTCCAATTGTGGACAAGCGTTATAGCGCCAACTAACGTCCTGTAACTATTGGGTTGAATGGTTAAAAAATACAGTCTGGACAGGAACGCAGAGTCTATGGTTTTGGCCTGCCACTTGGCGATGTAGAGTTCAAGTTTCACACTTCTATGGTAAATTCTTCTCGTCTCCTTAGACGTTTTAGTACCAGTGAGAAACATGCCTCTAGTGTTCCTCACTGGTACTAAAACGTCTAAAAGCATTTGCAGCAAGCTAATTGCTGATAAAGCATAAATAACCGACTTCATCACTTAGCCTCCACCTTTCTTCAGCATTCCAAAAGCAAATGTCTGAGCTACTATAAAAAATACTCAAATCACTATAGGTGTGCCTATAATAGTTGAAGAGTTCCCTCGATTTCTCCAGGATCTCATCTTTAGATCCTGACCTGGTGACAATATGTACACATAAGTGTATACTCTTTCAAACAAAAAAATAATTTTTCAAATCAGTCCAGCCGTCTTCGAATAATCGGTGAACATACTTACATAAAAGAACAGAATTGAGGACATTTCCTTCGAAATCTTGAAGTCGGTTGATGAATGGGTTTTCCTGTCCCTGCACAGGGTACAGGGAATAGTGTTACATGACTTTGCTCTCGTGTCGAATAGATGTTTGTGACTCGGCAGCATGGACATACTAATGAACTGCGATGCAGTTAAAAAACTGGCTTAAAAATTTTCAATTATTACAATACAAATACTCTTTATTGAACACCTCAAAAAGGAAATAGTACAGAAAATACAGCAAATTTAGAGGTAAACAACAGGCGGTCTTATCGCTAAAGAGCGATCTCTTCCAGACAACCTTACTATTACTATTTAACTTACTATTTAATTTAAAAAATCTGCGATTGAGGTAAATTTTGAGGTTTCGTTTATTTCTTAGTCATAAAAAGGTACCATCGGGTTCAAAAATGCATGGGCAATTTATGAATGAATTCATTGATAAATTGGCCATGCAATTATGAACCCGTACACTGATACAAAAATTAATAAAAATTTCACCGAATATTAATATAATGATGAGTGACCGTCCAATCAATCATTAGGTGACAATTCACACACATGACAGATTTTTAATTTCATGCTACGACAACGGTAGCTATTACTTACGAATTTAGGAAACTAACTCTAGTAAATTTTACAAGTATCTAAATTAAAATATTTAACATTATATAGTCAAAGACACAAAAGTTATTGTTAATTAAATAAAATAATTCATTATTCTCTTTATTTATTTTTCGTCTTAGGTTAGGTTAATTTATAATATTTTTACAAAAGTAAAATATAAAAATACATCAAAAACATACAAAAACAATAAAAACATTATAAAAAACCTAACCTAGGGTGCCGCCGGCAACGGAGCAAGGCCCAGGCTGCCGGTGGTCAGGGCCGCAGAGAGAGGAACCTTCGGACTATACTATATTCATTTATTATTAGATTGGTGTCGAATTGGTGACGTGCAATCCAATTATCATTAAAGCAATTATATTAACATTTATAAAAGGTATTTATATGTAGTAAATGTATAAAGTGAAGTGCAACTATTCAGAAACTTAAAATATGGTTCCAATTAGAGTCCTATTTAAAACAAAATGCGTTGAACCAAACAAAATAATGTTAAAACTTAAAATTGAGTAAGCTGATTTTGGAACACCTTATTCTAATTTTAAATAGATAAACAATCAAAAACACAATCTTACAACAATTTTTTACCAATATTAAAGTTTTATTGGAGTCGCATCGGAATATTTTTCAAGAAAATTGTGATATTTCTGTATCAGACTGATCAACTGTTGGCGCGAATTGGACATGCACGGATTTGTCTGCGGACACATCTAAATAGCGCCATACACCGACGGATTTGTCCGCCGGGCATATCCGTCGAACAAATCCGGCGGACACATCTGTGCGGATATCCCTAGCTAATGGGCAGTGTTCTAACTTTAAAACACGCTTAGACAAGATACAATTCCAATACATTAACTAGCAATACAGCTTGCGCCTAAACATTATTTTGAGAAACACGGGACTTAATCGCGTACACTTACTTTTAATTACGCGATTAAGTCCCGTGTTTGTCAAAATAATGAGTGAAAATCGTGTGAGTTTAAATCAGTACATTGCGCCTAAACGTCTGAATCAGAAATGTCAAAATTTGCTTGAAAATATTCCGGTGCAACTACAATACAACTCCAATATTAGTTGATCATTGTTGAAAATTGGAGTTATGTTTAAGATACATTGTTTTTATTGTATTGTTTTTGGATTTTATTTATATAAAACTAGAATACGGCACAATGCATTGGAGTTGTATTGTGTCTACAACTTCTAGAAGTGTTTTAAAGTTAGAATACAGCTCCTGGTATATGTTACAAATTAGATTATGCGTTTTAATGAGGCCTCTCTCATATAGTTTTGCGTATTTTATCTGCCATGTATGACTGTATGTACCGCTACCACCCTTACACTACACAACAACAATGTGAACTCACCACGAAAATCTCATTTCTGAATGTGCTTCTACTGGACCCAAACAAAGTCAATCCAATTATCTGATGCTCTACCAATTAAATTAATGCTTGTTGACTATCTACGGAATTCACTCTACCTACTAAAATTAAACCTAGATTCTAGGTAGTTGCTATTTAATAACAACACGATTGTAGGTATATTAAATGTATTCACTGTATGACGTAACAATTATTAATTTCGTTTATCGGCAAACACGAATATTAGTATTAGTTTTTAAGTATTTTGTTTTATGTTATTAATAATATAATTGTATTGAATACTGATTTAGACTTTCACGGTTGCTACACATAGCTATTTGAAAGAAACGGGACTTAACCGCGTATATAATTTTTATATTACCTTCGACGTTTCGAGGACGCGAAGAAAGACCACAAAAAGTTAGAATTGTATTGAATTAAAACTTACGCAACGCATAAGTAGTGAACTAGTTGGTAGTGACCGTGCTTACGAAGCTGGAGGTTCTGGGTTCAAATCCCGGTCAGAGTATTTGAGTGACAGACCGAATATGAATATTAATGGTAAAATAATCTGTGGTAAAGAATCAAATAAATTAAAATCATCTGTCAATCACGAAACCTGAAACTAAATTGCAAAACTTTCTAAACTAAATTCCTGTCTATATTGTCTGTTTTGAAATGTAATTTAATTCTCAAAAGTCGATTAACAGTTCTAAAGCACGCTCCACGTGCGAAGTTAAATTAAAACAGTCGAAAATCAAAATGGCCGCCTTAACTTTAGGAGGCATTAAATGGTTTAAGTCTTTTATCGAATATCGAACTTTGTTACTTTCCAAGTCTCAAGATTTACAAGTTAATTTAAGTGCTTTGAAGCTTAATTATGAAGATTATTCAACTGATGTCTGATATTGGATATTTACGAGTATTCAGTCAAGGTGAACATAGGGACAGGATATTTTGTATACTGCCAGTAGGTATTCGAAATTCAAATTCTTGAAACTATCAGTCACTGGTCCGTGTGAGGAGTCTCTCTTTGTGCCATTTATAATATAAGCAGTTAAAGTTTTAAAGGTATCTATTCAGAACTAAATTAAATTATAAAACTAAGTTATGTAATATTAAAATAAACTAAATACAACCATAAACATACAAAACTACCTACTCTATTCAGTACCTACATGAATTTTAAAAATTATTGCAAGGCGTCTGAGTCACAAGATTTTATTTAAACTTTATTTTTAATAGTAAAATATCACCTTTTAGATAAAAAAAATCAAGGTATAGTAAATATCACAAAGTCACCTTATATTTTCGGGGCCTAAGCCCCAAACTAATAAATAAGGCAACGTCTTTCAGCGTTTAAGCGAAATCCAATGTATTTCGCGTTTATGTTGATATACGTGGGATCAGGGCTCGGTAAAAAGAGAGCTTGCTGTGATTGATGTCATTCGGGATACGAACGTTGGCGGGTTAGTTGAGCATTTGAATAAAATATGCAGGTAATTAGTATTAATGTGACGTGACAAAGAATTCTGAAAAACAGGCTAGGACAAAGAGGATTTTGGGAAACAAATATTGAATTGGATAGTCCCCAATAGATTTTTTCTGATTTACTTTATTTTGTGGTACAGTTGCCATCAGATATCTAGGACGGCCAAGGTTGTCACAAATATCTGAACAACGCCTCTGTTGTCAAAGCGATAAAGTGCCTGTTCAGATCTCTTTCAGTTACTTGGCCACTCAGATATAGTTATTTGATGAACATGCACTTTATCGCCTTGACAATAGGGGCGTTGTTCAGATATTTGTGACCACCTTGGCCGATCCGATATTTCTGATGGTGACTGTACATAGGTAGTAAACAATATTATAGGTACCTGGTATTAGACTAAACGACGTGAAAGAAAGATATGTTATTAATGAAACCAAAAACCAACATAGTTTCCCCTCTAAAATTACGCCTGCGCCAATTCATGGGATTCGATTGCCAAGCGGACCCCAGGTTCAATTGAGCATGTCAAATAGCAGTGACAAACGTTAGGAGGATAATGAGGACGATGATGTTAGTTTTTATTTTTAAGTAACAATTATTTCGCAACGGTATTTTTATTTTTCTGTCAAGTAGTGCTGAAAATGTCACAAAGATGAAACAATGTTTTTCACGCAAATATCCGTGAATCTCACGTGGGCGATAAAAACACGTGACAATATAAAATGTAGGTAGTTAAAAGCTACACTCGCGTTCCACTAAAACTGGCAAGTTTTTTACTTTTGCCGTTAGATGGGGCTACTAAAACGGCGGATCTAGACCTGTATTACAGCAGCAGTGTTTATGTTTAATATACTGGAAATATGTATGACTCAAGAAAGGGGGCATGAGCCCACCACTCACCAGCAGCAAACATAGGTCTGTTATTACTTATATGATATTATTATACAGGGTGATCACCGTTCATATTTCGCGAGGTGATTAAATAGACCATACTGAACAACTTTTACTATAGGACCAACTTCGAAATCGCGATTTTTTTTTACTTTCCCATAGATAATGATAACATGTGATGTGCTGGCTTCCAAGGCTGAGTATTTCAGGCCCTTGTTTTTAAGCGCAGTCTTTGCCACTGAGCCTTCCAACTTAGTAGTCTGTCCTACATGGGATGCAGCAAATGTACTTTTCATTCAATTATGTCCAATATAATGTGTAGATGAGAACAAACATCCACCCTCTCTTGTTCCTTTAGCCGTCAACACAGTGAATCCTCTTCCTGTTTTTAAAGCCAACGCGCATGTGACACCTCTGGAGTTGCAGGCGTCCATAGGCTACGGTAGCTGCTTACCATCAGGTAGGCCGTATGCTTTTTTTACAGCGTTGTTGTATAAAAAAAATACAATTTTGTGGCTCAACTTTAAACTGCAATAAAAACTGAAATGAACGGTGTAAAACTACAATGTCCGATACGGTTCGCGAGTAGATAGTTGCCGAAGTACAGGATCTAGATGAGGCACTAATATAAACATATTTTTTTACATTTTACACTTATATATAAAAACCTTCGTCGGCGGACTTGTGCATTTTACATTTATATATAAGTATTTTTAATAATTATTTGTTATACAAGGGTGCAAAGTTGTATTTTAACCGCGAGTGTGGACTTGAAGCACGAGCTAGCGAATGGATTCTAGGGTTGAACTACGAGCTAGCGAATGGATTCCAGGGTTGAACCACGAGCGAAGCGAGTGGTTCGAAAATAGAATCCTGAGTGAAGCAAGTAGTTCAAAAATAGAATCCTGAGCGAAGCAAGTAGTTCAAAAATAGAATCCTGAGCGTGGTGAGTGTTGCAACACACGAGACGTAAAAATAACTTTGCAGCCGTGTGTAACACAAATCTTTTCACCTCACTAAAGCGAGGAAAATACTACATTTTTGTCCTTTTTGAGTTTTTCTTCTTTTTTGTATTTTTTTGACTTTTTTTGACTTTTTTGACTTTTTTGACTTTTATGACTTTTTTGACTTTTTTTATTTTTTGGCATTTTTGTCTTTTTTGACTTTTTTGACTTTTTTAATTTTTAACTTTTTTGATTTTTTACTTTTTTTACTTCTTCGCCAACCGTCCGATAAGGATCTTCATTCCAAAAAACCTAACTAATAACACGTTCGAATTTCAAATATTATTTGCTGCCTTGTGAATAAAATGCAGTTTTGCTATCTGTTTTTAAAGAACAAAAAAGGCCTTTCCGAGCTAGGGAGGTAAGTATTTGTATACGTTATTTTATTAATATACATATACTCAATAGCTCTTAAAGTTATTTTAACTTGTTATTTGTTATATTAGTTGTTAATAAATATGTTACAATAAAGTTTTATCCATTGTTATAGTTTTCTACCTATGCCCAAATTGTTTGCATGCGGTGTTTACCTATGAGTGATTGTGACATCATACCTTAAAAAGTGTTAGCTTGTAAGTTTTAAACAATGTATCGATGTTAACAATTGTTGGTGAACCTTAATAAATAAAAATAATAAAAATACACAAATGCACCAGAGGGAAAGGTACATAGTTTGAATATATGCGTCATCAACTTTACTCTATTGGGCCTATTTTACTCAAAAACACTGTCAATTGCTACAACTTTGCCTATGATGCACAACTTTGCCTGGCTTTAAAAAATGGTTTTGAGAGATGGGCGAAAGGCGGACATCTCAGGAATAAGATCTATATAGCTATTTGTTGAAGAAAACCATGTTTTTCAATCCAGGCAAAGTTGTGCATCGTAGGCAAAGTTGTATCACTTAACGGTAACTTTATTTCCCTTGAAACTTCCAGTAATCTTATTCCTAGTTTATTGAAAAGATGTCGACACTGCATTTAATGTTCGGACATGGAAGAATTCCCCATTGACTGCAGCTCTCAAAGTGTTAATACCGTTCTATTACGTCCACGTGCCGTGGGGTGCCCCCCCCCCCCCTTGGAATTGTCCCCCACCATATCGTCCCGTGGTTGCAGTAGGAGTCTGCTAAGGGAACATACTGGGAGATGTGCAGCAGCATCTTCCGAAAGCCTACAAACAATAAACAAAAAAAAACTGCGCGCGCCAACCCGCCTGCCAAGCGTGCCCCCCTTAAAGGGAAGGCCTATGTTCAGCAGTGGACGTCTTATGGCTGAGATGATGATGATGATGATGATCACGTCGACGTAAACGGGACGGGTAAATGTAAATAAATGCCTTGATGAAAACAAACAATAGTTACACAATGATTCTATAGAATTTTATACAATTATTGCGAATTAGAACTAATATTTATTAGTTCTAATTCACAATTATTGTGAACAATTTCTTAAAAATTCTTGATGATATTCACGATATACTCGTAGGTATTCAGAGACTTAGGTCTTAACATTAACTAGATTTAACCAAAGTTTTGAGGTTATCATCACGTTTTATTTTTAGTCTTAATAGCACTCGATCATACCACATAAAAACCCCTAGAGCGGAAATAGATTACTTTCCGACAGCAATACAAATAAACAATAACTTACTTATTAAAATTAAACAAAAAAATAACCGACTTCACTTAGGATCCGCTTTTACAAGAGGAAGTTGCTGTAAAAAATACTGAAATCACTATAGGTGTGCCTATAATATTTAGTTGAAGAGTTTCCTCGATTTCTATAGGATCCCATCATCAGACCCCGACTTGGTGACAATGATACCATCAAGGGGTTATACCTGTTCGATTTTTTTTTTTTTAATCGGTTCACGATTCACGGAGATATCGAGTAACATACATACAAAAAATAATAATGATAAAAAACAGTCGAATTGAGAACCTCCTCCTTTTTTGAAGTCGGTCAAAAAGATGAAAGTTTTTTAAAAGCAACGTCTCAAACACAGCTAAGTAATATCTTGCTTTCAAAAGCAGCGCTCCGAGTAAAAATAATTCAAGCCAACACGTCGGCTGCATAGGAAATAAAAATGCCTTTAAAATCTAATATTTCGACGACATCCTGTAGGTACAGGTGCCAGAACTAATGTGCACCGTGAATAAAATATTGAAGACGGGAATTTAATCTGAACCACAGACCAAACTAATACTGGACTAACAATAATGTCAATTTCTTTCAGCGTTAACGAAAATAAATTAAAGTTTTAAATATAACGAAGCGAATATATTGTTACAGATTTTCTAGTTTTCTTTTACCTAAGATAATACTTATTTGATTAAAGTACAATCTCTCTTATTTATTCAATATACTCTTGAAACAATACATTTTTGTATTTCTATTTTAAGAAAACGTTGTTTTATTAAGCAAAGAATCATATTTTTGGTAAAGGAAATAAGTACTTGTCACGAGGAAATATTTTCAAGAAAATTATAATGTCTTGGATTGAGAATATACCGGAAGCTTTTTTTTTCGTGTAGGATCTTCGCCAGAGTTAGACCCTTCCCGAAAGACTATGGGGGCTGACTGAAATGTTTCCAGCTTGTGTCAGGAATGGAACATATATCTACTGTGTTATAAAGTGAAATAGATTTCATATACATCAGAATAAGTGCCCAAGTCCTCCGCTGTCCGAGGCCAGATTCTTCTGGTGACGAGATTTCTACTGTGTTGTAATTTTTGAAGTGTGCTTAAAGCATTTTCATTAATTGATGACTAAAGTTATGTCTATCAATATATCATCCCTATTGCTTTGCGACTGTAGTAGTATCTACCTAAACTCGTACGTTACAGCTAATAGTACTAGACCCTACTCATAGTGTTATGTTCCTGTCGGTGAGTTAGGTTGCCAGAGACCTCAAAGAGAATGCAGAGTGTTGACGACAAGCGACTCTCTAGTCCCTTTAAGGCCGTTCCTCGATTCGGAAAAGCCATGCCCACCCGTTAGAGACACGTTTATGGCTCCCGTGCACGAAAGAAAGAGATGCAGCGCTCTTAAGGATCAGACTTTTTCACTAAACTACGATAAATAAGCGAATTTATTTAATTTTGTTCCTGTGACTTTTTAGATAAACCAGAACACCATATGTTTTAGTTAATTACGAGTATATTGCTTAATCTCTTATTGTTCACATAAGCTAAGAAAAATAAGGGGAAAAAGGACCCAACTTTGGATTTTTTTTCTATCGAGGCAACTTTTAGCAATCGTATTTCGGCTTGTGCCAAAAACAAGAGTATATAGTCTAATAATATATATTCGAAAATAAATTCAGTCCCTTTTCCCGTTTCGTCAATAGAGCGTTTGAAAAAACCTATAATTTTTCAAAGTAGCCCCGTAGTAAACTGTCAACACGATGAATCCTCCATTATATTAAAGAGCGCAGCGCCCTTGTGACACCCTGGAGTTGCTGACGGCCATAAACTGCGGTATCGGCTTGTCACCATCTTGGTATAAAAAAGATGACAGTTCAGGTATTACTTGGTCCTTGAAACGGAATTGGAAAAACGATTGCGTTTTGATGCAGCCGGTGATTGAGGTAGTTCGGTCAATCTACTTTTAAATCCGTGAGTTTATCTAGTTTATGTGGAGAGTTTAGATTTACTTTTTAATACAGTTGCTTAAAAAGTAGATTAGCGTGCGGAAAATTCTATTTCGTGCACAAATGTTTTTCACATTTTCGAGCTTTTAAATTGAACTTATTTACCTAAATATGTGAATGCTTTTGTATAAAATGAAATAAATAGTGGTTTATTTTTTAAATGTATTTAAATTGGCAGATGTAGATTAATGCGTAATTAATATGTAATTATTGCATTTTTTTAAGTTCACGGAAAACTCGTAACTGTTGTAGCTATTAACTAATGTAAGCAATATTCTTTAAATAAAGTCGATTGAATCCGCCGGGAGATTGAAGTTACTAAATTGTGTAGAGGCAGTAGGTCTTTCGTCAAACTCAATTCTTACCGGCTTGCTTATATTGAGCAAGCAAAATCAAGCTTTTCAATCTCGTACCTTACTTAGGTCACTCAGCAAGCTTTGTGGTCTAAACACGGTACTCCACTGAAAAGTGCTTAATTATGTCACGATTGTATAGAATACTATAGAAACGGGCTCCAAATCATTTTAGGATTATTCCGATAAATAGTCCACATGGATCTATGACTATTTCAGATACCGCACCGCTGAAACAAAACTGCGATTTCATGACACCATACTTATCGGGTTTAAGCTAATCGCTCAGCGCTCAGTTGCAAATGTATGCGTGTCAAGATTTTAGAGTATCCCGAACAGTTTTTCCTCTGTAGCTCCGTATCCACAATTATTTCATCGGTCCATGTTGATGCTCTCTTAAGAATGTTTTCTTCAAAATATGTTTTTTTTTGTGTTATTCCATAACAATTTTAATAATTCAAAAACATTGGATCGCTCTAAGCCTTCTTAACCTAAAAGCTGATATTCAAACTAAGTTTTTTTAATAGGCTTAAGCCCAAGGAGGCATAAACAAGCCGCCGAAACGAGTGTTTAGGGCAATAATGAAAAGCCGGGACCTAAACAAAAATATTTTTGTTTTCTGGCTCCGTTGTTACCTACCACAAACGAGGCGAGGTCTTATGGAAACCAACTTAATTTGACCTCTAGATTCAATGACAATATTACTTTGCTATCCCGCGGTATATTAACAAACCGTGAAAATATCGATCTATCATCTCCAGAATGGTTATTCGAGAAATTCTTGAAACTTTATTCTGACATCACGCAAGCTTATTTTTGTCGAACACCATCTACCAATAGAAAATTGTATTGGCCGTACATAAATACTGGAACTCCGGTATTGGCCTAACATTAAATAGCGGAATGGCAGCATTCGAAATGCAAAATACTCGAATTACGGTTTTGGCCAAACAATGAATACCGAAATTTGGCCATGCGAAAAATACCGCAATTCCGGTATTAGTACGAAAATAAATATCGATATGGCTTAGATGCACTAGCTACTCGTTTACAGTGTGTTTCTGTAATAGAAGCAATAAATTAAAAAGTAGATTCTACAACTCAAACCAGGAAACGTTTGTTCAGCGACTTTTTAAAAATAACGTATGGTTTGATTTTTAGGACACTTTAAAGTTTTTTCGAACACGCAATGTATACCGAAATTGACTATGTCTGTAGGGACAAGCAATGTCAATTAGACGGATTTTAACGTTCATTGAAAAAACTATTTAGATTGTATGAAAAAGAGACAATCTACAAAATACATATTTTTTAAAGTTGTTGAACAAAAGTTTTGTAGTTTGAGGAGTAGAATCTATGTTTTAATTTATTGCTCCTATTACAGAAACACACTGTATAGTGTCCTTCTACGAGATATGCCTAGTACGGGTCACAGAAAAAAAAACAGGTAATTTGTGTAAGAATCATTTTGTAAAAAAAAAATTGACAGTCGATTACTGGCAAGCTTGAACATTAAAACGACTAATATCTTTAAGCAATCGGAACAAAACCTTGAATGTTTTCCTTTCATTATCTTTGTTTCTCCCAAACATCTTATTCTTGTGCTGACAATTTTTTCGGCACGCCCATATTTCCCCGATCCTTCGCGAAATGAGTTGTGGGCTACAAATTTATAATTTAAAAGAACGAATATTTAAACGAAGAATAACGAGTCTGGGGTAGAACAAGGGTGATAATGGTTTATTACAGTATATATACATAATTATTGTTAGACGTACCTATTATCTATGGAAATATATTCTTAGATTTTTGATTCCTAAGAAATACTTATACATTACACAATACAATAGACACATTATATTATTGTTTGTTATGTATGGTTTTCCTATTTTGTGGTGAAAGTGTTTTTACTAATGGTTTATGTTATATGGAAAAAAATATACTTAGCACCGTCATTGATTTTAAATCAGCTGAAAATTGTATGAAGAAGATGGAAGTTTAGTTCGTTTTGATGTTTCATGATTAAAGATTATTATTAAAAAATCCCATATTTAGCTAATTTGTAATCAAATAAACACTGTTCAACCCTAACATTTCAAAGCCACAATAATTTCGTTGCAAGTTAATAGAACAGCAAACATAAAACATGGCGTAATTGTAGGCCTCGCATCGCCCATACATTTCTGTCATTCATCTGAAATGTCAATAGATAAAACGTATTTACGGGCACAATAAACCTGGTTTATCGCGGCGATAGGTAAATCGGGGCTCGGTCCAATCAGGATTAGACAGTTTTATGTTTAATGGGATAGGAGAACGAGGTGAATTGTGACAGAGGAGAGTTGTGACATCGTCGATATTTCGAAACTTATAACTGCTCGCGTCTTACAGCAGGGCGCGTTTGAGAATTTAGAAACGCGCTGTTGTGAGCTCGCTAGCAGTTAAAAGTTCAGAAAAATCCACTGTCACAATTCTTCTCTGTCACAACTCACCTCGGTCTCTTTATTTCTGAGTTGCGTTTCCACCAGAGGTGAGCGAGGATGTGTTACGTTACGAACTTACGAGGAATGTGTTTAAGGAACCACTAGAATGACTTCATTTATCTATACTCGCACAGCGCAGCTCTAGCTCTAGTCTATATTGGTTCTTACTCGTAACAATCACATTCCTCGCAACGCAGCTTCGCTCATTTCTGGTGGGGGGTGCCCAGGGGGGTGATTTTTGAGATTCGAGCACTCGAAAGTGACATTTAAAACTCTGAATAAAACGATGAAATTATGTTTTAAAAATAAAAGCGACAGAAATTTAAAATAATGATTATTTAAACTATTAATTCCATGCGAAAAAATTGGCGACAAACTTTTGTGTGCGATTATTTTCGAGCTTGAATTTTTTGAATTCGAGCGTTCGGCTGTCAAAAATCGGCCCCCTGAGTTGTATTTGATAAAAAAAAAGATAAAAGATATTTATTCTTCAATTTAGGCACATTACAATGCACTTATGAACGTCAGAGAGAAAAAGAAACTACCACCGGTTCTAGCCCTACACCTCTGACCCGAGAAGTATTACTTAAGGTGCTCTTACACGGGCGATTTTTCGGGCAATTATTGCCCGGCGATACGTTGCCGAAACTAATGGAGCAATATGGAGCAATTAATTGAGCAATACGAGGCAATTTCTAGATATTGCGGCAATTATTTCGGCAAGCATTTCCCGTATTGCTCCATTCATTTCCGTGTTGCTCTGTATTGCCGACTACAATTGCCGGTATATCCAGACGATTGGAAAATTCAAGGCAATTTGTATTTCTATCCCGTATGCACGTATATGCATGTCCCATTCTTTTTCTAGTAGGGCGAGCGCGGTCCAGGTGTAGGGGGAGGGGAAACGGCCTGTTACAATAAATCTGTTCAAAAAGTCGTTTATTAGGGAATATTTTGCGGCGCTTACGTCATTTTACTATGTGTTTTTGAGTTATAACTCAAAAACGGCTCAACCGATTCTATTCAAAATAGTTTTCATTGAAAGTACTAATTAAGTCTCACATTCGTGAATTTTACGGATTTTTAGACCCAAGGTTCAAAAGTTAGATGGGGGGGAGGGGGGACGCCCTGTTTTAAACTTTAAAGGGAACGTACCCAAACTACGTGACCAGTTTAGGGGGGGGGGGGGGAGGGGGGGTCGTCCAAATACTACTCTAGGTCACAGGGGGAAGGGGGGAGTCTTAAGTTCTGTCACGTAGTCAATAATTATGCTCAAATATCGCGCTTCTAATTATAGGTTTCCATGCACCTTTGGCGTCACGCGGCCAGTGTCGAGTAAATAAAAGGCAATAAGTAGGCAAAATTATGTTTTTTTGCTTTCTATGTCCAAAACATCACTCTAAACTATATGTGCGAGTTTTACTACGTGACAACTAGGGTTGTCTTGGCAATTACTACGGATGGTCACCCAGGGGGGAGAGGGGGGTCAAAAATTGAAAAAAAATGAGTCACGTAGTTTGGGTACGTTCCCAAACCCTAAGAACTTGATACCCATTTGGGCTTTATACTTATATTTCCACTGAATCCAGAAATTTCCGCTATTAATCTCTAACCATTCACGAGATATTGACCTCCGAAAATCACTATTTTTACCACTGACTGACTGGCTCACTGATCCACTGACTCATCATCAAAACTATTGACTACATCCAGATAACCTAGAAAGTTGTGGCATCCAGTTAGGCATTCGTGTCATTCGTGTGTAAACAACAGGAAGAATCTAAAAACTTGTTTCTGAAAATTAGTTCTCTTCCTGCAAGATATGAACGCATCTATTTCTCTTTTTTTAAGTCATTATTTTAAATGCACTGCAAGCTTCCGCAGCTAGAATTACCTCGTCCATAGTTCAGAGAGATTCTGATTTTGGGGCGAGTGCGGTGCGGTGTAGTGCAAGGGGGGGGAAACGACGCGGTCGTATTGCTCCACTGTATTTCTCGTGTATGAACGTATTGCCTAGTTTCCCGAGTTGCTGCTATATGGGGCAATTCGAATGGAGCCAGAATGGCGCCATACTGGAGCAATAATTGCCCCATATTGAGCAATATTTCGAATTGCTTGAAATTGCTCGATATGGCCGTGACGTCAAAATTGCGGCAATTCGGCAATTTTTATCGCCCGTATAAGAGCACCTTTAATACCGGCAAGAAACTCGGCGGGACTTATTTTTTCAAAACAGTAATACTAATACATTAAAGATACTATATACAATAATGCGTAGTTCTTCAAGAAGGCATATCAAAACAGCTTGAGAGACAGACATGTACCTGCCTATTGTGTAATTAAAATGAAAAATAAAAATAAAATCCATCTGACTGCTTCGCAATACGTTTGATATTCTTTCTTACTTGAACTGTGTCCTCATGTTTGTTGGGGTCAGAGCAACTGAAGTCTCTATGCAAGTGTGTTGGCCAACCGCCAAATGGTACCTCTATCCAAATAACGACACATATCTTTTATAGATATGTGTCGTTATTTGGATACTAATCATACAAACCATGGCACTTACAATAACTAATAGGATCTTTTGTTTCGATCCAGTTCTCCTAAATACCGTATCCTTGTGAAAAAAAGATATTAGGTATGATGTCAGTAATATCTATACATTTGAATAACATTCACCCCCTTATTTCGTCAGTCAAACAAAGTAATAGTTCACTATACTGAAATAAGTGGCTTAGTATCGACCAAATACTAAGTACAGAGTTGTAAATCAAAGACTTAGTTTGTTTACCGACCTAAGCCTTCAATATATTGCCACGGAAAATTAATTAAGCTATAAGCAAGAATTGCTTGTACTCCACGTGTTATTTTGTTGACAGAGAATCAACTTTCTAAATGATAAAGTCGTGACGACGTTCCAACTTAACTGTCAGCACGTTTACCATGAGTTTTACATTGTCATTTTTCGTTAACGAGTAACGAATTTTCTATCTGTGCATCTCGTTTACACTAATATGTTACAAGGCCATCTTAAAGGCCGGCAACGCGCTTGTGACCCCCGTGGTGTTGCGGGCGTCCATGGGCAGCGGTGATTGCTTACCATCAGGCGATTCGTCTGCTCGTTTGCCTCCTACGTCATATAAAAAATATATACATATTAAAAAAACTCGATACTCGTTCTCGAAAACGTCAATGTCATAACTCATGGTAAGCGTACAGAAATTGATTATACCTTGTGCAATCTAAGAAGCGGTTTTTGACACCTGTCATCTCAGTACATTTTATTACCTAAAATCGATTTTAGGTTATAAAATGAACTGAGATGACAGGTGTCAAAAACCGCTTCTTAGATTGCACACGGTATAATAAAAAATCGTCTATCACGCCGATCAATTACGTAGAATCATCCAAAAATGTAACCTGAATTTGGGAAAACTAATCTCGAGATTATCCGCAATATCTACAGTACACTTCCTTTTTAAGGATTTAAAAATATCATGCGTAGTTGTACAATTTCATTATTTTCCTTGATGTGCCTGAGAAATATAAAGATAAATATGCAAAATTGACAGTTTTTTCTAATCTTAAAAAAAGGTAAAGAAATAATGCCAAAACCACCCGAGGCAGTGATTTTTTTTTCATTTTTGTTTTTTTTTAAACATTTATCGTTAGCAGACTTATTGCTAAATACAATACCATATACTACATTACAATATCTAGGCAACTAGATAAAGACTTCCCTAAGTATAATGGTACTAAGAACCTGCCCTGTCTTGGCTGGCACTAATAGGTGCTTCATCGATTTATCGTAAAGAAGCTACAAATTGGTATTACAAAACGAACTACTCGAGGTCTCGGGACTCTCGGGCCAGGTGGAATAAAATCTTAACCCAGGTTTAAACCCAAATCACATTGGAACTAAACACAATGTGTTTATGAAATGAAATAGATAGCTAACCTAATGGCGGCCACCGACTATCAGTCCGCTTGCAGTCCGCCTGACGATATCGGCCTGTCAGTTGTTCGGAGCCGGCAAATTTGGCAGGCCGAGATCCTCAAGCGGACTGCAGGCGGACTGTGGCGGTGGCCGCCTTAGCACACACTCCTTACTATAATAGGTACCGAGAAAGACGTGTCTGGTATACGATATAAATAGCTGTTTAGTGAAGAAAACTATGTTTTCAAGCCAGGCAAAGTTGTGCATCGTAGGCAAAAGTTGTAGCACGTGACTGTACCTACGAAATAGAATCGGATGGTTATTTTAGTTTAAATTGACATCGCAATGTGTCTACTTAAAAATAACAACTCAAACCACAATTTTATAAAGCATAAGCGAATTGTTCCCTGTTCGTACCGTCAGCAGCAGAAGTAGCTAATCCGGTAGGGTGTCCAAAATGACCTACACACGCTCGGCTCTTGTTCAAACAAAAATAAGGTCGCTTAGCTACTTTCTCTGCTGAATCTACCTACATTTTTTTTGAAACGTCGGAGGTTTTTTTTTATGTATATACCTACCTGTGGGGTACCTAAATCCCGTTTGAGTTCAAATAATCCATAAAAACCGCACAAGTTTAAACTAGCGTTTACTTAGATAGGTATTAAAAATTCTTAATACCAGACTATTTATTAGTTAAGACTACTTAAGACCATCTAACCAATTATTGGAACACCGGGCTCACCTAGAATTATTTTAAAACGAAACTAATTGGACTCCACTAGACTAGAGTGTACCTACGAACAATGAAAAGGAATAATTAAGTATAGAAATATCCTTACAATCACCAGTTTTAATTTTCCTTGAGTACATTTCAGTTTAAAGCTTTCGAAGCATCAATTTAAAAGATAATCTTTTTCAACTTTCAATATAGTGGTCTGACGTTCAAATTTAAAAGTCAGCATTTAAAAGCGCTTTTATTTATAAAAGAGAACGTAACTTTTAAGAGCAATTAAAAGTTTTTAGTTATTAAGGATATTTTTTTTTTTCTACTCCGGTACTTTTATCTGTCAATTATATGATCCCGCCAACGAATATAAAAGCATGTCTTATGCAATTTCAAAAAAGTCTATCTAGTCTTCAGTAGTTCATTGTTCATAAAGACCCTAGGTTATTATGTGATAAAAAGCAACTGCTAACAGCGGTGCCCTGTGAACCCAACAGATAAAAAAGAAAAACAACACTAAATTTACAACGAAAATCAAAACTGCCAACAAACAACTGATTTCATACGGTTTGGAACAATAACATAACTAAAATAATTGCTGCCAACATAAGGAAAAAAGCGAGTAAGTTGATGACAGTTAAAAAAAAAACATTATCGTGTCTATGATTACATAATAGTAGGGCTGCCCCGTTACTGTAGCGCATCGGGGATGTTCGCCGCGGCGCGCGTGGACTGTTTCTACACGACCATGCGTGCACGCGCAGCATCCCTGGTGCGGCGGGTGCGCAGCGGCCCCAACAACATTCTGCGAATGATAGCGGACAGGGTTGACTGCCCCTACATGTCGCACTGCGAGGGACTTAATGCCCCTATCAGTGTTGTCCTTTTTTAAAATTATAAGGCTTATTTGAGTGTATTAACCCCTTAGCATGTAAGTCTTACTAATGTGATATGTGTCAATGGTTACACGAAATAAAAATATTCATTCATTCATTCATTACGTTCTCTCAACTCAACTATCATTTGTCACTTTTCAACTTCTCGCTATTTCTTAAAGCAAACTGCGTTTAATTTTGTATTTTATTTAATCACTAGTCGTAGAAAAAGTAATGTATGCAACGTTGTATAAGTAGGTCAAAAAAGGCTCATGGCGTCTTTATTAACAATTTTCGGCTTCGCCTCAAATTGTTACACACGCCACTCACCTTTTTTGAACCCTCTTATACAACTGTTGCATAAAATACTAAAATAACATGATAATCATGTGACGAAATGCTTTGGCCCTGCAGGCGTCTATGGGCGATGGTAATCGCTTACCATCAGGCAATCCGTCTCCTCGTTTGCCCCCTACTACAGTCGCCATCAAATATATCGGAGTGGCCAAGGTGGTCACAAATATCTGAACGACGCCTGTATTATCAAGGCCTCATGAGTACCTTGGCCAGTCCGATATATTTGATGGCGACTGTACATAAAAAAAAACATTGTGTGGTTTTATGAAACCACGATGCAAGTGAAACTTTACTATGTTAGCATGGCGCTTAGAAATTGGTGCCCAATTGGTTTGTCATGCTAGACGTACAGAGCTGGAATGACTTGCCAAATGTAATTCATGAAATAAATCGAAATATGTTTCTAAAATTTAGAAAAAAAAAATTCGTCCCACGGGGTTTGAACCCTCGCCCATTCGATCGTAAGTCTCATGCCATACCACAGTGACTTCGCTGCAGTTACGCTAAGACGCAAAATATAGATTTGTATACCGCGGTTGACTGCCAACATGACACGAACCTTATTGCTTATGCAATAAGCCTCACCTTACAAACGAGAATCAGCGTTACAGCTTGTAACGCATGTCGCGCGGAAGACAGGCCTAAATTTTTGAGGCGATGGAATAAAAGTTTCACTTTAATTTCACTTTAAAAATGCCATTAATAAATAAATACCTCGGCAGTAAATGGATTAAATCAGTAACGATTCATCGCAGATGTTACAAAAATAATGTAATTACCCGCTACAAAGCCCACGGTCCACATATGAAACACATTGGTCAGTTATTAAATCGCGTTATAATGTTACAATAGATGGGACAATACGCAATGTGGCTAAATCGGCCGTGTGGAGGAATAGTGACGTGACATCCACGACATCCGCATACTCAATTCATTTTTTCTATCATTTTTTTACAGCTATAACAAAGAAAGCTCGCATGTAAGCGGACACCCGTAGGTAGGTAGGTACGTACAGAAGGTAAATAGGTAATTCGAAAATTCTAATTTCTTTATTCCGATTATCGATTCGTCAATTTAAGACAACTCTGTTTACAGAATTTGTTGTTTTAGAGGATTCTGTTCGATAAATAATGACCGTAGCCTTTCCGAAGAAAGTTATGGAATTTACACATAGAAAAAGACACTATCTTCTCCTTTTTTTTTCACTACCTGTTTATAAGGTTTTGGCTTAGCCCATTTTTTTCAACAGAGAAGGGTATAACGCTATTATTTTGTGCTTTTCTGTACTACCCCAGTCGGGCTCTGCTCCAAATTTGTATGAGACATCGCATTCGCTGAGCTGTGCCCTACTACATTTGGACGTAGTTTAAGCACATAGCCTGTTCCAAAATTCTTCTTCGCCTAACCCATATTCATTGTCAATCTCTCTCTCCCCTCACTAGCCACGATATCGTGACGATATTGGCACGATAAAACAATTTTATTGCCCTGTAAGCAATAATACCAACAACGGTTCGGAATTAAGGGCAGGGCGGTGATTGTTGCGTTATTTAAGGGTATTTTTATATCGATGATATAAGTGTACCGTCAGCAGTGGAGGCATAGGGTTTTTTTCAGTTTGTGGCCAAATTGCAGTTGGTTCTTATTCTCAAACTATGGGTACTAGATGAAAATATGGGACACTTTTTTGTCTCTTAGAATAAGTAGTGCCTACCTAGTAGTTTTCTCTCAATTCCTCAAAGTTTAACTGATAGAGATTCCTTACAGAGATAAGTTCGCTTCTACACATTATATTAATTATGATTGTATTTGGCCTGTTCTATGTAAAATAAGGTGTTTACGAGTATGTAAATATCATTGTAATAAGCCATGTTTAAAAAAAAATTTTTTCTTGTCATTAATTATTTATCCAAAATAAGATAATCAGCAACCATTTCTTGCTCGTGTATAAAACATTTAATAAATCTGCAGGCAATAAAAGGCAGTGTTTACGCTTGTATCAAATATTAAAAATGGAAGAATATTGCTTCCTATATTCATGACTCGTAGGTATTTTAAGTGTAACATTTTGTTTCATATTTTCGTTAGTCAGTGGCGTCAGAAGTGCCAAGCAGTAGGAATCCTACTGTAGAACGTAGGTACTTTAAATTTTTTTGCGTACGGTCTACCTGATGGTAAACAGCAACCGAAATCTATGGACGCTTGCAACTTCAGAGGTGTCACGTGCGCGTTGACGGCTAAATAAAAGGAACAAGAGCGCCCGCCACCGTTTTCAACATATCAGGCGGGTCATATACTAATTTGCCATCATCGTGGTATAAAAAAATCTACTCGTCACACTATGTCTGCAGGCTTTCTTTTTTAATTTGATCTCATAGAAAATAGATCTCGGTTGTAACTTTTCGTGAACAGTATAGTGTGTTCGTAAAAATATTGAGCCTTCTTTAAGCTTTAATAGGCACTTACTGAAAGTCATGCAGATGTGAAAATCCTGTTGTTAAATTTATTATTTTTAATTTAATTTGGCGGGAGAGGCCTTTTGCCCAGCGTCCCACTGCTTTAGGCTAATAAAAAAAAATTACTAAAATATATTTTACGAAAAGATACTACCTATAAATCAAAATAAACAATATTACATTTTAAACGAAATAAAGAAGCTAGAAGGACCGAAGTTTACGTAATGTCAAATACAGAATGATTTGTGTTGAGACGTCACACACGGTAAACGTATATCTTGTATCTTTTATGAGAGTCTCATATCGCTTTAAATATATTTCTTGTACCTTTTTTGAGAAATGGAAATTAATAAATGTCTGCAGCGTTTCATAGCTGACAAAATCATAATGTGGATTTCAGCGTTAATGTCAGAATGAAACCATATTTTATATTGCGAAATTGGAAAACGGTTATTATGTATGCGGTGAAATTAAATGCTATCTAATCTGACTTTGAGAATGGCAAAGAAAGATTGTGTTATTGCATTCTTTGCCCTCATATGCATTTTAGTTTTAACGAATTCATACATAAAGTTTTTATTCGTTAATTTGTCTCATCATTATCTGAAATCTCAAAGTAAATTCAAGTTGTAAATTGAATACCAAAACTCAGCGTTTCTCTGCCGAAATCAAATTACTAAAAATTAGGCTCTTAAAAGGATCAAAGCATTGATATAGTTCAGGACTTTTCTGGCAGGTTTAAGCGGCTGTAGTCATGACACATTGCTATACGATTTCGTTCAGGAGTCCGGCCAAAGGAGACCCCCAATAAGATGGATGAAGATCTATCTGGTCAAGATTGCAAGGAACTGTTTCATAGAGGTAGCGTAGAACCGGTATTTGTGGAGTTTCTTTGTGAAAACAAATACTTCTTTCAGCTGGTACTAGAAAGAGAGGAAATACTTTATCCGACATACTTCGAGGCAATGTATAGTAGAAGAGAGAAGGCAAAATTAAACGCAATAACACAATTCTCCCTATGCAACATTAAATTCCTAGCTGTTAGCAACGTAATAAGCAATAATAGAAAAGGGACCCAATAACAGTTTTAATTGCGTTAAAAATAACCTAGAACTTGCCGTATCTTCGCAGTCCATTACGCCTTTACTGTTATGATTATAACACTACAAACTTATCATTACCATTGGTTAAGAGGGCGTCGTCCAAAATCAGCAAAACAGCAATCGCCGTTTAGGTTCCTGAGTTCACAATTCTTTACAAAAATCTATATAATTTATATCATTGTTATAACAAAGAGTGTGTCTACAATTTAAAGTAATTAGTACTCGATTATCATTTGTAGTTTCTTCAATACAATGAAGTAAAGTTGTACAAAAACTGAAAAATACGCTTGTGCGGTTTAGGAAAAACATGAATTAAAAATGCATATTCTTATTAAATAGTAACGATATTTTGAAAGCCAGATAAATGGACTAGAGAATAAAGTGTTATTCATATTTTTCCTTATAAATGCAACGAAGAAATTCAATCATAAACATAAGCTTTCGTGAAATTCCCATACATTCGCCACATCAGTCAAATAATGTTTTTGACTCAGATGGCCGGTGGGCCTCATTGGAAGCACACGTGTCGTCAAATTTCGTCCTGTGACATTTCATTTTGACAATTATTCTGACAGAAAATCATATATGTACACGAAAAGGGATACCAGTAGCCAGAATGTATTCCAAATGAATAGGGAAAACAAATAGAGACCGTGTGTCATATTAAATTATATTTTTTGATGTTTACATGTCGTAATATTAGAAAAATACAACTAACGATTGAATAAAATAAACTTTTCTACCGAATCCTCATAATTCGTTTCGTCTCAAGCTATTTAATGCGAAAAGAGTTTTAGGATTACCTTTTATTTACTGGAGTTTATGTTTATTATGCTGGTCATAATATTACGACATTAAAAAATGTAAGAATGTCAATAAACTTGATTGACAATTTTCTTATGACACAAATTTTGTATTTTTTATAAACAATTTTAATATTTTACTTAGTATATGCGAAATAATTACCTACCTGTAGGTATACAATGTTTCCGCAGTATTTGAAAAAAGTGTTACCTATTGTTTATAGGCCGTTTTACCGACTTATTTTTTGCTAAATTTGCTGTAAGAATATAAAAGATTGAGTGCACATGTGATGAGATAAGAAAATAAGATCAAGAAATTAAAATAATGACAAAGCCAGCAGATCTACCGAGTCTTTGTACACCACATGCGTAATGAAGAATGTCTCCGCCTGTAGCACAAACAAATTGAGAGACACGTGAATCGGTGGTCGTTCTTATGGACAGAGGGGCTTCATGAGCTCACGCCAGTTACGCCATGCCTCTCGATCATCTGGAGCGCTCATAACATCACTCCAGGTCGTCTGAATAGTTTATTCTTATCAGAGGGCTGCGGAAGACGAGATCTAAGTTCGTCTCCTGGTAGGACCCAGTTGAGAGCAGTGAATTACGTGATAGTTTTCATCCCGGCGGATTGTGTGCCTGCTAAACTATCTGAAATCTATTACCTTTATACAAAGTACCTATTTATAAAAAATAAAACAATAAATATTGTTGTTTTCTGATTTTAACTTACATACAGTTTATAGAGTTTGTCAGGAAACAGAAGTGTCGTGGTTTATATGGAAGCTCATACATTCTACGACACATTTCTTTCCGGACAGACTCTACGGGGCAATTTAGTCATAGCTATGAGCAAGAAAGTAACGTCGCTTTCGGAACAGGCGAAATAATAAAAGTAGGTAGGCACCTAAGTGTACAGTTGACTACAAAGAGATGTATCCACTTTTGGACCTTTATTACAGCGCAATAAGTTGAAAAATTAGATACCTACGTCTCTGTGTAGTCGACTGTACGAAAAATTTTGTTTTTATTTCATCAATATTCGGTGAAAATCGACATATTTACTGGACTGAACGAAGCAAGTATACTTACAACTAAAATTTTAAAAGGCAACTATTTAGTTCTGGAGCTAGCCATACTGTAAATTTATCAATCATCTTACCGGTTGGCTTCTTTATGGCGTTGTAAAGCCCATCTCTGTGGTGTAGTAGTGATATGCTGTTCTCGGGAATATTCCCCAGGTGGTACCTCGATGGAATATTCGGGAATTTTGAAATTATTGAATGAATACAAATTGTATTTTAAAACTAAGACCACAAAACTCTTTACTGGAACATCAAGTACAGGTAACTCCACCTAAAATGTTAATTCTTAATATTCCCGAGTAAATTCCCTAGGCTTATTCCTAATGTTCCCGGGAATATTTTTCCTCTCTCTTCTCTTTATAGGATATATCCATATTTGCTATGAATGATCGCGTAACCGAAAGCAAAATAGAGGTGATATAGATATTTTTCATGGTTAACCAACCAAAATGGCTAAAGGAAGCTTTTATAGTTGCTTCATACCTTTCTTTTCGTTAGCTCATCAGTCATCGGTCCATGAGTCCGTATGTTGCAGACATTGTATTCTTGAATTATAAAGCGTATTTAAATAATATTTTGACCGAAGGTGTGTTTTGTCTGCCACTACTTTTATTACCAGTTAAATTTCCAAAATAAATTGGTGAATGCAAACTTATCTTTGCCCTTGTTCCGATGTATAGCCAACCAACTGCTTGTCACCCAAATAAATAACAGTAACAATAAAGTCATATGAATTTACAGTATCTTTATTAGTTTAGGGTATATTGAGTGGTAAATAAAGGTAACTATGTATTACTTATGTTTTTCGATTTATTTGTCGCGCAAATCAAGAAAATTATAAACCTAGTAAGATAATGTCAGGATGTTGGCTATGGACGAGCTATGTCCATAAAAGAGTACCAAAAGGTGGCCTATTTATAGCCCTTAATTTGACTTATTAAACATTTTTTGATTGGCCAATGTCTCTCATGTTGCTCATGTGGCTAGTACTGTCTTGTATGATTTATATTATAGCATTAAATATCACCGTACCACAAAATGCGCGACAAATAACTGGAAACTGTACGTCCTAACAATATACTTTTTTTTTTAAATACTGTAGAGAATTTAATAAAGATTATTTCGTTCATTGGAAGATTTGTTGTGAACTCAACCATTTCTGATAAAAATGTGAAAATTTACAAATCTGGATACAGAAGCGGGGAAAGGAGGGTGAACAATCACATGATGACTTGTTTCTATTTCTACTCTTACTGTTAAAATACCAAAAACTTCGGTCGTAGCTTTTACTATGTAGTAGCCGGCGCGTAGTGCATACTCCTGCTCAAAGGATACCTTTATGAAAACGTTCAAGGTTTCGCAAAAAAAAACGGTCAGAAAATTTTGGTTTCACTACTGAAACCATATACCGAAGTAAACGGTATGAGGTACATCCCGTTTTAAAACTGTACCTTTATTTTTCGATTATACAGTCCCTGATTCTTTCGGCGAGTAAGGTCAATCCAGACAATTTAAGACTATAATTTTATAATATATCCGGTCTGAGACGCCCCCACCCCAAACCCCAACACTGTATGGGAGAAAATCGCTGAGAAATATGATAAATTTAAACAACCGTGGCTTCAATATTGTACTAAAATAAATCCACACGAAAGAAGTACCGTCAATCGCTACAACTTTGGCTATGATGCACAACTTTTCCTGGCTTGAAAAACACGGTTTTCTTCACCAAACAGCTATATGTATCTTATTAGGAATAAAATATAAATCTGTTTGGGGAAGAAAACCATATTTTACAAGCCAGACAAAGTTGTGCATCGTAGGCAAACTTGTAACAGTTGGCGGTATACGAAACGTTAGTTAAAAATAAAATTTGAATTTATTGAAAGTCGAATTATTGTTTATTTCATGTTGCGTACTGCGTGTAGTTCGACATGCAGTGCCAAATAACCAATAATGAATATGTATAAATTAAAATAAACATTTTGAAAATATTGCATAGAAAAATAAAAACCGTAGCTGTAGATATTACGTAGAGTCGCCGTAAAATATATCTGAGCGATCAACGTACTCAAAATATCTGAACGTGCACTTTATTGCCTTGATAATAGAGGATTTGTTCAGATACTTGTGACCACCTTGGCTGCTCCGATATATCCGACATGGTGACTGTCCAATCCGTCCTATTCCTATTACAGGTATACATACAGGTCATTTGATTTTACGCCTTATAGAGAGCTGAATAGAGTGGTTATTGACATTGTCAATCTGATTAAGTGACTTTTATAGGTAGCTTTACAAAAGTCGTATCTCAAACCTCAAACCGCAATAAAAAAGTACTAATCATTTCATCAAATCATTATCAAACCAAATCAAATCACATTTCAATACGTCATATGTGACATAAACAGGACAAACAAGGAAAGCAAGATAAAATTGATTATTTCTCTGTCTTCTTGGAATGCAACCTACGGGTTCAGTTTCTCAAAGGAGGTGTAGTCAAACTTATTATGCCAACTTAAAAAAAATAGAGGTGAATGACCTGTCCCCCCAAAAGTGTGGTAGTGTGCGTGAAGTCTGGACATGTGTGCATCGGGGTAATTTGACAGATTCTGAAAATTTACCCTCCTCGATACAGTCTTAAACACAAAAACTAACACCATGTACGGAATTCTGGAGCTTCTTGGGTGAAAACGAACATAGCTAACCGCATTGGTAACTTGGTAATGTTATATTCCTTTAGGACCGTCCGCCATTTTTTGCCCGATGTGCTTTTGTTTCCATTGCGTTTTGTAATAAGTAGTTAATTAGTATTGGATTTGGAATTTCGTGCGCACATTACGTTTATGCAGTATTTGGATAATCTAGGTAGGTATATATGCTATGCTGAAAATGTAAATGCTCCCATAATTCTATTATTTAATGTAGATATAGCATAGCGCGTTTGAAATATGCCATGCTAGTTTAAAATTCAGTTTTATACTATGAAACTCTACAGCAAGAGACTGAATTTTTGTTGCCTGTAGAAAAAATGCTCAACTTTCTGAATATTAGGTAAAGATGGGAATCGAGTTCTGTTACTTCTGTTGACGCTATCGCTAGATCCGACCTCAAAAAATACATATAATTAGTTCACCCATCCAGACCATTTTGTTCTGACAATTAACCAAATTTTGGAAAAATAGCTCGTAAAAATGTACACTTTTTACAACTGTCCCGAACTATGACACGCCTTTGTCATTTCTGGCTTGATTTAAAAAAGAAATCGAACTAACTAATCATATTTCTACCCTATCATA
The DNA here is from genome assembly GCA_911728535.1 of Pammene fasciana. Classification (NCBI taxonomy): domain Eukaryota; kingdom Metazoa; phylum Arthropoda; class Insecta; order Lepidoptera; family Tortricidae; genus Pammene; species Pammene fasciana. Next base: position 14,954,438 of record OU452288.1, read on the forward strand.
AGTTCATAACTTTAGAATATTTATAAACAATATTGTCTACGGTTGCCGCGATAGTTATTCATGAAATAAAACATCGCTTACTGACTCAGTCAACCCGTGACCACGAACGCTGTAAAGTGTTCAAAACGTCGGGATGTAATATAAATTAAATATACGCGATATAATCCGTTCAAAGTTGTTTTATTTCAATCTTTATATAATTTAAAATGCGATATCATATCAGGGCTCAATAAACCAGAACAGCAGACAGGTCATTAGAGGGAGATATCATCTGGTATCCGCGCACGTACCGAATTGTGCCAACTTTTTAACTCGATTTCCGCACCGCAATGATCTTGGCAAGGAGGAGTGTACTTAGAATGGTGTAGTTTTCATCTTATTTTAGATGAAAATGTTGTATTCCGTAGTACTAGTACATTCATGTGAAATCCTAAGATATCTATGCCATACGGGTATGGTCTCGAATCGAATGCAATTCAGCGCAAAAAAAGACTTATGAAACGACACTTCACTCATCTCCATACATAGAGTAACTTAAAATATAGTAGAGCAAGCACAGCCTAAGAACTTTTTGAAGCTCAAGTCAATTGCGCTATCTGTCCGAAAGTCCCCTAAAGATACCAGAAGCATACGGCCGCCTAATGGTTAGCAACTACCGTAGCCTAGGGACGCCTGCAAATTCAGAGGTGTCACATACCCTTGTAGTATAAAGGTGGATTCATTATGTTGACGGCAAAGGAATATGAGTGTCTCCCTTCGTCGACACACAGCAAAACCTCTTCGAGGTCTCTGGCAACCTTACTCACCGCTAACATGATTTCTAGAAAGGAAATATGTTCAAAATAATTAAATGAATAAATTAGAACCCAGTGGTAGAAATGTGGAAGGAAATTCTTGTCTTCATTAGTTCTGGACCGATCGAGGTAGATAAGAGTGCTGGCATGGGACCAACCAGACAAGATATCGCATTGTTTAAACGTGACCCTTTTATTTTACTTAATGATATTGTCGACATATGAAATGGGAAAAGCGGTACAGCCACGGCGGTCTTAAATACCACTTGTTTATTAGGTACCGTGAACTGCTACAACTTTGCCTAGGATTTTCAACTTTGCCTGGCTTGAAAAACATGGTTTTCTTCACCAAATGGCTATTTATATCTTATTTCTGAGATGGGAGAAAGCAGGCCATCTCAGGAATAGTTAAGATATAAATAGCCATGTTTTTCAAGCTAGGCAAAGTTGAGCATCGTAGGCAAAGTTGTAGTATTTTGTTATCTGGTCGGTAGTAAATAGTGACACTGCCTACGAAGCTAAAGGTGATGTGTCACTGATGTGTTCGAAACCCGGAGAGGGGTATTGTTCATGGAAAAAAATGAGTGTTAGTTTGGCTTTGTTAAGATATTTTTATTTTTATACAACTAAGACATATTTAAAACACGGAATAAAGCTTTGTTAATGACAAACAAGCAATTATTGCTAAACGTTCTTGGTTATTTTAACCAATACATGCACTAATTTGAATCCAAATAAGTGTCCTAGTAAATATAACCCTTACCTGATTCCCTTATTTATTTTTAACAAATTTAATGGTATAGTTTTACATATGTACGTACGTATTTTAGCAACGAACTTTGCAGGCTCCATGCGAAGTGACTGAAGTGAGTCTAAATTTTTCAGTGTTAGTATGTTTAATCACGAATATTATTTTGTTCTATAGCTGTTTTCTTGTATATACCTTAGAGAATGATAATAATCGTAATAAGAAAACACTTCAAGGCACAGAGCAATCAACTTTAAAGAGAGAAAGCTCTACCTTGTTAGCAACAACATATCATTAACACTGGTTTACGCCTGTATTCTGGATTCACCTATGAGTACACAACCGAGTCGTCGATCGAGTTCACTGTACAAACAAGCCGCAACAAATTACGGCGTCGCCATGTTTGCGCACAATGTACTTACAACTTTGACTAAGGTGCGCGCAATTGGCGTGCAACTGATCAACTGATACTGTGGTCCCTGAAACCACCTGAAACCAACATAGAACTCGCTGGGCTATTAGATTAAGCAAATTTGGTCGTATGAAAATAGCATAAATTTCGAGATATTGGAACGTTTCTACTTTTATAAAAATAAAAGCTTGAAGTAGTATACGTATTGGCTATCGAAAAAACGTTTCGAAAAGGCTCGTTTACCTGTTCTAATATGTAACACAAATATTTGTTATTAAAATGCATCTACTCCTTAAAATAGATTGGTTCTCCGCCTAGAATATTAATGACCTTTATTGATTCAATATTCAACAATGTTTCGATGCTAACCTATCTATTAGAAGATAAATACACTACCTATATTGAATTAAAATAAAGGCCGTCACACATCAACCAACCTTTAGCTACGCCGACTGATAGTGGAGTCAATTTAAGTTGGCAACTAAATTTATACAACTTTACCTCCACAATGAGTGCCATCCCAATAACGGTGACTGGAATAATTGCTCGTGCAACTTTTGTTTCTTAACAAAGTAATTTGCGGTTGCCAGAAACAGTTGCTGCTCGTTTTACTTTGTAATAAGTTGTCAATGTCTCGTTTCATTGTTTCAATGCTTTGTATGCCGTTAAGGTAAAATTAATATACCACCTTAGCATATTCCAGATTTTTTTACCCTTTTAGGTTTTAAAGCGTTATACACTTGCGATTTGCGAGCGAATTTTGTATGGAAGCGAACACGCCGCGAGTTCGAAGCGTACGAGTTTTGTATAAAAATCGCTCAAGTGTGATAAAGGCACTTAGTTGTTATACTTAAATAGTAGTTCATGTAACTGTTAGGTAATAGGGGTCCTTAAAACACGAGTGTGGTTTTAAGGTATGGTAATAAGATCACACGAGTGTTTTAAGGCCTAATTACGTACAGTTGCATACACTGCTTTATCTACACACATATTATAAACCCGAAATGATGATTGAATGACTGCAATTGCACGGATTGCATCGCCGTCGCCATGGCAACTCGATTGTGTCGGCGGTCGGGCGGCGCATGCCCGCACCCGGATTTTCATAATGATATCGAATTTTTGCTTATTATTTGATAATAATAACATCGTTACAGATAACACATTTGTTCTAACTACTAATTTTTACTTTAAGAAGACGTTCGAAATTTTAACGTAATTAAGGTATCGGTTACCGATACTAAAATGTAAACATTAAGATGCAGCCACAGATACTCATATCTAAATATAGGGCGTTTGCTCATCGATCCTGACCATAAAATAGACATATTAGGGTATGGATGTAGATAAACCATAAATAAATCCATGTCAAAGCCCGTGGCATTTTTTATCACACCACCTAGGCCTAAACAAAAACAGCATTTTTTTTATCGCTTGCGGCTGCTGTTCCGTTGTCGATGTCACATTTTTGAGAAGTGACCTCACCTTCGACCGTATTGTGGAAATTTATATAGGATATTCCTGACCAAGAATAATCTGGAACAAGGACCTGGAGTTCGATTTTTGAATCTCACCGGTGACTTTTTTGTATGCAGCCGATGACTATTTAGTACGAAATAAGTCACCCGATGAGATTCAAAAATCGAACTCCTGTGGAATGTATGCTGAAGAACACCCAATTTCAATCAGATTTGGATTTTATTTTTTATTAGGTACAATAGGCAGGTACATTGTCTCTCTCTCCTGCTGTTTAGATATGCCTTCTTGAAGAACTACGCATTATTGTATATACTATCTTTAAGATTTAATGTATTAATAAGTCCCGCCGAGTTTCTTGCTGGTAATAAGTAATACTTCTCGGGTCAGAGGTGTAGGGTTAAAACCGGTGGTAGTTTCTTTTTTTTCTCTCTGTCGTTCATAAGTGCATTGTAATGTGCCTAAATTGAAGAATAAATGTCTTTTATCTTTTTTTATAGGTATATTTTAACTGACGTATTTGGACACTATTTGGAGATGTATCTATATGGGGTACACTACACAATCCCGAAAAACATTTTACCGATTTTTAAAATCCCGAATTTTAAAATCCCGATTTTGTAATGCCCGACCCATTAAAATTCCGATAGTTAAAATTACGAATAACTAAAGTACGAATATTTTAATTCCCGAATAGTAAAAAACCCGATTTTTAAAATCCCGAACCATATAATACCGAATTTAAAAATTCCGATGCAATAAAAGTCCGAAACCAATATTTCCGAATTTCAAAACAACGAATCCCGATTGTCATAAACCCGAAATTATTAATTCCGATTCAACCAAATTCCGAAATTTTAAAAACCCAATTTTTTGGTTGGTTGTTTAGGGTCAAAGTATGGTCACACTTCTAACCTAACCTAACCTAACCCACTTTTTTGCAGCCGTTTTGGTTTGGTTAACGATCACAGTTCTAACCTAACCTACTTTTTTGCAGCCGTTAGGTTGGTTGAGGGTCACAGTTCTAACCTAACCCAACCTACATTTTGAGCAGCCGTTTAATTTGGTTAAGGGTCACAGTTCTAACCTAACCCACTTTTTTGCAGCCGTTTAGGTTGGTTGAGGGTCACAGTTCTAACCTAACCTAACCCACTTTTTTGCAGCCGTTTGGGTTGGTTGAGGGTCACAGTTCTAACCTAACCTAACCCACTTTTTGAACAGCCATTTGATTTAGTTAAAGGTGAGTTCTAACCAAAATTAACCCATTTTTTACAGCAGAACCAATAAATCTGCTAATTGTAATTTCTGTAAACATTCGCCTAAAGCCTATTATGCTAAACAGATTATGCTGATTATTATTTTCGGACAGTTGAATATAATGCAAAACAAAATTATACTTACTCGTATCAAAAAGCGGCCAAGTGAATATTAGTCGATTTCAAATTCGGATACGCAAACATTTAGCCAATTGTATATTATGCGAACCGATGATTTCTGCAATAATAATATTCTTCGAAAACCAGTTATGCCAAATATGTTATGCCAAATACGTTTCTGGCCACGGAAGTTATGCCAAATGGATGTAACCCCCTGCCAAGATGTCGACGAAGCCCCGCTTCGCGGGGCTTCTATTTCCGCTCTAAGGGACACAAGGTAACTAACAAACCCACATCGGTAAGAACAGTGACGGCTTTGTCCGTTTATTTGGTGCCTATAGCTAGGACCCGCCAAGATGTCGACGAAGCCCCGCTTCGCCGGGCTTCTATTTTCGCTCTAAGGGACACAAGGTAACTAACAAACCTACATCGGTAAGAGCAGTGACGGCTTTGTCCGTTTATTTGGTGCCTAATATCTAGGACCCCCTAAGATTTCTGCTCTAAGGGACACGAGGTAACTAACAAACCTACATCGGTAAGGGCAGTGACGGCTTTGTCCGTTTATTTGTAAACGGTGCCTATAGCTGGAACCCGCCAAGATATCGACAAATAACACAATCGCGAATTTCATTATTCCGAATATACAAAAAACCGAAATTCGTATTACCGAATCGCCAAAAACCCGATCGGTCATTAGTTTTTCGGAATTAAAAAAATCGGAATTAAATTTTTCGGGAAATTGACAACCGGGATTTTTAGGATTCGAGCAAGTAACAATCAAACTTCTAATATTCGGAAATATTGCATTCGGGATTTTCTGCTTTCGTGATTTCAAAATTCGGAATTTTGATATTCGTACTTGTCAAAATTCGGGATAAAAAAAATCGAGATTATAAAAATCGGGGTAATGTTTTTCGGGAAATTTGCATGTTCCCATCTATATGCCATAACAATTTGTGGAAGGGAAATTAACCATGCATTCTCACTTTCAGATATAAACCGCCAGATTGAAGCCGAGGCTGCGGGCGTCTTGGTAATGGCGATGGTCCGTCGAAGGTGAGCAGTGTCCGGCTGGACTGAGCTGGAGCGAGGCTAATAAGGGCATGCAATACTGGTATTATTTGTATGGACTATACCGGAATTCCGGTATTAGCCCATACAAGCAATACCGGTATTGCATGCCCTCTAATACTCGTAGAGGGGTCGCTGAAATCACACGGCGTACCGCAGCAAGCTTGTGAACGCCCTCTGGCTTCTCTGAGGTGCCTTGGCCACAACAACAGCAATATAATTGTTTAGTAAAGTCGTCACCCGATATATCGAAGCGGCCGAGGTAATCACAATTATCACAAATACCTGAACAATGCCTCTATTGTCAAGGCAATAAAATCTATTATTCAGATATCTGCGCCGCTGCGATATATTTGATGACGTACCTGCATGTTGAAATAGATATGCACAGGGTGTAACAAAAATACTGGTGATCCGTTTAAGGGCATAATTGGTAACGTAGTTAGTTAGTTAGTTGTACTGGGCATTTTCCGCAAGTCGACATCCAGTGTGCCTATTTTGCGTGAAATACAGGGATGGCGCTACTCTAACTAACTAAATTGGTAACGTATTGCGTGTATGAAAAAGTAGGAGATAATTTTTTTGGGCGTGTAATTCTTTTTTTGTATGGAAGACGTCGTCCTAGCCGGCTAACTTTCCATATAGAAGCTAAATTTTGTTTTCACAAAAAACAAATTCTCTTTAATTTTTCATAATTAGAATACGATACCAATTATGCCCTAAAAAGATCACTAGTATTTTTGTTACACTTGTATACATTGCCGAATTTGTATGCTTTGTTTTGTGGTCGCGTCAAGGGAATTAACAGTAAATAAAATTATAAAATTTATTATTAATAGATATTTGTTTCAAATTCGCAGTCAAACGGTGTGAGGCACAACCACAGTATCGGATCTGTCGCACTGTCGCGCGCTATCGGACCAAACGCCTTTTTCTCTTTGCCACCGCGTTTTGTCTGTTTCAGAGATAAATATCATACGGCAGGATCTAGCTTTGGAACGTATCCGATTCATGAGTTACTATCTACAATACATTACATACCGAAAAAAATCACAGGATGTACTTGAATGCTTTGTTTAAAATACTTACTGGTTAAAATTCGGGAACACGTTTGGGAATATATGTAATTATTCTGGTCAGAATTTATTTTTCCATCACTTAAGTATATTTTATGTGGGAGTATATTCTTCAAGTCTTATAGTAATTGTTTATTTATTTAATTAACAAAAAGGACTCCTAAACGCACATTCATTGGAGCATAACAACGCGGGTCTGCTTATCGCTGTGTCTTTCAAAATTTTACAGTAATAATTACGAGTAATTAATTGGCAATGAGACAGCCGGAAACAAAATGCGGGTGGGTTCAAATTATATCAGATCAAGATGGTAAGTTCATTCAACAAACTGGAGTGATCGTGTACACAACAAACCATCCAAAAATGGTTATACTTCAAGCTACAATATTATTAATAATTTGGACGTTTAAATGTACAGCAGTGTCCAGCGTTCTAGATAAAATTATACCAGAAGACGCATTATTAAACTTCACTGAACTTGCCAAGAAATATGGTCACCCTGCTGAAGAATACAATGTTGTCACAGAAAATGGATATATTTTAAAACTCTTCCATATGCCTGGTAAAAGTAAAAGACCAATATTCATCATGCACGGACTAGGAGACTCAGCAGATTCATACATATTAAGAGGATATAAGTCATTAGTTATAACCTTAGCTAATGAAGGCCATGATGTCTGGATAGGAAACAACAGAGGCAACAAATACTCTCGGAGACATTTATACCTAAATCCGGATAAAGACAATCAGTTCTGGCAGTACAGTTTTCATGAAATAGGCATTTATGATTTGCCTGCAATGATAAACTTTATTATTAACAAGACAAATTCAGATACAATAGACGTGATAGCACATTCTCAAGGAACTACAGCATTTTTTGCTTTGCTTGCAACGCAACCGGAATACAACGATAAGATTAACGTCCTAGCAGCACTTGGACCTGTGGCATATTTAAATAACCTATCCCCACCTATATCTACTATAGCATTCACAGGACCAGTAATCAACCAAATCTTGGTTAACATGAATGTAGAAGAGATAGCTGCCAATGAAACGACAGCTCGAGAATTACAAACTAGACTTTGTTCTCTAGGATTTATCGGCGGGAATTTTTGCCGCTTTGGTCTGATATTCCCTCTCTTCGGATTCGACCCAGAAAGTCTAGAAGCGGAATTTGCGCCAATAGCCCTAGCTCATTTTCCAGCTGGTCTTTCTAGAAAAAGTTTGCTACATTATGACCAGATATTTTACAGTAAAAGATTCGCTTGTTTTGACTATGGACCTTCAGTGAACCATGAAGTTTATAAGTCATTTAATCCTCCAGATTATGACCTGACAAAAGTAACAGCAAGAGTCGCGTTGTTTTTGGGGAGAAATGATCCGTTTTCGAAGATAAAAGATGCTGAGTTGTTAAAGGCGATATTGCCGCACGTAGTGGTGTTCAGCATCATAGAATCTAAGAAATGGACACATGTTGACTTTGCGTGGGCTAATGATATGGATAAGTATCTATTTCCTCTGATTTTTAACCTTTTGAAACAATACAATTAATTGCACATTAAAGCTCAAAATGTGGATCTAATTTCTTATCCATTTTAGAAATTATTTTTTTGAATACCAAGAAGGAAGTGAGTATATTTTTAGTTTAATATATTACTTCTTTAAATAAATAGGGAGTCTCTCAAAGCAACGTCAGAACAGTTGATAGGCTATCAGATTAAACAAATTTGAAACCTAATGAAATTAGCAATTTTTTTCGAGATTTTTGTAAAATCGCTAGTTTAAAATCTTGAAATAGTGGCTATTGTAGCCATAAAAATAGTTTTGACGTTGGTTTTTAGGACCCAGTACCTACAACGTATTGTTTTGTCATGTGAAAATTTAAAATGTTGTAGTTCTAGTAATAAGTACCTAAAAACCAATGTTTTATTTTGTAGTTTATAAAGTATTTTGGAGTCGGTCTCATCCAAACAGAATATCTTATCCTATCGTGTAAACTATGAAGTTCGTATAAAGTATTACAACAACAATAAAAGGATATTCCGTACAACTTTGAATTTCAACCCCGGTAAAGTCGTAATATCATTTATTGATATCAAACAGAACGAGTTAAGAAAAAAAATGTGATTTAAAAATCAGTTTATTACGCTAAAAATAATTAAAATAATACACGTATAATTTGCTTAGTAACATGTTTTTTTTTATTCTTGCATTTTTAGTTGGATTTAGTTGGTATAGTCCGAAAACAGTAGAAAAAAACTCTTTAGTAATGGGGGCTACCCACTATCAGTCGGCCTGACGATATTGGCCTGTCAGGTTGTTCGGAGCTGTCAAATTTTTGGTCTAACTGACAGGTTGATATCGTCAGGCGGACTGATAGTCGGTGGGCCCCCTTACATTCGGACATCTTGAGGCGCAAACACATTTGCGTGGAATTCAACTATCAAGTACATACAGTCGGAAACCGGAAATTTGTTGGTAGGTGTTTTTTTTTATGGAACCTATAAACAATTAATATTCATCCGGAAGAGTTATTATAATTGAACGGATTAATCGCGTATAATCCGTTCAATTCTAATAACTATAATGAATCATCGCAGCAACAGAAGACAATATTATATTCACCCGGAATAGTTATTATAATTGAACGGATTAATTGCATATGATCTGTTCAATTCTAATAACTAAAATGAATCATCGCAGCAACAGAAGACAATATTGTCTTCATCCGGAATAGTTATTATAATTGAACGGTTTAATTCCGTCTAATCCGTTCAATGCTAATAACTATAATGAATCATCGCAGCAACAGAAGACAATATTATATTCATCCGGAAGTTGAATTTTTCGCTTTTTCTAAGATAACGCTGTATTCAGCGCTGAATTCTGCTCAAGTGTGTATTAAGCCTGTAGAACTTTATAGATACTCGTAATACGATTTGTCGCCAAAGCCCTTGTATCAAACGTAGATATAAATATCGTAGTGCAATTTCTTCCCTCCTTCGCTCTTCATCCTGATGTCGACGAAGTCGTGTCCCAAGCCTCCATGGGTCACGTTGGCAGACGCTCTCGTCTTCGTCAGGTCATAAGCCAAGACGCCCTGGAAACATGTTCAAGATATGAATAATTATAGCGAAGAAAAGGTATGAAGTAAGTATACAGAGCTCCAATCCGACTGCTAAAATATTGCATGAAAACCCATTTTAGATTTGTCGATGATACTAAAATGTGGGCTCCATCGAAAAGTACGCGCTAGTAGTTCGGTCTACGAAGTCAATTCAAGCATTGTAGTCGACGAGTAGAAAAAACCGGCCAAGTGCGAGTCGGACTCGCGCATGAAGGGTTCCGTACCATTAACTATAAAAACCGGCCGTAGCTACTATGGAATAAATTATTATCGCAAGATCGTATCTGCCTAAGTACGTAGTTTTTTGGAAATAACTCAAAACCGCCTAAACCGATAATAATTTGTTAAAATAATTTTCTTTGAAAGAATATTCAAAGGTGTATCTTCTTGAATTTTTACATAATTTTTGGACTTACGGTTCCAATCCAGTTCCGGTTAATATATCCAACTAATCAAAAAATGTTTAAAGAAACCTCAATGTTATTTTTAAAGACCTATCGATTGATGTGCATCATGTTGATATTTGGTAAAAAAAAATATTTCGACAATTACTTGCATGTATGGAGTGCCCTCCTTAAAATGTTTTTTTTTTTCAGAAATTTCACTACATAACTAAGTAGCAGCACACTTTATGTAAAAATTTGATAAAGATACGTCTTATAGTTTCCGAGTAAAATGGCTGTGACATACGGACGGACAAACAGACAGACAGACAGACATGACGAATCTATATGGGTTCCGTTTTTTGCCATTTGGCTACGGAACCCTAAAAAGGTTTTGAGCTCCTAACCCACAAGAAATCGCTAAAATCATTAGCTTTCCATTTTAATGTTCGGTATGACGGGGTGGGGCTATCCTTGCGCTGCGCGCTTATATTTTTAATAATATTACGCCTGATCTTTTGCAATAGCAGATGTGCGTTCAACGATTTTTATCAATGAAAATAGTGGAAGTCTACTGAAAATAAAGTATGTCAAGTATCTGTAATTTATAGGTATTTATGTTTGTTTTTTTATTGTGTTAGCGCGAATCGGCAATCCAGAGGTTGCGGGATCGTTACTTGTTTTTATTGTTGCATTGCATATTAAAAAACAAGTAGCTACAAAAACGTTTTTATTATAAACATAGGCGTAGGTATATATTGTAGATGCCTCAGATGGGCGATTTTTGAGATTCGAGCGCTTGAATGTCAGATGTCAGAACATTTAAAACTCTGAATTATGCGATGGAATGATATTAGAAACAAGACGGGCCCGCGGCTTCGCTCGCGTATGTAAAATAAAGAGTTTATCTTATGTTTACTCAATTACCGTCACCTTATTATGTTATCTATCATTAGGTAACCTTCAGCATTCAACCCTGCTAGGGATCATGGCTCTCATACTTCCTATTTGTAACAGTTGTATAATGTAATTTAGTTCGCTTATTTCTCAATAAAAAAGGAAAGAACTACCTTTTACATTAGATCCATTGATTTTAAATAAAACTTGTATACCCAAAAGTTCGTTTTTCTAAGTACTCAACCTTTCGATTTGCTCACGTTTGTATTTTTTGCATTAATTTATATAATTTATTCCTATTTCAAATACAATAAGGTATTAAATTTTAATGATCTGACACCAACCTCGGAGGATCACGGAGGATCTCTCTCCGCGGTATTGACCTTAGAGGATACCGCGGTGGTAGGCGCCGGCATGCCACGGCATCCACCAATATGCAACGGAGTCTTCAGAGTCTAAAACGTCGGTCCGCCTGCGGTATGGTCCCCATTACGCTGGCAGCGTTAACTCTCTGTACAGCTAATAATATATGCGAGAGAGGTACGCTCCAGATCTACGATCCCCTGTAGTTTTGACCAACCGTGCCGACAGGGGGGCCCGTTATCCTGATGAAACACTTCATGTCGGCCGACCTGGGGCCCAGTGTCTCTAATGGTAAGGTATTACAAATAATTCTTGGTATTTCCACTATAATCACTTGTAATTATTTCAGGAATCATTTCAGGCGGCCGGGAATGTAGATATTTTAAACAATCAAAACAAACAATAATAATTATGGTATGACACAAACATCAATTTATGTTCATTTGACATTTTTCACAGAGTAGGTACCTTACCTATGCTTTACCTTCATAGTCACTTGTGTAGACTAAGGTTGACAATAGGTTGACAGCACTTTTAATTTCATTTCGAGTAAAAAAAACACGGGGATATCTGGATGCGTCCCATAAGATATAACTACAAAATATATAATTTCATATTAATAACGTTCACAAGATATAATGAACGTTTGCTATAACAACAAATTCAATATTTTTATTAGGAATAACGGTCAATTAATATAATACTCATTTTGTATAATAACTTATCATATAACACTCAAATACTCTAAATTTAGTTAATATAACATACATAACGTATATCGATCATAATATATACTATCTTTTAATATAATAATTATAAAATATAATAGCGTATGATATACTAAATAGGTTATAACTCCATTCCAACCTTTTTCCCCAAAGTGTAATGTTTTCACTACTACAAACTAAATCAATAGGTAGGTTAGGTTCGTTAGGTAGCTTCAGATGCCCGAAGGGCAAACCCCCCGGAAATAGAAGCCCCGCGAAGCGGGGCTCCGTCTAGTTTAGTTGAGGATTCAACATTTTGAGAATTTTAGAATAGCTAATTAGACGAGCTACTTAAAAAATCGTGTAGACCAGTTGCTTTTAGGCGAGTTGATATGTACACGAGCTGCGATTTAGACAACCCGTTATTCTATACGGGCATTATGTATTTTGGTGTTAGATGTATTGAATATTATACATTATAAATCTAAGGTATTATGAACGTTATACATTATGACCGTTATATACAACGATATTATACTTAAACAACGTTATACTTAACAAAATTAGATATTTTGATGTTATATCAAACGTTCATTATAGACTTTGAACGGTATACAAAACAAGCTTATGCAATATGAGCGTATAGAATATGAATATTAAACAATAAGTTCTTATATCTTTTATTACTTACACGGGATATCTAGATACCCACATGACAAACATAATTTAGGCTACTTGAACTTACGTCAAATAACTTTGGGCTACTTAAACGCACTTCAAGTTTAGCGAAACGAACCGAGAGCTGCCGGAAATGACCGATGGTCGTAAAATTAAGGAATTTATGAAAATTTATTTAGCTAATTATTAAATAAATACGCAGCGCAAGCGGTAGTTTTTATGGTTTGTTCTATTCTCATATATAGACTATAGATTTAAATAGTTTTTATGCCACACCTGGCCATAAAGTGGCTTTTTCCGTACGCTTTCTGGCCAAGTGTAGACATAAAATGATGTGCACAACACGGGAGGTAATAAAGAAAGCCCTCGATCGCATATTTACGTCCCTCGCTTGCAGCTCGGACCGCAAACTTCTGCGATCTCGGCCTTTCTTTGTTTTACCACCCTAGTTGTTTAATGTACTATTTCTTATCATACGTGCGTCGTATTCGAGATACGTGTCAAAAACTTTTTTAGAAATTTGTAAGGCGCCATCTCGCTCCTTCGCTCGTTTTTTATCCCGTTCTGGTTTTTCAATTTTATATATATGATAGCACGAATTGGGAATTCAAACATGACTATTTATTTTAAACAATTGATTTTATGCGAAAATGGCGACGAACTTTTGTGTGCGATTATTTTCGAGCTTAATTTCTTTGAATTCGAGTGCTCGAATCTCAAAAATCTGCCCCAGGGCTAGATACATTAATAACGGGACCCTATTAAGTAAGACTCCGCTGTCCGTCCGTATGTCTGTCTGTCTATCCGTCTGTCTCATGAATCGTGAGAGTTAGACAGCCGAATTTTTCACAGATGATGTACTTTTTTTTGTTGCTGCTATAACAACAAATGCAAAAAAATTAATAAAATAAATATTTCATTTAAGTTTTTATACATAGAATAATGGTGGAACACTTTGTGCGCGAGTCTAACTCGCACTTGGCCGGTTTTTATAAGTGTATAATGTAAGTGGTGTGCCTACTTATAATAAACAAAATACGTACCTACTTATTAAAATACTTTAATTTGTTCTCTAGTTAAAAGCTATATTATTCCTGATGTCATATTTATCTTAAGTACCTAGCTAAGTAGATAGATGAGAGTAGAACGAACGAGGACAAAGATCAACAAGTATGTGCCTAAATCATCAGTTGACACCACGACCTCCTTACAAGATTATGATAAGACATGACGAAATAAGGGCGACTTACACTGAAAAAATGAAACAGCTAGAAATAAATATTTAAATAAGTTTTTGCTATTTACAACCGAGTGACTCGCTTCGCATGGAGCCTGCAAAGTTCGTTGCCAAAATAAAAATACATAAGGGAATAAGTAAAGGTTAGGGTTATATTTACTAGGACACTTATTTGGATTCAAACTAGTGCTTGGTTAAAATAAACAAGAACGTTTAGCAATAATTGCTTGTTTATCATTAACAAAGCTTTATTCCGTGATTTAAATAATGTCTTGGTTGTATGCAACTAAAAATATCTTAACCGAGCCAGCTGGTACTTTGCTAACACTCATTTTTTTTCGTGTACTGCGGTGCTACCGTTGAGCAAAACATGCTTGGTACTCCGGAATTTCGAACGTGAATTTTAATTCTTTTGAGGGTGGGTTACTTATTGATCTAAAAGACCACGCTATCAAGTACCTAAAACATTGACAGTCACCCTTTAAAGAAAGTAGTCTTAGGGACACCACATACCTGATCTGAATTCAGCAAATTCATAGACAAAATGCTTTTTTTAATAAATTTAATTTATTTCCAATAAAAGAATGGTACAATTTACATAAAAATCCGTTTCGCCAAACATTTCAGTTTATCGGCGATAGTAGCACTCACTTACAGTTTTTGTACCTATCCATTTTTCTTATTCTATGACCTAATTAACTGAACCTTATTCTAAATTACTATGTACGCGCAACTGACCCAAAATGGGTCTTAATTTAATTTGTCTATGGTTGCTTAAATTTTTATGGAGGCCATAGACAAATTTAAGCAACCATGGACAAATTAGGTAAGCATTTTGTCTTTGAACTTGCTGAATTCAGCTCAGGTGTGTGGTGTGATAGACCAGTGCGTCTACCATATCGTCTATGCAGTTCTATGGCAGTTGTGATTTTAAACTCTAATTTAACTCTTTATCTAGTGTTATAGAGTTATAGAGTTCCAATTTTTACAACTCAAACTTTTTAAAGACTTGGCCAAAAGGGTAATAGACTCTAAGGGACCGAAGAGCTGGCAGCCTCCTCGCGCAACGCATAAATATTGCGATACCGCGTGGAAATGCTGCCAGCATCCTCGGCACCATGCCGAAGGGGCCCAGCTTTTTTGATATTTTTTAGTTTCATTTAGTTCTAGTTTTTAGTTTAGTTTTAGTACCTGAATAATCGGTTGCACTCCCCTAGTAGTAGGCAATGTGACATTACAAAACGCAATCTTTTTTTTAGAAAACCATGCAGCGTCGTGCTTGTGCTCTTGGTGGTACGCCAGCGGCCTTCGCACATTAGTACCAAAAAACATATGGTCACTTTCGACCATCACTATAATTGATATTAAAATTGGTACAAAAAGTTTCATTGTGGGGACTAGTTAACTCAAGATACGAAATAATTATGAGAAGGCATTCTGAATTATCAGTATATTATTAAAAATAGCAATTTTGTTTATACTCAATACCGATAATCAAGGAGAATACAATACTAGGACTGAAAATGTCTACTTACCCATAGAAAATTGTGTTCACGTTACTTAGGTATGCCTAAGTTACGTTAACATAATTGCACTTTAATTATACCGCTATGACTTTCGTTCTTAACTCAGTAGGTATTCCATCTGACTTTCATACAATTTGTTCAACAATTTGACACTGTCAAAATAACTTATAGTAGAATATATTTATATATAATTAGTTACATCTTTAATGGGTAAACACGTAATGCCGATGCTGCAATGCAAAAAACCTACCAGCGTATTTTAATTTATTTTTATTTTATAAAAAAAATCTAGTATGATAAATCTCCTAGGTTCCTTTATTCCTGAAGCAGGGGAGGGGTAGGGCTACACCATAATGTAGTGCTGCAAGCCCAAGTGGATTGCCTTGCGTGTGGCAGCACTCAGCAGCATCATAAGATTGTAGATGTACGCAAAAACCAAGCTCCTTTCTTTTTATAATAGCAATGTGTAGCAATGTGATCAAAAATAGACGCAAGGATTAGGCGTACATCTATAATCTTATGATGTTGCTGCTGCTGATAAAGCGAAGAGCTATATTGCTTGCAGCACTGCATTATACAGGGTGTTTGGCACATGTACCGACAAAATTTTTTGGGGGGTTTGTGGTGTCATTTCCTTCCCTTTCTTCCTTGGAATCTTGGTCCTAGGAGCCACGGATCTGGAGATACGATTTTTTTAATTTTTTTCATAAATCATCCAAAATCTGATTTTCCAAGCCCCATAACTTTTTTTATGGTCTTAGGCTAACCCCACACTAGCGTCGCGGCGACGCTGACGCTCGGAAGACACTAGTGTGGGGTTAGCCTAAGACCATAAAAAAAGTTATGGGGCTTCGAAAATCAGATTTTGGATGATTTATGAAAAAATAACGTATCTCCAGATCCGTGGCTCCTAGGACCAAGGTTCCAAGGAAAGGAAAAATTTTGTCGCTACATGTGCCAAACAAAGGAAACCTAAGAGTGTTATCAAACAAGAACCGGAAATATCATTAATTAACAAAAAAATACGCAGGCAGGTTTTTTAGCATTGCAGCATCAGCATTTCGTGTTCCCCCATTAAAGACGTAACTAATTGTGTCATTTTCATTTATTTAGGTACATCATTGTCGATCGCCAATAAGGCGATACTGCCATAAAAATCATTTAGAAATACACACTACAATGAATACAATGATGTACCTTTTACTTGAAAACGCCTTAATTATATATATATAATCCTACTCCTGATCAGACGACGCAACGGAGCCACGCAGTTACGTCGCCTCAATCAAATTAGTAGGTACCTATTAAGTAATTTTTAACCGACTTCAAAAAAGGAGGAGGTACTCAATTCGACAGAATTTTTTTTGTATGTATGTTACTCGATATCTCCGTGAACCGTGCACCGATTTTCAACATTTTTTTTTATCGAACGGGTATAACCCCTAGATGGTCCCATTGTCACCAAGTCGGGGTCTGATGATGGGATCGAGGATCGAGGGAAGTCTTCAACTATTATAGGCACACCTATAGTGAATTCACTATTTTTACAGCAACTCGGCCACTTCCTCTTGGAAATGCGGATCGTAAGTGAAGTCGGTTCTTTTTTTGTTTAAAATTATCTGTTTATTTTTTAGTTCGCAGTGCCTTGGTTTTTACTGTAATGCTGTGTAAA
Source organism: Pammene fasciana (assembly GCA_911728535.1). NCBI lineage: Eukaryota > Metazoa > Arthropoda > Insecta > Lepidoptera > Tortricidae > Pammene > Pammene fasciana. The sequence continues at coordinate 14,971,981 of OU452288.1, forward strand.
AATAAATGAAAATAAATAAATTAATAAATAATATATCATCTAGGAGACTTATAGAACTAGGTTCAGTCTCGAGGGCTCTTGTACTATAACTTTCGTTGCCATACCTAAATCCGAAAACAGCGGCATATGTAGATTATATTAGACAGAAATTTATAGAAATGCGATTTTGTTCACATTGTCGGTCCAGTTATTATTATCGTCGTTGCTGATAACGATGGCCGGTTTTATTTGGAATTCTTTAACGTAAATAATTTACTGATTGGACCGTGTTGAAATTGTATATTTTTTACACAAAGTGACACATTTTCTTTAATTAAGAGTTCTGTATAAGGAAAAAGGTAGCTCAAGTTCAATCAAATCTTTCCACAATAACTTTTTCAAATTCGCCTTCAGCAAAGTCACCGATTGACACAGTACAGTTGTAGAAGAGAGGGTAAATATTTCCATAATTTTGCAGAGTATGTTGCATTTTGAAATAATAAGGCTTTACATAAAGCTATTAGGGATACACGCACAGATCTGCCCTCCGAATCTGTCCGGCGGATATGCCTGGCAGACAGATCCGTCCATTTATGGAGCTATAGATGTGTCCGCAGACAAATCCGTGTCCAATTCGCATACATGGACGGATCCGTCCACCGCGCATATCCGCCAGACAAATTCAGCGGGCATATGTGATGCGTGTGTCCCAGCTATTGTCAATTGACAAATGGATAACGGTACAGTAGCAGCTTAAAGTCAGAAATGGAATTAACCTTATTTAATTTTTCGCACCCAAAGGCGGGCTTTCAAACGGGTTGTATGCTTCATCACCACCAAACTCCCAAAACCCAAATTGCCAAAATGCTCAAAGAGGATCAAGTGTGTTGACGAAGAGGGACCCTCTTGTTCCTTTAGCCGTCTACACAGTGAATCTTCCTTTTTGTAAAGGGTCAACAACGTGCATGTGTCGTCTCTGGAGCCGCATGCGTCTAAAGGCTACGGTAGCTGCTTACCATCAGGTGGGCCGTATGCTTGTTTGCTACCGTCGTGGTATAAAAAAATTGTATAAAAACCGGAACTTGATAATGACGTCGTTTGACTCCTTGGCATTTATCACCTTGTCTGTAGGCCTAGGTCGCATAGCTAGCATATATCACTAATTATCATACTTATATTACGTAAGTCCAAACCAGTTCGCAAGGTCGAATAGCGTTTCCGATACTGTGATGCTGTGTTTACTGATATTGATAAAAATGTCCGCCAAATATATCGTACTTTTAGGTATTACCAGAATAATATTAAATATCGGGTGTTTCCTATACTAGGAGCAATAAATTAAAACGTAGATTTTACTCCTCAAACCCGACAACGTTTGTTCAGCGACTTTTAAAAATAATTTATAGTTTGATTTTTAGGACACGTTAAAGTTTTTCCGAACACGCAATGTATTCCAAAATTGATTACCTATGTCTGTAGGGTGACAAGCAATGTCAAGTATTTAGCTCCATGTATCAAATAGACGGATTTTAACGTACATTGAAAATACTATTTAGTTTGTATGAAAAAGAGATAATCTACAAAATACATATTATTAAAAAGTTATCGAACAAAAGTTTGTTGTTTGAGGAGTCTAGAATCTAAGTTTTAATTTATTGCTCGTATTACAGGAAACACCACGTATACAAGGAACAGGTAACTCACGTTTTTTAGGTCAATGTACACACATACACATACACATACACATTGACCTAAAAAACGTGAGTTACCTGTTCCTAATTCCTATCAAAAAACTGACTTGGACATATGTAAAAACAAACCCAGCACACTACCTCACTGTTTAATTAATTATACAGTTCTTTAAATAAATAAATGGGATAACGAAAATGTATAGCATTCACTTATATAAAATAGTTCAATATATGTTTTTGATTCAGTATAATAAAAAGTAAAGATAAAGCCATATTAAATAAATAAACACGGGTTACTCACGTCTTTTAAGTCGAAGTCATCGGGTTGTCTGCGTCGGTTAGCCAACGCGAATGGCTCATGAATAAGCTCCTCGTTATGGAGCGAAACATGTCGAGCAATATTCGACTTAAAAGACGTGAGTAACCCGTGTTTATTTATTTAATATGTCTGATTCTCACGGAAGTTTTGTGTTTAAAAATAAAGCCACTGCATACAGAAATCAAATCTTACTGAAATTAAACAAACTTGCAGGACCCCTATTCGACTTGACTAAGTGTAACACTAACATATGTCACCTCTATTGCGATTGTATTGCGGCTCTATTGCGATGGTATTGCTGTTGTGTTTATCTGTCACATTTACAGTAGGTATCGCTAGAAGGTTTGTCTTTGACTATTGGCCACCATTTTATTTGTTATGACAGGACGTCGGGAATCCCATGGCAAAGAGTAAAAGGCGATTTTTTTAAATTGTATAATACAAACACAGATTAACGCAATATTTTTCTACACGAAGTAACCAATATCAAATCATAATTTTTGCCATGAAGGCGATCAACCTAGTGTCACTGTCATCTTGTGTGTAACAGGAAAACTCTCGTAGATGAACGCATCCAAGGATTGTATTTGCGTCCCTTTCTCTCGTTAACGAAAGAAGTGGCGTTTGTCTATTATTTGAAACTGGAGTATACTCTTCAGCAACAAAGAAAGGCCGAAAGAGAGCGAAATAGAAGGGGCCGCTTCTCGTTTTGACTAAGGAGGTACAGTGCCACCAAAAAGAGTAGAAATTAAAAAGTGGCAACATCGCAGTGTCGTCCCGTTTTTTTAGATTGATTTGAAAGGGACTGCACTACGATGTTGCCACTTTTTAATTTCTACTCTTTTTGGTGGCTCTGTAATCAGACAATCAGAATGTCAATATTGTCTATGTGACTATTTTGTAACGAGTGCGAACGATATTATGCTCTCTATCGGACCGTTTTTAAAGCCTTTTTTCAAGACACCTATGAACGCATAGATATACCACCCATAGATCTGACACGGAACTAATAATACCAAGATAGAACGGGATGGACTTATTACACTTTCAATAGATACGGCAGAGAGGTGCTATTATCGTTGGTCCTTGTCATAGTTTCTATTACCCTCCACGCGTTACTTCTAGCAGTGGAGGGTAACAAACAGATATAATGCGCGATTTCTTCAAGAATTTCTGTGATTGCTACGAGAAAAGCTGTTAGTTTTCCTAGAAAGTTGTGTCGGCTAAGGAAAAGATTGGTAAATTGTTCTGTTTTATGCTGTAGAAGTGATTATGGGCATCTATATATCTATCCCATACGGGGGTACACGTGTGCGGTCTCTAGTTAATGCTTGCTTTGAGTATGAACGACTGTTTAGCTCGGTAATAAGGTTCCACTGCGGTTAGGGAAAAATGGAAAGAATTAGATCCACTTCATATCCATGGCTAGCATTACCTACCAGAAGTTTGCGCAGCGGTGAGTAGTGGAACTATATTACATGATGTCTTTTTATCTGCTTTTTATAAAACGGACTGTATTATTAATCACTACATAAGTATAAAACAAAGTCGCTTCCCGCTGTCTGTTCCTATGTATGCTTAGATCTTTAAAACTACGCAACGGATTATGATGCGCTTTTTTTAAATAGAGTGATTCAAGAGGAAGGTTTATATGTACAATTGCACCCGTGCGAAGCCGGGGCGGGGCGGGTCGCTACGCTAGTTGTCAATAAAGGCGATTTTACAATTTACATTTTACGGCACACAGAGGGCTGAAAATCAGCTTTTATAGAAATAGCAACTGAGTTCTTAATTTGATCCTTTTTTCTTGAAAAAGCTTTCACTAGTTATTAATATATCCCAAAATAACTCTGAAGTAATTTGGTTGGGAAAATATAAAAAAAAATTTTTTCAAAAATTTAGCGAATGAGAAAAATCGAACTTTCTTCAAAAATAAAAGGTGAACCGTTATATCCTCACAAATGTATATGGAACAAATTATTCTTTATTTGTTAACATACTCAAAATGATTATATCAGGTGCACTTTTTTATGAAATTAATAAAAAAATTAATAGTTTTGTTTTTGGAAATAGTTTTTACTCACTATTTTGAACTTGTGTGAGTCAAAAACTTAGAAGCAGTGAGTTTTTTTTTACAAATAGATATGGATCGTATCGGATATATCGGCTTTTCTACAAAATTAAAAGGTAAACCGTTATATCCTCGCCTTAGAGCTTTAAACCAGTGCTTGGTTGAATAGTCAAAGATCCTCGCAGACGGTTGTTGTAGCAATTACTGTTGACTTTTTGACATACCCACATTTTTTTATCAGGCTTAATTAAAGGTTTTAATACTGGTACTATAACAATCTGCGAGGATATAACGGTTTACCTTTTAGTTTTGAAGAAAGTCCCATACATATGTGATACGATCCATACATCTATTTCGAAAAAAACAAGGTAGAAATTAAGAAACCAGTTTCTATTAGATTTTCAGCCCACCGTGCATTATTAACAGTTCATTGACAAATGATAATAAGATTAAATTTGCTTGAAAATCATACATTCATATTGAATAGCTCTACATATTCGTTTGTAAACGTTCAAAATAGTAACAGGTAAAACAATTTACTCAGACTCAAGCCATTTTTGAATTACGTTTACAAAACAAAATTTTTGCAGAATGATTCTCTTGAAAACTGTAACTTGTATTGGCTTGAAAGTAGGTGTTGTGCTATATTCTAGAGAATCAGCTGCAACGAAACCGCAATTCCATTCGTTCCAAAGTTTTTCAAGCAGGTAAGGGAAACTCTTCATCCATAACATAAAGAAAAATTAGTAAGCTTATTTCTCTATGTTCATGCTTGCTTATTTGATGCAGATCAAATAGATACTTAGTGACAGGTAAGTGGCAAAATATACCTACCAATTGCAAATGCAATTTATCAACTGGAGCCAACATTAGTTATATTTGACTGTTTTGACTATCACTACAATATGAATATATAATAATATGGAATATCTACCTCTTATCAGGACAAATTAAAATTCTTAACAGAATTAAGTACTTACTATAAATAAAAATATTCTGGAATAAAACAATTAAACAAGATTTTACAAAGTTTATTTATACATTTACCCAACAAACGGGAGTCGCTTATGGTACTCGGCCATATGGGTCCAAATTAATCATATTCTTATACATATATTTCTTCTACATAGTGTCGTAGTGCACGTCAAAGAGCTCATAAAAACACAAGTCTTAAAAGAGGATTTCCGTCCGAGACGCAGGGTAGCGTACCAAACCGAATGCAGAACCTCCTTCTTCTATGGAATTGAATACTGTTAAAAAAAGAACCGACTTCACTTAGGATCTGCTATTCCAAGAGGAAGAGGTCGAGTTGCTGTAAAAAATAGTGAAATAATTATAGGTGTGCATATAATAGTTAAAGATTTCCCTCAATTTCTCCAGGATCCCATCATCAAATCTGGACTTGGTGATAATGGGACCAACTGTGAAGTATACCCTTTCAAACTAGAAAAGAATTATCCAAATCGGTCCAACCGTCTTCGAATAATCGGTGAACATATACATAAAAAAATAACAAAAATAACAAAGATCCTAACGAATTGATAACCTTCTCCTTCGAAATCTTGAAGTCGGATGAAAACAGAACTCAATCCTAATAAAATAAAGCTTTTTTTCTCTAGGTTGGAAAGCCGGATGGCAGTGCTTTTGTAAAAACTAGTGCTTACGTTAATTCACGAGATTGGGCTGCCGAGAGGACCCCAGGCTCAAAGCTGGGAAAAATGCTTGGAAATTTGTGACCTAAACACGTAAAATGTGTTTACGTATTTTTATTGTAGTTGTTGTTTGTACAGCTCGCTGTGAGAGAGCGATTTCACGTGTAAATAAATACCCTCAGATTCTCCAATGAGGTCCCCGAATCGAATCGTAACCAGTTCAATGAAAACGACCAGGTTCTACATCTGGTCGCGGGAGGGCCCTTTAAAACCACCGGTGTACCTCGTTACTTTTCCATACAGCCTTGTGGTTATCGGGGCCACAGGTTTACGTCAATTATACTTTGCTAATAGGGAGAGCGGAGTGGGCTTCCTGTTTTTGCTGGAAATAATGATTCTTACTACCATATAGATCTAGCAGATCTATTTAATTATACTTCGCGGTTGTGGAGTCTTAAACGCTTGTGGCGATTGAAAAGCCGCAGCCCGTCATGCATTGTTTAATCTACCTACCTAATAATTAATATATTATAAGATACATTACCAAATTTACACGACTTTCCTTTTTTTATACTGAATGAAGAATAGATGACATATTTCAAACAATAACCGGTTGACAGCTGAATGCATAGATTAAAGCGAGGTTTAGACTATCAAGTTTACTTGCGGCAAGTAGGGACGCAGCTATAGTTCAGAATGAGACATTTTATTTTATTTATTTAATCTTTATTGCACAACAATACAACTGTACAACAGGCGGACATAATGCTATAGAGCATTCTCTACCAGTCAACCTTCGGGCAAAGCAGATAAGTTGTGGGCGGTGCAACAACATGCACATATGATAAAGAGAAGAGAAAAGAGAGAAAAAAAAACGTAAACATAGGACTTAAGATGATATAAATACATACTTAATATGATATAAATACATACTTAATATCATATAAATACATACATACAATACTTAATACACACAAAAACATAGGTATGATAACAGAAGAAACTTTACAAAACAGAAATACTAGGAATTATGAGTTCTGCCAGCAAAGTACTCACATAAGGCTTTTTTTAACGCAAACCTGTTCGGACATTGTCTAATTTTAACAGGGAGACTATTCCAGAGGCGAGCTGCCTGAACAGAGAAAGAATTGGACATAAAGCCCGAACGATGAGAGGGAATTGAGAGAGAGAGGTTGCCGGAAGAGCGAAGTTGGCGGACACGAGAAACACCATAAAAGTGGAAGATGGACTTTAGATATTCAGGGGATTGAGGATCGTTTATAGTAGTAAAGAGGGAGCAAAGCATGCGAATATTGCGACGTATACGTATAGGAAACCAGCCAAGCTTAGAACGGTAGGAGGAGATGTGATCGTATTTACGAAGGCAGAAGATAAAACGAATGCAATTATTTAGTAAACGATCTAACTTATCCAGGAGTTCTTCATTTAAATCAGGGTAACACACATCACCGTAATCGATTATGGGTAGGATTAAAGTCTGGATCAGCAAAATCTTGGTTTTGACGGGCAAGAAATGTTTTAGCCTATTAAGCGCATGAAGAGACCCAGTAACTTTACGGCTTGTCTCAGCCACCTGTGTCCTCCAACTCAGTGTACTGTCTAGGTAGATGCCCAAGTCCTTAACACTCTGACTGTAGGGAATTGGTAGGCCGTTGAAGAGTACAGGCGCTGTAAATTCGACTTTCGCGAGCTGCCTGGAGCTACCAATGACAATTGCCTGACACTTGGAGGGGTTTACAAACAAACCAAACTTTTCAGACCAACGCTGAATATGTAAGAGGTCCAGATTTAATTTGTCAATGGTAGCAGCAAGGTCAGTAACACTACAGTGATCATAAAGTTGCAGGTCGTCAGCGTAGAGGTGGTACGAACAGCGAAGTTCCTGGGTGATAAAGTTGACGAAAATGGAGAATAAGAGTGGAGAAAGGATACCCCCTTGCGGCACACCGGTAACTAGGTCACACCATTCCGACAGAGACCGACCAACACGTACCGCTTGCTGACGTCCACGAAGGTAAGCTGAGAACCAGTGTAAGGCACCGGGTGACAAGTTGAGGTGTTCAAGCAGGGCAAGGAGAATTTCATGGTCAACAGTGTTGAAAGCATTGGAAAAGTCGATGAGAATGAGAACTGTGACCATTTGATTCTCCATGCCGTGCCTAATATCCTCAGTTACCTTGAGCAGGGCAGTACAGGTACTATGTCCCGGCCGAAAACCTGACTGAAGGGGGCTTAATAATTTGCGTGAGAAAATAAACTTTGACAGCTGTTTGTGAGCTACCGCTTCAGCGATTTTCGACAGAAAAGGGAGGATAGAAATAGGCCGAAAATTAGTGACTAAGGAAGGGTTATTTATTTTTGGCAAAGGGATGACGAACGCTCTACGCCATAGCGCAGGAAATTCGCCACTAGAAAACGAGAAGTTAATGATATTGGTTAGTATAGGAAGCACACTGTCAAGGATCGATACTATCATGAAGCGACCGATATCATCGCAACCTACAGCCTTGGATCTGATGGCTTTAATGATGGCCCTAACCTCCATTTGAGAAGTAGGTGAAAAAGAAAAGGCTTCAGCACTAATGGAAGGTAGGGCCAATATTTCAAAAAGAGTGTTTATTTTGACATTGCTGTCGACAGAAAGGGCTGAAGAAAAATGCCTATTAAGGTCAGAAAGGGAGAAAGAGATGCCATCAAATTGGGTAGCAGGCTTTCCCAGGCCAAGAGATTTTAAAAACTTCCAGGTATCAGCCATGGAAGATGAAGCGACATTTTGATGAATAAACCGCCGCTTCGCTGAACGCACCATCTGGTTACACCGGTTGCGGGCAGTCTTGAAAAGCGTCCAGTTCTCCTCAGTCCGGTCACGTTTATTAGTTTATTAGACATTAATCATTATAACTATTTCATTCTAGCATATACTTGCTAGTCTAAACCTCGCTTAATGTAAAGAACGCTGAATGAATTTGAAGTACCGAATTTAAAAAAAAATACAGGAAAAATGAGGTATGTATGTTCAAGCATATAACCAGGGGGGTACAACTCAAAGTAATTCTGTCAAAAAATTTGAGTTTGACACGACGTATCCGATACGTTTGCATAAGTGCGAAAGAGAACTTGTCATGCGTTAATAAGGGACAACATGATTCGTGACGTTACGTGACATTACAGAGGTCTCTCTGTATTATACTATTATTTACTCTGTGATATAACCCCATATATCATAGGTTTAGAGTGTTAAGACTTTGTTTAGACTCGAATCAGGTTTGCATTTCAGGTCGCCGTATACCATCCGTATACGGTTACAGTGCCACTAAAAAGAGTAAAAATTAAAAAGTGGCAACATCGTAGTGTCGTCCCGTTTTTTTAGATTGATTTGAAAGGGACGACACTACGATGTTGCAACTTTTTAATTTCTACTCTTTTTGGTGGCACTGTACCTAATGAGTTCGCCCGATCGGATAACCTGACGCAAAAACCTAGCGTTTGCCTGAAACCTAAAAGAATGCAAAATTAACCCGCCGCATCCGATAGGAGGGAAGGAATCCGCCAACCTGACGCCAACACCGAACGCTTGCCTTGAACCGGATCAGATACTCAACTTTGTATCTTATTCCAGCCTTAACAAACATTTGTGGTCAACGTGTATTTTTTTAAATATATTATAAACAATGAAGTACCGTATTTTTATTATGTTGCAGACCGAAGGTAAAGCCCTACCAGAAATATATGTGCACGCGCCATATTGCGGAACTTCATTGGAACAAAATTTTTCATACTAAACTGAACTGTCACCACAGAATAATATAATAGTATTTCATACAGAAATTCATCTTCCTTACACAATCGGCGTTTGACATAACTTTGACAGATAAACAGTGACACATGACGTCTCCATACAATTTTGCCTTTCGACTGTCTAGGGGTGACAAATACGCGATTAGTTTGATCGCAGGACTTGCCCTAATCTGCCTAAATCTTCCTAATCCATCAATAATTTTAACATTAAAATGGATAAATGGCAGATTTATTGCCTAATTTATCCAATCTAACTGTTATTTTAGAAAAACACCACTACTTAAATACTTTACCTTATCTATGGTCATACCGCAAACGAACGAAGGGGATTTTGACAACCCCGAAAACGTATCCGATACGTTCCAAACCCGTAGCTGTCACTTCATGGAGATGGACCCCCCTGCTGTCACCATATACATTGAGATTAAAGCGCCCTCCTGACAATACTCATATATTTCGGGTAGGGCTTTAATATATACCTACGAGTATAAGTATATTTCTACAAGCGTCATCATCTTCTGTGGAATAGGAAAAGGTAAAGACCAGATAGTCCTTTTACTGTATTTTATTACCGAGTAAAACAGTCGTTCATAGGTGACACGGTCCGATAGAGAGCGGTGTCTCACTCGCACTCTAGTCATTCATGACGCAGCCCCCTATATCAAACTCTCTTTCGGCACAGAGTAAATATTAGTATAATACAGAGAGTCCTCTGTAATGTCACGTAACGTCACAGAGTAAATAATAGTATAATACAGAGAGACCTCTGTAATGTCACGTAACGTCACGAATCATGTTGTCCCTTCTTAACGCATGACAAGTTCTCTTTCGCACTTATGCAAACGTATCGGATACGTCGTGTCAAACTCAATTTTTTTGACAGATTTACTTTGAGTTGTACCCCTCTGGTAACGTCACGAATCATGTTGTCCCTTCTTAACGCATGACAAGTTCTTTTTCGCACTTATGCAAACGTATCGGATACGTCGTGTCAAACTCAATTTTTTTGACAGATTTACTTTGAGTTGTACCCCCCTGCTTTCGGCCTCACTTTGTAACTGAAGAGTATACTCCAGTTTGGGTCACAACATACCTAGCGTAGCGGAATTCCTCGCGGAATTAGCGGAAGTAGCGGAAATTTGTCTATGGCTTCCATAAAAAAAATCTGCTACCATAGACAAATTTCCGCTATCATAGACAAATTTCCGCTACCTTCGACAAATTTCCGCTACTTCCGCTAATTCCGCGAGGAATTCCGCTAGGTGTGTTGGCACCCTTTATCATTTAAACGGCTATTAGACATTGCAACCTGCAGGGCCCAATCTGTTGTGTACCCTGCCTCTCCCTGCCCTTCCTTCAGCTCCCTACGGGCCCCCCTACCTTTAATTACACCTTCCAACTTGACTGATTGGGCCCTGCAGGTTGCAATGTCTAATACCGCTTTTATAACTTCATGTTGCCAACATCGGAATTCCGCGAGGAATTCCGATAGGTGTGTTGTCACCCTTATAATTACTAAATAGGAAAATAGAGTAAGTAATGTCTGTTTTCTCTCTTGGTTGGTGGCTTAACTATGTTGGCAACATGAAGTTATTCCGCTAGGTCTGTTGTGACCCTTAATGTGAAAATGAAGATACTAAAATATACTCGTATTACTTTTAAAATTTATTTGGATCCCTACGTGAATTAATCTATTTAGCAAAGAAAGATGATGATGTCGTTAAAATTGTATATGACAAAGTCAAACCGTGACATTATTTTGGAATAGTAACTTTTAGAAAGAGTCAGAGGTCTCCCCGTTTGCATCTCTCTCTCAGATCGTTTTACTCCTTCTCATATGTCGAGCGAAAATGAACCTTAAATTAATTATCATAAAGTACATTTTACTCAGTGATATTTTTAACTGAGATAGCTTCAGTTTAAAATAATACCTTCATGTACTAGGTGGGATTCCCCTCATCTACTGACACCTACGTCAAAACTAAAAAGATGGCAGCCATGCCCATAGAGGCAATCCTCTAGCGATAGCTGTTGATTTTGACGTAAGTAACATATCTCACTTAAGTCATGCAATAGTGAGATATCACAGTGGTATTGTGCTTGTATGGCATGACACTGTCATTTATGCAATGTCGAATAGGGGTCCAGTATACATGCATCTAACTAGCTTGGATTCCTTAAGTATGTACCCGCTTTTCTATATACCTATAGGTTCTCTTGGAACTAAATCCTCAGCTATAATCCTCTAACAATCTTAATATTTGAGGAAACAACGTCTCTGTCATATCATTACCCCAAACAAAATCCAAATGGTTCCATCGTTTTGGCTTCAATAAATGATAGTCGACAATGTTCGGAAGAAGAAATCGTAAATATTCCACGTCACGAACTGTAGATATCTTGTCGTTTTTCCCCACAATAAGTGCTGTTTTCATTGTGACTTCTCTCAGATTATAATCTGGCGGGACAATGAGTCCATAGCGTTTTAGATTTTCGTCATGACCATAATCGAATTGAGCAAAACGTTTGCTTAAAGCTACCTGGTCATAATGCAATAAACTCTTTCTAGAACCAGATGCTGCGTAATGTCCAAGGGCTACAGGTAAAAATTCCGGCTCAAAACGCTGAGGATCATATCCAACAAGTAGGAATATAAGTTCACCACATATAGCATAGCTAATAGATCCCTGATTACATATAAGTTCTAAAATATTCCTCGCAACTCCTTTTTCATAGAACACTTCTTCAATGTTTAAATCTACTAATATTTTATTGAATAAAGGAGTCAGTTCAGTTAAGATATTCCCTGGTGGTGGTAAATTGCTTAAATAAGCCACAGGAGCTAGTGCTATGAAGATTTTAAATTTTTCGTTATATTTGGGTCTAAGAGATCCTAGTACGAAATGGTCCGTCGTTCCTTCGGATACACCAATGCTTTGCAGACTCTGTTCTCCTGTAGTGTTTAAAATATAGTCAGTTAATGCAGCGAGGTCGTAATACCCATGTTCGTGGAAGCTAAAATCCCAGAATAATGGGTCAGTGTCGGGATCCAGCATAGTATGCCGTCTGGCGTATTGATTTCCTCTGGTATTCCCTACCCAGACATCATAGCCTTTATTGGCTAGTGTTATAGCCAAAGACCCATTGCCTCTTACAATGAATGTGTCTGCAGAATCCAGAATGCCATGTATTAGAAGAACTGGAGGTTTTCTCTGGCTTGGTATATGAAACAGGGTAAGTATATACTCATCTTCGGTGACGATATCATGTTCTTCAGCCTTGTGACCATATTTTTCACTCAATTCAGTAAAATTCAAGCGTCCGTCTTCAGGTAACGGTCTCGGTATGAAAAAAGAGTTTGATGATATACTGGTCATCGCGATTATTACGAACATGGCAAAATCTTTCATGATTATGCTATATGTTATGTTCGCGTGTACTTAAATGTAGCACCGGTTTAGACGCGTAGCATCTCAATGAATTTAGTTATTTTTCTCTATCATATAAATGCAGATTTTTCCAGCGCCGTGTGACCCTGATAAGTAGTTTTAGCATTCCTTAGCTAAAAAGGCACATACATATATCACTGGTAAATATTTAAGAGATTCTCAGTAATCAGTCACTATAATTTTCATACTTTTCGAAACCGGTGTATTCTTCTCTGTATCTCATTCTTAGTATAGTCCATTTATTCACCGTTTCTTAGTATAGACCTCTTCTTTATTACGCCACTCTCTCGGTCCTATGCCAATCTCACCCACTCTATACTTGCCGTTGGGCAGATACCTATCAGAAACCATTTACTTGTAGCCATCTAGAAACGCCTAGATTTACGATGATTTGACCAGTCTCAGTTGTTCAATGTATAGGGACTATATTTAAATTTAAATAAACCCTATATTTAACCAATGATACCGATTTGGCTTACTTAATCACCATTTATATTCTATAATTTTTTTTTCTTTATTTAGGGAAACAAACAGCATATAATAATACAATATAAGTAAAAACATAAGCCAAAACAGTTTCCACTTATAATTAATACAGAATTCCTTTGCTCCGAAATTTTTTACATAAGAGAACAATGAGCATGATAAGAATCTAGAAATTTATAAGTTACTTAATCGTACTTTTACAAGACTTACTCTTAATAAGTCTTGACTCTTGACTCTTGGGTTTTTGGCCAGGCTTTTAATCATTGACATTTTAATGTTTTAGTTATATACTTCGACCGTGTATTTTATAATAGGTACCTATGTATCTAAGTATGATAATGTAAGCCAAACGATTTGGAACGGACTATTTTAAAAAACCCGTATTTCAGTAAGTACTTACAATTTTACAAGATGGTAAAAAGTAAGGAACCCCACAAAATATAAGGAAGAAATATGCATTCGGTGCAACATGGCCAATTGGCCATGACATATGATCTCTATTATGTAGTTTAACTTAGCATTAATAACTACGACGCAAGAGGGAAACATGACATGAAAATATAACTACTAACTACAGTTTGATTATACAAAAATATTAATAAAGTAAGTACCTAATATTCACCTAATAATTTAAACATCTATAGGTATTTCCATAAAGGTGAACGACCAAGATATAAGAGCCCAGTGCGCTGGTCTGACCAAATTCGCTCAGCTCTCAACACTACAGTCCACGATGCTCTTCATTCGGCAACAGATAGAGGAAGATGGCGCCAGATCATCAGAGAGAAGCTGTTGCTTGCCCACGACCCTCAGTGATGAGGAAACCAATGCAAGGAGGAGGAGGTATTTCCATTAAAAAAATGTAACTACATATGTCTAATATGAAAAAAAAACCGTCACAAAAATAATAAAATTTAAAACAGTACTTAGTATTCTTATTCATACTCTGAATGGGCAGTTATTCTGGTATTTTTGTATTAAAGTGTTTCCGTAACTAGTTTTTTTGATACATTAAACTCTTAAATATTTCGGTGGCTCGTCAAGTTGGTACTTGACTGTCAAATGTCAATGTTAAGAGTTCGAAAATTCGCTTCCTGTATACTCAGATACTAAGAACTGGCCACGTCAGATATGACACAATATTATAATGAGAGCAACCAAACACATCCAGTTAGATTGTAATACTATCCGACCTATCCGTTTTGCTAGATCCCGGCATCTGACAGCTTTTAATGGGTGGAGGCCAGAGTGACAGATTGCAGATTAGTAAAATTATTCAGTCGGAAAAAAGTAATACCAAAATAGGCAAAACTGCTTTGTTGTGTTATCTCATTTATAGAGAAGGCTCTATAAACATTAGAACAAAAACATTTGTGTATTAAGGATGGTTCACGCTGTTTCGTTCCGCGTCCCACACGACACTTCCGACACTTCATTTTGTATAGAAAGCGTCACGTGATGTTCTGTATAAAAAGTTAAGTTTTGGAAGTGTCGTGTAGATGCGGAACGGAACAGCGTGAAGGGGCTATTCATAAATTACGTCATTTCAAAATAGGGGGGGTGGGTCTGGTCATCGGATGATGGTAGCATAACGTAGGAGGTAAAAGGGCCATTCGAAGCATAATCTTTGGATGATTTTAGGGGGGGGGGGGTCAAAAATCGTCAAAAATCGATGACGTAATTTATGCACAGCCCCGAACGATCCTATAGGCGGCAAACTATGAATATACATAACGTCTTTTGGCACTAATTTCCCCCAACACAAACTTTTGGTAATGTTAAAGAAATTTAATTAAATTACGTCGGTTGCAAACAAGCAGACATATAGCTTGGCAATAAGCGGTCGCCGTAGCCCAAGGACAGGTCAACCCCTTTGAAAGGGTTACGCGGTTATCACACTGGCGCCGCCGGATGAACGAGACAGCGCTATACATATACAAGGAACTGTCTCGCTCGCACACCGCCGCTGCATGCGGAAACCGCAGCAGTTTCATAAAATAGCATAAGTAATCAGTATAGCATATTGTATAAGTAAACCGTTGTAAAGGACACTTCTTCAATAGGTTAGTTTTTTGAAAGGCTTTTTTTTATTTATTTATTTAGTTAGTTACATACAATACAGCCTTACAGCTAAGCGCCATTGCCATATACCACGACGGCAGCAAATAAACATACGGACCGCCTGATGGTAAGCAGTTACTGTAGCCTATGGACGCCTGCAACTCCAGAGTATTCACATGCGAGTTGCCTACCCTTTAAGAACCTATACACTTTTGAAGCTCTTAGCATAGAGTATCGTATATTTGTTTAGTAAATATTTAAGGGTCGACAACGCGCATGTGACACTTTTTTGTTTCATAGGCTACGGTAGCTGCTTACCATCAGGCGGGCCGGGCCATACGGTTGTTTTACACCGTAGTGTTATGAAAAAAAGTTTTCATTGTTTGATATTTTTTATGACCTTGCCTATAACCGCGAAGCACTTCGTTCATCGAATCGAATATTTCCATCACTCTCTTTCGTATATGCAAGAGCGATAGAGACGGGACCATCGTTTTGTCGATTTTCGAACTTCGCGGTAACCCACCTTCATTTAGTTTTTTATTATGTAGTAAAGTTATATATATTTAGATACGTATGTACATTTAAAAACACATACATTATGTTAACACAATGCTAGATTCAATTAGACAATGATTGACGGACTAATCCATCCTTCGCATTAAGGGGCTGAGTGGTGCCAATGACCTTCTGTGTAGGTGGGCGTAATCTCTGTTATGCAGACTCAATATTTATTATTACAATTATTGTATGTATGTATGTATGTCTCTCTCTTAGGTCGTTCCCTCATGTCTGAGGATCGTGGTCAGCATCAGGGTTGCATCTGGAGCGGATGATCTGCCTCCACCGGTGTATGTATGTAAACACTTTATTGTACATAAAAGAACGTAAATACCAATATAAAAATGAGGAAAGAAAAACAAAGTACAAAGGCGAACTTATCCCTGTAAGGGATCTCTTCCAGATCCCCGATTGATTGGGAGATTGTTTTCCAAATCCGGTACATTAAAACACTTCCGAACTGAACATTTGTTTTTAATGTTTGAATGACTTTTCACATGTACAGAAACATAGGCACTTCACAATTCATTGTAAATGAAAATAGTTTTCTGGCCATAATTTTTGGCTCAAAAGGTGTAAAATATAAATCGCCTGTCAATATATGAGGCAGTACAATTTGAATTTAATATAAATACATAGGTATGTACGATCATAAATTATCATAAACAAAATTGGAATATCGAAAACATTTAATACAGTTAAATAAAAAGAAAGAAACATTCATTCATTGAGGTTGACTGGTAGAGAATGCCTTATGGCATTAAGTCCGCCTTTTGTACGTTAAGTTTTTTCTTATGTGCAATAAAGATTAAATAAATAAATAAATAAATGAACATTCTTGAATTTTTTTTAATAAGTACAAAGTTTTAATATTAGCATATTTTTAAGTCATCATCATCACCATCTCAGCCATAAGACGTCCACTGCTGAACATAGGCCTCCCCTTTATTAAGGGGGGGTTTGCCATACACGCCACGCTTGGCAGGCGGGTTGGCGCGCGCAGTTTTTTTTTTGTTTATTGTTTGTAGGCTTTCGGAAGATGCTGCTGCCCATTTCCCGGTATATTCCCTTAGCAGACTCCTACTGCAACCACGGGACGATAATGGTGGGGGACAATTCTAAGGCCGGGCACCCCACGTTTATATTTTTAAGTAAGTAGTTTTATTTCGTACTGTACCTAATTGTATTTGTCTTACTTGAAAACAATGAAAACGTACCTATATGAAATAAACTTATTTCTATTAGGATTAAAAATAAGAACATATTTACTTTTTTTTAAACAAACAACTGATAACCAGCAATTTATAATTTTATACATGTATAGTACAGATGTATTAGGTGGCTATCGCACTGCTGCGGTGTATGTGTCTCGTTCACCGGAGCGGGACGCGGCGCCAGTGCCCTTAACATCAAGGTGCGAATTATTCATACTAACAACTTGCCGTCTGTGTAATTTCATAAAATTATTGATTTCTTGAGCACAACAATGGGTAAGGTAAATGGGAAGTCTTCAACGTTATCAAGGTTTCGATACGGAATCATAGCAGCACGTATAAATGAGAATGGGGAAGTAAAACCAGTTTCATTATGCCCTGTATCACGTCCGACATAACACGATTTTTTTTAATTATGCTCAAATTAAAAGCAGACAATTAGATATGACGGTACAATCGGTACATGTCATATTCTTAGTGATAGCAGTGAACAGTGTGGGTACTAACTCACTTTTCATACCAAGACCTTTGCCGGAAGATGGGCTTCTGAACTTTACTGGATTGAGTGAAAAATATGGACATAAGGCTGAAGAACATAGTGTTGTAACTGAAGACGGTTATATTTTAACAGTGTTTCATATACCGGGCAAAAGAAAACCTCCAGTTTTGTTGCTACATGGAATACACGATACTGCAGATACTTTTATTATAAGAGCCAATAGGTCTTTAGCAATAACGTTAGCGAACAACGACTACGATGTATGGGCGGGAAATACTAGAGGAAACAAATATGGCAGGCGACATATTAAACTAAATCCAGACACAGATCCGGCATTCTGGGACTACAGTTTTCACGAACATGGATATTATGATCTAGCTGCTATAACAGACTATATTTTAAAGGCAACAGGAGAACAGAGTCTGCAAAGCATTGGCCACTCTGAAGGCACGACAGATCATTTTGTATTAGGATCGCAGAGACCTGAATACAATGAGAAATTTAGACTTTTCATTGCACTAGCGCCTGTTGCTTTCCTTAGTAACTTGATATTACCTATATCTGCAGTGACTGAATTTGGTCCAGTAATAAATCAAGTATTACTTGCTTTAAAAATTGAAGAATTAGTCCGCGATAAAGGAATTGAGAAAAATCTTTTGGATTTGATTTGCAACCAGGAGGGCATTGGTTACGATTTGTGTTTCAAAGTGGTGATATCACAAGGTGCGGGTTATGACCCTAAACGTCTTGAACCAGATTTTTTCCCAATTGTTTTAGGACATTATCCCGCGGCAGGCTCGAGAAAAAGCTTAATACATTACGATCAAGTAGCTTTGAGCAAGCGCTTTGCCCTTTTTGACTATGGTTCAGAAGAAAATATGATACGCTATGGTTTCTCAGTACCTCCCGATTACAATCTTCGGCAAGTAACCATGAAGACTGCGCTACTAGTGGGCAGAAACGACAATCTATCCAGAGTTCGCGATGTGGAGTACCTACGATTTCTACTCCCAAACATTGTCGAATATCATTTGATGAGGCAAAAGAGATGGAACCACTTAGATTTTGTTTGGGGCAATGATATGCCAGAGACGTTGTTTCCTGAAATATTATCACTGTTGGAGAAATATAGATGACATATTTATTATCTCCGAGAGAGAATTGAAGGTGACATCAATGTTCACAGTCTAAATGTCTAAATGCATTCTTTTAAGATGATGGAGACAAGACTGTGACCACTAAGCTACAGGGTGATGCGATTTTACAGCCAGCAACGAGTGACAGATTTGTGACATATATTAGGGACGCAGTGACATGATTGTTGGTGATTCAAGTGACAAAAAACTAAGTGAACAAGCTGTGTGTTGTTACAAATATAGAGAAAAAAGAATTTAAGATAATCTACCATAAGAAGGGAAACTTATGCGGAAAAAACAAATACATATTAAAGCGGAAAAAACAAATACATAAGTAAAGTGAGTTGATATAAAAATATTTCTATCAAGAGAGTTGTTTCAATTTAAGCATGCAGTAAGCAACTATTTTGTTAGGAAATATGTACTTATACTTTTATTATTAGTTCTCAGAACGCTGTGTATTAGTTTAACTACAAATAAATAAATAAATAAATAAATAAATATTATGGGACAATCTTACACAAACCGACCTAGTCCCACAGTAAGCTCAATAAGGCTTGTGTTGTGGGTACTAGACGACGATATATATAATAGATAGATATAGATAAATACTTAAATACAGAGAAAACATCCATAACTCAGGAACAGATATCTGTGATAAATACACAAATAAATGCCCTGACCAGGATTCGAACCCGGGACCTCCTGCTTCATAGGCAGGGTCACTACCAACTATATAGGCTAAGGAGGCCGTTCCAACACAAATATTAAATATTACCTTATACCTTACTTATATTATGCAACAAGGGTATATACATAACTAGTTTTTTACTTCTCGGTTATCATCGCCGGACAGACAACCGCCTTATCATCATAATACACTAATTTAGCATTGTATAGAACCTACCCTTTTCATATTTTATATCGCGGAAACAAACAAGTATTAAAACCAATGTCAGTGCCAACTACCATATATTATACATATGAATAAAACAGAAGTTATACAAGTTTTAAATTTATCTGCAATTGCATCCGGTATATAGTAAAGACTAGGTACTGGTAAATATCAAAGACTGTAAATCTTTTATACTCAAACATCTACATTGTTGTGGATGGCTCCACTAGCTCAATGTCCAGTAACAGAGTTATTTGTGTCCATCACATACCAGTGAATTTAAATCAATGATTATTATTATTTTATACAGCGACTTGACCTCCGTCCGTTAAGAGATTAAATCACCATACACAAAAAAGTATACTAACCAATAGTACCAATACTGCAACTCGAATGTTTAGTCATTTTTATCGTTCATAACATAATATAGTCATACGATAATAATAATAATAATAAACCCGCGGGGGCAGCTTGTGGCGAGCTGACGGTGAGTGGCGACACCGCGGACCCCTATTCCAGAGGGCCCTTTCCATCTGGCCCTCGCCTCTGTGCTTGCCTTAACTGGCCGGCCAGAGTGGAGTCGCAAGAGAGGGACCTATGCTCCAGGCTGGAAGTGTAAAATGTCATAACGCCATTATCATTTCTACGCTATAGTCAAAAGTTTAATTGATTATTTAAGTAAGAGAAGCTAACCAGTGTAAAATGACACTTTCTCTTGAACAATTAATTCAACGAATTGTAAACCTAAAATGCTATTAAGGATTTTTTTAACACATTATAAAACTGAACCGACGAAAACGATGAAGAGGAACTCTTTTTGTTAGGAATTCTTTATTATTTATTTGTCTTTGTCAACAGTTGTTAACATATTATTACTTATGTAATTTTGACGCTAGTGTAAATCGTCTGGTTATTCTAACAAACGTGTTGAAGGTTATCATTTGTTTGTTTTTGTAATATGATTCTAATTCACGTGGATTAGCGGTCAATTTCGCGTGTTTTTGTTGAAGATTATACATATATATATTGTAGTTTTTTTTTAAATATTTGATTCGTCTGATTTTGTATATATCTAAATAACTGTAGTTTTACTGCGTTACCAGCTTATTACTGTATTTATTATACTTAATAAAATATATATTTAAATTGTTATGCTTTGTACCATTTTTTGGCTCTATTTAAACTATTTTTAAAGGGTGGGATTATTAGTTCAACTTAGGTATGTATTTATTTGTCTATCTGTGGCCCCGTAGGTCTCAAACAGAATAATTGATTTCGTTTTCATTGCAACGAAGTCTTCGCCCCCTCCCCCACCTACTATCAGTCCGTCAGACGATATCGTTCTGTCAGTTAGAACAAAATTTTGACAGCTCCGAACAACTGACAGACCGATATCGTCCGACGGTCGATAGTGGGTGGGGGCCATTAGTTACTAGTCAATTAATAAGTACCTGATAAGTATTATTTTTTGTCAAATTTTACATTTAGGTGCTATTAAATATACTGGAGGTTACTTAGGAGATTTTTTGACCCCAAACGCCTATGCCGAGATTTTGTGACCTGTAGACATTGAACATCTGCATTTCCGAGATAGCAAACCAAACCGTATCCGTTGCAATTATCTAACCTTGGTCAAAGAACTTGCATAAAGTCACGGCAAGCAGGAACTGAACTTGCGAATATCGTATTAAATGCTATTAATATCAATATCATCAACATCAATACAGGTAGACCTTAAACTGAAGGTATTCATGTTTACAGTTGACAAAAGTTAGCCACATACTTACGCATATAACCGTCAGATGGCCATTCATGTTTGCCATTTTATCGCCTATCGCGTCATGCGTCACTTTCGCACTTACATACTTCTTAGAACGTGACAACTGTAGTGACAGGCGATAAAAACTCGACCATAGCAGGCTAGCAGGTCTGTTTGCCAAATAAATACCAGACGCGTTAAGTACTCGCCTAATGGAAAATATTGTAGCCATTTTGAAAGCTGAAGTATAGCCCTACCAGAAATATATGATCGTGATGATGTCAGGAGGGCGCTTTTCTCAATGTATATGGTGACAGTTCAGTTTAGTATGAAAAATTTAGTTCCAATGAAGTTCCGCAATATGGCGCGTGCTCATATATTTCTGGTAGGGCTTTACCTACCGGACTGCATGAAGATGGCAACTGGATCAACAAATGATAGCGTTTCCCCAATTACTTAAGTTAGGTACACTTACCATTAAATATACCTTCACTGAAAAAAAAGGATAACAAAACTACTTTGGCTATTTCATCAATAACCAAAGTTTGGTAAAGAGTTAATCAAGTTCATTTGTTAATAACACATGGTTTATGTATAAATAACAAAACATTTTGGTAAGAATAAGCCTTAGTTTTGTAGTCACTATTTTTATGTTACTGGTAGACGAAATTTGGTTGCTTGTAACAAATTATTTTTTTCAGTGTTGCTAATAAATAATGCCTTACCCTTAACCGTAAAACATCAGCTTTCAAATTTGCGATTACAATAATATGCATTTTGATACGAGTGTTTACTCGTTTTTAAAACCAACTTAGCATCAACAAGTAGTGGAATAAGAGATTTCTAAAATAAATATAGGTAATTTTGTGAGTATACCTACTTTATACCTACATATTGTAATTAATTTGTTTCATAGTTATGATATGAATAAATAAAAAAGTTATTATTAAAAAAAAACTTTTAGAACAGATAAGCAAATAATGTTTTCGAGTTCTGGTTGTTTTGCGAAAATGGCAAATAAATATCAACAGTGTTTAAATTAAAATAAAGGTCAAGAAAATCAAGGATTCTCTCCTAACAAATTTAAATGTTTAAGTTATATTATGTTTCATAAGTATTTATTTCATACATTACGACAGACAACTAAATGATTTCAGTAGATAATGAAGTGTTTTTATTAAGCAGATTTAAAAATGAAATCTATTTTAACGTTCACTATATTTATCACTATTTTTGTTCAATCGAAGTGTATATTGCGATTAACTTTACCTGAAGATGGACGATTTAACTTTACGCAACTTGGCGCCAAATATGGACATTCTGTTGAAGAACATGAAGTGGTTACTGAAGATGGATATATTTTAAGAATATTCCATATTCAAGGAAGGAAAAAGACACCAGTTTTACTGCTACACGGAGTCGCGGACACTGCAGATTGCTTCATAATAAGAGGAAAGAAATCACTAGCTATATCATTAGCAAATGCAGGCTACGACGTCTGGGCAGGCAATGTCAGAGGGAACAAATATTGCCGGCGACATATCAAACTGAATCCTGATAAAGACAGAAAATTCTGGGACTTCACATTTCACGACACAGGTATTTACGATCTACCTGCCATGATTGACTACATTCTGAAAACCACTGGAGAAACACAGCTTCAGACTATCGGGCATTCGCAAGGGACCACTACTCAGTTTGTGTTATTATCTAAAAGACCAGAGTACAATGAGAAAATTAAACTATTCATCGGGATGGCACCAGTAGCTTTCTTGACCGACTTGATACAACCACTGTCAACAATTGCAAGTTTAGCGCCATTGTTTAGAGGATTGATAGAATCTACGGGAATAGAAGAAACTTTTCCTGATAACTCCCTCATAACTTACATGTTAAGACTTATGTGCACCCAAGACTTCCTAAGCTACGAATTATGCTTCCTATGGTCAAGCTTCTACATCACTGGATTTGATACCAAGCGAATAGAACCAGAGTTTACTAAAATTGTCGTCGCACACTATCCGAACCATACTTCAAGAAAAAACCTCGAACATTCCAATCAGCTGATTCTTAGTAAACGATTTTGTGAATTTGACTACGGACCTGCTGAAAATGTAAAACGCTACGGGTATATAGTACCTCCAGACTATAATTTACGTGAAGTTAAATCTAAAATAGCATTGTTGGTGGGTGAGAATGATCCCTTGTCCAGGATAAAGGATGTTGCAATACTTAGAACGTTATTACCGAATGTAGTGAAATACCATGTGATGGAAGATAAAATTTGGAACCACGTCGATTTTACGTGGGGTAATGACATGCCGGTAACCCTGTATCCAATTTTGTTCCGATTACTGGATAAATATAATTGAGTAATAGATAGCGTCGGCAGAAGACAAGGATACCACTATAAAAGTTAAAAGTCTTTGCAACCGACTGCACTTTCACTTACTGTTTACTCCAAAATTAGTAGATTTCTATTTAAAAATAAAACCAAAAAAAATACTTTAAACCTTTATTTAATTTTTACAATCTCACATCTTTACGAAAAATTGCTCATTCCGAAAACATTTCAAAGACAAAGATAATATTAAAATAAAAATACGTCAACAATTTTGACGAAAACAAATGTTTTTGTTTATATACCTATTTATAAATAAAATATACAGACTTGTTGCTCTCAACATTCCTACCTTAGTAAATACATAGCACTACAGAATCCTAAGACACGAAAACACGAGTCTTAAATAATGGAAACACGTGTATACAAAACATTTTACTATCGTGCATTCTCATTATATCAGACCTTCACATTTACCTTGGTCATGGTTATATTTTATTTATGTTAAACACCTCGTGTGGGGAATGATGATTTATAATATGAATTTTTATGAATCTTTACATCAAAATTATTCTAAATATCACGTCATCATCAAATTGTTTTCTGCAATGCTTTATGTAGAAAAAAATAATTTGTCTCTGTTTTGCCAGCCTGTAATACTAGTAATAAGCTAGGGATAGACGCACAGATGTGCCCGCCGGATTTTTCCGACAGATATGTCCGGCGGATAGATCCGCCCGTGTATGGCACTATTCAGATGTAACAAATCCGGCGGGCACATCCCTAGCTATAGAAATAACTATCCTGAATAACTTAAAACGTTCCCTGATGTTTTGGTAGCCACAGCACTCAAAGGCCATAATGACGCTGATAAGCTATTTTCCAAATTCAAAGTTAAACGAACTTAAAATTAATGATGAATGTTTTTCATGTATGGTATCAAATCTAGACAATCTAAGTATGACATTCGCACTTACCGCTAAAAACACTCCTAAAAAAATGATATGAAACTGTAAGGTCATAGTTACATACTTGCCCTTTTTAAACTATGGACAAATTATGAAATTACTATTTCGAGCGTGGAATATTGCGATCGCGCGAAGTGGAGAGAAAGAACGAGAAAAGCAGACGCCACAATAAGATGGGAATTATCATGCTATCTTAAGGATCTTTTTACTATTTTATTAAGTTATTTTATTTATTTTATTAAGATATTATATTGCTCATATTTCATCCATTTAATAAAATGTTATTCCAAAACTCAACATGTGTAAAGCCCTACCAGAAATATATGAGTACGCGCCATATTGCGGAACTTCATTGGAACTAAATTTTTCATTCTAAACTGAACTGTCACCATATACATTGAGAAAAAAGCGCCCTCCTGACAATACTCATATATTTCTGGTAGGGCTATACGTCATTGATATTATAATTTTATTCGTAAGTAATCATTTTGACACTGCATTCGAATTTAATTTTAATAAAATGGAATATTTTGTTTTGACCGCAGATATGCGGCAGCAGTAATGGACGAGTTATAGCGGTGACCTGTTAAAATGTGCAATTATATGCAATGGATGTTTGTACATTTGGTCGATTACAATAGTCAATTAAGCATGTGCATAAGTATGGGGTCAATAACCCGTTACATAATATTGCATAGTTTATTTCAAGTTAAATGCCTACCAAGGTTATATTACCGCTCTGTATAAAAAGCACGTTATCATCTTACGTAATCATTTGAAACAATGTCACGCGTCTGAGCAAGTCACTGTCGCACGAAAGAAATTAAAGATCAAAAATTCCATCGCAACAAAAATAAATGGCAATGCAAAGTAAATTGCAATTCGTCCACTACCGTTGGATGTGACGTAATAAAACAACAGTCAAAGCTAACCAAAGAGAACAATGAGTCTGAATAACATCTGTCTGTGGATCTTGAGCGTGTGTGTACTATCAAAAGAGAACAATGAGTCTGAATAACATCTGTCTGTGGATCTTGAGCGTGTGTGTACTATCAAAAGCAACAAGTCTTTTTCCGTCTACAGTATCTGAAGATGCAAATTTTAACTTTACCGGTCTTGCACAAAAATATGGGCACCCTGCCGAAGAACATGTAGTAGTCACTGAAGATGGTTATCTTCTTACTTTATTTCATATACCAGGGAATAGATCGACTCCTTTACTATTAATGCATGGTACAGGAGACCATGCTGAAAGTTTCTTATTACGAGGAAAAAGGTCTTTAATATTCACATTAGCAGAAGCTGGTTATGATATCTGGGTAGGAAATATAAGAGGAAATAAATACGCTCGAAAGCATGTCAAATTAGATCCTGATGAAGACGCAGAATTTTGGGATTTCAGTTTCCACGAAGCCGGACTTTATGACCTGCCAGCAACTATTGATTATGTTTTAAATGCGACTGGAAAAGAAAGCTTGAAAATCATAGGCCATTCACAAGGAACAACGATCAATTTTGTTCTTTTATCTTCGAAACCAGAGTACAATGACAAGGTTCAATTGCTGATAGCGCTCGCTCCAGTCGCTTTTTTGAATAACCTAGCACCACCTGTGTCAACGCTTTGCGAAGCAGGACCACTGATTGACGAATTTTTGAAACGCAATGGAATAGAAGAGCTTCCTAGTAAAAAACTACCAATACCAAAGTTCAACAATTTGAAATGTAGAGGAAAGTCAAACGACAATGTAGTGTGCATGTTCTTAGCAGTATTCTACTCTACTTTCTTCGATTCTGAGACCATAGAGCCTGAGTTTTTTCAAATACTTATACGACATTATCCCGATAACACTTCAAGAAAAACCCTCGTCCATTATGACCAAGTGGCACTGCGCAAGAATTTTTCAAGCTTTGACTACGGTATTCATGAAAACTTGAAGCGATACGGTAAAGAATTGCCACCTGAGTATGACTTGAGAAAAGTAACTGTTAAAACTGCATTACTTGTCGGAAGAAGAGATCTGCTAGCTACAGAGCAGGATGCAGAGTTACTACGAACATTGCTTTCCAATGTCGTTTTGTACCACCTGATGAAGCCTAAAATGTGGAACCATATCGATTTTATTTGGAGAAACGATATGAACGTGCATTTGTTTCCTATCATATTACAGCTCCTAGAGAAGTATGATTAATACTAGAAACTATCTGAACATTCTGGACCACATACTCAAATACTTCGGACACCTCTCAAGACGCTCCGCAGATAGCTTGGAGAGAATTATAATGACGGGAAAAGTTGAAGGCACGAGACTTAGAGGCCCTCCCCCTGCAAGATGGTGTGCCCAAATTACTGCACCTATGCAATTAAAACTGCACGATGCCATGTGCGTAGCAAGGGATAGAAGCCTGTGGAGGAACCTGATCTTCAACAGAAGGACATGATGTCACGATCCTCAGCTTTGAGGGAACGACTGATGATGATGATCTGAACATTAAACATATAAATAGTAAGTTAACATGATTAAGCGTGAATTGTGATGTGCACCGGAACTGGATTGAAGTAGGAAAGAGCCAAATGGTCGCCATTCCACGATATCGGACGTAAATAATTACAAGTTTAATTGATGACTAGATTGCTTTTGGTCGTCGTCTCGTTGACGATGGAACAATGTCGTTAGTATGAACTGTGAAGTTGAATTTATTGTGCGCTATGGATCTCGATGAAAGTGTAAAATTAATAAATTATGAACCTATATGTTTTATGATTTTTTTAACCAAAAATTAATATAAAACCCATAATGTACCATAAGGAAGGCTGACTCTTAGTACCCTTGCCGTAAGTTCATTTGAAAATATTTACGTCGATAAATAGGCAAAAAGCGACGCGTTTGTGGGGCCTTCGCGAGAATACTTTTAATATTAAAAAAAAACAGCTCTTATATCCAAACATCGAAGGCTCGTGGCATCTCAGGTAGCATAGTGATGCGACACAACGTTTTTCGATACGATAAAATAACCAATGAGTAAGCTAAACGAGTCTTTGGAAATCGTTTTAAAAATTGAAAAATTATTTTCGTTACTTAGACTGCACCCAAAAGGTAAACTGGGTTACCAAAAACTAAAAATAGTGTTATCAAAAAATCCAGGATATCGAACAATAAAACATTTAAATAACTTGTTACAAAACAAAGAAGTTGAAATCAAGGAAAACATTAACAAAAATACAATGCAACATTACAGAAGAATGTTTTTCTTACCCATTACGTCAGTCGAAGTTGAGAGATCATTTTCGTACACCAAGTGGATTTTTACAGATAGAAGACGTAGAATAACTTCTTACAATTTAGAACAAATATTAATTGTGTATCACGAATGACACATATTAAATGGTTGAATTGAAAACAATCTTTTTTTTAATTTGGGTCCTTTATCGACTTGGCTACATCACTAGTCTGTAAACGTCAAATGCTACCTGAGATGCCACGAGCCTTCGATGTTTGCTTATATCTGTCTAGCTAGCACATATCATTTATTTATTATTAATTTTGGGGCTCCAGCAAATATTCCGCTGTCCAAAAGGATTCCGCCACCATAAAAGTTTGAGAACCGCTGCTCTAGATCAATTATTTAGGTACATTTGTATATGTACCAATTACAATAAGTTACGTGTAATTCTTATGTAAGTAAATTGGTGGCTGTTTGGTACATTACCGTAAGGACCCCATGGAAACTATTGATACTGAATAGGATTTGAATCGAATGGCATAAAAAAATTGCATGTAAAAAATTAAAGTTTTCTTTTTCATACAAAATGTATGGGAAAATGTTTGATCGATTTGTGGCTTTTCTAGCCGGAATTTTTTTTTGGTCCCATACAAGCTTTTGATCCTGGATAGGAATGGGATCAAATGGCATCAAAAAAAAAGTTTATCAAAAATGACCTTTTTCTCGCACCCTGTATGATTTTTTCAAAATCTGTAAATGCAATCCTTCATTAATTTGAAATCGAGGGAAGGTCTTCTAAGACCATTTTCTCGTAGCAGCACAGGATCTGGTAGCTGCCCTCACTGACCCAAAAAGAGAATCCAGCCTGTATAATGTTGTCTTATTTAATCGGTTGCAAAGACAAGGAAAATTAAAAGAAACGCAGAGGGATCAAAAGTCACTTTTGCTCCCTGTAAATGGGTAACAAATCGCAGAGGGATCAAAAGTCACTTTTGCTCCCTGTAAATGGGCAAAAAATTACCCTTTTTCCCCGACTGCGCGACGCAAAAGAGGGGATAGTGTTTAACAGTCTATATATGTATGTTTGTTCCTTTGTGGCACTCTAGAAGCAAAACTAGTGGGCCGATTTAGATGATTCGTACGTCAATCGATTCGTCTTGATGGCGCGAGTGTCACTAAAGACAAAATAGCAATCCAAATTCAATATGACGGCGGTCAGACGTCATATTGTAAAAAATTTAAAAATTAAAATTGACGTACTATGCCGAGTAGGGTATCATTGTTTAGAACTTTGAAAAGTATTATGAGGTCTCATTCATCATTTTTGATTTTGAACGACCGTTTAGGAATTATTATAATTTAAAATTGTTTAGCAACCATCTTACTTACATTTCCATTTTATTAGGTATTTAGTTATAACAAAAATACGACGAACATATTATAAAGGTTGTTATTATTAACGTGAACATAATAATATGTGAATTTCAAGTAAAAGGTACGGTCGACATCAAAAATATGTTTACACTTTTGCACCTTACTCCTTTCTAATAAGGTCCAAAAGTATAAACATTTTATGTGAATTTCAAGTAATAGGCACGGTCGACGTCAAATATATGTTTACACTTTTGCGTTTTACTCCTTTCTAATAAGGTCCAAAAGTGTAAACATTTTTTTGACGTCGACTGTACATCAAGTTAATATTTTGTTCAACTAAGAGTGAAGGAGCTGGTTATGTATCCTCTGATATGGAGACTATGACTTGTCAATGATTAATCAATGACGTGCGTCAGAAAATTGTCATATTTTTAATAAGGGTAGTTAATAAGGGCAATGTTTTCATAAGTATTATTAAAGATGATTATAAAATTATCTATACATATATATCTATCTATACATATAATAAAGCTGAAGAGGGTCGAAAATCTGTACATTGGAGATATTAGTAAAAAATGAGTTAGTAGCTCTTAGAATCGATAACAGAATACGTTTCGACGATTTTTAGAATTTTTGTCTGTTTAGATGGGGAGAGTTGGAGTCAAAACGCCCGAACCGATTTCGATAAAAACTTCACTAGCCGGTTTAACAGACCTCTATTAAAAATACGAACTTTTTGGATTTAATGGGGTTTAAGGGGGGTTTAAACTTTGTATGGGAAATGCCTTTATATGGGAAATAAATACTTATGCCTTTGTATTTCAACTATATATTTTTTAAACCACGGCGGTGGCAAACAATCATACGTCCCGCCTGATGGTAAGCAGTTAGGGTAGCCAATGGACGCCGGTCACTCCAGAGGTTTTATATGCGCGTTGCCTCCCTATAAGAATATTTTTTTATTTCCACTATATTGCACGAAATACAAAACTGTGAGACCAAACGGCGGACATCATACCAAATGGTCTTTTCCACCAGTCAACCATTGGGCCTATACAACAGACATGTACAAAAGGTGCAAGAATAAAAGTTAAATTAACTAACTATAAAAAAAAACAATAATTTTGAGTAATAAGTGTGCTAAGTTCACGTGACATATTGATATTGGTTCATTTAGAGACATTTTAAAATAATGTAGCTACTTTCCCATTCTTTATGAATTACAACAAACATAATACAAAAACAAACGGAACATAGTGAAACACGGAAATCGAAAAGTACCCATAGCGAACTGAAGCACATCGCCGTCACTGAGCAAATCACCTGATAATAAGAAATAGAAATACAAAAGTTGAATGTTAAAGACGGAAGAAAAATCTGTTTTGATGTTTACGTAATACTTATAGATTGTAAAGGGAGCATGAAGACAAAACACACCGTACTATTGCTAATTATACCAAAAATTGTTACGTTGAATATTAGAGATGGGAGAAAAAGAGTTTAGATAGAGTTCACCGAGCGATGGGTGCCAAAAAAAAGGGGGGCTCGGGGGTCGGAGCCCCCCGCAAAACAGAAAACAAACACCATACCTAATTATACCAAACTAATAATAGCTAATTATACCAAAAATTGTTACGTTGAATATTTGAGATGGAAGAAGAAGAGTTTTGGTAGAGTTAATCACGTGATGGGCGGGAAAAAAGGGGGGCTTGCATAAAAAAAAACACACCGTACTATTGCCTATTATGACAAAAATTGTTACGTCGAAGATTTGATATGGGAGAAAAAGAGTTTTGATAGAGTTTACCGTGTGATGGGCTGCAAAGAAAGGGGGGCTCGGGGGGCGGAGCCCCCCGCATAAACAAAAGACACACTGTACTATTACTAATTATACCAAAAATTGTTACGTTGAATATTTGAGATGGGAGAAAAAGAGCTTTGATAGAGTTAATCACGTGATGGGCGGCAAAAAAGGGGGGCTCGGGGGACGGAGCCCCCGGCATAAAGAAAAAGCCTCCCCCTTCCCAAATAAAAAATAACGATAATATTGTAAATTATACCAAAAACTGCTACATTGAACAATTGAGATGGGAGAATAAGAGTTTTGATAGAGTTTACCACGTGACAGGCGGCAAAGAAAGGGGGCCACGGGAGCGGGCCCCCGCATAAACAAAAAACACACCGTACTATTGCTAATTATACTAAATATTGTTACGTTGAACATTTGAAATGGGAGAAAAAGAGTTTTGATAGAGTTAACCACGTAATGGGCGGCAAAGAAAGGGGAGCCAAGAAAGAAAAAATACACCGTACTATTGCTTATCATACCAAAAATTGTTAGGATGGACATTTGAGATGGGAGAAGAAGAGTTTTGATAGAGTTCACTACGTGATGGGCCGTAAAGAACGGGGGTTGGGGGGACGGAGCCCCCCGCAAATAAAATATTGCAAATTATACCAAAAACTGCTACGTTGAACATTTAAGATGGGAGAAAAAGAATTTTGATAGAGTTTACCACGTGAAGGGCGGCAAAGAAAGGGGGGCTCGAACAAAAAACACACTGTACTATTGCTAATTTGCCATGGCTGACACAGTCAAATCTCAGACGCTTTCAGTCGATCTTTTGGGATGTCGAAGTTATATGCAAGAAGTCAATTTTAGCGAAACTGCTAAACTTACTGTATCAAATTTGACATGTAGAAAGCGATTAGCTATGGACTGTTGAGGGTAACGAAAAGTGAGAGAACCAACTGCAACGCATGCGAGCGAAGCCGCGCGGGTACAGCTAGTAAAAAATAAATTAAGATAATTGTATTACATGTAGGTACTTTTCATGATACTAAAAAGTAGGAAATAAAAAATAAATTAAAAAATTAAAAAAACCCGCCTGCGTAAAATACTAAAAGGCCGTAAACAAGGCCAATATACGTTACGAATTTGTTATGTAGTATTTAAAAACATAAGATACATATTAAATTCTAATGTGGAACATAGCGACATTAAACAGTCGGGACCCATTTGAAATCTAGTTGGCGCAAACCTTCCCTAAAATGGGTCCCGACTGTTTAATGCCGCTATGTTCCACATTAGAATTTAATATGTATCTTATGTTTTTAAATACTACATAACAAATTCGTAACGTATATTGGCCTTGTTTACGGCCTTTTAGTATTTTACGCAGGCGGGTTTTTTTAATTTTTTAATTTATTTTTTATTCGAATAGTAGGGGTGAAAAGAGTATTTATGTTATATTAATTATAATTCCCTGTCTATTAGCGACTGATCTAACATTTTTATTTATATGATTAAAAATAAAATATGATATTATGGAAACGAACTATGCCGTTTCATTTTCTTAAATATACCTAGTCATTAGTAAATTAATGGATTTTAAAAAAAGTTGTGAATTTCAAGTTTATCAAAGGTTTCAAATACTCATGCTTTCTCATTAACTTTGAAAAATAAAAAATTGAAACGTATTGATGCAACGTTTTTTACACACGTTTATTTTGCAATCATTAACTTTGAAATATTTAAAATATAGCGTATGTTTATAATAGAATCATTAACGTTGAAATATCAAAAATGTTATAGTATATAATACAATCATTAACTTTGAAAGATCAAGGGTGCATTGGGGTAATTTCGCAAAGCTTGTAAAATCATTCAAATATCGCTCGTATCCCATTGTAATAAGAGTAAACTTTCGGAATTACCCCGCATCTTTTTTCCTGTCGGAATTACCCCAATGCACCCAACGCTAAACGTATGGATAGAACGTTTAATACAGTCGACTAAAAAAGAGATGTTTCGACTGTTTCACCTTATTACGTTGTAATAAGGTCCAAAGTGTGTCTTTGTAGTCGACTGTACCTATGCTTCAGTATTTTCAGATTTCCAACTGCTTTTTCTGGAATTATATCGTAGCTCGTATGTAAAATTTGTAGTGAACTATTTTTACCTTACACCCGTAAGATCTAACATTCATAATGAATTATCCTAAGGTTTACTAGGGGCCGCGCAGGCCGGTTTGACCAAATCATCTGTTAACGTCAACGTTATGGTTAAAAAAATCTTGCATGAAACGTTTGAGAGTTTTCTATGAGATGACAGCTCCGTCACCATATTTAACGTCGATGAGTCCGTTAAAATTGTGCGTGGTGCAACCTACCCTAAGTATACAAAAACTTTTTAACGTCAATCACTTGCATGTATAATTAGTTACATGAAAAATAACAATAGGTTTCACGTATTTAACGGCTCATTTATAATATTGTCAAGGTTGCATAATATGCTTATAATAGCAACATTCCAAGCATTTTCTAGTTTTATACATTGTTAACTTAAAATAGGCAGATCAATTGTTAAAATGAGTAAATTAAAAAATCATTTACTCGTAAAAACAGTGACAACAATGAAAAGGGTTCTGACATTTAGCCTCATCTTAATGAGTATTTGTGTTCCAACATACTCTTTACATTTCAATTCTTTACACGAGGATGGAAGACTCAACTTTACTGAACTTGGTTTAAAATATGGACATCCCGTTGAAGAGCATGAAGTAACCACTGAAGACGGTTACATACTAACCTTCTTCCATATGAAGGGGAGGAGAAAAACGCCCGTTTTATTAATTCATGGAATCGCTGATACGGCAGATACGTTTATAATTAGAGGGAAAACATCATTAGCAATAGCTCTTGCTGACGCAGGATATGATGTCTGGATAGCAAATTACAGAGGCAACAAATATGGCCGTCGACATATGAAGCTGAATCCGGACACAGACCTACAATTTTGGGATTTCAGTCTCCATGAAGTCGGTTATTATGATCTACCCGCCACGATCGATTATATTCTACACAATACTAGAATAAGCAAGATACAGACAATTGGACACTCGTAAGGAGTATCTACGCAATACGTGCTTCTGTCAAAAAGACCAGAATATAATGAGAAGATTGAAGTAATTGTTGGTTTAGCACCAGTGGCATTTGTGACTGATTTAACACCCCCATTGTCTCTTATTGTGCCATTCGGACCCATGATTGGTGAAGTTTTTAAATCTATTGGCATAGAAGAACCATTTCCTGAGCAATCTCCGGTGACCACGTTAGTAAGATTAATTTGCAGTCAAGATGCATTTAGCTACGATCTGTGTTTTCAATTGATTGGCTTTCATTTCACTGGTTTCGATACAAAGCGGCTGGAACCAGGTTTTTTAAAAGTTTTAATGGGGCACTATCCAGGAGGAACATCTAGGAAAAATCTTATGCATGTGAATCAGTTTCCGCTTACCAAAAGGTTTTGTGAATTTGACTACGGTCCTAAAGGCAACTTAAATCATTACGGTTACTTAGTACCTCCAGACTATGATTTACATAAAGTGTCTACAAAGGTCGCGTTGTTAGTTGGTGAAAATGACGTGATATGTACAATAAAAGATGTAGATATACAACGCACTATTTTGCCTAACGTAGTATATTACCACATTATGGGAGATAGTTGGAATCATATTGATTTTGTATTGGCTAATGATATGAATATCACGTTGTTTCCTCTTATATTTCAATTGTTAGACAAATACACGTAAATAACTTAGATTATTTAGGAAATTAGGGTTTCTTTTGTAAGAACACATCCCAAAAAACATGTTTTTTTTTCACTAAACATCTATAGGTATACCTATATCTTATTCCTGAGATGAAAGAAAGGTGTCCATCTCCTAAATAAGATATTATATTAATAGCTTTTTTGTGAAGGAAACCATGTTTTCCAAGCCAGCAAAGTTGGGCATCGTAGTCAAAGTTGTAGCACGTGACGGTAGACCATTAAAAAATGGATATATTAAACAATTAAATAAAAGAATCTTTGATATAGTTATAGCATATGAGCTTTTTCAAAACCTTATTTTTCAAACATGAAACCAGGCAACAATTAAATTTGGCTTATAAATACGCGCAGATTATGCGCTAATCATAAACATATTAATAGTGATGAGAGCAAACTAGTTATGTATTATGAATAAAGTCATATGAGGTTAATTCCATCAATATAACTAGAAAAACAAGGTTGAATAATTTACTTTGCGTATAAAACTATAATGTTGATTTTTAATTTAGTCATTTGGTACGAATGTTTCCTTGGAACGTCAAGGAAACAGCAATATTTTTTTTCAAAATCACGATATAAATGTATTCGTAGTATTTACATTTTTTGGCAGCATAGCAAGCGTTTTATATCAAGGCAAGTTTTTGCAGTATTTTTTTTTTCAAAAATGCAAACAGTTGAAATATATTTTTATATACTAACCTTCGGTACAATATCAAGCTGCATAAACATTTTTGGTCCCGACATCCCTGAAGATGCAAAATTAAATTTCACCGGATTGGCCAAAAAATACGGGCATCCTGCAGAACAACATGAAGTCATCACTGAAGATGGATACATCCTGACTATATTCCGTATGCCAGGCAGTAAGAAAACTCCCATACTTATAGTCCATGGTACAGGAGACCACGCAGATTCTTTCGTCGTGCGAGGAAATAAATCCTTAGGAATCACACTAGCAAATGCTGACTACGATGTATGGTTTTCAAACAACAGAGGAAACAGATACTCTAGAAGACATATCAAACTGAATCCTGACACAGACAACGAATATTGGAATTTCGGATTTCATGAACGAGGATACTATGACTTAGCAGCAACTATAGATTACGTTTTAAATGCGACTGGAGAAACAAGCTTGATAACTATAGGGCACTCGCAAGGGACTTCAAACCACTTTGTTCTTCTACCAACAAGACCAGAATACAATGACAAAATAAAGCTATATATAGCACTTGCTCCGGTTGCTGTTATAAATCATGTATCACCCCGAATTAAAGGTCTCCTATCAATAGGGCCTTTGTTAAATGAACTGGCAAAAGATGTACGTTTAGAGCATCTCCCTACTGAAAAACTTAAGTGGCCAAAATTTAATGAATTGAAATGCGGGCTTGACCCAAACGATCTTCCAGTATGTACCTTGTTGACTATATTTTACTTATTTTCCATCAATCCTAAGTCGATAGAGCCGGAATTTTTTCAAGTTCTAGTTGGACATTACCCAGACCCAACTACCAGGAAGAATCTAGTTCATTATTACCAGATTGCTCAAAGTAGAAACTTTACGCAGTACGACCATGGTCCTGTAGAAAATTTAAAACGCTATGGGAGCATAGTGCCACCTGAATATGACTTGCGGAAGATAACGACAAAAACAGCACTACTGCTTGGAAGACAGGATGAATTGGGAACAATTAAAGATGCAGAACTATTAAAGTCAATGCTGCCAAATGTGGTATTCTATAAAATATTGAAACCTAAAGATTGGATGCACACTGACTTTTTATTTAGAAACAATATGGATATTTATTTATTCCCCATTATACTTGAGTTACTAGAAAAATATAGTTAATTTATGGATAAGAGAAACCTAAGGTCTAGACAGAGCTAAAATTCTAGTGTCTGATTTAGTACTTAATAGCTGATGTAAGATAAAAAGCAAGAAAAATTAAAGTACTTAGTGTCTAAAGTAGAAACCACCGATAGTAGAGAAAGGGGAATATGTTTGGACATTGGTTACAATAAGAGTTCTCGTATATCTGGACCACTGAAGAAGGTAAAGTCAGAAAAGGAGGAGGAGGCTAAGAAAAATAGGACAGAGAGAAGAAAATATAAATGTGAAATCAAAAAGTGTTTTTATATTATTAAATATTTTTACTTGAATGCATTTGTTTTATAGACGTTATTATATGTAGTATATGTACGGTTTTTCATGCAAAAATGCTCTGCTAAGGTCTTGCCCTCGCCACTGAGACTTGACGGGGAAATAATGGGGTAGAAGGCTAATGTTATTTATTTTTTGATATTTCTTTCTCAAAATAAAATTTTGAACAGTAATTTTCATAAATATCTCAAATGCTAAAACGAAAATGTTTACTGTTATACAGAACTGTTGTTAGCCACCGCAACAAATACTTCAAGTTTTACACAGAATAATACCTACACAGACTACACAGACACCTCATCATTAAGCTTTTAT
Organism: Pammene fasciana; assembly: GCA_911728535.1. Lineage (NCBI taxonomy): Eukaryota > Metazoa > Arthropoda > Insecta > Lepidoptera > Tortricidae > Pammene > Pammene fasciana. The sequence goes on from OU452288.1 coordinate 15,009,567, forward strand.
AGGGAGCACGGGGTCACCACACATATGGGCAATTTTATTCGTAAATTTGTACGATTTTAACAGCACATCTTAATAGTATTCTACACCAGTTTGTAGCATAATAATCCAGGTTCACCTCTGTAACTTGATTTTTGTGGATATTTTTAATTGACATGAGTTAATGATCAAAAATGTTAACTCAACTGAAATAAGCAGTCGCGCTCTCATACAAAATTAGTACGGGACCACATATGTGTGGTGTACTCGAGTTGCACTTATGATCTATCTATCTATCTAGTTGAGGTTATCTGTGGAATAATATAAAACGATTCATAAAATTTGTGTTACATTACACATATGTTTTTTACTTTATATTATAAACAGCAAACGGGTAGACGAGCTGCCTGATGGAAAGCCTCAACCTCAACCTTGCCCATGAACTTAAAAATCAAAAATACTTAAGCGTTCAAGATTTTTTAACCGAATGTCTACCTATACTTCTTGAAGATCCCCAAATCAACGCATAATTATGATACACCGAAGCAGGCCTATGACGACACCACATTTTTTTCCTATATTACGTTAGTGGCAAAGCATACGGGCCCGCGTGATAGTACATCGCTACCGTAGCCTATAGAGTATAGACACCTGCAACGCAACTCCAAAGGTGTCACGTGTTGCCGACTCTTTAAACTCTGTACATTTCTTTTATGATTCCCATTCCGTAGTAGGGACAAACTTTGGCTTTTTTCCGAGGTTATCACCAGGGGGTGATCACCTCGGATAAAAGCCAAAGTTTGAAGGCCAGGTGCCGCCAGTTGTAGTTTTATATCATGCTATCGCGCGACAACCATTTTTTTGATGCAGGGAAGAAAGCTTTTACGCATATCACCCCCGAGCTGATTGACTTTACAGTCACCATCAAATATTTCGGAGCGGCCAAGGTACTCAAAACTATCTGAACATGCACTTTATCGCTTCGACAATAGAGACGTTGTTCAGATACCAGATATAATGGCGACTATGCCATGCCGGGAAAGAAAAGTGTCGAGGTTTTATATAAGAGCTAAGCTCATACATCTTACGACACTTCTCTTTCCGGATATACTATGACGGAATCTTAAAATGGACGACTCAAAATAAAGTAGCTACGCACGAGAGATACCACCTTCAAACGTTTACGTATTCATTAGTTTAGTAGATAGGAACTACTTAATTAAAACATGTAAATTCAAGCGTCAAGACTTCAAAGCAAGTATGACTGGAGTTGCCACACACGTGCGCCGAAGGATAACTGGTTTAAAAATAAGTTTTGAAGTGGTTGACATCAGACTATGACCTACCAAATTTTACGTGTGTGTGTTATCATTGTTCCCCACCAAAGCTTGGTGGGCAACAATGATATTTATTAATGCAGATTTGCATTAAGAACAAAAACATTGAAGAAAGATCATGTTTCGATTTTTTATTACTATTCAACTATAAAGTTTAGGAAGCTGTAATTTGGCATACTCAATTTTAATAGAAAGACAAATCAATAAAAAAATGTCAAGCTAAAACTTGCTGGGGGCAGACTCACTTAGCTTATCCTGGCATGGCCTTTCTGCTTTCGACTTTTCCAGCTAGACCCCTTTATGAGCATTCATTTACCTGGTATGTCTTGACCAAGAGGATTTGTCTTCGTTGAAGATTTTTTTTCGTGTACCATACTGGCAGTTGTTTTTGGTTTGTCTATGGATTTCTATTTTGTCAAAGACCGAACTAATGAATATACTTTTTCTTTTGATATCTGATGGTGATGAATAAACTGGTTTCTCTTGACTACTTCCACCCTATACCCTTCATTAAATTTAATCAAACTCGTGTCAATCCCTAAACGTTTTATCACTCAATGCAAATGCATTATCACTAAATATATACAATACTTACTCGCGTTATAAAAATAGAATTCTTGATGCACTACATAAATTTCCACCGTGCCTTTGTATCGTGCCTGTAAACATATCAAATATTTAATTTGGTTTGTACCTTGATAATGAAAATTATATCAACAGCGGTAGTTTTGCTAGTTACAATATCGGTTTGTTTTTCGATTTTATATCCAAGACCAGAAGATGCTAAATTGAACTTTACGGAACTCTGCATAAAATACGGACATTCTGTCGAAGAATACGATGTGGTCACCGAGGATGGGTACATTCTGACTTTATTCCATATTCCTGGGGAGAAAGGTCCCATTCTCCTTATACATGGGATTTTAGACTCTGCTGATACATTTATAATTAGAGGAAAACTTTCATTAGCCATCACTTTGGCTGATAAAGGCTATGACGTGTGGGCTGGAAACACGAGAGGTAACAAATATGCTCGGAGACACAAATATCTAGATCCTGATGTCGGACCAGAGTTTTGGGACTTCAGTTTTCAAGAAGCTGGTTACTATGACCTAGCTGCTATTATTGACTTCATCCTAGATGCAACTGGAGAGAAAAGCATAAGAACGATAGGACATTCTCAAGGAACGTCAGCGCATTTTGTTCTATTATCAACAAGACCGGAATACAACAACAAAATTCAAGGATTCATCGCACTAGCGCCTATTGCATTCCTAAGTCACTTAGTTCCTCCAGTTTCAACAGTAACTAAGGTAGGACCAGTGATAAACAAGTTTTTGAAATCTTTAGGGATAGAAGAGTTATTACGAGATCAATCCGCAACTAGTGAGCTCATCGAGTTAATATGCAGCCAAGGGATTATTAGTTACGATCTCTGCTACATACTTGCCGTTTCACCTTTCGCTGGCTTCGATCCTAAAAGGATTGAGCCTGGTTTTTGGGAAGTGATCACAGGACACTACCCAGCAGCTAGTAGTCGAAAAAGCCTCGTCCATTATGATCAAGTTGCTCTAGGTAAAAGATTCGCGAACTACGACTATGGACCTATAGACAACTACCGTCGGTACAAGCTCCTGGTATCCCCCAGTTACAATTTGGGGAAGGTTACAACAAATGTCTCGTTGATAGTTGGTCAAAACGACGCACTGTCGAGGGTAAAAGATGTAGATATTCTAAGATCGTTGCTCCCTAAAGACCCGAAATACCACTTAATGGAACCAAAACTATGGAATCATCTTGACTTCGTGTGGGCAAATGACATGGATTTATACTTGTACCCATATGTATTCTCATCATTGGAAGATTTTGAATAATAAGGATGTGTTGAATACCTGCCCAATAAATACAGTAAAACGCTGAATACTGAGTAAATTGTGAAGTTCTAAAAAACCCGACAAAATAAAAAAAACGAATACGAAGCGCAATAAAGTTTAAATCGAAGATAGAAGATATTTCAGTTATATCTGTGATGATTATGATTTATAAATCAACATGATAATTTTATGAAATAGGTTTATAATGTTATTTTTATTAATGAAGGCATATAAATAAAACTTTAATTTTGGGAATACAGGTAGGCCGAAACAACACAAAGTTAAATTTCTAAGTGTTATTTTTTTCATTACTTTACACAATTTAATAATTGACTTGACTTGCATACTTGCATACTTAAAGATAATGGATAAACCCTTAACTTATTTTTTTTTATATTTAATGGCTTTCTCCCTTTGTCATAGCAATGGGAATTCTGCCAATGACGACGTTTCACACTTTTTTATTAATATACAATAAAATATAGGCAACGTTGTTCGGTAAAGGCCTTGCTGATTGTAAGGTGATGAAGCCTCCCTACAACCACGTGGGCGGCCGAGACCCCGGATAACCGTTCGTTTGACTAAAGCGTGGTTACGCGCGTTTTGAGACTAATTCTCATTAGCTGCCACTTGTTCGTTAGATCACCGCACAATAAGCTATCAATATTACACACTGAACTACGTAACTGAGCAAAAAACAAAGAACTACTCTAAAGACGCCGCCGCCATCTTGACCTCAAACGATTATCCTTAACTTATTTGTATTGATTGATTAATTTGCGTGTAGGTACATATCTACCTACTTGGTTTCTTTTCTAAAACTTATGAAAATTTGTATGTAGGTAGGTACTTTACGGAATATATTTATTTTACGGAATCTTCACCATTCCATCCAATTCGGCCGTATTGCGTATTGTAATCTCAATAAAAATGCTACACAGATTATTATTTTTTTCAGAAAAAAAAAAAAAACGACTTCAATGGGGAGGCCGGTGAAAGATTATTGATTGTGCATTCTTAGATTCCATACTGTGAAATGAAAAAAATTGTCTTGAAAATCTAACTTGCTTAATGGCACAGCAAAAAGGACAAATCGCGAAACCTAAACTGTTCCGTTCTGATCATCATCAGCTGTTCCACCTCATCAAATACCACTTCTTTAATTGTAAATGTTTGATTTTTTGGTGTAAAAAATCACTAAATTTATGCCTTTAACACTTGAGGAGTTCCCTCGATTCCTCATGGAGCTTGACAAAATTCTGTCTTCAAAATTTGACCTGCTTAACAAACACAGCAAGGAGAAGAAATTGCCAAACGTGAACTATGCGTCGTTGAGGATCGAGTTCCGTTCTGGTCATCATCAGCAAATCCACTTCATCAAATGTCACTTTTTTGGATGAAAATGTTTGTTGATGAAAACATAAAAATCACTAAGTATATGTATGCCTTTAAAATTTGAGGAGTTCCCTCAATTCCTCATGCATCCCATAGTTAGAACTGCGTTTTGATAAAAATACAATCAATAAAGAATTTTTAAAATCGGTTCAACATTAACGGAGTTATGGTTATTATGGAGCAGCACATAAAAATCATGTACAACCGAAACGAGAACCCGCTCTTTTGAAATCTTGAAGTCGGTTAAAAAGTAAAAACTGTCATCTTTAGCAACGGGGCCAATGGGTTGTAGTTGATAAGATGTCTTTCGTTATTTCTTTTTACTTCCGTTGCAACTTTAAATAATACCGGTTGTTATAAATACAGGTAATTTAGTGTTTGTCTTTTGATAACAGTTAACGCCGCCTTCAAATAGTGTTTTAACCATGTTTTAAACGTAACTGTGGCTTTGCGATGACCCTTCTTTGTACTTTCGTGGTTTTTCTTATTATTCCAACTACTTCGTTGTCTACATTACTAGAGGAATCAAGAACAGAAGATGTTAAATTGAATTTTACCGAGCTAGGAGTAAAATACGGCCATTCTGTTGAAGAATACGATGTGGTTACTGAAGACGCTTACATATTGACTCTCTTCCACATACCCGGAAAGAAAAAGGGATCTATTCTCCTAGTACATGGGATTTTGGACTCTGCTGATGGTTTTATGATTAGAGGAAAGCTTTCTTTAGCTATTACGCTGGCTGATAAAGGCTATGACGTATGGGCTGGAAATACAAGAGGCAACAAATATGGCAGGAAACATAAATATCTGAATCCTGACGCCGGACCAGATTTCTGGAACTTCAGTTTTCATGAAGCTGGTTATTACGATTTAGCTGCTACAATTGACTTTGTTCTAGATTCTACTGGCGAGAAAAGCATAAGAACAATAGCACATTCTCAAGGAACGACGGCTCATTTTGTTTTATTATCATCAAGACCGGAATATAACGAAAAAATTAAAGGATTAACTGCTCTAGCACCTGTCGCATTCTTGATAAACATAAAACCTCCAGTTTCAAGTGCAGCTAAAAACGGAAGAGTAATAGACACGTTTCTAAAATCATTAGGGATAGAGGAGTTATTGGGAGACCAATCAGCGGCTACTGAGCTGATCAAGTTATTATGTACCCAAGGGATTATTGGGTACGATGTGTGCTATTTAGAAGGGGTGTCACTGTTTTCAGGTTTAGATCCTTTACGGGTTGAGCCGGATTTTACAGAAGTTATTTTCGGGCACTACCCGGCAGGGACTAGTCGGAAAAGTCTCGTGCATTATTTTCAGCTTTATCGCAGTAAAAGATTTGCGAACTATGACTATGGACCTGTAGAAAACTTCAGGAGGTATAAGCATTTGATTCCTCCTAGTTACAAATTGGAGCAGGTCATGGCAAATATCTCATTGATTGTTAGTCAAAACGATGCGTTGTCTAAAGTAAAAGATATAGAAATTCTTAGACTTTTGCTCCCTAAACATCCTAAATACCATTTGATGGAACCAATACTATGGAACCACGTCGACTTTCTATGGGCCAATGATATGGATGTATACTTGTACCCTTATATATTCTCATCATTGAGAGACTTTGAGTAAAACACGTCGGGAAAAAGGAATTCATCCGGTTTGATGGAACCAATACTATGCAACCATGGGATTTCGTATGGGCTAATGATATATTTCTATCCATATATTTTTTTCGTCTTTGCAAGATTTTGGTTAATTCCATTGCCCGGGGACATTGTACAGGAACCCAAAAGAAATAGATTCAAGAACCAATAAGAAACATTTATATAGTCTGCTTAAATAGGATATCTCTTAGATATCCTATTTAGGGAGACTAATACCTTATAGAGGATCAAAGACTAACATTGATCTCAAACTAGGGATTAGATATAGGTACCTATTATATAGTTATATGATGGGTACCTATATCTAATATAATAAGTTAACTTAAAGTATTACTACCTATAATTATGTTTTGTTTCTATACTTACCTGATACATGTATAATTAGAGACTGATTCCTGACTCCACAGTTAAACTTAATTTACTTCAGTAAAATATTCCAAATAAAAATTTCTTTATGTTTATCTAATACCTACCAATTTTCTTTTCAATAGAGCAGTTTTAGGTGATTTTTAAAACTATTTAATGTACGGAAACCCCAGGACGCCAAACTGACTCTCACTTGGTCGGTTTTTTAAAGTAGACGCCATCAAATATATCGTAGCGGCCAGGGTACTCAAAAATATCTGAACATGCACTTTATCGCCTTGACAATCGAGGTGTTGTTCAGATGTTGTGACCACCTTGACCGCTTTTATATATCTGATGGCGACTGCACATAGTAGGAAGAGCTCATATTCAAACATGTAACTTTTAATACAATCGATTGATAAATTTTTCAAATAATTTCATTTCTAAAGGATTTCAAAGTAGCCTGTGAGCCATTTGGGGATACAGCATTGCTTTTATTCAAATAATCTCACGTACGACAGACATTTCAAAACGGCCAACGGGTTAACCTAATACAAATTCTTTCGAATTGACGACGTGCAGCTAAGGCATATTTCATAAGCTAGGAAATATGTGGCGCATGTGTAAGGAAATGGTAAAGAAAATTTTGCTACGAACAGTGAAGTCATATTACGGAATAGTTTTTTCCGGGGCCCGGATTGCAGATCGCGTAAAGAATATTGTTTTACAAAAGGCTGAAATAATAACAATTATAATATATTGACGAAGTATTGACGTCTTACTTGTGATTAGATTACTTCTAAACTGGAATTTAAATCATCCGAAGGCTACTGAACAGTAAAACACTAAGGATGGTAAGCCATCTCACTGTCTCGTGTCACGTTATAAGCAATTAGTCTAAACGCCCTACGTCAAAGCGACCAAGCAATCGTGCCTAGGGTAGGCGGCTTTAGCCGGACATGTTTGGTTTTTTATGGACATGTCCGACCATGTCAGTCGGGCTTTGTTAGGCTTTTCTTCTGACTGACATACGAGCGGTGCAAGTCAAAAGTCGAGCGCAAGCAAAAGCCGCGATATAAGCTACGAAGATGTCCGGCTGTAGGGCCAAATGTCCAGCTAACCGAATCGCAAAGTCGGGCTTTTGTGTTTTCTAACCTGGCAACCCTAGTCGTGCCTACCTCCGTTTAAACTCAAAACGTGACACACCACTAGATTTTTTTTTTTAAACCTTTCCCTACTGTAAAGCACAATACATTAGCTAGGGATACTTATATCCCTAGCTAATGTATCGTATACGATATACGCACAGATCTGCCCGCCGGATTTGTCTTGTGGATATGCCCGGCAGACAGATCCATCCATGTATGGCGCGAATGGACACGGATTTGTCTGCGGACACATCTGAATAGCGCGATACATAAACGGATCTGGGGGCCGATTTTTGACAGCCGGACGCTCGAATTCAAAAAATTCAAGCTCGAAAATAATCGCACACAAAAGTTTGTCGCTATTTTTTTCGCATGGAATTAATAGTTTAAATAATCATTATTTTAAATTTCTATCGCTTTTATTTTTAAAACATAATTTTCATCGTTTTATTCAGAGTTTTAAATGTCACTTTCGAGTGCTCGAATCTCAAAAATCACCCCCCTGTCCGGCTGGGCATCCACCGGACAAATCCGGCGGGCAGATTTGTGCGTTAATCAGTAGGTCAGCTATCGTTTCCAAAGTTAAAAGTACATTTTATTGCCTACTCTAATATCCTTTCAAGTTATAGATGAAACAAAAGCCAACAAAAATCTTCATAACATAACACACCATAAAGAAGGAAGCCTGCACTTATCGTATAAGATGTCAGTAGATTGGAGAGCCCTTCAAAGGATACGTCAAAGAGTACCGGATGTGTCAATTTGGCGCCATCTTGAAATCAGAACTTGTGCCTTTTTGTATAACTTGACCTAGAAGCTCGAGGGGTTGGGCGAAGTTATATAAAAATGTATTTCACGTGATACTTGCTACACCTACAACGCACTTTCAAAGTTTTTAACGTCATTTGTATACATATATGTGTCACTATACGGAGAAAGGGACCACTTTGTCGGTATGGAGTTACTAGTACTTTCTAAAACTACGCAATATGCACTATTATATCTATTAGTGAAAGAAAAAAGTGTCCTTGTAAATCGACAAAGTGGTCCCTTGCACTAAACTCGTCCACATATATTGTAAACAGAACTTTCAACTAACTTGTGTTAGAACTTATTATATTGCCACTCTCACTAAGGTTGTAGATTTTCTCAACTTATAGTAATATTAGTAGGATTAGTGTACAGAAGATACCTATAATATAGTTTGTAGTAAGTAAGCGGCATGCAGGTTAAGTCGGCCACCGACTATCAGTCCACCTGCAGTCCACCTGACGATCTCGGCCTGTCAGTTAGAACAAAAATTTGCCGGCTCCGAACAACTGACAGGCCGACATCGTCTCATCTCTCCTTATAATTATTTACGAGGTTGTGTCGAGGTTGTAATTGTAAGGCATTGGAATAACATGCACATGGGCTCCAGATGTAGTTTTAATGATCTTTAATGTAAGTTTTAAGTTAATGGTTATGTTATTGTTATTGTGTTAGTTTAAGTAAATTTTTAAAAATAGTTGTAAATGTATGGACAACGGTCTGAAATAAAGATATATAATATAATATATATATAAACAAATATTTCAATACCAAATACGTGTTTGGGTTTTGTCAGGCGGACTGCAGACGGACTGATAGTCGGTACAGTTAACCTTTGAGTGAATGAGAGTGAAAATGAAATGGTACACAATTACAGCAACATATACAACAAGGTACACGATAACAAAACAGCGATACAAATACATAACACTAATTATAAAGAGTATCATCATCATCTCATCATCTCAGCCATAAGACGTCCACTGCTGAACATAGGCCTCCCCTTTGGACCTCCATAAGTATATTAATGGAACTTATCATTAAAGGGCGGGTTTGCAATACGTGCCACGCTTGGTAGGCGGGTTGGCGCGCGGAGTTTTTTTTTGTTTATTGTTGTTTAAGCTTTCAGAAGAATGGTGTTGCCCATCTCCCGGTATATTCCCTTAGCAGACTCCTACTGCAACCACGGGACGATACGGTATGGATAAAGAGTATAAGTTTAATTAATACAGAAAAAATATATAGAGCTTAAAATTCACTGTGACATCGTTATCTTTTATCCACTCGTAATATTCTTAATTTCTCGCCATTTGCAATTAAATTCCAAACGCCGCTAATAAAGAATAGAGATCCGATAAAAGTTAATCATTATTACAAAATTCCAATTATCATAAAAGCGTTGGACACCCCTGGCTTTGTATTATTATAGCTTACCGAGTCGAGAGCTCTGGTCATCTCAAAAAACCAGTATAACGTGACCCTGGAATCCGTAACAATGCCTATTAAGATTGATAGGTAACATGTAGATTAAAATGGGAAAATGAACAACCTATACTTAAAAATATCTGGAACACCACAGGATACCAACCTGCCCCTCTATGTATATTGCCGGCCGGTCTTGCAGAATTCCTAACGTCCATGGGCTACAACAGCGTTTAAGAGTCGCCAGGACGCTCGCGTGAACTCGCGTTCCCATACAAACGTAGTTTAGCTCACATTTTAAAACGACATGCTTTAGAATTTAGAACTATGAAATTTGGCATGGGCAGTCTAGTAGTACAGATCTAGGTCGGACATTCGTTTTCGTTGCTAAAAATTGTCATCACAGAGAAACTATAGCAAAAATAAGTGTTGTATGTAAATCTGTTACTAGCTGTATTTTCTTTGTATTCCAATTTTTAGCAACGAAAATGAATGTCCGACCTAGATCTGTACCTACTACTAGAATGCCCATGCTTAATTTCATGGTTCTAAAGCATGTCGTTTTAAAATGAGAGCTTAAACTACGTTTGTATGGGAACGCAAGTTCACGCGAGCGTCTTGGCGACTCTTAAAACAACAAAAAATAAAATGTTATCGAGGTGTGAATGTCAGTTTTGTCCCTACTCACCCCATTTTGCGGTACCCATACTCAATACAATATCGCTTAAGTAACAGTTCAAGCAATCGTCTATACAAACTTTAATTAACAAACGAAACATAAGATAAATGTAGCAGTGGCATCATTAATTAAGACAGTACCAACAATTTATTAGGCTTCATACCCTCGTCACTGTACATTTACCCTGCGAATAGTGGAGTGTATTAACATTTGAGGGGGCCCACCCTGTCCGCCGGACGATATCGGCCTGTCAGATAGAACAAAAATTTGACACCTCCGAGCAACTGACAGGCCAATATCGTCAGGCCGACTGATAGTGGGGACTTGCGGCCATCTTGGCGAGCAAGGTGGTTAGGTTTTGTGATTAACTTCTTATTTTTTGTTCATTTTCGTGATTCAGTGTGTAATATATAGCTTATTCTGCAGTGATTTAACGAACTAGTGTGCAACTAATGAAGAATTAATCTCAAAACAAGTGTAACACCTGTTTGAGTTAGATATCCGTTAGTCCACGTGCTGTTTGTAGGGAGTAGCTATCTCCTTATAAAAAGCCTAACCTCACCGTACAACGTCCAGCTCTTGGAGCGAAATTTTAACTAATTAACCGTACACTTGTCGTCTCTACTTCGACATTGGCAAAATTGTCCCAATATTGTGGACAGAATGCCATTTATTTTAAAAATTGATTGATTGACTGATAGTGGGTGGGCCCCATTAGACAGGCCGAATTTTGCTTTACAACAGGATACAACTGCAATGCATTAACTATGCAATACAGCTAACGAATTTGCTTGAAAATTATTCCGAAGAACCCCAATACAATTTCAATATTGGTTGATTATTATCTTAAACTATCACTCAGAAAGGATTTTTATAAATTCAACTCCTAATTAGATTAATACGAGGTTGAAAATTGTAACGACTTCTTCGTGAAAAAAAAATACATTTATGCGCATGCAAACGATTTTAGTTATTTTCAATGTGCAGATCTCTTTGAGTACTTCGTCCGCTCAGCTACTTCTGTATCGTTTCCAGCCGAGATGTTTGTACGTATAATTAAGTTCCCTTTGGTTTGCGAAGCTTACTGACCCATCCACTGCCTATTTGAGTCGAACGAAATCGTTTTGCACCGAGTGGAGCTGTATAACGTGGGAGCTTCAAAGTTGGCACTTGGAGTTCTTGGAGAGTGGAAAGAGATCTTCAAGAACAACTTTTTGTGAGCAAGCGCGATGAAAATCCTCCTAGCGTTTATCTCGAGTTTTTCCACGGCTTAATTGAGCTTGGGGTCCGCTTGGTAACCTAATTAAAGTTCAGGTAATAAAGCATATCAAACTGGTTCAAAATTAAGTGACGTAAATTTGGAGTCAAATTCGTTACTTTTAAACTAATCTGTCGGGCACTTCCGGCCATGCAGAAACTGGCAGACTGGGTTTTTCTGTACCTTAAAAGAAATTACTATTTGTTGCCACAAGTGTCATCTCTATATCCATTATATCCAATGACGTAGGTAAATGCCATCCGTTTTTAAACCAGAAATGGTTCTTTTTGGTGCTTTCGGCCAATTCTAATATTTTTCACAATTTTTTCGGAACTCACTTTTATGAACATGTGCCATGGGGCTTATCTTTGTATCACGTAACGTAGCAAATCTTCGGTCCCGCCCGTACTAATAATAAAATAACTGTTTTTCGATTAAAAGCCGGTTTGCACTAGTGCTCATTCTGTTTTCGTCAAGCAATAGCGGGCCGGAAGTAGAGGTGCTCCGAAGGAAGTCACGTAAAAAATTTAATAAACTCGCTTGAGTGGAGGCCTCTTGCGACTCGGGAGGAAATCACTGAACAGCGTTTACTTGCCAAAGTTGTTCTTATAGACGGAGAGCTGGCCACGGCAGATATGACACGATAATGAGAGCAACGAAATGTATATAGTTAGGCTGCTATAATATTGTTATTACTTAACCTAGCAATCTGTCAGCTTTAAACCGGGAGGTGCAAGAAAGGCAGACCAGAAAAGTGGTTAAATAATCAAGCGAATGACACAACACTGAGAGTTCTGGATTTAGTATGATATCGTGTTATTTGATGTATATAATTGGAATATACGTAGCCCAATATCTCAATCAAGGGAAAAAGAGGCAGATTTAAGTTAAATGTATTTATAAGTACTAGACGCCGCGGTTCATTTCATTCTGATCTGTGAAAAATGTGTGTAATTAATCAGGCACTCGAATAAAACTTCACAAATGATAGCTTTAATAATGATATGCATTTTGTCTATTACTTGAGAATTTGCTAAATTCAGATCAGGTGTGTTTTGTCCAATGAAAAAGGAATATCTATGAAAATGGCATATCAACGAAAGTTTTGAGGCTAGCGCAGCTCTCAACATGGCGGTTCATAGTGCTTCCAAGAAGATTTTACTGCGTATGGTTTTGTCGATAAATCGATATCGATAGTGACCAAGGCCTCACAGGCCACAAGGCCTCACCGCAGTCAACACTTTTGTTAAATACAATTGCCAAGAATGCAAAGGCAGGGGTAACTATTTCAAGTAGGGATTTGACAACATCGACAGAGACTCCCCAGAAATCGCCAGTTTTTTTTTTAATTGGTACTTATCAGGAAATTATTATTATTTAGATAAGATAATCCGTGTGGATTTCAAGCTTGGAGCATAATGAATGAAACAAGAAAATGGTAGTAGGCATTAATAATAAATCTCGATAAATAGAGTCTAGCATTTAGTCTAACATTACCACTCAACTGACAGAAGATGACGTCATTTGCTCACAATATGGCTGATTTTTCGGCTTCATTAGGTTTTTACGTATAGACTAGTCATCCTTTTTTGCTTATGAATATAGTGCTGAGTTAAAACGAGACGAATATATTGATTTTCATATGTCACGTCCCCTCTATATAGGTCTGTGGTTTTGTCCCTTAGGGTCACCATACACCTAGCGGTTTTACTCGCGGAATTAGCGGAAGTAGCGGAAATTTGTCTATGGTAGCGGAAATTTGTCTATGGTAGCAGATTTTTTGTATGGAAGCCATAGACAAATTTCCGCTACCATAGACAAATTTCCGCTACCATAGACACATTTCCGCTACTTCCGCTAACTCCGCGAGGAATTCCGCTAGGTGTGTGGTGACCCTTACCGTCAATTATGGGTTTTTAAGGGTCGCCACATACCTAGCGGTTTTCCTCGCGGAATTACCGGAAGTAGCGGAAATTCATAGACAAATTAAGCATTTTGTCTATGAATTTCCGCTACTTCCGGTAATTTGTCTATGGCTTCCATACAAAAAATCTGCTACCATAGACAAATTTCCGCTACCATAGACAAATTTCCGCTACTTCCGGTAATTCCGCGAGGAAAACCGCTAGGTGTGTGGCGACCCTAAAACGCATATGACAAAATGACATTTTTGACAGTTTGGTGAGAAAGTTGCCAGATGCTTATAACATTTTCTACCATTTTATTTCATGACTTCAGTAGAAAATATTATAATTCGCTTCGTTCTTTATTCTCTTTAGGTTCATTAAATGCAACAATAATCAACTACATTTGTTATAATATACAAAAAAAAACCAGATATTTTACAAATTACGAGTATTTATTAATTCCACTTACATACTTAATTTACTTTTCAAATAAATAGAAGTATCATTACAAATTAATTTAATTTGAACCGCTTTGCACAAATTACTAAAACGTCACCACCTCTCTTCGATTTGTTAATTTTCTTCTCATTTGTAATTGCTGAAATCATAGTAAACACCATTACAATGATTTATACAATTAATTATAATTATATATTATAATTTAGTTCCTTACTTATAATAATTAAAATTAACCGCCGATAAATAATGTATGTTTAGTATCATGTTATTTTGGGTTTTGCATATGTGTCTTATTAAAAGTACTTTATTTAAAATTGTGACAAAACAAAATTTACTAATGAAAAATTCATGATATAAAAGGACCATGGGCAACGTAGTATGGAGCTTGGACCCAGAACCAACACAGCTGAGAGATAGGTCATTAAAAGGATCTATAAATATACTTCATTTTGTTCTATAGGCACCAAGTTGTATTCCATTGCAGAACCGAGATATTCATATTTCAGTCAGTGTGTATGTATAAGGTCTATAAACGAGTTTCTCTTAATGATAGGCTACTATACCAATCATTATTCGATAGGATAAGAATATAAAAGCGATATACAGAAAATAATGAGTAGGTACTAAAACAAGAGGAAGATAACAGGCGGTCTAATCGCTAAAAAGCGATCTCTTCCAGACAACCTTTAGGTAGCGGAAAAAAGTTAAAATGACATGACAGAACTGAGCGTTTGACGTTTGATTATTTTATTTATTAATATAATCAGTATTTATAACAAGTTAATGTTATCTTATTATTCTCATTATACATTAATAACCAAGTCATTCAAATGACCTGCAGGATGATTAAATGGCATATGCCTGCCTAACCCTAAGTACCATATAATGGAAATAGTGTGAATTAAAAAATGAATATCTCAGTTCTGCAATGGAATTCGACTTTGTGCCCATATAACTAAGTGAAGTAGATTTAAAGACCTATTTAATAGCCCAACTCTCATGTCTGTTGGTTCTGGGTCCATTTTGACGCATGGTCCTTTGCTCATAATAATGCCATATATACATACATACAATCACGCCTATATCCCAAAAGGGGTAGGCTAGGCAGAGATCACGGATTTCCATTTGCTACGATCAATGCAGCAAAACGGCTCTCCGTGAGCCACTTACCTTAAGGTATAAATAAGGTTATTCATTTTTTTTATTTAAGGAATCGAAATTCAAATTTTTCTGGAAGCCGGCTAGCAAATAGGACACCATCCTAATTGTACAAAAAACATTGTTCTATTCTTCAGGAAACAATTCTTTATATTTTGATTAGAATAATGAAAAAAAAATGAAAATTGTTTATTGGTCAAATAAAATATACAGGGGCACAATTGTTGCTGACCTCCACACTAGGCATTGCCTGTCCCGTGGAGGAGAGATTATTTAAAATCCTTGACAAAATTTAAGCAAAATTAATGTTAATGTAGTTACATACATTTGCGCTTTTGGGTTACATAACATACCTGGTTATACATACTCCAAAAAATAATATGAACAAAAACGAAATTAAAATAAAAGAAAGGAATAACAACTTATGTAATTGTTTGACTTCTAGCCAAGATATAATCTTAGCTTACAAGAATACATATTTTATAAGGCACAGGGCCTATACAAGGAATCGAAATGCGAACTTACCTGAATTTTGATAAACCGGTAAGTATGTTGTAGATTTTTTTGAAGGCTTTCCTTTTCTCTTTTTGTCCTTATAGAATCTGGCTAAGTAATGAGAACCTAGTTTAAGACCCAATTCAAACATATTAAGGCGTCGTCTTAGATTTCTGTCGCTCATTATGATTTGTTTCCAAGTTCTGGTCACCCTGACTGCTGCCCTTAAAGATACGTCATCTAAATATCTGAAATGTAGGACGTTATTGTATAGTTACCTCATAAAAATTTATGACTTTAGTTACTTTTCTCCACGGGCAAGTTAGTTGTTTTATAATATAATCATGCAGTCCAATTTTGATCGCTTTAATTATTTATGTATAATGAAAAGTGTCAAATTATGTATAATCTACTAAAATCTCTAATGTGCCTGTTTCGTCTTTTTTTAATATTTTAATATCTCTTAATAGGGCACAGTCTAGGACAAATAAAAAAAAAATAAAGTTTCTAAACTAGATCTTTTCAAAGCTTTGTAAAAAGGTCACATAGACATCAACCCCTTTAAACTATTTTCAAATGAAAATTCGATAAATTATCTTTTAAACACAAATATCTCACAACATGGATAATGCGATTATTAAGAAAAATGAGCCTAATATGAACTTAAATACAGTGTTATATTCAAATTCTGAGCTAGAAGCAACTTACGAAAATATCTTCCATGTTAACTCTAATGGCAAGGAAGTTATTGCATCTTTCTTTACTTCACAAAATCTTTCAGAACCAAATATAAAAATACTGTTAGTATACATGACATTACTTTAGTCAATTTAGTGTAATGTGGGTAGACTGATATTAATAATAAATAACTAATTTGCAAGACGTTTAGAAATCGGTGAAGTCGATTTCAAGTACTCACGTAATTACCGGTAATGAAATACTTATAAGTTCAAACAAGAAAATTAACGTAATTTTTTTATCGAAAATAATTATTTAAACTAGAAAGTTCTCAGACCGCAATGCCATCTATATTTTTCTCGTGGAACTAATCTGTATGCAGTGCGGACGATATACTTCAAGTGCTGCCATCTATAGATTTCGCACGGTCTCTGTTGGTTACTATTACATTACTAAAGTATGGTTATCATACCTTTTTATTGAATTTAAAGGCCAAAAATTTTACTAGGAGAAAAATAAATATTTGTATTTAAAAAATTCGAACACAATGTATTATTTTATTATCAGTAATATTTTTGGGAGAAAATATTGAAATACTCTGCTGGCAACATTGAAAATCAACAAGCAAGCGGGAGCGAGTCGGGGCTGCAGGCAGACAGAGCGCGGCCGACTGTTTGACTTTCTTCCGTCGGTGTTTTCGCTTCACGTGTATTTCTACATAATATTTTTACCTACTTAAATATTATTTGTGATGTATTGAGTGTTATGTATTTATACCAGCCCATGATCACACTAACTTTCTCCGTTTAATTGCTTAGTTGCAAAAATGCCAAGTGTTACGAAGTGACAGATGTTTTGAGAGCGAAATCGCGTCATTTCTGACTTGAATACAGTGTTATATTCTAATTTTAAACGCTTGTTGGGCTTAGAGATCTGCTAGCCATGGATTCCGACCCTCAGGAGAAGGGTAAGTAGAGTATTTGCAACGTAAAATCATTTTAAAGTCTCAATTGAACTTGACGTTCAAGCATGTTAACCGCCCAAATCTGAAAGTCGTTCATGTAATTATGACATGGCATGATTTTCATTGCGCACTCTTTAGTTGTCTTTTGTTTTACTTAGGTAATCTTTAAATAATGCATTAGTTACATACATGTAGTATTTGAAATACTCAAATGTTTAGGAAATACTATATTTTGTTGTTTTGTCTTTCCCAATTTTTCGCTGTCATTCAGTCCGTGTTATTTGGTCGGGTTATAATCCAAACATCAATATTGTTAGCTAACACAAGTGCACTCATGGCCATTTCTTATCTTTTATTGTTTATGAGAACAGTGTAAGAAGATCCGTTTTATTATCTTATTGCGCGTTTTATGCATATATATTTTAGTTTAAGAGCAGAAATAAACTTTTTCTATATAAAAATGAACTGTATTGTTCTGTAGTTAAGGATTAAGTGATCTAACCTAAAATATTTTAATTTCTCTTGACAAGTTCCTACAAGCTTTGTTTTTTATGGTGAGGTCCTTGGTTTGAATCTACCGGACAGGTTTTTTATTTAAATTAGAACCTATAATTATGTAACGCTTGGGCTCCAAAGTTTTTTCATACTAGTTTCATATTGGATCCCATTTTAACTCTGCACTTGTTTTTTTTTTATAAAATTCATGTTATTTATAAAGTTTGGCAACCATTTCTGTCATTAAAAGAAGCTCTAAATTCAAAATTTATATGGGTGCTCAACCTTTTGTGCTTGTATTTTTTAAATTACATTCTACAACACTTCTATTTCCAGACAGACTATACCTATGCTACCCCTGATCTTACATTTAGAGACTTCTATCTTTCTCTCTCTCTTCTCAGTAAAAAAATACATAGTAGTAGTAGTAGTAGTAAACACTTTATTGTACACAACATAGCAAATAAAAACAAATATTACAACGAAATTGTAGGTACAAAGGCGGTTAGGCGGCGGTGTAGGGGCAAAGGGTAGTTATGTATGTATTGACTTAGTGAGGTTGTGAAGGGAACAGTTCTCATAAAAACCAATTTTAATAACTCAAATTAATCATTTTCTTCAGAATCCCAAGGCCTTGTGCCCGGAGACGGAGCAGTGAAGACGAACGGCAACACGTCACAGCCGCTGTTTCCGGAGAGCCCGGTGTATGAGCCCGAGGAGGATGCTGCGGACTTGGGGACGGATGAAGTATGTTATGTGGTACCCCTTGGTATCTTTTCATCTAAACTAAGGCACTACCGTTGTACGGATTCAAGATTCCCAAATGGAAATGTTGTACTGTGAACATCAAAATTTGAAAACTGACTATTTGGCTCTCTATTGTTTTACGTATTTTACTGACAGACGATAAAAACGGTTCCAATAAGCCGTGTCTACACCGAGCAATGCCGAGGCATGGCCACACTAGCCGAGCTGCCGCGCGCGGCAATTTCCTCGCGAGGCGGTGCGCCAGGTGTAATCACGGCTAAAGACGAAAAATATCAAAGTTGGTCCACAGGTATAGGCCAAACTATACTCTGTTATA
Source organism: Pammene fasciana (assembly GCA_911728535.1). Lineage (NCBI taxonomy): Eukaryota > Metazoa > Arthropoda > Insecta > Lepidoptera > Tortricidae > Pammene > Pammene fasciana. Next base: position 15,028,724 of record OU452288.1, read on the forward strand.
ATATTTACATCTGTAATAGTAAATAATATTATTTATTTAAACTTTACTGCACAATACAAGATGGTACAAATGGCGGACTTAACACCTTAAGGTGTTCTCTACCAGTCAACCAATGGGCAAAAAAGAAAGATTTAGTAGGGTAGGGCCTATAGAAAGAGAAAAAACAAACAGTCATATTTTTATTTATACTTTTCAGACATCTCCCATTCTTCTTGATGACAGCAAAGATGACGTCCCACCTGAAGCTAAAGGTAAAAAAACAATTACAAATAAATACCTACAGTCCGTGAGCTCTAAAAAGAAACTTCGGGTTTTAGAAAGAGACGTCGGGTATCAATCAACAGTGACACATGAAAAAGCAGAACAGCGATATTACCTTCGTGTGTCATCGCCAATTCCCGAAGGTTCTTCTTAAAAATCATGCACTTTACAAGGTTTAAAAAAATCTTCAAGCCAGAAACCAAAATCACTTAGAACCAAAATCACTTCACAAGTTACATACAATTAGACCTTTTATTGTGTCAGGTGTAAAAATTAAGAGGTTTTCATTGTAAAAAGAAAAGCCAGTTTTATATTATTTTATTGTAGTTTTACAGTTAGACTTTTGTTTTTGTAAAGAAACTGATTGTTATTTTTTAATTTGTTTACAGATGACAAACCAACATCGCAATCCAAGAGGAAACTTAGTGAGGAAGCAGCTGACACCAACGCCAAAATACAAAAACTTGATATCACTAAACCTGATAGCGCTGAATTTTCAGTCAACACACAAAAGCTTGATGAAGAAGTGTCAGAAATCATCAGTGCCGCTAAAAAAGTTGACGATATCCTACCATCCAGAGTACGAACTCCCGTCCGATCCAGTCCAAGACTCAAAAGGAGCAACAGTGCAGATATTACGAAACCTAAAACACCTAGAACACCTAAAAGCCGCCCAGCCAGCGTCGATATTACTAAAGAACGAAAAACTCCCAAGAAATTGATAATCGATGATAAAATAAAAGAACGTCCAAGCATTGATATAATCAAAGAGCCTAAACTTCCTGAAACGATCGCTGAAGAAAGTGGATCGGAAATGAATGACTCCCAAAACTTCCACCTAGTCCTATCCCCAACAAATGATGATGATGTACTACCCAAAACTGTCACTAATAACTATAGCAGTGACCCAGTCCTAGTCAAAGATAGGGAGGAAACTATAAGCCCAGGGAAAATCAATGAAACAAGAAGCGAAGGCTACAACTATCCCGATCAAAGCAGCAACCTTTCTCAAATGAAAATACAGGATTTGAAAACTTCTAAAGGAAAAACTACAGATCAAGAAAGCACAGATAGCGTTGAATCTATACCTAGTCCTGACGTCTTACCAACTGTAACGTCCAAATTGATTTCTAAGTTATCTAACGGAAACTCATCGACACCTACGGAATTATCATCAGGGAAACATGATAGCGATAGTACTCCTGATATGATGAAGCTTACTAATAATTTGAAGCGTGGCAAAAATGAGTCTTTTAGAGTCAGTAATAACACAACTCCATCAACTATTTCGCCATTGCAAAATGGTCACGGTAGGACGGACACTTTATCTGAATCGCAACCTATATTTGATGTTCTTGTGAATTATAATGAAGACGGAGAATTTCTTTCGTTATATGTAGTCAAAACTGACAGTGATTTAGGTCTGGATATGTGTAAAGAATACCAAAGATTTTCCAAGCGCTTCACTATTGACCCATATTTAGGTGATGTATCAGTCAGCACATCTCCGTCTAGTGTTACGAGTACAGGAATGATTAATCTACCAATCAACAGAACATCTTTTGCATCAACCGTAAGTTCCACTTCTAGTTCAAGTACTCGCACTAGCGATGGAGCATTCGTAGTTCCTCAACCGCCAAGAAAATCAGTCGTCAACCCTACCAGCTCAGTAAAAGGATTTGATGCAGTTTTAAAGAAAGTACATGACGTTTTAACTCACGCAAAAGAGTCTTTTGAAGGCTACCGTTCTTGTAGTGATGAAAAAATCTCCGTCGGAGTTCAAACTACACCTTCTAGCGAGTCATTAAGCAATGGAAATTTAAGTCCTGAGGAATCCTGCAAAACTGACAAAGCGACACCAAAAAGTTCTCTAAAGAAAACTAGGGTTAGAGGACGAAGGAATCTTTCAAGCAAAACTAAAAGGAACATATTGCCAACTCAAGCGGAAGAGCCCGAATACATGCACGGGATGAATTCTCCTGAAATGGTGCCAACGAATGGAGATGAAAAGATGCTAAAGTCTCCTAAATCTGAGAAACCGCTTTCATCTTTAGTTGCTACTCCGAAGTCCGTCTCAAAGTTGAAACAGAAACGTAGACCAACCTCTCCTCGGCCCGCTACTCCAGTTGAAAAGTCTCTAGTGAAATCGGAATACCCAGGATTCGCTCCGGATACAGTGGTTTTAGCTAAATGGGTGGACAAACGGTACTATTCCGGTAAAGTTCTTGAAATAACCGAGCCTAATAAATACTTGATAAAGTTTGACGATGGTCAGTCTAAAGTTCTATTGGATGATTTCATAATCTTTGGGGATACAAAGACATTGCCGTTGCATGGCCAGTCAGTGTATGCTATGGTTGATGAGGAACAGAACTATGAGCCGGGATTGGTGCTGGGAGTTGAAGAAAATGATAGCGGAACTGTCACTTATAGGTGTACTACTGATGGGTAAGACATTTTTTCTATTAAAATCACTCGTTTTACTAGCTTTCATTGTCCTTCCGTCTATTGATACATCTGTGGGCTGTATCTCTAAGACCATACTTGTAAACACGTTACATATTCAAGCTTCAAATGGTTCTTTCATTTTAACACATGTACAAAGTGATCGATTTAATTAGGTAGATGAATAAAGGTCTAAATGGCACGACGATGACAAACAACCCAGTCTATGTAAATACATCCATAACATTTAATTACCAAGCACCTAAATCAATGCTGTTGTCGTAAAACACATCTCGTATGCTTCTCGTACATATACGTCAAATCAATACAGTCGTATGTAAAAAGCCCGAACAATACGTTTAAACATGAAGGTTTTCAGAAAACAAAAAATTAATATTATTTACTCTGGGATATTATTCTCATTTCTAAACGTGAATTCCAGCGACACAGTGGTAATGGTGACGGCGAGCGAGCTCTATCTAACGGAGGACCAGGCGCGCTCGCTCAAGGAGTCGTCGCGGCCGCGCTCGCCCGCCTCGCCCGCCACCCCGCGCCGGCGCCACCACCGCGAGCTAGACCTGGACAATATCATACAGGTATACTACTTCTATTTGCTGATACCCTGCTAATCTGGCGGTTACACTTTCAATCAATTCCATTGGTCACAAATTAGATTATTCTTGATGAACTTAATCCTAATTTCCAGGGTCCAAGAAGCGCAAGATCGCGAGACAAAGGCAGCTCCAGTACGAAGAAACGTGTGGCGTCACCAAAAAGTCCTAAGGCATCCACATCAGGTAAGCTAGTATTGTTTTTTTTGGGATTTGGCTAAAAGGCTAGCATCCCAGTCTAAAAAAAAAACATAATGTTAACTTATATTGGCGCCATCCATCTGTATAGTTTTGACAGGCCAATCCCATTGAATTTAATCTTAAAATAATAATAAAAAGTAGATGACAGTTCTATTTTTTTTTCTACTATACATTCTCCCGCCTTGTTGCTTGCATAACTACCTACCTTCCGCTTTCCGCTCTCTAACTATGTTTGTATACGTCTTGTGTTTGTCTGTGTCGTCAATAACATCTATTTGTTGTAGGTTCCCAGCCTATCCTTCACAAAAATCAAAATTTAAACCGAACATTCTATTATACAATGTCAAAAGTTTACACCCCGACATTGGCAGAATTCACCTCGCTAAAACCGGCGAGGAGTAAAAGCCATCAATAAAATAAAAAAGTAGATACTAATGAGAAATGGCAAAGGTCTCGGTTGGTTGAGGCTAGATTTAAACTAGCATTATGACGCCAAAACCTAGATTGCTAGATACGTGACATGTCATGTACTTCCATGTATTCAGGTGGTGTATTTGTGTAGTGGCGATACGCCCATGGATGGAGTTCTATTCCGATCGGCAGCCAGTTTAGTATGGCTCATAGAGAAATAAAAATGTGCTTAGGCTTCCCTACGAAAAATTTTAACGCGCCGCCATAGCATTCCTGTGATGATCATGCTTTTGTTAGGAAGGCATGACGAGAGAGTTTAAAAGGATTCTATTATAATCTGAATTCTTCATCTTTCTAGGACTAAAAACAAAAAGCACCCCCGTCAGTCGCAAGCGGCTAGCCAGCGAGAGCAGCGAGATGAGCGAGAGTAGCAACTCGGCTCCTCCCGTCCGGCTCGAGGAGGTCGCCGGGGTGGAGCCCGAGGTGCAGCGGACTCCGCGCAAGATTGATGGCGTCAAAGGTAAAACAAAAAAATCATGTTTGTTGTATGGGAGCCCCCTTAAATATTGATTTTATTCTGTTTTTTATCATAAATTGCGGACACATAAATATATCATTAATGGTGCAAATTCAAGCGAAAACATATCTAGAGATACATTTAATTTTCTTTAGAGTTCTTACAAACAACTCCAGACCGAACTGTCACCTGGCTACTGGGACGTCTCGGCATTTGGATGGCTTTTTGATTTCGATAGTTTGTCCGACGATAACTTTAGTAGCGTTTTTCTGATCTTTATGACATTTCTTGGGGCTGTAGCAGAGATACAAAGTTCGTATATGAGCAGGATCGATCAAGTGGTTATGGAGCTAGAAGGAGAAAAAAATCCTCCTTAGGGTATTGTTATATTGGTCAACTCGTTTGCAAGTAAATCGCGAGTTCTCAGTTCGAGGCAGACTAGTTATCTAGAAACAAATTATCGTTCACATTTACGTCAGAAATAATGAAATCGAAACTGGCGTTACATATTGGCGGGACGAAGTAGCACACATGTGACGTTCTCAATTTTCAAGTCAAAGGTACATCATTGTCCTTGTTAGAGATTATTTCTAAATGATATGGTAGTATCGGCTTACTGACAGCCGACAATAACGTACCTTTGACTTCAAAACCTCACATGTTTTGGAATTACTGTTGTTATAAACTGAAATAGATGTAGAGTTGATTTACTTCAAGATAACTGTTGTTTTTAGTACTTCCTTTGTCCACAGCGGGTCCCCTACAACTAAAAGGAGCAGCCAAACAAAACATCGGCAAGAAAAACTCCAAACTAACCAAGTTTGAGAACGACGAAGACACCGTGTCCACTCTAGGCCCGATCCCGGGACCAGACAGCAAACTATTCGCGGGACTTCATTTCCTACTGACGTGTACCGACACGCCGAAGAAACTCAAATCTGACAAGGTATGTTACATATTAGCAGTGATCGTACATTTTACAGCAAAACCGGTGCAATGACGTTTTTTTGTGAAATTGTTATTTAATTATCAACCATCTCTACGTTACTACTTAGTTCTAAATGGCTATGATTTGATTTGATACTTGGCTTAACAATTTAATAGCCTTAAAATAATAATAATCCTAGTACTGCACCAGTAATGCTGGAAAATCTATGATCACTGCATATTAGAAATCAGTTCGAATCAACTCGTACCAAAGGGTGAATTAAATGCTTGTAAAAACTATCGTTGGATACATAGCTCGTTGAAATAGCTTAGCGAGAAAACCATATTAATCCCTATAATGCCTAGTTGCTTTCGTAAAACTTTGTATGCCACATCTGGCCATAAAGCGTCTTTTTCGACTTTTAAGACGCTTTCTGGCCAAGTGTAGACATAAAACGATGAACACAACACGGGTGGTAATAAAGAAAGCCCTCAATCGCATATTTACCTCCCTCGCTTGCAGCTCGGGCCGCAAACTTCTGCGATCTCGGCCTTTCTTTGTTTTACCACCCTAGTTGTGTAATGTACTATTAATTCTTGGGATGGTGCGAAGCCAATGCCGTGACAAAAAGGGAAAATGAAAAGTACCATAAAGTAAGTTTGAAAATGACGAAGACACCGTGTCGACTCTAGGCCCGATCCCGGGACCAGACAACAAACTATTCCCGGGACTTTTCCCACTGATGTGTACAGACATGCCGAAAAAATCCAGGATCAAACGCTTGTATGGGACCAAAACAATATATTTCCGGCTAGAAAAGTCAATAGTGATGTCTTATGACGTAGGTAGTAGTGATATAACGGACTAAACTGACATTAGTTTACAATAACATGACATTGTTATCCTTTTCTAACTCCAGTGCCAAGACACCCGCCACTACTCGTCGGAAGAGGACGGAGAGACGACCACCGGCACCGACTGCGAAGACCTAGAGTTTTCTGACCGACCCTTCAACAAAGAGCGTCTTAAGGAACAGTTGGAGGCTGGCGGCGGCATTGTGTACAGGTAAGACAGCAGCGACATTGCGGCGAAATTGACGTCAACATACCAGCGACACGTAACACCGGTGTTTCGTTGCTGGTATAATCTTGCTATACAGTAACGACACAATAGCGACACAACGGCAACATATTAGCGACACATTGTCGACAAAATAGCAGCATAATGGGGAGACAAGACTGGAGTTTTCAGTGGCTCAAGGATCAGTTGGAGGCTGGCAGCAACATTGTGTACAGGTAAGACACAGCGACGACACGGTGGCGACATGACGTCAACAGCAGCGACGTAAGAAATATAATGAAGTCGCTGGTATAATTAGGGGCACAGTACCACCACAATGGCAACATCGAGTTGCAGTGTCAACATATTGGTACATTTTTAACATAACGATGACGTATAATAAGCGACTCAAAAACGGAGACTAGTTAGAGGCAGCATTTTATTCCATCGTTGCAGAAGAATTTACACTCGAAAAACAGCCCTCCTCCAGCAGTCATAGTAAAAAGTTTAAAAAAGTTAATCATTACTTTATTACACAATTCTTTACCAGTTAATTTCATTCAGCAATTTAAAAACGTGCCCGAAGAAATATTTATCCGCATCTTTATTCCAAATGAAATCCACATGATTCCATTTCTTGTTGTCTATTCGTTTGTTATACACCAGATTTGGCAGCAACTTCGCTAGGTGTTGAACATCTGCTGCCGCCGCTATCTGATCGTTTTCACTGTATATTATAGCCGTTTTCACACTTACTTTACCTAAATCATACTCTGGAGGCGTAATCCTTCCGTAAACCAATTGATTTTTCGAAGGTCCGTAGTCGTACTGAGCAAATTTCTTAGTTAGGAACATCTGATCGTAATGCTCTAAAGCTTGACGCGAAGTCCCAGCAGGGTATTGAGCAATTATTATCGATATGAACTCAGGTTCCATGCCAACTGGATTCAAACCGGCTATAAGACCCAAGGATTTCACAGAACAAATTAGTTGAGCTAAAGTTTTTTGAGCGCAAATGAACTTTATGAGTTCCTTTTCTGCATTGCGATCGGCTAAAATCTCGTTAATGTTTGCCATTTTTAATGCTGGTAGTAAAAAGGGTCCAGCTGTTGCCAAAGCAGCTAAAGCCGGTCCTGTGTGATCTAAGAACGTCACAGGTGCTACTGCTATAATTAATTCCACTTTCTCATTATACTCAGGTCTTAGAGATGACAAGACGAAGAAAGAGGTCGTACCTTGCGAATGTGCCATCGCACAGAGCTTAGTTTCCTTCGTTTCATTCAGAACTTTATCGATCATAGCTGGCCAGTCGTAAAACCCCACTTGGTGAAAACTGAAATCCCAGAAATTATCATTGGTATCCGGATTGAGATGGATATGTCGCCTGCCATATCTATTGCCTCTGATATTACCGGCCCAAACATCGTACCCCTTTCGTGCTAGAGCTGTGGCCATAGATTTATTGCCTCTTAGAATCCATGCGTTTGAAGTATCGCCGATTCCGTGTACTAAGAGTATTGGTTTACCTTTTCCTGGTATGTGGAAGAGAGTTAATATGTAACCATCTTCAGTGACAATGTCATGTTCTTCAGCGTCGAAACCGGATTCATTTGAGAGTTCAGTAAAATTCATTAATCCTTTGGGAGCGCTTATCTTAGAATTGATTTCGCTTGTTGATTCACATGATGCTAATGCCATTGAGATAAAGATAACTGATTTTAATATCATTTTTTACAGAGTAAGTGGCTTCTCAAGCGATTAATATTGGTACAAATGGATTGATGTTAGATAATTAATTGTTTTTTTTACTTCCCGGTTTTATACTTTCCGATTTTTGCTACGAATTGTTTTAACAAGTGTTTGGTATTAGATTCACGTGTAAAAATTTTTTATGTTATGTGTTGACTTATCATCGATATGACACGGTATGATATGTAATTACATCAATAGAACTGCAACAAAGCGAGGTGAAATAAATTAAATATGAATTATGTTACACTCGGTATTAGGCACCTAACCACCATGACGAAATGATATGGGAAATTTATTTCAAATAAATGTAACAGGCAATATTATTCTGTGTTTAATACCTCTTAAAATTTAAGTTAAAAGTATATTTTAATTTTCAATTACTTGTTATTTGTTAAGAAATTAACGTTGTTTGAAACTTAGCATTAACTGTTATTAACCCTTTATTATTCATTAGAAGTAAATGTATAATAATTATTACTGTATATGTAGTACATTTTAATGATAATCAGTAGTCGAAATTCGACCGAGTTTGCCAAAGCGAACTAATAACAAACTCTTATTTTCCAGTCACTTCGACGACGTACCAAAAGCCAAATACAGTGTGACGAAGCTCATCGCCCCTCGACCCTGCCTCACAGCCAAGTACATCCAGTCCTTAGCCGCGGACATCCGGTCCGTGACTCACCAGTGGGTCATACTGTGCTGCACCAACAACACCCTGCTGGATACTGATGCGTACGCGTTGCCGGCTGGCTGGTCGATTACCAAACAGGCATTTGTTAATTGGGTAAGTTGTCTTAAAAATATAATGTATGTATAACATACCGTCCATAGTTACGATGATGAGCGAAGCGAGAACTTTCAAGTTTAGAGTGATATCTCCTAGTGAAACTGCCAAGTACATCCAGACCTTAGCCGCGGACATCCGGTCCGTGACTCACCAGTGGGTCATACTGTGCTGCACCAACAACACCCTGCTGGATACTGATGCGTACGCGCTGCCGGCTGGCTGGTCGATTACCAAACAGGCATTTGTTAATTGGGTAAGTTGGCTTAAAAAATATAAGTATAATATACCATTTTATAGTTATGACGGCGAGCGAGGAGCCATATGAGCTTAGAGCGATTGTCCCTTGTGAATCTGCCAAGTACATCCAGACCTTAGCCGCGGACATCCGGTCCGTGACTCACCAGTGGGTCATACTGTGCTGCACCAACAACACCCTGCTGGATACTGATGCGTACGCGTTGCCGGCTGGCTGGTCGATTACCAAACAGGCCTTTGTTAATTGGGTTAGTCAATATTATCATACATACTGACTAACTTGTTTGTAAATCGAGCGAAACTAGAAGTGTTAGATATTTCCCTTACGAGCCACCTTAAAATTTTAATATGAAAGCACTATTCTAAAATCATGATTTGGTGCTACATGCGAGCACCAGTGTTAGTAATCGGCTACGTTAGGTACACGTCCATTATACAATTGTTAGGTACGATTGAAACTAGAAGAACTATGTTCAGAGTGATAGCTCCTAGTGCTTCTGCCAAATACATCCAGTCGTATGCCGCAGTCATCCAGTGTTGGTCTCGGACTGTCTAGAACACAAAATGACTACAATAATTTAGACCTTTATTTTTATGTACATTTCGTCGTTTTATCTTTACGTCAGCGATGTCGACGGATTTGCGTGCAGTTTGGCCTTCGGCCATTAAAAGAGAAGTAGCGAACCTAACCTACCTATAAGTGGTCATTTTGTGTTATACCGTTTGCGATGTAGACTCGGGATATAGGCAAAATATTACACTAGTCATTTTGAGTTCCAGACAGTCAGAGACCAAAGCCATTTACCTTCGTATAGTTTGTATATGATATCTATACATATTAGAAGTTTCATAATCTAGAGTACTTCTATAAAGTTAATCACATTCTCATTTCCTTACGATTTCAGGTGCCATCATCAGGCCGACGCAACACCCAATTCTTCAAAGACAAAGTAATCCTTCTATGCGGTGACCAAGACACATTCGTAAAATTCTGGGAACGCGTGTGCACCCTAGTCGGTGCCACCACACGAGTGGTCAACGAGGAAGACCTAAACATGTCGGGTGCCTACGCGTTAGTCACCGACTGGGACTGTCCCCACGAAGTCCAGAACAAGGCTAACCAAGATAACATCCCACTGGTTTCCACCACGTGGGTGGTACAATGCCTTATCGAAGCTAAAGTCATCCAGCCGACCAGCCACGATAAGTTTTCGTTTATGTATACGGAGCCAGAATGATCCTGGGATTTCAAGAAGATACTCATTATACGTGAAATTTGACACTTTAGTGAGTGGCGGAAGAGACGCTGTGTAGTTTAAGTGCAGTTTGAGGGAATCTACTTTGATTGATAGCTTGTGGCATGATTATATCATAGACTTAGGGCCAGTTGCACCAACCACTTTTGACGGACTCATCAGCGTCAACCGGCAGATTACTATGAAAAATTCCATACAATAAAATTTAGCGTACGTTTTAACGGTGACAGACAGTTTGGTGCAACTGAGCCTTAAAGATATAATAGACGGCCATAGTTTAAGAACTTTTTGAGGCTCGCAAGTATTTAGCGCTATCTAGTTGAGAGCGACCTAAAGATACCGAAAATGTAAGAGGAAATGTCACCTGCACTGCTACTCCACCTAGTAACAAATAGCGTACTAGTAGTACACCAGTAACTACTAGGTGGAGTAGCAGTGCAGGTGACATTTCCTCTTACATTTTCGGTATCTTTAGGGGGCTTTCGGACAGAGGGCGAAATTGACTTGAGCTTTAACACTTTCACGACCAGGCGAAAAATGACGTCCTACTTCAGAAACGGGGCGTGTATAGCTACGTACAAAACAACCCGCCCAGCGGGTTGCCCGGCAAGCCATCTGAGCAAAGTTTACGAGCGCCCACGAGGCGGGTTCTTGGTAGTGAATGTGTTAAAAAGTTCTTAGGCTGTTCTGCTCCATTATATAATATAAGTTACTCTATGATTATACTGTGTGATCTATTGAGATCAAAGATATAACCTAACTCTTACAGTTTTCGTGAATGTGTGTAGAAAACACAGTGATTATAATGTATTTATTGGTATTTTTAATCCTGTGATGTAAAACAGCTTTTTCCTTTAGTTACCATTATTCAGAGAAATACTACGAAAAGTAAGCCAGTAAGGTTATAATTGTAGACTTTTCTGAATGCACTGAAGATCTTTGTTTTTTTTTGTACATATATTATGTCCTTTAGGTTTACTAGTTTATTTGCATTTATGGATTCAATCGAATATTATTTTTAAAATGTCGTGATATGACGATCATGTCACAAGCTATCAAAAAGCAATGTAGAAAAACGCCTCAAAACTGTTAAGTGACATTGGATGTGATAAGTTAAAGTGAAAGGCACAATAAAGTGAAAAGCGAAGTGAAACTGTATTTTAAGTGACTCAATGTTAGTTGAACTGTACTTCGTTAGTAGGAAGTTAATTACTGTCAAAATGTGTACTTGAAATTCAAGATGTTTTCTAACTTAAAATACCTGCAGTTTATTAAGTGTTTTTCTATGTATTTTGTCAATATTAACTATTTCATAGAAAATCCAAGTTTTAACCTGTTAACCGCCACGCCTGTTTTATATAAGTAGAAAAAACTGGTCAAGTGCGAGTTGGAGTCGCGCACGAAGGGTTCCGTACAATCTGTAAAAACGGCAAATATGTTGTTATAGTGGCAACAGAAATACATCATTAGTGAAAATTACAGCTGTCTAACTATGACAGTTCATGAGATACATCCTGGTGGCAGACGGACGGACAGTGGAGTCTTAGTCATAGGGTCTCGTTTTTAGGACTCCGTACCCAAAGGATAAACACGGGTACGGAACCCTAAAGGTACGGTACGGAACCCATGTATTACGGTAGGTAGCAGTCAAAGGGTTAAAAATAGATTGTTAAACATTTCGAAATTGTATACGTTTTGGAACCAATGCTGCAGGTACTTAATCTACTCATAGCTAAAATGTATGAGAATTTTACCCAATGACTAAAATGTAATAACTGGGGGGTGATTTTTGAGATTCGAGTACTCGAAAGTGACATTTACAACTCAGAATTAAACGATGGAATTATGTTTTAAAAATAACAGCGATAGGAATTTAAAATCATGAGTATTTAAACTATTAATTTCATGCGAAAAAATTGGCGGTAAGCTTTAGTGTGCGATTATTTTCGAGCTTAAACTTTTTGAATTCGGGCGCTCGAAAGTCAAATATTGGCTCCCTGGTATTGTTAATGTTCCATATGATAGAATAGGAAATATAATTTGACCTCAATAGTTATAAGTCTAAATTTGTTTTTGGATCTCTATTTTTCATGCATTTGTTTTTGTTATCATAGAAATAATCACAAGTCATTTATCCTTGCGTATTTCTATGCAAATGTGGACATTAAAAATTACCATAATTGAACAAAATTAAGTTTTATAATTAAATTATGATTCTTAGTCCACTATGTTCGTAACTATTTTGTAATTCATGTAAAAAGCATTATGTAATCAGTATTTTGTGATCTTTTTTTTTTATGTATGAGAAGTCATAATAATATAGTGAATTAATTTAAGCGTGATTGCAATGTCTAAAGTTCTAGTAAAAGTGAGAATTAATCATATATTAAACTTTTGACCGCCGTCGTCTGATATATGAGACAAAGTGACAACGTGAATGACATCTTCATAATTTATGAAAGAGTTCAAAATTTATAGTTTAATTTTTGACGTATGGCGGTTAAAAGGTTAATATTAGTGACTTATTGTAAAGTATGGTCACGTCTGAAAATATGTGTACATTAAATGTGACAAAAATATATATCCGAGACTTAGCATTGTAATAGAGTTGTGGCGACATATTTTTGTCACATATAATGTATAGATATTTTCAGACGTGACTGTACAGTCGCCATCAGATACATCGGAGCGACCAAGGTACTCAAAAATATCTGAACATGCACTTTATTGCCTTGAAAATAGAGACGTTGTTCGGATATTTGTGACAACCTTGGCCGCTCCGATATATCTGATGGCGACTGTACATACACCGTCCGTAATCACACACTGCAATCGTGTTGAAATATTTCACTTAGGTTAAATTAATGAATATTATAATCTAAATCTTCTGAAATGGTGAAATTACGATTTTTTATTTAATTTATTACATAATTCCTAGATACCTGTTTAGCCCAATGGTTGACTGGTAGAGAATGCCTTTAGGCATTAAGTCCGCCATTTGTACATTTTTTTTGTTATGTACAATAAAGTTTAAATAAATAAATAAATACCTCGTGGCATATGTATGGAGGCGAAACTACATAATTGACAGTCTATGGTAACCAAATGTCACATATAATATTATCATAGATCTCATATTCTATATCGATGATTATTATATCGAAATTATTTGCTTGTGAACACTGGCTTCGAAATCTACGAATTATGAAATACAATTATGCCTATCTAATTGCTTTGCAGAGGCGAAAATAATTTCTTATTCCATAGAAAACTGAAAAATCCTGTCAAAAACTATGAATTTTTGCCCCTAGACATTATATTAGACCCAGTGGTACTCACAATAATTCTCAATAATTTATTATCGGAGCGGCCAAGGTGGTCACAAATATCTGAAGAACGCCTCTATTGTCAAGGCGATAATGTGCATGTTCAGATATTTTTGAGTACCTTGGCCGCTCCGATATATTCGATGGCGTCATTTGTCCACTATTGGAATTTATTAAATAATCTCTTTGTATTAATTGTAAGACAATATATGTAAAAGGAAATTATAAACTGTTATCAAGTGAAAATTAGTACATTACGTACCTAGGGCGGTCAAATAAAGAACGGCTCAGGTCGCGGGCATTTGTGGCCCGAACCGAAGGTAAGGGCCATAAACAAGCGATCTGAGGCCTTCATTATTACCGCCCGTGGTACGTACACAATTTTACGTCTTCTCCTGGGTGTGAAGTGAGATTTGCTGCTGCGCCCGTGGGCGGCAAATCTCACTTACCACACAGAATGACGTAAAAAATGTTATGTACACAATACAATGTTCAAACTTATGGGGTTTTATACATATGTATTGTTATGTCATTTAAAGTATTTGCAGTATGGAATTTTTTTGGTAAATTAAGCTTTCTATAAATAACGCTTAACTTATCAAACAATGACTTATAAACAATTAAATACAACCAAATTTGTAATGATTTGGTGGTAATCATAGGGTAGGAAACGCGCATGTGATACCTTTGAAGTTGCAGGCGTCCATAGTCAACGGAAGCTGCTTACTACCAGGTGATACTGAAATCACTATAGGTGTGCATATAAGTCTACCTAGACCTAACTTAAAAACTATTGGTACCTAAACTATATGTACAGATGTCCCCTATATCGCTGCCACTTGGCAAGGTGCCCATAAGGCTGGCTGCGTTGCCTCGCTGGATAGCGATACTGATTCGCTGGGCGAGGAACGAGCCAGCCCTACGGTCACCAGAGGAAGTTGAAGAGTTCCCTCGATATCTCCAGGATCACATCAGATCCGGACCTGGTGAGAATAGAACCAACTGTGAAGTATACTCTTTCTAACAAAAAAAGCATTTTCCAAATCTGTTCAGCTGTCTTCGAATAATCGGTGAACATACATAAATAAAAAAAACAGATCCCGACGAAATGAGAACCTCCTACGAATTCTTGAAGTCGGTTGCAAAAGATCCCGACGAATTGAGAACCTCCTTCGAAATATTGAAGTCTGTTGAAAATACTTATATCCGCCAGAATTACCCGCGATACTTCTAAAATTCCCGCCGTTCGGAAGTGAGGGCGTGGACCCATGTCTAAGGCACGGCACCGGCCACCGTGTAACGTCGCGGTGCCGTCAACGATGACGACGGCACCGTGTACGGTGTGATACACGGCGTCGCGCCGCGGCACGGCGACGTGAACGGTGCCGCGTACGGTGTGACGGCACCGTGCGCGCCTGCGCGGTGCCGTGTACGGCGAACTACTTTTATGGGAAACCATTATGCATTTCATCGCGGTATGAAGTCGGTACGAAATTTTGCGGTGGGCTCTTCTATCACAGTCGCTGCAGCAAAACAAACAACTACCGAGCGGTGAGCCGCGCCGTCACACCGTACGCGGCACCGTTCACGGCGCCGTGCCGCGGCGCGACGCCGTGTATCACACCGTACACGGTGCCGTCGTCATCGTTGACGGCACCGCGACGTTACACGGTGGCCGGTGCCGTGCCGTAGACATGGGTCCACGCCCTCACTCAAATTACCCTAATAAATTGTATGACGCTGAATTAAATAACCTATTCTATTGTTGGTCAAATCGTATGCGTAAACTTTGTAAATATATCTGATATAAAATACTTGAATTGTAAATATATAACTAAGTATAACTATTGTGTGATTGTGTCGATAAATTGTATATAACTATTAGTAATAAATAGTTATAGCATTATTCTCAATGTTATGCATATTTCTTGTAAGTCTGATAATGTTTAGTTTTCAAATGTATTTTCTGAAGATTTGAATGATTCTAATGACAGTTATATGTGTCAAAGAATGAATATCTATTTAAAATGTAGTGACAGTCTATTGCGAAAGTTTTTGTATGGCTATAAAAAAATACCATTTAATTTTATTTCAATGTTTTTTTTTTCAAAAAGGCATAAGTTGGTAGATGTATTAAAAAGAAGTCTAGGCAAAATGAGCTGTTTAACATTACAAAATAAAAACTAATATGTTTATTGAGATGCTATTTATTAATACGTTTGTAAGGGGTATAAGCTCCATATGCTTGTATACAACTGAAACTCTTTTACATTAAAACAGTGGTTCTTCACCAGTGTGAAGTGGCCAAATAGCGCCATCTAATTTAGCCGGCAATTTGTAGGTATTTTCCTCGAACTATATGAATAATTATATATCGTCTGGTGTAATTGGAAACGCGTCGGACCGGCAATCCGAAGGACTCGGGTTCGAATCACGTGATGTTCCAGAGTTCTTCACAGAATTTTTCATTGTAATGGACATCTGTTTCCAAATTGTGGTATTCGCTATGTGCGAAGTGCATGGTGGGGGTAACGTAAACGATCGCAGCGCACAAGGTAACAAGAAATTGGGCTCTTGTCAATATCACATTTAAAAATATTTGACATCACCCGTAGGGTCAACTGTCAAAATAGTGAATCAGCCAGTGACATTTCATATAAGAAAGGAGTATATGCGATTAATAAAAAAGAAAAAAAACCCTTTCACCCCCTGCTCAAGAGATGGCGCCACACTCATGCACACAGCCAATAAAAATAATGTTATAGACTTAGTTAATCTTTGGTCAGCGTTATACCCAGTGTAATTACGTTCGAAATTCATAATTTTAAACAAATGACATTCTAAAACAATGTACCTAAGTATTTTAAAGGTTGCCTCGCCTGGGATTGGATCCCAAGTGACCCCGCAGGCTATTGTATGCTAATTGTAAGTAACAATGTGCTTAGCTGTAAATGGCATTTGTGAAATGTTTCAATATTTTTAAAGTTTTTTTTTATAGGAACGTGTTGATTATTTTTAAACTTCTGTTGCATTTTGCAGGCTTTTTTGAATTGTTTTCGTTGACTTATGTCGTTATGCGATAGTGGGTGTAATTATGTGTAAACAAAAAATAAAATCATTAATGAATAATATGTTTTATTTCGCCTTCTTATACGGCAAAATGTCTGTATAAATCTACCCGTCATAAGGGATTCGTCCCCAGACTTTGAACAAACCACCGTTTGGATATCCAATTGGTGAAAGCTAGCAAATATAAACCTTATTTGTAAGGAATCAAAGGTTATTTTAGCGGCGTACGAATAAGAATAATTATATACATGTTTACATAGGTACCTTCTTTAGCGCTTGCGCATGACGGTTATATGTCGCCATCTAACGGTAGACATGTACCTAAGTCCTAAACTAGCTATCAGAAACTCATAATTTATTGATACCTACACCAGATGGCAGTGGGAACCCAAATTAAATCAAAACTAAGAACACCAAAACCTCGCGGTACCGGTCCGGTAGTGGAAAATATTGTAGGCACATTTACGGTACTTGAAGTAGATAAGTACCTAAATGGTACGGAGAGTTAATGGTAGGTTGAGCTGGTTCATACCTAGAGCAAAATGTATGAGAAAGATATTTGTATTTATTTACTAAGTTGACCCCATAGCAAAAGTCGTTCAAAATCATGAATAGATTTAGCTTTTATTATGTTGCATCAAGTAGGTACCTACGTTAAATTGGCGCTTAGAACTCAAGTGTTGAAAAGGGTAAGGGACATAAGTCTGAGAAAACTCGTTAGGACCCATAATAAGTGAGTTAACATTATTTATGTCAAAACATTTGCATATCAAGGACCAACAAGGGTAGAAGTGAGGTCATCACGAGTCTTATAATACCTATGCTCCATTGATGTTTGACACTGTTGTTCTGGTGCCCTGATAGCCTGTGTCCTAACCTCACCAACAGGTCAGCAGATTACAGGCTAAGCACAATTAATAACCAATGTCAACTTGCGTATCAAAGAACATTAGGGGTGAGGGTGAGCGCTATGTGGTGATCATCTTATAAAATGCTCTATGAATGATGTTTAGAGATCCGAGGCTTCGGGTAAGAGCGAAGATACCCCTGATAGCATCCATCCTTAGCCGCTGTCACACCCATGCTTAGTGAGCGCTTTATATTAAATATACTCTAAGTGACGTAGGAAGCTGTGGTGCTACGAGTTAAAGGTCTGAAAAGCCCCGTACCGATAGCCTGTGGCCATTTAACCTCCCAGTTCAGGCTATAGGGTAGCAGGCCAGACTACAGGCAGGGTCACTATTAATAGCCACTCAACTTGCGTATCAAGGAACAATAGGGGTGAAGGTGAGTGCGATACAAAAGTGTATCGTCCGCAGGGCCAATAAAGGTTAGCCGCATATAAGACTTCATAATGATTCGTGGGCACAGTTTCGATCAAAATAGCGTTAGCTGACGGTCGCTGTAGTGTAATTTGACGTATTTTGGTAGCTCGTGACATTACTCTAAATCTGCCGTGAATTGAAAACAATTATGTATCTATTATTATGGTGGCGTTAGGCAGAAAAGGCGTTAGAGAAATCAACTTGTGAGGCTAAGTGTATGGTTTTAGTGGCGAGCGACTGGCGGCCTTTTCGGCAACGCGAGTAGCAGTTGGGTCGAGCTTAAGGAATTCGTGTAGCTTCATTGCGGCTGTCGCCGTGCCGCCCGACTCGCCCGAGCGGCTACTCAGCGTCTAGCATGACTTACGCTGTCGCGCGACTCTCCATACTTCAAGCGCGACTCGAAATATGCAGACGCGCGCGACAACGCATGTCATGCTAAGCCGCCAGATTGCAATATTAAATTCATATTACCGTCACACACCTATGAGAGTTCGCATTGGTCTCATTGGAGACATAGGTACTTTGTTTTGTGAAGCACCCATGGGCGCGACGCTGTTGGTGATCATCGATGCCCGGCGATTGTCACGCGCCTAAATTAACTAAACCTAAGTTTACCGTAAATATTATTAAGTTTCTATACGGCTGTCATATTATGAGCTATCATAAAAATAAGTAGAATTTGCTTACAGGTTACTGACATGCTAGGTCCTATCCTATGTAATGGGTTTGTGTATAGGTAGGTACAGTCGCCATCAGATATATAGAAGCGGCCAAGGTGGTCAAATATCTGAACAACGTCTTTATTCACTATTATCACTGCATGCGGCTGTACTCACTTGTCGATGGCGCGGCGCCGTAACGTCGGGGTCGTGAATCGGTTCGCCTAGCACTCTTAGTGCTTGAGACCTAAGCTCTCCGAAACATGTCGCGCGTAGTGACTAAACACAATTAAGTGAGTACAGCCGCATGCAGTAATAATAGTGTTAATATGTCTCACGAAAGTTTAAATTCAATAACGTCTTTATTTTCAAGGCGGCCCCGACATAATTTGATGGTGACTATACGCTACCTTCCAGGTTTAGGGCCTGATGCAGTGATATGGAATGTTTAGTGTTGGAATGATGCCCGTGCCCCGATCTCAAGGTAACGAGGAGCATATTTGAGACAAGTTTACTTTTTCTGTGGTATTTTTAATTCAAAACAGTAATCTGACAGCTTTTTACATACAAATTGGTTTACAATGTTTGGTAGGAGCTGTAAGATTAGTGTCTTGAATTAAACATATCATGTACATGTAGGGTGGTAAACCACATTTCCGGTCGACTGTACATTGCATTATGCTTTTTATTACGTAATTTAAAGAATTCTTCGCATCACGCTATCACGCTCATATCACGTGATAAATCATGTTATTGTAATAAAATAAAGGATGTCGTCGATAAATGAGACGCAGATAAGACTTATTATGAAAACTTGTTTACGTCTCGTCTTATCAATGACATAGTGAATGTAAAGAAGTTAACCAATAATGTGTCGGTTAAACTTTTCCTCAGAAGAAGAAGAAAGAGTAAAAGTGGTTCACGGAGAGCCGTTTTGCTGCATTGATTGTAGCAAATGGAAATCCGTGATCTCTGCCTACCCCTTTTGGGATATAGGCGTGATTGTATGTATGTAAACTTTTCCAATAATATTACCAAAGAGAATGTGTAAATAGAGAAGGTCACAGTCTGCCGAGGTTTTGCCAGAGGGCTACAGTATGAGGTTCTTCAAAAAAGGAGTGTATAGGTTCTTAAAAGGAAGGCAAACGTGCATGTGAATTCTCTGGGGTCGCAGGCGTCCATAGGCTACGGTAACTGCTTACCATCAGGCGGACCGTATGCTTGTTTGCCGCCGCCGTGGTATAAAAAAATAGAGATTTTTGTGTTCCAAATTTGATAGCTTTGCTAGGTGGCGCTGTACGGCCCCGCGGTATTATGCAGTAACTCTGAAGCGCCATCTGAACCAGAATTACCGCGTTGATATTACGTAGAACAAATGTGAAGTTTTTATGAAAAAGGTACATATGGCGGATGGCGTTTACGTTGTAGGTACGTTGTATAAATTCAGTATTGTATCCGAGCAAATAATAATTTTCCAAAATAATGCCAAATATATAGGATGTAACAAAAATACTGGTGATACGCTTAAGGGCATAATTGGTATCGTATTGCGAGTATTTAAGAAAAAGTAGAAGAAAAATTTTTTTGACGCCAAAAAAAAATTTGTATGGGACGGCTCACGGCGTCTATCCATACAAAACCATGTTTTTCCGAGAAAAACTGTTTTTCTTATTTTTTTCATTATTAGAATACGATACCTATTATGCCCTTAAAGCATCACCAGCATTTTAGTTACATCTTCTAATTATTATATTTCTATATTCTAGTTTCATATATTCTATTCTGCAATATAATTGCAGCCCTACACTAAATGATTACCCTGACATAAAACCATACATCCGATACCCTAATCAATCCCCCTACCGTCCTTGTTTGTACACCGTACAACGTAAACAACCGTACAACTGTGTACAGGTAGTGTACAAATTATGCGTGTCTCGTTCAATTAGTACTCAATGTTCGGAGGGGACCGCTGACACTGTGGGGTAGGGAAATTTACGGATCTTGTGGATTTTGGAGAATTGAAGAATTGACTCTGAGCTCTTAAGAGTCGCCAGGACGCTCGCGTTCCCATACAAACGTAGTTTAGCTCTCATTTTAAAACGACATGCTTTAGAACCACGAAATTTGGCATGGGCATTCTAGTAGTACAGATCTATGTTGGTAATTCGTTTTCGTTGCAAAAAATTGTAATACAAAGAAAATACAGCCAGATACAGATTTACATACAAAACTTATTTTTGCTATATTTTCTTTGTATTACAATTTTTAGCAACGAAAACGAATTACCGACATAGATCTGTATTGCTAGAATGCCCATGCCAAACTTCGTGGTTCTAAAGCATGTCGTTTTAAAATGAGAGCTGAACTACGTTTGTATGGGGACGCGAGTTCACGCGAGCGTCCTGGCGACTCTTAAGACAAGTGAAATTAATGAGGAATAGGTAAATTTGTCCTGAAAAATTGCTCTCGTTCATATCACGCCTCCTAGCGTTTCCCCCGCTTTTTTTCCTAAGGCTCAACATAGCCTCAGAGTCCGCTTGGTAATATAAAGATACCCCAAGAGTTGGTGTTGGCTCTTTCTATGAAATCGAATGTTATCACTACCAGCAGGCTTATGATGGCAGTAGTTGTCCGCCGATAACTTGATAAAAAGCTGACAACTTGACACATTGTCATGTTTTGCTGTGTGAATGTTTCAAGTTGTCAGTTTTTTATCAAGTTATCGGCGGACAACTACTGCCATCATAAGCCTGCAGCTTTCAACGCTGAAAGTAAAATAGGCCGTGTTGGGATTAACTTTGGTCCTCAAGAAGTTTTGCTTATCAAATGATATTTCGTACCAAGGAACTCACTGATACGAGCCAGAGTTTGAACTTCAGACCTGCAAATTAAAATTGACCGTGGTGAGATATTCTTCTACATCCGGTTCTCTGCCTTTTCGCCGAAAATTGTGTTGCCGAATTTCACTTGCCAACCAACTTTTCGCAACTTTACATAATCCAACCTAACCTAACCCAACCTAGTAGGTAATTTTCATTTCCCAACTATGGGGTTGGGAAATAAAATGGTTGCGAAATAATTGTTTGGTAAAAGTTATTCGGCCAAATAAACATTTGCGAAAAGTTGGTTGGCAAGTGAAATTCGGCAATACAATTTTCGGCATAAAGGCAGGATACCGTCGTATCCTCATAATAGTGAGTCGCAGGGCGTGACGATGTGGAATTTGTTGACAATCAACGTTCTTCAAGCCGCTTGATCCTGGGCCCGTAACCTGCTATCCTGCTAGCCTGAAATGTTTTGGTGACGGACTTTTAGTCTGTCCGATTAGCGTAATAGGTCATCCGAGTCCAGTCATTATCTTCTTAATATACTTCTCCAGACTCTCTGGTCTAAGAAGAAATGAGAGAGATCAAAGTAGATGCAGAATGTTGAGGGGGGATCCTCCTGTCCCTTTAGCCATAAACACAGTGAATCTTCCTTTACGAGTACATGAAAAGTTACGGTAAATGCTTACCAGCGAGTCGTATGCTTACCATTAGGCGGACAGCGGACGGAAAATGGGCATACAGTGGACGGGCGTCCGGCAGACACATCCGTGATTAAGTCGCGCCACATATCGGACAAATCTGTGTGTGGCTAATTGGCTATAGCTATTGTCGTGGTAATAAAAAAAATGACACCTCTAAATGTCCACATAAAATGTAAAGTCCTTGGGTCCACAGTGTCAGCAGGCAGTCTGTTGACAGTGCGGGTTCACTCCCGTTAATTAACTGCGCTTTTGTGGCTGTTTAGTGTTCACTAACGAGGGGCGATATTGGCAGGTGATTGATTGGCGCGCCTGGATTGTGGTCAATAATATCACCGAAATGTAGTGATATCTAAAGGGGTTAATTTAGCGTCGGCGTCACAAGTAACAATGTACAAGTTGCAGAACATTCTTAAACATTCAGTAACATTATCGGTAATTTCCGGAAACTTACACGAGAATTTAAATAAATTTTGCAATGAGAACTTTGCCTATGGGGATTATCAAAAAATTTATTAGGTATAGGTAGGTAGGCCTTTCCCGACCACGGAACAAAGGTGTTCCGGACCTTTGGGAGGCGTATGCGGAGCCGAAGCCAACGCGCAGAGGCCTTTTCGAAAATTTAATGAAAAGTGAGGGGTACACTAAGCGGATGCTGCCCCTGCCCGTGTCATGGGAAGCACGCAGAGACAGCACCCGCCATGGTGTAAGGACTATTGAGAATTAATGGAATGTAAAATATACTAGGCTATTGGGTGAAAAGTATGGACTGATGAATGGGCTATTGGATGAAGAACCGGACTTACTTTTAGTTATAAGGTGCGTTGGGGTAAGATAGAAAGGTATTTTTTTAGGGGTAAGACAAAAAATCGTCCATATTCCGGAGCATTATATACAGACTAGTTTTTATCTTATCCCTAAAAAAATACCTTTCTATCTTACCCCAACGCACCTTAGGTATTATTTTTATAAACTCGTAAATGAGACAGTCAGTTAAAATAATTCTTATTGCCGGTGTCCAGCGATTTCCTGAATAATTTTTATTGTTCGTAATGTTCTGAGAACGTTCCGTACTTATAGACGGAGATATCAGAATGACACAATAATGAGAGCAACGAAACCCCTCTAGTTAGTTTGCTATACTATGCTTATTTCTAGATCCGGACATCTGGCAGCTGTAAAGTGGTGGAGGTCAAAGAATGCAAATAACTTGAAGAAAACAAATTCTAGAGTTCTGGCTTCGATCTCCTTGGTGCATTGCTAGTCACAAGTCTCGTACGTATTTTCTTACTTTTTATTACACAGTTTTATTTAGCTTGTCATAATATGCATCAAATCTTGTAAGTTAAATTTCAACCGCTTCCCGGTGTCCGATTGAGCTGAAATTTGGCATACTTCCGTAGTTTACATGACAATGCTAGCTAGTACAGTCAGTAATAAAACTGTGTACCAAAAATTTTTTTGGGAGTTACTTGTTCATATCATGACAGTTTAAAATTAATCAAAATGTGTCGTAAGTAACTGTTCGCTGTAGTAGTTGATCGATCGGCTTAAACTAACACCTTACTCCACATCTACCCATTCGCAAACACAAATGTAATGCAAACACTCCGCTACGCTTAAATCTTTTAAACATTTAACTCGCTTAACATGGGGTGTTTACAAGTACCGTATAAACCTAACACCAGTTTTAACTGAACTCCTATACCTATCTAACTTCAGCATATTTTGTAAGCTAAAAGGACAAACAGAGGTCTTTAATCATTGGTAGTTAACATTACGAATTGTCGAGTCCTCAAGTGGTAGAAAATCGTATCGGATTGATCGCAAGGGTTCCAAATTTCCAATGGGGCTTAAAGGATTTGCGTTTTGCAACTTTGTCGCTATAAACGGATGGCTTAAAGTATGGGATTGTGAGGCGATGGGGTAAAAATGTGTTTAGAGATTTGAATCTTGCGGGTAAGGTTTTTGGCATGGTGGGAGATAAATGCTGTAGAGCTTTCTGTAGTATACTTACATAGGTATATGTATTATAGACGGAGAGCTGGCCTCGTCAGATATGACACAATAATGAGAGCAACGAAACCCCTCTAGTTAGATTGATATACTATGCTTATTTCTAGATCCGCACATCTGGCAGCTGTAAAGTGGTGGAGGTAAAAGAAAGCAAATAACTTGAAGAAAATAAATTCTAGAGTTCTGGTTTTGATCTAATATTATGAAAAATTATACAATTAATTAGATTGTATAATATCCAAAAATTTCGTTTAGGGGAAGTAGTGCCAAATGATGTATAATGTAATTTTTGGTTACTCGCCTACTGTTTTTGTTTGCGCAATAATACACAATGTTTTTTGTTCTAATGTTAAAATATAGGCCCTGTTCTCTATGAATGACACAACTTCAGCAGTTTTTACTTATTTCGGTATTACTTTTTTTCAACTTAAAAACTTTGTTGGTCTGTCACTCTGATCTCCACCCATTAAAAGCTGCCAGATGCCCGGATCTAGCAATAAGGATGGTTATGCAATCTAACTGGACTGATTACAAACCTCTCATTATTGTGTCACATCTGACGTGGCCAGCTCTTAGACCATTATAGACAATGCGCAGAACAATGGAAACGAGTCACCTTGCTAGGGAAATTTCTATTAGGAGTAAACTGTTTTCATACATTATCATTATGTTAAATTATATAGTCGCATAGTAGGGGAAGATGGGGAGGCTTTGTACACTTTTTTTTCGGAGCCTTGTAAAACAAAATGTAACAGATATTTTACAATGAAACGAATGCTATGTTACGGTCCATTTATCTGCCTAATATAATAATAGCGCATTTCTGACTTGATATAAAGCAACTTGGCCAAGCTATAACGATTTTTCCAAAAAATGGGAACTGTACGAATTCACCCCACCAAGCGGGGTAGCTCCGTACACTATTCGTTTCTCCCCGGGATTCATGATTTTACCAGCTATTTCGCCAGTTTCAATCACCTTTTAAACATATCTTACTGACCTGTTTTTGCAATTATGTTATTCTTGATTTTAACTTACATGGGGTGCATTCGTACAGTATGAAATTACATACATTTTTAGTGTACGAAGGTACCCCAATCCAACGGACCAGAAAAAAAATCAAAATGAAAAAAATATCGTTTATATAATCCCAAAAGTATTGTTTAAATAACAATATTTAGCATATATTTACAAAGAATACTAAAGCATTTTTTCTAAGTCCATCCAAACTTTTTGGAAACAAACGCATTCAAAGGAGAACTCTAAATTACTTGCGAGTGGCGAAAACACATATCAGCTCTTTCTGGCGAAATCTTGTACCGCACTGCTATTACTTTTTAAAGGTAGCCTATGCATGTAGGTAGCCGTGTTGCATACAAATATGAACGCTTCAGCGTGTTGGATAGCCGAGATATGACCACTGTACGAAGGCTCCCAGTGTACGAATCTACCCTGTCTTCCCCTACCCACAAGCTTTATTAAGCTGTTGGAGAAGGTCGATTTATTTTGTATAAGATTGCCCCTTAGTATTTTATTTTATTTTTTTAAGGTACTTAATCTGGGGTTTAACTCAAAATAAAAAATTCAAAATATATTTATTTCATATATTGGTTTTACAGTGGAAGGCAATACAGTGATCCCCACACTAGGTCGAGCCTGTGACGTGGGGATCTTAGTGAAATACATGAATATTAAAGCTAAAATTAAAACTAAGAATTTTGATTAAACTGATTTAAACACACACGATTTTCACTCGTTATTTTGACAAAACACGGGACTTAATCGCGTACACTTACTTTTGTAATTTTCCTGACGTTTCGAGCGTGTCGTAACGCTCGTGATCGCAGGCAGACCCAGCAGAGTCCGTTGTGGTGAAACATCAGGAAAATAACAAAACTAAGTTAAAATAATAATGTGGGGGGTTGCTTCCGGAAAACACTATTTCGGAGCGTATTAGATACTTACCCGCTTATTCATAAACGTATTGCAAACCTCAATTAACTAAATCATCTTTTGTCCGTATCTGTCACATTGACAGTTGTGTTTGTTAGAAACAGACAAAATACATTTTAACTAAATGAGGTTTGAAACACGTTTATGAATAAGCGGGTTAGTACCTAAGTAATACTGAACTTTCATCTATCACGTTCTTGAAACTTTTAAGTGTGCTTTTTTCTATGAAATGGGTTGAAAGTGATATATTTGCGATCCGCTAGTTTTGCTTTTAGATTATTTAAAAAACATTTTCTATTTTTTTATTTGCGTAAAATTTTGTTTCAAACAATACAATTTGGTTAAAAATCCGTATACCGTTCAAGTATAACCAAAGATAACCGTATCGCTGCTCCTAAATTCTCGATAAGACATTGAAGCTACGAGTATCGAAGGGTTAAGATAACCCTCCACTGTCAACGGCATAAACTGGGATTACTGGCGTGGTGTCAGGGATCAGCATGTGCTTTGATTAACATATGCAGTTTAGTTTGTCGATAAAAGACACTTTGGCATGCGAATGTTTATTTAGGATGTTTGTATTTGGGCCATACTATCTTTTATTCTACGTAGTTACACTCACAAGTCACAACTCTGCTTATAATCATGTCCGCCTGCAGTCGGCCTGACGATATTGGCCTGTCAGTTGTTCGGAGCCGGCAAATTTTTGTTGTAACTGAGAGGCCGAGATCGTCAGGCGGTCTGTAGGCGGACTGATAGTCGGTGGCCGCCTTTAGAATGGCACTTGCTTCAATTTAGTGCGTTTTGATTTAAAAAGTATGGTAGTAAATAGATTGTCAATTATAATTTTGTCGTTGTTTACTAATATACTTGTAAATTAAGTATCTACTTTTGTTACTTACTCAGATCTTAACAGTCGCCAGGACGCTCGCGTTCCCATACAAACGTAGTTTAGCTCTCATTTTAAAACGACATGCTTTACAACCACGAAATTTGGCATGGGCATTTTAGTAG
Source organism: Pammene fasciana (assembly GCA_911728535.1). Lineage (NCBI taxonomy): Eukaryota > Metazoa > Arthropoda > Insecta > Lepidoptera > Tortricidae > Pammene > Pammene fasciana. The sequence continues at coordinate 15,056,101 of OU452288.1, forward strand.
TACAGATCCATGTCGGTAATTCGTTTTCGTTGCAAAAAATTGTAATACAATACAGCCAGATACAGATTTACATACTAATTTATTTTTGCTATATTTTCTTTGTATTACAATTTTTAGCAACGAAAACGAATTACCAACATAGATCTGTACTGCTAGAATGCCCATGCCAAATTTCGTGGTTCTAAAGCGTGTCGTTTTAAAATGAGAGCTGAACTACGTTTGTATGGGGACGCGAGTTCACGCGAGCGTCCTGGCGGCTCTTAATGCTCCCGGTTTTGTATCAAGATTATAATAATATTTTCTACTGCGTTACATTTGTCAAAATTCATTGATCCCATAAATAATAATGTCACCAAGTTTTATTAGCACTTCGTATATATATGTAGAGTCAGCAAGGAAAGTTGTCGAAATAAGATTCCAAAAGTAACTATAGACGTACATACATACATACATACATACAATCACGCCTATATCACAAAAGGGGTAGGCAGAGATCACGGATTTCCATTTGCTACGATCAATGGAGCAAAACTGCCCTCCGTGAGCCACTTCTCGCCCCCGTGAAGAACGAGACGTGATGGGTGGCGAACCGCATCGCCGCCATGCGGATGACTATTAATGAAATAAATCACCACGGCTTTCTCACGAGCAGTAGGTATCAGAGGTTCCCTTATCCCTTAGTCGCCTCTTACGACACCCGTGGGAAGAGACGGGGTGGCACTATTCTAAAGCCGGGGCCACGCATCAATATAACTATAGACAATGAATATTAAATAAGTTATTCTGTTCAGTAGTAACTTATGTAATACCTACTTATTCTTATTATTTGTGTCGAGTTTTCTTGCATCAACCGATTCCAAGATTTCGAAGGAGAAGGTTCTCAATTCGTCCGGATCTGTTTTTAGTCTTTGTTTATGTATGTTCACCGATTCTGCGAAGACGGCTGGACCGATTTGGAAAATTATTTTTTTGTTTGAAGTACCTAGTTCACAGTTGGTCCTATTGTAACCAGGTCAGGATCTGATGTTGGGATCCTGGAGAAATCGAATGAGCTCTTCAAATACTGTAGGCACATTAGTGATTTATATGTTTTTTACAGTAGCTCAGGCATTTTCTTTTGGCAAGTTGAAGTGAAAGTGAAATCGGTTCTTTTTTGTTTAAGATTATAATCTTATTTCGTTCGGAAACTTTCATTGCTGACTATACAAACCTACTTATTTCTGCAGCCAAGTGTTCATTGTATATCTTTCTTTATAATACCGAAGTACCGTAACCGTATTTAGAACGTAGTGGGTGTCGGATCCGTCCAATGGTAACGCAGGGGTCGTGACCCGGCGACACGCCACGCCCTCTAATTCAGTAACTCACTTAAAACGCGAGTTCACGTCATATCTGGTGGCATATTCGGATTCGGAAAATATGATACCAGATTTGGTATCGGTCTGTTTTTTATTCGTTGCTTTCAAAAACCTTACAAACTTAACCATCCATCTGTATCCAAAACAATTCAATTTTTAAAATATGGCATTCTGTCCACAATATTGGGACAATTTTGCCAATGTCGAAGTAGATACGACAAGTGTACGGTTAATTAATTAAAATTTCGCTCCAAGAGCTGGACATTGTACGGTGAGGTTAGGCTTTTTATCAGGAGATAGCTACTCGCTACAAACAGCACGTGGACTAACGGATATCTAACTCAAACAGGGGTTACACATGTTTCGAGACTAATTCTTCATTAGTTGCTCACTAGTTCGTTAAATCACTGCAGAATAAGCTATATATTACACATTGAATCACGAAAATGAACATAAAATAAGAAGTTTTTCCCGAAACCAAACCACCTTGCTCGACAAGATGGCCGCAAGTCCCATCTGTAGTATCCTAATCCTAACTGTTTTGATGTATCTACGGCAAGTACATGTCTAAGTAGTCGCCTAGTCGCTATAACAACATTTGAGTTAGGTACTAATAATCCATACAGGATGTTTCCTGCAATAAGAGCAACAAATTAAAACGCAAATTCTACTCCTCAAACAGTAAAGCTTTGTTCAACAACTTTTAAAGAATATGGTTTTTGTAGATTGCTCTTTTTCATACAAACTAAATAGTATTTTCAGTGTACCTACGTTAAAATCAGTCTAATTGACATTGTTTGTCAGTCTTGTCACCCTACAGACATAATCAATTTCGGAATACTTTGCGTGTTTGAATAAACTTTAAAATGACCTATAAATCAAACCATAGGTCAGTTATTATTATAATTTGTTGAACAAACGTTGTCTGGTTTGAGGAGTAGAATCTACGTTTTAATTTATTGCTCCCATTACAGGAAACACCCGGTATTTTATTCTTAGATTAATTCTATACATCATTGAATATTTGAGATCGCTCTACTTATATACCCGAAAAAACCCGACCTTGGCGTGGAAACCGATTCCCGTTTTTTGCTATTACAAAAGGCCGGGAATTTATTCCAAAGAAATGACTAATCATGTTGTGTCCGTATACCCTTAACCTATTCTCCTTTCTCGTTAATTTGTGAAAACCTCAGAAACTTAGCCATCTGCGTCTGTTTATACGTATGTTCTTCCAAACAAAGGCTCTCGTCTTGCGCGCCCTGGGGATCAATACGGCGCCCGCCCCGCCCGGTCACCGCAAAAACTTACACACCCGGGATTTCACTTGATAATCATCCTAGTGTTTATCCTGGCTGAATTGAGCCTGGGGTGCGCTTGGTAACATAAACCCGTTAAGTATACTCAGAGACTATAGAGATATAGACGACCACAGCCTAAGAACTTTTTGAAGCTCATGTCGATTGCGTCATCTATGTCAAAGCTACCTAAAGATACCGAATATGTAAGAGAAATGTCACCTGCACTGCTACTCCACCTAGTAACAAATAGCGTACTAGTAGTACACTAGTAGCTACTAGGTGGAGTAGCAGTGCAGGTGACATTTCCTCTTACATATTCGGTATCTTTAGGTGGCTTTGACATAGATGACGCAATCGACATGAGCTTCAAAAAGTTCTTAGGCTGTGGTCGTCTATATCTCTATAGTCTCTGGTATATATTGCTTTGCTATTACTCCGGGGAACTTCATCGTCGATTAGATGTCACCGGAAAAACTTACGTAGGTACAGACTTACCCTGGATTTCACTCGAGAATCATCCTTTTAGTGTTTATGCCAGCTTTTGCTACAGCGTCTCAAGCCTGGGGTCCGCTTAGCAACATAAACCATGCATTAGCAAAGACACAAGTTTTAGGAAAGCGATTACCATATGACTTTCTAACCCAGAGAGGAACAAGGCCTTATTGGGAGGTCCGATGTCCTCACGATATTCTCCTCCAGCAAAAAAATAAATAAATAATAAATAAATAAATATTTGGGGACAATCTTACACAAATCAACCTAACCCCAAACTAAGCAAAGCTTGTACTATGGGTGCTAGGCGACGATATACATACTTAGATATGTAAATACATACTTATATACATAGAAAACATCCATAACTCAGGAACAAATATTTGAGATTAGCACACAAATAAATGCCCTTACCAGGATTCGAACCCGGGACCTCCAGCTTCGTAGGCAGGGTCACTACCAACTAGGCTATGGAGGCCGTCAAATTAAAGTACAGTACATAATTATCTTTCTCTTTGGTGACCGCCAAACTTTACACAGTTGCCTATTTCTCTTAGGGCCCGATTTCACTCAAGAAGGTGACGTTGCTGCTAATTAAATCACAAGTTTTGTGAGTAGTGATGTCACAGCCACATTGCCCGAATGGCGTCCAAAAACTTCACTCGAGAAATTGACAGTCTGGATATCATATCACTTTTGTAATAATGATGTCATCACAAGGGCTAGGAAAACGGAATTTGCTCCATAGTAAAAACGGGTATTTTTTTCGTTCTTTCGTTACTGTTTCATATTTAATCAAAAAATCCTATAATATGAAGTGAAAATATAAAGCCAATATTGGGTTTTACATAAAAACCATACAATAATTAAATACTTACATTGGGTTATTTAGGGGTTTTTTGCTTTAATCGGTTACGAGCCCTGATGGTCATCACGATATGGTAAATGGTAGCCATTTTCGTCAAGTTCAGTCAGTTGAATAGAGCTCCACTTCAAAGGAATGTCAGAAGCATTTTGAATGGACTAAATAGTTAACACACACATGGACTGCTAAAATAATAACCTCTCTTTTAACCGACTTCGAAATTCAAAAAGGAGGAGGTTTTGAACACCTATGTTTTTGGTTTTATACAAGTCGTATAAAAAGTAAAACAGTTAACAGTGTGTTTTTTATTCGAGCGGATTTTGCTGCATAAAATACTCATCCTTTTAACACTCATGTTTGTGAGACATCCTTTATAGTAAAGGCAGTTCACACGAACTCAGTGGCGCCCTCATTACGGCTGAACACGCTTCCCTTTGATCTTTCATGTCTGCCGCCTTTATATCCCGACTTCAAATAGCTACATGCATAAATACCTACACATTACACAGTACACATGCAAATACTGTTTTAGCTAGGTCTAGGTACTTTAATAGGTACTTTTTTGTGCTTTCGGCCAATTCTATTTTTTTTTACTATTTTTCCGGAACTCAGCATCACTTTTATGAACATGTGCCATGGGGCTTCTCTTTGTTGTATCACGTTACGTAGCAGATCCTACGGCCGCCGCCCGTACTATAACTAATAATGTCGTTAAATATTTCCGAACCCATGCTTTTCTATGTAGGTATACAAGGTGTAGGTAACAAAAATGCTGGAGATCTTTTAAAGGTAATAATTGGTATCGTGTTTTCATTATGAAAAACTAAGAAAAAAAAAACTTCTACCGAATTTTTTTTTTGTTCTTGTATTAAGGCTTGGCTGGCTGGAAGTCGTCCCATAGAAAAAAAATTACGTCTAAAAAATTTTCTCCTACTTTTTATTACTCTAAATACGATACAGATGACCAGTATTTTTGTTAAACCCCGTATGAAGGATGAGAAGGACCGGTGCAGAAATAATGAAATTATTACAGATAGATAACTGGACCGCTTAGTAATCTAATGACCAGAGCCATAAGAAATTTTAGACTCGGTCAAAATCAAAACCAGCATTTTTTACCCCAAAACAATCCAAAAATAGCTCTCAAATAATTTCGCTATAAATAATACCCTTAAACGGATCACCAGTATTTTTGTTAAACCCCGTATGAAGGATGAGAAGGACCGGTGCAGAAATAATGAAATTATTACAGATAGATAACTGGACCGCTTAGTAATCTAATGACCAGAGCCATAAGAAATTTTAGACTCGGTCAAAATCAAAACCAGCATTTTTTACCCCAAAACAATCCAAAAATAGCTCTCAAATAATTTCGCTTCCTAAGATATCTGAAGACTCTGAAGTGCTACTTAATCTATTACCGTCATAACACTCGGCCATAAAAAGCGCGATAAGCGTTTTTTCACCGCTCAGCTATCTGCCGCGCGTGGACGGTCCCTTGAGAGTTCCGAGATTATGCCCTTTTTTAGGGTATTTTCACGTAAACGGTCGTATTGATTGATATATGAATTCTACCCTAGTTGATGCTTGGAAATCGTTGGCACAACATATCGATTAATTTCGTTTTATTTACGTATTAAGATTGCCGATTGTCATATTAATAGGAAATAGCTTTTATCTATAATTTCTAGAAAAGGACCTTTTAGCATTAGGAACTGAAACATGAGGCAAACAAATTAACACTTTCACTACCAGGAACCGGCTAGTCGGGCTCTCTGTTCGTAGGCGCTTTCCGCTACAAAGCGGGAAAACGCTAGGATCGGCTACGAGCGTAGCGCGTAGCGAACTGCGGTACGGAAAGTGTTAACTGTTCAGAATTTTCGTTTATCCCTAAACCTTACTTTCAGTGACAGAGATTTTATTATTTTACTTTTTTTAAGTTGATTGGTACGTTTAAATATTTAAAATCGAAACGACTTACATAGTTCTACTTAGGTATTTAATTCATCCGATGATTAAGATATATCCTAAAATTGTAAAATGACTAAGAACGGAATGAGAATAGAGACTCAGAGGAAAAATGAAACGAAAAACTGGGCAGGACAATAAATACAACTTTTACAAATGAAAAATTATTATTAGTAACAATGATTACGCTACCTCTTGTGATTTGAATGCTTCTTTATTTTTACGACAGAGTTGCTATTTCTGTGAGAAGATATCTACTCGCAAAGTGGCCAGTTTGTGGTTCCAGAAACTACCAATTTGGGAATATTATCTCTTCGGAGATAACTCGCGGTAGTTTTTTTATGGTAGAAATTATTTATGACAGCGTTAAAAGAGAAATTTAGTTCTTTATTGTGTTGGTTTGTGTTTTTAGTTGTGTAACATGATGTGGGTTTTGACTCAGTCTATAAGGAGCAGTATTTCGTTGTATTAATTAATAATAATAAAAATATTTGAATCTTATTAGATTTTTTACTAGATTTATTGATTTTCGTTCTTAAACGAAATTTATTTGTATCATGGGCTTTTTTAACAATAAAACTCTCGTGATACTATCATATTAAATAAATATATTTATAACAGAGTACGCACGTAATACATATATTTAGTCATTTGATTTATATTTTGTGAGTAACACATTTAAATATTTTAAAAATATTTGAGTTATCTTAAAGTAAAATAATTGTAACAGTAATTATATGCCTTAGGTGTTACGCATTTAAAGTAGTTCTTTAATTACCTTTTTTTCTTAAGAGGGCGTCGTCCAAAATCAGCAAAACAGCAATCGCCGTTTAGGTTCCTGAGTTCACAATTCTTTACAAAAATCTATATAATTTATATCATTGTTATAACAAAGAGTGTGTCTACAATTTAAAGTAATTAGTTCTCGATTATCATTTGTAGTTTCCTCAATACAATGAAGTAAAGTTGTACAAAAACTGAAAAATACGCTTGTGCGGTTTAGGAAAAACATGAATTAAAAATGCATATTCTTATTAAATAGTAATGATATTTTGAAAGCCAGATAATGGACTAGAGAATAAAGTGTTATTCATATTTTTCCTTATAAATGCAACGAAGAAATTCAATCATAAACATAAACTTTCGTGAAATTCCCATACATTCGCCACATCAGTCAAATAATGTTTTTGACTCAGATGGCCGGTGGGCCTCATTGGAAGCACACGTGTCGTCAAATTTCGTCCTGTGACATTTCCTTTTGACAATTATTTTGACAGAAAATCATATATGTACACGAAAAGGGATACCAGTAGCCAGAATGTATTCCAAACGAATAGGGAAAACAAATAGAGACCGTGTGTCATATTAAATTATATTTTTTGATGTTTACATGTCGTAATATTAGAAAAATGCAACTAACGATTGAATAAAATTAACTTTTCTACCGAATCCTCATAATTCGTTTCGTCGCAAGCTATTTAATGCGAAAAGAGTTTTAGGATTACCTTTTATTTACTGGAGTTTATGTTTATTATGCTGGTCATAATATTACGACATTAAAAAATGTAAGAATGTCAATAAACTTGATTGACAATTTTCATATGACACAAATTTTGTATTTTTTATTAACAATTTTAATTATTTTACTTAGTATATGCGAAATAATTGCCTACCTGTAGGTATATAATATTTCCGCAGTATATGAAAAATGTGTTACCTATTATTTATTGGCCGTTTTACCGACTTATTTTTTGCTTTGCTGTAAGAATATAAAAGATTGAGTGCACATGTGATGAGATAAGAAAATAAGATCAAGAAATTAAAATAATGACAAAGCCAGCAGATCTACCGAGTCTTTGTACACCACATGCGTAATGAAGAATGTCTCCGCCTGTAGCACAAACAAATTGAGAGACACGTGAATCGGTGGTCGTTCTTATGGACAGAGGGGCTTCATGAGCTCACGCCAGTTACGCCATGCCTCTCGATCATCTGGAGCGCTCATAACATCACTCCAGGTCGTCTGAACAGTTTATTCTTAACAGAGTGCTGCGGAAGACGAGATCTAAGTTCGTCTCCTGGTAGGACCCAGTTGAGAGCAGTGAATTACGTGATAGTTTCCATCCCGGCGGATTGTGTGCCTGCTAAACTATCTGAAATCTATTACCTTTATACAAAGTACCTATTTATAAAAAATAAAACAATAAACATTGTTGTTTTCTGATTTTAACTTACATACAGTTTATAGAGTTTGTCAGGAAACAGAAGTGTCGTGGTTTATATGGAAGCTCATACATTCTACGACACATTTCTTTCTGGACAGACTCTACGGGACAATTTAGTCATAGCTATGAGCAAGAAAGTAACTTCGCGTTCGGAACAGGTGAAATAATAAAAGTAGGTAGGCACCTAAGTGTACAGTCGACTACAAAGAGATGTATCCACTTTTGGACCTTTATTACAGCGCAATAAGTTGAAAAATTAGATACATACATCTCTTTGTAGTCGACTGTACGAAAAATTTAGTTTTTATTTCATCAATATTCGGTGAAAATCGACATATTTACTGGACTGAACGAAGCAAGTATACTTACAACTGAAATTTTAAAAGGCAACTATTTAGTTCTGGAGCTAGCCATACTGTAAATTTATCAATCATCTTACCGGTTGGCTTCTTTATGGCGTTGTAAAGCCCATCTCTGTGGTGTAGTAGTGATATGCTGTTCTCGGGAATATTCCCCAGGTGGTACCTCGATGGAATATTCGGGAATTTTGAAATTATTGAATGAATACAAATTGTATTTTAAAACTAAGACCACCAAACTCTTTACTGGAACATCAAGTACAGGTAACTCCACCTAAAATGTTAATTCCTAATATTCCCGAGTAAATTCCCTATGCTTATTCCTAGTGTTCCCGGGAATATTTTTCCTATGTCTTCTCTTTATAGGATATATCCATATTTGCTATGAATGATCGCGCAACCGAAAGCAAAATAGAGGTGATATAAATATTTTTCATGGTTAACCATCCAAAATGGCTAAAGGAAGCTTTTATAGTTGCTTCATACCTTTCTTTTCGTTAGCTCATCAGTCATCGGTCCATGAGTCCGTATGTTGCAGACATTGTATTCTTGAATTATAAAGTGTATTTAAATAATATTTTGACCGAAGGTGTGTTTTGTCTGCCACTACTTTTATTACCAGTTAAATTTCCAAAATAAATTGGTGAATGCAAACTTATCTTTGCCCTTGTTCCGATGTATAGCCAACCAACTGCTTGTCACCCAAATAAATAACAGTACCTAACAATAAAGTCTTATGAATTTACAGTATCTTTATTAGTTTAGGGTATATTGAGTGATAAATAAAGGTAACCATGTATTACTTATGGTTTTCGATTATTTGTCGCGCAAATCAAGAAAATCATAAACCTAGTAAGAGAATGTCAGGATGTTGGCTATGGACGAGCTATGTCCATAAAAGAGTACCAAAAGGTGGCCTATTTATAGCCCTTAATTTGACTTATTAAACATTTTTTGATTGGCCAATGTCTCTCATGTTGCTCATGTGGCTAGTACTGTCTTGTATGATTTATATTATAGCATTAAATATTACCGTACCACAAAATGCGCGACAAATAACTGGAAACTGTACGTCCTAACAATATACTTTTTTTTTAAATACTGTACAGAATTTAATAAAGATTATTTCGTTCATTGGAAGATTTGTTGTGAACTCAACCATTTCTGATAAAAATGTGAAAATCTACAAATCTGGATACAGAAGCGGGGAAAGGAGGGTGAACAATCACATGATGACTTGTTTCTATTTCTACTCTTACTGTTAAAATACCAAAAATTTCGGTCGTAAATAGTAAAAGACTATGTAGTAGCCGGCGCGTAGTGCATACTCCTGCTCAAAGGATACCTTTATGAAAACGTTCAAGGTTTCGCAAAAAAAAGCGGTATCGATATATTTCAGTTCAGAAAATTTTGGTTTCACTACGGAAACCATATACCGAAGTAAACGGTATGAAGTACATCCCGTTTTAAAATTGTACCTTTATTTTTCGATTATACAGTCCCTGATTCTTTCGACGAGTAAGGTCAATCCAGACAATTTAAGACTATAATTTTATAATATATCCGTCTGAGACGCCCCTACCCCAATCCCCAACACTGTATGGGAGAAAATCGCTGAGAAATATGATAAATTTAAACAACCGTGGCTTCAATATTGTACTAAAATCCACACGAAAGAAGTACCGTCAATCGCTACAACTTTGGCTATGATATGATGCACAACTTTTCCTGGCTTGAAAAACACGGTTTCCTTCACCAAACAGCTATTTGTTTATTATTATTATTCTTATTAGGAATAAAATATAAATCTGTTTGGGGAAGAAAACCATATTTTACAAGCCAGACAAAGTTGTGCATCGTAGGCAAACTTGTAACAGTTGGCGGTATACGAAACATTAGTTAAAAATAAAATTTGAATTTATTGAAAGTCGAATTATTGTTTATTTCATGTTGCGTACTGCGTGTAGTTCGACATGCAGTGCCAAATAACCAATAACGAATATGTATACCTAAATTAAAATAAACATTTTGAAAATATTGCATAGAAAAATAAAAACGGTAGCTGTAGCTATATTACGTAGAGTCGCCGCCGTAAAATATATCTGAGCGATCAACGTACTCAAAATATCTGAACGTGCACTTTATTGCCTTGATAATAGAGGATTTGTTCAGAAATTTGTGACCACCTTGGCTGCTCCGATATACCTATCCGACATGGCGACTGTCCAATCCGTCCTATTCCTATTACAGGTATACATACAGGTCATTTGATTTTACGCCTTATAGAGAGCTGTATAGAGTGGTTATTGGCATTGTCAATCTGATTAAGTGACTTTTATAGATAGCTTTACAAAAGTCGTATCTCAAACCGCAATAAAAAAGTACTAATCATTTCATCATATCATTATCAAACCAAATCAAATCACATTTCAATACGTCATATGTGACATAAACAGGACAAACAAGGAAAGCAAGATAAAATTGATTATTTCTCTGTCTTCTTGGAATGCAACCTACGGGTTCAGTTTCTCAAAGGAGGTGTAGTCAAACTTATTATGCTAACTTAAAAAAATAGAGGTGAATGACCTGTCCCCCCAAAAGTGTGGTAGTGTGCGTGAAGTCTGGACATGTGTGCAACGGGGTAATTTGACAGATTCTGAAAATTTACCCTCCTCGATACAGTCTTAATAATTTATTTTAAACAATTAGAACAAAAAAGTATGGAGAAGCATGAACTATAATTTTATGCCGTCATAACGGGTTACCCACTCGACACCTGTAGACCTATACATTTTTTTTAAATCCCACTATGTAAGTAAGTAATACTCCCAGGCTTCCTCGAGCAATCCTCGCCACAAATTTGACATCATAAAGCGGTCCAGACACTTTCAGTAATAATGTCATTATTTCTGTACCCATCCTTCTCTTCTTCATATACATAGAAAAGGACGGGTACAGAAATAATGACATTATTACTGACAGTGTCTGGACCGCTTGAAAGGTAAAAACACACTTTTAAATTCTAGTTAGACAATTTCAAGACTCATTGAGTCCAATTAGATCGTGAGCCGTCAAAGTGAACGGAACAGCAAAAACCGCGGAATTCTGTAGGGCGGGACCATCTGCGTTCCGCATACCTTGTAGATACAGGGTGATTCTTAATTCGGAGAAAAAAAAAGATAAAAGATATTTCTTCTGCAATTTATGCACATTACAATGCACTTATGAACGTCACTAATTTTATTCTCGCTGTGTCAATAATTTAAATAAATTCTTACTCAAATCGATCTAGATTTACAGTAAGCTGCATAAAACTGGTGTTATGGGTATTAGACGATTATAATAGTACATTATGATACAAGTGTGCTAAATTGATCATTACATATGAGGCGCTATTGTGCTCACGAACGAAGTGAGTGTGCACAAGGAAGCCGAGCTATGTAATGATCAGGCACACGCGTTTCATACGACGTTTTTCAACACACTTGCGAGGAAAAAACAGAAAACTGTAAGTAATAACTTTTGATAAATACATTGATTTTCAGAATGCTTACAGGATAGCGGTACCTACTGACTTTGTTAATTAAATTAACTAACCTGTTTTTTGATGTTATTGACTGGATCTATTTCTCTGGAACTCTTTTTCGAAGCATTTCATAAAATCCAACACTTCACATTTATTGTCAAATAAGTTAGAATGTTTCCTTACATGTATTTCTCACTCGATTTTTATGACAACATTTTACTAGTCTGTAGGAATGACGTTTTGAAAACATATCCGGACCCGGAGGTTAAATGAACACTAAAGTTGGTTTTTTACTCATTCAAAGTATAAATTGTTTAAATTAATAATAATAAAACACAACTAGAAAAATCTAACAAATAAACTGTACCTAACTTCAAGTAAACTTTTAATATGGCGCCCATTTTTTTGCATTCACGCGCACCTTGAGGCAAAGGTTTATGACAAACAGCCAATACTAAAACATAATTTGTGTTTAAAACATAATCTATTGTGTATTATGAGATTTATGAGTAAAATAATTACTAGAAATGATTATTTTTCACAATTAGGATTTTATAATTTGTATTTTCTCGTAAATGTGTACTATTTTTACTTTTTTGCCATGCAAACTCCTAATCAGTTTAGAAAAAATAAAAATAATACCCGTCTAAATTTAATCGCCTCTGTCTGCGCACATAAGACTTGGTACTAGAATACCAACGTCACTTGATGGGATTTATTACATTATAGCACTAGTTATATAATTATCGTGAAAAGCACGCGTGTTTAATATCTAGGATTATGAGCCTAAAAGCGGTGGAATAAGTACCTCGTTACAAGCAAGTGTGTTGAAAAATATATAAGTACAATATATAGATAGAGATAAATATATAAATAAGTATATAAAACTGAAATAGATGTCATATACTTCAGAAGTGACCAAATTCTTCGGTGTCCGAGGCCAGATTTGAACTGGCGTTTTCAGCTATCGTGGCTGACGCCCTGACCACTAGACCACCCGGTCACGGCGGAATCGGTCGAATTTTCTCAAGTATATGAGGTACAAAATCGAAATTATCTTAGGTACTTATCAACTAATGGAGCTCATCATGCCGATTAACGATACCTGCATACTAGTATGTTCTTTTACGCCATCATGTTTACTATTTACCGTAAACTCCCGAAACTAGAACACCCCGTACATGCAACAGGAGCCCGTGGGAACGAAATGGTTCATCTCCAATAGTCAATACTTTAAGGAAACCAGTGTTTTTGTTATCTTATTGGAATTTTGGACATTTGCTGACGGAAGTCGAAGCATGAGTGAGAATTAACATGTTTCTTGCTTTCTTGTGAGTGTGCATAATACATACCTACTTACAGTCGCCATCAAATATATCGGAGCGGCCAGGATACTCAAAGATATCTGAACATGCACTTAATCGCCTTGACGAGAGGCGTTTTTCAGATATTTGTGACCACCTTGGCCGCTCCGATATATTTGATGACGACTGTACTTATTAGACTTACTTACTGCGCTGACTCATTGACCCAAGGAGGATCCTGGCCGATATTAGAGATCGCCACTCTTCCCTAGTTTGCACCACTTCGTACCTACTACCAATTGGAAATTTCATGGACGGTAGGTATAGGTATATACCTACATACTATATACCTAGGAAGAAAAGCAATGATTGTCTCTTCTGTATTTTTTTGTTTCCTTAACTGTGACAAGAATAAATTATTACAATTGAGGATATAGTATATAGTATAATGTATGTATGTATGTAAACACTTTATTGTACATAAAAAAGTTACAATAAAACATGATAAAAGAGAAAACAAAGTACAAAGGCGAACTTATCCCTGTAAGGGATCTCTTCCAATAATAATATATAGTAGATATGTAGGATATATAGTAGTAGTTATGTAATATTTGAAACTTGAATTTTATTTGTGGTCTGTATACAGGGTGTCCCAGAAATCGACGTCAAGCCGTGAATGGATGATAGACCAAGTTATAACAGTTATCAGAAAAATACAAAAAAATTATGGTCACTTTAAAAATTTACTAGAAGTTAAGAGACCAGGGGGGTGATTTTTGAGATTCGAGCACTCGAAAGTGACATTTAAAACTCTGAATAAAACGATGAAATTATGTTTTAAAAATAAAAGCGATAGAAATTTAAAATAATGATTATTTAAACTATTAATTCCATGCGGAAAAATTGGCGACAAACTTTTGTGTGCGATTATTTTCGGTCTTGAATTTTTTGAATTCGAGCGTCCGGCTGTCAAAAATCGGCCCCCAGGGCGTGAATATTCTAGTAAATTTTTAAAGTGACCATAATTTTTGAAGAACATGTGATAGATTTTTTTTGTATTTTTCTGATAACTGTAATAACATGATCTATCATCCATTCACGGCTTGACATCGATTTCTGGGACACCTGTATAAGTATACTTAAATCGACTAAAATCGGAGTCATCGTAATTCTTTGATGCATTCATCGGCAATGTTTTACATTCTATCAAACGATACTCAGAGATAAATCAATTTTTTATTTACTGAGTCTAAAACTTTGTGTGGAAATTCATAAAATGGCCAGCAGGCTTAGTATGGCCAGTGCCTAGGAAACAGTAAAAACACATGCGAAATTCAAAAATGTCATTTCAAAATTGGAACAGATTGCTACACGTGCGTCCAGATCGTGCGTGGGAACACGCACAGGTGTCCCAGAATCGGAACAAATCGGCCAGGAAGTGCAACATGCCAAAACAACATTTAAAACTAAAGTTGTAACGTGCATTAGTTTGAATCGTAATGTTGGTGGTTTAAAGTTGAAATCGATTAATCAAAGTCGAGTAAAATTAACTGGGGAATTGATTAATGTGATAGCTGGGATATGATGTATTATTGGATAATTATAATTTAATTGGTAGATAAAGTGTATGTTATATTATATTCCAGTGTACTATAATAAGTTCGATTTCACAATGTCTACACTGTCTACCCATCTATTTACTTTTAGGATTAAAGTACCTAACTTATTAAAAGTTGAATTGGGCAGATTGGGTATATATCAAGTTTTCTATTAAAATGTCAGTAGGATTGAGTCAGATTAGGCCAAATTGGGCTGTCACTTAAGTATCTGGAATAAAAAAAATAGACTTTTCGCAAATCATTGAAAAATAGAAAATATCCATTAACTTAAATGTGATATAATACTTAGCTACTCCTGCTGCTGACAGTTCATTTTCTCTTTATTTTATAAAATAAAAACTGTTAAGCGCCTCTGCAATTATCAAAAAACGCACGCGGTTTCAGCATGGCATAAAACTAATTAAGCGATCAGAGGTAAACAACCCCTGGCACGGAAGATAGCGCTGATAATTTATTACCGCGCGATGCATTGTCTCTTTCTTCATTAGGGGGAGATGTTAAAAATGTGTTTTGTTTTTATAGTTGAACAATTTTGTTTTGTACCTAGTTATTTTACTCTGCCACAATGAGTGACACAGCTTTAAAAGAAATACATACAGCAGCATCCTTTGAAAGTAGCTCATAGTAGCCATTTTTTTTTAAATCAGCTCAGGACATTTTACCATGGCAATAAAAATTTACACCCTTATTAATAAACGTCTCTCAGCTCACGGCTCACTTGGTTAATTTATGTTTTGCCCTTTTCTGTCACCTTGACAGTTGTTTGTTAGTTACAGACAAAATATAAATTAACTAATTGAGGCCTAAGAGACGACTATGAATAAAGGGGGTAAGTGATTAACTGTGTTATACAATAATTACACAAGGCAAAGTGGTTAAAAATACAAAGATTCTTTAAGGATTAATATCATAAATAATTATGACATATTCGTGACTCAGCAACATTTTTTTTTGTTACACATTCAACACTCTTTAGGTACCGCGATCACATTTTTCAAGAAAGCCTATAATGAAATGTCATATAAAATAATATCGGTCAATTTATCATATTTTTAATCTCGGTTAATTATAAACCATAAGTATTCCAATTCATAATGAAATTGCATCTAGTCGGTATTTAATTACATAAAAACAAAGAACCTATAAAAACAAATACTAAATTATTGAAATGTACAGTTTAGGACGAACAATTCCAGTCAAAACTATAAGGACGGTACGGTACTGGCCAACAAAATATCAAACTACCAATAAGATTTATTCAAGAAACGTGCATCAAAATTTAAAAAAAATCCAAAGTGAACCCTCCCACGTCTCCGGAAGTCCAGGTGTAATAAATCAGGTCGTTGACGGAACACGGCGCAGATTAATTTCATTCCTCACCGCCTTAAAACTTTACCATACTAATTTGAATCGCTGTCGTTAGCGGTTGTGGACCCCTGGATTATTTATACAACGCTAAATCAACCTTAGTTTTATACTCTTAAGATATAATTTTGATTGAGATATAATTTGGGATGTTTGCAAAAACAACATAACTGCTTAGAGCGGTTGACACATTGTTAAGAACCTTGGTAATCGTTTCAGGTGTCAACCAGTGTAGTCAATTATGTTGTTTTTGTGAACATCCCTTCAATTCTAAATTGGCCGCTTTAGTGTATACAACTTTGAATTATATTCGTACATTTGAAGGTTGAAATTGTATTGAGAAGGAAAATGTCACAAAATGTTCTAAATAATGTTGGAAGTCATAATAAATGGCTGGAGAGCGTCGTGACGTATGCGAGTTGAATCCTTGGCTGTCATTCTATCGCTGTACTAAAATTTTAGACGAACTAGTATTAAGGGCCCCCTAAAATACCTCTATATTATAATGGCTTTAAAGTTCTGATTAATTCATATCTTATGTCTATGATAAGGGAAATCTGAGCCATTTTATTTAAAGTTGTACATTTACCTTTTTTTTTTTTTGCAAAATTTTTGATGGTTTCAACTCAGAATCACGAGCGCTTTCGATATTAGTAGGACACAAAAAGTGTCCCAAAAATTTTATAGATTTTTTCCGTTACTGCCATAAGAAGTCTATAGAAAAATGGTAACGGAAAGAAAAAAAAACTTGGGACACATTTTTAGTCCTAATAAAATCGAAAGAGCTCGTGATTCTAATTCAAATCACCAAAACTTTTGCAAAAAAAAGTGGAACGTAAATCTTTAAATAAAATGGCCCATTGGCCCATATAATAAAATGTGCATTGAACTGAATTGCATTACTTTTAATTTAACTTTTTATAAGAGCTGTCTTTGATTTGAACCTGTCATAAGTTATTTTTATTCAAAATATTTCTCCAATTACTAACAAACTTTATCATCAATACATCGATTCATTAACCATTTCACAAATGCCTAATTTCCATACACTTTTCCAATAATTAAACTCAAGGTTAAACCAACTCAAACATACTGTTTTAAAACAAAAGTATAGATTCTTTTGAACTGTAATACAGTTCAAATGAAATGCATTTGTATTTGCACAAAAGTCAGATGCGCTCAACTTGAATAAAATTTGTCTCGCTGTGGGCGTACGTGAATCAATAAAAAAAAAGAAAATGGCTACCGCAGCTGTCAATTTGTGAATGAAGATGTCTTTGTTAACGCTTTTTGCTGTTTTCTCTTTATGAAATGACGGAAATCTTTATGATTAGGCTAATAAAGGTCAGTTTAGTTTGTTATTAAGTTTCTCACTATTTTTTTAATTTTGCTTGCGATATTTGTATAGAAAACCTAGCGGTCATTACAAGTCAATTCTCCGGTGATTATCGGCGTGTAAATGTTCTGTTACAATTAATTTTATGGGCATTTACGTAATTGTCGTGGTAAAGAGATATGTGGGCGGGAATGGACAAATTGCTGGCTTTGAATAGGTTTCTTAAGTAATTTATAGTGGTCAACGCACGTGGCCTATTTGTGTTAAATAACAAAGATAACAATGTCAGGACAACCTATTACTAAGGTGTTAAGTAAGCATTTTTTTTTCGGCCAGCAATTTATCCTAGTAAGATTTTATAGTTTGATATGAAGTGCGGACAAGGCCAATAATGTAGCTTACTGATGCAGTTCTTCTATAGTCGTATTTTTTTTATTGAATACGGCTGTAATCTGACAGACCGCAGCAGATTACTGTAATCAATTAACACTACTTTATTACATTTCATGGCTCTCACAAACCTTGATTTTATATACCTACAAGAGACAAATGTCTTGTCTAAGGTCGGTAAGTTAAAATAGTTGAAAAACAAACCTGAAACCTAAAAATACTTACATTCATGTTTTTTTTGATAAACTACTACCACAATAGTAGTTTATAAAAAAAAACATGAATGTAAGTATTTTTAGGTTTCAGTTTTTTTTTGGTGATGTATTTTGTTTTTGGTTATGTTATGTTATGTTATGTTAAACCATTGAGTAACAGGAAATGGCATCCCTACGATTTTTTATCCCAAAAGTTGTAGTGAAAATCAACTATTAACTGCCAAATATGGCGCACAAAATTTGTTATAGAAGTCAGATTTAGTATAATACATAATAAATTAATGTGTTAACCTAACCATTTACTTCCAAAAAAGTCGATAGTTTTTTTTAATTAACCCTGATAATAATCTCTCAAAAGTCTTACAAGGAAGGTTTCTAATAGCATTAAGACATAATTTACGCTAATCCGTAATAAAGAAGCCCTACGGTGAGTAGGAGGGCTCATAGAAAAGTTGCCAATTCGTTTGTGATTCGTTCCTTCCGTTATAAGGTATGGTAACCATTATTCAGAATTTATTTGGGAATTTCAGGACATGTACGAAAAAATGTGTTCTAAAGGAATTTCTCTTTATGCCAGCATTTTTAGACCACAGCAACGTAAAAAACTACCAATTGTTTTTTTCTTTTCAGTGCAGTCATAGTGCAGTACAGTAAGCACAGTACTATACAATACAATACAATACAAATAATCTTTATTGAACACCTCAAAAAGAAAACCAGTACAGGAAAAAAATATAAAATTAAATTAGAGGTAAACAACAGGCGGTCTTATCGCTAAATAGCGATTTCTTCCAGACAACCTTTAAGTAGCGGAAATTCATTAAATAAACTAAAACAGTAGGTGTTGCAAAACAGCGAAGAAAGCCTAGTTACAGAAAATAATAATAATAATAATAACACAAAACAATTTCTAACTAAATTCATATAGTATTTTGTGCAACAGTTACATAATAAGGGTTCTTAAGATTCGAGGGTCGAAGTTACAAAATGAGGCGAAGCCGAATTTTGTAAAAACAGACCCGAGAATTTTAAGACCTAATTATGTACCGTTGCACACAATAGTTTTTCTACGAGTGCTAGGCAAGCCGGTAAGCATTGAGTTCGACGAATGACTTTAAGTACTATGTGTCGGACAACCCTCTTACAGCGTCCTACTAAATTAAATTACTTACTTACATATAATAAGCTGTCAAAAATTAAAAATTACAAGCCTGAAGGTAAAAAAAAATATTTTCTTAAAGTTTATTTTGTTCACTAGCCGTTATGATGGTCGCCCTACAATCAGCGGTACAGTCGGCGCAGTATTACATGTCGAACAATCCTCTTACCGCGTCTTACTGTACGGCTTCCGTGAAACTTGCGGCGAGGCCTAATTTACCCAACCATGCAAAAAGGAACTTATGGTTTTGTTTTATGTGCAACTAAAATGGGTTTGTGTTTGTTTGATGCAACTAGTTACATATATTATGCATCATTATTTTGGTAAAGGTACAATTTGGAGGCCAGCGCGGTATCGATGATATCTTTTTCAGCATACGGCCACCTGATAGTAAGCAGCTACCGTAGCATATGGACGCCTGCAACTCCAGAGGCATCACATGCGCGTTGCTGACCCTTTAGAAAAACGACGGATTCAGTTTATTGACGGGTAAAGGAACAAGAGTGTCCGTCACATCATCAACACACTGGGTCCTTACCAAAATAATAGCACATAGTAAATTCATGATTCTAAATTGTTACATGTTCTTAAATTGTTACCTAACTTTTTATACCTAACATACATAGAGTTAGAATATGAAATCTTTGTGGTCATATTAACATATGTAGACTGCTTACCTACCTAACCTCTATATCTTAGGCACTGGTCCCACCGCGAGCTAGTAAGCTGTGAGCTATCGGCTATAAACACGAACAAAAGATAAACACTCACGTGTAAATAAAAGAGACACGGCGATATTTATAGCTCACCGCTGGGCGAGTAACTATAAATATCGCCGTGTCTCTTTTACGGGAGTGCTTATCTTTTGTTCGTGTTTATAGCCGATAGCTCATAGCTACTAGCTCGCGGTGGGACCAGTGCCTTAAGGACAACTGTAAAAAGTAATGAAATAAACGCATTTGTATTTTTGTTTTTGTAATAGAATTGGTGTTGAAAAATAACATAGTACCTATAGTATTCGCTATGTGCGAAGTGCATGGTGGGGGTAACGAGAACGATCGCAGTGCTCAATGTGAAATGTCTGCTGTCAAAATAGTGAATCAGCCAGTTACAAGGTGCCGTATTCTACTTTTAAAATGTAAAGACAATACGTTAACAACACAATCTGTCTTAAACATAACTCCAACACGCAACCAATAATCAACCAATATTGAAGTTATATTATAGTTGCATTGCAGTAATTTTCAAGCAAATTCCGTCATTTTTGATTCAGACGTGTAGGCGTTAGATGTGTTGTGTTGTTATTGCATTGGATTTGCCTTGAAGTTGGATCGTGTCTGTGCATGTTTTAAAGTTAGAATACGGCCCAAGGAATACAACCTATTTATAAAAAAGGAAAAAAAGAGTTTGACCACCTGCCCAAGAGATGGCGCCACAACCATGCACACAGCGAATAGGTAAGTAGGTATAACATGGGTATAACTAATGTCCAATTGTCTAGCCAACTCTCTACGGGATGTCTCTAAAACCGACATCAAAATATAAAGGGCTGGTAGAATAGCTGACGGGCTATCAGATTAAGCAGGCTCTAAAGAAAATGGCCTTTTTTCGTGATACTGCTTCTTTAGTTTTTGGAATAAAAAGACAGACTTAATAGTATTACATTTAATTAATATTCGCCTTTAATTTGCTTTAGTTCGCGACATCCGCATTATTTAAACCAACAATTCCATAATGAGACAAAATAAATCACGTGCGCCGCAACCTTTAACCTACCAAAAAAAACTACCATTTTGGTAGAAATACGTAAACAGCACAAATGGCGGACATGACCCCACCTTCCGCTTCCCGCCCTCGTAATTTACGATTTATTAATAAATCAGTTTTACATAAATCATTAGGAATTATACTCATGGGAATTAGCTTATTAGTGACTTGGGTATAAGTGCTAGAATAGCGTGGGATTGGTAGAATTTGAACGAAAATAGATTATAGAGGGGCGTTTTGCTTTGAACAAATGGAATTAAAAAAATTAGGAGTATGATGATCTGATGATGATCTTGAGTAGTGTTTTTAGTTAAAAGTTTTTCGTAGATATTCTTATCCTTGCTTGAACTTAGCTCTTATTCCTATGACATTAATAAGTAAACCATCATCATCATCATCATCTCAGCCACAAGACGTCCACTGCTGAACATAGGCCTCCCATTTGGACCTCCATAAGTATCGGTCGGAAGCGACTTACATCCAGCGTCTTCCGGCGACCTTTATAAGGGCCGTAATAACGACTAATAAGTAAATAATAAATAAATATTTTTTTTATTTCAGTGAAACACTACACAAATTAGGCCTGAACAAAAAGGTTAACTAACTTAATTTTTAATGAAGCCATTATACTATTCTCAAGGGCAAAAAAGCTTTATCAGGAAATCGAAATAAAAATACGCTTAACAGCTAAACAACCTGTTTCGCTATGTTTGGTAACAACGCTACCCTAACCAGTTCACCCTTTACTTTATCCTCAGGTGTTGGTCAAAGACGGCCACATTGTGTTTGAAAGGGTTGAAGCTTCAAGTTTTTTTTAAAGACGTTTTCCCCTTGGTGTAGCGGCCGCTGGCTTCCGAAAGACTGATCAGGTATTTATTAATTGCGAAAAATTGTCTTTTGATCGACTCAGAAATAATGTATGCCACTTGAAGGTTATTATAATGGTTTGAGAAGTTGAGTACGTTTTTAGGCCTAGTCGAATGCGTGGTTAAAGAAATATAAGTTAATTGTTTAATTAAGAAAACTTAAAGCATTTTCTCTTCTTGACGTGGGGTGCCCGGCCTTAGAATTGTCCCCCACCACATCGTCCCGTAGTTACAGTAGGAGTCTGCTAGGGAATGTACCGGGAGATGGGCAACAGCATCTTCCGAAAGCCTACAAACAATAAACAAAAAAACTGCGCGCGCCAATCCGCCTGCCAAACGTGGCGCGTTTGGAACTCCCCAGCCCCCCTTAAAGGGGAGGCCTATGTTTAGCAATGGACGTCTTATGGCTGAGATGATGATGAAAGCTTTTTCTCTTCTGGCGCAGCGACTCAAAGTGCTTCTTGGCTCTTGGCCTCCAACACAACTGCTCGCCACTGATCTGTTCAGTATCTACCAACTGTTCTTTACTCTATGCCTTTAGCTAACAGCTAAACACAGCAAACCGCAGAGTTCCTTGTGTGTAACGTACACCGGCCACGTGCGACTTCCTACCGCCACTCGAGAACGGAACGGAAACCCTGCCTAAGACAAACCTTATCGAATTCAAGGGGGACAATTTGAGCAAGATATACACAATTATACAATTTAAGGGCGAGTCAACTTTTTAATGAAGTGAAATAACTTTATTTTCAGGCCATCTACATAATATTAAAGCTTAACATTAGCATAATAAAGTGAAACTATCATTTTGGCGACCACCTCACAATTTGCTGTTGTACGATTTGGCAGAGTTCTCCGGAACCGCCGAAATACCACACCCTTCGGCCATAAGTCTGATATTGGTTACTCTGTCCCCGTTGTCCGAGGGACATCTTCATACTTTTTCATAGAAAATTGTTGGTTGTCCAAGGGACATAGCAATAGCAATGGGCAAACAAAAATTGATTAGAACAAGTAACTGCCAAAAAGTTTTTTGGTGCCTACACACTTTTATTGCCGACTACCTCCTATTCTTTATACGTCTGTCATCATACTAAACGATTTATTTTTAAGCTAATGAATAATAATAAAAAAAACATCCGTGATTCAAAGATAAAAAAGACAAAACTTAATCGTCCATTTAAAATGCATCGGCTCTAAACATCTTTCCATTGCCTTCTATACTTTTATAAAGACAATTCGTAAGCAACTTCCCGCCATAATATTTCCATACCCTTAGATTTACCAAGGTTAATCTACTGCTGATAAAATTATAGTCATATAAAAATCATCCGTATTACCGTACAATAAGGGCGTTGTTTGATTTTTGGAGTTGACCAGTTACGTTTGTATACCAATGTGACATAAACCACCGCGAAATTTAAAATAGTTGGAAACTGTTTCTTATAGTAACAACATAAAGGTGTTGTTGTTGTAACGTAACGGGAAAAAGTAAGTTTGTTAAGGTGTGCAATATCAAATAATTTCAAAGTAGGGGAAGTAGAAATGTCTCCTTTATAACCGCGTTATGGGGGTTTAAAACCGATGGTTTTAAATCGAACTGTTTATTTTTATTCATGGATAAAGGTAATATTTACATAATAATGTGACATACATGCCCTTTTTATATAATACTTACCCAACGTAGAAGCGTTTAAGGTTTTGATGCACTTTTGTTTTAAGTCTATAAATCCTTTAGTACTCTGGTAGCTTTATAGTTAGGGAGGCGAATAGGGGAATTTTCGGCAATACTCGAGCGTGGCAGTTTAAGATATGAGAGATACCTTAGACCTAATAGAACAACCTTGTAAAGTATTTAGCTCTATATGTAGTGACGCGCGCCTAGGATAGACGATCAGATTAGTAAAAAAAAATGGATAGTCTGAAATACTCCAGCGCGTCAGTTTAAGATATTGGGGGTTGATTTTAGTTTAAAGACTAAATTTAACTAATCTGACGATAAGTCCTTGACGCCGCCGAGTTATAGGGTCGCGAACTTGTAAAAAATAAACGTTAATCCGGCATTCTCGAGCGCGATTTTTTTTTATTTTGTTTTGAAGAATATAATCTAAAACTTACTAAAAATACAAAATCTGCCGGTTTCCGCATGCCCGGAAGTGTGGAGGAGCCATTTCGTCTTCCTAAGAACGCGTTACGGCATATAAGTCGCGAACGATACATTTTACAAAAAAAAGTTTAAATAAACAAAAAAGGTAATTTTATTTTACACAAAAAATGTGTCTTTACATTTTTGTCCAAAGTTAAAACTTTTTGACTTGAACTTGAAAGTTAAACCTTTTTCGGTCAGATTAAGAGAACCCACCAACATTTTTGTCAGATTAAAAAAATATGCTTTCAGGATACCGAGATAAACCTCCCCTATGAAAATCTGACGCGCTCGAGTATTTCAAAAAAACTTTTTTTATTTGCATTTTCAAAAATTCATCGTAACTTATCGTCACGCCGAAATCGTCAGTTTTTTTAAAGGGAGCTTCCTTGGGGCCTACTTAACACCCCTTCCGAAAATCTGACGCGCTCGAGTAAATTTTTTTTATTGCATTTTTGACTACTTTTTTATGCTTACCCCCACCACGCAAACCGGCAGATTAGTATACCGTTGTTATCAGAGGCACTCGGGGCATACGTAGTATGAATATCTGACGCGCTCGAGAATGCCCAAGTAACTGTTTTTTTTAACATTTTTGAAAAACCGTACACGCCAAACCCACCGCTAAAATGGTTTTTGCCATACGAGCTTTTCTTTTCGAAATTATTTTATCTTTCGATTTTGATAGGTCTCGACGGCGCCGTTGAATTACGCCATTTAGCTACCTCGCCTCCCTAACTATTACCAATATGTGCCATATAAAACAAGTTATCCAAAAATCCATAATTTTCCATACTTACTACTTTTAAATTTCATTAGGTTCTCAGTATTGGGACGTTCGATACAGAATGAATGTAAAAATGCGTCACAAAGCTGATAAAACAATTGAGTTTTTTTTTTTATCGTGAAGTAGAAATAAGTGTCTAACCCAAAATTTGAGATTGCATCAAGTAAATGGTTCACTTTTTTCTAAAAATATCCAAATAAGTCTACTTTCTTGCAAATTGAGTCCTTTAAAACTTGGAACAAAGTCTTTAGAACAAAAATCGTTATAAAATGGGAAGCAAGTCCTTTGCGTCCAGAAACTTATTATGCATTCTATTTGACCGATTTTTTGCAAATTAAAAGTGTAAAACTGAATTGTTCTGACAAAATTTCAATAGAATCCTTACAAAAGACAAGACAATACAACCCGTAGACAATTTCAGAATAATCAGTACTGGAGTTCGATTTTTGAATCTCACCGGTGCCTTTTTTTGTATGCAGCCGATGACTATTTAGTACGAAATAAGTCACCCGGTGAGATTCAAAAATCGAACTCTAGATTTTTTGCACAATCAACAGTGTATTAGGTGTGTGGCACGCCTAAATATAGAAATGTGTAGGTAGCTGTATATGTTGTAGCTGTGTATAAACATTTCGAACTATGTACATTTTTCAGCCAAATGATTAATCATAAAAGTAAAATGTAAGTATAGGAAATGTTTTGATGATGCTATTAATTAGTTATTTACTAACAAAATAATTAAGTATTTTGAGATAATGTATTTGGTATTTGACAAAAAAAATTAGTAAACAGTACTAACCTAATCAATGCAACTTACTTTCGTTTTTGAAGTCGGTTAAAAATATCGAGCCCCTATAATATGGCGGTGTAATGTTCCGAAACGCATCCAATATGAAGTAATGGCGCGGACCTCTTTGAAACTATGCCGATTTATTGATGCTGCATTTATATTTGTTTTTTGGTTTAATGGTACAGTGCCACCAAAAAGAATAGAAATTAAAAAGTGGCAACATCGTAGTGTCGTCCCGTTTTTTTAGATTGATTTGAAAGGGACGACACTAATGACGATGTTGCCACTTTTTAATTTCTACTCTTTTTGGTGGCACTGTAGTACAGTCGCCATCAAATTAATCGAAGCGGCCAGGGTACTCACAATTATTAATGAATTTTTATTTGGGCAAATAATACCAAACGATAATATTGAGCTGACGTATAAGTACTCAGAAAAAGTGGTTCAGGATCAAGAGCTGGAAATCATCCTGTATACCTATCATTAAGAAAAAAATATTAATTTCTGCATTGCCCAAAGCCGGATTTAAACGGCTTCTTTTGATTTCGCGGCTTTTCTAAAGCATAAGATCCATTTATATGACGCTAATTCTGTTGTAGTTCTGTGCATAAAATAATTAAGCATATATTCCATATTTTTCAAATTTACTGTGGACGTCAACGGCCATATTATCAGCTATCCAGTAAAATATAACCTATTATTTAATGTTATTATGCCAGAAACGCGATTTTGCGTGCAATTTCATTTTTAACCCCTACCATGACCAATGCGTTCTCTATTCTCAAATTTTGTATTAAAATACGCAATAAAGTTAATGTTGCCAACCTAAAAAAAATACTGCTACTTCAAAGTCTTTAATGGCAGGTAATAAAGTAGAATTTTGCTTATTTTTTGGTATTTGTAAGTTGGTTTGGCCGTGTAGTGGTGCTTGGACTAGGGCGATTTGATTTATTGTTCTAAATAAAAATAATTGTGAAAAAAAACTAGACATTACAGTTGGACCGTTATGTTGTTGATACAGTTTAATATTTGGTGTAATGATGTAATTCTTGGTAAATATAAATAATGTACCAATATAAAAGTTTAGATTTTGACTACATTTTATGAAAAGTATGCACATGTATTACGTATTAACTACAATCTAGATATTGGTAGGTTCTAAATAATACATTGACATACTCGTGCTAAAAATCAGGGAAGTGTTGTTATTAGCTTCTGTGGTAGGTACGATTTCCCCATAGAAATAGGATCATTTAAAAAATTTGACACTATGATGACTTTTCGTAATTTTTTAATAGCTTAAGAGTCGCCAGGACGCTCGCGTGAACTCGCGTCCCCATACAAACGTAGTTCAGCTCTCATTTTAAAACGCCATGCTTTAGAACCACTAAATTTGGCATGGGCATTCTAGCAGTACAGATCTATGTCGGTAATTCGTTATCGTTGCTAAAAATTGTAATACAAAGAAAATATAGCAAAAATAAGTTTTGTATGTAAATCTGTATCTGGCTGTATTTTGGCGACTCTTAAGCTATTTACTCTAAGACAGTTGAAAACGGTCGCTCTTTATTGGTAGATTTTTATTATTTTTATTTAAAACTACCTATTAAAGAAAATAGAAATACAGCCACATAAAAGTGATATAATTTAAAATAACCTTCTCAGTAGTATTTTATTGATATCAGTAACAGTAATTACACCAAAAAGTAATTTAAACGCTTTGTTTCTTTTTTATTATATTTAAACATAATTATTAAAAGTTTTATTGGCCCTCGTTGCTATGGTTACGTCCCTTGGACAACCACTGGACAACCAAACATTTTCAATGAAACAGTATGAAGTTGTCCCTGGGACAACGGGACAGAGTACCTAAACTTGATTCACCCAATTGCATTCCTACTCCTCATTTGTGAGCTTTTAAACTTAAGAGTCGCCAGGACGCTCGCGTGAACTCGCGTCCCCATACAAACGTATTACAGCTCTCATTTTAAAACGCCATGCTTTAGAACCACTAAATTTGGCATGGGCATTCTAGCAGTACAGATCTATGTCGGTAATTCGTTATCGTTGCTAAAAATTGTAATACAAAGAAAATATAGCAAAAATAAGTTTTGTATGTAAATCTGTATCTGGCTGTATTTTGGCGACTCTTAAGCTATTTACTCTAAGACAGTTGAAAACGGTCGCTCTTTATTGGTAGATTTTTATTATTTTTATTTAAAACTACCTATTAAAGAAAATAGAAATACAGCCACATAAAAGTGATATAATTTAAAATAACCTTCTCAGTAGTATTTTATTGATATCAGTAACAGTAATTACACCAAAAAGTAATTTAAACGCTTTGTTTCTTTTTTATTATATTTAAACATAATTATTAAAAGTTTTATTGGCCCTCGTTGCTATGGTTACGTCCCTTGGACAACCACTGGACAACCAAACATTTTCAATGAAACAGTATGAAGTTGTCCCTGGGACAACGGGACAGAGTACCTAAACTTGATTCACCCAATTGCATTCCTACTCCTCATTTGTGAGCTTTTAAACTTAAGAGTCGCCAGGACGCTCGCGTTCCCATACAAACGTAGTTTAGCTCTCATTTTAAAACGACATGCTTTAGAACCACGAAATTTGACATGGGCATTCTAGTAGTACAGATCCATGTCGGTAATTCATTTTCGTTGCAAAAAATTGTAATACAAAGAAAATACAGCCAGATACAGATTTACATACAAAACTTATTTTTGCTATATTTTCTTTGTATTACAATTTTTAGCAACGAAAAGGAATTACCGACATAGATCTGTACTGCTAGAATGCCCATGCCAAACTTCGTGGTTCTAAAGCATGTCGTTTTAAAATGAGAGCTAAACTACGTTGATATGGGGACGCGAGTTCACGCGAGCGTCCTGTCGACTCTTAAACTTAAAATATGTACTTAAATTCGTATTTTATAAAATCAAACGCCATACCTACCTACTAACAAAACGAATATAATAAGTAAACATATCCGTTTTGTCCTTAGGCGATTATCACACTGGCGACGGATCCGCGTGCGGGGCCGGTGCGCGAGCGAGATAGCATGCGGATCCGTCGCCAGTGTGATAATCGCCTTAATCGTAAAAAAAAGTATTTTATACAATAGTGACATAATCAAGAGCTTTACAGTCGAGTACCGCGTTTAGGCCACGAAGCTTGCTGAGTGGCCTAATTAAGGTACGAGATTGAAAAGCTTAATTATGTCACTATTGTATACAATACTTTTTCTACGAGTATTAAGTATTTTCTTTAATTATTTTTAAATCTTTCCCAATCAAACGTCAAAAAACTATTTTTCAAACCGGAAGTAATTGTATCTGGGCATTCGGTGCTACAGACACTACCGAAAAGAGATAGACATATAATTGTATCGGTAGTAGAAAGAGACGGCTAGAATAAACTGAGTCCAAGATGTCGTTGTAGTTGTGATTGGTTTTTTTATAATCCAATCATAACGTAGAAGCAAGTTTAAGTAGAAGAAAATTTGACAGAATAAGTACGTTCGGAAATCATAAAGTTGAGTCTGTCCGAAAAGAAAAGTGTCGTACAATGTATGAGCTCCCATATAAACCACGACACTTTTCTTTCCGGACAAACTCTACACATTTTACCGAGATGTGAATGAAATTCTCTCTTCAAAATTATTTTAGTTTAGTGGCGGGTTGTTTAATAAATCTATTTAATGATCCCAGAAGTGCTATAGACTATCCAACATTATAATGTGTAAGGTTTAAGTCTGGTCTATAAAGTCCTAATACACAGATTACAGTCGACGAGTAGAAAAAAGGTTTCTTTACGCTTTGGAGTAAAACAAAAACAATAAAGAACACTTAAATCGCAGTAAACCGCGCGTAGTCACGGAGTTCCATTTTTAAAATTCAAATTTCTTTTTCGATCGCCATTTAGAACACTCAACTGCCAGTGAGATAACTTTACTGGCCTAGTATTATCATTGCTTACCGAGTTTAGGAGTCGAGTCCGACTAAATTTAGTCGTACAAGTACATATAAAGGTTCTGGTGACTTTTATACTACATCATTTGCTAGTTGGGTAACGCTTAGGCCATAACATAAGGCCCAGACGGTCTTCTGATTCTTAATGCCTGATAACATATCAATGTTGTATATTAGGCATTTCCTATTCAGTAATTGTTCTGCTACTGAAATTACTGTAAGTCGTACGAAAATTATGGTATGTAACTTTGGAGCTTCTATTGAGCAGATTTCGCCCAATTCCATGTTAACAAAGTTCTACAAAATATACCTAATGAAGTAATGAATATTAACATGTATATTTTTTACTTTCCCAAAACAAGGATATAGCAATATGACTGTTTAAGTAAAGTCAATTTGAAAGTCATCGGGTGTTGACATCCTCTGAAGAACATAACGGATTTTATGACATTTAAAAGTGCCCCCATCTTAGGCCCAAAGTTTTCGTGTGATCTTGCGCTAGGCAAGCAATCGGAATATCATCCCTGAAACGGATCTTTCAGTTTAATGGGTGATATTTTTTCATGGGCGGGTTAAAGGTTAAGATCGACCAATGGTAATGCGGCTTTTGTCTTTGTCTGTTCAATGTGAAAGTTACGTGCTAGAGGGAGATGGGATAGGTTTATTCTTGGTACGTCTGGAAGTTTGGTACAGGTGGTAAGGAAGTGGTTTGAGATGGCTTCATTATGTTTTTTATGGGCAAAGTTGGAAATAAATGTTGAATAGTCATAAGTGCTTTATGTTCACATTTAAAAAAAGTTTATTTAGTTGCCTAGTTCACAAGGAAATAGGTTCGAGTCTGGACTCTGGACCGTGGTAACGCCACAGATCGAAGTTAATTTAAATAGGTACCTATCCATAGATAAAGTATTTTATGCCACATCTGGCCATAAAGTGGCTTTTTCCGCACGCTGCGCGTACGGAAAAAGACGCTTTCTGGCCAAGTGTAGACATAAAATGATGAACACAACACGGGAGGTAATAAAGAAAGCCCTCGATCGCATATTTACGTCCCTCGCTTGCAGCTCGGGCCGCAAACTTCTGCGATCTCGGCCTTTCTTTGTTTTACCACCCTAGTTGTGTAATGTACTATTACGTCACTCTGGGCGGTAAGTGAGATTTGACGCCCGCGGGCGCCGCGGCAAATCCCACTTTACACTCAGGAGAAGACGTAAAATTGTGTACACACCTCGGGCGTTAATACAGAAGGCCTCAGATCGCTTGTTTGTGGCCCTTACCTTCGGTTCGGGCCACAAATACCCACGACTTGACCCGTTCTTTATTTTACCGCCCTAGGTGCGTAATGTACTATTTTTACTTTGATCAATAATTATAATGTATAATGTACCTAGTGTGGCATTTGGCCCTCGATAAATTCTGGGTTTCTCGTGCTATACTTATCCTTACACTTTCTGCGGTTTTTAAATAGTCAAAGCTAAAATGGTTTTAGATAATCAAATATGCATAAAAACTTCCTTATATTGCTTCGCTAAATAGAAAGTACAGTCAGTAAAAAACCGGCCAAGTGCGAGTCGGACTCGCGCATGAAGGGTTCCGTACTATTATTTAAAAAAACCAGCCGTAGTAGCTACTATCGAATAAATTATTATCGCAAGTTCGTATTGGCCTAAGTGCGTAGTTTTTTGGAGATAACTCAAAAACACCTAAACCGATAATGTTCAAAATAATTCTCGTTGAAAGAATATTTAAAGGTGTATCTTCTTGATTTTTTTCATAATTTTTAGACTTACGGTTCAAAAGTTACAGAGGGGGACACAATTTTTATGCCTTGCGGAGCGATTATTTCTGAAAATATCTACTTAATCAAAAAATGTTAAAGAAAGCTTAATGTTATTTTTAGAGACCTATCGATTGATGTGCATCATGTTGATATTTGGCAAAAAAAAAATTTTTGACAATTAGTTACATGTATGGAGTGCCCCCCTAAAAAATTTTTTTTAGTAATTTCTCTACAAAACTAAGTAGTGGCACACACAATACACTTTATGTAAAAATTTGATAATGATACGTCTTATAGTTTCCGAGTAAAATGGCTGTGACATACGGACGGACAGACAGACAGAGAGACATGACGAATCTACAAGGGTTCCGTTTTTTACCATTTGGCTACGGAACCCTAAAAACATAAAAATTAAAAACTTAACAATTCACCCAAAAATCGCTCCCCAGCGCCACATCACGCCATGACAGTTCATTTACTTCAGTGACAGTTCATTTACCAGTTCTACCAACATAATATTTAACGAACAAATCACCTTTAAAAAGTTTACCAACCAACGCATTAGTCACACAAACTAACCCTTATATACTCCAAAAACGGTTGATTATCGCGTAAAGTCAATGTTAAATAAGTTTGTCGAACTGTACGGAAATAAATAAATTCCCGAAAAGAAAAAACGCGCGCAATTAAAAAAAGTCGGGAGTTATTTGGATTTCCATAAATACTGCGGTTGAGATATATCTTCCTGGTGTTTTTTTGGGGGCTAGCCGGGCTTTCGAAACGAAAGCGGTGGATTGTCGAAAACGAATTTAACTTAAATGTTTAATTACGCTTTGCCGAAAGAACGAACTTAAAGTTTTAATTACCTTGATAAAAAGGTTGTCGTTTGATTATTACTAAGGTACCAAAATTACTCGTAGAACGTATACGATGAATGTAAACCTAATACTTACCATTATTTTGTTTTGATAGTTTAACCACTTCTAGCTAGACGAAGATGCAACAGAAAATTTAAACTTTATTGCACGAATTAAAATAAAATGTACAAATGGCGGACTTAATGCTAAATGTCATTAAGATTGATGGTAGATGGAGATGGATGTAATGTTAGAAGATTAGTTCCTAGATAAGTTTGACGTAGCTCCTTTCAACAAATAAATACGACTATTTTGGTACTTTTGGGATACTTTCAAATTCTGATAGATTTTCAAAATCGAATCTTAAACAAAATATTACGAAAGAGAAAGTAAACGTTATATAAATTATTAATTTTTGAAAATATTAGGGTCTGGAACAGAAAATGGAAGTCAGGAGAAAACCAAATAGTACCAAGAATGGTTAAATATATATTCTTCTATAAGTCGAATGTGCAATATTCTATGTAGGAAATATTCGATAGCGAAAGTTCATTTCTCTCGAAAAACGAGCCCCGGCTAAGCCCTCGCGTTTACACAGTCATTGTTTCACAGTTTGACAACATAAATTGTCAAAACCGTCCCTCTTCAAACGCTCCTAATAACATTTTGTCCAACTGTCTGTAATGATTTAAATAAAAATAGTTTTGGGGCGTAATTTATTGTTTTCGTTTGGCTTTTTAAGAAGTTAACGCTTAAAATAATAGTAACGATGGATTTTATTTTTATGTACGTATTCGGTAATATTAAAAGTATAGGAAACCAAAAAACAATAGATTAATTGTAACTTTACAGTACCTCCTTGGTCACTTTTAGGGACAAAACACACCTGGTCTGAATTCAGCAAATTCATAGACAAAATGCTTAAATTTGGCTATGATAGCTTAAATTTGTCTTCATACAATTTTAAGCAACCATATACAAATTTACATTTTGTCTATGAATTGTCTTGATTCAGCTTAGGTGTGTGGTGTGCCTTATACTTTATGTTTTAACTACGTCTCGATAGATGATATGCTCGCCATGAAGAGTTAGAACATATTAGGTACAATCGTCATCAAATACCTATATTGGAGCGGCCAAGGCACTCAAAAATATCTGAACATGCACTTTATGGCCTTGAAAATAGAGGCGTTGTTGAGATATTTGTCCGCTCCACCTTGGCCGCTCTGATATTAGTACGGTACAGGAACAGTTTTGAACTTTTATAATTCACAAGTGCGATTTTCATTTTTAGTTAGAGAATATAATATGATTAGTCATAGTAAAAAAAAATTTCTAACAGTTATTGACGATGCGCTAGGTATTATATAGATATTTGTTAATAACACAAAGAAAAGATTATCCAAATTACATTTTTTTTACCACACTATTGCATTCAACTATTTCAATATCATCTGTTATTTTATAACAGTTTGGTCAATAGATTATGTGAGCATATTCGTAAACAATTTGTAACAATATGCGTGACCTTGAATTCTAAACGAACGACAAATGGCTAAGACGACGAATACTATTGACAAACCCGTTATAAAATGTGAAGTTATGTAGCAATAATAAAAAGCGATAGTCTGGTAGAGAAAAATAAAACTTGCATAATCTTTTCTTTATGTAGCAAACAAATACGTATATTATACCTAGCGCAATGTTCACAATTGTTAGAAAATATTTGTCATTATTAGTACTTAACGTATTCTAACGGGGCACAATATAAAATCGGACTTGTGAGTTTTGACATTTTCATAGGTTAAAAAGGCGTTGTTGTACTCCACTATATATCTGATGGCGACTGTACTTACCAAATATCATATAGTAGATAATAATTTAATCAATCTCCGCTACCTTAAAGACAACCTTAAGAGATCGCTTTTTATCAATAAGACTGCCTATTGTTTACCTTAAATTTTTGTAATTTTTCTGTCTTGATTTCTTGTATCGAGGTGTGCAATAATAGTACATTACACAACTAGGGTGGTAAAACAAAGAAAGGCCGAGATCGCAGAAGTATGCGGCCCGAGCTGCAAGCGAGGGACGTAAATATGCGATCGAGGGCTTTCTTTATTACCTCCCGTGTTGTGTACATCATTTTATGTCTACACTTGGCCAGAAAGCGTCTTTTTCCGTACACGCAGCGTGCGGAAAAAGCCACTTTATGGCCAGGTGTGGCATAAAGAATATTTTATTTATATATATATTTATTTATTTAGTTTCGATTGTGGAATACTCAACCATGTTACTAAACATTGTTAAATAAGTTTGAACATTTATAGTTATTTTAGGGATTTAATGTCAAAATTTACTGTTGTAGATAGTAACCTCTATCGTGTTAGACAAATTCTTTTTTATTAAGTTTTCTATATTTTTTGAATTTTTGTTTTTCCTAGATACTTCACTTCGATTAAACACTCATGTCAGTATAGATCTTTTTCAATTTTATTCCTACAATTACTTTAAATTTCCGCTCTTCCAACACGTTATCAGCACGAAGCTCTATAATAAGTAATGGAGAGCTTAGTTGAAATTTGTGATTAGTGGAATAAAGGTTTTTCCTTTTTTGTGTGACTAAAAATATTAATAGTCGTAAAATGTCACATGAAACGGGAGATGCTCCGAGTGTTAAAAATCCCCCCTTGACGAGCACATCTATTCCATCTTTCTGTCTGAAAGGTAAAGATGGATATCCTACGTGGAAATTTAAGATGCGCAATTACCTTTTGCATGAGGATCTGTGGGAAACAATCTGTGGTTACCCAGATGGAGACGCAACCTCCGCCTCTACCAAGGTACGAAAAGACGCTAAAGCTCTGGCAAAGATATGCTTAACAGTAGACGGTGCAGCTATTACTCACGTCAGATGTGCTAAAACTGCAGCCGATGCCTGGAGGTCTTTGCAGAAAGCTTTTGAGGATAAGGGAATGGGACGAAGATTAGCTTTGGAACGTAAGCTGTACAGGTTGAGTCTGTCGGACTTCGAAAATATTGAACTGTACATTAACGCAGTTATGTCAACCGCGCAAGATCTTGCAGATATTGATGTAGTCATAGAGGATAAGTCTATTGCTGCGATACACTTGGGAGGTCTCACTCCAAAATATGAACCTCTCATCATGGCTTTAGAAAATAGTAATATCGAAGTGACTACAGACTTAGTGAAGACAAAACTGCTAAATGAAATGTCAAAAGATGCGGCTACATCATCAGATTCCGTTTTTCATGCGAAAAAGAAGCCGAAGTCAAAGAAGATAGTATGTTATGAATGCAAGGTACCTGGGCATAAAAGACCAGATTGCCCGCTGAGACGCAAGAAAGAAAAAGTAAATGAGGTAACTGTCAGCGATGCTACACTTACAGCTCTTAATACTCACAACCGGGATATCTTTTATGTAGATTCAGGCTGTACCAGGCATATGACTTCTAGACGAGATTGGTTTCAGAACATTACGATACAAAACCAAGGTACTGTTACTGTCGCAAACGGAGAACAGATAAATTGCCGAGGTATTGGAGATATTTCTATAAACACACCCGAGAACGTCGTCAACAAGATTAGTGATGTTGCTTTTGTACCAGATTTAAAGGCTAATTTGCTGTCTGTACAAAAAACTGTTGAGAAGGGTTTTGTATGTGTTTTTGATATAAATGGATGTAATTTTTATAAATCTAATAACTTTTCTTCTACAGGTGAATCTGTTGCTCATGCATCGTCCTGTGGCGGATTGTACATTTTAGATGGCACTGTCAATTTTCCAGAAAATGTGGCAGATTTGACAATGGATGTGCACTCTGACTGTCTAGATAGTTACAATCTTTGGCACGCAAGGCTAGGGCATCTGTGCCGTATTGGCATGAACCAACTGAAGAATCACGAGGTAGGCGTAAAGTTTTCAGTAGTAGATAAAAATAGTTGCATTGCATGTGTGGAAGGTAAACAGGCAAGAAAACCTTTCAAAAAGGTAGCATTTAATAGAGCTACTTCCCCGTTGGAGCTATTACATATGGATCTATTGGGACCGGTGTCTACAACCTCTTTTCAAGGAAACAGGTATATGTTAACCATAGTAGACGATTATACGCGAAAGGTGTTTGCATATTTTATTTCTTCCAAAACAGAAGTTAAAAATAAATTCTGGCTGTTTCAAACTTTTGTTGAAAATCAATTAGACAGGAAAATAAAATCAGTTAGGACTGACGGAGGCAAGGAGTTTGTTAATAAAGAGTTTGTTGATTATCTTGCTTCTAAAGGTATCAAGCATCAAACGACGACGCCTTACAGTCCTCAGCAGTGTGGAGTCGCCGAACGCACGCAGCGCTCTCTTACAGAGAAGGCTAGAACGTTGCTAGCTGACAGCTCATTGTCGAAAGCATACTGGGAAGATGCATTCCAAGTTGCCGTGTACCTGAAGAATAGGTCTCCTCATAGAGCCTTAGGTGGACACATTCCTTTTGACAGATGGTATGGTCGTAAAGGTGATCTGAGACACCTGAGAGTGTTCGGATGTCGAGCACTGGTCCATGTACCTCCGTGTCATAGGAGAAAATGAGACGTCAAGGCACAGGAAGCGGTTTTCGTTGGTTATTCGGATAATCCAGGTACATATAAGTTTAGGGATCCTTCTAACCACGGGCGTAGCCAGGGGGAGGGTTTTGGGGGTTCAAACCCCCCCCGAAAAATTGCAGATATTAACATTCATAGAATTAAAATAACCACCGGCGTGCGGCATATCTCATTGATTACTAACTACCAACAGTATCAAAAAAACTTGTTTCGTTTCGACTAGCTTGCTAAACATTTTTTACATTTCCATTGCCGAGTTTGACACATCTGGTTGCAATATATTTGGACAAATTTATCGACCATCTTTTGTCTGCATAGAAACAAAAAGCGGTAGGTAGGTAGACGGTACCAATACTGATGGTCACATCTGGTCAAAGAAAAGGTTGATAGGCATGCGTACGGGTGAAACATTTGGAGTTGAGCTTTTTTAACTCAATAATAAATTTTAATTTCGACCTTACTATAAAGGTTAAAAGATTCAAATTGCAATGCACGTTTTTCGTCAATTATAGTGTCCAAAATAATTTTAACAATATACGCAGAGTTAAATACGCCAGCGAAGATAGCCTTTCTTTTACTCAGTTTGTGATTTAAGCAAGTTCCGAAAGGACCGACACGGCAGTGCATCTACATATAATATTTATAGTGTGTAGTGTTTATTAATTAGTAAGTAAAAAACTGTTTTTATTTTTATTTTATATAATATTAATGTGTTAGATCCATATGATGCCCTTTACAAACTTTTATTTAAAGTTTGTGGAGTTTAGGTAGTATGTACATTATTTTGTGTGGATCAAAACTTGGGAGTTAAATTAGATCAACTCAAAATTGATAGTCTCAATAATTATTTCTTTGTATGTCTTTCCCGACCACGGAACAATGGTGTTCCGGACCTTTGGGAGGCGTATGCGGAGCCGAAGCCAACGCGCAGAGGCCCTTTCGACAATTTAATGAAAAGTGAGGGGTACACTAAGCGGATGCTGCCCCTGCCCGTGTCATGGGACGCACGCAGAGACAGCACCCGCCATGGTGTAAGGACTATTGAGAGTTAATGGAGTCTAAAATGTACTAGGCTATTGGGTGAATAGTATGGACTAGTTAATGGGCTATTGGAAGAAGGACCGGACGCCTGCCTAATAAAACGGTATACAATCTTATTTCCGGCAGACGGTGACTCGCCCTCCGCAAGATGGGCCCCCATAAAAAGCGACATCAAAGATGGCTCAAGGGCAACACCGGTGCGGGAGCTGGGGGTAGAGAGGTGTCACTGGACTTTAAACATATAGCCAACTCGCCACTTAGGTTTCCACATCTACCCTCGAGAACACAGCTCTAACGACCCCACTCTGGACAGCCGGCTATGGCAAACCAGAGGCAGGGGACCTGTCCCACCCATCCGACAGGGCACCCCAGGGGCACTCAGGTACGTGGAGTCGCTACTCTCCAACAGCTCGCCACAAGCTGCCCTGCGTTGACTGATTGCGCTGGTGGAAACCAGTGGGCGATCGCGATGGGGTCTCAATAATTATTATTATAAGGAGGTAATAATCAATTAGTATAAAAAGTTAACGTTATTTTTTCATTTAGCTTAAAAAGTTTATACTATCCCACTGCTCACAAAAGGACTCCCCAATTCCTTCGAGGAATTTCTTTTCTGTATGTATTTTTCACGAACGGAAAAAACCGAAACCCTTATAGGATCACTTTGTTGTCTGTCTGTCTGTCAAGACCATTTTTCTCAGGAGCGCGTGGAGGTATCAAGCTAAAATTTATATCAAATACTTAGGTCTATTGGCCCTTGGAGCTGTGAAAAAAATCAAACTTAAGGGGCTACTTTGAAAAATTATAGGTTTTTTCAAACTCTCTAGTGACTAAACGGAAAAAGGGACTGATTTTTTTTTCGAATATATATTACTAGACTATATACTCTAGTTTTTGGCACAAGCCGAAACACGATTACTGAAAGTTGCCTCGATAGAAAAAAAAACCAAAGTTGGGTCCTTTTTCACCTTATTTTTCTTAGCTTACGTAAACTATAGGAGATTAAGCAATATAATTAAGTGAAAAATGTGGTATTCTGGTTTATCTAAAAAGTCACAGAAGAAAAATTAGACAAAACTTTATAGATTCGCTTATTTATCGTAATTTGGTCAAAAAGTCTGATCCCTAAGAGCGCTGCATCTCTTTCTTTCGTGCACGGGAGCCATAAACGTGTCTCTAACGAACGAGGAACGGCCTTAAAAGCCAACGCAATCAAAAAATATTTACAACCGTTTATGCTGCAAATTTCCGCAAATTTTCGACACTCGCAAGGGAATCAAAACCTAAAAGGTACTTCCCAAGAATCTTGAAATTTGGTACGAAGCAACGTCTTATAGAACAGATAAAGGAAATATTGCGAAATTTGCGAAAACCGGAACCCTCAGTGCGCGAGTCCGACTCGCACTTGGCCGGTTTTTTTTTTCTTGAACCCCCCCCGATACTAAAACCTGGCTACGCCCGTGCTTCTAACCCTCGAAAAATAATTATTTCCAGAGATGCCACCTTTTTTGAAAATTGCTTTACAGCGTTAAAGAAGAGGCAAGTTGAGCCTGTTGTACAGTCAGACTCTACCTTACTGTTTCAAGATAAAGAAGAGGCTGAACCTGTGAATTGTCAGCCTGTGGTACAGACAGACTCTATCTTATTATTTGAAGAACGAAGAGAGCCTGAGGCTGGTAATGATCCTCAATTCTTTGACTGCGACGAGAGTCCAGACCCGGCGGCTGAGCCATCTTTACCGGTAAATCTAGAAAATGCCAAAGAGTCTGTTACTGTGGAAGAGCAAGAAGCTTCTAGTAACCCGAGGCTACCTAGTGTGGATGAAGAGCCAGCAAATTTGGAAGAGGAAACCCTGGCTGAGCAGAGGTATCCCTCAAGAGATAGGAAACCACCAGATTTCCTTACTTACAATGTGTCAACTGATTCTAGTGAACCTACGACATACTATGAAGCTACTCATGCCGATGATGCAGATAAGTGGCACCATGCTATGGCTGATGAGTACAATTCGTTGAGGAAACTTCATACATGGGATTTAGTAGATAGACCTAACAAAAAGGTTATACCATGTAAATGGGTTTACAAGATTAAAAAGGACGCCTACGGTAATATCACGAAGCACAAAGCGAGACTGGTCGTCAAAGGCTTTCATCAAGTCGAGGGTGTAGACTACGATGAAACTTTCGCACCAGTAATTCGCCATTCTTCCCTGCGCACGTTATTTGCGTTAGCTGCAGAGATGGGTTTAAGAATGAAGCACTTAGACGTTGATACTGCGTTCCTTAATGGAGATTTAGAAGAAGAAGTCTTCATGGAGCAACCTCTCGGCTTTGCAGAAAAAGGCAAAGAAAACAAGGTTTGTTTGCTGAAGAAATCTCTTTATGGCCTTAAACAGGCGCCGCGAGCATGGAACAAGAAGTTAAATGAAACGCTTTTGAAAATAGGTTTTAAAGGAACTCCTTCTGAGCCCTGTGTATATACGAAACTTTTTGGTCAAGAACTCGTATTATTGGGTGTCTTTGTCGATGACATAATCGTCTTCTTTAAATCTGATTTGACGTTTGACACTGTCAAGACAGATTTGTCGAATTATTTTTCATTGAAGGATCTTGGAATATTGAAATGTTATTTGGGACTGCAAATTGAATACGATTCCGAGAGCATTAAAGTTAACCAGCGTAATTATATTCTTTCTATATTAGAAAAGTTTAACATGAAGGATTGTAAGGCAGTGAATACTCCGTTAGTTAAAAAGAATATGGAAAGAAGACCTGATGGTCAAATATGTGAGTCTTATCCTTATCAGAACCTAATAGGATGCCTCATGTTTCTGACGGTAAACTCACGACCCGACATCGCTTACGCGACAAGTTATTTAAGTCAGTTTAATACGTGTTTTACTAAGGAACATTGGATTGCTGCGAAAAGGGTTCTGCAGTACCTAAATGGTACTATAAACTATTCATTGGTTTACAGGAAAAGTGGAGAACCTTTGAAAGGCTTTTGCGATGCAGATTTTGCAAACTGTCCATTCGACAGAAGGTCATATACCGGATATACCTTCAAATTAAGTGGAGGTCCAGTATCCTGGGAGTCCAAGAAGCAGCCTACCGTTGCTTTAAGCTCGGCAGAGAGCGAGTACATGGCATTAGCATCTGCTACAAAGGAAGCGTGTTATTTACGTCGGTTCATCTACGAAATAACAGGTAAACTTTATTCGATTAACTTAGCTTCTGACAGTCAGAGTGCCATCAACCTCGTTCGAAATCCAGTACACCACAGCAGGACGAAGCATATAGACACCAGGTTTCACTTTATTAGGGAGAAGGTGTCTGATAATGTAATTAAGTTAGAATATATAAAAAGTAGCGATATGCCTGCTGATGTACTTACTAAGCCACTTGGGCCTATTGTTCATAAACGGTGTACATTAAGTCTAGGTTTAGAAACTTAATTTTATTTTGTGTTTGTCTAACACAACTTCGATTAAGGGCGGCTGTTGTAGATAGTAACCTCTATCGTGTTAGACAAATTCTTTTTTATTAAGTTTTCTATATTTTTTGAATTTTTGTTTTTCCTAGATACTTCACTTCGATTAAACACTCATGTCAGTATAGATCTTTTTCAATTTTATTCCTACAATTACTTTAAATTTCCGCTCTTCCAACATTTACCAATCAGTCGATTACCTCGTCCAAATATAAACTGTCATCAATATAAAAAGCCACAGATACCCTAAATAGTATCAATCAGAAAAGCGGATCGTCGCATGCTTATGAAATTCTCTCGGGTCATAATCGGACGGTAGGAAAGCCCATATCTACATCAATATATCGAAGTTGATGGATGACCGTTTTTGGGGGAAAGTGGAATTTCCCTTTTTTGCACAATCTCTGAAGTTATGTAGGTTTTAAGGAAACATTTCACCCCTGCGGTCATCTTTGGGCTCGGCTCAACTTTTCTGCACCTACTGGGATAAGCAGAGCTGAAAATCTTTGTAGATACTTACCTAACGTAGAATCCATAATTCCGGGGAGTGATTTGATACCTCCTGGAGTTCGATTTTTGAATCTCACCGGGTGACTTATTTTGTT
Source organism: Pammene fasciana (assembly GCA_911728535.1). Taxonomy (NCBI): domain Eukaryota; kingdom Metazoa; phylum Arthropoda; class Insecta; order Lepidoptera; family Tortricidae; genus Pammene; species Pammene fasciana. Next base: position 15,098,315 of record OU452288.1, read on the forward strand.
CTAAATAGTCATCGGCTGCATACAGAAAAGGCACCGGTGAGATTCAAAAATCGAACTCCTGGCATACAAAGTGGCTGTCAAATGTATGAAAAGAGCTGTCATATCACTCCGCGGAATTATGCTTATAACAGAAAATTGTAAAATGTCTAATTTACATAAGAGCTTTTTTTACATTCGAAGAACATCTTGAAAATTCTGACCATTGATTTAGTATGACACTAGATGTGACATCTAGAACAAATTTTGTGCACCATGTTTGGCGTTTACAGCTATGGCCTATGACTGAATCAAAGAGTAGTATAGACTTGTAGTAATTGTCACTACAACTTTTGGGACAAAAAAATCTTAGGGATATTTCCTGATACTCTATGATTCTGACTACTCTGTAGAGTCATCAAGTCATCATTCAATTCGATTGGTTTCTGCAAAACCTTATTGCAACTAAACTAAACTCTGTTTATCTAGATTTTAAGTATAACAATATAAAAGCTAATTAATCTGAGAACCTGAAAATCTTTTATGCTTGTCATACTTTAAATGTCAAATCCAATCAACACGACACATGCTCGCATAAACAGCCAATAAAAGATACTTCAAGCTTATGAAAAACAAAAACAATTGAACAGATTACCAAGCGGAAGGTCAGTCTTGCGTCCACCTGCCTTTAAATTTAAATAATAATAAGATGGCACAGCCCGGACATGCGACAGAATATAATAGTTGCACAATAGTCCGGCCCGCTCACACAAAGCACTGTTTTCTTAACGGCCGCGTTTGCGTCGAAGGGGATATTCAAATTTTAGGGTCGCGAATTTTGAATATCGATTTTTTTCGCAAGTGGCCAGTTCTCACGGGTCAAGCGATGACCTTTCGGACAATGGTCGATAGATCAAAGTTGCGTTCAGAATTTATAATTAATGTTTTGCTTTGTGAATCCGCGGGTAAAATTGAAAAGATTTCTTTGGAACTAGTTTGTGGAAAGTGGTTTGAATATTGATGAATGTATGAGAACTGGATGGACACTTGTTAATGTGTTTTGTTACTGACCTTCCCTTCTTGACCTGATGTATTTAAATCCGCGACTTTTGTCGCAGCCAAAATATATGATCGTACTGGTTTGGGCATAAGAATTTGTTGTTATCTTAGGAAAAAAAGTGCAATGATTAATGAACCCATGGAACTAACTATAACAGCTTGTATTTTAAACAGAGATCAAAATACCGGTATTATTTTCATACAAATTAACCAGTATTCAATTTCGGTATCTCGGTTGTTAACGAATATTTTAAAATATTTTCCGGATAATCAGATAATTCATAGTCCTTACCTAATTTAAGAATACATTTAAGAATATCACTACATAGTATAAAACAAAGTCGCTTCCTGCTGTCTGTCTCTGTGTATGCTTAGATTTTTAAAACTACGCAACGGATTTTAGAATAGAATAGAGCAGAATAGAAAATGGTTTATTCGTAGACACAGATACAAATATAATAGGTACATACAAAAAGAAGTAAAAAAAAGAAAGTGCCACGAAATGTGCGTTTTGATGCGGTTTTTTTTTTAAATAGAGTGATTCAAGAGGAAGGTTTATATGTTTGATTGCACCCATGCGAAGCCGGGGTCTAATTATGTAAATAATGCAATAGCAATAGTCGAGCGCTATTTTGATTTTTAGTAATACCTGTAACAATCCCTGATTTTAAGTACTTAGATGTAAGAAAATTTCAGTTCCTGTCCCATAAATATTTGATTATTAGCTTACAGTAAATATATTATACGAGTTGATTTTAGTGTATGTACCGTATAGGGTAAGCAGTCATAGTAGCCTATGACCGAGACCGAGAAAAAAGTGTGTTTTTTATGTTGTAAGATAAAATCACATATTTTTTCGAAACTTGTTTATTTATCGTATGGCTATGGCTACATGTCACTGGATATAGATAGGCTTTTCTTCTCTGGGGTATAGTAAGATTTTTTTAAGAGTCGCCAGGACGCTCGCGTTCCCATACAAACGTAGTTTAGCTCTAATTTTAAAACGACATGCTTTAGAACCACGAAACTTGACATGGGCATTCTAGTAGTACAGATCTATGTCGGTAATTCATTTTTGTTGCTAAAAATTGTAATACAAAGAAAATACAGCCAGATACAGATTTACATACAAAACTTATTTTTGCTTTATTTTCTTTGTGTTACAATTTTTAGCAACGAAAACGAATTACCGACATAGATCTGTACTGCTAGAATGCCCATGCCAAATTTCGTGGTTCTAAAGCATGTCGTTTTAAAATGAGAGCTGAACTACGTTTGTATGGGGACGCGAGTTCACGCGAGCGTCCTGGTGACTCTTAAGATGTCCGAATTGTAGAAAGAAATCTCTAGTAAGATTCGGACATTTTAAAAAATTACTACCATAGTAGTAAGAAAGCAGATGATGAAGAAAATCCAGTAAGTGCTGCGAGGTCCAGATGGGACAGTGCAGCTGCCAAGTTTGTTACTGTTTTAGCACCACCCAGGGATCACGTGTAGGGTTTTCGAAAGTGTTTCCTACGGACGCAGAATAACATTGATCCCCAAAACTCTCAATGAATTTTTAGAACCATTACTACAATTAATTGATTTTACGTCACTCTGGGCGGTAAGTGAGATTTTCCGCTGCGACCGTGGGCGTAAAATCTCACTCCACACCCAGGAGAAGACGTAAAATTGTGTACGCACCACGGGCGGTAATAAAGAAGGCCTCAGATCGCTTGTCTATGGCCCTTACCTTCGGTTCGGGCCACAAATATCCGCGATCTGAGCCGTTCTTTATTTTACCGCCCTAGGTGCGTAATGTACTATTACGTCACTCTGGGCGCTACGTGAGATTTACCGCCCTAGGGCGCAGCGGCAGATCTCACTTTACACCCAGGAGAAGACGTAATAGTACATTGTGTATCAAGGGCGGTAAACGGAACGGCGGAAGGCGAGGGCTTAATTCACACGAGTTCGTAATTCATGTACCGCCCGTGGTACACACAATGGTTTTCATCACACTTGTGAGGAAAAAATAAAAATTCTGCCTAATTTCGTACTTTTATTGAGTAAACACGCGTGGCACTTTAGTGTAGGTACGGTACCGTGTGTGATGAAAAATTATGTACGTACCACACGGGCGGTAATAAGGAAGGCCTCAGATCGCTTGTTCATGGCCCTTACCTTCTGTTCGGGCCACAAATGCCAGCGATCTGAGCCCTTCTTTATTTTACCGCCCTAGGGCGCAGTTGGTTACGTACCTAGATACGTAATGTACTATACTTAGGTGTGAGTCGAGATTATAAGGGTTAATAATTTTGTATTTGTATTTTTGTTGCATGATTTTATTTTTGTGTTTTTGAAATCTATTTTGTTTGATTTTGTAGTACATAATTGTATGTTTTAAATTCTCAAGTTGAACTACAATCACAAAACGAAATCGCTCAAACATATTTTCTATTTAATTGTATAAAATAACATTAATCCAAATCACACATTCCATTTTCAAAATCTTCAATCCCGATAGCAGTAATCCGCATTCCCCCAGCTAGTTTACCTCACTTCGAGAAAGTCGTAAGATCTTAATACTGTTATGAACTTGGAACTTTTTCATTTTAACTTACACAAGGGGACTCGAGTCTCACGAAGTCCGTATAATTTCGCTATAAATAAGATTCTAGTGTAAAATTTCTTGGACATTGGTTACCGCTTGGTTGGCGAGGGGCTTAAGAACAATAAAAGTTTCTTACATTTGTAAGATACTTACTGAGTTTGCTATTATTATTCTTATATGTTTCAGAATCATTCCAAACGATGAACACTTTTGGAATAACGTGACAGGAGTTCGATTTTTGAATCTCACCGGTGACTTTTTTTGTATGCAGCCGATGACTATTTAGTACGAAATAAGCTCAAAGCAAGCATTAACTAGAGCCCGCACACGTGTACCCCCGTAAGGGATAGATATATAGATGCCCATAATCACTTCTACAGCATAAAACAGAACAATTTACCAATGTTTTCCTTAGCCGACACAACTTTCTAGGAAAACTAACAGCTTTTCTCGTAGCAATCACAGAAATTCTTGAAGAAATCGCGCATTATATCTGTTTGTTACCCTCCACTGCTAGAAGTAACGCGTGGAGGGTAATAGAAACTATGACAAGGACCAACGAAAATAGCACCTCTCTGCCGTATCTATCGAAAGTGTAATAAGACCATCCCGTTCTATCTTGGTATTATTAGTTCCGTGTCAGATCTATGGGTGGTATATCTATGGAAATAAGTCACCCGGTGAGATTCAAAAATCGAACTCCAGCTCCTAGCATACAAGGAAAAGGATTTATTTATTAATAGTAGTTTATGTAACTGTTACGTAATAATGATCCTTAAAACACGAGTGTGGTTTTATGAAACCAACGAAGTGAGTTTCATAATAAGATCACACGAGTGTTTTAAGGCCTAATTACGTACAGTTGCATACACTGCTTTATCTACACACATATTATAAACCCGAAATGATGATTGAATGACTGCCATTGCACGGATTGCACTGCCATCGCTATGGCCAATTCGATTGTGCCGGCGGTCGGGAGGCGCGTGCCGGCGGGCGGGGCCCACCCGGATTTTCATAATGATACCGAATTTTTGCTTATTATTTGATAATAATAACATCGTTACAGATAAGACATTTGTTCTAACTACTAACGAAACAATCTATTTTTATGGTGGTTATAACGTGCGGTTTTTGAACGCATCATGGAGGGTTTATGATATGGGTGTAGATAAAAACTTAAATAACATAATAATGCTTACTTGTTACTTACTACTAAAAACCTGTCTTGAAAATAACATAGCGGTTGTCATATTATATGTAAAGTGCGTCAATAAATTACTCCACTGAATTGTGAATTCTATCTTAAATTTAGTATTTTGAGTGAACTATACATTTCTTGTCCCTCATTACATTACTATGGTTAGAATCCTGGGTCACCCTTTTGTCTCCCGGCTATTAGGACTAAAAAAAGTTGATCCACCCATAAAATACAGGGTGTAACAAAAATACTGGTGACCCGTTTAAGGTTTAATTGGTATCTTATTGCGAGTAAGAAAAAGTAGGAGATTTTTTTTTCGGATGCGTAAAAAAACTTGTATGCGACACGTCGTCCTAGCTGGGCCAGTCCTCCATACAAATCAATTTATTTTCGCGAGAATTTTTTTCTTACTTTTTCATTATAATACGATAACAATTATGCCCTTAAAAGGATCACCAGTATTTTTGTTATCTTGTATAGATAGATGTTTTTTATTAAAAACAATCAAAATATCCGTGTGTATAGTATAATAGAAATAAAATGCTAAATACTTCCTGAATAAGAGATATAGAAAGGTCATTTCCACCAGTTATGATGATCTCCCAAGCTAGTACTTATACAAAGGTTCATCACCGATACTTAACCGTGTCATAAGAATAAATGTCCATATGGTAAACCAGGGTTAGGCTTGAGACGAGCATACATTACCGTGGCTTTGGGGATGAACAACCCTTTACTGAGATTTGGGGGTTGGTCTCCATTGTTAGACAATACGATATTGAAGGGTAACAAATATTTCACGGATCTGTAGCCTAGTTAGTTGCCTACAAAGCTGAATGGTCCTGGATTCATATCTGGGTAAGTGATTTCATTTGTGTATGTAGCAGAAGTATTTGTTTCTTATTTTGGATGTCATTTATGTATTTATATATCGCGTGGAACAGAACGAAGAGCTTTTACAAAAACGGGGAATTTTTCCCCTTAAGCTTAAGAACTTTATATCTAATAAACAATGTAAATATTCTTTACCGTTTACGAGATAAAATTGCTTGTTAAACTTTAGTGCAAAAATCCGTCTGCTTCAACCCTAGCAAGTTGATCGGGCAGTGACGTCATGTCACAGCAATATAAATGACAATTAACTTGTCATGTACAAATGTAAATATTAACTTTATAACGGCAGTATTGTCACTTATAATAAAAGTTTAATATTTAATGTCTAATTGTTTTACTTGACCTACCTTTAAAATTGTAATAAAATGATTGAAAATTAATTAGATAACATAATACTTTCAGCAAATAACATAGTAAAATGCCATCCTGTATGTAAATCCTTGAACCCATAGTACCTACCCATATCCGCCTTACATAGTTAGACATGGCAGTTATTTATTTGATAGATTTAGCAATCGCAACACATCCATAAGGGTTGCATATTATTGTCGCTAATGAAATAAAGCAATCAATCTATTTGTTTAAGAATGTATAGCTAAATTAACCATATTTACTTGTCAGTCAGCTGATTGTATGCAACTAACCAATCTATAACCCTGCATTTTTTTTTCAAATTTTCCCAAATTTCCACACTACTTGACAATGGACACTGATCCAAATGACGGATACTCCCACTCTTCAGCACGGCTCGTAAAACTTTATCGGCGATCGTTCCGGACCGGCCCGGACGTAATACGCCTCCGATTTATTCTCCGCTTTTCACTGCGGTGGACGCTGCGGAATCCTGGATATATGACCCTATTAGGAGATCGATGTATTAGAGAAGCCGTTTAGGGTTAACTTTAGACGGTTGGGCCGTTAGACGAAACCTCCAACTGTGAATTAAAGATCAGGAATGTATTTTTTTTTACTAGAGTGACTATCAGTCATAGATAAGTTATGTACGTACTTAATAAAACTAAATTGATCTTAAAGTAAAGTCAATTGTTTTTGAATCGGGAAGTCATACTAATTAATTAAATTAGTGTTTTTAGTAATGTATTTTTTTGTGTATTGGAAAATCAACATAATAGCTAGGGATACACGCACAGATATGCCCGCCGGATTTGTCCGACGGATATGCCCGGCGGACAAATCCGTGCGTGTATGGCGCGAATTGGACACGGATTTGTTTGCGGACACATCTGAATAGCGCCATACACGAACGGATCTGTCCGCCGGGCATATCCGTCAGACAAATCCCTATTAGCTATTAACGCATTAAAAAATAAGTAAAAGACCTAAACTACAGAAAATTGTTCCTGAACAATATTATAAAAACATGCATTTTTCTAAGGAACGCATTATACTAAAGTCTTTATGAATAAAATAAGAAATTCTAGCGCAATGACATCACTACCCCTATCCATCAAGAGGGAGGGACTATTGACAGAAAATTTACGAGATTAATATTTACAGAGCAACCCTCTTATAGCTGGTATTTACTTGCTATACGCATAATAAGGTATTTTAGTTCAAAATTGCATTCAGTTTTAGGGCATGTATAAGTAGATCTGTTGTCATTATTTGTAGTTTTTTAATTGAGGTTTTATGATCTAGCAGCGTTAGAGCTATACGGGAAGGTAGCCGGGGAAAAATCCAAGAACCTTCAGCGCTATACTAGACTTAAAGTCGTCGGACTGATATTTGAAAGCTTGTTGCAGTTGCGTCATATTTTTAGAAATACACATTTCTATAAATATGACACCAACTGAAGCATATAGAACTTTGCATGAGAATCTCTGAAATGAAGTCATATATGTATTCTTAGCTAATAATGAGAATAATCGCTCAACGCATACAGCAGTTGCGATCGTTTAAAAATATGCATCGTATATCAAATCCGTACACTCTATGGTAATTATCACTCTAAAGTAGACAAAAAAAAGGTAGTACCTATAAGTATGTAGAAAAATAGGCTACTTTCCTATGAAATCAAATCAGCTACTCTTTAAGAAGCGTCAAAACTATTTGTTATACCTACCTATGAAGTTCATACGGGAGAGTAATATTGTGACGTCACTATACTATATGATGAATACATCTCCTTTATAAAACATTTACCCAATATTAAATTAATTAAAGCGCTAACACATGTTACACCTGGAACCTGGATTATCCCGTGTATTTTTGAGATTTAGGTTTTATGAATGCAACGAAACAATTAATTTTATTTACTGGAAAGTACCCTATTGTATAATAAATACATCTAAGGTCTACGTTAAATTACTCACGTAGAGGGCATACTCGTAGTTAACATTCAAGTTTATATAAAAAGCTGTTTTAATTTAGATTACTTTAGAGTTAAATTTGTAGTTTTTATTAAAAAAACAAATCGCTACTAATCATTAATTTATTAAACAACAAGAAAAACCATAAAAAAAAGACTAACAATACTAACATCTATAAAGCCACCCATGTGAAATAAATAAATCAGATTATTATTTAGGTAATGTAGACTATCCAAACGCTACAATCTACAAAAAACATAAAAAATGGACAAAAGCAACAATAGATGTTTTCTTACCCACTCAGGGAGAGTGTTGTACAAATTTACACATCTTTTGTAAAAGAAAAAAACTGCTGACCGCTAACTAGCTGTATACATTTTTTTCTAAAAAAAACGGTCTCACGCCCTAGAAATAATGTAAGCAAATTGGAGCGGCGTAAATATGGTTTTTTACGTCCCTAAAAAGAACGGCGGGTTTTTGAGCGATTAAAAGTAATGGTTACTTTTTTATGTAAATATATTTTGTGTACTAGTGGGTACTGTTTTGACCACTAAACTCGGGTTATACATAAGTTGAGCGGTAACTTTCTGGTAGAAAATAGCTTAGTTTTGCGACTAAATCTGTTTTTTTGCAGATATGCGGCAGGTATCTATATCATAAATAGCGGTAGAACGTTAAGGCGATTATCACACTGGCGCCGCATGCGATCCGTCGCCAGTGTGATAATCGCCTAATACTTACTTTAAAGAAAGATGCATTTTTTTTAATAACTGGATTTTTAATTATAGGTCATCATCTTTAATCAAGTGTTTTTACTTTGTAAATTATTTTTGCGACAAACAGCTGTCAACAAAATGTCCTGAATTTATTAAACAGTCTGACCCCCATCTGAGAAAATATCGCCAAACATTTTCTAAAAGATAATCGGACGTTCGCAATCATAGCACAACATGTCGGCATTAATAAAGACACGTCCAAGGTGCATGTTACCCTATGCATTGAGTACCTTTAGAAAAAAAAAAAGAATCCGCTAACCATTGTACTGGCCGAAAATATAATTGCTCGGGCCCCTTCGTCCATTCTTAAGAAAAAAATGGGACAGAAAAAATGACGTTCGGTATTCAAAACACATGTCACTTTTCGCGGCGATTTATCGCGAGACGAATCGAACTGTCCCCTCGAATTATTTTACGCAGAAGGTCGTAAATGCTTTAAATATTTATCAGATTTTAAACTCTATAAACTCTAATATAAAGTATGAACTCGTTTGATAGTTGAAGTTGATTGTGTTTCTTGGAGGAACTAGGTTAGTGGACGAATTCTCTTATTAGCTAGAGCGTGAATTTGGTGACATTTCCCATGACGACTGAATTTTGAATTTTACGATTTCTCATTGTCGGTTTTATTGAGAATTCGGAAGTGAGACGGATTATCTGCGTCGTTGAGTTAATGGAAAAATAGTGGCCATCTTGTCCATTCTGAGCTTTTTGATTTATTTGTCCAATGGAATTATGAAATTTTGCAATTCGTTAAGGGTAGAAATGCAGGCATGCGAAGTTGATGGCGTAAATAAATTTATAAATAGGTAGATGCAGCGATAAATAAAAATGATTACTGCAAAAAACAGTAATATCGAAAACAGTATGTACCTATGCTTATGCTATAATATAAGAATAATTAAATACAGAAAAAAAGTTGAGAGAAAAAATGTTCATAGTTGATGAGAAAAAAATATTTACATTCTTAATTAGGTAGGTATCGGTGTTGGGGCAGGCATAGAACTCAATTTCCTCCGGCTTATCCAATTTTCATTTTATCGCGGCAATTTTCATCTAGTTTCTATTGTATTTGACGCGCTGGTATTAGGTACGGTATTTTTATTAATTAAGTGTGGTAAATTTTTATAATACATAATTACCTAAGCTAAGGTCCATTTTCACACGGCTCGTGACATTTGGACAAACTAGCAATATTGTCATGCAACGAGCTTTAATTAAAACAAGTCGAATGAGCCACAGATGAGATGTAAATATATCAATTTTCCACCCGCGCCCGTGCAAAAAACACAGGCAAAAAATTACAAAAGCGAAACCCCGCGGTACAGTCCGGTCAATGCAGATCGGCTGATTGCGGCTAGATGCTGAGATAACCCGACTGTAGGTACAGGGGTGGCTATAGGGTTGGCGCGTTTTACTTTTTCACCATCATGATCATCTTATTTCCCTAAGCCTGATATCAATATGTGCTGTAGGATAACCTTATACTTACTGGGCCGTGATCAGACATGTGGCATGCACCTTCCTGTGCCCCCACTCTCTTAGGCAAGTCCAGGACAATAAAAATGACCTTCAAATCTTCGGTCTTCTTGTTACACTTTATTTACACTAAGTGGAAATTTTCGCTGTAAGTTATTCAAAACTCTAAAGTGTAGGTACCTACATTATTGAAAACAATCGCACAAAATATTTTTACTGAAAATCATGAATTTTTACTGTCGTCAATATTTCCAAAAAAATATATGGTGATACCTTATTGTCGTACCTACATATACTTACATGTTATATTAAGATAGTGATAACTAATATACATTTAAACATACTAACCTCTCCCTTTCTCCTCAGAATGTAATGACCAAATCGTATTTATTTATTTATTTTTATTTATTTAATCTTTATTGCACAAAAAATACAACTGTACAACAGGCGGACTTAATGCTATAGAGCATTCTCTACCAGTCAACCTTCGGGCAAAGCAGATAAGTTGTGGGCGGTGCAACAACATGCACATATGATAAAGAGAAGAGAAAAGAGATAAAATAATTTTTAAGAAAAAAAAACCGACTTCAATTGGGGAAGGCCGGCGAAAGAGAGGAGTGGATTATTGTAGATGGTGCACTATAAATTCCATACAATTGAAGGTAATTCCACGAGACTCTAATGTCAGTTACCAATTCTTTCGTGTGTTCTTTGATTAAGTAAGCAAAGTTAAGTATCAATATATCTACCTGTAGGCATAGGGAAGATATTATATGAACACTTATATTTGCTGAATTATTTAATCACAGAACACACGAAAGAATTGGTAACTGACGGTACAGTCTCGTGGAAATCGTGGAATTACCCTGAAATGAAAAAAATTGTCTTGCAAATCGAACTTGCTTAACAAACACCAGCGCATAGGACAAATAGTTGAAAATGATTGATTTGTTGATAAAAACACAACAATCACTATTTGTATGCCCTTAAGATTTGAAGAGCTCCCTCGATTCCTCATGGATCCCATCATCAGAACTCGAACTTGACACAAATTTGTCTTAAAAATCTAAATTGCTAAACAAACACAGCGACTGGGGCAAATCGCCATACGTGAACTATGCGTCGTTGAAGAGTTCCGTTCTGGTCATCATCAGCAGTTCCACCTTATCAATTATCACATTTTTGGTTGAAAATGTTGGATTTGTTGATAAAAACACAAAAAGAACTATATGTATGCCTTTAAGATTTGAGGAGTTCCCTCGATTCCTCATGGATCCCATCATCAGAACTGCGTTTTGATAAAAACGGGACCATTCTGTATATATATACTTACAATCAAAAAAAAATTTTTCAAAATCGGTTCAGACATGACGGAGTTATGGAGTAACAAACATAAAAAAAAACATACAACCGAATTGATAACCTCCTCTCTTTTGAGATATTGAAGTCGGTTAAAAAACGTAAACATAGGACTTAAGATGATATAAATACATACATACAATACTTAATACACACAAAAACATAGGTATGACAACAGAAGAAACTTTACAAAACAGAAACACTAGGAATTATGAGTTCTGCCAGCAAAACACTCACATAAGGTTTTTTTTAACGCAAACCTGTTCGGACATTGTCTAATTTTAACAGGGAGACTATTCCAGTGGCTGCCTGCACGCCTAGCACATGAGTGATGCGACAGTATCTCGCGCGCGGGATAGACTACCCGTCTCTTTTTAATAGATACAGTCAGAAAAGGACGGATAGACTATCTCGCGCGCGACATACTGTCGCGTCACTCATGTGCTAGGCGTGCTGAACAGAGAAAGAATTGGACATAAAGCCCGAACGATGAGAGGGAATTGAGAGGGAGAGAGGTTGCCGGAAGAGCGAAGTATAATTTTTTTAAATGTCGTTTGATATTAATTTTATCATTGGCAACCCTAATATGACTATGACATAAAGTGACTGAAAACCGCGATATAATAAGTAATAACCATCGAAGAGATCTTATCTAGATACGATACGACATTAATTGGCTAAACTTTCCGTACCAACATAAAAAATCAAATCCGACAGCATTCAAATTCCAGTTCCATTTTCAATATCATTAACCTTGAAGTTCGATGTCATATTTATTTAGTTTATGATATACGATTATTTTGTAAATGTGTCTCTATTTTCTATGACATAGGTTTTATAATAGTGTGGCTTTAGTGATTGGATTTTGATAAATTTCGGTGAAATTGATATGATTCTTTTGTATAAGAACACAATGGTTATATTGTTTTGTGCGGATTTTGATGTAATGATGCAGTTGATTAGGGTTGTGCCCTTGGGTGAGATTGATTATATTTCTCATTCTTTTGAGATGAATGGTAAAATACAATTGTTTATTTTTTATGGAAACCATTGCGTGTGTTTTATGTTTGAACCGTGACGTGAATACTAGTTAGTAGCACAAGTAATTTTGCACCTTACTCCTTTGTAATAAGGTCCAAAAGTGTAAACATATTTTTTCACCTCACTAGCTCGGAAAGCCCTTTTTGTTTGTTTAATATCTATTGTGAAAATCGCTTTTTATCCACATGTGGTGAAAGAGTTTTGACATAAGTGACAAGTGGCTTAAGTGACATTTGACAGCTAACAAAACGTTAAAAGTGCAGAATTTTTAACATCGCAATTAATGAATTGCATCGAGTAAAAACACCTAATACAGTCTTACAACTTTATTTTAATTCATAAATATCAGCATTCAACATTAATCTTCATTCTTTTTGTAAAAACGGATAAATTGTTCTGACAGCCGAATAAGTCTACGTACGAACAAAACGCATCTGACATTTAATAAAACCTTTTACGTCAAAACTTTTCATTTCAATTCATCCATCATATCAACGTTAAATATTCGCATGTTTTTCTAGGTTGTTTTGTTAAAAATTAGTGATTCGAGTGATGAAGAAGTATTAAACACCTGAGGAATTACGGGAAACCGAGCAAAATGCACCCTTTTTCTTATTTTCCTCGCTGTAGTGAGGTGAAAAGTTTTGTGTTATACACGGGTGAAAGTTATTTTACGTCTCGTGTATTAAAGCACTCGCTACGCTCAGGATTCTATTTTTGAACCACTCGCTTCGCTCGTGGTCAATAATAGAATCCTTTCGCTAGCTCGTGTTTCAAATAACACTCGCACGTAAAATACAACTTTCACCCCTTGTATAACAAATAACTATTGACTTCGACTGTACATATTCACAAAGTTGTAGGTACAGTCGATCTGAAAGATATGTTTAAGATTTTATGCCTTATTACATTATAAATAATACGGTGCAAAAGTGTAAGTGTTTTTACGTCGACTATAGGTACCTATTTAAAAATTTAGTCAGGTTTTAAGGGTAAATATTACGAGAGATGGCCTGTGACGAATCTTAAAAATATCCAACACAAGAATTTGTAGAGACTTAATTATAATTACTTACGTGTCTCATTTATATCCATACGCTTATCGTTTGTTAAGATTTTATTGCAAGTGACAGTCACACAAATAAACATTTTTATTCAAAATAAAAGTCCTGTTTTTCGACTAGACTGTGAATGTGTACATATTTAGGTATATTATATTATCATAAAAGCTATATTATAATAGTTTGAAAGTATTCGAGGACACACTTTTTGACGGATTTTAGAGTTGCCATTGCATATGAAAAAATATAACGGACTTCCTCGTACCACCTATCTCTACAACTTAATATTATAACCGCAAAAAGTTGCTTCTGATCCTTGTGACAAATTTACGACTGTTTTTGCCTTAGAACTACCAATTTATTTGTGCTGCTGCCAAAAAAATTACAAGTGCATCTGTGACTGATACCGGTAGCTTGTAACTGCAAACTTAAGTTGGTAAAAATGGTTTTTAGGTTAGTTTTTGTAAGTTGGCTTCATGATTCTTGAAAATTGATGTTTGTGGTGTTTTTTTTTTGTTGTAACGCGACCCTAAGGTGTTAAATCCAGTTATGTTTAATCCATATCTCTTTCGAGAAGCCGATTTCTAACAGATGTTTCGACCTGTCGTGTTTCTCTTATTCTAGCATAATTTTTGTCCAAGATAAAGTAAATGTTTGAGACGCTGCCCTTTCCTTTCTCCACTTCCTCGCCTCTTAAAACGCAAAATCAAGATCAGAATTGCGAGCTAATCGTTTACTATTCAATGAATTACTACTCAATGGTTGGTGAGTTCATCATATAACTTTTATATCGGGTGTTTTTTTTATTATGTCACCATTACCTCGTGCGATTCGGTGTGCGTGGCACCTCCTTAACGTATATTTCATGTCAAAAAACTTGTACCTTGCCTCCTCCGAGCATCGCATCAGGAAATGTGCTTGCCGTTAGTGTCACATAAAATAGGAATATTGTTTCCTAAATGCACTAATTGATCATTAGTACTGCTTCATTAGAAATGTCCTCTAACGATAGAATTCCTTTTGACGTTGTAAAAATCGCCCCGAAGTATACAACTATACATACTAGGAGTAGAATTTTGCAGGTATTAACGAGAAAAGAAATATAATAGCGACAATAGAAAATAGAAGAGGAGTACTAATTGGACATCTGCTACGACACGACATGCTCCTAAAGAACATCATAGAAGGAAAAATAGAGGGAAAGAGAGGAAGAGGAAGACCGAGAATAAATTATTTCAACCGAATAAAAGAGTTCAGGTCGTGTCATACCAGAAGGTTAAGGAGTTGGCAGAGGACCGGACGAGTTGGAGATTGCTCCACCGACAAGAGCACAGCTCTTAAATATAAAGAAGAAGAAGGTCTGTCTGTATCCCAAATATTGTCTTAAAAATATTCCCACACAAGAAGTTTTGTTAAAGCAATTTTGTATTTTACATAAAAATGCCAGTCGCACCAAAGACCACGCAAAGAAGCCATTTATTTGTATTGTAAGTATTCACAGTTGATGTTACCACACACCTTCTGTCTACAATTTTCAAAATATCACCACAATTTCCCCTTAAAACTGCCGTAAGTCAAGTTTTGTCTTTTTAATTTTTAACTTAATCAGCTTAGAGTTAAGATTAGAAATGCTTTGAATGTAAGTGTTACATAGTTAATTTGATATTTAATTGTATGAGCGAAACCGTAGTCAGGTATAGCATTGTGTGTTAATGACTGCATATTAATTAGGTATTTATGTATGCTGTTACTTAAGTACCTGTTTCACGGAGAGACGGAAAGTTGGTATTTCTGACGAGCGCCAAGAATGTTCTTTCATTATTACTTACATGGATTTTGTCCCTGAAATTTGGTTTAAAATTCAATATTCATACACTGAAAAAAAATGTTACCCGCAACCAAACTGCTGCTGCCAGTAACTTAAGTTTTGGGACTTGCAAATTAAGGCGTATTACTTACTTTTGTTTTCTATAAGTAAACTTTGAGTTATAAGCAAATAAACTTTATTAACACCTTACCGAATTTTGATTATTAATAAAATAGCCGAAGTAATTCACTTGTCCTTCTTATTCAGTGTATTACGTAGATATTACTAGGGAATATTATATGCAATAATTTCACATGAGGTGAATTTCTCAGCTGGTCTCATTCATTGGATCAGCACTGACAATCACTGGCACCATTCTGAAATGGAATGAGGGTAATTCGTGTAATTTTCGTGTTTTTAGTTAATGTACTACTTCTGTTTGTGTCTACGAAACTGTTTCTATTCTATTGTATTCTAAATATAGACCTACGTTTAAGGTTTAGACGACGAAGTTCTAGACTTTAAATTTTTAATTAATATTTAAGTTACCGGTCTTTGCAATTTTATTTCATCGATCTAATTTTTTGCAATTTTTTCGATTATAGCTAGATAAAATAGCTCAAAACCAGCGTTACATAGTTCCTACATAATTTCTTATTTCCTCAGTTAGTTATGAGGCCAGTTATAATATAATCATCACCATATTATCTCAACTTATCTTCTTAATATAATTATTAATTGTTAAAATAAGGTGATTATAATATATTATTTATTTATATTGTAACGAAGGCCAGCCGGTAAGAATTTTGATTTTACAGTATGGGGGGCTCCAGTACTAAAACTATAATCACACGAAAGTAGGCGAAACATTAGTTATAGAGGCGTTGTTTATTTTACAAATTCATTATTAATACAATAAAAAGTCCAATTACAAAAATAGATTACAATGTAATGTAATGTAACTAAAGTTTTATGTATCATTTAATAACGGTTATTTACAAGTTCCAATGCGAGTTTGGTGAAGAATGGATGAACCGGCACGCGACGAGTTAACTCCGGGTTCGGTAAGGGATGCTGCGCGTACACAACGAGTTTTTAAAGAAAATGTATGATTATGGACCGAGGATAATCTGTACAGCTTGATTTGAAGGTACAGGTCGGATTTGTAGGCTTGTACAAGATCATGTGAAGGGTTGATCGACGGTTTGAACTGGCACGCGACGGCTTCTTAGTTCTGAGAGGGATGCTGCGCGTGCTCAACGGGTTTTTAAAGAAAATGCATGATTGTGGACCGAGGATAATCTGTAGAGCTTGATTTAAAGGTACAGGTCAGGTTTGTATTCTTGTACAAGATCATGTGAAGGGTTGATCGATAGTTTGAAACGGCACGCGCCGGGTTCTTAGTTCTGAGAGGGATGCTGCGCGTGCTCAACGGGTTTTTAAAGAAAATGCATGATTGTGGACCGAGGATAATCTGTAGAGCTTGATTTAAAGGTACAGGTCGGATTTGTAGACTTGTGCATCATGTTTGTAGATCACGTGAAGGGTTGATCGACAGTTTGAAATGGCACGCAACGGGTTCTTAGTTCTGAGAGGAATGCTGCGCGTGTTCATCGGATTTTTAAAGAAAATGCATGATTGTGGACCGAGGATATTCTGAACAGCTTGATTTAAAGGTACAGGTCAGGTTTGTATTCTTGTACAAGGTCATGTGAAGGGTTGGTCGATAGTTTGAAACGGCACGCGACGGGTTCTTAGTTCTGAGAGGGATGCTGCGCGTGCTCAACGGGTTTTTAAAGAAAATGCATGATTGTGGACCGAGGATATTCTGTACAGCTTGATTTGAAGGTACAGGCCAGCCATGTAGGCTTGTATTACAAGATTATATGAAGGGTTGATCGACAATATGTCTCAACAATCTGTTTGAACCGGCACGCGACGGGTTGACTCTCAGTTCCGAGAAGGATGCTGCTCAACAGTTTTTATTAAGAAACAGTTTAGCTGATTGGTTGTTATTTATAAATAAAATTTGGCATTACTGGAGCTATGGGGTTACCAGATTTTTAAAGCAGTACAATAGGGTAGAAAAGTACTTATCTATTTACTTATATTTTATAAAAATATTTTTTTACTATCTTTTCCTTAAAAGATATGTTTATTCACAATAACTATAGTAACTAAATTTATCCGTAGTTTTGCCGTCATGTAATGTAATATCTTTGTCTTTCTTGCCTGACCAATATCTCTCAGTTGCTGAAAGGTTAGCTGTAAGAGCTCCCTAAAGGGATAAGTTCGCCTTTGTACACACTTACTAAATTTTTGTTGGTCATGTACAGTCAACGCCTCACTAGGTATACACTTTTGAACCTTATTCCGCTGTAATAACGTTCAAAAGTGTATACCTAGTGAGGCGTTGTGTGTACTTGTTTTGTTCAATAAAGTGTTTTACTACTACTAAAGATTATTTTACTAAGAAACAGGTACACAACTTGAATTCTTCTTCTTCTTCCTAGCGTTTATCCCGGTTTGGGGTCCGCTTGACAACCTAATCCCATGAATTGGCGTAGACACTAGTTTTTACGAAAGCGACTGCCATCTGACCTTCCAACCCAGAGGGGAAACTAGGCCTTTTTGGGATTAGATCCGGTTTCCTTACGATGTTTTCCTTCACCGAAAAGCGACTGGTAAATATCAAATGATATTCCGTACATAAGTTCCGAAAAACTCAGTGGTACGAGCCGGGGTTTGAACCCGAGACCTCCGGATTGAAAGTCGGACGTCTTACCGCAAGGCTACCAGCGCTGTAATTACGTATGTATAATGTAATATAACGGCAGAATCTATATAAATGTGTCATTTCAATAGAATAAAAAATAATAAGAACCCGTTAGGCACGCGCAGCATCCCTTTCCTAACCCGTCGCGTGCCGGATCAATGAGATCGAGATCCATAGATCCATTGTAGATCTCAACCCTTTAATAAAGGGCGCAGGAGTCTGTACAGCACACGTGCTATTTATCTTTTTATCGTCTTTGTGTACATTATATATTATTGCTACTATAGGTATGTTAAAGTACGCAGGTACATAAAAAGTCTTGTAAATACCTATCTAGATCAGCGCCATGTTTTATCGGGTATGTTTTTTGGCCATATTATTAGTTTCGCACAGGTTTTTTTTGTTTTATAAACCTTTTTTTACATATACATACTTCCAACAGAAGTTCTGTTTTTTGTAACTTTTGTAAATTTTAGTTTATTAGTTAGTGTGCATGTATATATTAATGTATTTAAATTTAGGCTTAAACAGATAATTTTATTAAGTAATGCTGACGTATTTATCACTACATAGTATAAAACAAAGTCGCTTCCTGCCGTCTGTCTGTATGTATGCTTAGATCTTTAAAACTACGCAACGTTTGATGTGGTTTTTTTTAATAAATAGATAGAGTGATTCAAGAGGAAGGTTTATATGTATAATTGCACCCGTGCGAAAGCCGGGGCGGGTCGCTAGTATGAGAAATAAAATGACATGCAACTTAGCTTGACAAGTGACAAGAATCAAAGCAAATCTTTTTTATATATTTTTTCACACACTCCCCAAAAACCAGTACCTATCAAAAATATCCAAATCAAGTTCCAACACGTGTAACCGTGAGACCACGTACGCGGTAAAGCAAACCAGATTCCTTTCTTCATCAATATTCACAATATTAGCCGAAGCCCCTTTTTTCTATGTATTTCTAAGGGTAACGTTTTTCTTTAGTGCTCCGTGACCTGTGACCCGAAGCCCGAAGACAACTCGTTTGAAAAAACTTGAAAAAAGCGTGTCAGCCAGTTCTATGTGAATGAATAGACGTCCGCGTCCGATGGGGCAGTTGCGTTCCGTTTTTGAAAAAGTTCGTTATTTTTTTAAACGGCTTCAAGAAGGTTTTAGAATTGAGTTTTTTTATTTTTAAATATTCGTTGTTTTTAGGGTATAGTTGGGCCAGAAATTGTCTTACTTCAAACATAGACAGAGTGAACCATACTATTTTTTCTTATGCTATTTCTAGTACCCTTAACACTAAAAATAGATACTCATCTATTTTTAGTGTTGAGGGTACTAGAAATAGCGTAAGAAAAATATATATATTTTATATATTTTAATAAGCTATGTTTGACATAGCTTATTAAAAACGGAAAAAAAAATTGGTCAAGACAATATTGTTTCGTATATAGGGCAGATGCCCCGGTTGTGGCCACTGTGCCGGTTTTGGCCATTTTCAACTTTATTCAGGTATAGACCTATTTACAAGTCTTAAGGTTTATAGTTCATAGATGAGTAAATTATGCCAGTACAGATGACACTGTCATCTGTCAAGTATCAGTTGTCATTCAGATATCAGGAGCCATGGAAAATAGTGGCCAAAACTGGCTCCTGGGCCCTTTTTTGACATCTCATTAAAGAAAAAAATAAGTTCTAATGTCAGATTCTTAACAGCGAAGATTCATATACATATAGTAATATATTTTCAACGACTCAGTACATAAATAATGTCATAATTCCTTATTGACACAAAATGACTGACGTCTGAATACACGAACTCTCCTTAAAGTGGCCAAAACCGGGGCATCTGCCCTAGGTGGAAAGAATTTGCCTAGATCTAATAGAAAGTGGTCTTGATTCAAGTAAAATATCTTTACTCAAGTAAAATATTTACTTATGTTTAAACAATAATATTCTTGCATTGGTATTCTTGGCTGAAGATATCCTTATTTTCCTTGCAGTTAATACGGTTTGTGATTAGCCAGACTTTTGGAATAGGTACATTTTTTAATTCCTGTTTAAAGTTTTTATTATTTCGTAAAGTTGAGATTAGACCAGTTTAGGCTGTAAAATTCTAAAATTTTATGTGTATCAATATTTAGGAAAATCAAACTGTTTTCAACTAAATCCTTTTAAAATATTGTTTACTTATCAGTAGAACATTAAGTAATGTGCAATGCGTATTAAATAAACAACAATTTTAGCCTTTATAATAAGAGTATTTTTCATCCGTATAAAACTATGATAAAAGCTTATAAAAGCTTATCTTTGTGCTAAATATATTTAGAAGTTGTTAATAAAACAAAACACACGTTTTCCAAGAATTACATACCTAATAATTATCGCACAAAATTTAATAGGCACCTACTAAATTAAATTAATGACCCTATTTCATTCATAAAAATGTAACCATAGGTTGTTTATCTTACTTATATAAGGAAAATAACTTCAATTGAGTTAATGAATGAACCCATTTAAGTTCCTTATAGGTATAAGTCGAACTTATCAACTACGTAAATATCATTCATTATTTCTTAACAAGTCCTCTTTAACGATATCTTGGACTAGATGACTACATCATTAATAATTCACACTTATAATAATAATTTATCAATCGAATAATTATTTACTCGTGCCATATTCCTAGGTAGCAGAAAACGCAATCGTTAAAAAAGTAAAAAAAGTTGTTTTTGCTGCAGCTTTTGTGTCCCTTAAAGATGTTATACAATAGGGACGCGCTGCCGATAAGTAACCCAATTTTTGCACCATAAATAAAAATGTAAAAAAAGTTAAAAGCTAACGGTCCTTTTTTCGAAAAAAGTACGACGTATGAATTAATTTGTGCTACGCCCTGATGCTTACACATAAAGTGGGTATTGAGAGCAAAAATTAGCCTACATTCAAAGTTTTTTACGTTTTCTTCGTTTTTTTTAATGTTTTGTAACAATATTGACAGATCCGGGAAGATTTGGCGTCGTCTCGAGGATTTGTAAATAATCTCATTGAAAATTAATACCATTCTGCGCGGCCGGCTGATTGGCTCCTTTGTGTGAAGTTTTTTGGTGGAATAAGAGCGGTTTGATTTCGGAAACAAACGGTTTTCATATTCTAATGTTTATTATTCGTGACACGGTTTTGATTAATATCATACAATTAGGATATTGTTTCAAGCTCAATATTCAGTAATCAGAATATACTCTTAATTATTGGGACAGCGCAAACGAAAAAAATAACAGAACCATTTTTTTACTAATTTAGTATCAATAGAGATAAAACAAAATTTGCAAATATGCGCATTAACTTAGTTAACATAGTTAATGAATTTCAACTTTACATGTGCGGTTTGTGCCTACTTTTCAGGTAATTAAAATAATAGAACATAATTAATTAGGAACTAGACACTGTCAGTAATAATGACTATATCCTTCATATTTATACATGGAAAAGGATAGGTACCGATATAATGTCATTATTACTGATAGTGCGTGGACCGCTAATCTCTCAAAAAATAAAGTATCACAAATATAACCCCATCAACCAACCAATAAACGTTTCAGAACTCGTCAAAAATGTCAGCTGACACGGTAAAAAATCTCCCTCAGTACTTATTAAATTAAGCTTACCGTTCGACATCCTTTCTTAAACTTTTTATAAAAGGGGTTGCCATTACCGTAACCCACTAATACGCAGCATCCACCTTGAGCAGTTTAGGGTTAATAACGTCAACCCTAAAGATAACACGTGCGGCAAGACGAGGGTTAAGGAGATAAAAAAGATAAGTGTTAACTGAGCGTTTAGGGTTAGTTAAGTTTTTGTTGATTTTCAACAGCGAATTTAAAAAAAATGTTTTTATAAAAATTTTGTTTTCCTTTATGTTAAGACAATTGGCGAAACTATAAGATCATATAAAATTGGTACTTTTAATTGGTAGTTATTAAATGATGATTATGAGGCTAGAATATATTGAGTTATATGTGTCAAAGTACGGACAAAGGGACCACTTTGTCGATATGGAGTTACTAGTACTTTCTAAAACTACGCAATATGCACTGTCTATTAGTGAAAGAAAAAGGTGTCCTTGTAAATCGACAAAGTGGTCCCTTGCACTAAACTCGTCCACATATGTGCTTTGAGCTATATCTAATAATTTCTGACATATTTAGATCAAACAATCACAATAATTAGTAAAGTTGTGAACGAGTATAATGAGTACCAAAGAAACTCTAGTTTGAACCGTTTTTGAAGTCATGCCGGACCATTATACATTCATTACTTAGATACTAGTGGTTCTGTGAACCGTAGACTTCGGAGAACATATAACGCGACAGCAAACTTTCCCCCCCTCCCCCCTCATTTTCCCCCCAATCAAAAAAATGGCTCGACAATTTTTGGCAAATAAATCAAGGAACGTACATGCCAAGTTTCATCGAAATCGGATGAAAAATGCGACCTCTAGACCGACACTGACCAACCAACCAACCAACCAATACACACACATCAAAATGCCAAATCGTCGTACCAGTGAAAACGGAGACGTTCGTCGCCTCGCTACGCTCGGCTCCTCAGTCAACTATGAATCGGGCTTAGGCCTCTTTTGCTCCAAACTCCAAATATATCTCAACCAAGCGAACTCACAAAATAAATGTTATCATAAGTAAATCTAATAGAATGGGCAAAAGAAAGGGATTTTCGATGACCGCAGATTAATCAGGGTCCCCTGGGAAATATGGACCCCAAGACTTATCGATTGCCGGTCAAATGCAAACTCCCGTATATTTAGGGGCTCAAGATATAGGAACAAAAAATGTGGTAGATTGTTGAATTATGCGGCGGACAGGGTTTATAAAAAAGGTAGATATCGTCAGATCTACGGGAAAATGTAATGTTGATGGTCGCCAAAATAATAGAGATATTAGAGATACTTATTCTTAGACTAGTAGGTATATATGAAGAGCGCTGGTAATCTTGTGGTAAGACGTCCGACTTTCAATCCGGAGGTCTCGGGTTCAAACCCCGGCTCGTACCACTGAGTTTTTCGGAACTTATGTACGGAATATCATTTGATATTTACACCAGTCGCTTTTCGGTGAAGGAAAACATCGTAAGGAAACCGGACCTAATCCCAAAAAGCCCTAGTTTCCCCTCTGGGTTGGAGGTCAGATGGCAGTCGCTTTCTTAAAAACTAGTGACTACACCAATTCATGGGATTAGGGCGTCAAGTGGACCCCAAGCCGGGATAAACACTAGGAGGAAAAAAAAAGACTAGTAGGTATATATTTAGATTTCCTGCTCCGTATCTGAATCCGTCAGAATAAAGGAAGAAATTGTCTTCGTCAGTCATGTTGAGATTGATGATTAAGTAGCTACTGAACAATTTTTACTACGGGACCAACTTTGAAATCGCAAATTTTTGGCAGATTTTCTAAATTTCGGCCGATATGTCGTCGATTTCCATAAGGGAGCCAACTTGGAGAAAACAGTCGGTTTTATTCGTTCATATTAAAGTTCAACCTCCACCGATGAAGAGTTGTGGGCTTCGTTGCTCTCAAGATTCCGTCACATTAATCGGGGCTAGCTCTCCATCTAGTATATGATAATTTTAACAATCTCTTCACTTAATCCACGGATAATTATGTTATTCGTCAAAATAATAGAAAAGGCATAATGGAACAGCATCGACTATTATTATTTCATGTGCCTAATTGTATTTTAACTAGCAATGTACAAAGTTGCAGAACATTCTCAAAAATTCAGTTTACTTACACGAGAATTTAAATTAAATTTCCAATGAGAACATTCCCATTCCCATCAAAAAATAAATGATTAGTATTATTTACATAAACTCGTAAATTAGACAGTCAATTAAAATGATTGATAACGACGATCCAGCAAGTTCCT
Organism: Pammene fasciana; assembly: GCA_911728535.1. NCBI lineage: Eukaryota > Metazoa > Arthropoda > Insecta > Lepidoptera > Tortricidae > Pammene > Pammene fasciana. Next base: position 15,122,598 of record OU452288.1, read on the forward strand.
GAATAATTATTATTGTTCTTAAAATTTAAGTTCTGAGAATATTCCGTATGGAAAATTTCGCAACTTTGGAAACTTCTCCTTGGTGCATTGCTAATTTTAACCCGTAGATATTCCGGAATTTTAGGAACGCGAAGCCGATGTCAACACGTAAAGACTCTTACGACAATATATCGCGGTAAACTGTGTCTTTTAAAGATAAATAAATTTTTATTTGGCATATTTTAAATGATTTACAATTTTTTTAAATAAATTAATAATAATAATAATAGGCCTTTCCATCTATATCAGATGTTTTAAGTAGCATCCCGGTAACGACACTTGCGTTCGTGGCTATATAGCCCTATGCGAGAGAGGATCCCTCGTCCACACACGCGGCACGTGTGTGCTCCCCCAGGTAGGCCGGGGTTGGAGGCCTGCTCGTGGCGCCTCATGCGTTTTTCTTTCAAACAGGTAAACCAGGCATCGTCGTGCTTGGATTGACCATCATGGATAACATGACGCCACATAGGTCGGTCTTCAGCTAGTTCCTGCCATTGTTTGCATGAAATATTAAAGGTAACCATGTAGCATGTAGCTAATAACTAATGTAGAACAATTTAAGGTAGAACCAAACGTACACGGAAAGAATTGTGTGATAGCAAAGTACCAATTTGGCTCGGTTAAGATATTTTCGGTTGCATACAAACAAGACATATTTAAAACACGGAATAAAGCTTTGTTAATGACAAACAAGCAACTATTGCTAAATATTCTTTGTTATTTTTACCAAACACTAATTTAAATCCAAATATAACCCTTACCAGATTCCCTTATTTATTTTTAACTAATTTAATGGTATAGTTTCACGTACGTACGTTAGCCAAGTTGACTTCTATGATTTTAGCAACGAACTTTGCAGGCTCCATGCGAAGCGAGTCACTCGGTTGTAAATAGCAAAAACTTATTTATTTCATTATTTCTAGCTGTTTCATTTTCTCAGTGTAGGCATATAGTACAGACACTTCATAAAGAAAAGCTTGGGAACACATGGAAGAGATAGATAATAAAGAGTGGTCATCAAGGAGGAGGTTTTTACCAGACAGTGCATGGTGCTTCAACAATACTTAGAAAAGACAGAGTGGTAAGTCAAGTAACAGATGAGTCAAGTCATATTTAAAATTAGAGCTACATTATTTGTTGTTCGATAAGATATTTTTGAAGGTTAACTTTGAAGGTGGCTATTGATTTATTTACTAATATTCGACAATAAATTAATAAGGGTGTTAACAGACAGACTAAAAATATAATACCTTTTACCCGGGCTGAGGCAATCGCTCGCAAATCTCGTTCAAAGTGCACTTTAATCCGATATCAACGGATTGCCTTTACGAGTATACGAAGCAGCGGCGGTTTGGGGTGGCACGATGTCCATTACCGTTACGCTTTTTAGAACACTTAGGTACCTATTTTTTTCAGATAAACTAAATTGCTAATTTCTGCAAATAATCAAGCTAGGTATAAGTGGTAGCGCGTTCATAGAACACGATTCTCAACAGCTTTTCTAATTGTCTGGCACCTGAAGAGTTTTCCTACAGCTCGTTAACAAATTTTAAACTAAATTAAACTCTGACTTGTCTAAATTAAACTCTGACTTGTCTAAGAAAAGTTTTGCACCGCCGCTCTGCTAATACCTAATACATGCTAAGATGGAATCGGAGACGTAGGTAATCAGAAATTGATTCTTCCAACTATGTAATCGATCCCTATTTCAATGCAATAGTAAATACCTAATTACATAAACAAACGAGGTGATTCTTGTAAAAATGATGATGATGATATAAACATTATGCAGTTTAGGATGACCATATTCCGAGAAGTAATTTTAAAAACAATTATCAGTACCGTCAACTGCTTTAACTTTGCCTACGATGCTCAACTTTTTCTGGCTGGAAAAACTTTGTTTTCTTCACCTAACAGCTATTTTATAGATGGCCGCCTGTCTCCCATCTCAGGAATAAGATATACAAAGTTTAAGAGTCGCCAGGACGCTTGCGTGAACTCGCGTCCCCATACAAACGTAGTTCAGCTCTCATTTTAAAACGACATGCTTTAGAACCACGAAATTTGGCATGGGCATTCTAGCAGTACAGATCTATGTCGGTAATTCATTTTCGTTATTAAAAATTGTAATACAAAGAAAATATAGCAAAAATAAGTTTTGTATGTAAATCTGTATCTGGCTGTATTTTCTTTGTATGACAATTTTTTGCAATGAAAACAAATTACTGACATAGATCTGTACTACTAGAATGCCCATGCCAAATTTCGTGGTTCTAAAGCATGTCGTTTTAAAATGAGAGCTAAACTACGTTTGTATGGGAACGCGAGCGTCCTGGCGACTCTTAAGTATACAAAAAACTGCCATGTATGACAAATATTGCCATCAATCCGTTATCCATCAGCACTCCAAAAACCTCTCGCTCACTAGTCAATTAAGTGATCATCCAGGGGCGCCGCGCAATTGGCCGCCTCCGCACAAAGCGTTCAACACTGCGTTTATTGGGCTTAAGGTATTTTGTGAAGTTACTGAGGTAATCCTTTTCTTATTGTGTTATTTATTAATACGTGCGGTTTGAGGGGATGGATGTAATTAACGATATTGCTAAATGTAATCATTTAATCTTATCAAATATTATTCACGTGTTTTTAAATTGTCTGTAATAAAATTAAAAAATGGTTATTAACAATTTTATGACTTTAACGAATATTTTTCCAATGATGCAACCATGATAATACCTATTGATAAAAGTACATATTATAAACCTAATGTACAATTGTAATATTCTATATTGATATTGTCCAACTATAATAAAATTTCATTCATTCATTCGATGATTTCGCCTTTTCTGAACAGAAAATAATTACACCTTATTTCAAATTGACATCTAAAATAATCTCTAAAGTCGCCTGGAACTCCAGAGGTGTTACTTGCGCGTTGCACACCCTTTAACATTGGCATATTTGACAAAGTCAATACACTTCATCACATTTGAGCTATATGGCGATCTTACTGCCTGGCAGGAACATAACACTATGAATGATATCATTATCAACAACTCAGTAAGCGTATCTAGTTCCAATAGGTAAAATGTCGAAGCATCAAAAATGGTAGCCGACAAAAGCGGCCAGTTGGATAATCGCATCAGCCACCGGACCACGGTCAGACTAGGGTTGTCACCGCGACGATTTCATTTTACCATTCCTTCGAATGAAACTAGAGAAAATTTTTTTTGTTAAATCTTTTGATTTGCTATTTTTAGTAAAACACTAAAAACTTAAAAAGATAAGAAAGTAAAAGTAACTAAAGTATTTTAAGTATTTTTTCTTTTTTACTTTTGTGTAATTTTCTGTTTATATGGGTAGTTTTTTCGTTTCGTCTTTATAGTTCGTTTTTTAAATTATTTGTGTTGATTGTAACTTTATTTGATTTTTATTTTGTCATCAGTTTTGTGTTATCTGCCGTGGCATCACCAAGTGGGCCCTACGAAAGACCAGCGCTAGTTTACATACTAGGTAACTAGCATTTTGCTGAGCAGGGTCCATTTCGTGATGCTACACCAATACGTTTTTTATTTTTATTTTTATTTGTCTGTTTGTAATATTGTGTACGTCATGAATAAAAAAATCTTGAATCTTGAATCTTGAATCTAAAAGCCTCTAGTGCGCAGGGCTAAAATGGAACCAGCGTTTTCTGCATTGTTTTATGACATCTATTTAAGTTCCTCTGAATAAATTGAACGGCTAATTTTAAATCTCGTGAACATAATTATATTTCTATAAAAAACATGGTAACTTAGCGACAAGAAGTTTGGCTTCCAAACGTCGAATCCAGGCTCTTAAGGGACTCAATGAAGTTTCTTGGAATTCATTTAGAAAATGTAATTTAATAAAATGTAAAGCTACCGGTAATACCAAATGACATTTTGGACATAAAATCAATGGTGCAGTCACTTGCAAACATATCTTGCAAAACGAAGGCCGCAATAGCATATATAATAATGAGCTCTGGTGGATCTTCAAACAAGATGAGTGTTTGGAAGTTTATTATGAGTAGTATATTTAGGAAATCAAAATCGGTTATTTTTAATATTAATATAACCGCTTTCCATACCCTAAATAATACTGCACATATCTGTACCATACTGAATGAGATTCCACCAATAATCGTAAGTTTTACAGCTATGTACTTTCTCTAAATCTAACATTCATTTTGTACTTTTTTCTTAGTTACAAAGACAGCCAGCCAACCCTAACTAGTAACTACCGACCAACGACGCGCGCTCCTGACCGACCGTGGATTATTCGGGGCCATTTTTTTGTGAATCCGCTTCTGAATATCCGGGGTGCGGTTGAGGGTTGGCTACCTCTGGATTACGGAGCTTCAACCTTTACGCTGTCGTAAGTTTTGGAATATGTCCGGAAATAAGTGTCGTAGTTTATATGGGAGCTCATATATTCTACGACACTTTTATTTCCGGACACTCTACGAGCATAGAGTAACATATAAGTCTCTGCTACGAGAAAACATATTCGTACTCGACTTTGAAAGGACGAGTTAATAATTATGATGCTTTGTTTTAAGACAAGTCTTTCCCGACCGCGGAACAATGGTGTCCCGGACCGGACCTTCGGGAGGCGTATGCGGAGCCGAATTAAGCCAAGGCTCTTTCCACAATTTAATGAAAAGTGAGGACATGGTTTGGTAGATTGCTTGACAATACATGTCATCTTCAAGCTGAAGTTATTTGCGAGAATGGACTGTAGGGTGTCAACTATTATCTCCTTAGTCCTTTCTCTAGACACATTTTGTAACCAAGATCTAATGTTTTCATGTAAAAAATCATACTTTAGATACCTTAAGGCTGACCCAACACTAGCGGCTACGCTCGAAAAGCGTCGCGCCGACGTTGCGTCGACGCCGCGTCAACACCGCGTCGCCGCTGATGAGACGCCGACGTTCGACGAGCGTCGCGCCCACGTCGACGCTCGAAATACTACTTAGTGTAGGGTCAGCCTAACGAAGTATTTCAAGAGGGACAGTTCACTTTGATTAATAAGAACTTTTATTGATAAGATATACAACAAAAAAGAGTCTACTTACAATTTTATTTAAAAGACTGTGAAATCTTTGAAGTAGTCAACTCATTACGAGATTCAAAATTTCAGCAACTCAGATCTATTAATTACAAAGTTAGTGTTTTGTACTCTGTTTCCTCCGAATTTGACTACCATCTCAGATAATTAGGTAAATGAAGTAAAATCTTCTATTAAAATATAGGTAAATATTTTGACAGAACCTTGTCTACCATTCAATCGTCACAACTTAGAAAAATATCTCGTATCTCACACTGCTACTCTAAGTTAAAACGCAGTAACTCTATATGCATCTCATACATAGTTACCATATTTTTAGGGTTCCGTACCTCGAAAGGAAAAAACGGAACCTTTATAGGATAACTTTGTTGTCCGTCTGTCTGTCTGTCAAGACCATTTCTCAGGAACGTGTGGAGATATCAAGCTGAAATTTATATTTAATACTCAGGTCTATTGTCCCTTGGAGCTGTGAAAAAATAAAACTTAAAAGCCTGCGCAATCAAAAGATACAGTCGTTTATGCTGCAAATTTTAGAGTTTTTCGGCACTCGCAAAAAAAAAACCTACGGGGGGTACCTACTTCCCGTGAACACAGAAACTTGAAATTTGATACGAAGCAACGTCTTATAGCACAGATAGAGGAAAAATAGCGAAAATTGCGAAAACCGGAACCCTCGGTGCGCGAGTCCGACTCGCACTTGGCCGGTTTTTTCTTTTGAGTGCCAGAACAAGATACAAGTTTTTTTCAAAGTAGTCATGAAATACATGTATGCTGCCTATACTCGTATTATGCTGTACATATTGCCGTGCCAGTATCACGGGCCTTGAAAACTCCAGTCATTTAGGTATTATCAAATGTAGGTATGTTTACATCACTACAATCTACTATATACATAGGTACCTATGTATGTTTATTATACTGTCTGCTATATCTGACAATCACGCAAACTTAACATGCGAAGATAAATTTATTAATTTTATATCTTAAGTAAATATACACAATAAGGAACTGTAAAACCTAAGTGACATAGGTACAGTCGCCATCAGATATATAGGAGAGGCCAAGGTGGTCACAAATATCTGAACAACGCCTCTATTGTCAAGGCGATAAAGTGCATGGTAAATAAAAAGAAATAAATAAAAACTTCTGTGAAAATAAGGAACCGAACACATTAAATATTGAGTTATTTTAGTATTTATTATAACTTAATTCAAAACATCGCAATAAATATAATAGTTTTTTTTATTAGAAAACTGGCAGATAGAATGGAAGCTTGCTCTGTGAATTTCTACAACGTTTCTGGTATTTATTTTGTGGTTAAATATAATGGCACCTTTGCAAAGAACTGTTTTAACCTCATTTAAAACTGTTGAAAAATTATAAATAATAATTGTACCCTGGAATTGTTATTAATAATATCTTAGCGTTATCAAGGCAACACATGTGACGATAGTCCGTTAAGATAATATAAGTATTTATATGACCGGGCGAGAGGGAGATAACCTCTGACCTCTTCCCTCTCTTTCCCTCGGCATGCGTTATCAACAAATATGGGTATGTCATCATATCGACATATTTAAGTTATGTAGTTGTACATATCTATAAAGTCTGTCCGGAAATAAAAATGTCGTAGAACGTATGAGCTCCCATATAAACCGCGACACCCGTCTAGTTAGTTTGCTATTATGCTTATTTCTAGATCCGGACATCTGGCAGCTGTAAAGTGGTGGAGGTCAAAGAATGGAAATAACTTAAAGAAAACAAATTCTAGAGTTCTGGGCTTAATGCAATATTATGAAAAATAATGTAATTATTAGATTATATCATAGCCATAAGTTTCTTTTTGGGGGAAGTAGTGCCAAATTATGTATAATGCAATTTATAGTTATTTGTTTCCGCAGTTAAAAACAATGTATTTTGTTCTAATGTCAAAATATAGGCCCTGTTCTCTATAAATGACACAACTTCGGCAGTTGTTACCTATTTTAATATTATTTTTTTCCAACTGAAAAACTATGTTGGTCTGTCACTCTGACCTGCACCCATCAAAAGCTGCCAAATACCCGAATCTAGCAATAAGGAAGCCAAATCTAACTCTAATTTAATTGCTCTCATTATATTGCCATATCTGACGTGGCTAGCTCTTAGTCCGTAACGCAAAACAGTTACGCAAAGAACTTATACCTTGTGCAACCTAAGAAGCGGTTTCTGACACCTGTCATCTCAGTACATTTTATAACCTAAAATCGATTTTAGGTTATAAAATGTACTGAGATGACAGGTGTCAAAAACCGCTTCTTAGGTTGCACAAGGTATAAGTCCTTTAGATCTTCTAAAGTTTAAACACTCCAAATTTGACTAAATTTATTCCCTTTATATAAATTTATTCCCTATATTTATTTATTTTATTCCCTTCACTGAATTCCGTTCTCAATATATCTCACCCATATAGCTCTTCAAAACAAATGAACAACTAAAACAAGCTAAGCAAAACAATGGCAAAAACAAAAGAGGTGCAGAACAAAAGAGTGATTTAAGGTTGACAGATCCGTCTGGACCCAGTTGGTCTTGTTGGCGATCGATCTTCACTAAATTGGTCTTTGTACTTCCATAATAACCTCAACAGCATCTAATTCCCTTTCAAAACTAAACTTTATCAGGACCATATTAAGGTATCTTTTAGAATGAAACTGTAGATTAAGATAAGAGTTTTGAAAAGTAAAGTAAAGTGCAAATGTCTTGATTGATTTACTTGCACTTTGCAGCTAAATTTAAACTTGTCGGTTGCGATTACTTTTATGGATGCAAATGGTTTGGTTCAAAGGATGGTGCAATACGGTTTTAATCATGATTAAATTGAAGTTCGCTTTAAAAGAACATCTTCATCGGTAGAAATACTGGTAACATTTCAATTACCTACTATAAAAATTAGACTTGACTTCTTTATGACTTTTATTTAAAAAAATAGGTACATGTTTGTAATGATTTTCTTCAAATTATTATCGGTCTTTGTTCTACTACTAAACTTACAGTTTTTTGTTCAAGAAGAGTTGAGATAACCTACTAGATAATTTTAGTGACCTATTGAATGTTTCACTTCTTGGTAATATAGAAAAAAAATACTGTTGGTTTTTCTTCAATACGTATTTCTCTTTCTCAGTGTATATTTGAAGGGTACACGGAAAGAACATGTCTAGTCACTTTGACAATATTTTGAGTTATAGCGGTTTTAAAGTTTGGAACGATTCAATTAACCATACTATTTTCGTAACTAGATGGTTTTTATGAATTAAAAAGTGGATTTATGTTAAAAATTCCAGCTGTTACAGAAGTTGTTGCTAATAGTTCATTGCAAGCTCTACATTTTGATACAAAAATATCATTTTACGAAAAAAGGGACTAGACATGTTCTTTCCGTGTACCCTTCATTTGTATAATAAATGTAGGTACTTGACTCTACTTTTTAAATTCCCATGGAATTTCTCCTTATCTCAAAAATGTATTTGTACAAACTTGTGACTAACAAAAAACGCAACTTCCATGAAAATGGTCTGTATTCTAATTTTTAAATACATAAACAATACATTAAAAACACAATCAATCTCAAACATAACATAACTCTAACACAACAAATAATCAACCAATATTGAAGTTGTATTAGAGTTGCATTGGAATAATTTTCAAGAAAAATAAGTTGGTACTTCTATTTCTGATTCAGGCGTTTAGGTGCTAGCTGTATTGTGTTGGTAATGCATTGGAGTTGGATCGTTTTTAAATGTATTTAAAGTTAAAATACGGCCCAAGAAACATTAATCATCATCATCATCATCTCAGCCATAAGACGTCCACTGCTGAACATAGGCCTCCCCTTTGGATCTCCATAAGTATCGGTCGGAAGCGACTGCATCCAGCGTCTTCCGGCGACCTTTTTAAGATGGCCAGGCCACATAGCACGCAGAGCAGCTGGCCGATGGGGTCGAAAAGTGCTCGAGTGGAGACCACGGACTAGCAAGCGCAGCGTAGGACGTCCACTCACAAGAAACATTGAATTTATTTAAATGTGTGTAAACTTGAGTCGAAGTTGCGTCATACTGTATTTCAGTGAATGGAGACGTTTGAGTCAGATACCGACGATTGACTAACAGTGTTCTTTTTGTACCATACTGGATACTTAACAGAAATACTGCATCGGCCGATATATTCTCTTTAATGTCTTAAATACAAGATTTTTATTTTGTATATTATTTATGGGCATTCGGCATTTAAAGAAGAAGAGTAAATATGGATGTAAGTTGTGGAGTATTTATTTTTATGAATTTTGAAAAGCTTCCTTAAAATGTAACTTTTTAGACAACTTGAAAAAAAACATTTAAAAAGATTTAACTTCAGTTCACCAAACTATAAAGTTTTATTATTATTCTCCTTTCATAATGTCACGCGAAAAATTCTAAATCAGCTGACGTAAACCTGCCATTTTTGACAGCAAGGTTAGTCTGAAAACCAATTCGATTTTATTTATAAGTTTTATAACTATTACTTATAATTATTTCTTATCATCATCATAAGTGTAGATAAAGTTTTCATTAACTAGGTGACAAGCTAGATTGTCAACTTTGACAATCTAGCTTGTCAACTTTGACAATCTAGCTTGTCACCTAGTTAATGAAAACTTTATCTACACTTACAATTATGTCTCTGAACTGCCTATACGTCCACCTTTGCACGTCCCAACAAACTTGAGAGAGCAAATAAGGGCGAAGTCTCGTACCTTCTCCCAATTAGGGGGGAGGGTGACAGACGGATCGATGAGATGGAAGTATATAAGTAAAGGCTGAGACATACTGGTGACGTTTTCTTTGCAACATTAAGCCGGTACAGCTAAAGTAGGTTTAGCTACCTATAGCTTGGTTTGTAGAGAAATGAGTAAGCTTACAGTGCTCTCTCTATACTGCAGTGACTAAATATTTTAAGCGATGCTTTTGCTGAAAATCCTAGTAATAAGATTAAAATAAGTATTTTTTATACAATGACGGTGGATAACAAGCATTCGACCTGCTTGGTAGTAACCAGCTACCATACTTTATGGACTCCAGCAACTCCAGAGCTGTCACATGCACGTTACCGATCCATAAATATAATAAATAGGATTCACTATGTTGACGGAAAAATAAAATTAAAGAGTCCTTCGTCGTTAATACACTGCGCTCTCTGGTGAGCTTACACACCAGCAAAAATACACTATGAGTAGGGTCTAATGCTATTTGGTTGTGGTTTTCTGTAAAGTAGTACCTCCTTCCCTATGTGTAACAATCTATGGATCTCAGATATCTGAAAATAAATAATTTTTATTTTATTTTATTTATTTTATATGTGGGCTTTGCTCCAGAAGTATTTTGAAAGTATTTTTTTAACGTTAGAGTAATTACCTACTTAGACATTTTTTTCAATAAATGTGCCTTTTCCGTTTCAGAGAAAGAAGTCAAAAAATTAAGGCATCTACACATCATGATAATAAATTTAGTAAGGTTCATACCAATCCGAAGGCTTACCACTGTCCCAGTACATGTCATTATGGAACTTAACTCATTCGTAACATATGACACAGCATAGTGTCAACTTTTGGGCATTATATATCACTAGGTGTTAAAGAATAGGCATCTAGATTTTTCTAAATATAGCGGAGTACCTACCTACAATAGGGATAGGTATCTACAGTACCTATACACATTTCATCATCACCATCATCAAAATTTAAGAGCATGGCTCTTGTCGGTGGAGTATGCGCCAGTTTTCGCGGTCCTTGGCTAGGTTTTTTAGGTCCCTGTAAGACACGACATTTGCTTACGCACACACATTTCATAGAGTTAGTATAATTCGCGGCCGACTTCTAAATTTCTAAGTCCTCTCAAGTCTAAAGAAACCGGCTGTCGATGTACTTTTGACTTTAACCCTTCTTGCTGTCCAGTATCTCTAAAAGAATCATTTGGAACTGTATTACATTGTAGCAGAGTTTAGAATTGTTTATTAAACCCGACATTGAAAAAAAAAACATTTGTACGGCGCACCTACCAGGCTGTTTGTGACTAATATGATGATGATTGTAAAACATTACCATGGTATTTATCTACGAAACACCCTGGGCCGTATTAAATTTAAAACACGTATAGACATGATCCAACTCAAATGTAACTCAAATGGATTAACTACTCAATACATCTAGCGCCTAAACGTTTGAATCAGAAATCGGAATTTGCATAAAAATTAGTCCGAGACAACTCCATAACAACTTTAATATTAGTTGATTATTTGTAGTGTGTTGGATATATTGTGTTTTAAATGTATAAGTGTTGGATATAGTCACGTTTTTAACATATTTTAAAACTGGAATACTGTACCATTCTTTACAACCCTGTCTCAAAGTCACATACACAATTTTTCACAAACTTTCGTCCATCGCAGCCCACCTACTAATACACACAAAGCAACATAATTTGACTAAGACTCGCTGGGCGGGCCAGGAGGCGCGACCTTTGACCCGCCCTACTCTCACCCTCCGCCTACCCTCTACCCTCAACCCTCCGTTATTAGCTCCGAGACGTTTTCTTCGACCAGGATTCTGTGGGATGTTTTATTGCGGGTTCTCGAAAGACGAATTCGGTTAAAGACGGTTTGGTCAATTGATGTTTCTTTTGTTTGATAAAAGGTTGGTAGACTAGTTTTAAGCTGACTGGCAAAGGGAGGGTATTGTTTATTACTTTTTTGGGAGGTAGATCTTAAATACTTAAATAATTATAATTTATTAATGCATACATAGAATACAGTTAAGTTAGTTTAAGTACTTTTTATTCTATTTTTATGCTATTCAAAACATAAAATTCGTTATTAGAACTATTTCAAAACCTAACTAGACCGTAAGAATCTAATATGAAGTTCTATAAGAAATTTTATTACTAGATAAAAAAAACACTGGTATAAAATATGGTTAATAGCCAACCATAGTAATAACTAAAAGAAAATATTTTTGAAGAATTTTTCTCAAATATTAGAGGAAAGTATAAATCCAAAAATACTTTTATCGCACAATATACATAATTTTGGACACAAATATAATTTTTTATCATTAAAATATATAAATTCCATAATATGGTATTTAAAAAAAAGATTCAAACGGCCGGGTGGCAAAAGCGCGTAATCCCAATTATCGTGAAAACGCGACGTCACGCGCCGGCGTCACGGCGCCGAGTGCGGGCGGCGCGTGCGCAGGCCACGCCCCGCTCCGCCCACGCCGATCTAGATCGATCTAGATCATTGGTTTCAGCCGTCATGTGTGTGCGCAGTTGGGCAACGCTTTTTCTTACATGACGACGTGTCGCACTATAGGTGTATGCGATATTCTTTGGTTTGTATGGGTTTGGAAAACTATGATTGTGCCATTTTTTACGGCAATGGTGTAGTATAAGCATCATGCTACCAAATTTTATATTAGCTATGATGTTGGGATCATTATCAATGTGTTGACAGTTTGAGGCTAAAATAGTAATGTTTTTATTGAGCGTGAAAGATATTGTCATTGATTGTGATGATTTATGAACTGAAGTTATCTACTTATTTACCCTTCGTTTCACTCAACTGCAGTTTTATTTCGCAATTAATTTTATTAATGCTGCGTAAAATTGTTTTATTTTTGAACAGCAATTTAGTGATCATAATAACACGAAAAAATCTTTTGATTTTTTAAGATTCATGATGACTTTGGTGTAAAGTTTATATTTATTTATGAATTTTCAGATACGGTCTGATTTTATACATACGTACACGTGCATATTTATTTATAAACTGGTAGCATATAACGTGAGCTACATTCGTAATGATAACCCACATCATTCGCGATCTCTAATGTACTCTGCGTAAATAAAATCCCATCTGCTGAAGCGAGGTACCGCCTATCAGTGAGAAATATGGAGGCGACGGCGCTCCCGGCTTTCAGGTACCGTCTGAAACGGAGATAATGGTCGCAGAAACGGAGTAAAGAATAGGATTTACTTTACTTATACAAATAAGAGTAGGCTGGAGAAAATACCACTATTAAACTTTTAGACTTGTTATAGCATAATATTTAAAACAAAATAGTAATTCACAAAAGATAGGTATCTGCTGTTGTTTTATAGATAATAGATATAGGTACTACCTGTAGTACTAATAAAGCTTCTAAAAGCAACGACACAAATCAGTACGTCTTATATCAAACAAAATCGTAACGAAAAATCATAAAAACCGCCGTAAACAAAAAGAAAACCGCCCAGCGAATTTCCCGACCGTACTTCACCCCCCGCGCGGGGGGCCCGGTCGAGGTGGCGGGGCCTTCGCTCCCTGCCCCTGGGCCACCGGGCCAATGGCGGAGCGGCGCCCTGGCCCGACCTGAGCTCAGTCGCGGCTCAGCGACCCTTGACACACGACGCGCCGCGCGCGTTCGCCCCGCGGCCTTACCGGCACCATCACGCACGGCGCGCTAGTATACGGCGGGGTCGGCGGCCCCGGGCTCTGCCCGCCGAGGGGCCCTGACCTCCCGCCGCTGGAGCTCGGCTTCCGTGGAAGCTGGAGGGATGACGAACTCTTGCCCTCCACTCCCGCGAGCCAGGCCGCCTCCACGCAGAGCGGCAGCTCCGCGACGGATAAAGGACAGAATGTGGAATGCGTCGTTTGTGGAGACAAATCTTCTGGGAAGCACTATGGCCAGTTCACTTGTGAGGGTAAGGGAGTGACAGTGATGTGCTAGTTTAAGTGCATGGTGTTGTGCGTTAAGTGATGATACACTTGCGTCGGTGGTTTTACCTACTTTTGGCAAAATGGGACTTAGGCGGTTTTATCAATTAGGCTAAGTAGGTCACTTGTGATTCGGGTTTATGTGTAGGTATATCGGTGTTTGAAGATTCGGTTTCAGTGTATGGTTTCGTTATAACAAATGAAAGTAATAATGAAAAGTTCTAATTTTACAAAATATCCACAAAGTTTTCATATAAATTCAGGGCTGTAAAACGATCTGATAAAAAAAAAATATGATTCTACTCAATAGGTCCTAAATAAAAAATAAAAAAGCAGATAATAAGAATTTTGTGACAAAATTAGAAGGAACATTCGGATTTCTTCTAAACTATTGATTATGAATATTATATTATTAATAATTTGGTACTTAGTTACTATATTATGATATACCTACTATAATTCAAAACTTGTTAAATAATTAAAATTTTGCTACGAGAACTAAAAGCTAGAAGCTCAGGTCCGCCGGAAAGGAGCTTGTAACCGCGGAAGTCAGTTATAAACTGATTAGTAAAAAAAAATTACTTTTAAAAGTATTATTATTAACTTGCAAATTAAATAAGTAAGACCTTTTGAATTTATAAATATATTGTAGAGATGGTGTTTTACGGTGAAAAAAATATATAAATCCTTAAACTCCGAAAAAACGTAACAAGACTAAACAGAGTGTATGAAATCATCGAGTACCTATAAGTACTTGAGTTTCATATACATTAACCATTTCAATCAGTGATTGACAAAAATATTTATTGTAATTATTTTTCAATCTAAAACCCAATGAAATGATTTTAATTCTTAAAATACTTCGTTTTGAGTAAGAAAAATGATACTAAATATAGGTGCAAGCCAAATTGAAGCCAAAGTACAATTACCTCGTTACCTAACTTTCAAACAACAACAACTACGAATGATAGAAATTTCAGCCAATTAAACAGCATAATAAATTCACCCATAAAGCTACTAATTTTTTTTGTGTAGTTATCTTTATTGAACCACAACTAAAACTACTTAGAAATATACTTATATTAAAACTAAATATTAATAAAAACCTTATGTAAACCAATTAAAACTAACTTAAAAATACTAAAAACTATATATCTATTTCTAACAACGGCCCCTGTGGCATAGTGCCAAGGACGCTGGCAGCATTTCCTCGCTGAATCGCAATGCTAATGCGATTAGCTAGTAAATTAACTTTTATAATTATTTTAACAAAAACAATAACAACCCAATGACTCTCCCCCGTAACCTCAAAAATCTCAATTAGTCTAATCAGAATGCAATAAGACAAAGTTTTCACAAACTGCCTGCTACTCGAGATAAGGGGTGCTCCACTTTTATGCAAATGAGGCAATCGCGTCAGTTTTGAGTTATAACGTTTTGTCTTTTAGTGTTGCGTGACGGAAAATAGGTTTAAGTGTATTAAGAAAAACTGGAAGTATAATAAAATGTGCTAGCTGGTTGTTACGGATAGCATTGTTTTCTAGTAAATATTAATCAGATACTTGGTTTTCGACTAGTAAAATACCAAAAAAACGAGTTTTGATGTGTGATAATGTGTGTGTTAAAAAAACATACATTTTCATAGAAATTCTTAATTGAAGTGGAGAGATTGAGTTGAGCTTTTAAAGTAAACTACAGGTCAAAGGTCAAATAAAAAAAACTTGAAATTAGTTCTAATTTACTACAACAGGTGCTACTACAACAGGTAACAACTTACACTCTTTATTTTCTTATTTTTGCTAATTATTACGCGTATCATTCTCGTTTCAAATTTCATAAAAATGTAATTTTGACACGTCAATTAATAAAAACCAAAGAAAATTTAAATACCTATAACTTCACAGCTACCTCAAAGACATCAAAAGTAATTAGCCGTCACGTCACCAAATAATTATCTACTTAAATGATGGTGATAGCCTCACGATAGCATTGAATGTTGGGAACGTCTAACAAAGGGTGAGTGTTGTAAGAAAATTCTTGGACTAATTAAATGAAATTGTGGACTTACGGCGCTTTGGTGCGCGGCCGTTTTGAAAGTTACGTGGTTAGTTAGTTATATTGAGGACAACCAAAACAGGTACATTTTTATAAACAAATTGTGGTTGTGTGAGGGAAGAAGCGAGGGTATGATTTTTGTAGCGCATATAATTAATATTATATTAGTAAAATGTGTCTTTATCATACAGTTGCAGGTAAATTCAATGCAGTTGTAAAAGAGATAAGAATTATTAGTATTATTCGTCTAAAATTTAATATTTAATTCACTTATTGTTTCTCTTGGCTAAAATATTAAAATATTGTCGATAATAAAATACACTGTTGCAAAATATTTACAACATAATATAATTAACTTTTTTATTTAAAATTAAGCAATAGGTAAGTCACAAAATAACGGATCTTTTTTTTTGTTTTTTTTATATTTTGTAGTTAATCACAAGTTGCGAATAAATCTTATAAAAGTGTACGAATAAGTTTAACATTTTACACCGATTTTTGTCTTAATTTTTTATCATTATCATCTATTTTCATCAAAATTTTACTTGACATTAAAATTAGTAATATATCACTTGTAGTAAAAATGTTTCAATCAGCGTTAAAAACCCCCTAACTATTTATTTTATGTTTTCAATATTTCTAACAAACGCGATCACTACAACAATGTCTGGTATTATGTGCATTCACTACAGCATGTAACACATGCACTGCCATACCTGTTATTAAGTTACCTTGACCTCTGACGGGTTAAATCGCTAACCGATGCGCTTTACAACCACTTTTAAGCTTTTATTCAGCTGCGAGCTGACTAAGTAATTAAACTTAGTGGCGTGTAAATTTTTATTACGCGATTTTTGTTTAACAGCCTCCGTGTTTTACAATGGTTTTTGAAAAAATAAAACTCGCTGTTTATCACGCTAGATTTTAGTACTCTAAATTTTATTTATTTGTGGGCGAGTTTAGTGCAAGGGACCACTTTGTCGATTTACAAAGGCACTTTTTTCTTTCACCAATAGACAGTGTAAATTGTGTACTTTTAGAAAGTACTAGTAACTCCATATCGACAAAGTGGTCCCTTCTTCCTTACACTGGTACATTTATATAGCCCTTTATCCTGAACATATATATTGTTTTGAAAATAAATGTGTTTTAGTATCAAATTAAGTCCCTTAGTTCAGTGTGCGTATTGGCAAAGGCCTCCTCCAGCTCCTTCCAGTATCTCCTATACTATACTATACTTGTATTCTAAATACTACATAAAAATAATTTCATTTTAAGCCCAAAACCTATTGAGACACAGTAACTATGACTATAAAAATGGGGACATTGGATCTTATATTAACTTATGAAATTATGACTTTTGGTTTTAAAAAAATTGGCAGTTACAGGGAGTGCCGATGCCGATAGTAGTGAAAACTTGGGCAACCCACGGCAATGCGGCCCTAGTAAATTGATCCGAATGTCATCAACAACAATATTCATTTTACATGTTTAGCTTGTGATGCGTTTTTGTTTTCGTGACGGTGTCGGTGACGCGAACTCATAAGATTTCCCCCTACCAAAAAGTGCCCAACGCGGATAAAGAAGTTTTCACTTCAAAAAAAATTTCATACATCTGTATTAAAAAACTTTTCCGTTAGTAGGTGATGAAGTATTTACTAGTTAAAGTCATAAATTAAAACATACTACACGGAAAAAATAGTGTGTTAGCAAAGTACCAATTTGGCTCGGTTAAAATATTTTTGGTTATATACAACCAAGTCTTATTTAAATCACGCAATTAAGCTTTGTTAATTACAAACAAGCAATTGTTGCTAACTATTCTTGGTTATTTTTACCAAGCACTTATTTAAATCCAAATAAGTGCCCTAGTAAATATAACCCTTCCCTGATTCCCTTATTTATTTTTAACTAATTTAATGGTGTAGTTTCACATACGTAAGTTAGCCAAGTTGACTTCTTTGATTTAAGCAACGAACTTTGCAGGCTCCATGCGAAGCGAGTCACTCGGTTGTAAATAGCAAAAACTTATTTATTTCTAGCCGTTTCATTTTCTCAGTGTAAATTATTTAAAAATGCAATGTTTAATTTCAAATACAGCCTTCGTTAAAAACTGTATAACACCGTAACGACATTTGCACATTTGCAATGCATTTTCAAACTAATTAGGCCGCAATATAAATATCTAATTAGATATACTATGTTAGTTGAGGAAAACATACTTGAAACTTGAAACAATGTTGAAAGCCAATCATTGAAGTAGATATATAATATAACCACCTACATATGTACTGTTAGCCAGGTTTTAGAACATCGCTGAGATGACAGCTCACCTGTCATTGGACCGAACTGTCAAGAGAGATTCCCGCGCCATCTTTAGCGTTGATCTGAGCGTTGTCGTGTATTAATTATAATTAAATGTAATATCCAAGACTCGGTGCTTTTACTGCTACGTACATGCAGTACCTACCAATAATATGTCAGCTTTGTTTAGATTTTAGGGTTTTGTAAACAATATCATAAAATGGCGAGTTCAAGTAAAGGGGACATAATTGTCGGTTGTTAATAGAGTTTAGGAGGCCTTCACCTGCAGAGGGGTTCTTGCAGAGGAATTACAAACTACAACTTAAATATATATATTTTTTCTCTCTAATTTCCTATATTAAAAAAAGTAATTATTACAAATGTACTAGTTAATAGTAAAATACTAACAATATTCATAGATTATAAGTAACTATATGTCGACTAACGCAATTTCCTAATCTCTGTAAGAAATAAAGGCTTTTTTATTTTTTTTTTATTAATAGAGTTTATATCTAAATGATATTTATGGCAATATCGCCTTATTGACAACTGAAAATGGTGTACCTTTTACTTGAAAATGCACAAATTATAACCTTATATTATTACATCCGTTTGTATGACATTGTGACAGACATTTTAGGTAGTAAACAATACTATTCTTTATAAACATTTCTTAATTGCATATTTAAATACGTACCTATACTATAAACAATAAACATAAAATCTAAGTGTAAATAAATAAAATGTAATCTTAAGGCTAATAATCAAAAATAAACTATGTCCCGCGACCTATGGCAGCATTTCCTCAATACTGTACCGCAATCAATACTACACGTTGAGCAAGAAAGCTGCCAGCTTTACCTACGGGCACCATCGGGTAGCTGCTTACCATCGGGTGGGCCGCATGCTTGTTTGCCACCGACGTTGTATAAAAAAAACATAACGTCCAAAGGCCTCTTGACTAATTCATAAAATTAAGCATGGGCGCTCGGACTCTATAGGCCGAGGACCTACGCCAAATCGTAGGAATAGAAATCGGCGTCAAAATTTGTGTGCGGCTACAATTTTTTGTAGAAAATAGTTATTGAAAGAAAACTCACTTTAACCGGGTATAGCTGTAGGAACGGTGCAAAAAACGCCATTAGAATTAGCTCTTACTTGCTTTTTAAGATCGTATGGAGGCAATTTACTATATGGGCACTTTTAATCCAACTACAAAAACCTAAGGGCGGGTAATCTCGATTTTAGTACTACAAATCTCTTCCGCAATTTATCTAAAAGTCTAAGCTATACAAAGGACATAAATCCAACTAAAGTAAAGCCTAAGGACGGGAAATCTAGATTTAAATAATCTGCTCTATCCCATACCTCTCTCTAAAAGTCTAGGTTAGTGAAAACAAAGTGTAACTAGGTACGCGCCAAGGAAACGATGAGCTTCAGTTAGATAGCCTTTTGTAAAACTTAAACGCAAAATGATTAGGATTAATGTATAACTAGTAGTCGGCTTCGAACTGAGAACTCGCGATTTAGTTGCAAACGAGTTCACCAATATAACAAGACCCCAAGGAGGATTTTTTTCTCCTTCTAGCTCCATAACCACTTGATCGATCCTGCTCATATACGAACTTACAAATTTTATGTATCTCTGCTACAGCCCCAAGAAATTTCATAAAGATCAGAAAAATGTTACTAAAGTTATCGTCGGACAAACTATCGAAATCAAAAAGCCATCCAAATGCCGAGACGTCCCAGTAGCCAGGTGACAGTTCGGTCGGTCTGGAATTGTTTGTAAGAACTCACTTCGCTTACGCTCCGCGAGTTCTATTAAGTTAATGAAATAAGAGGCAGACATAACAAAAGTGGATCGGTGCTATCAATAAGTATTAAGACACGCTTGGGCGTATCTTCGAAATAATTTAAACATACACGTCTCTATGACCTTAAGATGTATTAAGACGTATAGGCGTACTTCCCCTATCGTCGCTATTCCACATACGCCCTATTGATATTGAGGTTATTATATAGACCACTTTAAACTTGAAAGGTATAAATGACTTATAAGTCAATGGCGTTTAAGGTCTTTTCGAATTAAGATAACTTACTAGTTTATCGATAAGAGGGTTCGTGAACTTATTGGCGCCGGTCCACATCCTACAGATAACTGGCTTGAATTTGAATATTAGAACAGAAGAAAATTTGCGAATAAAAATTGGGGAATTCAATAACTTAAGCATAAAAACTAAGGTTCAATTGTTTTTAATTAAGTAATTGACATATTAGGGACTGCATAGATAACAATTACTATTAAAAGATTATGTAGTGTCATACTGCCTATAATTTATAACTTTTATAAGTAAGTAGGTAATTCTGCGTAATAAAAATCAAGAGCATTAGAGATAGACGTCATAAAAATTTAAATAGGTAATCTAAAAACCTAAATTCAAAGTTATTTAACGTTTCAATTGATTTCATGTTTATATATCCATGTTTAGTATGAAGAAATCTAGAAATATTATCTGAAATTAGGTTTGTCGCATAAAAAGATATTTCAAAATGTATTTTAGAAACCTAATGATAATGGGTTTCAGTGTAAATTATTTAAAAATGCAATGTTTAATTTCAAATACAGCCTTCGTTAAAAACTGTATAACACCGTAACGACATTTGCACATTTGCAATGCATTTTCAAACTAATTAGGCCGCAATATAAATATCTAATTAGATATACTATGTTAGTTGAGGAAAACATACTTGAAACTTGAAACAATGTTGAAAGCCAATCATTGAAGTAGATATATAATATAACCACCTACATATGTACTGTTAGCCAGGTTTTAGAACATCGCTGAGATGACAGCTCACCTGTCATTGGACCGAACTGTCAAGAGAGATTCCCGCGCCATCTTTAGCGTTGATCTGAGCGTTGTCGTGTATTAATTATAATTAAATGTAATATCCAAGACTCGGTGCTTTTACTGCTACGTACATGCAGTACCTACCAATAATATGTCAGCTTTGTTTAGATTTTAGGGTTTTGTAAACAATATCATAAAATGGCGAGTTCAAGTAAAGGGGACATAATTGTCGGTTGTTAATAGAGTTTAGGAGGCCTTCACCTGCAGAGGGGTTCTTGCAGAGGAATTACAAACTACAACTTAAATATATATATTTTTTCTCTCTAATTTCCTATATTAAAAAAAGTAATTATTACAAATGTACTAGTTAATAGTAAAATACTAACAATATTCATAGATTATAAGTAACTATATGTCGACTAACGCAATTTCCTAATCTCTGTAAGAAATAAAGGCTTTTTTATTTTTTTTTTATTAATAGAGTTTATATCTAAATGATATTTATGGCAATATCGCCTTATTGACAACCGAAAATGGTGTACCTTTTACTTGAAAATGCACAAATTATAACCTTATATTATTACATCCGTTTGTATGACATTGTGACAGACATTTTAGGTAGTAAACAATACTATTCTTTATAAACATTTCTTAATTGCATATTTAAATACGTACCTATACTATAAACAATAAACATAAAATCTAAGTGTAAATAAATAAAATGTAATCTTAAGGCTAATAATCAAAAATAAACTATGTCCCGCGACCTATGGCAGCATTTCCTCAATACTGTACCGCAATCAATACTACACGTTGAGCAAGAAAGCTGCCAGCTTTACCTACGGGCACCATCGGGTAGCTGCTTACCATCGGGTGGGCCGCATGCTTGTTTGCCACCGACGTTGTATAAAAAAAACATAACGTCCAAAGGCCTCTTGACTAATTCATAAAATTAAGCATGGGCGCTCGGACTCTATAGGCCGAGGACCTACGCCAAATCGTAGGAATAGAAATCGGCGTCAAAATTTGTGTGCGGCTACAATTTTTTGTAGAAAATAGTTATTGAAAGAAAACTCACTTTAACCGGGTATAGCTGTAGGAACGGTGCAAAAAACGCCATTAGAATTAGCTCTTACTTGCTTTTTAAGATCGTATGGAGGCAATTTACTATATGGGCACTTTTAATCCAACTACAAAAACCTAAGGGCGGGTAATCTCGATTTTAGTACTACAAATCTCTTCCGCAATTTATCTAAAAGTCTAAGCTATACAAAGGACATAAATCCAACTAAAGTAAAGCCTAAGGACGGGAAATCTAGATTTAAATAATCTGCTCTATCCCATACCTCTCTCTAAAAGTCTAGGTTAGTGAAAACAAAGTGTAACTAGGTACGCGCCAAGGAAACGATGAGCTTCAGTTAGATAGCCTTTTGTAAAACTTAAACGCAAAATGATTAGGATTAATGTATTACTAGTAGTCGGCTTCGAACTGAGAACTCGCGATTTAGTTGCAAACGAGTTCACCAATATAACAAGACCCCAAGGAGGATTTTTTTCTCCTTCTAGCTCCATAACCACTTGATCGATCCTGCTCATATACGAACTTACAAATTTTATGTATCTCTGCTACAGCCCCAAGAAATTTCATAAAGATCAGAAAAATGTTACTAAAGTTATCGTCGGACAAACTATCGAAATCAAAAAGCCATCCAAATGCCGAGACGTCCCAGTAGCCAGGTGACAGTTCGGTCGGTCTGGAATTGTTTGTAAGAACTCACTTCGCTTACGCTCCGCGAGTTCTATTAAGTTAATGAAATAAGAGGCAGACATAACAAAAGTGGATCGGTGCTATCAATAAGTATTAAGACACGCTTGGGCGTATCTTCGAAATAATTTAAACATACACGTCTCTATGACCTTAAGATGTATTAAGACGTATAGGCGTACTTCCCCTATCGTCGCTATTCCACATACGCCCTATTGATATTGAGGTTATTATATAGACCACTTTAAACTTGAAAGGTATAAATGACTTATAAGTCAATGGCGTTTAAGGTCTTTTCGAATTAAGATAACTTACTAGTTTATCGATAAGAGGGTTCGTGAACTTATTGGCGCCGGTCCACATCCTACAGATAACTGGCTTGAATTTGAATATTAGAACAGAAGAAAATTTGCGAATAAAAATTGGGGAATTCAATAACTTAAGCATAAAAACTAAGGTTCAATTGTTTTTAATTAAGTAATTGACATATTAGGGACTGCATAGATAACAATTACTATTAAAAGATTATGTAGTGTCATACTGCCTATAATTTATAACTTTTATAAGTAAGTAGGTAATTCTGCGTAATAAAAATCAAGAGCATTAGAGATAGACGTCATAAAAATTTAAATAGGTAATCTAAAAACCTAAATTCAAAGTTATTTAACGTTTCAATTGATTTCATGTTTATTTATCCATGTTTAGTATGAAGAAATCTAGAAATATTATCTGAAATTAGGTTTGTCGCATAAAAAGATATTTCAAAATGTATTTTAGAAACCTAATGATAATGGGTTTTACTAATAGAAAATTTAAATAAATTTACGGCCCAATGGATACAACTTAAATATAATTAGACGTATAGTAGACCTTTATCAAAATCAAGATAGCTAAGAAATACCTTTAATAAAACGCAATTCTCGTATAAAATTGTGAAATATCGAAGACTTTCAAATCAAATTACCAATTTTAATTCTGACACATATAGAAGACAATAGTATAATACAATGACCGCCATTCAAGATTGCGAGACGTTTGACAGATGACCGTTATAAAGGTCATAATTTGGTAGCTTTGGTAGCTTTTAGTATTCTTATTACCTAATTTATAACTAAGAAACTAATACTTAATACCTTGAGTATATCTTGAACACTTACGCTTGGTAACGAAGATGCTGGCAGCATTTTCCTCGCTTTTTCTTTAATTTTTTTTCTACGTAAGTATGACAATACAGATACAATTATAATTTATATCTCCATGTACCTCCTGCATGATTGCTATTTAAATTAATTCACTTTTCTTGGAATACTCGTATACTTATCCGAAATTAAGTACATAATTTTCATTGAGGAAACTGTAAGTCTATAACTTAAGAACCCTCTTTATGTCAATGTGAATGTATACGACTGTTTGTTTCTAAATAAATAAAATCAAATAAATAAAATAAATAATTTTCCTTCACGAGTTCTTTTCTGCTGAGACATAGATAAGTTCTGAAACGTTGTGTAATTCTACGGGTTTTTATTGAAAAAATGTACAAGCAATCACGATATCATTACTAAAATTACAAGCGTACCTAATGGCAATAAGACTCACCAAATATTTAAAAAGATCTTAGTGCACACTCCCCACATTGTATAAAATTAAGATACTCAATTAAGATAATATGTAATCATAAATTGATACTGTTACGATTTCAAAAACACTTAGAACCTACTTAACGAAGAGAAACTGTAAATACAAAGATAATTAGTAAATAAAAATAATTTTTATAATTATTTATGTATATCTCTACGCTATCTCCCCAGCAATAAGCTTCACACGTAAAGCGGGACTAATCTCATAATAGATACATGTATAACTTGAAGATTACAGGTCCCATGTCACATCCCTAAGTGCAATAATCCATAAACGGCTAAAACATTACGTACGTCCCTATCTACGGTGTTAGTGATGTACCATAAACTGTTATTTTGATGTCGACAAATCCACTTTATTAAGATTATTAACACTTGGACCTCCCGCTGTTTGTTGTGGGACCTTGTCACAGTGAAGCTTCACCAAAGTCGCGTGGTAGCGTTTATGGACGTTGTTACGACAGGGTTCCTCGGCGCGGGGCCCTTTTTGACTTAAATGCGCGCGTCCGTGAGCGACAACAGTGATCGCATTGACACCTGTGCGTGGTGATTGGCTGATATCGATAGGAATTTTATCGATACAATCATTATCGATTTATAGATTTAGAGCTAATGTGTAAAAAAAACTACGGAATAGGTATAATCAGAAGCAGAAACAGCTAAACGGGCGAGTTGACTGAAATTATCTGAACACAAGTTTCACGAAGATAATAAAAGCGGGTGATGACTTTGGACATCTTGTAGACGGAGAGCTAGCCACGTCAGATATGACACAATAATGAGAGCAACGAAACCCCCCTGGTTAGTTTGCTATACTATGCTTATTTTTAGATCCGGATATCTGGCAGCTGTAAAGTGGTGGATGTCAAAGAATGCAAATAACTTGAAGAAAACAAATTCTAGAGTTCTGGATTTGATCCAATATTATGAAAAATTATGTCATTAATTAGATTATATAATATCCAAAAGTTTCGGTTAGGGGAAGTAGTGCCAAATGATGGATAATGTAATTTTTGGTCACTCGCCTACTGTTTTTGTTTCCGCAATAATACACAATGTTTTTGGTTCTAATGTTAAAATATAGGCCCTGTTCTCTATAAATGATACAACTTCAGCAGTTTTTACCTATTTCGGTATTACTTTTTTCTAACTTAAAAACTTTGTTGGTTATTCACTCTGATCTCCACCCATTAAAAGCTGCCATATGCCCGGATCTAGTAATAGGGATGGTTATGCAATCTAACTGGACTGGTTACAAAACTCTCATTATTGTGTCACATCTGACGTGGCCAGCTCTTAGACCATTGTCATTTGTCTAATTCTGTTGTTAACTGTAAAAAATATTCATACGTTACCGTTTAGGAGTGGGCTGTATTCTAATTTTAAAACACATTAGAAACGATTGAACTTCAACACAACTTCAATGCATTAAAACGCAATACAGCTAGCGCCTAAACGCCTGAATCAGAAATATCAGTATTTGCATGAAAATTATTCCAATGTAACTCCAATACAATTTCAATATTGGTGTTACTTTAAAAAAAAATTATATGGAGTTGTGCGCCAGTTCATGGGATTAGGTTGTCAAGCGGACCCCAAGCCGGGATAAACGCTAGGAGGAAGATATGGAGTTGTGCTATATTTGTTTTAGGAGTTAGTTTCAAATTTAACGGATAATATAACGGAACATAAAACAACTAGGACTTCTAGTCACAAAGTCAAGATATGCGTCATTAAATAAATATCAATAATGTACATCAAGATTTTATCGTAGAGATCATATATGTTTGTAAACCTTATACTTATATTCAAATACTTATTAAATCCAATAAAAATAAACTAGACTTTTGCTTTAAAACTAGACAAAATGTCTTCCCTAAAAGACATATACGGAAGTCGGGATTTAAAATGCCCAAGTAAGCCGTAGTTAGTGCAGCAAATTCCAGTGGTCAATTATCGATAAAAGGCCAACCCTACCGTCCACTATACCGGTCGTTTTATGGTATGTTTTGTCCGCGACGGCGTGGCAGTTAACCCTATCTTTACGACCAACTCTAAACATAAGTGTCTGCCCCAACTTATTTATTTTTATCTCATTCCATTTCTTAAATTGAATCCGAAATCGGCGCGTGTGGCTACCATAAAACGGAATGTATTTTAATGAAAATTTGACGCTTTTAACGGATACCTTATGTATGAATTAAAAGTGCGTTTACTGCGACTGACTGACTCACTTTCTTTGATACTTCATGTATTTAAATTTGTGACACTTTGTCGAAAAAGGCGCTTATGCTTTTACGATAAGTGAACGATAACGTACATACAACGTAAGCGCCTTCGCCAAACGGTCCCTATTCCGAAAGAGTGTCACATTTATGCGTTTAAAGCGCGATGCACTAAAAGTAGGTACCCGTCAACTGCTACAATTTTGCCAACGCTACGATGCACAAACATGGTTTTCTGCACCGCGATTTCAGATGGGAGAAAAGTGGCCGTCACAGGAATAAGATATACTCGAAAATAGTTGTCTGGTGAAGAAAACTATGTTTTTCAAGCCAGGCAAAGTTGTGCATCGTAGGCAAAGTTGTAGCAGGTTGACGGTACATGCCGACGCCAGCGGCCCGTAATTACAGGCCCGTTCTAGATCCACTCCAAAATATAAATACACAGATATGATGCGTGTATAGTAGTTGACGTAAAACTACTATTATTTACTATGTAGATTTGCGGATTGGCAACATCATGAAAAACAGCAAGTGCAAAATACTATGCATAGGCAGAACTACGGAGCTAGCTTGGTCAATACAACCGGTTAAAAAAGGAAAATATACCGCGTGTATACATATTTGATATTACCACAAAAGGAAACCAGAAGCAGGTTTTGATGTTTTAAATCGACATTGCAATAAATATTTATTTAATTGTTAATTAACACCGAGTAATTATTTTTTAATTTATTTCACTCAGCAATGTACTGCGTATACAGTACAATGTGACACATATCAATTGTAACGTTTTAAAGGCAAAGTAATCCGGTAGGAGCAATACATTGCGTGCTGAAATATTTTATATGGAAAAATAAAAGTCGTACAATTTTAATAAAACATATGGAAGTATGTTTATTAGGGTCTATACTAACTACCCATAGCTTCTGTGGTAATAACAAAAATACACGCTGTATATCAAATGCACAAAAAAAGTCAAGTATTGTATTTGAAGACAAACTAGTGGCTATAAATGCAATGAATCAAACTCAAATTTATATGAATTAAAGTACCCCAATAAGGTACCGACGTTTACGAGTCCAATAATTTAAGGCCATATTTGTTAGTTTGCTTGTCACGCCGTAAATCGTTATTTATGTGTTATTGTTTAAAACGCTTCTTGTTTTTTATAAACGACGTATAATTTACGTTACACTTGTACGCGTTTTATCTATTGACGTATATTGTAACGCGACGATTATTTATTTTGGTACAGTCACAGGCAATAGTATCTTCCTACAGGATGATCGCAAAAATATGTGACTTGCTCTTATTTGTAGGGCCATAATAGTATCTTCCTACATGAAGGCCGCAAAAATATGTGACACGCTCTTATTTGTAGAGTCATAATAGTATCTTCCTACATGAAGGCCGCAAAAATATGTGACACGCTCATATTTGTAGGGCCATAATAGTATCTTCCTACATCAGGCCGCAAAAATATGTGACACGCTCTTATTTGTAGAGTCATAATAGTATCTTCCTACATGAAGGCCGGAAAAATATGTGACAATACATGCTCTTATTTATATGGCCATAAGAGCGTGTCACATAATGTTGCGGCCTTCATGTAGGAAGATACTGCTGCCGGTGTCTTTACCTTGTTGTTACTTTTTCTTATTTGCATTATTTTGCCGTGATGTATTATGTCATGTAATATAAATGAAGTTATTACTCATAGATATATTACAAGTACATATTTAGATTTACTAAATTGAGTCTAAGTATATGAAACTTAATAAACTAGTCCGGGGCATCGTCCCCAGCACACTAGCCGCATTCCCCTGCTGGATGGCTAAGCTCATAATACAGGAAAAATAGCATATTTTGGAGGCAAAATATGTACATCGATGAAACACTGTTTATTAAATATGTCTTGGCATTGGAAATGGGGATCTGCCGAGTCCTATCAAAGTTTGGTAGTGCTACCCCCATCGGGGTGTTATGATCGATTGGGGAATTTTTGGATACAAAAAAAATATATAAATGTCAACTTGTTGTACATCAATGGAGAAGTCTTTAAAAATAAAATTAAGGTTTCTTGAGACATTTTTTTAAATAGTCAATATTTACAGAAATAATGGCTTCGAAAGCCAAAAAAAATGTGTCCTCCCCTTCAAACTTTTGAACCATAAGTTAAAAAAATATGGAAAAAATCAGGAAGATACGCCGTAACACTTATTTTTTATTATATTAATTTAAACATTATCGGTTGAGCAATTTTTGAGTTTTTGACCTTTTGAGCCATTTCCAAAAAGTTTTTCCTTATGTAGATACGCCCTTTTGGCATTACTTCGTTCTTATTTCATCGAAGGTACGGAACCCTCTATAATGGGTGGTCCGGCACGCAATTTGCCGGTTTTTAAGCTCCCCTCCCCCCATACCCCCCGAAAAGGGGTGGGACCCCTAAATTTTCGTAGGACTCGGCAGATCCTCATTTCTAGTGTCAGGATAAAGTTATGAACAAAGTTTCATTGATGTACATATTTTGCCGCCAAAATGGCATAGGTATATTTGCTTATTTTGCCTGCACTATCAGCCTTTGGGCGAAGTAGGAACGGTCGTACATACAAGTTGATTCCATGAAAA
Source organism: Pammene fasciana (assembly GCA_911728535.1). Classification (NCBI taxonomy): domain Eukaryota; kingdom Metazoa; phylum Arthropoda; class Insecta; order Lepidoptera; family Tortricidae; genus Pammene; species Pammene fasciana. The sequence continues at coordinate 15,151,963 of OU452288.1, forward strand.
TAACTTGTTTTGAATCATGAGTAACAGCTATACAAATAAAGATAGTAGGAGGTATAAAACTGAATAATTTCCCGATAACAATGCATGAATAGTTCGTTGTCCTTTCTTAATTAATATTTATATATATAATAAACCACTAATTGATTCCTTTCGATGCACAATCAAAACTAACTGTGTATTTTATGTCTGACTTCCGCCACTCTACTTTTATAAATGCTAATTTTTGTGTTCATGCTTTTAATGTCTTTAAAAACGGATTATATTTGCATCTTTTGTGTTTTAAAGTTACAAATACACTATCATAATGTATTATCATTATGTGAATGATACCTAGGTTATCGATAAATTATAAAGCAAAAAGTAGAAACCCAGGTATAGTAGAAATGTATGCTTCAATCAGAAAATACTGTCGTGTATGTACCTATAAATATCTTCCTATACGAAGGCCGCAAAAATATGTGACACGCTCTTATTTGTAGGGTCATAAGAGCGTGTCACATATTTTTTTGGCCTTCGTGTAGGAAGATACTATTGCTGACTGTACGTCAAGTGTCAACTACGACTTACTTATGATAAAATATTGGACGCAACCTACTATTTTACAAAAATTTCTTACCAAATCTACCTACTACTACATTTGGAGCATTCCACGGAAAAGTCCACCGTTGTCCCGTCCGAACACGATTTTTTTTGAAAATTGGTAGGTGTTGGAGTTCCTTTTTCTGTGACAATAGATTCAAATTGTGATCAGAATTATAATATTCCAATTAAAATTGTAACGATATCTCTAACGACAGAGATACACAGGCGTTTGTACGGGACACCTCGTGGAATGCCCCTTTGTGCCCTTTTCAAGTAAAAGGCACATCATCGTCGGTTGTCGATAAAGCATTACTGTTATAATAATTCACACTCTATTAACAACCGACAATGATGTACCTTTTGTTTGAAAACGTCAAATTTCAAAGATAGTTTCTAATTATTTTTCTAAAATATTTTCTGGGCACGTATATTGAAATGAACAAAACTGGTACCAGCCAACGGAAAACCTAAACTAATTAAAGTCCAAGCGGATTAGACATCCTGTTAATTTGCCTCCAGCTCCGGACGAAGGAGCAAATCAATGAAAAATTACTGCGCTGATGACTCGTGCGCATGTCTTAACGATCTAGGTCCTGTGTTCGTCCTGGGTGAGTTTTGATACATTTTAAACCAGATTCAAACAAAATTTACTGAAAATATGACTCGCGAAAAACAACCGCGTGTTTAGAATATAGATAGTGAAATGAAATAATTTTAAATTTTTATAGGTATTTATATAATATGAGAGGAGTAAGTAATATAGTTAAAAACTAAAGTATTCTGTAAATGTCTTATTAAAAGTACTAGCAAGAACATAAGAAAAGGGTAGGAAAAAACAACACGCCTACACTTCTAATCAAAGTTATAGGTACTTTTTATTTGGCTATTCTGTAATAGTTAATTGAAGTATTCATGCATTCAAGAAAAAAACTTTAAAATCATATATGTAAATAATGTATATTTTTGTAAATGTTTTAAGTACCTATTTAAGTACGATTTTACGAAGTTTAGACATATCTAATAACGCAATCAATCCACTATTACTGATGATCTATTAGATACATTCCTTTAGCACTATAAATAATAAATAAACAAAAATAAATCAATTAGTTATAATTTGTCTCACCATCAATCATTAGAGGCGTTAAGGGTAAATCATTAGTAGATTATTAGCCGAGGACTAATTATGGGTGTTACTGGCGCCTCTACCCTAATGGGGTTATTACGATTAAATTGCTTTAAATTAAACTGTTTGACGCCCATAAGTAAAAAAGACAGGTCTTCGGAAAATATCGTACTTTATTAAAGAAAAAAAACAATTTCATATAAAAAAATACCTACTTTATTCTTAACGTTGCACCTAATTCAGTTTCTATGCAATTTTGCACCTTAAACTGTATACATAAAGTTAAAATTACCACAGTTATAAAACCACTAGATTCTCTATAATCTACCTATAACAGAAGGCCGTTAGTGTAATAAAGAAATACTTGTATAATTGACCGTTTTAATATCCCAACTCAATATTTCTTAATTATCAGCAATCGTTAAATCAAAGTTATAGCGCGTTACTTTGTTTTAGATGACGCAGTATTTACGGCAAAAATCACTAGTAGACCTTCATCATCTCAGCCATAAGACGTCCACTGCTGAACATAGGCCTCCCTTTTGGACCTCCATAAGTATCGGTCGGAAGCGACATAGTTAAGTCAGATTGTATTATAGTAGCTAGATCCAGCTTTAAGTTTTGCCTATTTTGGACACGATTATTAGGTTCATTCGTTTATTACTTTTAATTAGAGTCCGCCGTGGCCGTGGGGTGCCCGGCCTTAGAATTGTCCCCCACCATATCGTCCCGTGGTTGCAGTAGGAGTCTGCTAAGGGAAGGGCAGCAGCATCTTCCGAAAGCCTAAACAAAACAAAAAAACTGCGGGCGCCAACCCGCCTGCCAAGCGTGGCGCGTATGGCAAACCCCCCCTTTAATAAAGGGGCGGCCCATGTTCAGCAGTGGACGTCTTATGGCTGAGATGATGATGAATTAGAGTTAGTGCGGAAAGAAAAGTGCCATCGTTTACGCGTTTTATACGGAAACTAATGGATTCTTCTTTATCTAGTCCTACTCTATAAGCTAAAATAAAACGCGTCGTGTTGACAAATAGTTAAAAATGACCACAAGTGGTCAACTGACCTCATATCCGTCACAAAAAAGATGCAACTATTACCATATCGTCCTTCGCAACTGTCATAACCGAGCTTTATAGCTCCGATAATTCATAGTTTGCGGTAATAGGTCCGTCATTACGGCCAGGTGTTTAATGGCGGTGTGGTAAAAAGAAAATTGGAATATTGCTCCGCTCACTTGATCATATAAGAATGTTGGATCAATAAAAAGTGAGGTATTTGAAATATGGTTGTAAAGGCAGTATTCCCTCAGTTCGCTATAAAAGTTTATTTCAATAATTCGAAAAATACTAAGATAATTGGTCAAAAACTTGATTTGTTTATAGTGCCAAACAAAAACTCGGCTGTTCTCCTCTGCAGGTTGCATTTTTCAACCGCTTCCCGTGTTTTATATTAGTTTGCTATAGTTACCTACGCACTCAGAAACTCTTATCGTTTTATTTTTGTATTAAGCAGAACGTCTGCTAACGATACCACAATGTTTAGAAATAGAGGAAAAGTAGAAAAAAAAAACCCTAAGGCGCATATATAAATAAAGGATATGGTGGATAAATTCGCAGCCTCAGGTGTAGTCTCAGTAGCTCAGTTGGTCAGAGCGATGGGCATGTTTCCCAGAGTCGCGAGTTCGAGTCTCGCCTGAGGCGGTGGATTTTTTTTTTCTACTTTTCCTTTATTTCTAAACATTGTGTTATCGTTTTGTTTTAGGAAAATGTTCAAAATTGTGAAAGTTGGCTCAAGGGCTATAATTATTAAATTTAAACTTCCATGAGACATACAAACACTATGGAATATAACTGTTTGACCCACGTATATTTAGTCGACACGCGCAACATGTTTCGGAGAGCCTAGGTATCTTCAAGTAGCGTTCTAGCTCTAAGTGATTGACACATGAACTTGAATACGTCGCAAGTAGTGTCTAAATATATGTGAGTGGGGATCATATATATCATAATAGTCTATGGCGCATAAGACTATTGTAAGTTCGCTAAGATATTGTACAGTTGACGTCAAAAATATGTGTACACCTTTGGACCTTATTACAAAGGAGTAAGGTGCAAAAGAGTAAACATATTTATGACGTCGACCGTACATGTATTCATCAAAATGGCGGAGCCATACATCTTTTCGGCTTTACTTATTCTCGCGAAGTATACGCTTACACAGCTCAGAGTCACTTGTATTATTTATAGGTACACACAACGCCTTACTAGGTATACACTTTTGAACGTTATTACAGCGGAATAAGGTTCAAAAGTGTATACCTAGTGTGGCGTTGTGTGTACGAAGGCGGCGTTTCTCATATACATAGATGTAGCTATATGGGATTTCTCGTATAGTGTTAGGTGCTTAGGTGTCATTGCCTGATGGCCTACATCGGATGATGACATAATTGTCTTTTACGTCGTCTGGCTCTGAGGAGTGATAATGGTGTAATAATGGAAAGTGCCAGTATTTTAGAAGAAAGTGTTAAACCGAGTTTATGCTCGTGAGTGTACTGGCTTTTACTGGGATCTTTCTTCCATACCTTGTACCGTAGCTATCGTATCTTACGTCTATCATATGTAGGGTTAATTTAAATATAAGATAAGGCAAATGTAATCTTTCCAAGGAAGACATAGACAGAGACTGCGGGGGCATAAAATAGAACCAATTACCTGAGTAATTCCGTCCCGTTTTTTGTGACAAACAAGCATACTTCCCCTCCTGATAGTAAGCAGTTACCGTACTCACCAGCAGAAACACAACAATATTTACGAGTAGGGTCTAGTGCTATTAAATTTGGCAATGTTTTGTAAGTTGAGGCGAGGTGGGAAACTCAGGCTTTGCTCCAGATTTGAGCGAGATGACATTTGCTGAGTTAGGCTCTACCACACTTAGCGAGATGACATTAAAATTTTGGTGCCCATATCTCTCTTTAGTTCACCAAAGGAAGACCACTAATCTTCTCGATAGGGGAAATAATTCGTGTATAACCGAATATTGGTGAAGTTGTAGATAAAGGAGTCGTACACAACATACTAAAAGTACTTTTAAAACACCTTTTGTAAAACACCTGTATCTACTACTTCACCAGAATTCAGCTATACACGAATTATTTCCTCTAAGTTTTCCTTTGTTAGGCGGGCTACTTTTGGACGTACATAAATGGCTTAAGATCATCAAAGGTCTTTAGATGACTTTTACACGCTCTTATTCTCTGAACAATAAAATAGTGCCAAGATCATTTTGAACACCTCACCCGCGTACCTCTTTCTGACTGTACTATCTAACTCGGCACTTGTTTCCTTAGCTTCCACCGTTTAATATTGTCGTAAACTCACGTTACCCACTACCCAATTACCGCTATCGTTGGGAATATCTGCAACAAATTGCATGCAGCCACGATAAGGGTTCAATGAACTCCGCAACAATGCCAGATCATGGCAAGGTGGATATTTTAAAGACGGGGGTGGAGTATCCATGTTGTTTCCAAGGAGCTTTTTGGCTGAAATAATGATTATAGTATAACTTATTTAAAGTAGTCGAAGTTGAATATGTATATTAACCAAGAATGTAGACGAGATTTAACTGGACAACAAGATTTTCTGACTAACTTTTTTTTATTAATGGCTTTCTCCCTTTGCACATGAGCCATGGGAATTCTGCCAATGACAAGTTGACAACGTTAATCACATTTTATTTGTTAAATAAATATAGGCAACGTTGTTCGGTTTTAGCCTTGCTCTTTGTAAGGGTGATAGCTGCTCCTTACAAACAACACGTGGCGGCCATGCCACGTCAACTGTCTATTTAACTACAGAGAGTTTACACGCGTTTTGAGACTAATTCTTCATTAGCTGCACACTTTTATTAGATCACCGTACAATAAGCTATCAGTATTACACACTGATCTACTTAAATGAGCAAAAAATAAAAAAAATATCTCAAGACGTCCAAAGTACCCTGCGTTACGAACAGAAGTCCTCTGACTTCAATTCAATTCAATTTTTAAAATATGGCATTCTGTCTACAATATTGGGACAATTTTGCCAATGTCGAAGTAGATACGACAAGTGTACGGTTAATTAATTAAAATTTCGCTCCAAGAGCTGGACATTGTACGGTGAGGTTAGGCTTTTTATAAGGAGATAGCTACTCCCTACAAACAGCACGTGGACTAACGGATATCTAACTCAAACAGGGGTTACACATGTTTCGAGACTAATTCTTCATTAGTTGCTCACTAGTTCGTTAAATCACTGCAGAATAAGCTATATATTACACATTTAATCACGAAAATGAACATAAAATAAGAAGTTTTTCCCGAAACCAAACCACCTTGCTCGACAAGATGGCCGCAAGTCCGTCCTCTGACTTATTTGGGATTAACTAACTCTGACGCTGACAGCATCTAGTTGTGTGAAATTTTAAATTACCCGCATTTAGTTAAAAATGTTCACTTTTTATTTTTGTTAAAGTTCAATACTCATGAGAAGTTTTTATTTTTTTTCAATTGCACAGGGTAAAAGTACCTAGAGTATTAATAATAGGTACCTATATTAGACAGAATAGGTACATGAAAGTTAACTTTACGTTTTTATTTTTTAAATCAAATTACTGCTTCATTAATATTTAATATGAATGTGATTCAAGAGTTTAAATAGTTTAATTTAGAAAAAGAAATAGGTTTCTTTATGAAAATAAACAACGCGGATTACAATGTAGCAGAATTGCATTTCAAAGTTATCATGCGCTATGCGTATCGCAGTATTCGCAGTTGGCTCCCCGCCTATTGTCGCTAGAATGCATCTTTTAGTATAAAATAAACGTATTTCAAAACATATTTCTTTAGATTTCGCTTCAGTGCTGTTACTCTTACTATATTGTTATAACCAGTATAAGTAGGATTGTCGATTATGGATAGTTCTTACGGATCTTGAGGTCTCACTTATACTAGTCGGAAGAGATAGGTCGGTAAGCATTCGGTATAAGTTCGGTATCGGCTCGCAGAAATGCTTTACTTCATATATTATATGCCACCTTTTAGTCTGGACCTGATAAGAATAATCCGGGCCTTATTTCTGGTGCATGTGATGTATTAAAGCAATATCAAACAGGTATTTTCTGTGAACGTTTAGTACTCGTCTTATACTAAGCTTAAGCTTAGAGGTAAGCGTGCTCCACCGTAGACCGCATCATCACTTACCATCAGGTGAGATCGTGGTCAAACGCCTAACTAATCTGCATAAAAAAAAAACTTCAAGAGTATGAGCGAGTACAGTATTCATATTTAATTGATACGTGGTTCCCATTTCTTAATAAGGCCCAAATTTTTATCTCGCATTGGCAAAAATTTTTCGACATGACATTAAAGCGTTAATTTAATCGTGGACGTGACTTATATCATTTCGTTTTAAAGAACTGGCTCTGGAGAATCTTTGACAGGTGCATTATTATAATTAATCTCCATTCAATATTAACAATTTCAATCATTCAAATATATCCATAAAAGTAAAGATACGATCTCAATAAGAAAAACTGTAGCCGCTTTTAAACTAACAATGTAATAACTTAACAACTTAATTTACAAAACTATCATATCATATTTAGAATCGGATATTACTAACAAACTCAATTACAATAAAATTAATACCAATTCTAATGATAGAGAATCACGCAAGAAACTGGACACAGTTTTTGTTAAAGAGTTACAAAGTCATTTAAAGCGGTTAATAAAAACCGAAACTAATGCTATTATAAAGAAAGTTGATTCAAATTGTAACACATCTAACCACGACTACCGGAATCTACAATTTTGTAGTTCATCAGGAATCCAGTTAGGTAAATTAAAAAGATGTTCTATGGCTACTAGATGACGGCAAACGAAGACAGGCCATAACTATGTCGGATTTAATAAGTAACAGAATGTCACATTATGACAGTAGTGATGTTTCTCTTCTAATTTATATCCCTCTTATCTCCATATTTTTTGTCGTGAAAATCAAATGATTTCCGCTGAGATAATTTCTTAAATTTAGGTTCAAATGCGGATATAGGTGTATAAATTTAATAGGGATATTCAAATTTGTTGTATTTGGACCCGCTGTCTAACATTATATTGTTTCTTTTTCTAATTTTCACGCATATAATATTCATGATAGCGTTCTTAACTGTCTTAAGCTCATTAAGACGGTATTTTAACTATTTTATCGATTCGTTTCGATTCGATTCTTTCATAGGAATAGTCGATTATATGCCAAGTAGCCGTTGATTTATTGTTTATGATGATTCTTCTAATAGCATTATATCTACAAACTAACAAGTGATGATTACTGAATATGGTTTTCATTGATTAATAATGTAAATGTTCTGATAGCCCTCAAAACTTGTTATTTAGATAGTATTGTTGTTAATAAGGAATTTTAAATGAAATAGCTTAAACATCTTAAAGTTATTGACCCTACTAGAGGCACTAAAGACAAAGGTTTTCCCAAAGGAACTTCATAATATGCAGACTGCTTTCATCCAACGATTTCTTGCTAACTTGATTAAACTCTTTCCTTCGTTTGCATTGGAGGCCTTTATAGATTTTGAGTCGCTACTTTAGAACCAGAGCAATCGTTTTGACCATCAAATATGCCTGCTGTATCATACAGAATTTAGTTCACCTGGTAAATTTATTATGTTGAAATGATATTCATCCTACAATTCTTTTGTTCCACAGGATGCAAATCCTTCTTCAAGCGGTCAGTAAGACGGAACCTGACGTACTCCTGTCGAGGGAACAGGAACTGCCCCATCGACCAGCACCACAGGAACCAGTGCCAGTACTGCAGGCTCAGAAAATGCCTCAAGATGGGCATGAGGCGAGAAGGTGAGTTAACATATTATGATCACGAGCCAGTCTTTGTTGACGATCGTTGAACGACACAATTGTACAGTTTAATTATTATTGGTATATTGGTAACCCTGGAACGAGAACTTGTTTGAGCAACACTGAAACTGCTATAAATAAAGAGACAGAGACCTTTTTTTTACTTTCACATTCAGCACAGACAACATAGGTTTGCTCAAACAAACATTTCAGTTTTCTTTTATACAGTTTGGCCAGGATTTGTTTTACTTCAAGTATAGACGGAGAGAATCACACTATCTCTATCTTCCGCTAGTAACCTGGCTACAAAAAAAGATGAGTATCTTAATATTACTTCCACTGTTACTGCACTTATTGGCCAGCCAGACTAAAAATTATATTTTGTTTCTGTACTCGGCTGGTATATTGGCAGAGCTGGAAGGATTCGTGTCAATTTTATATACGCGAGACGTAAAACAGATAATCAATCATTAGACTCGAATTAGTACCTAATAATAAATATCTGACCCAAGGGGTTCCACATCGATCGTAGTGTTGTTTAAGTGTTGTTCTGTTGTCTAAATGATATTTTTATAAATAATGAAAATATTATATTTACTCTCAAAATAGACAAGACAACAGTTTTAAAGACTTTCTGTCCGAGGGAAAAAAACAGGTGCGATCAGTAAATACAAGGTAGTCGGCTTGTTTTAAACTTAAAAACAGTATTGAAGCTTCTTTTTCTTCGTGGGTACTAAACCTTACTCTGTGAGTACTATGTAATAAGCTGTCATTTATTGCTAGTAGGTAACTTATGAGGTCCGTCATCGTAAATTTAATTGCCTGGACAAGTACTTACCTCTATATATAATTTATTTTATGATGTAATATTTTTATACATAGTAGGATGGGGAATTGGTATCTAAGTTAGTATAAATATATTCCATAATACTGGCATTGAGTTGTGAACAATAAATTCGTTTATCATAATTATCGTAGGTACTTGAATTAATTCGGAGAAGTCTGAAGTCAAAACAAATAGTATACTAGTAGACGTATTCCAAATACTTTAACTTCATTAAGCCGACCCTTATGCTAAAGTTTTAGAAGTATGTCTTTTTTAACCTTCACTATTTTATCTAAGTTTGGAACGTCACGTTGACAAATTATCTTCTTTTTGTGGACAAAATATTATTTTTACTTACGCGATGTATTAAACAATGTAACTTATCCAATGTATGAAAATATTGAAAATAAGCCAATAGCAAACTTTACGATGCAGTCATTGTCGCTGTCGCTGTAGTAATTAGTGAAATCATCAATCTTGTCCAGTCATTACGCGATCTGCCCAAGGGCAACTCTAACTAACTGTTGACGATCAATGTTAATATAAAGTTATGAGCCGTAATAGCTTATTATTACGATGGAATTAATATAGAAGGTTATTGTTTTAAAGACAGCGATGTGATTAATGGAGATGGCAAAGAATCTGAGAATATTAATGTAGAAACTGATTTTAATCAAGTGAAATAAGAACAGATTCATTATAGATATAAGTTGGAGGATTAAATAAAGGTCAATTTATTAACTTTAATATAACAGTATTGTACAGTCGACGTCAAATGCACCTTACACCTTTTTAATAAGGCCCAAAAGTGTAAATATATCTTTGACGTTGACTGTACCAATTTAGACCAAGCTAAACTGCAAAATATATTCAAAGTACATACAATTTCCTGACGTAGTTTAAAATTTTAACATATTATTTATGTAATGTAATGTAATGTAAAGTAAAAACTCTTTATTGTACAAAAACAAGTCAAAAACAATATAATAATTAAAAAACTTATCCCTTTAAGGGATCTCTTCCAGTTAACCTTTGAGTAAATGAGAGAAAAGAAGTAAATAAAGGTAGACAAATGCGGTATCATGTAAGTGGGTAAGTTAAGCCAAAATAGTAAACACTCCTCTTAATGTAATAGATGATGTGAAAAGCGATTTTTTTGTTTTGAATGTACAGAATGCGTAAACAGTTGACGTGTCAAGGTTGAACAAGAATAAGCTATGACGAATTATGACATGGCTTACGACTTTAACAACCCATTGATCAACTTTGTCGGAACTATTGTCAACGCAAAAGATGGCATTCAGGCTGATGAAGAAGTTAAGAAAAAATATTCGAATAACGAAAATATTAGTGCTACAGAGGAATATTTGTTTATTGCTGTAAAGTAAGTTAAGTTAGATCAAAATACAGATATGAATATTACGACTCATAAAACAGTAGTGAAAAAATAAGGGACGGGTTAAAATTTTAACATATTTTGAAGTAAAATAAATTTATATTTGTAGAGAAAACCAAAATAAACAAATGTGATACTACAACAACCCTCAAACGTGTTCAAGACCTCGTTAACGGAATGAAGTGCGCAGCAGACAATAATGCTCACAATTTAAAAGATAACACAGTTCGTAAAGAGTGGGCCCGAGGGCACGGAGGTGGGCAGGTCATAGCCACCCGCGGCGCGCGATTACACTTGATGCGTACACCTGTCTGGATTCCTGGGCAGAGATTTGAACATTTTGAGCAAAGATGTAGAATTTGCTGCTAGTGCTGGAGAAATTATATGTAAACAAATAAATAAATATGAAGGAACCTTACATATGTTGACCTGTACCATGGCACTAGGCTACAAATGCATTGTTAAATACATAGAAAGCATCCATAACACAAAACCGAAAACCTTGATGAAGATCGACAAAATTATTTAAAAAAATCAAAGGTACACTTTGGTTTATTAATTAAATAAAGGTCAAGAGTTATTATTTAGGGAAAAATTAAGAGTTTAATTTATTTATTTTTTACAAACCAAATATTACCTATACAAATAAGCATCTTTTGAATTACCCAAATTAATAACATCCCATAACCTTCAAACCAAATGATAGAATTCCGTTGTGAAATATTTCTACTGACCCATATAATTGCTTTGAAAATAGAATCATTTACTTCAGAATTTACGTTATACGGCCAAAACAAAACACTATCTGTTCTCACACAATAGCTACATCTTTGACACGCTCGCCTGTTTACTAACCAAAAGTAACTGGACACCTTTTATTACCGCCATAAGGACCCACATTCACACTTCCTACCTCACCCGGAAAGGACACGGTAACCCGCTGCTCTCCATTCCACCCTTAAGCACCCTTTCGACCCTAACAAAGTACCCTGTATTTTGCCCAAACGATTTGTTTGCTGTCAACAAAGATTCAGGCTCCTTTTTAAAACCCTGGTCTAAGATAAGTCGTAATCTTTCGCACCAAGCAATACAATCTATTTTAGAAGAACAGAATCGTGTACGGGGTAAAAGTGTGCCTCTTTGTACTGATTGTAATCGTCTTAGATATCAGACTTGAGCGGAGATGCATTGACGCTTCTTTTATGTTTTTTCTCAGTATTGTTTTCTGTGTAGTTCAGCGTTTTAAGAGCTTGAAAGACCCTATTGAAATGTGCTACTAATACTTTTAATTGTATTCGATCTGTAGATATGGTCATTCTTTGTTAAGCTTTATCGGATAATGGTTACAGGAATGACTAAGCTTTAAAACAAGCTTTAAAAATTGAACTTTTAATCAAAGTACGATTTAAAACAAAAAAAATGTACCTGGATCAATAGCAAAGATAACAATAATGTCCAACTTAATTAAGAAATATCTCGCAAAGATAAATCTGAGATAGCTAGTTACGATTTGCAGAAAACTTGTATGTTACTGGCTTATAACCGTCAATGAAACGATTGATTTTCCCATGTTTTTGTATGCAAAATTCGACTTATTGATTAATTAACAACATTAAACTGGTTTATTAATATTAGAGTGCATAAAATGTTATCTACAAAGGCCCTTCGGGCGTCAGTTTGAACAATGGTTGGTACACCTTTTGTCTGAGGCGCATCCATCACAGCCACATTGTTTGTAATATCTTAATAAGATTTTGTGTTGGTCCGGTCATTTAGAAAGATTCCTCGTATCGCTTCCGATTTTTTCCCCCGAGTTCGAGATGAATTTTAATGGAGAGGTGATTTATGGCGAAATTGAAAAGGTATCGGTCGGATCTTTGTTTTCACGGTCTTTCAATTTATGCAAATTTATAAAAATAGGTACATTAGGTACATAGGTATTTCGAATTACCAATACCGAACTGCATCGAAACAAGTCTTTATAGAGGAGATAATGATCTTTTCCAAAAACATCTATGACACTTTGCAATAATTACTATTGAAATAGTTAAATATTAACGAAGTCAGAGGCGTTGACGGTGTCAAATATTACTGTCCCTTAAAAACAAAATCTAAATCTTATTTCCTTTAATTTATGCAAATAGCTCAACTTCCCTTAGGCACCCTATTCTCTTGCAAAACCGTTACATATTAAAAGTTTGTCCGAAACTAAAGCCGAAATCCGCTGTCTTCCCGCATATTTCCTTAATCCAAGCGTAAACACAACGGATCACACAATGCACCTTCAAGCCCACAAGACATGTCAAAATCGTCATCCGAGAAACGTTCCCAGGCTAATGCCCTAACTAAACGACGGTTTATTTTGAGAATGCCTATTAACTTACGCTCTTTTGCGTGCAGAAATTTGCCAATGTTTGCGTCTTTTATTTAAGTAATACGCCTATATTTGACAAAGGTCGTGAAAGGAAGCGCTCGACCGTCCTGAGGGTGGTGTCCTGGTCGAAGGGCCAGGTGTGGTCATTGTTTGACCTTTGTTGACCAACTGACCGTCCCATTAGACCCGTTTGCTAAACATTGATTGCGTGACCGTGAGAAATGCAAAGTAATTCTTTTGGAAAATAGGGTTATGGTCAGCCAAAATAACTGACCCGATGTCTTAGCTGAGTGCCGCGACCCATCCTTTTTGCAAACAGAACTATTTAAATATACGGGGCAAGTGACAATGACCGCTATCTTTGATATTATCGCTACCGCTATGTCGCGTAACGCGTCGCGTTGTCACGTGTGTCGTTTCATTTAAGACAAGGCCTTATGATACGAGTATATTTCCTAAAGAATGAGACAATTGAATTCCATAAAATTAACTTGCTGCGGTAGAAATTACGGAACATAAACAAATTAAATAATGCATCCTAGACACACGTATTAATCTAATAATTTAATCGTGTCAAAATCACTAGGAGTATCATTTTAGGGTAAAGTACCCAGTATAAGGACAAGCGCTTCACTTTCTTATAAAAAACATGGAAATTTTCGATTCTTTCTATAGATAGAAAGTTTGTATCAATTAAAACGTTCATTGCAAGTTACCATATTAGCTGGGATATCCATAAAAGGCTCTGAACATGACACTGATTAAACAGTCGGGAATAGACTGGGATTGATTGATGCCATTTGTAAATCTAAACTGGTAGCGGTGATGTCAACCATATTTCTGGAATAAATCACCACCAGCTTTATGCAAATATTAAATTATGTATCAAAGTATTTATTTTTATATTGACAATTAAGCTGCAATATCATTGCAATTATAAAATTGTTTCAGTAACCTAAAGTTCTTATAGTCACCGAGAATAAGTATCAATATGATAAATTCGAAGTTCGAAAAAGAAGGTGCGACGTGAACACTATTAATTTTTTTTGTCCCAAGACTTAACCACAGTAGCGGATAAGAGTGTGTTTACAGTTTAGTTACCATGATATCATAGAGAAGCCAGTAACAGTGCGGTTTACCCCATACTTTGTTTGCCGCGTCACAGCCGTATGATATTATCTTTTTTAAGCATAATAACTGTGACATGTTTCGTATGACGCTCCAGGGCCGGATTTTATGGCCTTGTTCTGGGAAAACTGAGTCTTGCTGGCCGCGGCTGACATAAAGATAGCATCGCGCGTGAGGTTGAGTGGAGCGTTCCCACGCCGCGAAATGCCCCAATATTGCACTGGCCTGTGGCCAGGAAAAATGTGAGTATGATATACTAATCCCAAAAAAGCGTAGCAGTAAAATACCTTAGCGAGCTAGACGCTCTGGACTGGGCAGAAACGGGGTTAAACAGAGGTGTCTGTCGGTTTTGGTGTAGTAGGCCAAGATCTCGCTACTTCGGATGCTAGCTTTACTGGTAAGAAGACTGATCAAAAGAAAGATAATTTCTTACTTCAACAATATACAACAGAAGCCATCAAAAGACTTCCACAAGGCACAATACTCGGTCCCTTGCCGCTTTCGTGAAGTGGAAGTTTACTTATGGACAAAAATACCTCATCGAAGCAGGTCAATCTTTGATCTGACGAAGACGGAATTACCTTAAACCTTAAGCGTCTAATCGTCATAATAACCAAAATAAGTCCACAAGGCACAATATATACTTGTTGCATCTCTGCATCCATCCACTAACAGTGGTAAACTTAAATACAATTATGTTCCAAATAGTTCCAATATCGTGCTTTGCGGATCTACCGTTGAATTGAAATTGATTGCCGTTGTCAGTTATCAATACCAAAACCAAAGCTATCTTAAGGACTTTCTTGAAGCAGCTTTCGCAATGTGCAGACTGTAGTTTGATTTGCTTTATAAAGTTAGCTTACTCACATAACCATAAGTTACGCTCATCACATCTATCTTTAAAACGTTCCTTCCTTCTTAAAAAATCCAAGTTCCCCATTCAAACGATTCCCGGCCCGTCACACTTTTTAGAGTGACCTATGGTCAAACGTTACTATCCGGTGCAAACATTAATTACAGCAACAAATGAACCGGTTCCGTCCGGTCAAGACCCTAAGCCGATACGCAGGCGTCGTAAGCTAATTATATTTCTGCACGTTTTGTCCAAATTTGCATATGAATCGGGGTTCAACTACAATAGGAATAGAGCTAATCTGTTATAGAAAGGTTCAGGTAAAGCTCAAACAGACAAAAGTTACCGGTCTAATAATCCTCCTAATATCCATGTCAATTGAAACCTTCAACCGTTGAATTAAGGTTTCTTGTTGTGTAGAAACAGAATTGGTTTGTTGGATCTTTTTAAAAAGCACCAAATATGGGAATAGGGCTGGTTGAATGCCGCTAGAAACTTGATAAGTTTTCTCTGTAAACATTGAACGGTAGAATGGAATAAATATTCAATTTCACTTAATGTTGTATGGAGATTTCAACGTGGCCATCTATTGTGGATTTATGCGAATAACTGGCACAGAAACCTTTGATCCGTTTAAGTTAGATCTATTATAGGGGTAAATGTACTATTTGCAAATACGTGAAATACTGGGACAGCTCTTAGTTCACTGATTTCTATGTGACTTACTGTACTACTCAAGATGAGTACCAAAGACACGTGATTAAGAAATGATCGAATCGTGCAGGCCTATGATGGATTTGTCATTATCACGAATGACATACTTCTCCATAGATAACGTGACAACCTTGTGTAAATTATCACGGTATATGAACGATAAAAATGGCAGCAACTGATTTTATACAAGCTTACGAGTATGTTACGGTATCTTCACGGTAATGCTGCCATCATAAAGCTGCTTTTGTCGTTGACCTTTCTGTTTATATCGTCTTTTCAAGTAATAGGAAGTAACTCGTTTAGCTTTACCATAAAGAAACGTTGTATAAATAAAAGGATCCTCAGTCAGAATCCAATACGAACACCTCGTAAAGCCAAAGCGAAATGGCGTTACAAAAAGGAATCAAAGTGTAAAATCATTTGTGTCGGATTAAAAAAGGAGCTAGCACACGAGTACGAGCGTGAGATATACACCACTATCAATCATGCTATGATTTATATTCCCCCGCATGATGTATCGTCCAGGACTGCAGTCCACTGTGAAAATATTCGATAATTAACTTTTTAAAATTTGACTGACGCCTTCATCTTGTGGGTGCGGAATCGAAAACATCAACATCAAGCTATTATCATCACTATAAATAACAGAATTAGGGTTAGTCTTCGGTGCACCTAATCTCAAACCAGTTGAGCCGTGGAATGTTTTACAACCGCTTTTCTACTACAAAAGATTCTGTACCATTATTTAAATTCTTGCATATTTTATAGCGAATGGCGTGATTTTCTTGGCCGTTTCAATGGATTTAGTAATGTCAGGCACCCTACTGCTGGGAACTAATAACAGTCTAAAAAACTGGATCAATAAACAATTGTTCTAATATTCTGCGACATAATATCGGAATCGAATGATCATATAAAGTTCTCGTTTTGTCTCAAGAACAGATCGTTTACGCAATTTGTGAACTGCTCCTTGGCTTTAAATTACTGTAAAGATCATTGTTTGGTAAATTCCAATAAATGTAACTTATATCTGGTGTAGTTATTTATAATTCATACTTAACTGTATTATCTAATGTTTAAACTTCTAAAAAGCATGACTTATTCGTTGAAACTTTTCTAAAAGGAATGTTCTTATAAGAAATTATTGACCAACATACAAAATTAGAAATCATACAGAACCACAATTTATCAGCCGCAACACGACACTGTGGGCACGTCAAAATAATCACCTCCTATACGGGCCGGGTTCGAAGCCGGACCCCCGCGGAGCGCGGGCGGTAACGAACTATGCAGGTGATTTATCTGGCCGCGGCCGATGCTAATTCCTTTACAACGTGTGATCTTAATGAAATATTGGGCATCTTTCATGTTGTTTTGTTGGTGTTAATGCGTGTTTTGTCGGTATTTTTATGTGAAACTATATTTAGATTTGCGAGTTCATCAACGTGAACTTCATAAGAATTATATCTGAAAGTATATTTGCAAAAATTTCGCTAAGATTTATCACCAGCGTTAGATATGTAACTAACTTTACTCTCTGATAACTTTTGATTACTCTGTTTGGTATATAATGGGCAATGGCCTTCAAATATTTCTGATATTTGCGTTTCTATATATGTATTACGTAAGCAATATGTATTATGTATTAACTTTATAAGTCGCGAATATTCTCGGATGCGGAAACTCAATTCATTAAACCCCATTAGCTACTTCTTTACGGCCTTTATTTAATAAGGGTCTTCAACATCTATTTAAAGAATTTTCCTTTGCAAAACATGTTTCTAAGCAAAACCATCGAAGCTTTAATATAAAGTGAAACTATGGGTGTACGGCACAGAGGGCACGCTCGGAACGGGTTTGGACGTACTAGTAACCAATATACATGCCGTGCATTACTCTCGGCATTCAAGTTTATAAGGCCTGGGAGGATTTCACCTGCAAAATCTTTAGGTTTCCTCATTTTATTTATTTCAAATTGTCGTTTAGTATTTTCACCAGTATTTGTCACTTTAGTTGTTGTACAATAGATGATCCTGATTCGGTATCAATTTGAGAACATTGACGAAATGAAAGGTTTAAAGTATGATAAACAATTTCACAATATTGGTAAAAGCGGTAGATTTTGTATAAAACCCCAATAAAATTTAACAATTCTGCTTTCTTTGCATAATAAAATTATGTTTAGGGATATAAATTTGGAGAAAGATAATGCCTTTTATTTGTTAGAAAAGCCTGATATGGAGATGTGCCGTTAAGCCTGGTTTTAAAATGCAAAGAATCCAGTACAATCGTAAACAAATACTAATTTAGTATGCTAATGTAAATGATGGCTTAATAAAAGTAATAAAAGCTGGTCGAAAGTTTATCTTGAAAGGTTTGTGGCTCTGTGTGGCCTCTGATACGAGTTCTATAAAACAGGAACAATAGTAAATTGATTTGAACTGTTAGTATAGATAGATGTAAAACTCTGATGAAATTGGACAAAGTGCCAAGCATATATTATTTCTACTCGTAACACTAATCGACTCGATATTTTAATAATATTATCTGAAACTTTAAAATATTTAAATACGTTGGGTGGTGAGACTTTTGAAAACGGTCGTGCATACTTATACGTGAGATTAGATTAAAAATCTGTCTATACGTTTCTTCGTTATTAGTGAATCATCAACATCATATCGTGCGCATATTTCGTGAGGTCACAGTTTACTATAGCGGTCGGAGAGCCTGCGGTCGTTTGCTAGACAAGGACAGTCATATACAAATCTCAATGAACCAAAACAGCGGAGGAGATATTCTCTCCATCTAACGCCGACCGTTTCGTGACCCCGAACAGTTGCCGAACAAAAGGTCGCAAGTTATACAGGAAGTACAGGTTTGTATGCTGTTTTAGGTCAAGCAGGTGTAAGCTAATCACATATCTGCAGTAGTATGATTATCGCAAGGTTTGGTTTCTCGTGTGGTCAGTGACTCGGCTCTTCTTTACGAATATTGTTTTAAATCACGATTTTTATTAGAACGTCAATAATGCGTTTTTGGTGATGATCAGCATAATTTCGAGTGTATATTTGAATCTGAGAAAATTCAATAGACTTAATTAAATTCAATATCTTATTTGCAGTCTTTTCTAAAGGGTGACTAGGTTTTAAATGAATGATACCTAAAGTCATCTTCATTAACATTTCAGAATCTTAATTGCGCTCTACTTTTGGTACTTCATACTCTTACTAAATACTTATTACTTTCTGAAAAACGTTTTCTCATATCTATTCGTACTCATGTTAATATGACATGTTTCTTTCTCTACATTGTCATCGTTATATCGTTTGATATGTTTTTTACATTCCATCTTAAATTAACGTGTCATTCTAAGCATTATTAATTGGTTGGTTGTCTAATTCTTTATAACGCTTCTAATTGCTATAATCGCTCTGTATATATTATCTGTATGGTATATTAATATATTAATCTCCGATTAGTATTACTATGAAATAAGTAAGTTTCAGTGTTACAACATGAACGCAAATTTCGATGTAAATATGCTTCTTTGCTCATGTATATTTCATGATTTTTAAAACGTATATGTATGATAAAACGCGAAATTTCTGCAATATCGATACGTTCGGTCGGAACTGACTGTAAAAAAAAAGTTTCCTGGTTTTGAAGATGTTTAACTGCAAATCAATAGTGAAGCTAATATAAGGCGTGAAGCCAGCTTACAAAACTGAAAAGTTCTTATCGATACTTCTTAATACTGTGACCCTAAGTAGCCATTTCCAAACACTATCATAAACATCTTTCTCCCAAGTTCCAACGTCCATGTTGCTCCGACTTCTCGTCTATAAATTTGGGTATTTAATTCCTCGATAATTACCAAAGCCGGTCTTGGCACGCGCCGATCGCTTTATTATACAACATATACCAAGATATTTATCTCTTCTATAAATTTAATTAGGTTTCGTACTATTGTGACGTCTTCCGTGTCTAGTAATTTAGATAACTTGTAGGTGGGCTGAACTTTCCAAATTCTTGTATTGTCGAATTGCGCAATACGTTAGTTGTGACGCATTCTATCTTAATTGGTTAAATTGGTAGTGATGTGTGCGATCATGTTGCGTAAAATGTTTTTTTCTTGCGATCCTCTACAAGTAACTAGCTAACGCCCGCGACTTCGTCTGTAGACTTCGTGGAATTGGTAAACTTTCCTCGGACAGTGCTCGCCTAATTTTGAACTCTCATTTAATAGGCTTAGTGATTCCGCTTGGTACCTGTGTGCCAAATTTCCAAATATATTCAGCCGTTTTTGCATGAAAATTTAATCTAAAACACACAAACATTCGCTTTAGTAGCTGGCTCCAGTATAATAGCTTAAGTTACACGTGCACAACGTTATGATTTTCTACGAACAGGTAACTATTTCGAGAAAAATGTTTGAAATTGAACGACACGTGCTGAAGCATTTATTACTATAATTGGTCGTATGGTAATAGTTCCTATAAAACACGTACAGTCGCGTAGACTTTTTTATCAGGCACCATTTTGTTTGCATGCTTGATTCATACGGCGTCTATATTCTATCATATGTTTAGGGTACCTAAAGATATAACCTGACATATGAATACAATAAAATATTACTTGGTTGACTAGAGCGTTTTTCTTTTCGCTTATTTTTGAATGGATAGTTTTTAGAGGCATAATAAAAATAACCATAAATCTAATTAATATACTGACTCGCACAGCCACAAAAATACTAAATTTACACCAAAACTCCGATTTCTTTGCTGTGCAGAATAATATTTCCTTTTCGAATCATACAAAATGTTCGATTTCGTCCAATGTTTTACATGCCTAAAAACTGGAACAAACTCACGATTTAAGTTAATTATCTCTTCAAAATCTTCTCAAAGGGTAGTTGTGTAGTTATTTTTATCGTGGACATGTACTTACGACCACTTTTTATCAATGGTTTAGCGTTTGACTGTACAACATTTAGTCACGTACGACTATGAATACTGCGGTTACTGAGTTAATAATGAATCGATGACAATTAATTACTTGTTGCTTGCAACTTGTTTATTTATCGAAAACACGACAAAATACATGTTTCATGAAATGTATATTTCATAAATCAACAACACGCATATTTCATAGAATGCTCTATCATCTTCTTGGAACTGAAGAATTTTCAATTCTAAATTAAGTAAGTACTTAAACTATATTTTTTATATATTTCATTCATAAAGTAACTGATTATCTGATAAACATTTACCAGTATTTCAAGACATTAGTTCAGTTGTACCTAATTATGACATAAACAATAAAACATATAACAAGG
This sequence comes from Pammene fasciana, assembly GCA_911728535.1. Classification (NCBI taxonomy): domain Eukaryota; kingdom Metazoa; phylum Arthropoda; class Insecta; order Lepidoptera; family Tortricidae; genus Pammene; species Pammene fasciana. The sequence continues at coordinate 15,173,206 of OU452288.1, forward strand.
GCTGAAGAATGTTGTCCTCACAAAAACTTGGTAACTTATTCAGTAATAAATTCTAGTATTAACGAAACAACGGGTTGAAAGAAAACAACGTGCCGTGTTTAATACGCCTACTACGTATGTCATATAGAATTTATCGACAATCAATTGACATCTACATTTAGGCTGCGCTTCCAGCAGAGATTAGCAAAGATGTGTTGCAAAGAATGTGTTTATTAAGATCCAATCCTAGAGCTGCGCTGTGAGAGGATAAACAAATGAGGTGATTCTATTGCTTTTCAAACACGTTACTCGCAAGTTGCGGGTCGCAACGCATCCTAGCTTATCACTAGTAGAATCCTCCTAGCTATATATGTATTTAGGCAACAAATGCAACAAAAAGATTATAAATATGTACCTCAACATTCCAAAACCATAATTTAAACTATATCATTTTTACTCATTTTCATTACTTCCATTCAAAAAGCCTAAAGCAGATTTACTGAAGTATTCCGCAAGGCATCAGTTATTTACGTATTATAAATAATTTTCAACAAGAAATGTAGCCCTACCCCCATTACCAAGACACATGGCCCTCAAATACATCACCATTACGTCCAAACCTGGCCCATATCTGATCATTAGTGACCCTTATCTCTTCGAAATAAGGTTCAGTTCTTGTCCACTGTGTTACAACAACTTCATTTACCGTTCGTCTATTTATTTTACTTGTATACTTATTATTCTATCTCGTTACGTCCCGATACCAGTTGATAATCTGTTATTTATGTGTACAATTTTATTTATGTCCACAATTCTTTATGTGGGTCTTAAGGCGCGTTTATACTGGTGCCGCAAAGCTTGATATTGTCGCAACTCGCAACGGTAGTTTTGACAACTACTGCATATAGTCAGACTACGCTCTGCAATGACTTTGCAAGCGGGGTAATGTGCATTCTGTATATAAAAAAATTGTATATAAATAAAAAATTACACTGCGAAGTCCATGCACTCACTGCAGTCTGACATTGTCAAGAAAATCAACCTGTAAAAGGGACGACATTTCTAACGAAATGTCAAACTCTAAATAACCGCTTTAGCCACATACATTTTTTCTTTTAATTTTTAAATTGATATGAATTAATAGATTAAATATATTTATGAATTGAAATGAAAGAAATCAGAATTAAATTATTTATTTACAAATAAAATGTGTTAACCCAAGATCTTGGAAGGCAGGTAGCAGGTAGTATTTGTAGAATTGGTTGACAATTACTATCATAAAATATTTTTTAAATAATAATAAATTCCGTTGATTTTACTCTCCTTGGCTTTTTCAGTTCTTATCTTATATGACTACACACAGACACGGAGAACAGATGTTTTTGGAATATGTTCCAAAAATGACACTATTGTCGCATGACGCACGCGTTTAACTAAACGCGCCTTAAGTGCGCGCACGCACGACAAATGGCTCTAAGGCTTTGTTCTCTAACGGTGCTGTTTGATATCATTAAGATTTTTACGCCTCGCATAGTCTCTAATACCGGGAAAAGATAACTCACTTAATGTAGAAAGCAAACGTGTTCTCGAATTTGAGTATTCAGTCTTTTTTTTACTTTTTTTACTCTAGCGTGTACGAATACCAGAAACAAAGATACTAGTTTTAAGATGTAAATACTCGTATTGTGGAAAGGAAAAATTTGACCTCATTACCATCAATGTCACGATCTGGAAGTCAAGTTATCCTTAATACACAGATTTTAACTAATATGCATAAATGTTACAAAGTAGGTAAGTAGTTACCATAAAATGAGTTGAGAGATTTCAAACGATCATAAAAGCAGTATTATTTATAATGTATTTGATCTTATAAACTGCTCGAACCATATAAATTCTTACGTATAACCAGAACTCTAATCCTAAAAACTAACTACGTACTTTGGCGTATAAATTGATTTTCCAAAGTCGCCCCTGTATTTTATAGTCACCCCGTTTAATAGTATTTTCTAACTAACTGTAACTAACTACTAACTTTTTTTTACTTTCCCGGTTTAAGTCGAAAAATAACTGAAGGTTCAGTCGCTATCAAATATATCGGCGCGGCCAAGGTGGTCACAAATATCTGAACAACGCCTATTGTCAAGGCAATAATGTGCTTGTTCATGTATTTTTAAATACCCTGGCCGCTCCGATGTATTTGATGGCGACTGTACTGCAGGGTCTGTACTGTTAATTAAACTACTTAGTAGTACTAATCGGACAGAGATCGCCAACCGTTTCAGTTAATGAAGCTTATTTAACATCTAACTAAGGTTTACATTTGAATAATTAACATATAGGTAGCTAAGCTATATGTTTTCCGATTTCTTTGCGATAATGTAAATGCCGTGGCCGTGGCTTGCCGTGGGGTGCCCGGCCTTAGAATTGTCCCCCACCATATCGTCCCGTGGTTGCAGTAGGAGTCTACTATGGGAATATACCGGGAGATGGGCAGCAGCATCTTCCGAAAGCCTAAACAACAATAAACAAAACAAAAAAACTGTTCGCGCCAACCCGCCTACGCCTGCCAAGCGTGGCGCCTATGCCCCCCCCCCCCCCCCCCCCCTCTTCTTAAAGGGGAGGCCTATGTTCAGCAGTGAACGTCTTATGGCTGAGATGATGATGAATGCAAATGCAGGTATAAAGGTCATCATCATCAATTATTTAAGAGCTGGGCTCTTGTCGGTGGAGCATTTTCCATGTATATCTATCCTTTGCCTTCTCCTTGATGACCTGATACGACACGACGTTTATTTTTTCCTTGACTTGATCCATGTACGCTATTCTTGGCTTTCCTGGCTTCCTTTCAGCTTCAACTTTACTTCTATGATGTTCTTAATAAATTCGTCATGTCGTAGCAGATGTCCAAGCATCCTTCCTCTCCTATTTTCTATGGTTCTCAATAAATTTCTCTTTTCTTTTATTCTACATAGAACTTCTTCATTGGTTTTCTTCTCCTTCCAACTGATCTTCTCTGAGGTATAAAGGTAGACTTACAATAAAAATGCTTGTAACTATTTTAATTTGTTTACATTTGCGACACTAACCGGTTCACTGGAAACGATCTAGTGCCAGATAATCGATCTAGATCTAGATTTACGGTGACGTTTAGTCTCGGAAGACAATTAAGATCAAGGACAAATGCGTAATCTTAGATTTATACTTGGGTATGGTCAGCTATTTTAATTTCTTGTCCACTGTAGAACCACAGTATAAGGAAGGTGGTCTTTTAGACCACTAACCCATCTTCGAAAAAATAGAAAGAAAAAAAGAAAGAAAGAAAGAAAATATACGCATTATTGTATATAGTATCTTTAATGTATTAGTATTACTGTTTTGAAAAAATAAGTCCCGCCGAGTTTCTTGCCGGTAATAAGTAATACTTCTCGGGTCAGAGGTGTAGGGTTAGAACCGGTGGTAGTTTCTTTTTCTCTCTGACGTTCATAAGTGCATTGTAATGTGTCTAAATTGAAGAATAAATATCTTTTATCTTTTTTTATCTTTTTTAAAACATTTATTCATGACAACACATGCAAGGGAAACAAACAGAAAAAGACATACACTTTAATAATAACTCAGGTTCGGAATTCATTCGGACGCAAGGCTGCACCAAGCATGTTTCGCGCATCGGTAGCAGCGCAGTAGCACACCCCTTATTTCGTCATGTCTAATTCAATCGCGTCACTCGCGTAGTCAGTTGTCTTTTCCCGCGGCCCGCTCAGTTTTTTTGTTCGAAGTTGAACTACTCGATGTAAATGGGTGTACTGTGATAGAATGATAGTTGCCCGTGGATATGTATAAAAATAACTATGAACTACTAAACTAGCTCTAAACTACTTAAATAAAATAAATAAATGTTTATTGACGAAACAGCTTACAATTTTTCTTCTCTCTTTACTTCTGCCAAACCACAGCGTGGTTTGTTGGCAGACGAGGCTCCAGTTTACAAATTATATAGTAAGCTATAGCTATATATGTTACTCAGGTTACTTCCACCACCACCAACAAAAACAGTTACACCCGATTGACCATTGATAGACCCTATCCCAATGTAATAAGGTAGGATAGATAGGTATTATGACAATGTTCTAGAGTGGCCTAGGAAACAAAGTGGTTGACTGTACATTCTGAGTATAACGGCTCAATGCGACTTGTAATAACTACCGCATGTGAAATGACTAAATAAACTAAGTATAAGGCTTGACTTGACTGGGGGTAAAAATGCTTTAATAAACACGTAACAAAAATTAAATTAAAATAATTAAACTAAACTAATATTAAAATAAACTAAATTAAAACTAAATACAACTATAAATATATAAAACTACCTAAAAACTTACCTAAAATCCCAGTTACAAAAAGAATACCCCCTCCAAGAGGTCCCCCTGCGGCAGGGAACCCATAACGCTGGCCGAGTTACCTCTTTGTATTGCCAACGAGATGCGCTGGCACAGGTAAGTGCCAGCTCTAGGGTCCCCTGAAGCGTCGACTTGACTTAACTTTTCACAATGACACATTTTAGACTAGCCTAATAAATCTAGTTAGATTTTTTTATATGTGAGTTTTAAAAACAGTTGACTTAATATGATAATTGTCATGTCATTTATTTTGGTATCTAACATGAAACTATTTTTAATTGTGAATTATTATCGCTTACGGCATTCGTATTGTGGCTAATTATAATTTATAGCTATGGATCTAATTTATTTTAACACCATCGTTTGAGGGCTGATATAAGACTAACCCGTATATTATTCAAATTGTTATTTTACTAAAAATCTACCTATTTTACGAAATGTTAAACAAATAGGCTACATTCCTATGAAGTCAAATCACCTACTCTTTAGGAAACGTCAAAACGATTTGTTATATGAAGTTGATACGGAAGACTAATATTGTGACGTCACAATACTATATGATGAATACATCTCCTTTATAAAAGTTTTAACCATTATAAAATCATTTAAAGCGCAAACACATGTTACACCTGGATTTTCCCGTGTATTTTTGAAATTTAGATTTTATGAATGTAAAGAAACAATTAAATTAGTCTACTGGAAAGTACCCAATTGGTCGTGTCACAAATAGCGGTATCACGAGCTCTCGAAATAAATGTCGAATTACGCTCTCTCCTGGTTAAGATCGTTTCCTCCATATCTATGTCAAGTACAAATATTAGGAACAATATTTTATTGCAGTTAACGTCACCCTTATTATTTTATAAATAAAGTCTAAATTACCATGCGTAACTGTAATACAATTAAACTTAATTCGTCTTTGTACTTATTCTAAATGATCCTTCTTCTCTGTATATTAAGGTTTAAAGTGTTTTAATAAAATATTTTTCTTTATTATGAGGATTTGTACGTGCAAAGACTATGAACGTGTATATTTATACATTTTTGATGCATTCGGCATAAGTAGGCTGCGCAAGAGAAGATTTTTAAATAGCTCAGTTTGAAAGAACGAAAAATTGTTTATAAAAAAAATATATATATGTATACAGGCTGTAACCATAATTTAATTACGCTCCCTATGTAGTTTACACTGTATACTTTTAAGCAAAAAATAACACTTTCGTAAGACATATACATATACAGACATACTGGGTGTACAATCCAAATGGGTCAGTATGGAGAAGTCGGAAACTATGAGAGATAGCGAGATCTGTTCCTAGGAACCATGACGTTGATTTTAGATTTAATAATAATTACATTCAAACTTTCTTATGAATTCTCATACATAACCGGGAATCGAACCTGGTCAAAGTCAATGTATATCAATGCAATCTTCTCGGCTTTACTTGCAATTATTAAAAATAAAATACAAGTGAGTAAAACCGAGAAAACATAATAAGTACTTTTATCATATAAATTACAAGTCAGCTTGAGTAAAAAAAAGTAATTATCAAACCCGGATGTCAACACCCAGCTCAGTCAAAACCCAGGCGCCAGCTATTTATTATGCCCAACATATGTATGTTAATCTTCGACTTACGCCTTGTTAGATATATTCGCATAATTAATATATATGTATTATATTATAATAGATATTTACAACATATGACGCATCTATTAGTCATAACGTTTACCGAATTTTAATTTATTTATAATTCTTAACTTATTTATGATATATGTATTACAATATTTATGTAGAAATAGCGTTAATTTCACTTAATCCAGTGTGGTATGCTGTTATAAGGCCGGCCGCACACCAACGACTAGATTCAATAATTTTCGATCATGCATGGGAAGCAAGGAATTTGCTAAATAGCACCGCTCAGTCTCAGGCCGCTATTTACAGTGTAATTAAATATTTTCAAAATGCAAGTATTTACATGTCTCAAAAATATTGTTAGTTTCTGTACTTTGGCACATTTATTACAATATTTTTTATTACCCAGTATGTTCACAACTTCAAGGGTCCTTAAAAAAATTAAATCACATTAAAAAAATTACCGTTTGGCTTTACTTGGTAATTTTATCTTTCTTGGCATTTAATTTTTTTATTCCATTCAACGATCTAACGATAGTAAATGTTACCATACTGAATTGGCCTATCTAACAGCTTAGTACCCAAAAAGAAATCAAGCATCTACCGCAAGAATTCACGTCACCATAAATAAAAATCTCATCGTACTCGGCGATATGTGAAAAATTTAAAAAAAAAGTCATAACTCCGAAAATACGAAAAATCGCGGAACCTACATGGGGGTGATTCAGATACCCCTCTAGGTCCTCTACCTCCCAGCTTCAGTATATCACTACTTCTTGGGACACCCTGTATATATTCTTATCTACCTAATTGGTTAACTAACCTAATGTAAAGGAACAATTAAAATAACAAAAGAAAAAATAATAATCGCGATTTCTACCAACTGCTATTCGATCAGCCATGCTGGTTTAACCTTAAATATATAATAGAGATAGACTTATGAGTGAAATCCGAAATGAGACGTACTTGTATGTAAATGTCCACTAATGGAAGCCTTCCTCGGATTGGAAGCCCCGGTTAATGCTAATTTACATTCATTATCATTATCATCCATAAATATATGGTCAATGTGGCCGAGCCAGTATTGTAACTTCCAAAAACGCTGAGAAAAACTTAGAACAGTATTTTAAGTGATACAAATGGGTTTTGAATCAGAGTTCCTAACTTGCACAATGTCAATAGACATTTAAAGAAGTTTTTAAAATATATTTTTTATTACAAGTCAAAACAGGGTATACAATTTTGAGAATTATGTTCCACTAGGAAGATTTTGTTACGGGCTTGCGAGGATAATAATGTTCTTGAAAATTTTAAGGTAATTTCAGGTAGGTATATTCCAAATATTGAAAGTATTTTATTATTGAATTAGTAGTGATTTATGAGGCGACTTAGAGTAATTAACCAGTGGGTGAATTGGATGTTTCTCGATATTTTAGAGAGAGCAAGGTAAATTAAATTTGCAAAAAGCGTTCAAAAATCTCACGTACTGGCTTTAATTGTTTTATTAGGCTTCATTTTACATTAGACTTTTCATAGAGTACCTAAGAGTATTAAACAAACGATAATAGCTTAAACCGTAAAGAATTTAAGTCCTTGATTGTACTTATTTCTTTTACAAGAGACACGAGTAGAAGGAAAGCGCCGGTACCAGCCCCGCCCTAGCCCGCCCTAGTCCGCCCTAGCCTGCCGCCCGAAAAAAAAAAAAAAACAAATACCGGGTCACTTAGAACGTTTGCGCTATGTCTCCACGCTGTCAAAACACTCCTTGTACGACTTCTGTGGCTCTCTACATGCACAAAGCACGCTTAATTACACCCCAATAAAACCCTTCGCTCGCATCTCTATTGTCTTATTGTGTTGTGCCTTCGACTCCCGACTCCCATTGTTCTCGGAGCACGGGTTCAGGACCATAATAAAACCCTTACCTTGCGACTTACGTTTGCCTTTCTCTTTTCGTGATAGTACTATAGGTATTTTAATCAGGTACAGATATAGCTCTGGAATAATCTAGACTATTCATAGGTATACGTATTAGGTCATACAGGGTTTCCATACCTACACTTTTTACCAAGTGTACAGTCTTCGTTCATACAACCCTTACCTTGCGACCTTGCGTGTGCTATAGGTATTTTAATCACGTACAGATATAGCTCTGGAATTATCTAGACTATTCATAGGTATAGGTATTAGGTCATACAGGGTTTCCATACCTACACTTTTTACAAGTGTACAGTCTTCGTTCATACAACCCTTACCTTGCGACCTTGCGTGTGCTATAGGTATTTTAATCACGTACAGATATAGCTCTGGAATAATCTAGACTATTCATAGGTATAGGTATTAGGTCATACAGGGTTTCCATACCTACACTTTCTTTACTATGCGTACAGTCTCCATTTCGATCAATAGCGATACTACGTAATGTTTGTCAAATGGTATTTTAACTTACTTCTCCTTATTCCCTTTAATATATTTTAGGTATTCATTTTGATGTCATACTTTAATTAATATTTATCAAACTTCCTGAACCTTTGTCAGTTTTAATTAAATATCTAAGCTTATTTTTGCCTTTTGAAATTAATTTTCGTAATATATCCTTATATTTTTTTAATTTAGATTTTTCTTTGTTATCTAAAGGAATTTTCCCCTTTAGAACGTTATAGATACATTCACAAATGATATTGATTTCCTCATCATCACAGGATTTAAGCAAAGCTGTGCGATATTTTGGTTTTAGTAACTTTAGTGCTTCTAGTAAATGTTTATAGGTGCTCACCCTCGAATGCATCATTTAGAACTGACTAAAACTTGATGATCCGTGTTATATTTAAATCCTTTCTTTGGAATATACACTGTGCAATGGCCATCAAATGGAAATATTTTAGTTTTAAAACGACACATATCATCTGTATTTTGTTTTAGGTCAATCATGAGATAGCCGTGAGCATTTTTAGTAGCATCTTTGTAGGCTTCATCAACGAACTTTGAGTTTTCTGGGTATACTTGTCGAGACAAATGACGTATTTGTGTTTTATCCCTAGGATTCTTAAAAAACACTAAATAACTTGTATTCAAAGACATATCACGTTGACCTTTACCCTGGTGAAATATGTTTTGTGTAATATAAAACAGACTTAAATTTCTGTGGTGGCTGCCTTTTGTAAAAATATCCACAAGACGTCCACCTGATTCCCTCATTAAATCATCTATTATAATTAGTTTGGGTTTAAGTCCATCAAACATGGACATATCAGGTATTCCTTGATTATAAATCACATTTACTAGATTGTATAGGGGTTGCATTTAGTAGAAGGAAAGCGCCGGTACCAGCCCCGCCCTAGCCCGCCCTAGTCCGCCCTAGCCTGCCGCCCGCCCAAACCCGTGTGCCCGTATGTTCAAACCTAAAAAAAAAAAAAAAAAAAAAAAAAAAAAAAAAAAAAAAAAAAAAAAAAAAAACAAATACCGGGTCACTTAGAACGTTTGCGCTATGTCTCCACACTGTCAAAACACTCCTTGTACGACTTCTGTGGCTCTCTACATGCACAAAGCACGCTTAATTACACCCCAATAAAACCCTTCGCTCGCATCTCTATTGTCTTATTGTGTTGTGCCTTCGACTCCCGACTCCCATTGTTCTCGGAGCACGGGTTCAGGACCATAATAAAACCCTTACCTTGCGACTTACGTTTGCCTTTCTCTTTTCGTGATAGTACTATAGGTATTTTAATCAGGTACAGATATAGCTCTGGAATAATCTAGACTATTCATAGGTATACGTATTAGGTCATACAGGGTTTCCATACCTACACTTTTTACCAAGTGTACAGTCTTCGTTCATACAACCCTTACCTTGCGACCTTGCGTGTGCTATAGGTATTTTAATCACGTACAGATATAGCTCTGGAATTATCTAGACTATTCATAGGTATAGGTATTAGGTCATACAGGGTTTCCATACCTACACTTTTTACAAGTGTACAGTCTTCGTTCATACAACCCTTACCTTGCGACCTTGCGTGTGCTATAGGTATTTTAATCACGTACAGATATAGCTCTGGAATAATCTAGACTATTCATAGGTATAGGTATTAGGTCATACAGGGTTTCCATACCTACACTTTCTTTACTATGCGTACAGTCTCCATTTCGATCAATAGCGATACTACGTAATGTTTGTCAAATGGTATTTTAACTTACTTCTCCTTATTCCCTTTAATATATTTTAGGTATTCATTTTGATGTCATACTTTAATTAATATTTATCAAACTTCCTGAACCTTTGTCAGTTTTAATTAAATATCTGACTTAATTAATATTTTTTAAACGTATTAGTCCTTTATCACTTTTAAATATGTTTGATATCATCATTTAATTAATACAGTTTTATTTTTGATATATATTTATCCTATCTTATTTCATACCTCTTGTAGTGAGTAAGTTACATACTTGCGATCTTATTTTATAGTTTGAATTAAGCATATCTACCCAAACTTAGTACCTCTGATTTATTATACAGCTTGTTTTTACATACACATTTTAATTTGTTTTTTAATATGATAATACCTAAACTAATAGTATGTTATTTGTATTTATTTTTAAGCTTTAAATTCTCTTGTTAACTGACTTGATATAATTCCAAATATTGTGATCTAATGTGACAATATTTGTGTACTTGAAATCATTGTTATAACAGCGTGATTGCTTTATTGGCCAACCGTAGGTATATTGTATTTTATGCTCTCAAGGGATTCATTGTTTCCTATTATTTTTAATATTTTGGGTTTTGGTTAAAATTACGTCTGTATTGAAGATAGAAGATGAACTTGTACAGACATGATTCAAACGGCAATTTCTGTCTACTTGCTTTCATTATTATAAGGGGTTGATTGCGTTATTTATAAAGGTCCATTATGTTTCATGTTCTCAAGGGATTTATTGTTTCCTTTTATTTTTTATATGTTGAGTTTTATCCTTCTAAAGTCATAAAACGCCCCCTGAAATTTATTGTTACAGTTCTTGTGATCTAAGAAATTTATTAGACAAAGGTTTTTTCATTTTTCTATTTAAGTGTTTGTTATAAAGACTGCTCTTAAACAATAGCTTTTATAATTTTTCTTTGAAGAAGGCGATCAAATACTTTGTATTAGTTTCCAAGAAACATATAAATCATTAGATTTTGAAGTTACACGTGATTTTTATAAAAAGAGAATACACAAACAAAAATGTCGTTTAAATTCTTTTGATAATTCAATCTTTTGTTCCATTACTTCGGTTGCAAACAAAAAATCGGACAGCAGGTAACACACTCCGAAATCCTGTTCAGACTTGCCTTGGTCGTCTTTCCCCACCAGCGCCGTAAGGTTTTTTTTAACCCAAATTTATATAAAAAGGCCGATGCTGGAGGTAAATTTTAGAAATGAAGTGAGCTGCGAATCGCGTGTTCAAGTAAGACGAAACGAAAAATATTTAATATTGACTTACGAGAATCTTCTTTTATTAATGTGCATTTCATATTACAAAGTGTGTGTTTGTTATTGGAAATGACTGGACATGGAAATTGGAAGTGATAATTATTGTGATGTTGAAATTAATCAACTGTGTGAAGAAGTTGAGAAAGAATATTATGAAGACCTAGAAATATTTAATTTGTGTCAATCTCTAAGTCAACAAAATTATGAAACGTAAGTGAATCATTATATTTTATTAATCATAAGTTTTTTCTGTACCTATGGCACCTAGTTTGAGATGAATGTTTTAAGTTCAATCTTGTAGAAACATGTTTCTTTGCCTGACTTACAGGTACGGAGGGGATAGGGATATATAAGGGGATCCCTAGTATTAAAATTATTCATAGCTATTTGAAGTTTCAGTGTTTTGTGTCTGTGGTGTTGTGTGATTAATTTTGCATCATGTCGTTTTCTAATGAGCCTAGATTAGAGCGTAGCGAGATAGCAAGTCTTAACAAAGATCTAATTGTGCGAAAGTTTCATAAATATATTAGACTGTGGTATATTGATGGCCTATTACCTGATGCACTTCTCGAAGACCAAGACATTAAACCGTATTATACACCATGTGATGGTCATAAAGAAAGGAGGCATCAGGATGTCATGTCAATATCAAATACTGATGTAATAGACGGAGTCCTGTCAATGCAAGCGTACTGTTTGCATTGTAAGAAATATTCAAGTTAGTATTCTATGGTCCTTCATGTTTAGTAATTATAACTTATATATATTTATATTGTATTGTAATATTAAATTTTATTTCTTTAGATCTCAACAAGTTGGAGAAGGAATGAAACTGGCCACAGCGGATCTAGTGTCTGAGGTATCAGCAAAGAAGAGTCCTCCTTCAACCAGCCGTGATTCAGGATCAACTTCAACGACATCAGCTTCCTGTATTGATGTAAGCACAAAAAATAATAACAAAATTGAATGTTCTGTGTGCCATGTATCTGTAGTAAAAAGATATTTAGCAAACCATTTGAAAAGCAATAACCACAAAAACAATGTTCTTAGTTCAGATAGAGAACTAATTAACGTGCAACTTATTGAAAATGCATTCCGAAACAGGGTTGCTACTTACAGAATATCAAGGAATACAAATGATAGTCAATTCTTTGAAACACCTGAATCCTTTTTAGAAAAAAATAAAGATACAATTTTCACCTTATTAAATCGTTCAGTTGCAAATCATTGTGCTCTAAAAGTAAATTTTATTCTAAATGCAAATTTTTATCAACATACCAAAGATTTAAGAAATACATTTGATTTTCAATTACCCAATCAACTTTTTAATGAGAGCAGTGATAAAAATATTTTTTTCGTATCTCTAGTAAATGAAATAACAGAGAGATTAACAAACTTCGAAAGAAAAGATAGTGGATGGAGTTTAGTAAACATAAATCACTTAGATGTTAATGTTAATAAATATAAACCACTACGTGGTTCTTCATATATTGAACTACCACGTGATATAGCAAACAAAAAAGCAGTAATAAACATTAAAAACAATGATCATGAATGTTTCCGTTGGGCATTGCTATCTGGTTTATACCCACCTAAAAATAATCACACTAATAGGGTGACTTCTTATGTGAAATACAAGGAGAAATTGAAGTTTGGTGATATTCCTTTTCCGGTCAAGCTAACTGATATCCATAAATTTGAAAAGTTAAATGACTTAAGTATTAACGTGTTTGGTTTGGAGTATAATTCACAAAATAAAAGACATGATATTATAGGTCCGTTACACTTTACTAAATGTAAAAAAACAATACACTTTAATTTGTTATATGTAACAAAGGGGAATAGAGGACATTATTGTCTAATCAACAATTTATCTAGATTAGTATCAGCTCAAATAACTAAGTCACAACATGCTGTTCATTTATGTGATGGTTGTCTAACAAACTTTTCTTCTAATCAGAATTTAGTAAAGCATCAAAAGAACGATTGTTTTCATATATGTACCAATTTACCCACTGAAGAGGACAAAAAGAAAGATTGGTTTGATGAAATGACTTCTTCTAATCAACTCAATTTCAATAATTACGAGCGTAAATTACGGGTTCCTTTTGTTGTGTACGCGGATTTTGAGGCATTTTTAAATCCTATTCACCCAGAACAATTTAAAGAACAGTGCACTAATGACAACAGTCACCCCCCATCATCCGACAGTGATAAAGATTATGAAGATGATGATGATTCAGTAGCTGATAAAATCAAACGTAAAAAAAGACGTATAGACATGCGTTCTTCAACCACTAACATTCAAAAACATCAAGTATATAGTTTTGGGTACTATATTAAATGTGTATATGATAACAAGTTATCAATTTACAGAACATATAAAGGGGAGAAGTGTGGTGAAACATTTATGAAATATATTAAAAATGATCTAGAGAGTATCTGTAAAAAGAATACATTTTCGAAGCCCCCTTTACCCCTAACAAGTCTAAACAAAGAACACATTGCACAAAGCAACACCTGCTTTATTTGTAATACGTGTTTAAATGAAGATTCCTGTGTTTCCTATAATTGGCATACCGGAGTTTATGAAGGTGTTGCACATTCACTCTGCAATGAAAAGTACAGGCCCCAAAACTTTGTACCGGTGTTTTTTCATAACCTAAGTAATTATGACAGTCATTTTATAGTACATGGACTTAATTTTGAGGATGGTGATATAGAAATAATCCCACAGAACAAAGAAAAATATATTTCCTTTTCAAAAATGTTAAAAGTGAATAACCGTACAGTGAAATTAAGATTTGTCGATTCTCTTAAATTCATGTCTAGTAGTCTTGAAAAATTAGCTAAAAACTTAACAACAAACCAATTCCACGAACTAAAATTAAATTTTCCAAGTGAAGAAGACCATAAGCGCTTGATACGTAAGGGCGTTTATCCATATGAATCATGACATCATTTGATTGTTTAAACCTGACCGCTCTTCCTCCTAAGGATGAATTTTATAGTTCTCTGACTAATAACCACATTTCAGATCAAGATTATGAACATGCTTTGGATGTGTGGAATCACTTTCATTGTCAAAATATGGGGGACTATTCAGATTTATATTTGAAAACAGATGTTTTGTTACTAACTGATATATTTGAAAATTTTAGAAATGTTTGTCTTAAGACCTATGGTTTGGATCCAGCTCATTATTACACCGCCCCAGGATTAAGTTGGGATGCCATGTTAAAAGTTACAAAAGTAAAACTTGAACTTTTAACGGATATTGATAAAATAACTTTCATAGCTAAAAATATTCGAGGGGGTATATCTCAATGCAGTCACAGGCATGCAAAGGCTAACAATAAATATATGTCGGACTATGAACCAAACGAACCGTCTTCTTTTCTCGTATATTTAGATGCAAATAACTTGTATGGGTGGGCAATGTCCCAATTTCTTCCTACAGGTAGATTTGAATGGGTGGATGTAGAGACGAATTTTAATATTGCGGATGACGCTGATCATGGATTTATTTTAGAAGTAGACATTGAATACCCTGAAAAATTACATGATTCACATTCAGATCTACCATTCTGCCCCGAAAACGTGTGTTTAGGTAATTCTAAAGAGAAAAAATTGATACCAAATCTAAACAAGAAAACCAACTATGTAATTCATTACAGAAATCTCAAACAGTGTATACAAAACGGTTTAAAATTACTTAAAATCCATAGAATATTACAATTTGAGCAGTCACCATGGATGAAGAATTACATAGATTTAAACACCTACATGCGATCCCAAGCGTCTTCTGAATTCGAAAAAGATTTTTATAAGTTAATGAACAATTCAGTGTTTGGCAAAACTATGGAAAATGTAATGAAGCGAGTTAACATCAAATTATTAAATCACTGGGAAAATCGTGGTAAATCTCAAGGAGTTCAATCTCTGATTGCGAAGCCTGAATTCCATAGTTTATCTGTTTTTTCGAATGACTTAGTAGCTGTTCAATTAAAAAAAACTAAAGTTTTTTACAACAAACCAATCTACCTTGGTTTTTGCATTTTAGATCTGTCTAAAACTTTAATGTATCAATTTCATTACAATTATATGAAAACCAAATATCACAATAATCTAAAATTGCTTTACACAGATACTGATAGTTTGCTTTATCAAATATACACCGAAGACTTTTTCAATGATATAAAATCGGAACTAAATTTATATTTTGATACATCTGAATACCCAGAGAACAACGTGTATGGCTTCCCTCTGGTCAATAAAAAACAATTGGGTTTTTTTAAGGATGAAAACAATGGAGAAATATTTAAAGAATTCATTGGTTTACGCTCAAAAATGTATGCCATAGATGTACAAAATAAGGACATTAAAGCTAAAGCTAAAGGTGTCAATAAATGTGTAACGGAAACATATAATCTCGATAGCTTTAAAAAATGTTTATTTAAGAAAAAAATTAAATATGATACAATGTTGCGTTTCAAATCAATTAAACATATTCTATTCACACAAAAAATTACCAAAATAACGCTTTCCCGTAATGACACGAAACGATATATATTAGAAAATTCTATTGATACTCTTGCATGGGGTCATTATAAAATTCCTCACGATGTACTTTGAATTGTATTTCATTTACACAAAACATCCAATAAAGTGTCTATTTTTGTGTAATGTGTATATTATTATTTTTGTAAATTTTATAGGTTAGTTTAGTAATAATAAAATAAATGTATTAAATGATAAGGAAAATCTTGTAACAATTAAAATTTGTTTTGTGTGTCTTTTTAATAAATGTACTTCTTTAAAAGAAGAAATCAACGAGTAATTTGTCATTTGATTTCAAATCGTTTTCTTAGCAACACCCTTCTCACGTTAATCAAAAAATGATTCATTTTTACCATCCTTTCACTACCATTGTAGCTGGTCCGAGTGGTTGTGGTAAAACAAAATTCGTTACTAGTTTTATTGAACATTCCAAAGAAATATGTAATGTTGAGTTTGATGAAGTGATTTGGTGCTATGATGAAATGCAACCCCTATACAATCTAGTAAATGTGATTTATAATCAAGGAATACCTGATATGTCCATGTTTGATGGACTTAAACCCAAACTAATTATAATAGATGATTTAATGAGGGAATCAGGTGGACGTCTTGTGGATATTTTTACAAAAGGCAGCCACCACAGAAATTTAAGTCTGTTTTATATTACACAAAACATATTTCACCAGGGTAAAGGTCAACGTGATATGTCTTTGAATACAAGTTATTTAGTGTTTTTTAAGAATCCTAGGGATAAAACACAAATACGTCATTTGTCTCGACAAGTATACCCAGAAAACTCAAAGTTCGTTGATGAAGCCTACAAAGATGCTACTAAAAATGCTCACGGCTATCTCATGATTGACCTAAAACAAAATACAGATGATATGTGTCGTTTTAAAACTAAAATATTTCCATTTGATGGCCATTGCACAGTGTATATTCCAAAGAAAGGATTTAAATATAACACGGATCATCAAGTTTTAGTCAGTTCTAAATGATGCATTCGAGGGTGAGCACCTATAAACATTTACTAGAAGCACTAAAGTTACTAAAACCAAAATATCGCACAGCTTTGCTTAAATCCTGTGATGATGAGGAAATCAATATCATTTGTGAATGTATCTATAACGTTCTAAAGGGGAAAATTCCTTTAGATAACAAAGAAAAATCTAAATTAAAAAAATATAAGGATATATTACGAAAATTAATTTCAAAAGGCAAAAATAAGCTTAGAAAAACCGTTATCATTCAGAAGGGGGGTGCATTTTTACCAATCATTTTAGGTGCCGTTTTAAGTGCTTTGGTAAGCTCCTTATCTTAGATACAATGGAGAATACAAAGAAAATGTTGTTAGTTGAACCTGAATTTATTGAAAGACTTAAAAAAAGTGAACACCAGGCTGAAAATTCATCATCCCGTCTAGATGGAGAAATGCAAAAAATTCTTAGAAGGAAAATAAATGATCGTGAAAAGTGGACATTATATTCTCAAGCACTACAACGATTTTTACATTTTGCTGAGGCAGATAGAAGACCATTTAAATTACCGATAGTGATGGATGAAGTGAACCACCTTACTAACGAGAACTACAACGTCTTTTCGAAAGTTAACAAAAAGGAGGAAGACGTTAAAAAAATGGATAATACCCAAAAAGATGAATCATTTACTCAGGACTTAAGCGGAAACCTGAATTTACCTGAATCTGAAAAAGATGTTTATACAACACCTCATGTTGGATCAAGGATTGAATTACCTAAGCAATATTCTCCATCCTATATTATAGATGTTATACCTAAATCTTACAGGGTAAAAACTCAGACGCTACTGCAAAACATTATTGTAAATAGACCTAAAATTTGGTGGAAGGAGAACGGTGAAGTAGTTATAAATAATCAAACAATACCAAACAGTAATATTCTTGATTTGGTAGGCGATGTGCTTAGACCGCTTAAACGCTCAAAACCAGTTGGATGGGAGGATTTCGCTTGTCTTTTAAATGAGATAAAAGTCCCAGTGTCATGTATTGGTAACCCCTCAACGTTAGATTTTATTAATAAACTTAAATCTGCTGAATCAAACACGTCGCAAGCTTCTATTAGCGCTCAAAACTTATCAATAACAGAAAAAAACGCATCTACTCCTCTATCTACCAAACAAAAAACAAGATCTCAAAAGAAAGTTGATTGGGAGAAATGGACTCCTTATTAGACATAAATAGAATATACTACGATGTATCAAACCCAGCTGGATATAGTAGTTTAAATAATCTTGCAAAGGAAATGAAAGGTCAAATGAATAGAGGGGAAGTGAAAAAATGGTTGCAATCCCAAGAAGCGTACACTCTACATAAACCTGTTCATAAACGTTTTTCGCGTAACAAATACATCCTGTCTAACTACAATGAACTATGGCAAGCTGATTTAAGTGATATGCGTACTTATAGTCAATACAACGATGGTTATAAATATATTCTTTGTATCATTGATGTATTTAGTAAATATGCATTTGCGAGAGCTATGAAAAAGAAGGATTCTGAGACGGTTAAAACATGTTTTGAAAGCATATTCGCGGAAGCAAATGCAACCCCTAGACATATTCAATCTGATAAGGGTACAGAATTCGTTTCAAAGGTGGTAAGAGATTATTTTACAAGTAAGAACATAAATTATTATACCACTAATAACCCCGACATTAAAGCTAGTATAGTTGAAAGGTTTCAAAGGACTCTTAAAACTAAAATGTGGCGTTATTTCACTCATAATAACACTTACAATTACACCAGTATATTACAAGACCTACTTTATTCATATAACCATACCTATCATTCCAGCATTAAAATGTGTCCAGTTGATGTTAACTCTAGTAATATAAGAACTGTTTGGTGTAACTTATATGAAAGAAAAAAATATAAACAACCGTCTTTAGAAATTGCAAAGTTAAATGTAGGTGATCATGTTAGGATAACTAAATATAAACATATATTCCAAAAGGGTTATGAAACAAATTGGAGTGATGAAATATTTGTCATTGATTCAGTTATCAATAGGTCTCCGTGGATTGTTTATACTTTAAAAGATTTGGAAGGCGAACCAATAATTGGTACATTTTATACCAAAGAATTACAAAAAGTGACCCATCACCCCTCCATCAAATATAAAATTGATAAAATAATACGCTCGCGCCGTATTGGTGGCAGAAAGGAATTGTTCGTGAAGTGGCGAGGTTATCCTAATAAATTTAACTCCTGGATACCGTCTTCAAGCCTAGAAACAATATGAGTGAAAACAGTTTTTACTTAACTTTATTGAGTAATAGCTCATCAGATTATTACACTGATAATACCACTGCGCATTTTTTAACAAAATTACCGAAAACCATTAAACTGGAAGGAGAATGGGTCGTGGGTTTAGTAGAATTCCAATACCCATGTTCCATGTATAATGTTCAAGAACATGAAAATACAATTTATATTAAAAGGAAAATTCGAGGACCTGCAGACAAGACAGATAAAATTGTTGATGCAAAAACTCACATACCAGCTACTTCGTATGATAGTATTGATCATTTTCTTGATGCATTCAATGAAAACCCACAACTAAAAAGCAAAGTTAAGTTTAGATATGACAAAATTACAAAAATGGTGGGGGTATCAACAGATAAAGAAATAGTCTCAGTCACAACAACACCCATATTAAGTTTACAATTAGGTTTTCGACCGAGATCAAATTTAAAAGAAATGTCAATTGGAAAACATCCTGCAAATTTATACTTAGGTTTACCCTCACAAATCTTCGTTTATACTGATATCATTCATCCACAAGTAGTGGGGGATGTTATTACATCATTACTGAGAATAATACCATTAGATCCTACTAAATTTATCTATGGTGCTTACAAAACACATATTTTCTCACCTGCTCATTACGTACCCGTATTACGAAGAGAATTCGATACTATAGAAATAGATATAAGGACAACTACTGGAGCGAGAATACCATTCCAGTTTGGATCTTCTTGCGTGAAGCTACACTTTCAACGGGTAAAATGAATTATAAAAGATCATCTGTGTCCTGCCCGTATGAGCATTACTACTCACATCAAGCTGGTACGGGCATAGGTATTGTTTACAAAGGTGTACCATATCAACGAGGACATGGGATTGGGAGTTTCTTGGGTGGTCTTTTTAGGTCTGTGCTACCATTATTATCAAGTGGTTTTAAAACAGTGGGAAAAGAAACTTTAGACGCAGGAATCGGCCTTTTATCCGATATGGTAAATTCGCGACCAATGGATAGTTCTATTAGATCTCGATTTAAAGAAGCAAGCACCAACTTAAAAAGAAAAGCAGATGAAAAAATTGATTCTTTGATGTCGGGGTCTGGGTATAAAATGTCAACAAAAAGACGTGGACCAGTCATTAACCTAAAAGCATCGAAACGAAGAGGAGGTAAAAGACTTAAGAAAAATAATATTGAAGATATATTTTGTAACTAAAAATGTCTTTCTTACATAGTCATTCATGTGAGTGCGCCAAATCCGAGTTAGACTTATTTGCTCTACCATCAACTCAAACAAGCATTGAAAGTGGTCAGTGGATTCATTACAAACCAATTTCATCTCTAAGTGACGATGGCCCTATCGAGTTTCTTGTTCCCGGGTCAGGAGATGATTACATCGATCTATCACATACTTTGTTGCATATAAATGCCAAAATACTAAATCAGGATGGAACAAAAATAAAAGCTGATGCAAATGTTGCTCCGGTAAACAATTGGTTACATTCCCTTTTTAACCAACTCGATATTTATTTAAATCAGAAACTAATTTCACCTCCAAACAATACTTATGCTTACCGAGCCTACATGGAAAATCTGCTTAATTATGGCCCAGCAGCTAAAAAATCTCATCTGACTTGTGGATTGTGGTATGAAGATACTCCCAACTACATGGACACGGTTGACTCCAATAATAAAGGATTTCACGAAAGAATGGAGTTTGTTAAAGAAAGCAAGGAAGTTGAAATGATCGGTCACTTGCATGGTGATATATTTAACCAAGAGAAATTTCTGATGAATGGTGTAGAAATACGTGTTAAATTAGTCCGTTCGAAAGAAACATTCAATTTAATTTGTCATAAGGATGGTAAATTTAAAGTACAAATAACAGATGCCAGTCTCATTATCAGAAGAGCAAGAATAAATCCGAGTGTATTATTAGCTCATCAAAAAGTACTAGCATCAACAACTGCAAAATATCCAATAACAAGAGCGGAAGTTAAGGTTCTAACATTACCCACAGGTATACAAGGTAAAACGTTGGATAATATATTTCTCGGGCAAGTTCCTAAAAGATGTATTATTGGATTTGTTTCAAACTCTGGGTTCAATGGTAATTTAGCTATAAACCCATTCAATTTTCAACATTTTCATATGAATTCATTTAGTTTGTATGTAGATGGACACGAAATCCCTTCTAAAACTTTGCAACCCTCATTTAACTCTTCAGGTTTAATAGCAACTGCTTACCATACTTTGTTTTCTGGAACTGGTATTCATTTCCATAACGAAGGTAATGCTATAAGCAGATCAAACTATGTGGGTGGTTATTCTTTATTATGTTTTGATTTGACTCCTGATTTATCTGCAAGTTCAACTTCACACTGGAATCTTGTAAGACACGGGAGTGTTCGAATCGAAGTTCGTTTTGATGCAGCTTTAAGTACTACTATCAACTGTATTGTGTATGCTGAATTTGATAACATAATTGAAATAAATAAAAATCGAGATATCACTGTAGATTATAACAGTTAGTAATTAAATAAATACAACGCATTCACACAATTTTATCATTATCCATCGAACATTAACTGTAAAACCATCAGTGTTTAATTAATTATTTTTTATAATAATTATGGATTCAAATGAAATACAATTTTGTATGAATAAAATAAACCCGAGGTTTAAGTCAAATGTTTTTGCTGCAAACCGTATACCTGTTTGGGTAAATTTACCTGCTTTTATTATAAGCAACTTGGACCCGGATTCAAAGCCTGGCTCTCATTGGATCGCAATATACATTGATGTGAATGGATCTGGTGAATACTTTGACTCTTTTGGCCGAAAGCCTACCGGTTATCATAGGTTATTTTTAAATAGAAACTGCAAGAGGTGGTTTTATAACCATAAATCACTTCAAAATTATTTTACCTCCGTTTGTGGAGAGTACTGTTTAGTTTATCTTTATTTTAAGCTTCAAGGGAAAAAAATGTCTGAGTTTTTACATTTTTTTTCTGATAATTCTTTGTGTAATGATTTAGTTTTAAGGAATATGTTTAAACGATTTTTTGTGAAATAAAATAAAGTGTACAATGAAATAATGTTTTTTATTTATAAACATAAGCTTATACAAACATGGTTATACATAAACACTGTATTACAATAAAGACATTAAAAAAAGAGGTTAAAGCTAAACGTTTATGAGTATGCTAAAACTAATTAAAATATCCTACTACCTAAGACATATATAGTAAGGGGGAAAGAAACTAAATAATTACAAAAATAAAAAACTTAATCTACACAATCACAATTCATATCACTGTTTCTTATTGTCTATAAAATATCTCACACAGCTGTCCTTAGAAGATATTTGCTTTGTAGCGTTAAATATTATATTTTTAGCACTCTGTAGTTCACAATCATCTTCTAGAGTGAAATATTTTAATCTCATGTCTGCATGTTTCCAGTGTTCCGTGGGTGGGATGTTTTTAATTTTTTGCACGTCATATATCTCGATTTTAATTAAATGAGATGCATACGCCCCGTCATCATGTCCAGTCGATAAATTGGAGACGCCATCCGGATAACTTTTACTCACATTAGAAGACCGCTTCAAGACTTTACACTGTTTTTTAGGTTGTTCAAAGAAGCTATCAATATTATTTGCTGCACGTTTCTTTGCGATGGCTTGTTTAATCTTCAAACCAACCGTACCTTCTTCATCGCTTGATTCGTCTTTATTTTCCGGGTAGTAATAATTCTTGAAAGTATTTTCAGATAACTGAAACAATATCAAACAATAATTTATTTAAACACTCACATACACAATTACACAATAGTTAAAAAATGTTATCAACACAATTAAATAATTAAAGAGTAACAGTATTTGAATACTTACATCCATTATCACAAGTATTAGTAAAAACTTCGATATGTAGAAACTTAGAGCTCTTAACTGAACTGGAGATCCGAAGACACTATATAAAAGAAGCCACAGCCTCGGCCTTTTTATATAAATTTGGGTTAAAAAAAACCTTACGGCGCTGGTGGGGAAAGACGACCAAGGCAAGTCTGAACAGGATTTCGGAGTGTGTTACCTGCTGTCCGATTTTTTGTTTGCAACCGAAGTAATGGAACAAAAGATTGAATTATCAAAAGAATTTAAACGACATTTTTGTTTGTGTATTCTCTTTTTATAAAAATCACGTGTAACTTCAAAATCTAATGATTTATATGTTTCTTGGAAACTAATACAAAGTATTTGATCGCCTTCTTCAAAGAAAAATTATAAAAGCTGTTGTTTAAGAGCAGTCTTTATAACAAACACTTAAATAGAAAAATGAAAAAACCTTTGTCTAATAAATTTCTTAGATCACAAGAACTGTAACAATAAATTTCAGGGGGCGTTTTATGACTTTAGAAGGATAAAACTCAACATATAAAAAATAAAAGGAAACAATAAATCCCTTGAGAACATGAAACATAATGGACCTTTATAAATAACGCAATCAACCCCTTATAATAATGAAAGCAAGTAGACAGAAATTGCCGTTTGAATCATGTCTGTACAAGTTCATCTTCTATCTTCAATACAGACGTAATTTTAACCAAAACCCAAAATATTAAAAATAATAGGAAACAATGAATCCCTTGAGAGCATAAAATACAATATACCTACGGTTGGCCAATAAAGCAATCACGCTGTTATAACAATGATTTCAAGTACACAAATATTGTCACATTAGATCACAATATTTGGAATTATATCAAGTCAGTTAACAAGAGAATTTAAAGCTTAAAAATAAATACAAATAACATACTATTAGTTTAGGTATTATCATATTAAAAAACAAATTAAAATGTGTATGTAAAAACAAGCTGTATAATAAATCAGAGGTACTAAGTTTGGGTAGATATGCTTAATTCAAACTATAAAATAAGATCGCAAGTATGTAACTTACTCACTACAAGAGGTATGAAATAAGATAGGATAAATATATATCAAAAATAAAACTGTATTAATTAAATGATGATATCAAACATATTTAAAAGTGATAAAGGACTAATACGTTTGAAAAATATTAATTAAGTCAGATATTTAATTAAAACTGACAAAGGTTCAGGAAGTTTGATAAATATTAATTAAAGTATGACATCAAAATGAATACCTAAAATATATTAAAGGGAATAAGGAGAAGTAAGTTAAAATACCATTTGACAAACATTACGTAGTATCGCTATTGATCGAAATGGAGACTGTACGCATAGTAAAGAAAGTGTAGGTATGGAAACCCTGTATGACCTAATACCTATACCTATGAATAGTCTAGATTATTCCAGAGCTATATCTGTACGTGATTAAAATACCTATAGCACACGCAAGGTCGCAAGGTAAGGGTTGTATGAACGAAGACTGTACACTTGTAAAAAGTGTAGGTATGGAAACCCTGTATGACCTAATACCTATACCTATGAATAGTCTAGATAATTCCAGAGCTATATCTGTACGTGATTAAAATACCTATAGCACACGCAAGGTAAGGGTTGTATGAACGAAGACTGTACACTTGGTAAAAAGTGTAGGTATGGAAACCCTGTATGACCTAATACGTATACCTATGAATAGTCTAGATTATTCCAGAGCTATATCTGTACCTGATTAAAATACCTATAGTACTATCACGAAAAGAGAAAGGCAAACGTAAGTCGCAAGGTAAGGGTTTTATTATGGTCCTGAACCCGTGCTCCGAGAACAATGGGAGTCGGGAGTCGAAGGCACAACACAATAAGACAATAGAGATGCGAGCGAAGGGTTTTATTGGGGTGTAATTAAGCGTGCTTTGTGCATGTAGAGAGCCACAGAAGTCGTACAAGGAGTGTTTTGACAGTGTGGAGACATAGCGCAAACGTTCTAAGTGACCCGGTATTTTTTTTTTTTTTTTTTTTTTTTTTTTTTTTTTTTTTTTTTTTTTTTTTTAGGTTTGAACATACGGGCACACGGGTTTGGGCGGGCGGCAGGCTAGGGCGGACTAGGGCGGGCTAGGGCGGGGCTGGTACCGGCGCTTTCCTTCTACTGACACGTTTTTCGTGCAGGCAGCGGTAGACTGCGGTACGCACTGAACCCAATTTAGTAGAGTTGAAATACTGTTTTCTATATAAACTGCAATAAAAATGCTCATCCGATAGCTCAAAAATCAATTTGAATTAATGGGAAAGTGTACAGCGTCCTTAACGAGTTGTTTATTGTCCGGATTCAGATTCCGAGGCAATTTGTTTGATTTAAATCAATTATAAATGTAAATGGTGCTTAAGAAATGTATTATGCAAGAATGTTAGATGGCTACTTTTATAAATTTGTCACCAAAGTTGGTTTTGTTTGTGACATGGCTGTTATTTATGGGGTAAAAAAAACTGTTAACCACGTTATTTATTATTCTAGTGATATATATTTAAATTATGGTTAATTAATGTTTTAATCATAAAATGACGTTAAAACTAATCACTTTTTGATATAAGTGTATAGATTCGATTATGTCTAAGTAGAGCTTTGCCAGCTTAGAGTTTCATCATTATTATCCGCATATTTTTTTTATAATTTAAGACGTCATATTAAATTCAAAAGATTATCTACTACTTATGAAGCTTAAAATTGTTACTCTATTATACACTCAAGAGCAAAAATTTCGGATCAGTAACATAAACTTTAATATCTTTAAAATTAATATCTTTTGAGATATTCAAGAAAATGCTAGTGACCCGAAACTTTTGCTCTTGAGTGTATTCAATTGGGTTAGCCAGTAGAGTATTGGCTTATGCTAAACAAGTGTGTAAGGTGCGTTGTAGAACTTATCTACTACTAATACTGATGAAACTAAAATCATATTTTTTGTGGATTTTAGCAAATAGTTATTGATGAAATTTTTAGCCATGTACATATATGGCTAGATTGAGCGCTCTAAACTTATTTTACTTTAACTAGGTACTTATTTCACTGTGATATGTTGGTCATATCAGTGGTGGTGTATACTGAACTTGATTCCCATCGGCTTCTCTATCAGAGGCTTTAGCATTTTTCTAGTCTATAGCCTATTTCCAGCTTGCCTTTAAATACCACTGGTGCATAAGTACATAACACTTTCCAAATTAGAGTAATCGTGACGTACCGCACCGTATGTGGGTCGGTCCCACGCGTCGACGTCGACACCTCACTTAATAGCGTCATTACACTATCCGTCGATACATCTCGGAGTCGGACCGAGGCAGGTACGTCACTAATCGATCACAGTCCACACAATACAAGCTATCTTGATCTTACAAGATCGTAGTGACGTCATTTGACGTTTAGCTAGAAAAACTTACAAATTATTATAGCAATAATAGCGTCTTAACAATCGTATCACTACATAGTATAAAACAAAGTTGCTTCCTGATGTCTGTCCCTATGTATGCTTAGATCTTTATAACTACGCAACGGATTTGGATGCGGTTTTTTTAAATAAATAGAGTAATTCATGAGGAAGGTTTATATGTATAATTGCACCCGTGCGAAGCCGGGGCGGGTCGCTAGTTTTTAATAAATATTTGGTAATGCGACCCGGGTTTTTTAACCTCGATTTCTCCAGGATCCCATTTTCAAATCTTAACCTGGTGACAATGGGACCAACTGTAAAGTATATTATTTCAAGCAAAAAAGAATTTTCCAAATCGCGCAGCCATCTTGGAATAATCGGTGAAAATATTACATTAAAAAAAATGCAAAAACTAAGATCCCGACGAATTGAGAACCTCTTCCTTCTAAATGTTGAAATTGGTTGAAAAATCCATTTATACTTGCTGTTTCAAATACATAATAGCGTTTAGAAAAACGTTTATCAAAAGTCTTTAATTGGTAGAGAAAAGGACCTTCTTTTTGTTTTATCCTCGTGTGTTGCGTTGCGCGCACGCACGGCGCCTGCTGTCATTCATTTGATGCGTTTGACTTGACGTGAGCACTTGTCTATGGATATGTCTAAAGATATCACGTAATGTTTGAAGCCGTCATTATTTACGTTACATCAGAGATGACTAACGATATAGCCATACCACATTAACTCTGCATCTACTTTGCAAGTGACAATGTAAAAATAGGGAGCATAAATGTCAAAAAACGACGTTTACGGTAGTAGTTTACATTTTGTCGCTGCAAACTTCAGTCCATTACTATGATAGTTAAGTGTTTATCGGGATGTATGTATTACGTACCTTATCTTTTAGTTTGCATATTAGCATTAACCATAATCTTACTCGATGACAACGAACGCTCTTTAAATCTTTATAAATACAACCTGCTTACGATTTTCCCTGAGAAAAAAAAACAAAAACTGAACGCGTGCGCGGGCATTCGAGCCGGTGACAGGCCGGCAAACTTCAAAAATGTATCAGATTAAACAATTTTGAACTTAAAACCTGAGCGGTAAGGACCAAGACACTGTATTATACAAGTTGGTAGGAGTGTACGGTTCCCGCCAAAAAACGAATTCACAAGAAAATGCTTCGGATTCTTAGCGCGTTGAGCATTTTTGTTCCAGTACGATTCGGACCGTTCGATTTGAATTCGTTCGGCATTTTAGAGCCAATTCGTTCCGTATTGTACAAGTGTAGATAACCAGACAATATAGAATAATTTGTTTGACATGTTACAAACGTCGAAAAACTAAAGTAGGTAATTCCAAACTTCTAAAATATGGTTATGCTTGTATTCAATATTATTATGTAGGTACTTATTTATAATAAAATATAAGCAGTAAGTTATTTAAAGCTATGACAGAATCGACTTATAACGTACATTCACAATACAATACAATAATTTTTTACAGCACATCTCAAATAACAAAAAAATATAGACATAAATTAAATACTTAATATAAATACCGCTTACTCCGAAAAATAATCATATGAACTCAAAAACCATTTCATTTTTGTTCCAAAACCACATCATGGGCTCTAAAGTGCTTTATTAAAACAAGAATTAATATAAATTAACCCAATGAAAAGCACGTCATCGCTACATTAGTCTGTCTGTCCGTCTCGCGTCAATCACTGTGAGAACTCATTGAGCTCATAAAAGTTTGGTAATAAACACTATTACGGCTTTATTGTCTTTAGGAATGATCTATTAAGTAACATTTTATATTGACGTAAGATATTAAAGCCTCTATAACGTTATGTACGCCTTTAAAAAAGTACCTTAAAAAAGTTGATAAAGAGCGAAAAACCAGTTGAAGACCGTTTTTGGTTAAGGTGTCTATAGATGTTACAATTTCGATGCGAAAATCGCATGCGTCGTCTAGTTATTAGGTGTAATAAAATCAATCGACGGATAAAATGCTGCAATGTATTGAACAATCACACGTTGTTGTGAGGTTAGTCCTTTACGAATTTTGAGTTTGACAGATGAGCTGTATGGAACTTGGAGTATACCTATTATTTTTTTAGTCTGGCTACGCTAAATCTGCATGGCTTTTCAAGATGTGTAGAAGTGCCAAAATTACTAAGTATCGGTCGCAAAACAAGCTTTATTTGGGTTTACTGTGGAACTAGACCGATTTGTTCAAGATTGTCATTTTTTATCGTTATGTTTCTGTCTTTAAAAGTAACTCTAAGGCCTAATAAGTGTACTTGAGCTCTCAGGTATCCATTAATGCGATTTAAATCGTGCCCCGCTGACCGCTTTTGCCTTTATTACCTGTTTTCTATGTCAACAGCCTAAGGGGGCCTACTGACTATCAGTCCGCCTGACGATATCGGCCTGTCAGTTAGAACAAAATTTTGACAGCTCCGAACAACTGACAGGCCAATGTCGTCAGGCCGACTGAAAGTGGGTGGGCCCCATAAGACTCGTACTATACTAGCTTTTGTTTTTTTTATTGATCTTCATTTCAAACCTTTTAATTATATTACTTTGTTTGTCACTCGGCGGCAGCTAACCTCTTTATTAATAAAAAAATGTATACCTCTGTAAGATTTTATTACATATATTTTCACAAAAACAAATATTATCACGTTTTCACTTCAGCCTATAATATATTTACGTTTTTACGCTAAAATCCTAAAATATTAAATTTTATTATTTTTATGCTAATTATCTACTTAGCACAAACAAGAAAGAAAACAAAATGTCTTAAGTATCATAGTCTGGCAAAAAAAATTGCAGTATAAGTAAAAAGCTACGACTATACTGCCTGAAAAATAAAATAGACCAAAAACAGCTAGCCCTAGGTATATTTATCGACTTACGAAAAGCCTTCGATACAATAAGCCATAAACTACTGCTAAAAAAGCTACGTACAATAGGTGTAAAAGGCGCTGCCGCTAAAATACTTGAGTCTTACCTTGTAAATCGCTATCAGATAGTAAAAATAGGCGAAAACCAAAGTGCTCCCGAAAATATTACCTATGGCGTCCCTCAAGGCTCCATTCTTGGCCCCTTACTCTTTCTAACGTACATCAATGATATAACTAGTTTACGCTTGAATGGAACTATTTCTCTGTATGCCGATGACACTAGCCTATTTTATTTTGGTAGCGAAATAACATCTGTACTAAACCAAGCTCAAGATGATTTAAACACCCTACAAGAATGGTTTAAAACAAATTTACTAACTATTAATATAGCAAAAACGAATTACATGATTTTCAGTGCTAAAAACAAGAAAACTTTTCATTCTCAACCACTGACCATAGACCATAAACAAATCACTAAAGTAAAATCAGAGAAATACCTTGGCCTTATACTGGACAGTCGCTTAACGTGGAGGCCACATATTGAGAAACTTCAGTCTAAGTTGTCATCGCTAATGGGAATGCTCAGAGGCACAGTAAAGTGTTTTCCTAAGTCTGTACGATACATTATTTACAATTCATTGATAAAGTCACACGCGGAATATTTAATTGAGATATGGGGAACGGCAGCTAAGACAAACTTAAAGCCATTACAACGAGCTCAAAATAAAATTATAAAACTGCTTTTCAACTATCACTACTTAACGCAAACTAAGAAAGTATACAAAGAAACTCAATTAATGACTCTATCTCAACTGTACAAATATAATACATGTATTTTGGTCCGCAAAATCCTAAATAGACAAATGCACACAGAAATATCATTTAAAACAAAATCTCAGGTAAGAAAACGCTTACTAAGACGAGGTAATCACATATGCCTTCAATCACCGCGTACAGACACTTATGGTAAAAGAAACTTAATGTACGGAGGCGTGCAGTTATATAATAGATTACCTAATCACATAAAAGAAGCTAAATCATTACTTACATACAAAAAGCATCTAAAAAAATACATTTCAAACGAATACTCTGAATTTACATAACTATAAATGATATAATAATACAATAATTAATAACATTGGCAATTGCAACAAGAATGAAATATTTATATTTATAAAAAAAATGCATGAAACACTTCTAAAGCGCTAAAATACTAACCAAAATAACAAACGCATGTAAAAAAAAAAATATCTATATAAAATATGTTATGAGTAAATAAAATTATACTTAAAACTGTAAACTTAAAAAATTATACAAAAAAAACTGGTAAACCAATAATAATTAATATTATAATATCACGAGGATGTCAGCATAAAATAAAATAAGATAAGCGAATATAATATAATGTAATGTAGGAAAATCTAATCTAAATAACTAAATCATTGTAAATAATTGCAATAATTGCACGTACAACTTAATACAAAAAAGCTGATAATTATAAATATTATGAATAAATTACATTGACATAATTTAATATTCAATCGCTATGACTTTAAACTATTTACGTAATTGAACCCCGCAAATGGATCTCTCCATGTCTGTTGTCGCCAACCACTGGGCGAGTGCGACGGACCGGTTTAACGCTTAGACGAACCAGTATAGGCGCGCATATCCCCTACGCTTGTTTTGTTGTATATCTGGGTCACTTTAAACTGGACATTGCAATTGTTTGGGCCGCCCGCGCTCGCGCAGTGACAATTACTTTGTGCCAACTTATTAACCGATGTGAACGATTTTGGTACCCACTTTTACGTAGAAATAAGAATTGCTTTGTATCACTTTAAATTTAAATTACCTGCTGTTCGTACACTGTTACTCGTATAATTAAGATAATTTCTATAATGTTGTGAATTTCTCTAGTTAAGTGAATTATAATTCTTTTAGAGAAATAAATTCTTAAACCATAAACCATAAACCACTATACCTATATCTTTTTTTGTGGTAACGGTACTAGCGTAAGAAAAAGACAGTATGATTATCTCTGCCTATGCACAAAGTAAGAAACTCTCTAGGCAAACTATAACTGACAGACCTAAAAAACATTACGCTCCATCTGAATGACTATCTACTTATGGTATTTTTTCGACTCAGACATTTCCTGAATACCAGATCCGTTACCAGTCCGCACGTCCAAAAGTTTTTAGGCCTGTCCCGTCACGATTTGGTACCCGTCACAGTGGCTGGTATTAAATAAAAGAAGTCATTCAAATCAGTCAAATATATTAACTAATTTGCAAATTCGTAAGGGGTCTACAAATCTGCCCGATATTTCAAATATTTCAGTCGCTTTTCGATAGATTCCGGCATTTGGTAATTTTTGGTTAATCGACTTAATCGTAATAGAAGCGGCAATCGCGGCAATGTATCAAAAATCGCATGCGATAATCGGTGACGTTTGTAGACCCCTTAAAAGATTAAAGAAAATTTTAATAGATACTACGTAATTTAAATTATGTAATAGAGTAATAAATGTATTCGTCGCTTATAAAATTGAATTTTCCATAACGCGTGAATCCATGTAAATTCAATCCAAAATCTCTAGACTTACTAATTTAACTGCACTCCCCTTTCAAACACTCCACTCCAAAATCTCCTACAAACTTGCCCTTCTTTTCCAATTTTCATCTTAATCTCAATACAACAAAGTTGGAAATCCATTACACTTATTTAATAAGATACGAGGTTGTGACAAGTTCCTGGTTTCCATTGTCGAGGGTCATAAAGTGAGTTATTACAGTGACGCAGGCAATCAAGATGCTCATATGCTAATGGGGCCGAGGATTGCGAATTGCGGCTGTTAAGTTTTAAGGGACTGTAAATTCATTAGACTACATGGCAACTTCCTTCGTAAATAATATGAGTTTTAGCACTGCAGTGCACTGGTTTTGCGAAATACGATAATTTTGGACTGGTATGTGAACCCTATTTTTCTAGTCCAGAAACATTTTTATATCACGTCAGGGGCAAACGACAGGCAGGGGCATACATCCCACCTGACTTAAGTAATCAATTTTTACAACAATTGATATTAAGACCCACACTAGCGTCTTTCGTCTAGTGTGGGGTCAGCCTAAGAGACATTGATGACAGATTTACAAACTCGTCATACAATATTTCATCACCTACGCGATGTCGTCACTATTTTATGTTTATATGCCTATTTCCTTGTTCCAGCTGTGCAGAGAGGCCGAGTGCCGCCGACGCAGCCCTCCGGTCTCGCGTTGCCTGGCCAGTTCGCCCTGGCTAACGGCGACCCCGCTGGCGGCCTCAACAGCCATCCCTACCTCTCCTCCTACATCTCTCTGCTACTCAGGGCAGAACCCTACCCAACGTCAAGATACGGCCAGTGCGTCCAACCCACCAACGTTATGGGAATAGACAATATCTGCGAACTAGCGGCGAGGCTACTCTTTTCCGCCGTGGAATGGGCGCGGAACATACCCTTCTTCCCCGACCTCCAAGTCACTGATCAAGTGGCATTACTCCGACTCGTGTGGTCGGAACTCTTCGTCCTAAACGCCTCCCAGTGCTCCATGCCCCTCCATGTGGCTCCTCTACTGGCGGCCGCGGGTCTCCACGCGTCACCCATGGCTGCCGACCGAGTGGTCGCCTTCATGGACCACATCCGAATCTTCCAAGAGCAAGTGGAGAAGCTGAAAGCGCTCCACGTCGACTCGGCGGAGTACTCCTGTCTGAAGGCCATCGTCCTCTTCACGACAGGTAAAATTTTGGATAGTCTTTTCGGGGAAGCGCGACTGTTGCTATACAGGGTGGCTGGCGCTGGTGCCACTGTCACCAACTACGGAGAACTCCTCGTGTTAGTGAAGACACATTTAGATGCTTATGCGGAGGCAAGTAGGGTGCAGCCGCCAGCGCCGCCACCGTCTGCCGCTTCCTCTGGCTACTATTCAACTCTGGACTCAACTCTCGGCGTCAACTCCTCGTTATCCTATGGCAGCTTCTTGTCAACTCCTTCTCGATTACCACCAAACTACACGAGTAGTCCTAGAATGGCAGAAGCCAGTGCCAGTACTTCATCCTCGTTTAAACCGTGGGATGGTTTAGGGAAGAGTCAGAAGGATCTCGGGGGTTGACGCTAAGAGTTGTCCAGAGCGGGCTTTGGATAATGGATCTGGAGTGCTATTTTTTGACACGTTCTGATATCGTGATACCTCGCGGAGAACTGAGTGGGGCCGGAATCCCTTTTTAACAGTTATTGTGTACTAGCCAGATACTGGTCATAGTATTCCTAGATTTCGTGTCAGTAGTGCACAAAGCTGTAGCTTCTGGATTTTCGCGAAGTTTTTTCAGGAATGCGGATCGTGTTTTGAAGTAGCATGGCTGGTGTCGGAAAACGTCCTATGAGAAGTTGAGGATGTGGGGTATGAACGTTACCTTCGTGTTAATGTACTTGGGGATAATAACTCTCGCTCTTCAAACCTAAAGTAGGTAGTCGACCGAAACTAGGTAGTCGGACCTAAAGTAGGCAGGCTAGACCTAACTACGGACTAAACGGGGAGCTCGCGACTTATTGTTCTCCAACCGCGGTTGCCTTTTATTTGTGATATTTATTTAAAATATATTGTAATATAATAATAATTCGAATTATCTGCCGGTACGCGCACGTACCGTTTAACTTAAGTATTTATTGGCTGTAAATATTAATTTATTACTAATTTATTAATACACTCGCGTAATTTATTCGTAATTCTTTTTGTTTCATTCCTCATAATTTTAGAGTTCCCTTTTATAGATAGTAAACGTTAGAAGAGTTATTAATGGTATTTTATAGTTTAAGAGGCATTTTTAGTTTGCATTAAAGTGTCTAACTCTTCATAGAGCCCATAAACCGTGCAGTCTATTGGACATTAAAGTTAGCGTAAGTATCATTTAATATTAGTTTCATACACACAGAATTTTTAAATTTATTAGACATAAAACAAGGATTTCAATAATTTAGGTGCATGTAAAACATGGAGGATGCATGAAAGATGTATGAAAAACCATGACAGCATTTGCGTAGTAGGTATCATACATAATATTAAGTACGACAAAATATGTACCGTCAAGGTCAAAATCGATGTAATTTTTTTCGTTAAAAATACGGCCCAGCAACAAATGGTGACGTATTATCGGTAGTCAAGCCATAAGTCACACAACGTAGGATATTATCTGACTTTGCGAAAATATTCGATTGGTTTTCTTCGCTTTTTAATCGATACGGAGCGCCCCGCGCGGTAAGCGCCTTCTCCACCATCGCCAACATCGGTCATAATCATACAATTTGGTTGCCAACCACCGACTACACGGTAAAACTAGAAAGGTACCTAATTTGGAAGTTGGCTTGTTGCCAACTGCGT
Source organism: Pammene fasciana (assembly GCA_911728535.1). Classification (NCBI taxonomy): domain Eukaryota; kingdom Metazoa; phylum Arthropoda; class Insecta; order Lepidoptera; family Tortricidae; genus Pammene; species Pammene fasciana. The sequence continues at coordinate 15,208,207 of OU452288.1, forward strand.
ACGGCTTTACAACTCCGACTAAGCATTATGTAAAACTACTAAAACTACCACATATCGCGAAAATCAATAAGTCCCTCCACATCGTCTCGCAAGTTCAGACTTGGACATTGGACTCAACTTGGACATTGATTGAAACTTGTCCAATTTACAAAAGTTATGTCCAATATAACGTGACCTTCAAATTAGTGTCTACGATCTGTGATCGGAGATCATACAATACTGGTAGATTGGTTGTGAGTGTATGGATTATCTGTGACATATCGTGACGTCGACACTTGTGTTTGACATGGGGACTTACTGTCGTGCATTTGATTAATCAACGTAGAAAATGGATATTTGTTTTTTTTATAGAATTTTCGTTTCTAGTTTTTATAAATATTATGAAAACAATGTTGGTTTCAAATAGTCCTAGCGGTACGCCTAAAAGGCTGCAAATGGTGTTAAAAGCATGAAAATTGTAACGATTGGTCTTTAGGCCATATGAATCAATGTGACCCGTAGCACAAAAAAAACCTAGAGGAGTTATGACGTCATCTTTTTTTTGTATGCGGAAAAAAAAATCTTCTGAAATCTATCGTGTGTAGTATCAAATATACATCACATCATTACATTTTAGTCACTTGTTTTTAAATATAATAGAAATCATTTTCGAAACATACCAAGTTTGAGCTCCTGCAGATACGATACTACGATAATATTAATAGTATGTCATACTTACAACAGACTAATCGTCCTAATTTTCTACACATTATACAAATAAAGCCATTTGGGTTGTAAAGCGTGCCAAAGAAAAAGACCTATCAAATTTTAAAAAAAAACATATTATTTCGTTTACTGACTTAATTTAAGCATAACATATTTTAATAAAAATAAATTACTTTTCCCACATATTTCAACGTAAAAAACCTTAAACCACAGACTAAACAGACTTCAAAAGTAGTTACCGTCGACGGGCCCAACAACCAGGCCATCCTGACCTTTCCCTCGCTTTAGCATGCTCCAACGAGTTAGGACACTTGGGGTCTAGGCACGATGGTAAGGCCGTAGGGCGTATTGAATATGCAATAGTAATAATGTAGTTTTATAGATAGCTAACTTTCTCTGTGAGAACTTAGTTTGAACGGTAGCTGGTAGTATTCGGAGTTGAAAATTCGATTCTAATGTAAATCCAATTCGATGGGATAACCTATCAATATGATCTGACTTGAAAGCAAGAGTGAACAAACTATTACAGCAAATAGCCTCATTGGCATTATTAGCATTATCTACTAATGATATTCCTAGTACATCAGTAGATACTAGAGTTAATTTAATAAAGCCTAACGAAATATCAATTTAATTTAAAAATAGAACTGAAGTGATATTTTTCTTTCCAATCACAGCCATGTTAAAGAGAAATGAGAGATATCGCTGGTTAGTTTATAATAATAGCTTATAGCTACTCTGATTCATAATTAAATTCCAAAAATATAACCTCACTTCATTACCGGTTTCGTGTATTTATACGTTCTTTTTTAAAAGAAATGCTACTGATATAATGTAACAATGGTAATTTTAATCCTCTGATGTAAAAAAGTAATATCAGTTGCCCTTATTCAGAGAAATAAAAGCGAATTTTTGGAATCTAATAACGAATCATAGTTTAGTGAACGCGCTCTGGGGCAGTGGAGCTTAAAAGCTAACGTTTTTCGATATAATTTTGGCCTGAAAATTCTCATTTCAGAATGAAGCTGGTGACTTGTCTATATCGACCAATGATCGGGATAAGTTAACCTATAACCTTTGGTATAAACGTCCTGTAAATCAATTGGTATACCAATTAATTACTTAAATTATTGATACAGTTTCGTATTTTCAGGTTCATTCTGGCCTAATGTTTTTGGATTGTCAGTGTTATAATAAGTAGGTCTGTCTAAACCTCGTTTTGTTCCCTAGGTATCGCATTCGGCCTGCAATTCACCGATTCCCTGCATTTTAGTAATGTAGATATTGTATGCTAGGTTTGTAGGTACTTCCTTGTTCCTATGATGATCCATCTCCGAGCTCGGAGATGTAACTGAGGAACGTATGTAAGTACTTATACCTTCACACATCAAAAACAATCAAAAAACGGCCCCAGGCTATCCTTCAGGCGAACTAAACCCACAAAAATATGCCTATCTCTGTCTAACTTATGTGTGTGTCCGTTAGAGAGAGCAGGGTGCTAGTAACGGGATTCGGTCGTGACCACCGGCCCGGGCGAGTCACGTTTTTGAAAAAGTGTCGGACGGCGAGCCGCGTCCCAAGGGTCCGGTGGTTGGCGTAAGTTATGAAATATCCGTTATTTAGAAGTGTAAATTACAAGTAGAATTTAGAACTAACCTCTCCTGTCCTCTTTATTCCTTCTTAAGATAGTTGCGTAGTATTTTTATTGTTACAAACTCACCCACTCGGTCAAATTTCGAAATGGTCAGAAATAGCCTGTGCTCTGTTCACTCTTGGTTTTAAGAATACCTACCTAAATAGATCATATTGCTCCCGTAATCGCAATCAAATCAATGACAATCTAATTAAACATTCGGATATCGGTATACCTTACCTTTAACACCTTTACTGCTGTAGTTAGTTTATCTCCTAACTAGCTACTTGTATGGGGTAAATTGACCCAGTACCTACATAAATTAATAAAATAAGAATTTCCCAACGAATTACAACACACTATCAAACAAACTAATCGACAGTAGTATTTTGTAGGGTATAATCGACCCAATACCGCATGACACTAACGTAACTATACCTAAGTTGCTTTTAAATAAATAAAAAATAGTTATGTCAAACTTTTTTCTATCAAAACAATAAACATAGAAATAAAAACAATAAAAATAGATATTGGTAGTAATATTGTACTATTTGCTGTTCTCCTGTGGCTTAGGCGCCGGTCTCTTCGCAGCTTCCCAGCCTGTATCGCATGTCCCCGATATCTGGCAAGAGCTATGTACGAACATACAGGACACCGGCAACTTGTGTATAGCTATTATAGCTTATAGCTACTCGCTAGGTAACCGAACAAGTGCTTCTTAAAGCACGTATAAGAGTCATACGCTGATAATCGTCTTCGATAATAATGTATCTTTTAGAAAATAAATATTTGTGACCAAAATAACCTTTTAACACTTAGGTACATTTTTTAATACCTACCTTGTATTTTCTGTAGACTAAAGATGGCACTGTCCAGGAAGTTCGAGTAAAAATAAATAGATACTGACTAATAAAATACAGCAGCGTTACATAACAATGTCAAAACTATCTGATATGAAGCAATAGGGTTGATTTTAAAAATTTACTATTCGGCAATTTTGCCTATTCAGTTACATTTTGCGGTATCATCATCATATTGTAACGAAATTCGCTATAAATAAACTCGATAACCAATTTCAACGGAATTCTATTAGCCTGAGCATGCATCCGACATTTCAATCTTGCAAAACCCATAGTCATAGTCATACAAGTAACCATGCCGGACCGCAAACCGCGGTCCTTTTACGGTAGCGGAGAAAATACAGTAGGAGAATGTAAACAGTAAAGTTCCCATCGCTATGCTGACAAATGTATATTTTAGTTTAGGCTTTTACGAATGAAGTGGTAATTACTATTATAGTTGAGTTACAGACAAGGTCCGGGTAAGCAGTTAGTAATGAAAGCATTATATGATAGAAGTGCTGTGTGCCTTGTGTTTAAAATTCATAGTGCATGTGAAGGTAGCAACCGGCTTTGGGCCAGTTTGGAAACTATAGACCGATAGTACTGATACCTGTCGTAAATGAGAGGACCCCTGTACCCAGCAGTAGGAGAACGTGTATAGAGAGTTTGTGGAAATATTTCAACAAAGTTTAGGCAATATATAACAGAATCGTGTTGTGTGTTAAAAGGACGCATGAAATTAATATGTACTGTCCCTTTTTTAACTTTGTCAAATTATCTAATCCTTTATCACTATCTAAGTTGTAAGTAGTAATGGTAGTTGTTGTATCGGTTTTTACTTTTAGATATCTGAGCAAGGCAATTTCCTCTTTTAAACTCATGAAATTCACAAAAAAAAAACTGATTACATCCTACTGTATTCCTTTAGCGCAATTGCGGATACTACATACATCGCCAGCCACCCGAATAAGCTCCAAACTTTTCACTCCCACGCGTCATTGGACGCTACATTAAAATTCACGTCAATACCTCACAAGTTTCCCAATTCTGCAAGTAATGTGCCACAATGGACAGATGATTGCTTACAATCTTCAAACTTTACCTCGGCATCCGAATATAATGCTTAATCATTTGATATAAGGTTCAAGAATCTAGAAATATGTCTAAATTTTTATCGTGTGGTCTCTTTTGAAACAGACAATGACGTAAATTGAGTCTTCTTTTGGATTAATTTTTCACGGTGTCATTTTGAATTAGCGCATTTAATTGTTGTGATGAAGATATTCTAATGCAGTTTTACATCAGAGCATGACATATAAAGTTTACGAAGAATTGATTGTGAGGATTTCAAAATCTTATATCAAAAATGCACACGTTCTTATTCTTAAAATATAGATAATATATTTTGATTCATTTGTTCTTTAGAAACCTACGATAGCGACTACCAATTCTAATTAATAGAAAGAGTTTTTTCAATTTTAAAACGTTATATAGGTACCTATGTATATACGCTTTTGAAACTCTAAATGTTCCGGGAATATTAATTTTTTTCTATTACAACAAGTTGTACCCACTTTTAATATTAACCAGTAATATAAATTAGTTAGGTATTTGACTTTGGGATCTTCTGGCTAAACTGTCAAATATCGGTTTGACATTCATGTAATGGGGCCCTAAAAGGGCGTCGAATGTCGGCAATGGCACAGATGTGCGTCGAATCATGCGGGCGCATAATATTAATAAAACACGACATGTCACAAACACAACACACAACCCGAAAAATAAATGTGAAAAAGAATTTTCTGCCAAAAATCTGAAATGTTTTTTTACCCTCGATTCAAAGACAACAACGTAGGTATCTCGTAGCCCAAAAACACAATACCGTATTTTTCTTAACTCTGCATTAGTTATGTAGTCAACGATATTTTTTAAGATTATTGCTTGTGAAGGTTCTTATCTGTATCGAGGTCGTTAAACCGATGAATTTGTTTATACCAGTGATTTTTCATATTTTAAATAGTAATTTGTAATTTATTTACACACACATACAATTATCATTACAGGTAAAACCCAATGCGATAATGTAGCAAAGGAGTAACTTATATCTATAATTATTATAATTAACCTTATTAACTTACTCTAATAGTAATTTTCTTAACCGAGTATTGTTAGCTTATTATACCTACGAGTGTTACTCCTTATTTTGGTTCTTGATTACAAAATAATTAGATTTTGACTCAAACCTGTCTTGGAATCAGTAATATAATATGGTAATGTTGTCTTTTTGGGTACATTTTATTCATGCACGCGTACAAAACTTACAGAAATATATTTCCCGACCCTCTGCACACAAGTACAATATAAAACTGTTAAACAGTCACCAGAAAGGCCTCAGGCAACCCCGTCCGAGATTAGAGTCGTGAACATATACAATTGTATATCAACTGTCTGATAGATCTTTTCAGTTCTCCATCTGGACAGGAAGCGGGGTAAAAAGAACCCTTAGCATTTAGCATAAGGTCAAGTTTAGGGTGTAGCTATTACCCTAAATGGTTAATGTATGGAAATATTAATCAGGCCGATAAGTGTAAGGGTGCGACTGTCCTTTTTTACAGTGTACACTGTAGGAACAGTATTCTAATCCAAATTTAAGCTACTTGTGTTTTTTAGATTTCCGATATCATCAAGAAAACATAAGGTAATAATGCCCTTTAGCAGGATAGTACAATTAAGTAGATATGAGTTGGAAGGTCACATACAGTGGCTTTCGTAAAAAAATGCACCTACGCCAATTCATAGAGTTAGATTATCAAGCGGATCCTAGGTTTAATTAAACCGTGGCAAGCAGAGACATTCCGATCAACCGGGAGTAGATTATATCTATAAAACAAATGCGAAGCACCCTGATATTATTCGCTCTAGGTACTGTTCGTATTACTGTCAACTGTGCCAGCTTATCAGATTCGGGAAGCCAAGGGTTTGGGGTTAGGATAACACGTGCTTCGATATCGGCCACTGAGATGCATTTGAATTTTAAATCCGCACTTGAAGTGTTTTGTGGGGACATTTGAATACGGAGGCTGAGCTATTTGTACGGAGTTTAATCTTTATAGCTGGGTGTACAAGAATATATAATTTGAATTTGTGTAAGTTTTGTACTATAGATCGTACAGTAACAAATTCACTTGTAGGGTAAATCTTACCCAACCGAACTAATTACACGTGGTCGAGTGAATTGAGCTTGATTAAATTAAATATTTTAAAACCATGTTGTTGTCAAAAATTTTAATATTAACGCTAAATTATTGGAACAAAAAAATACGAGATGTAGGTACAGTAGTCGCCAACAAATACATATATTATCGCCTTGACAGCGTTGTTCAGCTATTTGTGACCACCATGGCCACTCCGATATATCTGATGGATGGATGAACAAAAAATGCAAAAGGAATATACTACATGTGTGTACGCAATGGTTTCCAATGGTGTTTTTTTTGCTTTTCATGTATCGGTAAGCAGCGCAAACAAGCAGGATATTGGACTTTACACATATACTGTTTTGATAAAAAAAGAAATCCAATCAGGTGGCGACACCATCGATAAGTTATATTTTACGCATTTCGAAGTTAACGTTCAAAAAGGCCCATAAATAAATTTAATCATTTTCGATAAGTACAACCGTAAAATATAACATATTGAAATTTTTATGACCCATTGTTAGTTCTGCTTAAACATTAGGCACAATTTATTTATATCAATATTGTTTTTATATCAATGTTTCGGTTATGGTTTTCGGAATATTGTTTTTAAATTCATTGCTACCTAACTAAAATTATTTTGATATTGTAAGAACAAAATATAATACTTTTTATATTGTAACAAAATACCAATTGCAATGATCTTACTTTCAAAACAAAACGATATAAAAATTCCAAAACCGTAAAACAAGAGGTGCAAATATTGCAAAACAAGCGTGTATTTTTATTTGACCACGTATGTAACACTTATGGCATGTTATACAATACTCCAGTCATTGCAAAAAGTATATACTGCGACATGGCCATATTCAACTTACAAACGAACTACTCGCGTTTCAAACCCACTGTTTCCAGTGTTTCCTATCATATATCAGAAACAGCTATACTAAATATTTCTGGCCAAGGCTGTATATGTCTTTTGAGAAGCTTTAATCACGGTTAAAAAGTTTTAATTATGCCGGCTTCATAATGGGCGCCATGATCGATCAGACTGGCCGGTGGTCACAGATGTTTGAGGGGTCGCGACGGCTTGGCCATCCTGCCATTGATCTGTCCCTAACCACAGTAAATGTGATGATTTCAATTAAAAGGCATTGTCGGTGTAATAACTAGGTGGATCTTAACGGTAGTAGCACTTTATTGTAGTTACTTATATAGAAAACGTCACAAATTGTAAAAGAGCTTATGTGTTACTAAAAATCGAGATGCTGATTTTTGTGCTGTAATCGAGCAATAGAGGTGTACAAAGCCTTGCAGACCATTTTTATAGGTAAACATATGAAATAAATAATATTTTAGGCACCAGAAATTCCAATTACCACATCTGGCTTTGTAGTACTTAATCAGTTCATAGTTTAAACAATACCAAAATCTGGCAAATAGTACTTACTAAACTATACAAATAACTAGTGCAAACCAACGGACAAGCGTCTAATTCGAACGGACACGTAATTTAGTTAACACTGCCAACGCTGGTGACCTCATGTTTGCACAAGTGGGGTCGAAATCACCCCTTACTATTTAAAGTGATGAGACTGATGAGCCAACATGGTGAACAAAGAGGAATATGTTTTTTTGTCTTTGTCATCAATCGGAACAATTGGACAATTTTTCTTTACTTACAGATATAATCTATCAATTTTTTTATATTGCATGCAATTAGTTAAACATCTTACAAAAAAAATACCAACTGTCAACTGCTCTTAAACTGGTGTCTAAAAGTTAAATTGAAAATGTGTATTGTTCTAATTTATAAAGTTTTAGTTATTAATTGCAAGATACTAAACGTAGTTTTGCTTCATACTTTTTGATTTATAAATACCAATACTTACAAGATCCACTTTGAGTCGCTGCGCCGCTGCAGTAAGTAAGTAATAATTACAACATTTTGACTACGCTACAAATTTTATTTTATAAACTTTTGAAAAACAAAATGCGGCTGAGACATTTTTAAAGAACATATACTTAATCAATATACGCAGTTAAGTCCCGTTGTCCCGTTACGTTAACTTAACCTCAAGTCTAGTTCGTCTGACATGTCATCTAGGCCCAGACTTGTTTAGGTCCTAAGTTAGTGATAGCCGAACCTGGCTCCACACTAGACTGCCAACTTTCGCAAAATACTACATTGTTTTGGCAAGGGTGTAGTGTAATGCCGCTTAAGGGCACGCTCTCTCGATTTTCTATTATTTTTTATGTTAAGGATAACTTGCAATGCAAGTAAGGATTTCGCAGTAATGTCAACCGGACAGACATTTAATTTAATCAAAAACAAAGAAACATTGGTAGTATTCGTAATACTGGCTAAAATGTGTATTTATTTTTGATTAAATTAAATGTCTGTGCATTAACGGTTTTCCAATCCAGCAATTACAGCCTTTTACAGTTCCCCTCGCTATAATTCAATATACAGTAAAAATCACAAATTATAATTAATTCCAATTGTATTTTAAAAGTCTTTTTCTACATGTTTACAAACATTTTTGTAACATATTTGACATGTCATAAGAGACGGGTTTTTTCAAAAGGATTACTGTGCTATTCACTTAGCTTTGGGCGTTCATTCTCATTCATGTTCAGTGTATTTAAACAGCACCTCTTTTGACGATTAGACTTAACTAACGTTCTCATAATCCATGTATCCGAACTTTGTTGAGCTACTAAATACTACTATTCTGCACTTAACAAAAAATATCTAGCGAAAAAAGTTTGGACCGGTATAACATCCCCTTAAGGTGGTAAAAGTCAGACAGCCGTCACTCGTATTGTCTAAGGAGTTGGCGATAAGGCCGCAACAATGGATAGGTCCTAAGTTGGACAGCTGACACCGTGAAAGGCCTATAAGGGGACGGTCTTGAGGAAGCCTATAGAAATTGTAGCCGAGAGAAGGCTTTAGCTGTTTTGACTTTCCTTAGGCGAGATGATAGTGCTTACAAAACAGGACGAGTTATTCGTTTTGTGAACAAAATTTTTGCAACGTCCAATCTTTTTGCTATGGAAATAGCATGTTGCGCAATAATTTGTTTTTTTTCCTCCTAGCGTTTATCCCGGCTTGACTGAATGAATTGGCGTAGACACTAGTTTTAACGAAAGCGATTGCCATCTGACCTTCCAACCCAGAGGGGAAACTAGGCCTTTTTGGGATTAGATCCGGTTTACTTACGATGTTTTCCTTCACTGAAAAGCGACTTGTAAATATCAAATGATATTCCGTACATAAGTTCCGAAAAACTCAGTGGTACGAGCCGGGATTTGAACCCGAGACCTCCGGATTGAAAGTCGGACGTCTTACCGCAAGGCTACCAGCGCTTCTAATAGCGCAATAATTAGTTTATAAATGCTTATATTATCATTTAAATCAACAGTGAACAAGTAGGTTAGAACTATATCTGTAAGATACCTTAAATAAATAAGTTACTTCTATTTCAATAATGACACTTTAAGTACATGTAAAGTTGAATCAATGATACTTAATGCTTATTTTCTTCCATGTTTTTAGGAGTAAAGGCTACCTATGCCTAATCAATTTATAACTGCCGCTAACTAACTAATTGTTAATCTACGACAACGGGTTACACCCACACTTGATCCAAATTCTTAATGGCATTTAATTTAACTAGTTTACGAGATCACACCCAAAATTTGAAAAAAATAATACAAACTTATTAATGCTGGTGGCAAAATGTATCACTATAATTCCTTTTACAATTTTTGACTCTCTAATATGACGACAGTGCCACAGCTAGCTGCATCGGTAAAATTGTGCCGCTATAATCGAATCTGTCATATAACTTCCGAACAGAATGAGGATATTTTAAAATTGGAATTGAACGTTAATTTTTCTTTTTAATTTGACGACATTCTCAATATCGTTTTATAACGAGCCAGTAACGTAACTGTATTTTAATGTATTTTTAATCCTCAATCCTCGTGGGTATAATTTAACAGTTATTTTTAAGAGAAATAAATAAACGTATATTATTAAAATGCATCTACAATGCTAGTTTATTCATTTGCGATGTTCCTCAGTATTTTAACGCAATATATATCTATAAAATTTACTTACGCATGAAAGGCATATACTTCTATGTAAAAAAACCTCATGAAACTTCTCGAAACGTAACCGTAAATAGTTCAAAAAGCCAGGGCAAATAAAATACATTAAATCTCTTTTTTTTAAGTAATAATATTTGCAGCACAGTAAAATTATAATACTAATTAAAAACTGCTACTAACCCACTTTTCTATAATAACCGTTTAAACCCCAATGCCGCTGAAACCTCAATCTATTTGCTTAGGTCGAACTACAACAACAAAATTACCTAGACCTTTGGCAATTATAGTGGCTCTAATAGACCGTAATGACTATGAGATAGTGGTGAGGGGTCAAAGAGGCCTGGTATTAGAGGGTCAGATTAAGAGTCAGCAGTGTGCTGGGTTCGTTTGACCCCGCAATTGATTTGTATACGGAACTGTTATGTTATGATAATGAAATGGTTATGCGGTTATGTAGCAGGTGCGATTATTGTATAATAGCAGTTTGGTATTTATATTACATTTAATCGGGATCTTTTAATATAGTGAGAAATATATGCTCCCAAAACTGGTTTTCTATACAATATATATTCCTGATACTGAGAACATAAATGTCAGAATGCAACTTAATCTTCGATTTAGTGTCCGTTTGCGGTTTCGTTAATGTACAGGATTATGCATTTGTCTAGTTTTATATTTAAATGATACATAGTAAGATGGGGCAACGGGATGTAGACGGGGTTGATTTTTTTTGTCAATTTTGAGGTTAGTTTAACTATAACATCGTTTATAATTATCAAACGATTTTTTTGTTATTCAAATCATTATAAGTAAATAATTATACTCTCTCCTATTTGTATCTGAATCAGTGGACGATCCCTCGAACCGTAGCAAGTGCAATGTTCACAACTTCCTATCAGCACATTTGCCCAACAGACAATGACCATTAGCGGGGTCCTTAGGTAAACTTGCGCAAGAACGGGCACAAATCAGGCCGATATTCAATCTCGGCACAATAACATTAGAATATCGCAGGATGCGAACTAAAGGGATTAGCGATAGTGACCAAGGGTTGCTGTTACTGAACTAGATGTGCCATTTTATTGATTCACTTGTAAACTAACTATATAATGGCCACGAAGCAAGTCATACGATCCATAAAAACGACAGATAATCACAATTTTCGCATATGAAGGAACTATTACAGAGAGAGAGAGAGAGAGAGAGAGAGAGAGAGAGAGAGTAAACATAAGGATTGATATATTCTTGATTTTTGAGAAGATATCTCATATAGACACGATGCTATATATTATAGTTTCGCCCATCATCCAAGCATCCGAGAATTAAATGCGTTGGCGACGGTCGGCGACGTGACGATAGAATTAATCCTTTAAGTTACGATATAAACAAGACAAATCTTGTCGTTGACAAATCATTGATAAATTGACACTCCCATACTAAGAATCGAGCATTCGCGTGCACCGTACACGACTGATTTCTAAAGTTGTAAGCCTGTTGTCTGTTGTTGTTCTTGTATTTTTATTTTATTTTTTTCCTGTAGTGGTTTTGTTTTTGAGGTGTTCAATAAAGAGTATTTGTTGTAAGCATCAACGGTGGAACTTTGCCATTTATCACTAGCGGCTACATTATTAATTAGAACATTAAAATATCCATCAACGAAATTTTGGTATCAAAAAGAACGTCGCGAGCTCGATACTTTAAAGTTAAAATAGTAGCTCACCTATCTTTAGCTTTCAGGTATTTTTGACCCAACACTATGTTAAACTTGAACCATATCCAGCCACCCTAGCTCGTCCTAACGATCCGCAAAGGGATACGGAAAGGATAGGTGAAGGGCTGCGAACAAATTAAGGGATAATGGTTATCGAGAGCGTATCGCGGGATGTCTGGGATGAATTTTAATGTCGCCTAACCGGTGTAAGTGTTGGTTAAATGTTGACGGAGTTGAAACATGGGTTAAAGTTGCCCATTATGGTGCATGGACGGGTTTTATGCACGGGGAAAACTCTCTTCTGCTTAAAAAATTAAAGATACATGGAACTAATTACTCATTTCAGTTTCAGTTTTAATGAAGTTGAGACTTGTCCAAAAATTGTGACCATTTGCTTCACCAATGTTTCTATTAACTTTTGAGAAAAGGAGAGACAAATTTGTACTCAATTCATATATACGAGTATGTAATAAGAAAATACGAATAAACACGTTATAAGTACGAGTTCATTTAGAAGACTCTTTAGGTGACTCTTCTGGAGAAATTGATTAAAAGTATTTAAGGGCGATGAAAACGAACAACTTCGTACACAAATGTGTATCCAAGATGACCCGTTTTAATGTACTTGAGAATAACTATTTTGAGCTCTAATATGTACATTGTTTATATATTAGCTATAGGGGCAGCCGAAGGCCGAAGGGGATGAGTTTAAAGTTGTTAAGAGTAGAACAGGCATAAGTAATGTAAATGTTTACAAAATTATAACATTGTTGTAATTATGGCATTAAGTGATTGGGACGATAGTTTTGACTGTAACTATTCTATTATTACAAGTAACTACAACCCATTTTTATTTAAGTAGCTAAATCGAGCATGTACTCTGACACATTTTGTGACCCTTTTTTGTACAAATATTACAGGATAGGTAACTGTAAGGACGTATTTATTTTAACTTAAACCCAGATTAGCTTTTACCTAATGATTAATAAGTTACTAGTAACACTAAATAGCGGTATAATTCTCATTCAATACCACTTTCCGCTTTCTCATGTGCCACTGTAATGCCATAAACCATAGCCGCCATATTGCAATAAATAATGAAATGTATCCCATAAATAATAACTTTCGTAATAATATTCTAAGATGCGTATTCATCTTCAAAGCAAGTAATTATTCAAATTACCGTCTTATCAGTCTATGGCAGTTTTCAAGCCCTCCTTCGAGAACAAATATCACTTGCATTCGCCTTGAGACTTATTATTATAACGTCAAAGTTCAAATTACTGTAACTGAGCTTGATGTAGATCGTTACTTTGTTATCATTCCTTCTTTGATAGATCTAATTATATACTTGCGTTGTTTTGCAATTTAAATAACCACATATAATTATAACAAAATATAGTCATTCTGTACCAGTATTTTATAAATAAAATTGTACATTCCTATATATTTTTTATTGCAGACTTTTTCAGAAGCGCTGGTAGCCTTGCGGTAAGACGTCCGACTTTCAATCCGGAGGTCTCGGGTTCAAACCCCGGCTCGTACCACTTCGGAACTTATGTACGGAATATCATTTGATATTTACCAGTCGCTTTTCGGTGAAGGAAAACATCGTAAGGAAACCGGACCTAATCCCAAAAGGCCTAGTTTCCCCTCTGGGTTGGAAGGTCAGATGGGATGGGAGTCGCTTTCGTAAAAACTAGTGTCTACGCCAATTCATGGGATTAGGTTGTCAAGCGAACCCCAAGCCGGGATAAACGCTAGGAGGAAGAAGCAGACTTTTTGTAGCGATAAAGAAATGAGTAGCCTCTTCATTAAGATAGAGACTGATACGCTGCTTACTTAGCGTCAAAAAACCGTTCTGATTTCAGTTCATCCGACAACAATATATTTTGTAACCAAAACCTACTACAACTTAAACACAGTGGGTATAATAAATGTTTTTAATCTGATATTCATTTGTTTCAACAATGCCAGTCATATTCGATAACCGTTTTTAACGTCTACAATTTCTCATAGATTCCAAATTCAAATTTCCCCAGTAAGTGGCCAGTATCGGCGCCCATAAGTTACATCCCGCGATATCGATCTAATCTATCGATGCACGTTTATCGAGCACTGCTTGTATCGATAGTCGGGTATCGCTATAGTATTTGTCACGATTTCGGGACCGTAAGACAAATCGTATTAAGGGCCAGCTTAGTTGTTTGAGGTTATAAATCGTAAATAACACGTGTAATTTTCATTCTTGTGTTGTTTTCCTAAAACATGCAATTTATTTGGTAAAAACTGTGTATATGCAACATTTATTTTGTGATTAAACGTGAGAACCGTAATAAGTATTTTAACAGATAGTTTACAATTGTCAATGACTAAGCGAACAACTAAAAATTCCGTCGTTTTATAAAAGTTGTCAAAATTATTCGGCTACTTTTCGGTATTTGGCACACCTAATACCTACTGCTGCCACACAATGTATTGCTAAATAATATTATAAGAACACATCTAATTATTTGTCGTTACATATCCAATAAATCATGATATAAAACTATAAAGCAGACATGTTTTCAAGTGGTTTTGTAGTTATCTATTTAAATTAGCAAAGCAATTATCCAAATAGCTACGCCTTAAAACTTTCACAATAGTAATTTCTGCGTACCAACAAGAGAATCTCAAGCATACCGATCATCGATTACGTCGGTACCATCGTCATCCCATTGTTTCGATCATTCGATTTATGTACTCAGATACGCGATTAATCGAGTGATATTTTATATCGAATATGCATCGATAGCGCCGTGTTTTGGTAGTTTTCACATCAATTTCACGGATAACGTTGTTTTACTAATTTGTCGATATCGGGTTTTGATTAAAGTGAAGTTTTATTATTTGGAAGTTTTGAAATTTGTTGTGAAAGTTTTTTATCAATAAATTGCAATGATAAATCAGAAATAAAGGTATTCCTAAAAATAAATATTTATTTAAATAACAAATGTAATATCTAAATATCAATAAGTAATTTAAAAATACTATTTGCTAAATACATTAATTATTAATTGTCATTTAAAATAATTTACCAACAACACAATCCAAATAAAAATAAAATACAATGCTACGTAAAATCGTTTGCTTAAATGGAATATGTCATGAATGGTTAACACAAGTAAATATACATTCAAGGAAACTTAAAAAAGGTCATTTGTATGGAAATTTCTACACGAAGTTAACTGTTTCTTTGTCGTTTACTAACGATATTCCGGATTTGCGCAAATGTATATAGCAATAAGTAGTAAATTAAACAACACCGAAATATTTTGGTTGTCAACTTTAAGGAACATAACACACCTGAGCTGAATTCAGCAGATTCATAGACAAAATGCTTAAATTTGTCTATGAATAGGCCATAGACAAATTTAAGCATTCATGGACAAATTTAAGCATTTCGTTTATGAATTCGCTGAATTCAGCTCAGGTGTGTTTTGTCCCTAATACGAAAAAAAAGAAAATACCTACGAAGGTACGAGCTCACATTTACCATACTGTCAGTATTATGTTGACAGGTGTTAAATCGCGTGCGCGTGATCAGCTGACTCACGCTTGGGTGCGTGCGCGCAGGCTGCACTGGCGAGTCCATTTTAACACCAAACCAGTATAAGTCCCAGTGTGAGAGAAAGCAACCCAGGTTTTTTTGTTGGTTCTAAAAAAACGGGCTGCTTTTCCTAATACCAGCAACAGATATCTGGAAAAAATCATACATTTGTTTTAAGATATCGCAAAAGAAAGTTACAAAGCCATTCGCACAAATCCTTTAGCTTTGCGGAGTTGACTTCAAAAGAAGTCTGCCCGCCTCTGGGGCACTTGACGTTACGATGGTGCTGAAAAAAAATAGGCCTTTGGTGCTTTAAAAAGTCTCAAATACTTAACTGAAATTAGCTTTCATCAAAATGAGGTAAAATAAATAAATAAAAAAATAAATAAATAAATATTTGGGGACAATCTTACACAAATCAACCTAGTCCCAAACTAAGCAAAGCTTGTACTATGGGTACTAGGCAACGATATACCTACTTATATAGATAAATATATACTTAGATACATAGAAAACACCCATAACTCAGGAACAAATATTCGTGATAAACACACAAATAAATGCCCTGACCAGGATTCGAACCCGGGACCTCCTGCTTCGTAGGCAGGCTCACTACCAACTGGGCTAGGAGGCCGTTAAATGGCTTTGGATTAACGGGTCAAGAAACTGAAAATTTTATGCGCTGGGCTTTCACAGCTAGAAGTTCCTTCTCAATGGTAGAGTTTGTACGGGAACTGTTTGCGTTGGCGATCACACTTTAGCTGGTCGACTAAACCTTAGACTCATTTGGAACACACCAGGCCGTTTGGAACATTTGGAACACTAAGTTGTGTAACACACGATATAATTACTGTTACGTTCCAAAATGGACATTGAATAATCGGTAAACAGTCGTGATGTTAGATTGAGTTTTTTCCGATATAATTACACAAACAACTGATATATTAAGTAACATGATGTGAGTTTTCTATAAATTTCAAGACATTGATAATAAATAAATTCTTATTTTTATCTGACTTCAATATTCCTCGAAAAACTTTTAAAACAATCATTTACTTTTTATTAAAAAGCTAACAAACTTTTTGTCATACAAAGTGTAACAAAAAAACTGGTGATCCTTTTAACAGCATAATTTAATTAGTATTGTATTCTAATTATGAAAAATTAATTTAAAAATTTTTTTTTCGTGTCCAAAAAATTTTTCTCGTACTTTTTCTTACTCGCAATACGATACCAATTAAGCCTTTAAACGGATCAGCTGTATTTTTGTTACACCCTGTATAATTACATATTTGTCGTAATAACATCACCAGATCACCACTTTTCATCCAGTAGCCATATCACAACCTGTCCTTAAAACAGGTCGAATTTGCCTCCCGCATGCCCCATAAGGCATGTGCAATTGTGCACATGCGACATCTATTCATAGAGCGCGATTCTAAATCAATGTCCTCCGTATGGGATACAGTAGGTATAACGGCGGTTAACTGACAAGTACGTGTGTTTTGCATGAAATTTAAGCCCGGAATACCTTGGATCGATAGAAATTTTAAAGTTACCAACCAACAACCAACCAACCAACCAACCAACTAATTTACCTTTATTACGTAATTTCGCACTTTTCAAGAACAAATATGAGCTTATCAATAATGTATACTTTCAACATAGTTTTAGGCGGCTTTCACACTGCTCCGGTTTCCGCTTGCGGCGCCGGTGCGCGAGCAAGATAGCGCTCTGCATATGTATAGCGCTGTCATGCTTACACACCGTTGCCGCGTGCGGTTGTGGCGCCAGTATGATAATCGCCTTATTAGTCGTTTAAGTAAAAAATATTCATAATTCTATTTTCTTTAAACTTTTCTCTTTTCTTCCCGGGCTCAAATTATCTCAATATCTAATTTCATCGAAATAAGTTAAGAAGTTTAAGCGTGAAAAGTAATATAGACACATGGACTGGCAGAGTCACTTTTTCATTATGGAGTAATATTTTATGTGTGTTAATTCTCAAATTATATTTCTGGTCAGAATTGTATTACTAGTCGGTCAGCCTAAGTCTGGTTGTAATGGTAAATGTTTTCAGAACAATTATATTGTCTTAGTGTAAAATATTGCGCTAAGCGAGAAAGGTATAACGTTTCAGAGAGTACTTACGCCGCAGATTAAGTAATATTATAGATAGAAGATACACCACTTTCAAAAGATATGTTCTCGAGAGATAAGCTATTACAGCACGTTCGTTAACGACTCAGCGCTCAGCGCCATTGTTTTTTCACGATATTCCCCGATTATATTGGAAAAACGAATAGAGAAAGTATCTTTCCATATGATTAGGTCTATGTTATAATTTCACATAAAATATATTTTTTATTCATTCGTATATTTTTTTGTCATATGCAAAAGTCAATATGAACAATTGCATTGCCTT
This sequence comes from Pammene fasciana, assembly GCA_911728535.1. NCBI lineage: Eukaryota > Metazoa > Arthropoda > Insecta > Lepidoptera > Tortricidae > Pammene > Pammene fasciana. The sequence continues at coordinate 15,226,425 of OU452288.1, forward strand.
TTTTTTTTTTAATAATAATGCGAACTGATAAGTGTAGTTTCGTTATTTAATCTGTGCTCAGGCAAGAAGGGAATGTTCATATTTGAACTGTCTTCCCTCTCTGTCTTCTAGGGACAATTACGTAGAGACGGCTAAATTACACTTAATGAAGTGAGAAAATTGTTACTTTTAATTTTGCCATATATTACTGTCTTTTAGTTGCACGTTTACTAAGTGCTTGCGTAGTAATAATAGTATATATTTTGTTTTTAAAATTATGGTTCAGATTACTTTTTTATATTCGATAATAAAAATTGGTTAATTTCGATATAATAAAACAGTGCTAGTTAAATAATTACCTCCTCAACTAAAAACATTTAAGAAAAAATATGTAATATCAGAATACTTACTATAAAATATGTATACTTAAATGTCTTTTTTCTTTAACCACCATTTGAGTTAAAAAAAATAGTTAATAGCAAACACAAACGTGACGCTTACTTTATAAAAGAGCGAAATAAGATAAAAAAGTAAACAATATCAACAATTATTATCTTGCTGTCATCTCGTAAAAGCTTCGTTATTTTAAAACAATGGATTATTTAAAAGAAAGAGATCCGAAATCACCGCTTGTACCACTAATAGCCCCATAATGTTCCAAAGCGTTTAATAGATCAACACCAAACAAAACCCACGAGCCAACGAGTTCATCAATAAAAAACGCGTGCCTTAATCTTACTATCTATACATCTTTACCCGGTAATTAAAAAAGTCATCAGCGAGGAAAGCAAGCGCACACCTGACGTGCCTCCTCAACATGGCAGGTTAATGCAAGTTCACACGCTAGAGGTGAGAGCGATCCTACGGCAAGGCCGGTCACCATCATCGATTCTAAACTAAATTTAAACCCATTGTAATAAGGTCAATATTCCTGTAGCTAGCTTTAAAAGCACAATTAAGAAAGTATCGGATAAGGATTGTACGTGAAAGGGTTAGGGTTTTTATTGGTATTGGGTTAGAGTTGGTTTTGGGTTGGGGTGTTGTTGGTGGACCGGTTGGTGCGGTCGCGAACTTTTACCTATAAATTTGTGTCGGCCGGCATGCGGGTATGTCTAGGAGATCTTCTATGGCCTGTGCCTTAAACATTTCTAATTAAATTAAATTTGAAGAAAAAATAGATTAAAGTGAAAGGACATGATTTCCACTTTTTGATTAGAATCTTAGAACTATAATAGAACAAATATTTCAATTAATTTAATCGAGATAAACTGGCACATTGTAACGTTGTGATTTTGATCACTCAATCTTTAATGCGTTTTGAAAGGTCTCTCAAATAGTTTCGTTTTCATAACTAGCAAGTATGTCTTGAACTGGCAACAATATGAATGACAATTAATTAACCAATCAAAACAAAAAGTAATTAGTGGGGTTGCTAATTAAAAATAAAGTAAATGTTTATAAACTTACATGTATTTAGAATATTGGAATAAAACATTGTTATAATTAGCAACAATAGTCAAAATATCAATAGAAAGAGACTTTCGATTTTTATGTCTAATATAAAGATAAATAATTAAATGGTTAATTAGTGTCATAATTAAATTTGGTTGGATGCTGACATCCCCAGCATCAGGTCGTATGGAGGTCACTTCCTTGATGTCCCCAGCCGAGATAGGCTACTTTTTCGGTACAATATATAGCCAAGTCCATCGTCACATGTAGTGACTGTTTTTGATAAAAGGATAGCGGGGATCCTTGCCACGGAGGCAGAATAGCTGATGGATTGAAGTATTTGTCGCGGCTGCTGTAAGTAGAGAATAGTGTTGCTTCAATTCCTTTCATCTTTGGTGTCCATAGTACTGTTCTGACCTCATCATTCCTTTCCAGTCTGCTGGTGGGGATTCCTGAGAGCAGGGAGGGAAGCCTGCAGCAATGAATTAGATACACGTTTCGTATCTCCTGCTGGTAAGAAGCCAGATATTTGCTGGATCAAGTTTAATGAGTTTAATCCTGCCACATGGCTAATGAAAACAATTTCTTCTTTCAGCTGGCGGGGTGTGTATTTTATTTGTATCCATATTCGTTATCCATATCCACGTGGTCTTCTTTATAAGGCGGCGTCTTCCGCTTGCCTAATGGCCTTAAGCCACTTCAAATTTCCGGCTGCCGTATGAGGCAGGGAAGGAGTCCACCGGCTGCAGCCCAGGGTCCTATGGCGGTGTCGCGGTGAAGGGAAGCTGCCGGTGTTGTCTGGTGCAGGAGCCACGTGTTGGTAGCTCAGTCAATGTCGCCTTGGAAGCTCCCTGGTCCGAGCGGTATGCGTGTGATCTGAGGTTGGTGGAATATTTCCTTTCCTGAAACATAGGGCCATAGTTAATTTAGAGAATCTGTGGTATGATGGCATTGAAACGGTAGGGTTTAACACCTGATAGGCACTGGTAAAATAATATGTAACTTCAACGACCCAACTCTACCATTGAGCTTTAAGCTTTAACGTAAGGTAATTAATATTAATAGCATAAGATTGGTTTTACACAGTAAGCTTGTTGTTGTATACCTTCGCTAAATAAAATATATGAGTCACAAGAAATACTAACCTTTTTATTCAGCACCAATTTAGAATACCCGAATTTGATGGATCTATCTCTCTCTTAGTACCTTACTTTCGAATTTAGTTTTGTAATCATTAAGATATCATTAAGTACTGCAACAGGCATTTCCGCGTTTGTCATAGCCGGCCGTGGAATCCGCTTGTTACAGTTGGCGCCCAGGGAATATTTTGTGTTAAAGAGCGAAATCCATCAAACTCAGGGATTAATCAGTGCCATCATACATTTTTAGAGAGAAGCAAAGTTTATTGTTGTTACTTACTTACTTTAGTCCTTATGTGAACAAGAAACAGTCTCATTTCTTGTTATTTTGTTATATTCAGTCTATTTAGCATTACATTTAGCCTTTATAAAACGACATCAGTCGAATTTTGTGCACTAAAACAGCTAAATTTATGATTAAAAGTTAAGTTTAGATGTAATTTTCAGACTTCAGTACAGTCAGTCTGACATTTCTGGCAGTTTAGTATTCAATTGTGAACAGTAAAGCACTATTTATAGCAGTTTAGAACTTTAGTACCATTAATAAGGCTATAAGTAGATATAATAATAATTTTTGAATTAAATTTGTGTAAAATTGTGCAATTTAAAAGTGTGACATTAGCTTTGTTAGAAATTTGGAAAATTTGGGTGTGCTATTGAGTTCCTGTAGAGATTAGAAAGTTAGAAATGTGTTAGTTGTCAAAGACAAGTGAAAGAATTTGTAATTACAAATAATATCTAGGCAATTTTGTTTACATATTTAGTGTCATAAAAATAACCTCTAATTGAATTACATACATACAACAAAATCATTTTTTTAACATACACTTTATATGGCTTGAGTCATTGTTAGATACAATAGTAATAGGGGTGTATTTTTGAACGAATTAGGGGTGAACGAACTTTCACTTGTCAAAGAAAAAAATTGTCAATAGATTTTCTCAAATCAGTACCTACTTTATTTCAGTTGTAAATTACATTATGATAATTAATTGTGGTTAAAATCCAAATAGTTTCTAACTAGTTTTGTGAGAGTTACTTGCTTAGATACACAAATAAGTATAAAAAGTAGTTAAAACACATTCTTTGCAGGGAAACTTTATTAGAATTGTCACACATTTAGTACATTACAAAAAGCATTGTGATTCATTGCCATTATACACTTTGTATTACATTTTGATTACTACAGTTCATTTTAATTTTTTTTGTTGCGCGATGAACTGATTTATTATGAATTAAAAATCCGGTCTGAGACACCGCTTGGTAATGTAGCAGGTTCGAGGAAGCAGTTAAGGAATTTGGTACTTGTGTGTCCGCCGGATGCTATTTAGATACTTTGTTAGCACAGTTGATTGGTGCGGACCAGTCATGTACCGGATCCGAGGACAGTAGTACTCCGGCCATGTCTTCAGGTTTTCAGTCAACTCTGGGTAGGGAACTGCAGGTCCATTGTTCCGGTGATAAGAATAAATGGGTGATTACATTCAATGGACACACAGACCCGAGGTCATTTTGGAAAGGGTTGATGAACTTCAGCTTGCTTTTGGAATGTCAGATGTAGTTTTGTTCAGTTCTGCTGCACAGTTGTTTGTTGTTCAGGTTTTGTTGTGGTATACAGGCATTAAGAACCAGGTTTCTTCTTGGAATGATTTGAACCATTTTGTTGAGTAAGTTGAGCCTGTAATTATGATTTTTCGACTTAGGTAATAATGCAGCGAGTAACAGGCAGGAATTTCACACCTACACTTAGGTTATTTAGTGCAGTATGTAGGTTTAACTGCAAATTTCCAACAACAGGGTTATATTTTGATACGTAAATCGAATAAAAATAAATCGAATTCTAAATGTTTGGAGGGCAGTGTATGAAAAAGTTTTGACATTAGTGATTTTGACATTTGTGACACTGACGTTTGGTACGTTCCGTTTCACGAGTTGCATAGTCAGACCGAACTGCAACTGTGTTTTTCTGTTGGAAGTTTTGGCATTTAGTTTTGGAGTTGACGTTTAAATATTAGCTACTTCTTTATTTTGATAATTTAATTAAAAGTAAAAAATTTTAAAATTTTGCTAGTTTACGCTAAATTTATTTAGAGATTTAAACGTCAACATTTAGCTAAGCAAGACGGGTTTGCTTGTTAGCTAGGGTTGTACTTAAGATTGGAGATTTGGTGTTAGATTTAGAAGTGCGTAGGTTATTTTGGGAAGCACGGTCTCAAATGATTTGTGGTTTGGAACCGCTACGTGGCACCGTGCATTCGGAGACGACGACCACTTCGCTTAATAAATTTAACGTTTCCTCTCAAGTTGTTCTCGCTGGTAGTGTTAAATAACGTGGTAGTTATTTAATACGAACCTGAAAGAGTCGTGGCGAACAGATACAGCTGTTTCGTCACTTAGTTTGAAAGATGAAGTATGCAACGATTAGAAAGGGATGAATGTATGGTGCGAGACAATCTTTTTGTCACAAATCGCGGTACGGTCCAAATTTTGTCGTGGTACTTACCATACCCGACTGGCGCTAAGTTGGTGCTATTTTGTGGTTTTTTTGGCGTGTTGTTTTTTTGGTTTATGAGCACATTCGATGCACACCTAGGAAGTGCAGTGCGGCAACACGGATTTTGGTTTTGGAGTCTTCGCTGGAGGAGGCCCAAACATTTTGAGGACCTACTCAGCCTACATGGTTGAGTACGTCAAGCTGTACTCAACTCAAAACAAAAGTTGAGAGTTGAGACAGTATTTTGTGGTTTTGGTTTGTGAATGGGAAGTTTATACTGAAGGGTTGAGACGATACTCGCGTCTTCAATCCGACGGTTTATGTAGAAGGATTTTTTTGTGAAGGAATGGGTTTTCAGATGGTATTGGTTGTGAATGGGAAGTTTATACTGAAGGGCTGAGACGATACGGCGTCTTCAATCCGACGGTTTAAGGAGAAAGATTTTTTGTGAAGGAATGGGTCTTTTCAGATGGTTTGGTTTGGTATGTCGATGACCTGAAGGGTAGGACAAGTTTTCCCTTGTCTACACCGGAGGGTAGACACAAGTTTCGGTTTGAATTATATATTGGATGTACCTCTTTCAGTTTATTAAATTAAACGAAGAGTGTTGAATTTTGGAATTTTATGTTGCTCGGTCTCGTAGAGAATATTTTAAGTATGTTGATCATCGGACCTAGCAGTTGGTTTAGCTTTTTCAACACAACTACTTGGTTGTGTTGGGAAAGCTAAGGAATGTTTTCTGGATAGTGTTTAGTAAGTGACCATTTTTCCGTCAGTCAGCGGTCACATTTTGTGTTGCGTGGGTTCGAGAATACAGGATGTTGTTGTGATATTTATTTTGGTTAGTTATTGTAAAATTTAAAACTTAAGTTGTAGTGTTTGGATAGTTTTCGCTTGGTTGAGTAGTTAGTATCTCGAATTCACTGCAAATATTTTAGTGTTTGTTTTGGGTTCTCCCATACTTGGTATGGTCGAGGTATATATATTTTATTTCTTTGTTTTTTGTAGTGACTCTACATTTTGGATAAATCGCTGAGGACAGCGAGCAGTTTACCTTTGGTAAACTGCAACAGCGGGAAGAGGGGTATTGTAACGTTGTGATTTTGATCACTCAATCTTTAATGCGTTTTGAAAGGTCTCTCAAATAGTTTCGTTTTCATAACTAGCAAGTATGTCTTGAACTGGCAACAATATGAATGACAATTAATTAACCAATCAAAACAAAAAGTAATTAGTGGGGTTGCTAATTAAAAATAAAGTAAATGTTTATAAACTTACATGTATTTAGAATATTGGAATAAAACATTGTTATAATTAGCAACAATAGTCAAAATATCAATAGAAAGAGACTTTCGATTTTTATGTCTAATATAAAGATAAATAATTAAATGGTTAATTAGTGTCATAATTAAATTTGGTTGGATGCTGACATCCCCAGCATCAGGTCGTATGGAGGTCACTTCCTTGATGTCCCCAGCCGAGATAGGCTACTTTTTCGGTACAATATATAGCCAAGTCCATCGTCACATGTAGTGACTGTTTTTGATAAAAGGATAGCGGGGATCCTTGCCACGGAGGCAGAATAGCTGATGGATTGAAGTATTTGTCGCGGCTGCTGTAAGTAGAGAATAGTGTTGCTTCAATTCCTTTCATCTTTGGTGTCCATAGTACTGTTCTGACCTCATCATTCCTTTCCAGTCTGCTGGTGGGGATTCCTGAGAGCAGGGAGGGAAGCCTGCAGCAATGAATTAGATACACGTTTCGTATCTCCTGCTGGTAAGAAGCCAGATATTTGCTGGATCAAGTTTAATGAGTTTAATCCTGCCACATGGCTAATGAAAACAATTTCTTCTTTCAGCTGGCGGGGTGTGTATTTTATTTGTATCCATATTCGTTATCCATATCCACGTGGTCTTCTTTATAAGGCGGCGTCTTCCGCTTGCCTAATGGCCTTAAGCCACTTCAAATTTCCGGCTGCCGTATGAGGCAGGGAAGGAGTCCACCGGCTGCAGCCCAGGGTCCTATGGCGGTGTCGCGGTGAAGGGAAGCTGCCGGTGTTGTCTGGTGCAGGAGCCACGTGTTGGTAGCTCAGTCAATGTCGCCTTGGAAGCTCCCTGGTCCGAGCGGTATGCGTGTGATCTGAGGTTGGTGGAATATTTCCTTTCCTGAAACATAGGGCCATAGTTAATTTAGAGAATCTGTGGTATGATGGCATTGAAACGGTAGGGTTTAACACCTGATAGGCACTGGTAAAATAATATGTAACTTCAACGACCCAACTCTACCATTGAGCTTTAAGCTTTAACGTAAGGTAATTAATATTAATAGCATAAGATTGGTTTTACACAGTAAGCTTGTTGTTGTATACCTTCGCTAAATAAAATATATGAGTCACAAGAAATACTAACCTTTTTATTCAGCACCAATTTAGAATACCCGAATTTGATGGATCTATCTCTCTCTTAGTACCTTACTTTCGAATTTAGTTTTGTAATCATTAAGATATCATTAAGTACTGCAACAGGCATTTCCGCGTTTGTCATAGCCGGCCGTGGAAACTGCGTTGTTACAACATAAACATTTGGATCATCAAGTAATTATGTTTAATTTTTTGAGAGTGGCCTATCTCTTATGACATTTTTTTTAAACAATCTGTGATATTACACTGAATTTCAATACGGAAAATAACTCTTTTTTTATAATGGGAAGTGACTATTATAATAAAAAAAAACTTAAGCCAATAAGACTCAGAACAGCCATGTCACAAGATTAGCGATATCTCAAAAACTGTAAGACACTGAAATGTGTCTATTTCACACTCCATGCCTAACTGATGATTTCAGTAATTTATTTAAAGGGTCTCCGAAGTTGCAGGCGTCTATAGGCTACAGTAGCTGCTTACCATCAGTTGGACCGTCAGCTTGTTTACTACTATCAACTGTTTACTAGTGTAAAAATCAATGAATAATGTAGATTTTCGCTGCCGCTCGTAGATTGAGGCCAGCAAAGCTAGCTGGGCTTGCATTTCACGACGAGTCAATTAAAGCGAGCGTCATTATTGCGATCTCTGCTGTACACGACTGAGAACCATATTACTTTTCACTTATAAATATACTTTAAATCCGGCTTTTAATGCCAGAGACAGGCCAGTAATATAGACACCCAGCTGGTCATCATACACTCAAAAGTTTCTTAAAGTCTACAGGAAGCGACGTATGAATAAAAAAAATTGTTAATAGCGTCTAGCGTCCCGCATTCGCAATATATGCATATCGAATATTCTCAAATATACTTTAAGTAATTCAGCAAAATATATGATTATTTTGATTACATTCTATTAATAACTAGATATTAAAGTTAAAAGACCGGTGAATTTGTATAACAATAATACCGGTATACGATCCTCGGTCTTTTTATTTATTATTCGGATCATTAAATGTAAAAAACAAAATTAAGGAATATGTAGTACTTAAAATAAAATGGTTCTGACAAGTTGTGCAAATGATTTAATAATTAGCCTGGTTTTGCAGCTCTATCCTTAAAAATACATGAAAAACAAAAGTGACGCAACCACACAACGCAAAATTTTGTTGGTGTGACATTTTTCAGCCGTCGCTCGAGGCTAAAACTAAACTGTTTTATCCACATAAAAGAACTTTGAAAATCTATTTGACCTAACTGAGAATACCTAGGGAATGCAATCGGTAAATAATCTGAATAAGAATTACTGGTAATTTACCGGTATTTCGGATACAAATTTTACCGGTATTTCCTAACATTACAGCTATTGACTCATCTCTGGTTCTAAGTAATACTCGCAATTAGTACGCTATACTGCACTGAAACTTGTGCAATTAATGCCACGGTCGTAAAAATTACTTGTAACTGAAGTGTCAATTAATAACTTGAGTGGCAATTAAAAGTAAGTATAATTAATTATTAATAATATTATATCTTCCTACTTGACAATACTGTTGGATTGGATCCGAGGATATACACTCGAGAGCAAAAGTTTCGGGTCACTAGCATTTTCTTGAATATCTCGAAAGATATTAATTTTAAACATGTTCATTTTAAACATATTAAAGTTTATGATACTGACCCGAAATTTTTGCTCTCGAGTGTAGGTACTTGTAATAGCTAGTGATACAGATCTGACTTTAAGATCGATAGCTATATTTCGATTAATTTCTAAAGATTTCCTAAACAGGACAATCAGGACATTACTAGTAAAATAGTTAAACCTACGATAAATTTCTACAGTACATTTTAACATAATTACGTATTATATTAACTTAAAAACTCCACTCCTTTAGTTAGCTAAGTTTTTTCCCATAAAAACGTATTACTTACACCAATGTCACTTACGCCTAAAAGCTTATTACGCATGCACCCTTAGTTTTTTGCGATATATCGAGTATTTTACTCTGCGGAAGTGTTTGTGTTATTTACAACGTGAGGGTCACCGGAGATTTTCGGGAGAAAAACGCCTCTGACGTAACTAATGAATTGAATGAAAGAATGTGTTTTGGGGCGTTTTTGCAAAATATTTTTGTTTGTGGTATCTTGGAAGTGAGAATTTATCATTTAGAAGATTAAAAGGGAGAAATCAAGGGAAAAAATACTAGTAATCCGTTGAACTTTTGATATTTTAATATATAAAATAAATTTGGCATAATGATGCTATTGTTTTCACGTAGATTCACTAAAAATAATCATATGCATGTATATGATTGTATTTGTGTGTATGATTTGAGGTGTGCAATAAAGAGTATTTCTTTTAAGTTGTGTAAAAAGCTGATATAATAGAACTTACACAAAAAATTAAAAAATCTACTAGTGTATATAATAGCCACAGAAAGATACTACATATTTGATTATAAAACATGTATAACTGGAAAAGTTAAAGCTTATCATTTTATGGATATTATTTATAGTCAAAATAAGGTAATATGTTTGATATTTCGATTAGTTAAATGGTTTTGTAAAGTAATATGGACAGTTGCATCAATTCTAATACACCAAATTTCCATACAAATGGTAATAAATAATGCAAATCAATAGATATCCCGTATATATATATTTTACACACAATTAAATTATAGATTAAGATGTCGTTAAAGATATTTACACCTTTAGAAAATCCATAAAATAATGACCAAACTAAAACCAACTATCTCCCCTTACACTGTTTGTAAGCTTAAAGCTCTACATTCATTGGTCGTAGGTTAACCTCCAAAATTCTGACAGAAAACTAGTTCAAAATTAGACTTTATTGGATGAAAACAAGGTACATAATTGAATGGGTTTTTAAAGTAACATACGGTTGTTATGTGTGGTGAGGTCGATTTTGTGTGAAAGATAACACCTCATTGGATGCTTTTTATGGTATTTAAATTACGTTCAAGTTACATTCCACGGCTCCTATATTAAACGATTGGTTTTTTAACTTCGGCACTAAATTTTAAGTATAAAATGTTAGCACATGCTTGAGGCTTTTTATTTTCTTAAATAGTTTCGTGATTTATTTACGTTCACGTTCGTTATTGGTTCAATGTGTTCAAACATTGGTGCTTTATATTTTCATTTCATTTCGAAAATCTAGTGATAGAAAAGGAACGGAGACTTCATGAGTAGTAGTTTCGTGATTTATTTACGAATGTTAGTTCAATGTGTTCAAACATTCGCGCTTTACAATTTCATTTCATTTTCAAAATCTAGGGTCTAAACGTTCGAAAGAAAAGTTAAACCCAATGTTATTTTGTAACTTATTTTGATCCAGACGAAATTTTGTGGATTGCCCCAAAAAGAAACCAATTCTACCTACCTTTAAGTTGTTTTGTACCTAAATCTCCAATAATGAAACAGTTCGCTAAGGAATGTATTTACAAATATTCGTACAAACATTGGCAGCTCTTACACCAAAGTGTAACCAACATTGACCAATGTGACCAACTTTACTTCAGTATTGGCATGCCCGACTGATTTATTAAACCCAACCCCTAGAATGAATAAAGAACTACGCTCCGCCATTTGTCTCTATCCTGTATAGTAAATGGGAGATTTAGGGAGCATTTTAGCTTAAAAAGTGTATTATTTCAGATTTATACGGCAGAGCATCTATCATTTCTGATGGTGGCCTAAGGCAAAACAAAGATGAAAGCATATAAAAACGTTATCTTAATGCTAAAACTAAAAACTCTGCTTTACAAAGCTAGTTAGTTTAATTTCTACATTAAATAAAATTAACTTTTTACTAAAAAATATACAAAAAAATATACCTATTTCAAATCTGACGACAATGAATCACTCATGCTATACTGATTAAAATACCCATTTTTTATATGTGTGTTTTGAGTTTCGAGGTTCTAATTTGAATTAAATTTTAACACTATAATACAATACCATTGCCACAGGATAACCACAAAACTTCGTAGTTTAGACAATGCCCATCCGTAGTTTAGACAATGTTCGCTTTTATATTATTATCGTGAACGTCAACGATATCATCACGATATTAAAGGAGTGCAATAAATTTATGAAATTGTATAAAGCCGTTTATAGTTATTAATACCATAGTCGTGAACTGTAAACGTTCACTTCCTCACCGTATACGATAAACTAACCCGCTTATTCATAAACGTGTTTCAAACCTCATTTAGTTAAATTATATTTTGTCCGTTTCTAATAAACACAACTGTCAAATTGACAGATAAGGACAAGAGATGATTTAGTTAAATGAGGTTTGAAGTACGTTTATGAATAAGCGGGTAAAAGTATAATATGCTAGCCTAATATGATCGGGTTTTTATCGTCTGTCACCATAACTAGCTGTCACGCTCTAATAAATATGTAAGTGCGAAATTGACGCACGACATGATAGGTGATAAAATTGCAACTATCCGTTCTACATTACAACTTCATACGTTTTACTCCCCTGTAATATACTTAATAACGATACAACCTGACGATATAATTGTCATGGACGACCAAAGTAAACTATAAAAGTGACCAATGACACTCAAATCATTATAAACCACCATTAGCATGAAACACATATTTACGACAAACCATTAGACGAAAGTGAAAATATCTATAACTTCCCCCGACCACAATATAAGGAAACTATTCTCGTTGAACAAAAAATGGTATCCGGTATGAGATTTATTGCCAGCCTCCCGCAGCCCTTAGTAAAGCGTGAAATGAGGTGTTGCCATCCTCCCCGCTTTTTCATCGCTTTTTCATCGCTTTTTCCGCTGCACTGACAGATTTTTTTTATTGCTCAATTAATCCGATTTCGTGATGTGAGTGGGATGATTTTTAAGGAACTGTTGAAAAGTTGATTCGCGATGTGAAAGTAGAACATTTTAAACAGAAATTACAAAAAGAGAAAATTTTAGATTCAGATATTTTGTTATACATAACAGTAGCTACATACCTATGTTAAGTATTATAATATTGACTGCTCCAAATATTCCCCTAAAATATCAAGAGACCCAATCTCTAGAATAGGTTGTCACACAGATAATACTAATGTTGTGATTGCTAATCCCCTTTTTGGGGCTCGGTCAATTGTATCTTTAAAAACTTTTCCCAGTTTGTCTTGTGAAAAATTGCCGTTCATGTCAATGTCATATTATTTTTGCAAAAATTTTGCAAATTGCATAAGAATCTGAACCTTAAAAGTTAAAACAAATTGACATAATAGTAATAAGGATAAACGTGCAAAGCAATGCTTAGATGGCGCTGCTGTCGTAACAAAACATGTTAGACTGTTTAAATTTCCCTAAAAGAAACGTTGACATGTGGGACCTATAACGATTTGTTTTTTTTAATCCTAATTCTAAGCTCAACATTTGCACTTCGCTCTTACCTCATCCATGTTTGTGGCGAAATACGTATTTTATCCCAAACATAACCTATAAATCTAACAAGTACGTGGCCACTCAATAACAATAAAAAGCCGACCAATGGACATTCCCGTCACGCGCGCCCCCGCGTGTCGCCGGCCCATTGCTGAAATTGATATACATTACTTACCAATCCCACACACCCTAACACTCCTTAACCGTAACCACACAAAGTCTACTATCCTCTGAACCAAGCGCATTAACAAAATTGTCGCATAATAAACGGACCAATGAACTGTGACCTCTCAAGACACGCATAGATTCTCTTTCCGTGACCGTAGGTCTTAGAATCATGGGGGGCGAGGTATGTCTAGATAGTCTGGTGGTTTTTTGCGTACTGACCGCACACTTTCAGTAGCTGGACGCCTGCTATCAATTGCCAGGAAATATTATTAGTATTAGGTGACCAGTCGAAGTGACTCAGTAAAGATGCGACGCCATTTTTTATATGTTACTGCAGAAGGGCAGAATAATACGTTTTTTCTGCGTCCAACCAAACTATAAAAAGCTAATCTTAAGGATTTCAGTTTAAATCAACTGAAATCCAACTTTCCGGTTAAGGAACAATACCTAGACGCACAGATCTGCCCGCCGGATTTGTCTGGGGGATATTCCCAGCGCACAGATCTGTCTCTGTGTGGCGGGAATTGGACACGGATTTGTCTGCGGAGACATCTGAATAGCGCTATATATGGACGGATCTGTCCACCGGGCATATCCACCGCACAAATCCGGCGGGTAGATCTGTGCGAGTATCCCTACCTAATAAGTCATTTTAGGGCGAATTACTTACTACCTAAATACTTACGTAAAACAAATTGATATCTCGACGAAATAATCCATAGACACATTTTTCTACAACTCTTTAAGATATAATTTTTTTATTTTACTCAAAGCCTGATCTGATAAAGTATTTCTTAATTAAAATGAATTAAAAAGCTAACGCAGCAACATAGGAACAATATGATTTGAACATATAGTAAACCGTAAAGCTGTACTTGATCGCAGCGATACCGCGACACGGTGTAGGCGTTACCGGGGCGTTCCGTGTGATATACGACGACGATACGATACCGATACGATATAGATCTCATCGATTTAATTAATCTGATCTGAGCTTGCTGTTTTCAATTTGCTAAATGTAAGTTGAATTAGTTTTGTCTATTAAAAAATAATCGTACACAAGTACCTGAAATGCCTTATGAACCGGAAAGTCAAGAAGGAGCTTTTACTACAAAAGCTGACCACGGCATCTATGATAGGTATATTAATCATTACAGTCTTACGCAATCTTACGCAATCCTTGATCATTTGGTCTAAAAGCTGACCACGAATACTTAAACTTGGTAGGTAAATTATTACAATCTCTATGATATGAGATGGTTCTAATATGATCTGAGTATACAATCGTAGGAGCAACCAAATCCGTAGTTAATATATCTTTCTGACTGTATACGAACGCCTGGCAGTTATCTAGTAGTGGACCTATCTAAGGGCGGATCTACAGTCACTTATTACATCTAAAATATTATAAGCATCTTACGCAATCCTACAGAAGTCCGTTTTCAGAAATTATTGCGGTAATCCGTATAAATTTCCACGAACGAATCGAACTGTATCGATTCAAATCGAATGATAGTTTCAAACGATGCGATTGGTTACTTGTGTCGTGTCCAATCTGTGGTCACGGCTTCACGGATGTTCAGGAAAACTCGGTCGCTTTACGATAATTTGATACGTTAGATTATGGAGCGATGGCACCGAAATATGACGCAACCTAGTTAACCTACACGTAACCAGCAGGCCTACCGCAAACGTCGAAAATTAAAATTTCATTATTTCCCTCTTTATCGCACTTGCTAATACAAGCGAAAGAGATGCAGCTAGTCGTAGAAGCAAAAAGATGAACAAAGATGGAAATGATCCGATGTTCCAGGTCTAGTCTTAGGTGTCTGTAGCTTACGAAGAATTCTCGAACGAATTCGTTCGACGCTGACACTGACTACGCGTATTGATTTACCATCAAATATATTGAAGCGGCCGAGCTGGTTAGAAATACCTGAACAAAGCCTCTATTTTCATGGCGATAAAGTGCATGTTCAAATATTTTTGACTGCCTTGACCGCTCTGATATATTTGAAGGCAACTGTACTACGCATTCGCTCAGATTTTTTCGTTGCCATGGCATTCTGAGTTGCATTTCCACTGATTTTCTTAAATACGTGGCAACTATTTTGTCCGGTATTTATATTTTTGTGTTATTTTAGCTAGTCGGTGGTGGATATCTTTGAATTGAATTTATTTTTCAGACATTGCATGACCGTTCATTTAACACTGCACTGTCGCGCGTGACATGACATGAAGGCGGTGTCAGAAAGTGACAATATGATGTTCATGTCATGTCAAGCGTGAAAGCGCCACCATATTATGCCTACTAGTACAATCAGCAGCAGAATTAGCTGAGCAGACCAGATTTTCATAAATATCTAAACACGATGTTGTTCTCTCAACAACAAAGTAGTGTCAAGTTCATTATAAATACCTCATCTGCTTTGCTACTGCTTCTGTTGCTGACTATACCGACAAGACTGTGTACTTACCATTATTGTGCATGTTTTTCACTTTATTTGCTTTTTTATCATTTCATGTTGCTCTCTTGCTTATATTATTATAGCTGCCAAGGAGATTCAAACCTATACAGTGTATTATACAATATATACTTAGACTTATAGAATATTGAATAGACTACTCGTTTGAAGAACATGGTCGAAAATGTCGGATTTTTTTCAGGGTGATTCTCTTGAAACTAGCTTTTGCGCTACTCTCAATAGTTTCAGCCTCCAAAGAATGAGACGACAAGCCCAACCATGTCCTCTAACCGGGAGATGCAAAAATAGGTTTTAATCTTTTTGATAGCTCTTTCTTAAGAATTGTGTTAAAAACTACACATCCCAATAGAAAACTACCCAACAGACGTATAATGGAATGGCACTCTTTAACATCACTGTAGATAGAAACGTATTCTTTTAGTATATTTCCATTTGTGCCCTCCGGGGACAGATGGGAAATAGCCATACGTTTTTCTCAGGAATCGTTCCCATTTGTCCCGCTATATCGAACCGCATGCGACAAAAACGAAGACAGTTGGGAATACACTTTATCCTGACATAATTACGTCACTAACTTCCATCACACGTCTTCAGTGTTTACGGGTTCTGGTGACGGGTTCTCGGTGTTGGTCCATCTTTAATGTAACATTCACTAACCACTTTTCTGTTCTGAGCACCTAGTCACCAGGTCACTAAACTGTCACTGTCACTGTCACTAACACCTTGGAGTATACATCGGACTAATCCACACGTAAGTATTTTTGTTTTAGTTTTATGTTGTCGTATTTTCTGCTTATTTCAAGACGTCTTTTTATCATTTTATTTAATACTTATTACGAAATATTGAAGATTTATGTTGAGATTTAAAATAAGCAGAAAATACCATTTCATCAATGTATTTACCTACGCATTCTCTTAATTTTTTTTGAAGTTTAGTTTTTGTAAATGTAGTTTAATTTGTAGTGTGGTTTTAAAAAGTAGTAGTAGAAACCCAGCAGATATTCAAAATTATAATAGACTAATATTGTCAATTAGAAAACGTGCTTTGTTAATCAAAATTAATCTCCCTTTTATACATTGCAGTAAATTATGAATTTTGTTGTTTAAACGCGCTGTTTTTCCGTTAACTTTATTTGTTTATTATAGGTAAGTATTTTGACTAAAATGGTAGTTAGCATTGACTCATTTAAAACTATAATATCAGCATTATTCAATTCACCTTTCACATATCATTATTTTTCGTTTTTGCTCTCAACGTATGCAATAATTTCCCAAAAACCATCTACTGGCCTCAAAACATTCCTTAGACCCAATTTAACCCTTACCAAAAACCATCAACGCAAACCGAACAACCCCAGCTAATAAGTGAAACCGAGATTTATGACCGGCGAGATATACGGCGCACAAAAGAGACTTTAGAATCATTGGCGCTTATGTCCTAATTTACTACAATTGGTACATTGCATGCAATGTTCTGCGGTATCTCCCGGGCAAATGCGATTTTACTGGGGATTATTAGGTACAAGAAGTTTTTATTCTTGTGATAAAGGGACTCGTCTTTGATAGAAAGCTCTAAATATGTAATAGGCAATAATAATGCATTTTCAGCTTATAGGAATATTCATTTCTCCTGATTTAACGCAAGTGCATACAATATTTTATTATTTCTACCCTGGAAACCGTTAAGATCCGTAAGAGGCTTTCAATAAGTTCTTAATATGCATTTTAGAAAATAAATCCAATAGGAACTCCATTTTAATTAGCGTATAGAAAAAGGGCGTAAGCGACGATTGCTATAGGACCCTTGTTGAAAAGGAATGACAGATATGCAAATAAAATGCACCCCCGCCAAAAAGACGGGGTACCGTCGGGTGCTCTAATTATTTTGTATTAATACAGATTTATTTATGACCTCAGGGACGTTCTTTTATCAATCATCAACTTGATATTCGTGTTACTTGGAAATGAAATTGCGTTGACAGCAAGTGTGATGAAAATAAAAGTGTAGTACTAAAAATTTTAAGAGTATTAAAATCAAAAAGACATGAAGATTATTCATTTTATCTTTTTGTAAATTAGAATGTTATGCATAATAAGGTTATACATATTATAAGGTGGTTTAGACTAAACTTAAAATAATATTCAATGAAATTTGGATAGTCGAAGTTTTTGGTATATGCAGTAAAACCAGGTAGACCAAAAAAATATCATTAAAACCTACATAAATAATTATACATTTACCCTTAAAATCAAAAAGGAAGCTAGTGAAAAGCAAGCAAAGCAAGATAGACGTAAAATCAAAGAGGCCAGCGGAGCGTGAGAGGCGTCTGCTTTATACGGGGTGGTTTTGTTGGTTTCCGTTAAATTCCAGCACACATTCTTTCCTCTGACATTCCTTTACTTCTTATTTATCTGAAGATTCTCAAGCCATTTATATTTTACAAGTAAAGCCGGACCAGGAACATACATATGACCATTCGCCATGTTGCGGAATTTCATTGGAACTAATTTCTTACACTAGCAATAATTTTAATGATAGGTTGTCACTGTTGTCAGTGTCAATGTGACGGTTTCCTTGAATAATAGTAAAGTGTTGAATATTAAATAGTCACTAGAAATGCCCAAAATTATTCGTAGTCAAGTGCAAAACATTGTGAATAATGTATGTAATAAACTGCTTGAAATAAAACGCTGGGGAAATTACTATTGCGCTACGAAACAATTACAAATTAAAATCAGAGCTGACAGATAAACAAATCAAGATGACATTATACCATAGAGATTTATATGCTTTTAGCTCTACTGAACTGTTGCCATATAAATGAGAATAAAGCACCCTCTTGACAATGGCCATATATTCCTCGTCAGGCTTTAAATTTAATCTAACAAAAACTGTTTTGAATCAACCAGTACAGAAAGTTATATAAATACATAAAAAATCCTGGCTAATGTGCATAAAAAGTTAAGAATCTATTCTCGAGCTATTTTTGCGTGTTTAAAAGCATCTAGGTTTAAACACTTGCCTTAGATTCACAGACATCTTAATTGTAAATTGTTTTACCGGAATCCAACAAGCACACCCCTTATAAAACACACATAACTGTACGTCGTCTGTCGTCCTGTTTGCTCATTAGCGGTACAGTTGACATTGGCAATTTTATCGTTATTATTATATTTAATGGCCACTTGCATCCATCTGCATTTCAGACGTCAATTTTGACTTATGCCTAATTCGATGCAGTCACTTTATGTTCTATAGTTATTTTACGACTAGGGTAATGAGGTTTTAGAATTATGGTGTATTTAATATTTTTAATGTTGTCAGATTTCCTGCTGTTTTATATTTCCGGGTTGTCACTTCTGAATGAGAACAAGAGTTAATGTCGTGTTGTCGGACTGTGGAAACTATAAAATTAAATATTTAAGTCGGAGTATAAAAACGATTTTAACGAATTATAATTAAAATTACTTTATATTCTGCTGTTCTTAGTCCAATGTATGGCAAGTAATCTTACTAACCACAAAAGTTAATATAATGTTCGGAAACGAATAAATAAATATGAGTGTTAAACTTAGGTTGTATTTATTTCAAAAATAAGAATACAAACAACAATACAATGCAATACAATTACTCTTTATTGAACACCTAAAAAACCAGTACAGAAAATGCATAAAATTAGAGGTAAATAACAGGCGGTCTTATCGCTAAAAAGCGATTTTTTCCAGACAACCTTAAGGTAGTCAACAATATATTTTATACAGATAAGATATTCTTGTAACGCCAATATTATTTTTGATATTCCAACATTAGAATTACTTTCATATTTTCCAGCTAAAACTCTGTGCGAAGATCATACCTATATTCTTTGACTAACATAGTAGGTAGGCTATACACAAGTGACACACGGTATCGTACACAATACCTATACACACGTCAAACGTCCCCAGGTTGTTACTCGTTAGCTGACCTAACGAGGAACATGAATATTCAGCCAAAATTAACACGACACCTCTCATATACCTATACTGTCAAAATGTCTAGACGCAGTATGGGCCCTATTCTAACTTTAAAACACGTTTACACACAATACAACTTCAATACAACTCCAATGCAAATACGCAATACAGCTTGCGCCTAAACGTCTGAATCAGAAATGTCAGAATTTGCTTGAAAATTATCCCGATGCAACTACTCGTACGGACTTGCGGCCATCTTGGCGAGCACGGTGGTTAGGTTTCGTGATTAACTTCTTATTTTTTGTTCATTTTCGTGATTCAGTGTGTAATATATAGCTTATTCTGCAGTGATTTAACGAACTAGTGGGCAACTAATGAAGAATTAATCTCAAAACAAGTGTAACCCCTGTTTGAGTTAGATATCCGTTAGTCCAGGTGCTGTTTGTAGGGAGTAGCTATCTCCTTATAAAAAGCCTAACCTCACCGTACAACGTCCAGCTCTTGGAGCGAAATTTTAACTAATTAACCGTACACTTGTCGTCTCTACTTTGACATTGGCAAAATGGTCCCAATATTGTGGACAGAATGCCATTTATTTTAAAAATTGAATTGAACTACTCGTACAATACAACATCAATATTGGTTGATTATTTGTTTAGTGTTGGAGCTATGTTTAAGATAGATTGTGTTTTTAATTGTGTTGCTTATCTATTTTAAAATTAGAATACGGCACTATGTCTTTTCACTGCCCTCATAAACAAAATGGCGGTATTAAAAAAAGTTAATATAGATAATTCAATTAAGTAATTATCTCAAAGATTAATATCAGTGTACGCAATACCGTTACGAATAAAATTTTATACAAACGTATTTACACATAATATTTGATTATCAGAATATTATCGCCGTAATAACTTATGAGCTTATTAAATATTTTTTTATAAATAATTCAAAGCTATCACGATTAGCATCCACGGAATGTTTATTTAATATATTCTGTATATATATCGCCAATTACTTAATATTTTATTCATACCGCTAATAAACGTCAAGTCACTTTCTCAATTTAAAAATAAAAGAAGTAGCAATGTTAACTCAAAATTTGATCGTATAGTAAAGCTTAATACATACCATTGACTATTGGTTTAAAGCCACTCATGATATCTAACTTTTCTTGAGAAAGGATTTATGGGCAGGTACAAGAATATAAATAAATTACAAATAAAACTTACCTATTTAAATAAACCTTAACCAACAACTAGAACTAAACAAAACTAAAAATATCAAAAAAAATTGGGCCCTTTCGGCATGGTGCAGAGGATGCTGGCAGCATTTCCCCGCTGTATCGGAATACTTAGGCGATTATCACACTGGCGACGGATCCGCATGCGATATGATACGATCGCCTTATTCATTGCGCGAGGAAGCTGCCAGTTATTTAGTTTCATTTATTTTATTTATTTATTTATTGATACAATTTAATTACACAGCATGACAGTTATTATACTAAATCACTGTGAAATTACAATTTAAGACTAAATAACGAAATAAATTTACAACAAAAATAACACATAGGTAATATACATGACACAATATCTCAAACAGTGGAGGGCCGAACATCCATCATCTCGCTGAACCTCAGACATTCGTCACGCGCAACCACCCATCTACTTGCAAACACGTCGCATTCAGGAGCTGATGCTAGAAGCTGAGCTTCATGAGTGACTATATCGCGGCCGCATATGTATTTGCAATTAAGCTGGTTTTATAAGACTGAAAATGCGCAAATACTTACTAAAGTAGGAGAAATTAAAAACACACATTTGTCCAAAATATTACTTACTGCTGTTGCTTGTCCTCGTCTATTATTTTAAATACAATACTATCCTTCTTTATTACATACCTCAAACAACAACATAACAGCGGCAGGTTATGGGTAATTTGCAGAAAAAATGTACCTTTACTTTTTTTTAATTCGATATAGTACATATATTTTGACTCTATCGCATGCAGAATCACGAGCTCTATCGAGTCTAATAGAATTAAGAAAATGTCCAGCTGTCCCAAAATTTACATACAAAAAAAATCGTTACGTTCATAAAAAAAGTGTAACGAAACTGAGAAATTATTATTTTCTTTACATTTTTTTATGAACGTAACGAATTTTTTTGTATGTAAATTTTGGGACAGTTGGGAGATTTTTTTTATTCTATCAGACTCGATAGAGCTCATGATTCTGCATGCGATAGACTCAAAATATATATCAAATAAAAAAAGTAAAGGTACTATTTTTTCTGCAAATTACCCTTATATGAGAGCGTAGGTTCAACAATAGGCGATCTTATCACTAAACAGCGATCCTTTCCAGACTTTATGACAATTAAACGGATTATACCGTGAGTATTGGATTTTTATATTAATCCATTTCAAGCCCCTGATTACGTCTCGTGTATACTAACCTTTAAATTCGGTCGCATAATTGCTACTAAAGCTAGTGGTTTCGTAAGACCGTAAACAGCGCCCGGTAGCGCCACCCGCCGCTTTATTTATGTCCCGATCGCGCGATAACAGTATTGTGTGCACGCACCTTAGGTATTAAGTTTCGCGCCTTTTTAGTGTTGTGCCTTTGCCTTGTATGGCGGGGAAATTTGTTTAGGATGTCGTTGAGATTATGTTGCGATTGTTTGTTGCACTTTTTTTTTATTAATTAAGTGTACCGTCTGGCTGAATAAAAATAGTGTTACGATCGTTTTTATTTATATGGCATTTCGCGCTTATTTTAAATGGAATTAGTTTTTTACCACATCTTATAAATTAATTTATACACATCTTCATACTCTTTCATAGATAATGTTTGGTTGTCCAAGGGACGTAATCATAACAACGAGGTGCCATAAAATGTTGATTAGCTCATTTACGTATACACGGGAAAAAAAATATTTCAACAAAAAAAGTTATAATAATTATATTTTTTTTTGTTAATCCCGGGACAACAAACTTTTTGTAATCGCAAGAAGTTCATTTGTGGAAATTACAAAGTTTTATTAAATATAACTACCAAAGTGCTCTTAAATATGGCTAGCACCTGTAATGACAACTAAAATTTAGTGTTAATGACAAAAAAATTAGTTGTCACGCCGTTTACAAACATCTGTAATTATAGTAATATGTAAGTATGTTACAGTCAGCATCAAATATATTGTATCAGCTAGAGTAGCCAAATAGTTCGTCACACCATACAAAATATATGGTATGAAGAACTATTTGATCACTTTGGCTGTTACAATATATTTGATGCTATGCTTCATATTCCTTGAATTTATAAATCGTCGGCGACTATACTATAAGTAATGTCGATATGCTGTCAGCTCCTCTTTAATGGTTGTACTACTTGTACCGCCAAGTTCGCAACGTTCCTGTGACCTTTGGGTGACCTTTCTTTTATTTTTATGACCCTTCTGAACTTTGCGGCTGGGACAGATAGGGCTCATAATTTTTGCTAAAGGTCAAATCAGTGTATTCCTCTATTAGGGAATTTTACAACTACCTAGTTAATCTCGTACCTACGTAAAAGGTGATTGATTCAATTCAATCTGAAGTGCAGGCAGAACTAACTAGGTATACCTACGTACGTTTGCTAAAATACTTAACAACAATTGTTACATCATCTCAGCCATAAGACGTCCACTGCTGAACATAGGCCTCCCCTTTGGACCTTATAAAGGTCGCCGGAAGACGCTGGATGCAAGTCGACCGATACTTATGGAGGTCCAAAGGCGAGGCCTAATTGTTATATGCACACATATAATTTAAAAGTATAATTATTACCTTCATTCACTACGGAATCAACTAGTTACCTGTATCAACAATGTTGACAGTATTTAAAATTGCTAGCAATGAATTTTAAATTTAAAGCTAGAAAATGTAAAGAAGTGACGATACTGCTAGACTACGAACATGTTATCTTATATGAACAGTATTATCGTATTTTATCAAAGCAACAGCAGCCTGCCAGCAAAAAAGAAATTTTTGAAAAGACTACAAATTGACACTAGCATTGTATTTTTTTTTGACATCGCGCGCATTAAGGGCACGCGACAATACTGTCAAATATCCGCAGGACATCGCAAAAAACACGAAAAAAAACATGAAAAAACCTATTGTGGGCCTTCACAAAACCTATTTGCAAATACTTCGGCTCCCGCCCACTCAAAAGGTGTTTATTTAAAATTTTCGTGACACAATACGATTGTCACCTTTTCTTTTCGCGCCATTTAAAGCTATTCGGGACCATTAGGATGACGCGCGAGTTTTGCAACTGTCAAAATTGTCAGGCTACATTCATAAAATATGAAAATGTCATAAAATTTATCTCTTTGAGATAAGGTTCATTTTACGGGTATTTTTAGGCTGTCCCAAAGATTTTGTGGGAGGAATACGGCGTTTAAATTTTTTTCGCGGACATGTGTGTAGTGTTCAATTTGTGCCTATTGACGCTTTTGTTGTGAATAGGATTTATACGCTTACTATAATGTTCATTATTGGAAATAAACTGTATGGTCTAATGCGTCCTTTGATAGCACAATGCCCTAAACATGTCAGTTTTCATAACCTTAAATTGTGGCTATTTATTATACTATCTTAGCTTGTCTACAAAACAGAAAAAACTTAAAAGTTCGTTGTTTCTTAGGATGCGTTTAGGTTCGGTCATGTCCGACGGTACATTCTATTGATGAAACGGACCCAAAGTTACCCATTTACTAAGCAACTTCAAAATTATCACTACATGCGGCTGCACTCACTTGTGTTTAGTCACTACTTGCGACATGTTTCGGAGAGCTTAGGTCTTCATTCTCAAGCACTAAAGAGTGCTAGGCGAACCGATCTATGACCCGTCGTTGCGTCGCCGCGCCATCAACTGCCGATGGCCGGTGGTTGGCCGCATGTACCACGAAATACCACCACCATACCACCATGTTGTACCATGGATAATAATGTCTCACGAAAGTACAGCCTCAAAATAAAAAATAAAAACTTTTAAGGCATTTCCATTTTTAACCGACTTCAATTCCATTGAGGAAGGAGGTTCTGCATTCGGTTTGGTGTTTTTTTTTGATGATAGTATCGAGTTTTAATTTACCCACCTTTCAGCTTAACAGTGAAAAAACAAACGAACACACAACCCTAAGAACTAAATCGATCTAACATTCTGCCATCCTCACAAAGCAACTAGGTCACACGGGCCGCGTCGGTGCCACAAAGTGTCGCCAAGTGTCTCCAAGTGTCGACAAGTGTCAAGTGTCAGTGTCAGAGATAGGTCCGGCATAATGGCGGGGTCTGATTGTGTTCGGTATTCAGATGTTTCGAACTTTGCGTCTATGGACTTGAACTTTTACCTTTCGCGAGATGACAGCTATAGTTGGATATTGGAGGTGTTTTTTCTGCAGTTTTAATATGGAATTTTGATTCAATTGGACTGAGACTGAATTATTATATTGCTGTACATAATACGCCATTTTTATTATGCTATTATAAACAAAATTAGTATTTATAAAGCAACTGACCCTAAAGACCGCGGTCTTTTTACCCACAAGCAATTGTCACATCGCGTTATCTTTAAAAAGTTGAAGAAATCTAAAATTTATGACGTGTAGTTGTATATTAGAGCATTTAACCAACCGGAGTGGCCATTGACAGGCGTTCCCCTCTGCCGAAAATATATGACCAGTGGTCATACTTATTGTCATACACACTGACGTTTATATGACGTGACTATTTTGATATTACCCATACATTTGACGTTCCCCTCCCCCGCAAAGATCGGCAGACTTTTTTTGTATAGAAAATGGCAGACATGGCCGGTTGATTGAATAGTCTAAGAGTTGTGTAGATCAATGTAGCCGTATAAACCGTGAGATTTAAGCGCACTTTATAGTTAATCTCGCGCAGATTTACTCGATCGTTAGACCACGCTGTTTCTTCCGCATATCTGTGAACATGTCTTCTCTTTCTTACTATTCCCATCCTATAACCAATATACTTGTGCCCTAAGTTAGTTAATAAGGATTAGCAATCAGAGATCACTATATAATGGTTTACGGAATTATTGGCCATATGTCAGTTATTTTTGCGCGTACGGATGTAGCTAACAGCTGATTGTTCAATCCTTTCTTGAAAAACCCTAGGTATAGATTATCGAGAAAACCTCAAGCTCATTCTACAGTCACGGTTCTAAAACTTCTAAATGACCTTAAGCTTGTGAAAATCTTCGATCTTTCCATGTCAGGAGTCGGTAAACTTTTGAGAGCCATCTGAAAAATCATCTGCAAGCCAGAAACATCAATTTTATGTTTCAGAACATTTGAGCTACCCACTGACCGAGCTAAGTGAAGATTTTTGGTTACGTAGTCCTCTTCGCGGCGAACTGCTACAAATGTTATGCTCAGATCATTTGAAGAGCCGTGATTATACAGTCAGCCAATTCATTTCCTGGACCACTATAGAACCTTATCATATTTAATAGCAGTTGTGCCGTCGATACGTACGTATTTTATGACAAGGTTCTACAGCGGCCTAGGAACTAAATTGGTTGACTGTACCGTCACAAAGCCATGCGGTTTCCGAACCCTGTCCAGTCAATGTTGTCGGCGCGCGGCGCATCTCCTGCGCAAGTTTACGACGTCATTAACGTTATCAGCGCGCGCGCAGGCAACTTAGGATGTACCGCAGAAACGCTTGTTAGGTTTTAGTTTATTTTGTGCGGTACTGTTTGTTAAGAATTTCTTAGTTTCCCGGAAATTAGTAGAGTCTGTGCCGAAAGAGGAAATTTTTGAATTTCCATATAATCCATGATATTTCTCTATTTACATGAACTGTGTGAAATTGGGATTTAATTCGATAACTTTTGGCTAATAGCTAAGGATACACGCACAGATGTGTCCAACAGAGGACAGATCTGTCCATGTCTATTCTGTCGAGATTTAATCGTAAATATGATTATGTAATGTTAAATAATAAAAAGTAACAAATAAAATTCTGAAAACAATCAAACCTACTGCTATTTAGAAGGTTAATTTACCTAATAGTTTCGGTTAGCTATCAAATGGTACAGTGCAAAGCTCGTGCATGCATTCTATTCTAAAATTCATATTTTAAAAACGTATCAGTTAATTATTCCCCCGAACAACAGATGGCGTGTTGGATTTGTATAACAAAGAGCTGACCGCTCGCCGAAAAACGAAAGATTGACACAGAGAGGGCGTCGCGAGCATTCCCATCGCTTTTTCAAACCAGTGTAACTTTAAACCCGTTATGTATAAAAAGTATACGTAATCTGGTATCTGGTACCATATTGATAAGTAGTTAGTCTATGCCAGCGCTCGCTAACTCTCTTAGTCTAAGGGAGCATGCGGTCATGATATGTTAAAAATGACGTATTTTTACGAGAACTGAATAAACATACGACGTTTTTACTTTGAAATCGGAACATGGATGAGCTCATATGAAGTTAAAAAGTAGAATGTCATATGTGAGCATAATTAAATCAACATTTGAACCCTTTTGCCATGAATGGTTTGAATTTAAATGGGATCCGCGAGTGTTTAAAGAGTTGATTAGATTTGGAGGATTTTATTACGATTTAAAAAAGGTTTATTTTTATTTTTGACGATTGGAGGTGCAACCTTTTAAACTGATCAAATAGTGTAATAGCAGACGTAGTTGATATTTGGAATGAAACCAATATTTTAAAATTAAAAACGGAAATAAGTAATAATTATTATGAAAAAGATGTCGTTGTTGTATTACGTATAACAATTTATTAGATAGACATCGTGACATCAATCTTCTCATCAATATACGGAAGCTATCGAGATCAAAAACCACTGAACGACCTCATCATATCTGATCACCCTCAAAATCAACGATAACGTCGAAAAGTCACGCGACAGACAATGCCGCTCAAGACCCGATATCCGCCCGAAGAGACTGTCAACACAAAACCAGAACTTTGCATTTCTATCAGCATCTAAGCCAATGTGATAAGGTCGATTTTTGATTGATTTTAAAGTAGTCATCGTGGTATTTCAAGTGGTGAGAAGTGTCAAGAGGCGCTGATCTGCCAGCGCCCTCTAGGAGTACGTGATTAAACCGCGAATGTCAGAGTGCAGAGTTCGGCCTTTGAAGGGTGACAATAGGGGATTAGGCTCCAGGTTTGTTTGAAGCTTTAAAGCTGAGGTCGATACTAGGTGTTTGAAACATAACACTTTTTGCTTTACCGTTAGTCGGGTAAAAAGGTAAATGACATACGAGACATGTAATTACGGTTATATATTCATATTTGGTTTAAGTTTAGGAGTTTCAGAACTACTGAGAGTAGATATTTACAACTACAGTAACTTTATTGGGCAAATGATTTGACAGACACTTAAAGAATGTATATGGCAATGTTTTTGACCTATCACATAATATGTTATTTATATTGTCTGTACTATCAATTTGCATTTTAGGATTTTTGTAATGAATGTAAGAACAGAGCGATAATCAAAAAAATCCGAGCATTTTTTGGCCAGTGCCTGAATCAACCACTTTGCAAAGACGGAAAATCACGCATAATTTGGGTTTGTCCGGAAACAAAAGTGTCGTGGTTTATATGGGAGCTCATACATTCTACGACACTATTCTTTCCGGACAGACTCTATGAGCTATCTAATAAGCAGAAGATACTAGTCTCACTAGATCATTTGAACCGCGACAGCTGTCAGTAGTCGGCATCAATCTCGCGGGATCATCTGTCATGCGCGCCGCCGGCGGTGCATTGTTGAACGCATGATTACGGACGCCATTCTTCTTGAGTTGGGAATAGTTTGGGATCCTGGAAAGTTTTTAGATTGGTACCTTTCATTTGGCGATTCATTTTCATATTCCGTCGAATTTAATAACTGTGGTGTACTGAATATATCATTGCCAACAATAAAAAAAATATATAATTTCAAATCCTTAAGGATAAGGTACTGATGGAAGCCACCAATGATATGTGAGAATCGACCTTGAAAAGAAAACAAAGGATCATCAGATTATCAGTGAAAAAATCATAAGATCAAATGAACTAATTTCAATTTCACTCTCATTCACTCAAAGGTTAACTGGAAGAGATCCCTTAAAGGGATAAGTTCGCCTTTGTACTTTACATCTTTTGTTTACTGTATTTATCTACTGTGTTATGTACAATAAAGTGTTACTTACTTACTGAACTTACTTAAGAGCGTTTTTAAACTAAGCTCGCTTTAAAACTCACTAAACCATATACTTTTAGAACAATTGTTAAATAATTGTTAAACAATTGTTAAAAAACCATATACTTTAAGAACAACAAAGTAAGAAGCTAAATATTTGTCAAAGGCATATTCATGTATAAAGGGCATATTAGTCATCAAACGTAGCTACTATCAAAACAGCTCTCAAATTCAAAACCAAACTATTCCCAAACTGTACTGCATTCCATACATTTATATACTAACATATTGCCGACTGTACAATGTACATACATGGGCATTTATTCCGAGTGTACACGGAATAGGATGGCCACTGTCCGAGTTGGAAACTAATGCTTCCGCCAGGGCTGTCGACTCGTGGAAATTAAAAAACGGTGACAGTTGTGACAGTTGCGTATTAGTCTGTAAAGTTTCGATGCGTTGGATAATGTTAAACTGGATCCAATAGTTTATGTACTATATTATTTACAACGTGATGCGAGTATTCTATCCAGTCTACCCTGACGCTTTTGAAAAATACCACGGCATTTTCAACTTTTGACAAAAAGACGGCTAGATATAGATATATTACTTAAACTTATGTATGTGTACAATTTTTTTGAGTATACCTATGTACTTTATCTGACCACAGACTAGTTATACTTTATTCCTCGTTTTTTAGAACTTAAACATTAAGATCTGCTAATAAAGTCATGATCTTGTATTTGTCTTTGATTAAAAATTTGCATTCTCTTAGGTAGGTATCTTAAAAAGAAATCAATAACATACAATCGAAAAAAATGTTGACACACCCATTTTCCGATAACACATGTAGTCTACACACAAAATAAAAAAGAACGAGCACCTGTCAACCCTACTGGCTGATGGGGTGAAATAAAGCCTGCCTACACGGGGAATGGAGTGAAAAAATTCCAGTTCAAAAAGCCACGCTACACGGTACACGACCGGCAAAAAGTAGCATTGTCTGTGGTATGAGATGTATGTATACGGCCAGTGTTTTCTCTTTTTGGCGTTTGGTTTTAGTTTTCTATGTGTATGATGTCACTCAATAGTAACGAAAATGTCCTTTTACTTAGTTTGTCCGGAAAAAAAGTGTCGTGGTTTCTACGACACGCTTTTTTCCGGACATACTCTACTTCGAATTTACATAAAATTTAATATTTACAGTAAATATACATTTTGATTACATATTTGCAAAAATAATAATTTAGTCTGGTCAACCAATCGTTCAATACCATTGTGTCTGATGTTTAAAAATATTTGGCCAGATTTCTAAACTAAATAAATATTGCGAAAAATCTAACTAAGGTAGATTTTAGTTAAATTGTTATCATTCAATCTATGAGTAGCTATCAGTTTCATGGGATTTTTATCTGTTATTAACAATAGAAATACATATTATGCACGTTAATCCATCTCCACATTCGTACTTCCCCCACACATCACCCGAAATTTAAAAAACCGCACAAAATCATACAGTATTAATTTAATAATACGGTAATCGGCTTTTGTTCTGGTTGTAAAACGATATAACACTGATATTTATCAATAGCCATCAGAGGGTGCTCTTTGTAAAAAGCCCGAGGGTACCGGCCGACAGCTTTTGAGGTTTTGACGCGTGTCGAAATACGACACTGGCTGAACCCTCATTACCGTTGCGTACTTAATTAAATAATAAAAAAAAGAAAAACGTCAACGCGTCGTTTTTTTTTAATGAAATCAGCTAGAGCTCGATTTTTGAATTAAAAGCCGTGGAATGTAACTAACCGTGTAGTGGGCATGCGGGCGCCTTAGGCGTTTTTTAATATATGTAGTGGGTGATGTGATTTGTTTTAAGTAATAATGATGTTGTACATCTGTGTTTTAAATGTAGGTACATTCAGTGTAAGTAATGAGCAAGTATACAGTTGCCCAACATAATTTTTATTTTGTGGTAAATGGAAATAAAACCGGCTTCACTCAAAAGAGCCTTAGTACCTATGTAAACCACAAAAAAAAGTTTACCTTTATATAGGTAGTCCATAATTCATTTGAGAAATCAATACCTTAACAAAACTAAAAGCCTATTTAGAACTTCATATTCAAGAAAAGTCATACCGTATATTACGCTTAACATGCACAGATAAAAAAACCTGACACTTAAAGGACATCAAAAACAAAAGCCTGTAATAGAATTGCAACACCGTGAAAAAAGAAAATGGCGGCCGCGAGGGGTGTCGGCGCGAGTCAGCACTTTGCGGAATAAGCCCGTTGAAAACCCAATTTGACGCTTCGATTAACCTATTTGCGATTGATTTTTAGTTTCGAGGTCATCTTTTTTTATTGGGTGATTAATAAATGCAGAAGCGTCTATCTGAGAAAAAGAACTTGAGGATTTTTTTACGTCACACAAAAAAACTTAGAATCTACAAATATGATACTTACATTTGGAAATGTTCCTAAAATGACATTAACACTAGTTCACAAAAAGTCTATTCTAAGAACGTATATGTATATGTTGTAAGTTCTTGAAAAACCTAACTATTTAAATAAGTAATAGATATGTACCTATAGTATATTTCTCACTTGCCTCTATGAGATCCCTCGAAGCTTATACAGCTTATTAGATGCTAAAGCGTCTCTGTCAACATAACTCTCATTATCACTTGAACTTTATTTTATTACCTATTTTAAACGTTTTTCGGTATCTAACTTACTGCACATGCCTCGTTTCGAACCCGTTAGCTGCCTAAGCTGCAACGCTGCCCTTATACCGCTCTACAACAACCAGCGCCCATATAGATCTGAGTCGTGCACTCCCGACCATTGTACCCGTCCTCAGTCAGTTAATTGTTTTTAATTCCCGTGTGTATTGTAGGTTTAATTACGCCTACGGCTTGCTAATGGCCAGTGAGCAGATCACGAATTTTATTTAATTGTACATTGCTGTGATGCCGTTTGGATATCGGATAGCGATTGTAAGGAAACTAAGCTTGTTCAATGTCCAGTCGGATTCTGTAATGATTTTTGTCGGCTAGTGATATAGACATCATATAACGGAAATTATTTATAACTAATTGTAATGAAAATATGTATCAGACGACGCCTGTGACAGCGCTATTTTGCGGAGAAAAAAAAACGCAATAAACTTAAATTATATTGTTTTTGTAGCTAGAGTCTGTCCGGAAAGAGAAGTGTCGTAGAATAGTGTGTAGTGTATGAGATCCCGTATAATCTACGACACGACACTTTTCTTTCCGGGCAAACTATTGATTTTACAATTTGAATGAAAAAAGTCTTTGTGCCCACCGAAAGTGCAAAAATCACTTGTAGTAATTATTATAAGGTACGTTCCTACAAGAAGGACGTTACATTGACCAGACGACGTCATAATCTGTAATTCACTTTATCTTAATGTAAGACTAACACTCATACGACGTAATATGATCATTAATCCAGTAATTTTACCCTCAAACAATCTAATAAAAGACGCCATATATCAAACGATAATGAAGCATTTTCGCATCCGACCATACGGAGCCAAGCCGGTGTGTCGCCCGTCGCCCTCATTTGGTTAATTCGCCAGATCTGCCCCAAACGCTCAAAAGACGTATTTACCTCATAATACCGCACACATACGACCTTTTAAATTAGGGAAGCAGAGATATCCACAATTAACCAGGTACAAAAGTTTGCAGGAGGGAATCACGACGCAAACTTTTAAACGCATTTTAATGAGCCGTTTCGTTCGAAATTTCAACTTTAATTATGGAATTTGCTGCGTAATTTTGCTTTATAATCGGGAGCAGCTCTTTTAGTGTAACAACGGTGAATTGTACCTCATTGTTAATTAAAATCATTAAATATGTAATATAAAAGTTGAATAACAAACAAAAAGAGTGACTTTAGTGTGTGACAAAAAAAATCCTGAAAATCATGCTAATCGTGGACTATGTAAGACCTCTACTCGTAAAATAATAAAAAAATCTTATGTATATGTAAAGCAATAAATGCTTATAGTGTTACTCCAACAAGAAAGCGCTGATAAAATGTTAGTACCTTTCTTAACAGTTTAATAGTTAAAACATAAGTATTTCAATAAACATATAGGTCAATAAACACTAAAAACCAATGCAACACCCAATAAAAAAATAAAAAGCTCAGAAACATCAAAACGCGACAAACCGCAGATGAGAGGGGGCGCACCCCTGCGGTCCGCGGTCCTACCCTCCACCGCAATCTCTAACAAGCGACTTTTGGCTCGACATTTGGACCGCGACTGTGAAACCGCAGCATCTGGGGATAAGTGTGAGGATATGATGTGTAGTTTTATCTACAGTTTTGTAGTATTCAATTTACTATGACGAATACTAATTACCTAATAAAATAAATAGTGTAGTTTATCACTTGGTGGGTTAATTTTTGTAATTATTAAAGGAACATTTCCTCTACTTCCCAAAACACGCCATCAAAAATGTCTGTTCATAGTTATTCTTATGTACCATTAGGTTACATTAATAGATATTATTCGCTATCAAAATATTTCACTTTAAAATCCTCAAAAAAATCTTCGAATTGATCCCCGCGTTGACATTTCATTTGTACATTTTTTAGCATGCATCCCCCGGGCAAGGATAATCGTATCAGCACACGTCACTTGAGGCGACACCCCTGACCACTAATCAATGAGCATACAACACTATCATTATATCAGTTCATACCCTATAAAAAATCGAATTAGAAAGATTTTAAAAATCGACTTCATTTTAAACTTTAATTTTAACGCCAAAATCCACTAATAATACTTACTGGGAAGTAGTTTATAATTCTGGCCAAAAAATACTATAACGGCAAAAGTAATCAAATCGAACAAAAATAAATCTGTTTTATATAAACAAAACAAGTACATAACCGCTAATCAATAAGAGAACAGCAGTATATTAGCAGCAGTAGCATTAGTAAAATTAATAGCACCCTTATACAGCTTATCAGAAAAAAATACCGTCGATTTTCACTTATATGGAAAAATAGGGAAGAGAGTAATCATTGAATTTCGCACACAAAATTACAATGATAAAAATAATAGTTCACTTGCAATTGAAAAAAAAAACGTAATTAATATACGCCCAAAAGGGTGACTTACATTTTGTAATGTATAACCACAACAAAACGTTACGACTGATTGTTAGGCTCGTGCCAAAATGACGGGGCTGAGATGAAAATTACATGCTGTCGGTTATGACTGGTATGAGGCTAAAAGGTATGATTATATTGCTCCTGTGCGTCGGGGACCAATTCTGTATTGTTACAACTTGTGGCGTGGAACGTCGTGTGTCATGTGACTCGTGTGGTACATATAGTCTGTTCGGAAAGAGGAGTGTCGTGCTTTATATGAGAGCTCATACGCTCTACGACACTTCTCTTTCCGACCAGACTCTATAGGCTATGTATTGTCACTTCTACGTATACACAGAAAAAAAAGATATCTTAATCCAAGATATTAATTCTTGTATATAAGGAAAATCGATAATTTCTTGAACCAAGTATGATTTTGTTGAACCAAGTATGATTTTGTTGATCCAAGATAGAACTTACTTGGTTCAAGATATTTTTTACTTGATTTAAGAAATTACCGATTTTCCTTAAATACAAGAATGAATATCTTGGATTAAGATATCCTTTTATCTGTGTATGCTTACAGTTATGTTCTACCTGTAAGTTCAAGTTTTGGAATGGAAAGTGTAGTTAAAATTGAAAGTAAATAATTTTAAACAAAAAAAGAACCGACTTCACTTAGGATCCGCTATTCTAAGAGGAAGTGGCCGAGTTGCTGTAAAAAATAGTGAAATCACTATAGGTGTGCCTATAATAGTTGAAGAGTTCCCTCGATTTCTCCAGGATCCCATCATCAGATCCCGACTTGGTGACAATGGGACCATCTAGGGGTTATACCTGTTCGATTCAAAAAAAAATTTTGAAAATCGGTTCACGATTCACGGAGATATGGAGTAACATACATACAAAAAAAAAAATTATGATAAAAAAAAAAAAAAAAATTCAGTCGAATTGAGAACCTCCTCCTTTTTTGAAGTCGGTTAAAAAGGGATCGGGAAGGAAAGGAAAGGGGGGTATTCCACTTTGAAACTAAATTAAAATGATAGTAGTTAAAACACCTCCTTTAAGGCCTCTACAAACATAAGAGACTCACCACCTGCGATTTTTAATACATTGCGGTTTTTGATCCATCGATTGATTTCGTTGCACCTACCTGGACGGCAATGGCAAATAATTACCTGTAGTTAGTTTTAAGAAAGTGTCCTTGTTTTGTGTTAATAAATGTATTTTCTTTCTTTCTTTCTTTCTTTCAATGTCTTGAAATCGCGCGCGAGTTTTGTATCAAAATAGCGCCGATTGTAGAGGCCTTTAGGCTTGTATCCATGAAAATGTCAACATTCGAAAATCAAACGCAAACATCGAATTCTAAACTTCGATCTGATAGGAACGGGGCCCCTATTCATAGACTACTTACTGTGCGGAGGCGGGCATTCGACTCCGCCAAACCACCTTTTTCTGCGTCCCTTCTGCGGTTTCCTCCGATCATTATCAAAGCAATGGCTAACTTGTCGCGCATCTGCTTGCGTCCTCTAGTTAGCGGTGACCAAAGAACCTCTTTAAAGATGTTTATACCACAAATTAATATACAGCCCCCCTCAGTAAGCGGTCACTCTACGCCTTTTTACCTATGGGCCTATATATAATATAGTATGGTATGGCTATGGGTCGCACACATACACCCCTTAACCTGTACTTTTATTTTTGAAGATACTGAGTTAACTCGAGGAAATCTCAGCAAAAATCTCATTCTACAGAGAGGGCGCGAGAAATTCCTCTAAACTAAAACCGCACAGTGCCACCATGTAGGCTCCAGGGTATGAGGATAAACGACTCAAGTTGGGCAACTCTATGTTATGTCAACGACCTAACTTCTCTGAGGTAGGTCACATTTACATTGGTTCTTCTTACATTGGTTCAATGGCCCAGCGATTGGAACACAAACATTTTCAAGATGGCATCTCGGTGACAAACACCGGTCCCATTGTGGGTGCTAAATTTGTTTCGCTATTTCCGATCTCCTTACAAGATTATTTTATTGTGAAGAAGCCATTGTTACTAACTGTATTGTAATGTAAATTATAGGTTATATTATCGTTATCGGCTTACATTGTTAAAGAGGAAATATAGGTACTGAGGTCTAATATTGGGACTAATTTCATAAATGAGAGATACCTAAATACCTCCGAGTCCTACGTCTAAAATAGTTAACTTAGTTATACATAATATAGTTTTATCCGTCCCGTTGTCTGTCTGTAAGTAATCAAATCTTGTATCTGTATATTTTGATCTATTTCCCGGTTTTCGATTAGGCTGAAATTTTACACAATGCAATATTATTATGATTACATGGAGCTGGTCTGATGATGGAGTCCGAAGGCGGTAATAAGAACTCTGTGATGGAAGTTCATTGTGTTTGGGTTCGTTAGAATCCTCTCGTTGAGTAGTATATAACTTTTGCAAGAAAATCACAGTCAACGTTAAAAGCTTGTAATAAAAAATTTAATTTTTGACAAAAACTCATAGAATTTTCATTTGGATGAACATTATCTACCAGTAGTTAGCTTTTTTGTTCACGTCTTAGCCCCAAAGCAGAGGCCGTATAAAAAAAAACAATCAAAGATACTCATGTCCGCGCCACTTATAACAGGATATAATCTAATATAACAGACCTTTTATTCAAAAAACAAACTTACTAACATCGCTACAAAAATTGATATCAGAAATAAAGCGTTCACCAACAACACTGCTGCGGCAGCATTCATAATATTGTACGAACACCTTTGTTACACTAATACCCGCTATTTCATTCTACAAGATCATCCCAATGTTTGCAAAGTAAACATCTGTCGTACAGTTAACCTGTGACACCAGTGTATTTTCAACCTTAAAGTTAAAATGTTCAGGTTTAGATTCAAAAGTTTGTTGTTGCCCGGTGTACCGCCTACGATGTTTGACTAACCGCCTCTTTGAGGCATTGACGGATTTTGTATTCGGTTGATCGAGTTACTGTAGAATGTGGACTATTGATGAGTATAATGTGCCAGTTACAATGTTACTTATAAAATTCAAAATTTACAAAAAAAAAACAACTCTTCAATTGTTTTGTTTATGCCATAATAATAGCCAAGTTTGTTAAACTCAAGTCTATCTTAAAAAATCATAACTCCAAAAAGCATAAAAACCATAACCCGCATATAGTTTAATAAGGGATAATTATATATTTTATAAAAGATAGAGCGTGAACGATGAATGAATGAATGAATGAAACTAATGCGGGCTCGATTTAACTCGCTCGATTATCACCCTTTACCCTAATGAACGATAAATTGAAATAGTATCGAAAGCAAACGATTGATGACACTTGGAATCATACAGTTTATTATGTACAATCTATTTTATTCAATAAATATTTATTTTACATTTTGTTCTTATACTTATATGGTTTTAAGCATACTTCTCGGGTCAGAGGTGTAGGGTTAGAACCGGTGATAGTTTCTTTCTTTTCTCTCTGACGTTCATAAGTCTAAATGTGCCTAAATATCTGTTATCTTGTTTTATTTTATCGGATAAAAAAATCCGCATAAATTAATTTAGTTATAGTTTATATAGGCAAACGTAGGTATTTCGTGAAAATCGTGACATGCTTGACCAAAAGCAAAATTTATGTTTTGCACATACATTTTTGTTACATAGCCTGTATTGTCTCTCTGCCGGACGAATACATACCACTTTTTATTGCCTGATCCAGTAAAAAAATAACACATCTAAATTATTTTTATCCTAGTACGACCTGTATGACCTGTATCTTTAGGTTCATGATGAAAATGATCGCCAATTCGGCGCCAAGCTTCCGTTGGACTTCATTAATGCTGATGGGACATTGATTCAGCAGGTCGCATCGTTTGACCCCGCCATCAATACTATTTAAGCCACTAAATGCTTGCTTCGTCGAAACTGATTCATTTCGGGCACACTGTAGCATCCATTGTTGATTAGGTGGTACTGATATAAATCTTATCTATGTTGAATTACAATTTGTTTTTATATCTCGTGCTATTTATGATATAACTACTAAAAAAAAGAACTACTACTACTATTTATTAACGATAATTTATTAAAAATCCTTTTGAATATCATTTGCAATAATTATATAATATTAAATTTCACTTAAACACCGTTTTATTCTTATTTTTAGTTTTTATCTATACGGAATCAACTTCTCTTTGCCTGCATTTTTATGTATCATCATAATTCATATCATATTTTTTGTATTATTTAATTTTTCTCTACCTACATTTAATTAGATCTTCATTATTTATACACAATAAAAAAAATCCTCTCAGGTTATGTCAGCTGGATACAACAACAGGAATCAATTGCAAGATGAAATCCGCCACATACACATTGTGTTCAATTTAGTTTACAGCTACTAAAGCCGCTACTCCAGATATTTTATTTCATCAACTGCCCAGAATTTCAAAATAAGAGCCAATTGTTAATTGTTTATTCTCTTTACTATCTCCGAGAAATAATTGTTCTTTATGTGACTCCACATTCTTGTAAACCTCCGTCATCGTCGTTCATTCATTCGATTCATTCACTCGTTCGTTCACCAGGGCCATTCCAATCAAAGTTATTACATTGTTAGGCACAGGGTTAACAGATCCTGATCTCTGGTCAGTAAGACCAAAGCGTATACCTTTTGAATCAGAGGGGATCAGAGAGGTGAGGGGTTCCTTAGTCAATGGAATTAGTGCTTGTTTAATTGATGTTTTGTAGACAATTGTTAACTATAATCGTAAGGGAGTTAAATGGACAATTATTCTCTAAGCTGCCTTGTCCGTCCAGTAATATTTTAAAATAAATATCATTCCTTCTAATCATAAACTATGCTGCAATTATCATGATAAAGCTAAGCAAATATGAGGTATAATTTAAAACAAAAATGAGTCTGAATATCCTATATTAAGGTATGCAGTTATTGTAATTTTTACTCGATAGAGAATAATTATTCTTATGTCTCAAGTTCAAGTAAGTATTAGCTTTTTACTTTTCCGTTATCGAAAACTTCGTAACATATCTGTCATACCGTTAAATATTAGATAATTTATACCAATGAAAACGTAACCGGCGGAATGAAGCACGTAATTATCTCATTAAGCATGTATGAAGAC
The DNA here is from genome assembly GCA_911728535.1 of Pammene fasciana. NCBI lineage: Eukaryota > Metazoa > Arthropoda > Insecta > Lepidoptera > Tortricidae > Pammene > Pammene fasciana. Next base: position 15,265,505 of record OU452288.1, read on the forward strand.
CAACTGGTCGTTTTAATTAGTAGAGACTGCGGCTGGCCTTATTTAAAAATTAACTACGTGTACCGTTTCAACTTCTTTAAACGTTTCGATATTTTCAAAGCTAGAATTAAATTTTCTTGTACATTTTGGTATGGTAATACAATTATTGATATTGGTTATTGAATTGTAGGATTTTAAATTTTAATCTGGGATTTGGAAGATTAAAAGTTGTGGGAAAATAAGTTGGTTGGTTGATGTTCAAATATGTAATGTAAACATGAATAAGTAATGTTGATTTTATACATAATCAAGTGGATAAGTCTGTTTATAATAATCTATGAATAGCTACCAATGTTAGTAAAGTTATAAGTAATTTGAATAACATGGTATATAGAGCCTACCTACATACAAAAAATGCACGTATCCGCAGTGGTATAGCAAAAAAATTGTATGTTACTTACTATCTAATATTAACCATTGATTCGCTATTTTCTTGAAAACTGTGCCAATTAACAAATTTTGTGTAGATGTATAAAATAATGATCTCAATATGAGATCAAAATTTACGAAATTCGGCATTTAAAAGGGATTATAGGAAGTTTATTTACCCAAAGACCGTATTCTCTCAATATTTATTTGACTCAATATTTCCATACGCCTTAAACTCGGGTGGCCATCAATTACAAGCAGCTGTGACCATTTAACGGCATCGCTTGGACAATTAGTACAAGTGATCACAATTGTCTCGTTGCGTCATGTCCCGAGACGCTGGAAGGCGTGGACACATGAATTATAATTATCACGGGGAACTAGGTTACATTCATTATACGCTGTCGAAATCCTGGGTGTTTATTTATTTATCGTAGAAATACTTCAGACACCTCTCACGACGTTCCGCGGATAGCTTGGAGAGAATTATAATGACGGGAAAAGTTGAAGGCATAAGACTTAGAGGCCTTCCCCCTGCAAGATGGTGTGCCCAAATTACTGCACCCATGCAATTAAAACTGCACGAAGCCATGTGCGTAGGAAGGGATAGAAGCCTGTGGAGGAACCTGATCTTCAACAGAAGGACATGATGTCACGATCCTCAGCTTTGAGGGAACGACTGATGATGATGATAAAGATTTATCTATCGTATGGCTACACGTCACTGGATATACAGAGGCATTTCTTCATGTGGTAATAGTAGTGGGAAAGTAGATGGGGAAGAAATTCCAGTGAGTGCTGCGAGGTCCAGATGGGACAACGCAGCTGCCAAGCTTGTTACTCTTTTAGCACCACCCAGGGATCACGTGAAGGGTTGTCTAAGGTGGTTCCTACGGACGCAGAGTAACATTGATCCCTCTGGGTGATTTTGTGTTTGAGGGCTTGGCTATACGCGCTACCGTGATTACGCAGTGAGTTTCTTAAAATGCACGTATCGTATACCTAGATAGTTTTTTATACTTCGTGAGTAGCAAACACACACACAGCCCACCTGATAGTAAGCAGTCTTAACGGCCTATGGACACCTGCAATCCTAGGTATGCTACATGCGCGTTGCCTTTTAAAAAGCAACCTGAACTTTACAGTTTGGAACGCTTTGTGTCTATTTTGATTAGACTTTAAAAAGAATAACCTATACTGGAAGTATAGCTTATTATCTCCCAAATCCAACAGAAGCCTCCCAATTTCCCAAGATATACAATCTAATTACATTCCATAACACTAATTATGTCTGTCTTGCCTCCAGACAGAACGACTCGACTGTGTTGTCCGCGTCATTTCTGCCACAATAAAAATATATTAATGTCGCCCGCAAATGTACCGAGCCCCTAATCCGATTAGGGGTGTTCACGGGTTATTATCTGCGGTTTCGGGGTTCCGTGGGTATGAAAAATTTACGAAATTCTGATAGAAATAAAACATATGAAAAAATGCACAACTTTTTTATAATAACACTCGTGGGCTTGATCCGAAATGCTTAATTGCTTGCTATTATTATAGCACCACCATAGTGTAAAAGATATATTTACACTTTTGTACCTTATTACAAAGGATTAAGGATCAAAAGTGTAAACATAGGTATCCTACCTTTTCGGCGAAAATAGCCGAATTTCACTTGCCAACCAACTTTTCGCAGAAGTTTCATTTGGCCGAACAACTTTTACCAAATAATTATTTCGCAACCATTTCATTTCCCAACACCATGGTTGGGTTAGGTTAGGTTGAATTATGTAAAGTTGGCAAGTGAAATTCAGCAATACAATTTTCGGCGAAAAGGCAGAGTAAACCGTAAACATGTATGTGACGTCGACTTTACCAATTATTCTTTTTATTTAGAGTAAATTTTAAGTATAACATATAATACTTATAACGAAAAAACTAGTTAAATTTACGGTTTTCTGTAAACAAAATGAATTTTATTTTAGTTAAAGTGCCTAATTTTATGTGCTTTGGAATATTTTCTAATAAGTTGCGTTTAATAAAAATATATATAGACTACACTAATTTAGTTTATATTTGGCGTAAATATGTTTTCTATATTTTTAATATTTAGGAAAATAAATGAAAATTGAGTGCGTAAACTGATTCCAGAAACTATTTACCCTAAAAAAAAAAGTTTCAATCATGAATGACCAGTAAAACAGTGGATATTGTTAAGCAAAACTGTGTTATACCACATTCATTTTACAATAAAATCAACTCTAAAATTGTAAGCTTAAAAAGCTGACATCTTATTGCAAAACGAATATGGGTTAACCCAGTTTTGCTTACCGGCATCCCTAGTCTTAAAGTTTCACGGTTTAAAAATAAAGAGTAGGAACCCTCCTTGAGAGAGTTGCACTCGCACTTAACCGGTTTTTATTCTGGGGGAAGGATTACATTTGTGTCTTGTAGATTTGTTTCTTCAAGTTTTCCCTTTATCGAAGTTTTGAGTGATGCAATTCATTCGAATGAATCCAAGTGGAAATTGTCGGTTTTGTCGGGGTTTCGTTGAGCAATCCCATTTAAATTTTAAACCATAACAACCTGACTTTTAAGTACCTATTGATCTATTAAAGAGTTGAAAAAAATACATCGTATTTTTTACGGTCCTCCTTATGCCAGGTTTACACGAGTTTAGTATTTGTGATTAGACTGATTAATATCGAGGTTTAGTAATAGTTGCAAGAATCAGTTAAGTAGCTGTTTTAGGCATTGGTGTTAAAGAGTAGTTTTTAATACTGAACTGATCTGAATTTCTACCTATTGTGAAATATTTTTGGGGTAAACAATAATAAGAATCAGCTTGTAATAAATTAATGTGAATATATCTACTTCTAAACATAAACTACTAAAATTATGTATCGTCATATAAAAATGTTACGTTATATTTGCCTCAAATTATATATAGATAGTTATATTTTAAATCCACCCTTCGAGCAATTTAGAGAATGAGCGTCGTAACTGTTTCTATACCATTTATTCCGTGCATTTGTTTACGGAAGTACATTATAGGAACATTTAAACTGAAATAAAATTGAGTAATGCTCAATTTACATCAAAACAACCGTATTTTTTATACTTAAGCGATATTCAGGATAGATTAAGAGAAAATATGATACTTTGTTCACCGTAAGTAATAGTAATGTAATGACAGATTAAGTGTTTGTCACAGTAATAAAAGCGACAATTAATCATTTTAATTTGGATAGAATAATAATTACCTAACAGATGTTTACTTCATAAGTAGTTTAAGAATATTTTTGATCTGCTTCCTTTGCTAAAGTTATTATTTCTCTTACAGATGCCTGCGGCCTGTCCGACGTGTCCCACATAGAGAGTTTACAAGAAAAATCCCAATGCGCCCTCGAAGAGTACTGCAGAAGTCAATACCCCAACCAGCCGACGAGGTTCGGGAAGCTGTTACTCCGACTGCCCTCACTCCGAACCGTCAGCTCACAAGTCATCGAGCAACTGTTCTTCGTGAGGCTCGTAGGGAAGACGCCCATTGAAACGCTGATCAGAGACATGCTGCTCTCCGGGAGCTCGTTCTCGTGGCCCTACATGGCGACCATGTGACACACGATGTGGAGACAGCTGGCGGCCGCCTGATCCTCGCCGTACGGCTTCCCGCCGTACTTGCCAAGCCAGCGGTTCGATCCGTTCCAACGATTCCAGCGAGAAGTCCCCCAGGAAGACGCCGTCACCAGCTCAAGCGAGTTCCAAGAAGCTGCAACCGAAGAATACTTCGGGTCAAGGAGCAGGGACAGCGAGCGAACTGAATGTCCGCCCTTCGATCCCATATCAGCTTTTTATCCCCCAAAAACAACTGAGAGCCAGGAATTCGAAACAACGCAAAGTGACACTCAGAAAAACGCTCAAAAGACTTCGATGATGATCGACAACCTTCTAAATCTTCGGCCCGAACCGTGCGACATGAAATGAACGTTTAGTGGTCTATTAGTTAAAGTTTTTGTTCCTCTGTAAAAATACTTAGGCTTATATTTAATGATGTACATAAAATGTTTTATTGTAATATAGTTATGATAAGGTGCGAAAGGCATAGAAGTTTTCTACGATGTTTGTGATAGGGAGGAATCCATTTTATTATCCATTACGTTAAATGGTTCTTGTATAATATGCGAGCGCCTTATAAGAGTCAATGGATAGGGAATATTATTTATATTTTCTTCTATAAAGCCAATGAGGTTTTTATAACAAATCGATTTATATGATAAAAGGCAATAAGAGTGTACATCGGTCGTGCAATGTTGGTGTGTATGTAGTTATAGTGTAGATACTTAGTCAACTCCATAGTTTTTTGGATATTTTTTTATTTCACAGTGGTGCTCTTTGGTATTTATTAATTCAGTAAAATATGAGATTTGTATGGCGCTACTAAACTAACTTATGACTCTCTACTTGAACGTTAGAATTGCATTTTTGTGCTAAAAAAGAGATTTGAGTTAGTAAAACGCAATGAAATTTTTTTTTTATTTACTAACAAGTTGGTTTGGTAGAGCCTAAAGCGAAACTTTGGTTTAATAAGTTTTGGCATTATTTTCGAAACTGTAAATATTTATACTTGATACATGTCTACTTAAATAATTCCGAAAAAGCATTTATTGTATCGTTCCTTAAATTTTTTTAGAGTTTTACGTTTTATACTATAAAAAAGTAGCTTTCATAGAAAGATTTATAATTGTGCAAATACCAGTTTATTTCCTATTTCTTAAAAGATTTCTTAGTGAGAAAAATATTTGTTACGTTAAATAAAATCATGACGGTAAATAGAACAGAAGGGTCACTTCGACATTAACATTACTTAACTGAATCGTTGAGCTCAAACGATTGAATTACACGAGTAAAGATTAAACACGAAATTACAGTATATTGATTAGTATAATTAAATCATTTTTTATGTACTATGTGGTGGTACCTCGTGGTTCAATCAGTCAGGTTTTTGTACAAAAATTTGTGTCAATTATGCACAACAATTTTTTTTTGCATTTTCAACTACTATTTTTTCAACGGCATATTATATGATGATGACATTGATGACATTTGAAACCATTTGTTTTGATACCGTTATTTAAACGAGATAATCTTTGGTACTTTCGTAATCTAACAGGTATTATTTAGAAATATTGTTTTTACAAAATTATGTAGTACATTTGCATTTTTGTATAAGGCATTAATTTTTTTAAAGTGTTCAACCTCACAGCTAAGCAAAACCGTAGCAAAGTGTCCAATTATAGTGAGTTTTTAATGTCTGAATACTTTAAGAATCTAATCTTAAGAGTTCTTCATAATATTCAGATTTTAAAAAGTCTAACTATACTTGAGTTGAACTTACAGTACTGTCACTATGTAAATGCGGCTTAAAATAACTTTTTATAAAAAAAAATTTTTTTTTTTTTAATTGATCAAAGCAATATTTCTTAGTAAAACCTAATCTAATGTCGTGATGACATGTCTCCTGCCAAATCTGTAACACATGTAAAAAGCAATGTAGGTATTTATTCGCAATAAAATAAATGTACAGTCAAGGTGTATAGGTCGGTGTGTATGAGACGGTATGAGTATGATGTATGGAGTAATGTTGAGGAATAAAAATGTCTCTCTGGATTTCGATATGTTTGTTTCATTATACCTAATTTATTTTTACATATAAAATGCAATGTTATATTGTACTTTTGTATGTAAGTACCTATTGTGACGCGCAACTTAGACATGTTGCACAGAACTTCAACATAATAGTCATACAGCGATGTCACGAATTATCATTGAAAATAAAGTGATATTTTCTTTGTTTACTTGAAATCCGAAGAAAGGGAAAATAAACTCTATTTTTCAAGAATATGGTTTAAATTATAAAGACTACTTTTTTTGCTGGGTGACGCTAAAGGACTAAGGTATTAGATATTTAACTTAAATATAAATAATGCTTCAAGCTCAGCGAAGAAGGCCATTCAATTTCTTAATCAGTTGAAGTAAAGCTTATTATTCACATACGAAACTCCCAAACCACTTTATTACGAGATCTCATAACCCCACCCATATCTCCCTAATCAGCACATTACCACATAGGAAATTCCCATGCACAGAGCCGTGGCGTGAGTGGCCGCGGCACGCGAGCCCGCGGACACGTGGGAAGACTAATTACTGTTGTCATAATTGACTGTTGACTTACTTTGTTTTGTAGGGAATCGGAAGTCGTTTTAGGGTTGTATGGAGTAGTGAACTCTTTTTATAAGTACGTAGGTAATACCGTCAAGATTATGAGAGATTTGAATAAAAAGGGATATCTGTTTCTTCCAGATCTGGACTTGTTTGGGCTCAAAATACCCAGAATCAGAAGTATATTCGATCCTGATAATAAAAAAAACTGTCCCAATAATTACCGTTCCATTACATCACGTTTTAGAATAACCTCCTATGAACTTGACGTTCTGGGAGCTGACATTTTGTGTTGAAAATTTGGATTATTGTTTCTATTATTAGGATCAAATCATAATTCAGAATGAATCCAAACAAGCCCAGATCTGAAAAAAGAGGCTTTCAGGAACTTTTAGAAAACACTATTCACATTTAACTACAACACATTTCGTAACTATCATAGAAGGTTTAAATTTAATAGCTCTTAAGTTTATACGTAATTTAACAGGGATGCAGCTTAAGGTTTAAGTGATAGTATTTCTACTGTTACAATACTTACTATGCTCAAAGTGGGAAACTGGTACCGTGTAAATGGTCCATTAACCCTTATTAAGTCTTATACACATATAATGAAAGCCCGGAAAAATGGTAAGTGACCGAGGTCAGAAAAGTGGAATTTAAAACCTGACCAACTGGCGAATTCTATTCAAGCCGTGAAGGCTATAAAAGATCTAGACATATGGAGACAAATCGAGAGAGCTGCAAAACCAAGTGATAACAGTAATTTCAGAAAAAGTGGTAAGTTCCATAGCATTAAGGGAAGCCAGGGAGGGAATCAACTTCCACTAGAAAATTTAAATAAAGTCTGGCTACTCTAATATGGCCCTGAAAAAATGCGACAAATTGAAAATATCTGTGTGTCGCAACACCGTATAAAGGCGAAAAATAATAATGATACTTGAACAATTAATATCTTTTTCTCAAACATGCAATTAAATGTCTTCGTTATGTGCGTCATAATACGCTTCAAAGTGTCACGTTTAGGGCGGATCAACTCCAGAGAACAGGTAACGATTTTCATATAAAATTGACGGCCTCCGGAAATATTTTTTTTTTAATTTCCATTCCACATATGTTTGTAGCACAGGATCATGGCATTCAGCCATTTAAGGTTATAGGCGATATTTACTTTTTGGTTCATTTGACATTCTGCCACTACTTATGCATATTAAAAAAAACCATAATCATCATAATATTAGTTTTCTTTGTTTTTTTTTTGGAAAAATTTTTTTTTTTAATTTTTTTTTTTGAAATTTTTTTGAATTTTTTTTTTGTTATTCTTTTTTCCTTTTTTTTGAATTTTTTTTGCAAATTATTTTTTTTTTTTTTTTGGATTTTTTTATATTTATTTCATTGCATGTTTGAGAAAAGCACTATACATACCTCGGCGTGAAAAGGGGTTGCCAGCCTCGTAACTATCCGGCCTCGCTAATAACTCAGCCGGCAAACCCCTACTTCCCAGCCTCTGTAGAAATGTACTATTTCTTACAGTTACACATACAGAAGAAAATAACTCTTACCTGCTGCAATACTTTTATTGTTTAAAAACAATCTCAGGACCATGTAATAACAGGGTTGATGGTTGTTGGATTAACAGAGAACGGATAGACGTGTAGAGTCAGGGTGACGGCGTAGTATTATTGAAACACGTACATAGTGGCTGAGTATAGAATACTCTAATCATCAATTCTTTATTATACCTTGTGCAACCTAAGAAGCGGTTTTTGACACCTGTCATCTCAGTACATTTTATAACCTAAAATCGATTTTAGGTTATAAGATGTACTGAGATGACAGGTGTCAAAAACCGCTTCTTAGATTGCACAAGGTATAATAATCAATGCCTACCTATTTATACAGTGTGTTTCTGTAATAGGAGCAATAAATTAAAACATAGATTCTACTCCTCAAACTACAAGACTTTTGTTCAACAACTTTAAAAAAATATGTATTTTGTAGATTATCTCTTTTTCATACAAACTAAATTTTATTTTCAATGAACGTTAAAATCCGTCTAATTGACATTGCTTGTCACCCTACAGACATAGTAAATTTCGGAATACATTGCGTGTTCGAAAAAACTTTAAAGTGTCCTAAAAATCAAACCATACGTTATTTTTAAAAGTCGCTGAACAAACGTTTCCTGGTTTGAGGAGTAGAATCTACGTTTTAATTTATTACTCCTATTACAGAAACACACTGTATACATAGGTTGTCGCTGACACAAGCAATATGCGTTTATGACGCAGTAAACCAAAGTTGTTACTACTGAACACTAAAAGTGGTTAATTACCATATTACAACCACGAGGTCCAACCAACCATCAGTCTCTATCACTCATTGGTATGATCCGAACAGGAAAAGTGGAATCAAAACACTTGTAGTAAATTGGCGGTAATTACAAAGGAAACACCTGTTACAGGGTTGTCACGGGAATGCCGTGACTGTGATTGTTTCCCACGCGTGTGACCGCATGCACACCCCTAGCAGGATAGTTAACGGTGTTAGTCAAGGTTGAAGTATAAAGATGATATGGTGAAATAGTATTTTACATAATCGTGACATAATTAAGAGCTTTTCAGTCGAGTACCGTGTTTAGGCCACGAAGCTTGCTGAGTGCTTGTCACATGGTCTGGACATGAATACAGGACCTCTAATTAATATACATACCAAATTTCAGGACAATTCGAGAGAATTGAAATGAAATGAAATGAAATATATTCTTGATAACAAAGTTACAAGTCAGGACAATTAAAGAGATTTCAAGATTTATCGTATTTTGACCGTAATATTATTAGTGTATGCTCTTGCTAATATAAATCGCTCCCGCTATCTCCTTAGGCCTGTCTTCTCTTTTCCTTCTTTCTCCCTATTTCATTTTTAAAGATGCAACCTAAATACGATATTGAGTTCTACGTGAAGCCCATAATAGTACATTACGTACCTAGGGCGGTAAAATAAAGAACGCCTCAGATCGCCAGCATTTGTAGCCCGAACCGAAGGTAAGGGCCATAAACAAGCGATCTGAGGCCTTGTTTACCGCCTGTGGTGCGTATACAGTTTTACGTCTTCTCCTCTGGGTGTGAAGTGTGATTTTCCGCTGCGCCCGTGAGCGGTTAAAATACCGGTTAAGATCCCTGCCAAAGAAACTTCCATATAAACGTACTTACTTACTTATAGATGAATTATCGAGAGCGTGGAATTGCATATGTAGTAGTATTGTTTGTTTACAGGCATTCTATATTTGAATCCGCACACAAAGAGGCACAACACGGTACAACCACTACATATGCAATTCCACGCTCTCGATAATTCAACTATACTTGGCAGACTCAACCAACGAGTTTGGAAATCGCACGACCTCAGACTTCACACTAAACTGGCCGTCTACAAAGCAATCATTCTTCCTCTGTTGCTTTACGCTTCGGAGACTTGGTGTCTGTACAAGGGAGACATTGCGTCTTGACACTTTCCATCTCAAGTGTCTACGGGCAATTCTTCTGCTGAAATGGCAGGATCGTGTTACAAACTCGGAGGTTTTGCGTCGTACCGGTATGACAGGCATGGAATGTCTGCTCGTGAAGGGTCAGCTGCGCTGGTGTGGACACCTCGTGCGCATGCCGCCATCAAGGCTACCTAATGCTTTGTTTTACTCCGAACTGGCTTCGGGTAAACGCAAGGCAGGCGGGCAATATCTGCGGTACAAGGATGTCCTGAAACGCCACCTAACTGCTACCGGCATATCAAGTGAGTCGTGGGAGGAGCTTGCTACTCGCAGATCGGACTGGCGAACTGCGATCAACACGGGTCTTCGGGACTACGAAACAACGCGCCTGGAAGATCTTGACGCCAAACGCGAGCTCCGAAAATCTCGGCCCAAGCCCTCCTACACCTACACATATAACTCGAATAATGAGCTCTACTGTGTCTCTTGCTGTCGAACTTTCAAAACAAAGCTTGGTTTTGCAAGTCACGTTCGAGCCCATGCACGAAAAGATCAAGCAAGTACCTTGGTGCCTGCTGAATGATTTGTCCAGGTGTCGCCATCGACGGATACGTCTGGGAGGACACCATCATCACTTACTTTCTTGTACTTCTTCATCACGATAAAAAGCGAAAGAACACACATTTTTAAAGATAATGAACATAATAATGATGACATAACATGTCCTTCTCTATCGTCCCGCTATCTTCTTAGATCTGTCTCTGGCTTGGCCAATTTGTTCCCATCATTCCGGTTGCATGCGCCTTGTACAGACCAATCCTGCTTGAGCTTAGCTGTCTTGACAAGAAGAAAATTAAACTAGAACTTTGTAAAAATTGTGTAAAAACATTTTAACGGAAGCACTGTCTTTTCCATAGTACCTTAGGTTATGGCTACGCTATTCTGTAAACGAATTAATTTAGATAATAGCCAAACATAATTACCTCTTCAAGCATATTTCCGAACTTTAATTAATTGCCACAGACGTTTCACTGTGCACTTAATGACAGTTTGATGGTGCCCGCAGGTGCTTCCTATTGCACTAGGGGTGTCGCGCTCAGGAATGTCGCAGTGATTGCTTCCCACGCCAGATTAGCGTGACGGACACCCCTATCGAAAGGGGTATCTATCTATCACGTGGGTAAAATGATATCGTTACTTTTCAACCTAGTTTGTAAATAGCGGTTTACTTTCTAGCAATTTGTCTGAAGAAGTAGGATTTCTCTTCCGCTTCATACAAGGTGTAACAAAAATACTGGTGATCCTTTTAAGGGCATAATTGGTGTCATATTCTTATTGTGAAAAACTAAGAAAAAAAAATTTTCTCGCGAGAAAAGTTTTTGGTGTTGTATGGAGGGTTGGCCTACTGAGACGGCTCGGCCCATACAAAAAAAAAAAGTTTTTTTTCGCGTCCAAAAAATTTTTTTTTCCTACTTTTTCCTCATCGCAATATGATACCAATTATGCCCTTAAACGGATCATCACTAGTATTTTTGTTACACCTGTATAAAAATACGGAAAAACAATAAGTTCATAGCGGAGTTAGAACCCAATACCTTCGACTTAAATGACGCAGTGGAACTCCTCAAATGGAACTCAACTCTGGCTTCTTGGTGGAGTTTCTAAAGATACCTACTCGTATTACTAAAGTGTCGGTACCAGACGTTTCTCCTTAGACATATACACATTTCTGTTTTACTGATCAGATTAGAACAGTGGTTCTTAACCGGTGGTCCATGGACCACTTGCGATCCATGAAAGCACCTAAAATTTAGAAACAGATATGTTGACTGTATTCGTCAATATTACAAGCATTTTCCACCAAAAACTAGTCCCTGCATCAAACGAAATTAGTACCATTATCATTGAAAGAATAAGAACTTAACCTACAGCTTAAAAGCATAGAACACACACATATTTTCAAAGATAATGAACATAATAATGGCATGACATGTCCTTTTCTACTGCACATAAACATTTTGCCCAGGTCAAGCGTTAGGTCAGGAGTCTCCAACCGTCCGTCACGCTACTGCGTCTTTTGTTCGCAATTAGCTGGTGGTTTAACGGTCGCAACGTGCACTGATTTATTTGAAAATGGAACGTTGATTTTGAACGTTGCGATGGCGTTTTGTTTTAACCGTTTTTACCAAAAGGTCGTTTTTTGAGGGTATGATTATTTTGTGTCTATTTTTGTGGATGTCATGCAGTTTAAATGGTTAAGCGAATTTAATTTTCAAGCAAAATGATTATTTAAGTTCCTGTTGAATTATTTAGTTACTATTGTTTAGATTTGTATTAACATTGAAGGAATTGGTAAATAACTAAATACAAAAACTGCCTGCTACCTACATATTTATATAAGTAGTTATTAGGTGAGTTTGTAAGTTATGTCACTTTAAAGCATTACGGTATGTTACGTTAGCTCTTTCGATGAGTTAAGATAAGGTTACATACGTAAGGTATAAAAACCGTTAATAATTTTAATAGCATCAACAAGGTCCCTTTACTTCAGATTAATAACGTAACTGTTGTCTTTACATAGTTTTGACACTTCGTGTCTCAGAAATTCAGAACTTTCGCTCTCAGAAAATACTGTATTTCGTTCCGCATAGGTTTTAGTTGTAGCTCTGCAATTATAACGTTAGTTACCTACTTAATTAATTGTAGATCTGTGATACAATTTGTATTATAAAAATGTTTTATACAAAATTACTAATATTGAACGTAAGTAGGCATAAATTTACCATTTTTTTAAATAGAGAAGTCGAGTATTTTTCTACAACAAGCAGTAGGTATTTCCCACCACAAACAAACGTTTGTATACGGAAACGATAATAGAAGACCCGTGCAAGATTTAGGTAGGTAAGCAGTATATTTAACAAACGTAGATAATTAACATGTGCAACACACGCCATGTATGTATACACGTTATCTTAATATACTCGTCTAAATTGCCTCCACCATTGGCTATACGATATCCTCATGCCATCTTTTTCAGTTTCAGCGGGGGCGGGGCAAAGGTCGTCCAATGAGGTCACAGGTCGCGACCCTCGACCCCGCGCAACTGTGCGATTGATTTGTACTTGTATACTGTAGGTTATATTTATAAGTGAGGTAGGTACCGAAGGTTTGACGCCCCTGGATTGGATAGGCTTGCGATTAGTTGAGGATTTCAATACAGTTACATAGCTAGCGATAGATTATTGATTGAGTAAATTTACTAAGGAAAAAAGCTATGTCATACCAAAGAGAATTAAGTACCTAGAGTGTTCTTTCCATACATGGCTAAATGCGTATATGTAATAAGTTTTAAGCGAGCTTTGCTAAAAGTTATTATTCAAAAGATTACAGCTTAATACGTATTACGATTTAAGTGTGCTTAAAACTTAGTATAAATGAGTTAAACCATACCTCCCATACGACTTATTATTTAATTAGTAGTTTTGTTATGTATGGAGTTAGCAATCTATCTACAGGGTGTAACAAAAATACTGGTGATCCGTTAAAGGGCAATTGGTATCGTATTGCGAGTAGGAAAAGGTAGGAGAAAAATTTTTTGGACGCGAAAAAAAAATTTTTTTTGTATGGCGCGAGTCGTCCCAGCTGGCCAACCCTCCAGGATACAAAACCAAAAATTTTTTTCGCGAGAAAATTATTTTTTCTTAGTTTTTCACAATAAGAATACGATACCAATCATGCCCTTAAAAGGATCACCAGTATTTTTGTTACACCTTGTAGTATCCATTTAGGAATACAGTTAGCAGCAGAAATAGCAGAGCAAGCAAGGTGTTCAAAATGATCTAAACGTGCGGTCTTTAATTATTGAGCCCTTAACACTTTCCGTACCGCAGTTCGCTACGCGCTACGCTCGTAGCCGATCCTAACGTTTTCCCGCTTTATAGCGGAAAGCGTCTACGGACAGAGAGCCCGCCTAGCGGGTTCTTGGTCGTGAAAGTGTTAAGGGTTCACTTTAAATCGGACATTTCATAAAGTAAGTATGAAAGAAAAGAAAATAGCTTGAACTGTAATGGCTACTTTAGCTGCCGACTGTACTTCTTGGTTTCCATGACTGAGTGATAATTGTCATCTCGCTTATACTTAATCTGGAGCAGAGCCTGACTGGGAACCTTACAGAAAACCACGGCCAAATAGCACTAGACCCCATAGTGTTAAGTTTCTGCTGGTGAGTTAGGTCAACTTAGGTCGCCAGAACTAGAAGCAGTGTGTTGATGACGGGAGACCCTCTTGCCTCAAGCCGTCAACACAGTGAATCCACCTTTCTACAGGGTCAGCAACGCGCACGTGACGCCTCTAGACATGTGGCATGCGGTCCGTCTGATGGTAAGCAGCTACCGTAGCCTACGGACGCCTGCAACAAAAGATGTGTCACATACGCGTTGCCGACACTTTAATATAAAATTCACTGTGTTGACGAGAAAAGGGACAAGAGAGCGTAGCTTCATTCCAAAAAAACTTAATAGGCACTTACTTACAATCTCACTAACTTACTAACAATCGTGAGTAAAAAATCATTATTCATGCAGTTCGATACGATCCATACATTACCCTATCAAACGCAACACTTTGAAGCCAACTCAATGCCATGAAAGCCTTCGTCCACTTGTTAGTTCCCCCCTACACCGCTTTACAATATCTTCAACAATATCAACAAACCACGTGTCCATTGCGCCCTTACTAAGACTAGTTTCAACTAGGTTGAGTATTGAGCGGGTAATGGATGAGGTGAGAAGTGGTTTGTGGTGTGTGGTTGTGTTTGAATGGTGTGCTGTGACGTAGGACTGTCAATCACAATCAGGCCCGACCACCCGCGCGATTAGGCACGGGTTAAGGCTTTGGAAATGAATGGAGTCGGTTTAGAATTAAATATGTTAGTGTTTTTGTACAAATTAATACGTTTAAATTAATTAATCGAGCTTCAAATAGGCTTCGAAATGAACGATCAGATGAAATCGAAAAAAATAAGTAATATTATAAGTAATTGATACCGTCCATAAAAATCATTATACCTATTGTAAATATTATTAACATAACCGCTATTATAAAGCGCTGCTCCACCGCACCTATGTTCAATTTAAACAATCATCTAGGTATTCTAGGTATACGTACAAGTCTCCGTTTACTAGAAATCCGTCCGTGCGCCTTATCTCCATGTCACATACCTCTGCGAAAGAAACAAAAAAACCAACGCCGTCTCAAGAGCTAACACCGACTCCACTGCTTCGCTGTTCAATTTCAACAATTATCTAGGCGTACAAGCATCGCCGTTTACTAGACATCTGTCCGTCTAACCTCCATCTCACATACCTCTGCGGAAACACAAAAAACTAACGTCTCAAGAACTAAAACCGACTCCACTGCTTCGATGTTCAATTTCAACAATCATCTAGGTGTACAAGCATCGCCGTTTATTTTATTAGAGATCCGTTCGTCTAATCTCCATCTCACATACCTCTGCGAAAAAACAAAAAACCAACTCGTCAAGAGCTAACAGCGACTCCACTGCTTCCCTGTTCAATTTCAACAATCATCTAGGTGTACAAGCATGGCCGTTTACCAGAGATCCGTCCGTCCGTCCGTCCGCCTTATCTCCATCTCACATACATAACTCACGCGAGAAAACAGTTATTTCGAACTTTTGTTTCTTGTCGACTTTCTTAAGTGACGTGAGAATTTGGTTATCAATTCAATCAATAATAAGTGTAACTACCTAATGATTTGATATTGTTTTATCAAGCAGGAGGGCCCGGATTCAAATACTGGTAGAGAATTTATTTTTATGTTTATCATTATCACGCATAAGGCGTAACAAAAATACTGGTGATCCTTTTAAGGGCATAATAAGCTTCGTATTCTAATTAAGAAAAAAAAATTGGCGTGAAAAAAAAATAGTTTTGTATGGAGGGTTAGTGGACTGGGATCACCTTCTCCATACAAAAAAAAATTGCGTCCTAATTTTTTTCCTACTGTTTATAAGTCGCAATACCAATTAAAACGTAGATTCTACTCCTCACACAACAAATCTTTTGTTCAACAACTTTTTAAAAATATTTATTTATTTATTTAATCTTTATTGCACAAAAGAAAATCTTATAGTACAAAAGGCGAACTTAATGCCAAGAGGCATTCTCTACCAGTCAACCAAATCAGTAAATATGTAAGTTGTTCCTTTGCCTCTTTTTCATACAAACTAAATAGTATTTTCAATGTCCGTTAAAATCAGTGTATTAGAAATTGCTTGTCACTCTACAAACATAATCAATTGTGGAATATGTACATTGCGTGTTTTGAAAAGCTTTAAAGTGTCCTAAAAATCAAACCATTAAGTTATTTTTAAAAGTCGCTGAAAAACGTTCTCTGGTTTGAGGGGTATAATCTACGTTTTAAGTTATTGCTCCCATTACAGGAAACATCCTATAGGTATAGTGACGTCACGACACATCGACTCTTCACGTTTATGACGTCACTATCCCTCGAGCTGTCCTCGCGAGGGTGGTTTTTTACGCCACCGCCATTTCATCAAATTTGGGGTACACATGAGATACTAAGGGAAAATATATTCGGGAAGATTTTTAGGTAGTTATATAGGTTTATAAACGCAATTTTTTTAACTGATCTTCAAATAACATATTAAAGGCTTAAAAAATAGGGATAAACGCTCAAAGTAATGTGTAGATGGCGCTGCTGTCTTAAAATTCTTATCGGTTATGTTTCGAATATATCACATCTATACAGTGTTAAAGGGGAGACCTATGTTCAGCAGTGGACGTCTTATGGCTGAGATGATGATGATGATACATTGTAAAGTCTCTTAACCTTACGTAAAAAGAATTCAATTTCTACATTGTTTTACATTATAACCAAGAAAGTACACTCTATATGTACTAAGTCACCAAAAATACGAGTTAAACAAAATAAAAATAATGGATTCCTTGTCTACAAGTATCCGCCTTGACCTCTCCTCCACCTAACACTTAAGATAATTCAAATAAAATGAAAATTTTGGCATTTTTTAGTTGATACATTGCATGAAGTGTTGACTTTTTGGGGAAATATGAGTAGTTTATGTTTTAGAACATATCATTCTAAAAAGGCGTGCGGTCGTTCGATGGTAAATAAGTTTTTTGCGTTCGTGCATGTGCGGACCCTGTGCCTATATATGTATATGATGATTCTTTTGACCCTACGATGGGTAAAGTTTTTTTCAAAATTCCCTATGTCTGAAGATATATCTTCGGACGCTACCCCGATGATTTTAGGTGCTCATTTCATTTGAGCACTCAAGGAAGTGCCGGCTTGTCCCGCGGACCACTTGTCACTTAACTTTTAGTGTGGGGCTAATCAGAGAGATTGGACGTAACATTGAAGTGTTGACTTTTAGGGAAAATGTGCATTATAGCCGACTTAAGAGTCGCCAGGACGCTCGCGTTCCCATACAAACGTAGTTTAGCTCTCATTTTAAAACGACATGCTTCAAAATCACGAAATTTGGCATGGGCATTCTAGTAGTACAGATCTATGTCGGTAATTCCTTTTCGTTGCAAAAAATTGTAATACAAAGAAAATACAGCCAGATACAGATTTACATACAAAACTTATTTTTGCTATATTCTCTTTGTTTTACAATTATTAGCAACGAAAACGAATTACCGACATAGATCTGTACTGCTAGAATGCCCATGCCAAATTTCGTGGTTCTAAAGCATGTCGTTTTAAAGTGATAGCTGAACTACGTTTGTATGGGGACGCGAGTTCACGCGAGCGTCCTGGCGACTCTTAATAAGGGAATATTTGTCACTATAAAATAAAACTGTTACACTCACGTTTATTTAGTCACTTCGCGCGACATATTTGGGAATATTTATTGTCTGTATTTTAATGGCTAATCGCAGTCAAAAATATTTATGCAACATGTGGAGTTGGAACGTCCTTACTTACCACCACCAGGAACTCGAAACACTATAATATACCTACATCATATGTACAGTCGCCATCAAATATATCGGAGCGGCCGTGACTCAAAAATATCTGAACAAGCACCTTATCGCCTTGACATTAAAGGCGTTGTTCAGATATTTGTGACCACCTTGGCCGCTCGGATATATCTGATGGCGACTGTACAGGGACAATGATGGTTCACGCCGTAGCGTTCCGCGGCCTACACGTCACATCAGGGATAAGTTCGCCTTTGTATTGTACTTTGTTTTCTCTTTAATCATGTTTTATTGTAACTTTTTTATGTACAATAAAGTGTTTACATACATACATACATCCTTCATTTTGTATAGAAATCGTCACGTGACCCTCGGAGGTCAAGTGATGTTCTCTATACTAACTGAAGTGTCGAAAGTGCCGTGTAGTCGTGTAGGATGCGAAACGCTCCAGCGTGAGCCATCCTCAAGGTAAATGATGTTAAATCAGTTTTATCCGAAATAACATTTTACTTTTATCTTTAGGGGATGTACACATTGACACCAGAGTCTGCTGAAGTAAGGGCGGCCACCCACTATCAGTCCGCCGGACGATATCGGCCTGTCAGTTATAGTAGCCCTCAACCAATGTGACGACCGGGGCCATAAAACCCTTGAGCTCGCGTTATCAGTTATCCATTGTGTTGCTTTGTGGACTTTTATGGCCCCGGTCGTCACATTGGTTGAGGGCTACTATAGAACAAAAATGTGACAGTTCCGAACAACTGACAGGCTAATATCGTCCGGCGGACTGATATTGGGTGGCCGCCCTAAGCCGCGCGGCTTTGGTGTGTTTATCATATTTGATTTAGAAAGTCAATTTGGTTTACCTGCACACATTTTAAAATATATCGCTTCCCTTAGGCATAATATCTGCAGGTAGCCTAAAAATTACAAGTTAATAAAATCTTTAAAAAAGCTGGTGTCAAAAACCTCGCTCTATCAGTCGCCGAATTGTAAACGCGACAACTGTCAGCCGTGACGTTCTTATCTGGCGGGTAAAAAACAAACCCCAAGGGTGGAACCACCCTCGCGGCCAAGGCTAAAAAGTGACGGTGCAGTGGAGTTGAAATATTAGGAAAAATTGAAATTCTCCTGAACAACTTCTAATTTAGTATATTCAGAGACTATATAGAATATAGAGATATAGACCGCCACAGCCTAAGAACTTTTTGAAGCTCAAGTCAATAGGGAATATTACGCAAAACTCTGCGTAGGGGGCGGCACTAGCACATATAGAGGGCCTACCACGAAACACGAAAATAAAAATTTCGTTATCTGGTTCTCTGTCACTCTTTCATATTCGAGCAATAGAGAAAAACATGTCAAAATTTCGATTCTCTCGTTTCACGGTAGGCCCTTTGTAAACAAACCGCCTTGGTGCACAAATGACATATTTATTCGTTATAAATTATCCATGAAACCTTGTAAATAACTGTTTAAGGCCTAGTATGTATTTAGAACTCTATGGTTTACCGGTGTGCTAGTGCTGCACTCTGGTGGCAGAATATTGCAGTAATATCCCCTATTGCGCCAACTATGTCAAAGACCCCTAAAGATACCGAAAAGGTAATAGAAATGTCACCTGCACTGCTACTCCACCTAGTAGCTGCTAGTGTACTACTAGTACGCTATTTGTTACTAGGTGGGGTAGCAGTGCAGGTAACATTTCTCTTACATTTTCGGTATCTTTAGGGGTCTTTGACATAGACGGCGCAATTGACTTGAGCTTCAAAAAGTTCTTAGGCTGTGGCGGTCTATATCTCTATAGTCTCTGGTATATTTATTTAATTAGTAATTGCTCGTCGGACTCTGGCACACGGTGCAAAAGACGTCTCCTCCAAGAAGGTTTGGACTATAGTCCTTACGCTAATGCGGATTCAGATGTACCTACTTACTTATGTAAGTTTTCTGACTATACTTTCCTTCATCATAGAGCAATTTTATTAGTTTAGTATCTCTTTATAAGACAGCTAAAATAGATACTGCTTTAGGCAGGCCACAATAACTAGCGCTACTTCTTTACACGTCTTAAAATAAGGTAAGTTCAAAGTCCCTAGTCTTAAATAAATTAAATTAAATAATCATTTATTTCAGATAATTGACAATCCATAAAATTTGTAAATACTAGTAAATTTTATTTAAAGTTGATTCTAAAAAGAACAGTTAGGTTAGTAGTAGTAGTTAGTAGTAGTATTAAACAGAACGTCTGCTAACGTTACCACAATACTTAGAAATAAAGGAAAAGTAGAAAAATCCACTGCCTCACTTGCCTCAGGCGAGACTCGAACTCGCGACTCTGGGAAACATGCCCATCGCTCTGACCAACTGAGCTACTGAGACTTAATACCTGATGGCTGCGAATTTCACACAACACAGATCAGGAATTTAAATTTCAACAAACTACATGGATGATTTTTAACTAGCTAGCAAAACAAATAAAAAATAAGCCTTATATCTATCTTACAACTGATTCTTCTGTTTTTAAAATGTCTGCACCCCAACACCACAAGATTGTGCCGGGAATCAAATGTATTTATGACTATGTAAATTGGCTCAATCCACGCCGAATTTGCAATCGCGGTCCGAAATCACGATGGAGGTTACCTTGTTGGGTAACAGGTGTCGATTATTGGGACTGTGGCTTCATTGCGATACGCTACTTGAGTGTCAAGTATTGTAATATCAGGGTTTGCTTCTGTCATTTATTTATTCCTTTGCGGCACAATATACGTAGATATGGTGGTTAATGCCTTAAGATTCTCCAGTCAACCATAAGGTAAAACAGGAACTTATTACCTCTGGAGTTGCAGGCGTCCATAGGCTACGGTAGCTGCTTACCATCAGGCGGGCCGTATGCTTGTTTGCCACCGTCGTGGTATTAAAAAAAAGTACAAGGAAGAGAAGAGTAATTCTTAATACTACTAGAAGATGGGCTCAGGCAAACACAGTGAGCCATTTAAAGTGAAATGATATTTTTTATCGTTAACGCTAATCCAATATAAATATATGAATTTATGGGTTTTCGTTTGCATCTGTGATTCCGGTACAATTTTTTACTTTACGATTTCAATTAACGATTGTCACCTTGGCTACACCCTCAGGCTATGTAGGTATCCATGTCGCAAGTAGCAATGATTCGTTTCTAAGAACATAGTTTTCTACATGAGTAATATTAGGTGAAAATTGTCGTCTATTACTTTTATTTTTCACTGATCATTTTTCCTACTAAATATTTGAAATAAAGTGAAAAATAAATCAAAAGAGGGAGATCAAAATCCCGTGATTTCATCCTACCAAGGTGACAAATGTTAATTTCAAAAGGGACAGTGTCCCTTTCCCATATTTGCTTACCGTTTATGAAAGACTTTTGTCAAGATCCCACATTCCTTCTTTCTAATTCTATAACCTCCTATATTGTAAACATTTATAATTGGAAAATGAATCGTATGCTTCTAAATATAGAACTCTTCTTTTAATACAACTTAAAGAAGATATATGAGAGTAAGGAAGAAACGTTGAATTTGACGTGATTAATGATAACCCTACGAAGAAAACAAATGCCGGCACTAATGATATGTTTAATGGTGCCGAATAATTGTCCTGAAACCGTTTGCTGTTTGTAAATAATAGACAAAAAATTTACATTGCATAACGAAATACCGATGAGGTTCCGTATAGATTTACCTCAATTTATAATACCATTTTGCTATGATGACTGTATTTTTTGCAGATTTCTAAGAATGTTTTTGATATGAAGATTTTTTTTGAAGTTATTACAGCGATTGGAGCTTTTCATTTTCATTATGAGACTAACATACCTAAGTAACACAAAAAGTAAAATTCATGCCCTACTTATCCGATAGAATTAAAAAATTTGTACGACAACTTTTAACTCTAGGTTTTGTGGATAAAATACACAAAAGGTGCAAGGCATCACTTGATTGTATTATGTATTACTTGTAGCCTTATTATTAGAACTTTGAACAAAATACTAGCCAAATAAAAGTTTGCTCATCCCGCTATTCTAGGATCTTAGAAACTCTGTGTGTGTGAATTTTATTATATTAATGAGGATAGATTAATTTATGTTTTTAAAAACCCTGCTGCAAATATCATCGATCGATGCATCATATCAAATTTGGCATCTTCCAATTTCATCATCGAACCCTAAAACCATAAACGATTACTACAACACTACCGCTAAACGTCCTTTGTGACCTGTTTGCACAGATGACCGTCCGAGCTGTCGCGACATCATTAATTACGTCATTGTTATCGTTTTCGCACGATGTTCTGGATGGGTTGTCGCGATACTTTCGATTCCTGTTTCCGATTTGGCTTACAATTACAATTAACTTACTCATTTTCGTTGTATTGCTTTTATTGTAACATTTTAGATCAAAAATACGCAAGTAAACGGTTTTTGGGCTATTCATAAATTACGTCATTTCAAAATACGGGGGGGGGGGGTCTGGACATCGGATGATGGTGGCATAACGTAGGAGGAAACGGGGCTATTCGAAGCATAATCTTTGGATGATTTTAGGGGGAAGGGGGGGGGGGGGGGTGTTTAAAATCGTCAAAAATCGATGACGTAATTTATGGACAGCCCCTTCTACACAATCAACCGTAAATGACATCCTGCATTCTTAACCACGACATAATTATAGCAACTCCGAGTGTATTTGTGGTTACAACTACTGCCACAAAATGATTTCGCTTACGTTTCTCATCGTACTCTACCAATTGAAACTTGAAACCTGCATCAACGAACCCTAATTCCGTTGACCATTTACTAAAAGGAACACTAGTAGCCACTAAACGTCTCCTGTGACCTGTTTGCACAGATGACTATCCGAACTCTCGCGACAACGTTAATGACACAAGGCATTGCTTTAGCCATATAGTAATGCCATGTGTCAATTTGTTGGTTTGCCTACAGCAAAACGGTTTCGCTAACGTTTTTTAATCCTAATTACATGGATTAACTCATCTATTGAATCCCGTAACCTGTTTCCTCCAGTTAACTAATTAGTGAAAACGTGGAAGCATTATCAAGGAAGTCTTAAATCCGTTTAAAACTTACTAAAAGGAACACTGGTAGCCGCTAAACGTCCTTTGTGACCTGACTGCACAGATGACCGTCCGAGCTGTCGCGACACTCGCGACATCATTAATTACGTCATTGTTGTCATTTTCGCACGATGTTCCGGATGGGTTGTCGTGATACTTTCAATTCCTGTTTCCCACTTTGTCTTTTTCTACGACTTGGACACCTTTTGTACTTATTAATGCTAAACTGCAGTCAGTTTTAAAAACTTATAGGATAATAGCTGTATCTCTATGTAGACGCAGCGCAGTAATAATAATTACGCCTACTACATACGAAGTTGTTATAAATAAAACTATACAGACAAGGAGTTTTATGCAAATAATCCATTTCGAATAGTTCAAACCTGGGCTGCGAGTTGCGAAACTAATTTGATATAGCCAGAATTAACGGTTGAGAGACCGTTGAATCGTTGTTTACTTGTCAAAATTTTAAATTGTTATAATTTCGGAAGTCAGGACCTTGGCTTCTCGAAAATTCTACTTGAGAAACAACTCTACAGTTCTACATCACGAAATAATAATAGTTGACAATATCTGATCTTTCTAAACGTTTACTTTTCCAGACTGCAACAACATCTTTTTGACGTTTTTGTGACTTCGGTAAAAAGTACTGAGACTTTTCAGATTTGCACCAAACAAAAAAAATGGTCATTTTTCTCTCGTCACAATTCACTAAAAAAACGGACTATCCCTACCATCAATCGAGTGATTAAATTTCGCACTAAAATTAAAAAGCGACATTCTTTTGTCACACATTCTCAAATCCTAATAAACGTGACAGAATAAATCTCGCAGACCGGTCTAACGGCCGTATTAATAATCCTTTTTACCTTTGTTTATCCCTTTGTTCCTTAAATTATGCATGTCCATTAACTTCTTGAGTCCATTGTGGTATGAAAGGGCTGTGACTGATTGGGAAGGGTCATCTAATGATGGGAAGTTACGTAGGCAAATTTTGTGCGAAGTTTTTTGGAGATTGATTAGCTTTGGAGTGATTCCCACGTAGGGTTTGGATGTAACGGACTGAGACAGACTATGATATAAGCAATACATAGACACATTGGTTTCAGTGAAGTTTGGATTACTTTTGCACCTCATAAATTAGCCACATTTGCGAAAAAAGGTTTTAAATTCAGAAATCTGACTAATTTTTCTTTGGACTGTGGGACTTAAGTATACAGATGTATGTTGCTTTAGAAGTTATATGTTGATAAATGTTTTTACTGTAACCAACATAATTGTGTTAATAATATTTCAGACAAGGATACGGGCACAGATCTACCCACTGGATCTGAGTGGCGGACAGATCCGTTAATATATGGCGCTATAATATAGATCGGTTCACAGACACATCCGTGTCCGATTCCCGCAATACGTTGATGGATTTGTCCACCAGACAGATCTAGCGGTCAGATCTTCGTATTCTAGATCCTAGAATATTATAAGCTAGTCAATTGATTAGAGTCCAAAATCATACCATTCTCTTAGTAAGTTTAGGTTTGAAACAATTGAATGGCTTAGTTTAAACTACATGATGTGATTGTACAAAGGTTCATATCTACATTCTACAGTATAAATTAGTACCTATCTTTGAACTTACCAAAGCAATTTAAATCCTTTAAATTATAATTAAGACCACAAAGCACCGCAGAAACATCATACGTTAAATACACGCATTAGCAAAACCAAAATCTATAACATAATCTGTCCCCAACCCTTCCACAGCCACAAGCTTTAATAATGCAACGCCATTAGTTAACCCGCAGACGTCCATCTTCCCCAAAATGGATTACCTTACCTACTTACCACTTAAAAATTAACAAGGTAATGGAAAAATAACAGCTAGGACTCCACGAAAACATCTCGCGCTTTTATAGGACAAAAGATAAATTTTTGAGGACACATAATGGCTTTTTTAAGGCTGAAGGTGTCCCAGATGGCTAATCGGCGGCAGCACTTGTTAAATATTAAAGCAGTCTAATTACAACCCCCTCTAATGGCTTTTAAAACTGATTCCCGCCCCAAGGATGCGTATTTGATGACAACTTTCGTCGTTTTGGTGCTTCCACAATAAGGGCGGTCTCATGTCGTTTTGCTCTGCGGATATTATTTGGCGATTTGGCGTCTGCTTTGCGCTACTCTTTTGAAATACTTTCTCCTCATTTCCTCACTCTCCTTGATAACTTTAACTTATAATATAATATGAACTTCATCTTGTTCTATAATGCAGAATACGGAACACACATTCGATTCGATTTTCGTTATCAGAATCTAATATCTAACATTTTATCAAAAATGTATATCTGAAGTATAAAAAATATTTATTTTAGCACGGAAAAATAAAAATCTTACGCTTAGTTTTAAAGCAAGCCAACTGTTAGAGCTTTATATTAGTATAAAATACCGAGATTTAAGCAATAAAAGACTAACATTTATTTTTGAAAAATGTTTTTTGTAGCTGCACAATTTTTTTCGTTATTTAACTATCGCAAAGAGGGTTTCTAAGCATTTTGCATGATTATATTCCTGAATTCCCTATAGAACACATGTGACACGTTTTGGAACACTTTGAATGGGTACTTAGCATAGAATGCTTCTTTAAACTCGCTACTGTTTCAACTGTTGCATTAAATATTTCCATATTCGTGCTGCATATTGTACTTATCGAAATATTTACTCCAGTTTCCATTGGGATTTATTTTCTGAGAGCCGTTATTTTCGGTTAAAATACCTACCAAACCCAGTCATCCTACCCACAGACAGCAGACGTATCGAGTATCGTTATAATAGGCAATTAGAACTGTGAAATACAACAGCACAGCCATTTTGAAAGACCAAAGACAATACATTGGAAAGACCCATCATCCCCCTTACCCTTTTAAAGAACTCAGAGAACGTTTTTAAAGGATTACAGGTCTTGCTAACCTGGTGATTATAACCAGATCTAAAGACCTTCCTCCCCCCTTTACTCCAATGCTTCCGTAGGACGGTAAGGAGTTTTTTACTTGGAGCGAGGGGATCTTTTAAGGATGGTTTTGATGACGATGGGGTTGCAAGTTGCACGGTAAGAGAAGCTATTTGTTTTGCCGTCACCTCTGTATTAAACAAACAATATTTGAATAAAGGACGCCATTGTGTTTGGTCTTCTTTTGTCATTATTGTCACCTTTGTAGACGTGAATGAGGTTTTTTGCGTCTTCACAATAGTATTAGGCAACAGTTGGTCTTCGTTTTTTTAGGTATGAATGTGCGGTTTTAATACTAATTTATGGCTTATTAAATCGTCGGGATACTCTTCTCGGTTTGAAACATTTCGATATGCTGTAGTTTTTCATTTGTTGCTATTTCTTGTTTTATTCTTAAGCAGATTTAACTTTAAGAACAGTGTATACTTTTGTAAAAGGTTTTTATTTGTGCCAACCTAGTTAAATCCGTCGTTTTTGTCTTAGTCCTATTGTGTCAAAAAGTTTGTATAGTGCATTCTGTGCCGAATATTTAATTCTGGTACTTCAAACATATATTTTATGATTTTGAGGCGTTTTAGGAAATCGATAAGTATATCAAGACTTTGACAAACAACAATGAAAACTCATATCACATCACAAAATCAACACATATATTTATTAATTATATTAAAACGAATGAAAACCATATAGCAATGTGGCAAAAAATACTATTTTAACATATTCAAGGACACGATATTGATAGCCAAACATGAAATGAACCACTCTATTATGAAGTTCATCAGCACTATCGGACAATTATCTACAAATGAACAGTTAGCAAATAGCGATGATCGCTCACGATCTGTCAACATTCAGCAGACCAATTCTAATCTTTATTGCAATTAGATAAGATCTAGCTTTGGTCAGTGTTAGACAGCATGCGTTGCGCTTGACAGGCACCTGTCACGATTTATCAGTTCGATCCGAGGTTAACGTTTACTTTCCTTTGGTAACTAGGTATTGTGCATTAGCTAAACATTAATTGTTCTTTAAAATGCTTTGTAAATTGTATGAGTGCATAATATTAATAGTGGTTAGGAATTGAATGCACCAAGAATTTTATCATTAAATAAACAGATTTGCTTTGCAAAAACTGCAAAACTTAATAGTAAATAGTTTTACTAAAGACAAATAGAAACTTACACGTATAATAAGAAAGCTTCATGTCTTTCATTTTATTTATTACCTGCAGTATGATCAGTATTTTTTTAGATAAACCCTAAATAACAAGTCACTAGTCGTGAATGGTTGGTTAACTAGCGAAGAATCCTTCTGTCTCCAAAATTCTTAAAATTTCTCTCGCTGCGCGTGTCAAACAAACGTCAATCAGCCGAGCCACACAACTCGAGCCAAAGGTCACCGATCATCTACCATGAGAAAAACCACATTCCTAGACCCCTGGCCAAATTTACAATCACACTAATCTAACCCTTACGTCCTAATGTTATTTTAAAATCTAACATGACCAAGCGGCATCTCTAAGTTGGTTTCTCTCTATGTTACGTCTCCCTTACTTGCCTTTTTTTACATCTAAACATTCACGTCACTCCGTCAAGTAAACAAGTCCTTACAAAGGACCAGTCATCCCTTTTTTATTAATATCGGTGGCTGAATAGCAACAATAGTCTTTGTAGTCATTATGCGTAATCGTAGTCGCTCAGGTGTTATATTATACGGTTGCGACTATAATGAACTAAACGACTGGCTTGAAGGGTAGAATTTAATTTCAATAGATTTTTTCATGTCCAATCAAGCAAATTTTATGAGCTGCTATTAAGTGTCCAACTTTTGTATATTTGCATTGTGTTTGTCTATTATATAATCCCAGGATAATTACTTTTTTAACTTAATGTTAATTTCGCTGGACTATGACAGCTGTTCATTTTGAAAATAACAATATTCAAGTGATGACCTGAAATAGCTATAGAACCGGGCATCTCAATTACAGTTTTATCAATAATAATTACCACAATATATTTAAGATTTATGAAGAATTTAAGATTTATGGCATTCATTTATTTCTCTTTATTTATTACATTAGTAAATTACATAACAAATACAATAATACTCTTAAAGTAAAAACCGAAGAATTATTATAAGTTTCTGTAATCATTCTTGTAGACAGTAATAATCGATATTGATATTGAACAGTATATTTATTTTAACTAAACTCTCATATTTTAAGCAGGCGTCAATATCAATAGAACCATATTTATTACCATTTAATATTTAACCTTCTCGAACCGATCATAATTCCCGTATTTGGATACTTTCTTAATCTTACAATGATTAAATTGAATATTTATAACAAGTTTAATTCTTAACACCTAACGGTAATCCGAGTCGACAAATAGAAGTCCGTTGGTGACCATTAATATCCTGGCATAGGGGACGTCCATGTGAATCTACGAGGTTAGATTGGAATGATTAATGAAATACTATGCTTTAATATACGTTTGTTGAGGGAGATTACAGTACTTGATGACATTTCGTGAACAACCATTGGTATCTACAATTAGTAGATTAGGTGCAAAGACTTCTGAGAAATGGGTACTTTATGGGTACATAGAAAAAGTATACAAGAGCTGGTGACAAATATCTATAGTCTCTCTAACAGGAAATTGCATTGAATTGGTAGAAGATGAATTGAATTGATAGAAGATAGAAATTGGGATAGGAGCAAGTAGAGGAACCTGGTCTTCAACAGAAGGACATAATGTCACGATCCTCAGCTCTGAGGAAACGACTAATGATGATGATGATGATATAACTTAATACTACAGTAGCAGCCTTGTATGATTTTAAATCACTTTCAACTATCGCGGCTACCGTAAGAAGAGGCACTATATATTTTAAATGAACAACATACATAATAAATATATTACAACAGTATTAATTAAAAAATCTGACAAAATGTGCAGTGTTTACTCATCACATTTATTTAATAACTTGTCACTAGAAGCTTAAAAAATCAATACTTAATATTCACACCTCTAAACACTACTTAAAAAGCGACCAACCACCGTAAATCACACTTAACACGTGCGTACCATTTCATCTCAAACGCCCTTTTTAAATCCACCTGACGCCACACGTCCACCGCGTGGCCATTCAAGATCTCCCTATATGAAAATCCCAAAAAATCTATACAATAAAAATCATCCCTGAATCTTTTTAAGCATAAAGAAAGCGTGTTAGACTCGTGCCGTGGATGCTGGGCGACTGGTCAATGGTCATCTCAGTTGTGAAGATCAACAAGTTTTATTAGATGAGTTGACTAGTTCATTTGATTAATACTTTATTAAAATTTATTTACCCTTGCTTTACTTGGTAGTTTCTATACTCGGACTCGTGGCGACCTTTTGGGATGTAGTCAACTTGACTGGTCATCTCGATTGTGATGGAGATCAATTTGACTAACTAGTGGTCAGCAGGTTTTTCGTTAGATGTGTTTACAGACGCGTGTTTATTGTTATGGAAAATAGTGTTTATAGTCAAATTTAATCCATGTTGTTTAGTTAGATAAATGATATGTATTTAGTTAAAATTAATAACCCTCTCATTGATTCAGTTAAAAACTTATAACCGTTGCTGCTGTGAGACTATCTTTATTGTCTACTCTGTAGGTTTCTTAAACCCTTGTTTTTAAGTAGATACTGTTTTTTTAATTCCCATTTCCATTTAATCCTTTCTTTAGGTCAGCTGTCCGTTTCTACTCATTTCTATTTATATACCATGGGCTATCGGAGTTATACATATAAGCAACCGAAACTTAAACTTAAGCATTCATAGGTAACTTAAATGACCACCGGAAGACGTCATCAGAAACTTCTAGGTAATATTTACATTCGCATAATAAATTACTGGTTCAAAATAAACGGTAGGCCACACTATTATCTACAGAACTGGAAACGAACCCCACACATGGGAACCAGTGGTCACCGGACAATCGGTCGTATTTCATAAAATTCGGACATCGGACAAAATCAAACCCGTTGGGTCATTACTGGCCCGACAAAGCACCAAGGGCCGCGTCTTTCACTAAGAATAGTTCTTGTTTAAGAATGATAAATTACCTAAATAGAGTCGGTATGTCCATTCCCACAGATATTAAAGTGGGTAACAAAAGGACCCTCGCGGACCCATGCTGCGGTATTGAAAATATTGCGGAATACGAGTCTTTGTTGGCATGCAAATCCTTTTGAGGGTTTTGGCAGAAATTGGAAAAGTTCTGCTTTGATGTAGAGATCCTAGGTCCCAAGGGCAGTTGTTTTTAATCAGGGGTGTAACGTGGATTGATTGGAGATGGCTGATGAATTGGGAGAATATATAATAAGAGTATGTACACAGAAATCTGATCCGTATAAGCCGACTTATAACTTGTAGTAAGTACTTACTTTTTTATAATTTGGCTTTAAGAGTTGCCAGGACGCTCGCGTGAACTCGCGTCCCCATACAAACGTAGTTCAGCTCTCATTTTAAAACGATATGCTTTAGAACCATGAAATTTTGCATGGGCATTCTAGTAGTAAAGATCTATGTCGGTAATTTGTTTTCGTTGCTAAATATTGTAATACAAATAAAATACAGCAAAAATAAGTTTTGTATGTAAATCTGTATCTGGCTGTATTTTCTTTGTATTACAATTTTTAGAAACGAAGACGAATTACCGACATAGATCTGTACTACTAGAATGCCCATGCCAAATTTCGTGGTTCTAAAGCATGTCGTTTTAAAATGAGAGCTGAACTACGTTTGTATGGGAACGCGAGCGTCCTGGCGACTTATTAATAAAGTCAACGCATAGGTAAGATCAATAAGCTGCATATTTGTTGTTGCATAAGCTGAAAGTGTATATTTGTCAGTAAGTAAGTACTTTGCGACTGTGGAACAATTTTAGAAACAATTTGGTATGGGTACTATATTGTTATTTCTTTTTGTAAAATCATGTTTGGAGTGTAGTGGTGCGAATTTGATTTATAAATAAAATATAATAATATTTGTAATTGTAACGTTTCAAGTTGCCTACTTTTATTTTATTTTTAATCGTATAAGCATCAATGAATTTAAACGATTAGGAAAAATAAGTGAATTGCATTGCATATGACATTGTTATAAATGTTTCAAGTTTTTGTCTTGATTTAATGCCAACACAGTTAATAGCTGTAAGGCTGTATTGTATTTAACTAAATAAATAAATAAATAAATGAACGTCATATAGGTATAGTAGCTGCCTATCTCGTAAGGCTACAGGCAAAAATGTGTTTCAGATTCAGACAGCATGTTACGGTGACCGGATGCACGGATACGACCGACTTTGCTCTCTGAATGAACTTAGTTCAGGCGCTTTTAAATACGCACATTCGCGTGTTCAAACTAGACCAAGAGGCACATTCGGAAACAAGAAGCAAGATCGAAGCGTGTCTAAATAAGATTTTGGACTAACTAAAGTAGAGTTTTCTTCTTACTATCAACTTCATGTTCTGTATTATAAATCTGAATAGGTAAATCCAATAAGAAATAACATGAATCTGTCAATTTTATGTCCATGGAAGGGCCAGAATACGGACGTAATAATTAAAGAGTCAAATAAATTATAATCATGACATCATCACTGAAAATATATCACAATATTTTATGTATTATTTTAAAGATTTCAATCTATTTATTTACACAGTCGGTAAAACACAGTTACAAAAGGTGGAACACAGAGTATATAAGGCTTATTCTCTGACGCAATTCAGCGTTCTCTACCAGTCAACCTTTGGGCTAAATTGGTTAAACCAGGAATCTTAGTTTTAGCGACACGCAACACTCCCTGTGTTGAAACTGAATTCTATAATAAGTACTTACTTATCTGACTTTTGCTGCAGTAGCTTAGACTTTCAAGCTGCACTGTTAATAGAGAAGCAGATGATGTTAACGTAATCTTACAAAAAAGCTAACATACATACAAACAATTGCTTAACTTGATACTTGAGATGTCCCCAGACGTCCAGACACGATCGAAAGATTGCTTTCAACGATTTTATCTTCGATCTGACTGGGCAGATGCTGCGGAACCATTTAAATACAGATTTTTATGGAGTATATAAAATACAAGATGCCTTTGTTAAGTGAGAAGCCAATAGGTAAAGGTGACATTAAATTCCTACTTAACTAACCTATAAAAGTGAGAATAACGGTTTATTACTTTATTCAAGAACTACACGGAAAAAAAGCTTCCGGGATATTCTCAATCCAAGACATTATTATTTTCTTGAAAATATTTCCTCGTCACAAGTATTTATTTCCTTTACCAAAAATATGATTCTTCGCTTAATAAAACCACGTTTTCTTAAAATAGAAATACAAAAATGTATTGTTTCAAGAGGTAAATAAGAGAGATTGTACTTTAACCAAACAAGTATTATCTTAGGTAAAAGAAAACTAGAAAATCTGTAAGAATGTATTCGCTTTGTTATATTTAAAACTTTAATTTATTTTCGTTAAAGGAAATAAATCCTTGTCACGAGGAAATATTTTCAACATAATATAATAATGTCTTAGATAGAGAATATCCCGGAAGCTTTTTTTTCCGTGTATCATTATTTAAAACCGTGTTCATCAACGTCAAAATTTGCTTGTATAAAAAGAATCCAATTTGGTATGTATATACTATATATTACATGCCAAACTGCCAAACTACAGACCTCCGTGATAGTTGTAGGTTATCAAAAACCGTTTATTTCGATAGAAACTAAACAAAATGCATCCACGACCACACATTCGAAGGCCACAGCGTCACGACGTCACGTGACGTGACAAATGACGCACCTGTCACCGTCGTCACCGTTAATGACGCGTTTATGCGTCATGCGTATTGTATGAGATGCGTATCGCGACATATCGTTAACTATCAATGAATAAGGAGGGCCTTTATCAGAAGTGGGATTTACAAAAAAAAAACACTTTTCTTCGTGACATGATTTTTTACGTTTAAAGGTGAAAAGGGTGTAGTGAGATTTTTAAACAGATTTTATGGTTAGTAGGTATAAAGTAGGGCATGTGTTACCGGTATTTTTTGGATCGCCAATACCGGAATTCCTGTAAAAAATACCCGTTTGCCCTAGTACTGAGATACCTACCTACAATTCGGATACCTTAATAATTTTAAACAAAAAAAGAACCGACTTCACTTAGGATCCGCTATTCCAAGAGGAAGTGGCCGAGTTACTGTAAAAAATAGTGAAATCACTATAGGTGTGCCTATAATAGTTGAAGAGTTCCCTCGATTTCTCCAGGATCCCATCATCAGACCCCGACTTGGTGACAATTATGGGACCATCTAGGGGATATACCCGTTCGATTGAAAAAATATATTTGAAAATCGGTTCACGATTCACGGAGATATCGAGTAACATACATACAAATAAATAATTGAAGTCTCCTCCTCCTTTTTTGAAGTCGGTTAAAAACTATAGTTTATTAAAGCTGTTAAGTTGATTATGAGTCGAAATAGAACTATAGGTTTGTTAGTTTAAGGCTAGGTCGCTCTGTGAAGATTGTTCCCATATGTCTAATTATTTATGCGTACCTATATGTGATATGTACCTATAATATGCGGCAGTTGTACTCGCACGGAGCGTATCCATTGACACACGTTAATTAAGCGAGTAAAAAGCCGCGTGATGGATCGCGTATTTAATTGATGGGCTGCAACCGTCCATTCATTAACACTTTTACCTTTTCTGACGTGGAAAATTATATTTTTTGTGCCATGAAACGATTTTCTGTTTAGCATTTGTTTAAATAGAATGAATTTTTATCCTGTGCATGTAATTTACGGTTGTCTAAAGCATGTAGAGAGGCCAGAGTTAATTAAACTCTCCTTTTCTTTATAAAATTAAGTACTAATTATTTATTGTTTAAAGAAATATATTTATTCATTAATAATGATTTGATGGACTATCTTATAATCGACGCCGCAGGTTTCGTCAGACAGTACTAATTAATGTAGAATAGGCCTCTGCCAAGGTTCCCTTGAGTGACTACATTATGGGATTAATATAATGTATTGATTAAAAAAAACTCCAGATACAAATAAGATCGATATGTACCGTCAAAGATGGACCAAAGAAATCAATCAAGTTACTCATAAAATTGGCTGACAGGATTCTTTAAAAAAGTAGTTTACGGAACTTTTAAGATCCAAACAAGCGTCGTGTTTCAAACGATCTCCACCTAATCCGAGAAAATACTATAAAAACGTGAAAACAAGCCCTAAACTGGTTGTTTTTCTCAAAAATAAAACTTTTAAGTAAAAGAATTAAATATTAATTGGCGAATCCGAACCATGTTTTTCATATCTCATCACGCAAAATCCCTAAAATATTAAAACCTTCCCCACAGGCGGTCTCGCAATCCACTCAAAACCCACAAACAATGACCCATAACAAGCGTCTTGAAAACTCCAGCGGTTTTCCACGACCGAGGACATACTTTGAATAATTAATTTTGTGGAAGGGTCACTTTCCCCTCTGGTCCGGGTTCAATCATCGCTAATCAAGCCCTATTGAGTGGCCTTTTAAAACGCTCTGCATTGGTTCACAGACCTCTTGGCTGAAATACCAAGTCTGTTAAATAATGACAAATATACATCTTGTTAAATTGCAGTGATATTTACTTATCAGGGTTTAAGTTACTGAGTTACCGAGGTTCTGCGGTACTTATAACTTTGGCATAGTGGCAAGTAATAGTAGGTACTATTTATGTACAGAAAGTTTTCTCGTCTGACGTTGAAGTTCAACTTATGAACGTAATTCACTGAAATGCGTTGACACTAAGGTTTGTTAAATGCAACCTAATCCCGCGCTAAACCGTGGGGTGCCCGGCCTTAGAATTGTCCCCCACCATATCGTCCCGTGGTTGCAGTAGGAGTCTGCTAAGGGAATATACCGGGAGATGGGCAGCAGCATCTTCCGAAAGCCTAAACAACAATAAACAAAAAAACTGCGCGCGCCAACCTGCCTGCCAAACGTGGCGCGTATCGCCCCCCCCCCCCCCCCCCCCTTATAAAGGGGAGACCTATGTTCAGCAGTGGACGTCTTATGGCTGAGATGAAGATAAACCTAATCCCATGATTAGCCAAGCACTATTTTATACAAAAAGATTGCCATTTGACCTGTCAACCCAAATGGGATACTAATAATTAGTGAAATCCTTTTCTTGGTCCTTTGTAAAATGAGGAAGGAACACATTGTAGATTCCAATAAAATATGAAGAGTTTATACTTAAACAAATTCCACACATTTCCTATATTTCACTTCCTGGTTGTTACCGCTATCGGACGCACAGACAGATAAACTGAGACGATAGCGGGTACATTTTACATAAAATACCTTGCCTATGCCCGACGCTAACGTGCAGGGAAACGAGCGATCGTAGCATTATTGAGATGCATTTTTTGTCTACTGCACTGCTGAATTCCTTAAAATAATATTAATTTTAATCCGCTTAAATTCATATCGAATGTTTTATGATTTCCAATTAAAATCTAAAAAAAAAGGAAACATGGTATTGAAATCTAACGGTAAGTCGGTAAGTAGGTATATAGTTACCCATTAAATCATCTTTTTTCGATAATTCAGTGATCATAATTTTGTATTTTGTTAATTACGAGTATACAGTAGTGCAGTAAATATTTTTTAAAGTGATAGTGATAGTTATAAACACACAAATCCTTACCAGAATTTGAACCCGTAACTTCTACTTCGTTCCTCGCAAGCAGAGTCACTGCCTGCCGACTAGGCTACTAAATATCCTCTCTTTGACTCTTCCTTATTTTACAGATAAAAACTATTTAAACCGGGATATTTACCATGTGAGTTTTTCGAGTTCCAAGTGAGAATGCGGACGGTAGTATATAGTAGCAGTGACAACGGACGAAAAAAGCGAACTCGAAAGAGGGTAGATCGCTATGGTGTGTGGGTAGACCACAACTGACACTCGCAGCAACTTCAGTAACTCCGTGATAATGGCGCATGCAACTGTGCCGAAATATCGGAAGCTTACAATAAAAAACTCACATGGTAAATAAATATCCCGTTTTAAATAGTTTTTGTAATGTTAATGACCATGTTAGCTTAAAATCATATATTTTACAGATAAAAACACTTATACGCATCAAAAACGTAACTAGATACTCACCAGCTGGCTGAAAAAGTAAGAAATACTCGAACTCTCGTATGATGTCGCTTAGAATAACATTCTCTATGTAATCATGGTCACGCTAAACAGAAATCCTCAATAAAATCTCGAAACTAATACTGAGGGAAATTTTGCGCCAGCACAATACATTGCTGCTTTCCTTGCTTTCAAGTTTTTGATAAAGAGTGCAGATTAATAAAAAAAAATTAAATAAATTGCCGGTCAACGGGTAAGTAAGGTACATACTGATAATTCGGTAAATTATTAGACTCATACAAAATATTTACCAGAAGCTAAAATTTTCGTGTAACGATTTTCAGAGTTTTCGAGGCGAGAAACTCGTTTGTGCTTGGGTAGTAACAATAATGGACAAGTAAGGTCGAGCTTGTGTTGTGATTTATATGGAAACTCATACTTATATGTACTACGGGACTAACGGGACTTCTCTTTCCACACCGCACAGACTCTAACATGCAGATCCAACTCCAGAAAAATCAGGCTGTCCGGCTTACAACTGCGAACCACTTCATTCGTTCGTTTATTTGCATCACTCTCTTTGGAATATACAAGAGCGATAGAGACAGAGATAATGAAATTTCGATTTTCGAAGTAGCAGTAGTCCCGGCGGTTTACCTGGACGAACCTCTACATTATCACAACCGACTCT
The DNA here is from genome assembly GCA_911728535.1 of Pammene fasciana. NCBI lineage: Eukaryota > Metazoa > Arthropoda > Insecta > Lepidoptera > Tortricidae > Pammene > Pammene fasciana. The sequence continues at coordinate 15,302,617 of OU452288.1, forward strand.
CCGTCCGTACTAAACCAGCCTTGTAAAGGAAAAAATGCGATTTCATCGTGGTTTTGAGTGAGGGCTGATGTGCGGATAACCCCTCAACAATCTTACGATAGGATCTAACGTTGCGTTTGGACGCTGACGCAAAATTGTATGTATTCGCCTGATTTAAGAACTTTTTAAACCGATTTCTAGAGTTCGGAGAAGGATGTTCTCAATTATATTTCTTGCTATTTAATACAATCTTCAAATTATCTGTCAAATAATGCCTTCTTCAGTTTTAAATGAGACACAAATATTATTTAAGGACGTCTGCGCGTCTTAAAAAAATATCAAAGTAACTACTACGCAGATTTTCTTTAACATTATTTTCCTTTTTGTTTCAACTATCATAATTATAATTTTTCAAATCGGTTGATCCCTGAAACGTTTTTTTTTTAATACAGCTCGCTTTGCATCGGCTTCCAAAGAGGTAAAAAATGGGGCAAACGAAAAACAAAATTATTTATTTCCCTACTCTGATCCTAAAAGACAGCTTTAGACAAAAAACGATCCATAATTAGTATACTTATATACTATGAGTATTATGCAATAGTTCATAACATAACTAATTCAATCATCATTTATCACTACAAAATTATTTAATTCAATTACCAACTGTCATCAGGTCATTGGTCTCTCCAATTTAACATTTTCAATTTACACTTTTTGCGGCTGGTAACATTACCCTCGGTTTAATTGGGCGAGGGAGCAAAGGGTTGGCGCTAGTGATGTCACCAGACCTATTCTCATAGCTCATAGTCCCGGGAATATTTCTTAAACAAAAGAATATGGAGGGGGTATACACACTCGTACATGACAGGATGTATATGTATGTTTCTTTTCCTTTAACTTTATTATATGCTGTCGTAGTGTAGTCTGTCGGTTGATATATGGTATATGGGTGTGTATGATTGTCCCCAAATATTATTCATTTACATGGTATAAATTTCACCAAGACTTAAAGGAAATTGGTAATTGTTATTTATTGGTTTAAAATGTGTTGTAATCATAGTTTTATCCCAGAGATATTAGCCATACAAGTATACACAATTACACATCTTATCTTATCTGCCAGCCGGATCTGCCTGGTGGGTGTTCCCGGCGGGCAAATCCATCAATTAATGCGCTAATTTCTGTCCATTTTGCGTTTGCGTGTGTCCAAGACTGTAGACACATTGGAGGCTGAATTTATAGTGGTTAAAAACTCATGCATTCTGCGACTTTCTCATTCCGGACAGACTATAATTATCTCTATTTCATTTGTTCTCTCTCTCTTCCTTTCATGTCACGAATAAAGATATTTCTATCACTATTTCAGTTTATTTGCCCGTGACAAGATTCCGGGAATGTATTCTCAGATAATACAGCGTGTATTTTTGATATTACCACATAAGCTATGGGTAGTTAGTATAGACCCTAATAAACATACTTCCATATGTTATATTAAAATTTTACGACTTTTATTTTTCCATATAAAATATTTCAGCACGCAATGTATTGCTCCTACCTGATTACTTTGCCTTTAAAACGTCACAATTGTTATGTGTCACTTTGTACTGTATACGCAGTACATTGCTGAGTGAAATAAATTAAAAAATTAATTAACTAAATATTTATTGCAATGTCGATTTAAAACATCAAAACCTGCTTCTGGTTTCCTTTTGTGGTAATATCAAATATACACGCGGTATACTCTGTAACGGCACATCACTAGCGGGTCCCTCAGGACGGAGGGATTGATTGAGATGGATGCTGCGACAAATTCGAGTTTTTCATCTTCTCGGCGGTTGTTTGCTATTGTTTTTCGACCTTCGTCATATATGGCGTGGGGCGACCAGATACGGTCAGGGGTAAATTGGTTTCTTTAATGAAATATTTAATTTTTTTATTCATTTTAACAGTCGCCAGGACGCTCGCGCTCCCATACAAACGTAGTTTAGCTCTCATTTTAAAACGACATGCTTTAGAACCACGAAATTTGGCATGGACATTCTAGTAGTACAGGGGGCCGATTTTTGACAGCCGGACGCTCGAATTCAAAAAAATCAAGCTCGAAAATAATCGCACACAAAAGTTTGTCGCCAATTTTTTCGCATGGAATTAATAGTTTAAATAATCATCATTTTAAATTTCTATCGCTTTTATTTCTAAAACATAATTTCATCGTTTTATTCGGAGTTTTAAATGTCACTTTCGAGTGCTCGAATCTCAAAAATCACCCCCCAGATCTATGTCGGTAATTCGTTTTTGTTGCTAAAAATTGTAAAACAATGAAAATACAGCCAGATACAGATTTACATACAAAACTTATTTTTGCTATATTTTCTTTGTATTCAATGATTTTATATATACTAGATAAGAAATCAGCACTCCAAATGTGGCACAGTAAAAGACGGTGCAACGCAACTAATTTTGCCGATGAGAGCCGAGCCCGAGCCGAGCGAAGCCCGATCGTTCCGACGAGTATATTTACAAAGGACTAACAAACGTTTCGTTAAAATATTACCAGTGTAAGTGAGACTAGGGATTAAGCTTAAATGCTACAGCATGAAGGTCAACGAACTATAGGCACAATCGGCGATAGGAAGTAAAGGTTTCGTAAATTTAAACCGAACTGACAGCATTGAGGCATAAGGCTAGTGGAGTAGTTGTTGTTTTTTTTTAAATTACGAAACTCAGAAAATTATTAAAACTTATTTAGTACATTTTATTATTATATTATATTTTATAATGCTGAATCATTTTTTATGGTTCCGTGGCTAAATTGGCAAAAACGGAACCCTTATAGTTTCGTCATACTCATGTCCGTCTGTCCGTCCGTCCGTCCTTCCGTAAGTACGCCACAGACATTTTGAGACGTATCCTTATAACATTTTAACACAAGGTGTATTTTAACACAAGGCGCCACTAGTGAAATTGCTAAAAAAATTATTTGAACATTATCTGTTAAGGAGTTTTTGAGTGATCTCCAAAAAACTACGTACATAGGCAGATACGACCTTGTGATATAACTTGTGATTTTTTTAAATAACTCTCTGTTATGCGTGGTCCGACACGAACTTTAGCCGGTTTTTGTAAAATATACCTGAAATGATACCGTAATATCCTCATATCTAATCCCAAGAAAGCAATTATGTAAATATTTTCGTTTATTATTTTTTCATTATTTCAAAGTGTGATCTGTCAATTTTTGAATTAAAGATTTAAAAAGAAAGCATGAAATACTATGTTTACCGAGCTATTGTGTTTCTTTTGATTCTAAATTTGTCTTGAGCATGTACTTCGCCCCCGCATGGGCCGCATGCCTGCTTCCCTTTCTGCTCGCTCGGCGGCCGAAAAACTCAATAACCCTCACCCGCCACCCATTGTGCCCGTACGGTTTACACCGTCAGGAATACGTTAGGTCAGAATGCAAACAAGTAAACATAACCGACCGTGTGCAGTTTTCATTCCATTCTGGAGTCGAATCAGGCAACCGATCTGGGTACCTGAAGTTTGCCTACAACTTTTAACATTCGCCTCACAAACTTAGGTAGAAAATCCGTCCGAGAGCATGTCGGGCCCTCCTCAATGTTGGGTTCCGTATTTGCCGGCCCGTCACAATACACAATACACCAAAAACGGTTTAAAACTCAACCTGTTGGAACTATGTCCCTAGTTGTCTACAGAACCCCAAAAAGAATTAAAAAGGTTAGGGGGTCACAATTAAGTATACATAATAAACAAATTAAGTATACATAATAAAATAATTGATCCAAGAGCGACTCCATTGCTCTTATGTGCCATGTGATTTTTGAACGCCAGATGAATGACAGGTGACATTTTATCATATCTTTCTTCTAATTTGTAATACAACCTTAACGATGTTAAATAATTCGCACTGGCCGGCTACACATTTTTTTGTGCTATATTTTCGGAAAATCTTGTTTGTGTCTGCGCCTCTATTATATTATAACTCAATGTTTGTATTACAATTTTTAGCAACGAAAACGAATTACCGACATAGATCTGTACTGCTAGAATGCCCATGCCAAATTTCGTGGTTCTAAACAACGTCGTTTTAAAATGAGAGCTGAACTACGTCCTGGCGACTGGGTAGCGAGTGTAGCGATGTATATGCAAATTTCAAACACAATGTATATTGTTAATTGAATAAATAATAAAAATAGTATGCATACCAGGCTTTGACAGAACTTTTGCAAATAATTTCTTTGCAGCTAATTGTCATCCAAATAAGACAAAAAACCAACAACAAAAGGTAAATGTACCTATTTTTGTCGCGACTGAGGCTTTTTTATTGAAAGGGGTGATGATAAGTTAACTAAGGGAGTTAATTGTTTGTAACTTGTTGAAAGCTTTTTAATGACTATATTATTTCAGGTCCTTGTTTTGCGTTTTTCTTTTATTTACGTTCGTTTCCTTTGTGTTTGGCCTATGAACACAATTAACAAAAATAACGGTGATCCATTTAAGGGGCTACTTTGAAAAATTATAGGTTTTTTCAAACGCTCTATTGACTAAACGGGAAAAGGGACTGAATTTATTTTCGAATATATATTATTAGACTATATACTCAAGTTTATGGCACAAGCCGAAACACGATTGCTGAAAGTGGCCTCGATAGAAAAAAAATCCGAAGTTGGGTCCTTTTCCCCCTTATTTTTCTTAGCTTACGTAAACTATAAGAGATTAAGCAATATAACTAAGTAAAAAATATGGTATTCTGGTTTATCTAAAAAGTCACAGAAACAAAATTAAACAAAACGTTGTAGATTCGCTTATTTATCGTAGTTTAGTCAAAAAGTCTGATCCTTAAGAGCGCTGCATCTCTTTCATTCGTGCACGGGAGCCATAAACGTGTCTCTTACGGATGGGCGTGGCTTGTCCGAATCGAGAAACGGCCTTAAGGGCATAATTGGTATCGTACCACAATAGATCTAATCTGGTCGATGCGGCACATTGATAGCCCTACAAAGAATCGTACCGAGTAAAAAAAAGTAGGTGATTTTTTTTCTGGACGCGAAAAAAAGGACACGTCGTTCCTATCCCCCTGTCCATAAAAACCAAATTTTCGCAAGAATTTTTTTTTCTTATTTCATAATTAGAATGTTTTCTAAATACCTACCTACCTACTAAACTATCTAAAGCAGTGATTTTCGAACATTTTCGTGAAACATCCCAGTAGGCATAAAAAAACATTCAAACATTTTTTTAATGTTACCATATGGAGGTTGTTGAGAAGGCTCTCGGTAGGTGTACTAGGGGTTAACTACATAAAAGATCCCTCTGGGTCGAAGTGTAACCATATGGGCCCCCGAATCCAGTAAGATAAGATAAGATAATGTAACCACATGGAATTACTTTCCTTTAATTTTGTAAACGACAATAGGAAGTAGAAGTATGAACTATAGCTATCGAAATATTCAAAATAATCTATACAAGCCCATATTGATTGATGAGCGTGCGCAGAACATTTTGAACACTTCGTTCGCTTAGGTATCAATTTGCTGACTCGAGTCTTCGATCGCGTGTCGCGAGCTCGTCGGTCTAATGTGACAGTTAGCAAAATATTACGACACTTAACCACTTATCACTTCTTATCATTTCATCTGTCAAACGCTAGGTGCGACCACACTCAGCGCGGACACTCTGTATAACTCATACCTCGAAACTATCTAATGATGGTTCCATCGCACTGATTTATATCCATGGCTGGGTTTGCTTTTAAATATTTTATGACGGTCATTCTAAAGAAGCAGTGTATAAGGAATGAGGTGAAAATGTATGTTTGTAAGGTAAAGTGACGTGTTGACTACGCTATTAATCTGTTACACTTAGATTTATTTCGTCCTAACCAGAGATTAGTGAATAATAAAGATAACAAAATGTCTATAAAAATCGAGCAAAAGTTTTTCTCTCACATTTTGGATTGCTCCAGTCCCTAAAGAACCTCAAGATTGTTGTCCATATTTTTTGCAGTCCTTATCATTATGTATAAAAATGCTACTTTTTTTAAAAACTGTGTTAGCTGAACCTACGCCACGCAATACATGACGTAACACAATACATGACTTTGACTTTCGTAGGCCAAATTCTCGTACTGTTTGACAGATGTCAACTGTCAAATATCGATCGTTGCCCACCGTGGCCAATAAAAAATCCATTAATCCTGATTTTTTTTATAATGCCGCCACTTTTTTTCATTGCAGCATAGGCATTTCGTGTTCCCTTACACGGAGAGAAAAAATTTACTAGAAATAAGTAAAAAATAGTCATTCCCAGGACAAGTAAACGTTTACTAAAAACAAGGAAACTTTTACTAAAAACAAGTACACGTTTACTAAAAACAAGTAAACTTCACTAAAAACAGGGAAGCGTCTACTTGTTTTTAGTAAACGTTTACTTGTTTTTAGTAAATTATTTACTTGTCCTGGGAATTACTATTTTTTACTTGTTTCTAGTAAAAATTTCTCTCCGTGTACTAACTAGGTTCAGTGTTTATGGGCTCTTATACTATTAGATACTCAGGAATTAAAATGAACATCGTATGAACAATTGAACATTGCCAGTCTGTATTTACACTTATCTTTGTATTCACTTAGATTTATTCGGTCCCTATAATGTGCACTTTGCATACCGGTTTCATTTTTGTTTTACGCCTGCATTAATGTTGCGTTTTGTAATTATAATTCCTGTTTGTAGTAACAAATTGGTTTATCTAGGATATCAATAATGATTTACCTACCGGTAATGTTGGTTCGTGAATATATCACTTATACCTATACCTACAGTTTTTTTTTATTAGTGTCACATGTATGTAAGTAGGTATTACATGCATGCGCTTTATCTCAGAACTGTACGAAATATCATTTAATTTTAACAATCACATTTCGTTGATGGAAAAAATCGTAAGGAAATCGGATCTAATCCCAATTAAACCTTCCTTGCGGGGTGGAAAAGATACATAGCAATCTTGTGATTAAATTACCTAGTGGACCAAACTAAAATTTGTGGGCCACACAACACAACGGTCTCGCCGGAAGATCAGCGCTGGCTTTCGGGTCAGCAAAATGCTGAGGCGGGTCCATTTCGTATAGTAAACTCTATTTTTATGTTAAAAATTTTTTTCTGGATATGTTATTTTTACCTTTATATGCACTAAGTTTACTTTATTGATTGATTGAAAATTTAAGTTCTGCGAACATTCCGTATGGAAAATTACGCAACTTTGGAAACTTTTCCTTAGTGCATTGCTGTAATTATAATTGTTGAATTACTAACATACTTCAGGATTTAGCTAAGGACTAGCTAAGGACGTATACTATGTCGGAACACGTGTGATAAAACATAGACTTATGATTTATGACTAAATATGGTAAACTATTTCCACCTCGTAAATGTGGATATCAACACATGCGGCCATAAAAATAAAAACGTCTTGGAATGTACGTATTTGCAATTTAGAATATCATCGATAATTTCGCAATAAAAAACAAGTCTTTAAACTCTGCATTAAAAAAATGACAAACTGAGTGTCGAACCACGCAAAATGGAGGGTTTCTTCGTTCCTTGTATTAAGACTTTAATTTCATGGACGCAATATACATATGGATGGATATTCGTATGGATGGTATACGTACTTACTAAAATAAATTAAGATCATACATATCCGAATTTATGCCAAATTAAGTTTCAGCTGACCTAAGAAAAAAATTGATCCACCGCCACTGCCACGTACACCTAAAACTGTAGAATGATTAAAGGTAGGTATCCACTTTGTGCTAAAAGTCAATCGTCCACCTTTTAAGCAACCCTAAAAATATCAAATAATATCTATAAATTCATCGTAATTGTTTAACTTTTGTTCAATAAACGAAAATGAACGCACGTATTGTTGTTTTTTTATTGTCTAGTCTCGTAATGGGACTGAGGGCCGATGTAGTTCCAAAGGAAAACATGGTGGATCCCCTGATGAAAAGCAAAGGTCAAATGATGAAAAACGAGGTGCCAATGATGAAAAGCAAGGTAAATCCAACGATAGAACGCATGGTGGTCTCAAAGATAGAAGGCGAGTTGAATCAATTGATAGAATACATGAAACCAATGAAAAGCAAACTGGAGCCAGTTGGTAGTTCTAAAGGAAAATGTGTCCTCAAAGTATTTTTAGACAAACTGAAATGTCTCCTGACCCTGAATGAGCTGGAATCTTCTGGAACTTCTGGAGATAAACTGAGGGGAGATTTCGTCAAATGTGTAGCGGCCTGTATTTGGCAATTTATTGCGTGTTTCATATAATATTCGAAGGTACGTATATAATATATTTTATAATGAAATATAAGTACGGAAATATAAGTACGTAGTAAACATATAGGTACACGGAAAAAAAAGCTTCCGGGATATTCTCAATCCAAGACATTATTATTTTCTTGAAAATATTTCCTCGTGACAAGTATTTATTTCCTTTACCAAAAATATGATTCTTCGCTTAATAAAACCACGTTTTCTTAAAATAGAAATACAAAAATGTATTGTTTCAAGAGTATATTGAGTAAATAAGAGAGATTGTACTTTAATCTTAGGTAAAAGAAAACTAGAAAATCTGCAAGAATATATTCGCTTCGTTATATATAAAACTTTAATTTATTTTCGTTAAAGGAAATAAATGCTTGTCACGAGGAAATATTTTCAACATAATATAATATAATAATGTCTTAGATTGAGAATATCCCGGAAGCTTTTTTTTCCGTGTACCTAGTTTTAAGATCTGTATATAGGGTTGGAGCGAATGAATGATTTATTTATTTAGTCTCGCAAACTTTTTTCAGCACGAATGAAAAAGAAAAACTATACTTATATACTTACGCACGTACGTTATACGTTATCGCATTTTAATTATATTTATTTATTATATTCATACTAATACTAATATTTAATATCTCCTTTTTTTCAGATGCATAAATTGAAAGAAAACCTGTGACTATTGCCTATATGTATTAGAAATACGTATCGTCGTATACACAATATAATAATGTTATTATTTTGACGGAATACTTATTTTACCATTATGTGTCTAATTTCTTAATTAAATCTATCTATTCCAAGTTATTTTGTTTTATTTAACCTACAAAGTACAAATTTATTTTGAGTTATACCTACTAACGTCGAAGATTTTTTTACAAAAACCTAGAAATACATAACTTATGTTACTAATATCATATATGTGAAACTTTATATTTATAGGTACTCGTAATGTTTGGATACTTGTAATTTCTTTTCATGCATAAACAGCAGAATGCTGGCTTTAATTAGATATTTACAGTTTGTAAAATCACAGCCGGAGGCTAGTCTAGTAGGTATGATAAACAAAACATAAATATTACAGGACTCCATTTAACAAACCTCCCTTAACTTCAACCGAAATGCTAATAACCTCAAACCTCAATGAGAGCAAAGTTGTCTTTGAACTTACCTGCCCGGATTCTCTTCTGTCCTTCTATTTCCCATACATTAAACAGTTCAAACCAATCTAAACCCTAAATATAACTGCGCAAAGTTCTTTTGCGTTTGAAGCTACCATCAAGATTTTCAAAAACCTTTTCTACCTGAGCTGAAGACTCAAATTTAATGCTTTAAACTTTTCAACATAAAGTTCAATTTTGTTTCACGATTATATGAAGGTGCAGATTTGCCACAAGAGGGTTCCTTGGGCGACATTAATAAGTAGAATTAAGATTAAAATGATATTAAATTTTGATATTGTGTTGTGTTCGGATTATTCTGAAGGAAAATTTTAATATGGGCTTCTTTCTCTTTGAGTTTAGATCCTTTGTGAAGATACTGGGGGTTGTAATTTTCAACCTTTACAGACTTGTTATTGGGGTTATAATGGTATGAATTTGTTTCATTTGTGGATTGAATGATATGAATTAACTTGTTCATATAAATTGTACCTAATTCAGATATTTAGGTTCCTATTCGAAATAATAAAATCTGCTGATTCATTAGAAATAAGATGCTTAGGCACATCAATGGTTCCCAAATTATTATTTTAAATATGTAGTAGGTAAGTGTACCTCTAGATCGTACGAGACTTAACAACCCACTTTAGCTGTCTGGAGTCGAGTTAAACACTCTGCTTTTCAGATATCACTGTAGTACCTTTGAATATTACCATCAAGATACCTGACCTGAGGCCCATTCACAGTTAGAACTAAAATCCCTACTAATATTATAATGTATGTCCGTCTGTTATATCTTCACGCTTAACCCACTGAACCGATTGTATGCTACAATAGAATCACTCTGCAAAGAAAGAGGTAGTTATTTTGTAATAAATAAGACTAGGTTTGTATGTACCTACTTTCGATCAGTAAGTACACCACAATACAAGCAACTGTACCAATCGATTTCCATTTTCTAATTTACCCCTCAAATTAAAACGAGCGAACAAAAAGTCAATCTACTGAACACAAAACACGCCAAACAAAAAGTCAAATCGCAGATTTACCCCTTTTTCCACCCAATAATCAACCAAATGACAAAGGAACAGAGTTCAAAATGGGGTGAATGATATTAGGCATTTTAAGGTAGGAAATCGTGCGGTTATTATATAGAATGGCGGGAGAACGCACGGTATTAAAGAACCCATCACGGCACAATGCCTCGATGACAAAACTCTTACTTTGAACTCGTTCTAATCGTAGGGAAAACTTTATTTTCTGGTGGCGCGGGACTCTCGTTGATGTCAGTGGACTTGGCACAAAGAGAAAAGGGTAATTTACCACGCCATTTTAAAATCTCCACAGGATTTCAGGTCAGGAACGCGCATGTAACATGAGTTGCGGCACCCCGATGATTTGAGTTCCTTCAACTTCCAACAAATGAGGTTAAGCGTGCAAACGCTCAGTTGGCGCTGCAATCGATAAAAAACGGCAAAAAAATCATGTCTGTTGTATGGGAGATATGTTTTTTTAGTATTTGTTGTTATAGCAGCAACAGAAATACATCATCTGTGAAAATTTAAACTGTCTAATTATCACCGTATATGAGATACAGCCTGGTGACAGACGGACAGCCAGACAGACGGACGGACAGACAGCGGAGTCTTAGTAATAGGATCCCGTTTTTACCCTTTGGGTTCAGAACCCTACGATCTTTTTGGATATGTTGAATCTATGATGAAGTCCAGACGTATATAGACGTAAGTACCTGTACCTACTACTTACTTCCGTTGGCGCTACAACCCTTTGTGGATTTTGGCCTCCTCCATAATCTTTCTCCAGTTGTCGTGGTGCCTGGCGACTTTTTTTCAGTTGATAAGCTTCCCCATCTTCCCGAGATCTTCGATACAAAACATCCAATGCTTCTTAGCAGGGCTGCAGCTAGAGGGGGGCATTATGGAGCAATGCCCTACCTGAAAATACTTATGGTCTACCTTAAATTAGCACTACTATGGCCCTGCTTCTTAAGCCTGCCTTTTGGTCTTTTTTGAGATGTTCAAGTGTTTCATGTGAAAATATTACTGGTGTACTGTATTATTTGAGAACAATAAAATTATCTATACACAGACTAATTTAGATACACAGATATATGCATAATACGGTCGAGTTACCCAGAAATTGTTATAAGCCAAAATCGTTGATGCCAGAAGAGTGTAATATCACTAATATCATGGAGCTTTGCCAAGAAAGCATTTTGGAAATTCATCCCCTAGAGGGGTAAAAATGGGTTGAAATTCTTGTTGTAATGTTTAATGATGAAACATCAACGAGAGTGCCGACAGTGGTTAAAAGACAAAGGCCCCACAGAGCAGTGCAACGTTAATGAAAACGCCCTCCTCATCAGCCCCTGACTTCTTGTTGTGTTTTAAAAGGTGTTCAAGTGTTTCATGTGAACATGTGGTTTTAGTACTGGGTTGTTTGGGACCTTCGAATATTTGTAGCTACATAGAGCACTCTAAATATCTACTTTAAATAAACATACTGCTGGCAGACAATACACATTACACAGCTAAGCAAAGTTAAAACCCTGGAATTTAAGTAAATAAATAATATCGAAATATTTTCGTTTAATACCTATCATGAAGCTCTACTATACTCGAAACTGGAATTCAAGGCCAAAAAATCTACGACAGATACGTCACTGTCATAACCATCATTGTCGCTTATGTCACTGTCAAGTAAACTTTTCAGGTTTCGCCAACCTTTTTATAATATGCTGCTTTATATTGGCCAGCATTATCATATTATTTATTCTGTGACATTATCTAAAGAGTGGAGCGTAAGCGAAGTGAAGTACTTACAGACGTACGGATACAACGGAACTGTCAGCTGGCTACCTAGACGTCTCTGCATTTCGATAGATTTTTGATTTTAAATAATTGTTCCACGATAACTTTATAAAATTTCTTGGGGATGCAGCATAGATAAATAATATAATTGGAGTGTTCAAATATGACCAGATTGATCAAGGCGTTATGGAGCTTAGAAGGCGCGAAACAATCATCATAAAGTGTCTATTTATATTGGTCCACTCGTTTGCATGTAAATCACGAGTTCTCGGTTCGAAGCGGGCTACTAGTTAAAATAAGGTTTTTGTAAAAAAAAAGGTAGGTATGAACTTTTGGCGCCGACTGTACTCTACTTTCAACAGTAAACTAACACGGAGACAATTCTAACGAACATATTAAACACGATAAGGTTTCGTTTTTGACTTGATGTAGTTCTTAACTTAGTCGTAAATTATTGTACCAAATGTTATGAATACCCGAAGTAATATTATACAAGTGCAATACCAGCTTTGCAACCAAAAATCAAGGATGTTTAACTTTTTATTAGGGCGTCTTTTATTTATGTAAAATAAGTAAATACAATTACTTCTTTAAATTATAGGATTGAAATTACCAACAAATAAATTATGTTAGCGTGTTTTTGATAAAAAAGGGAACATACCATTGTACAAACATTTTACTGCAGTGGCAACATTGTAGTAACTTTTTTGGCCTTGAATTACAGTTTCGAGATTAATAGAGGGTTTTTGAAAATTCATCCCCAAGAGGAGTAGAGTAGGGGTGAAAATAAGTTGTTATGGAAAAAATAGATATTGTCTAAATATCACGCGCTGATTTTAACGTTGTAATAATTTTTAAGGGGGTTTTGAACTTGCTAATATAGTATATTAAAAAAAAACGTAATTATTATTATTAAATTACGTGAGCGACCCGTTATAATTTTTTTTTATGTAGAGTCTCACGAGAGTTTTATACTTAAAATTGCCAATAGTATTGTACCTATATATGTATCAATACAAGGAATATACACTTTGTCTATATAGTCGTCCAGGTACTTATGCCAAACAGGAGCGGCGACTTAATACTTTTCACATGCGCTGTTTACGCAACATTTTGGGCATAACATGGCAGGACAAAGTTACAAAACAACGGGTTCTTGACACGGCACAGCTGCCCAGCTTGACTGCGCTTCTCAAGCAGAAACGTTTGCGTTGGCTGGGGCATGTGCACCGTATGGAGCCTTCTAGAACACCTCGTCGTGTCTTGCTTGGCGAAGTAGCGAACGCCAAAAAGAAGTGTTGGAAGGCCTATGCTGCGCTTTAAGGACTGTGCTAAGCGGGACATGGCTGTATTTAAAATTGACTATCAAGTCTGGGAAACGCTCGCGGATGACAGAGATGGATGGCGTGCAGGTATTGTGGAAGGCAGAAGGTTATGTGATGAGACTTGGTTCGAATCATTGGCTGGAAGGAGGTTGCGCAGGCAGCATACCGATGCTGGGGCTTCTGACGTCAACTTTTCCTGCCAGAAGTGTGGAAAATCGTGTCGTTCCCGTATCGGTCTTTATAGCCACCAAAGGCGTTGTCTCCACAGTGTTCATGTTTAAATCGTCTGTAATAGACGCAAAGGCCAGTGATGATGATGTCTATATAGGGAGTTACTCTAATCCTAAAACTGTATATTTATTATTTACGCTGATGTGTAAAGGAATAGTCTGTAACGTGTACCGACAAAGAGTCCTTCCACTAAACTCGGCCACATATTACGATTTAAATAGTATAACTGTGGTATTTCTCATTCGTCTCCTAACCCACTGTTCTGCCTATCTTGAGTCTACGTACACACAACGCCTCACTAGGTATACACTTTTGAACCTTATTCCGCTGTAATAACGTTCAAAAGTGTATACCTAGTGAGGCGTTGTGTGTAAACAATGGGTGTACACAAAGCGGTGTTGGCGGCGATACATCACCGCGACAATCGCAGCTGCGTTTGCGACTACGCAGCGGTTTTGATACTTAAACTAGAGTAACCTATATAGTAGAGCAGCACAGCCTAAGAACTTTTTGAAGCTTAAGAATTGTCATTTCCTCTTACGTTTTGGGTATCTTTAGGTCGCTTTCACGCAGATGGCGCGATTGACTTGAGCTTATAAAAGATTATTTTCTTAGGCTGTGCTGCTCTACTATAAGTTACTCAATGCGTGTACACATTGTAAATAGGTAATAGCTAGAACTTGTTGAATGAAAATAGAACATGTCTTATGTCAACCGCATATTAGGTGCCGTATTCTAATTTTAAAATGTATAAACAATACATTAACCACACAATCTGTCTTAAACATAACTCCAACACTTAACCAATAATGAAGTCGTATTGTAGTTGCAGGTATCGCAGTAATTTTCAAGCAAATTTTGTCATTTTTAATTCAGACGTGTAGGCGTTAGCTGTATTGTGTTGTTATTTCATTGGATTTGCATTGAAGTTAGATCGTGTTTGTGCGTCTTTTAAAGTTAGAATACGGCCCTTGGTATCACAGGATCATGCAAAATGGGTCTTGAATTTATTTCTGTAGTTGCATGTTCATTAAGTTAAGACTTGACTCGACTGATGGTTGTATTCTACATTTGTTACATTTCATTTCGATATACAATTAATGACAAAATCTCGCCTAGGTACTGTTTTGCGATTTTTTTAATATGAACATTTCTTTAAAAAACTAATAATGTTGGTATTGGCATGAAATATTTTTAATGTCTTTACTTAGCGTAGCGTTATTTTATTATTAAGGCTCATTATAAAATTTGTAATGTATTCTATATAACAGATAAGATAACCGTATAATCCATAATCCAAAACGTAGTGGCTAAAAAGACAGATATTTTTGCAGGTATAAGTTCTTTGAAAATTACTATATTTGCACAATTTTCATAAACAAGCTGTTGATATCTAAGAAAAGGCATTTGCTTTGCGCTTAAAAATCTAAGCAAGTTTGGTTAAAGTATCAAGAACATTCCTACTCACTTCAGCGCAAGATTTACCTACTAAATACTATGTTATGAACTGGCCGACAATAGCCAGCGGTCAATAATTCTTTTCAAATGGTCAAGACAACAGATTCCCACGACATTGTGTTCAAAACAATCTAAAATGTCGCAAAAACATTACAAAAAAATACAAAACTTTGTAAAGATTTCAATAGTTCTTATCCTCACGTAAGAGGAACTAAATCGGCTTGTTTTCTATTATTGCAAGTGTAATCTTTATATTTGTGCACCAAATTAATAGTACTATCCAAAAAAGCGTGGGTGGCTCTTAATGCGTTTGCCAAAGAGTCCTAATTTAATACATTATGAGGTTTATAAAGGTAACAGTAACTTTGTAAATGTGCGGTCGAGATTTGATGTTTCTGCATTATTTTAAATGTTTAGGGTCAAATATTTTTGTCAAAGCAATGCATCCAAAGTGTGGGATGTATTGAGATTGTATTGCTTTTGTATTGCTACTTATTTACAGATCGTTTAACTTTAAATATCGTGAGAATCTGGGAATGTGGAGATTTTACAACGGTATATATTTGAGGTTAAGTTAAATTGTGACAGTTGACAATGTTCCGTGACCCTCGTTAGCTGTTAAATGCTATGATGGATGGCATTAATTTAAAGTCGGCTTTTGAATGAACATAGTTGTAGATGTATTGTTCGAAGTAAGTCGGGTACCTATTATCCGAAGAACTATTTTACACAGTTTTATTTAGCTCAATATACGCATCAAATCTTGAAAGTTAAATTTCAACCACTTCCCGGTGTCTGATTGAGCTGAAATTTGGTATACTTCCGTAGTTTACATGACAATGCTATTTTATTGTGCCTGTACCTAGTACAGTCAGCAATAACACTGTGTACCAAAAAATAATTGGGAGTTACTTAGTTGTTCTCAAGTTAGTACAATCATTTTCGTTTTTAGTGTAAATGTTATCAAGTATCAAGATGCCTCTCGCGGGCAATGTTCTATTAGGTAGGTACGATGAAAAGATTTTTCAGACCCTAGATTAATCTTATTTTCATATAATTATATTCTACCTATGTTCTTAGACTTCCAAAAATAAGTATTTTTATTTATTAAGTACCGTCACGTGCGACTTTGCCTACGATGCACAACTTTGCCTGACTTGAAAAACGTGGTTTTCTTCAACCATCAGCTATTTATATCTCAGAAATAAGATATCAATAGTGGGGAGAAAGGCGGCGATTGAAGGACGAAGGCAGAAGGTAATAATTTACATATTTATCTTTTATGATTTAGGTGTCTTATTATTTTAAACCCTTTTAAGTCACTGTCTTTTTCAACTGCCTTTTTTAAAATAAATTGTATTAACAAATTAATACACAAAACACTACCATCATGAAAATACTTACGGTATTATTTTTATATATCCAACTCCACTGCTCACAATCCGAAAACCCCGCAATTTTATCTCCAATGCAAATATCCCCCTTTCAACCGCACAATAGTCAACTTTGCAGCCATTGTTTATTTTCTTACTAGATTAGGCTGTTGAGAGAGATAGACGAACACATTTGTTCAAAGAAATGATATACTACTCATTCGTGCGTGCGACGGAACGTATGGAAAAACAAATTTAAATTTACAGTTAAAAAACTATTTGCGTTTTCCGTTTTAGATCTTCCGAGTACGCAATAAGGAAGAGTTTTGGTGGAGCTTTTCTTTTTTAATGGGAATTGTAAGTTGGTAAAGAGAAACCACAGACAACGAATATAAAATATGGCAGAAAAGTGGACCCCGGATGCAATAAAATATCAATTTTTTGATCGTCCCCTCGGCATAGTTTTAGTTTTGTAGTGGCATGCGAATATCATTGGGGTGGAGTAGGAATAAATGATGTATTCGGTCTTGCTTTTGAAGGAAAATCCCCGAAATGTAAGTTATTGTATTTTTATTTTTACCCGATTGCCAAAAAGCAGGAAGTGTTTTTGGCCGTAAATTTCAGCCGAGTTGAAAAACAATATTTTAGTCTTGACTTGACTTGAATCACCTATTTTGTTGGAAAATTATCAATTTTGTTTATCAATTCTCACCATAAAAAAGCCCGCCTTAAAAATCTGATCAAAACTCTTAAAACCTTTTTACATTAGGTATTATACCGTACTATAATATAAATTACTTTAAGTGTAACAATTGGGATCCTTAACAATACGCTTATTTTTTTCTGGGACAAGCATAGATCTCGTAGGACAAGGTTTATTTACCAATTATGCCCTTAAACAAATCACCAGCATTTTTGTTACACCTTTCATTGCCTATTACCTGATGACGCGATGACGTATACATAATAGACAACATAATGATTCCAAAAGCGTTAGCCCATTTTTAAACGGAACTAAAAACCTATAACACCACACACGTAATAAAAATGAATAATTGAACAAGTGGCCCTAACTATGTACAGTCAAAGCCAAAATATACCTTATCACATTGTTAATAAAGTTCATTAACTTGTCTGTACATCACACAATTAAAAGGGGGCAACAGGAATCAATCCACTGGCGCTATTGACTCATTATGCTGTTTGCATGATCATGTAGGCTTGTCGTCCAGTGAAAGAGAAATGAAATGAAATGAAATATTTAATTGCGAGAATACGTAAAAATACGATCTTAAATGTACATGGAACCAGAGGGCCTACCGCGAAGTTCGAAAATCGACAAAACGATGGCCCCGTCTCTATCGCTCTTGCATATACGAAAGAGAGTGATGGAAATATTCGATTCGATGAACGAAGTGCTTCGCGGTTATAGGCCAGGTGGGTTACCGCGAAGTTCGAATATCGACAAAACGATGGCCCCGTCTCTATAGCTCTTGCATATACGAAAGAGAGTGATGCAAATAGACGATTCGATGAACGAAGTGCTTCGCGGTTTTAGGCCTGAGGGCCTACCGCGAAGTTCGAAAATCGACAAATTGATGGTCCCGTCTCTATCGCTCTTGCATATACGAAAGAGAGTGATGGAAATATTCGATTCGATGAACGAAGTGCTTCGCGGTTATAGGCCAGTATTCTGTCGATATAAAATCAACGTGCAAATGTATTAATACTTAATTATAACTTAGATATAAATAAAAACAATTATGTCAATAAAATCATCACTGTTAGATTCCAGTATTAACTATAGAAAATGTGGAAACTGTAGTAATAATTAATTAAAGGTGTACATGTAAAATAATCAATAGAAATTCCAATAGTACTAAAACAAATTTAAATTGAGAAACAATATTAACAAGTACCTACATAATAACAAGTTAACCGCTAAAACTTAAATAGTCGTCAATCTTATAAAAACATTTTTCCTGCAGCCATTTATTCAATTTAGACTTAAATTCTTTGCCATCAATCGTCTTTTAACTCTTTTGGAAGATGGTTAAATAAAACAATGCACGTATTGTAAAGCATTTTTCTTGTACATATCAATATTACAAGCAGGTTGATAAAGATCGCGACATTCGCGTCATTCGCTTATCACTCGGCCATTTACTTGGGGTTGGTGCAAGTTGTTTTCTTAGGGCGGCCACCGACTACCAGTCCGCCTGCAGTCCGCCTGACGATATCGGCCTGTCAGTTGTTCGGAGCCGGCAAATTTTTGTTCTAATCTAACTGACAGGCCGAGATCGTCAGGCGGTCTGCAGGCGGACTAATAGTCGGTGGCCGCCTTTGCACACTTTTATATTGACCATTCTCCCCTTTCATATGATTTTACACTCACACAGTTTATCCATCTATTCATGCGTTACCTCTTCTCTTACGTCCCTCCACATTTTTCGAGCTGCTGAGTTGAAAATATATGTGGTTAACTTTACTTGATGTAGAATTTTTTAACCTTTAATATGTTCTCACAAGGTGAAAAGTTGTATGTGTGACAAGAGAGAAAGTTATTTTACATCTCGTGTTTTTGAGTCTCTCGCTACGCTCAAGAACTCGCTTCTCTCGTGATTCAATTATAGAATCTTTCGCTTACTTGGGACTCAAAATCAACACTCGCAAGAAAAACCAACTTCCCTCTCTTGTTGCACAAATAACTATTTACAGCATATCACAGTGTGGAATTTTACATCAAAATCGGACATGCCAATAACCGGAAGTAGTTTATGACACTAATAGATAGCTTTAGGAGTGTTCGACGTAATAGCAAGGTCTGTGTCCGGAAATTAATGATACTTTTTAAGAAATCCGTACTAATGTGCCGACTTTTAATTTTTTCTAAAAGTGAAATTCTTAATTTTCTCCAAATGCTTTAATTACTGGCTTGAATTTTACTGCTTATCGTCAGTATATTTATACACAGTATTTAGGTTTCAAATATCAATGTTTCTAAGCCTTAAATAATAAAGATATTGTACTTCATGTAAAAAAACATAATATCTCTCTTATTACCTTTTGATACTGTAAGCGGAGTTAGTTTCAAGAAAAACATATTAATTTACTTACTTAAAAAATCATATCAAAAATTCAATAATTAAGGTTTCTGGAGTTGGAAGTTATTAAAGTTCTAAGTTTTTCTGATAATTCTGATCTTTAGGGTTGTCACACGACATTGAGTTTAATAAAACAGAAATCGAATTGCAGTCAAATTTATAATTACTGTAAAATTACCTTACTATGCTCCGGTCATCCAACTGATTATTATTAGTAGGTTAGTAGGTAGTCTGTAATTGGACCCCATACATAGATCAAGGTCTTTCGGTACAACATCACTAAGTACTCCAACTATTGAGAATTATTGGCGGAGTCAACATTAGATACAATTGATAAAAGTTATCTCTACATAAAATAGCATAGTCTGATCCAATTTTACAAGCTTTTATTTATAGTGCGGGCGGGAACCGTAAGATTTGCTACGTTACGTGATACAAAGATAAACCCCATGGCACAAGTTCATAAAGGGATGCTGAGTTAAGAAAAAATAGAATGGCCGAAAGCACCAAAAAGTACCACTTAAACGGATGGCATCTACCTACGGCATTGGATATAAAGATGACACTTGTGGCAACAAATACTTAGTAATTTATTTTTGGGTACAGAAAAATCCAGTCTGCCAGTTCCTGCATGGCCGGAAGTGCCCGGCAGACTACTTTAAAAGTAACGAATTTGACTCCAAATTTACATCTACCCGCGTTCGAGTGTATCACTATAACTATTAACACGCCGTAAAAAACACGCGGTAAATGCGCCAGTGACGCAAACTGCTGGAATGAAAAACTCAGTGTGCATAGGCAAAGTAAAAGTCTATCCTACAAGCTAACGCGTGAAGAAACAAGTCAAAACTTTTACCAAATTATTAGGTACTATGCATGCACAATATGCACATGCTTGAAACAAACGCAATTTTCCCATACAGTTTTTAAAGGAAAAGTGAGTGAGGATTAGTATTTTACATACATGGATAACTTCTCTTCTGATACCAGAATAACCCTGATACCTGTATGAAAATTTTCTAGAATTTGAATTACTTCGTCCATGTCACTTAATAGGTATACCTACAGAAATTTAGTAGGTAGGTAACACAAGGATAATTTTTCAATTTCTGAGTTATCTAGCTGATTCCAATAATAGGCTCAATACACGAATTATGATGGCTAACATCGCGTTTTTTAAAGGAGGTACCCTTTATGTAGTAATAAAATGTTAAGTGGTAACTTTACTATGTTAGATGAATATGAAGGAGATATGGCAACACTGCCGAACTGTCAAGTTGGTTTTAGAAACAGCTGACTAAATTAATTAAAATTTATTATATTTCTAGTCCTAAACTAGACGTATTGTGCATTAAAAGCAACATAAGTGATTATATAGTGTGTATACATCGATAGTTTTGTGAAAACGGCAGCGTAAAATCGCATAATTGGACTTTGAACCGGAGCAGCTGTCAATGCAAAAGTGATCACCGTTGGAATTTGGTTTTTGAAACAAAGGAAGTATTCGTTCTTTTTCTCGTTGTTACTACACATTGTTGTGATTAGAGTATCGTATGTTATATGTAATTTATATTATTTTCATGCAAAGCTCACTGTTACGGCCGTGAGCAACGTCAAGCCTACTACATTGGCACAGTACCGTTTCTCTTTGCTTGACGAACTTGTGGAAGCATAAGTTGAGACGACACAATCGCCACAGACAATACCCACTACTGACACACTGCACACATTATCATTCGTACCTTCTTGCACTCTACTCTAACTTACCATCTTAAAAACATTTCATTATCAATATAGGAACCAACTAATTTTTTTTTTTTTAAACACCTTTTAGTTAACCTGAGAAGTGAACATGGACAACGATCGCAAAGCCACCGCACGCGCCCACACGCGCCAGTTAGAGATGCAAGTGAAGGCTACATCAAAAGACCTTAGGGCGGCCCAGGCCTTATCTGATCAGCTGATGCAGGAAAGGGATGATAGCGAAGTGGAGCTCAAGAGTATCATAGACAAAAACACAGCACTGAGAAGGGAGCTTGCAGACAATGATGTACAGCTGACTGAGGCTCGTTGTGAAGTGGACCGTCTACAAAAAATAGTGGACTCTTTTAATCATTGTGCATCTACACATGAAGTGGCCTTAGAGCGTATTGCAAACCTGGAAGAGGAGCTGGGTGACGCAAATGAAGAACTTGATTTGCTTAGAAGTGAACGGGAGCGCTATAATGCCTCGGGGCTCCATAATGTTTATCAAGAGTTGAACAATGGTGGATTGTTTTTTAACAGTAGCAAAAAGCTGAAGAAGTATGTTAAGATAAATAGGTATATTAGGAGAACCCAGAAGCTTATCAAAAGCCAAGCATGCATTAAAAACATTAAAAAAATTAAATTAGCATTGTCGGTAACAAAAAATAGGGTAAATAACTGCCATTTAGAGCTTGTGACCAAAGAAAGTAATTTACAGGAATTGCATGCTGAGATAAATAGGTTAAAGGATGAGCTTGCGGTAATATCCTCTAGATATGAATCTAGTAATAAACAAGTTGAGGAGCATACTAAGGCTTTTTCAAAACTGTTGGCAGAAAATCATAATTTAGATGAGCGTTGCAAGATGCTTCTTAATAGTAAAGTTTGTAGTTGTGAACAAACACCACCAACAGTGTCTGATGAACCAAGTGTGGCCCTCAACGCCTCTAAGCTTGCTGTGCCAGCAGTTCATAAACCTGTCAAGAAGACGGTTATTTACTCTGATGAGATTGGGTTAGGAATGGGCCCATTATTGAACTTTAGACTACAACAACAAGTGTCAAATTACTGTTACCACAACATAACTTTGTCCCATTTATGTGACCTTATTTCAAAGGGATGTTATGATAACAGCACTACATTGGTAATTTTAATGGGAAATAGTCTCAATGTTGATAAGCAAAGCATAGATAAGCTGATGTCAACTTTAAATGATATTGAGAGATCTGGAGTGGGCAAAATTATTTTATGTGCACTGCCATATTCAGAGAATATGCCTTATGAATACAATAGTAAAATATCACGCTACAACTCATTAATGTGCAACTCCATATCTCTCAATAATAAGTATCATTTCTTTGATTTAAATAAATTCATTGAGCGCTTTTGGCTAATCCCCGGGAAGATATTTTTGCCGAAGAAATATACTACGACTCTTATTGATTTGTTGGCCTTTAATATTGAGCCAAATAGAAATAATAGTGTTATAAATAGATCTCGGCAAGCGAACAGCGCCACAATGACTTTTTCACATTTAAACTAGATTGTCGGACAGCGGGAAAACATCTGAATATGAATGTTGTGCATCAGAATATTCAGGGTTTTTCCAGCAAAGAGTTAGAGATAGGTTTATTCTTAGATAATAATGATGTACAAATTATGTGTATTACAGAACATTGGCTAAAAGAAGAACATTTAATTTTTGATTTGATTAACTTTAAATTAATCAGTTTCTATGCTAGAAAATCTGCCATTCATGGTGGTTCCCTTATAATTGTTAAAAATGGCCTGAGATGTAAAGAACGGAAGGATGTTGTAAAATATTCCATAGAGAGAATTGTAGAAATTTCTTGTGTAGAATTAGAAAGTTATATTGTTATTTGTGTATATAGACCACCAACAGCGGCCGCAGCTGATTTCAACACATTTGAAAATACCATGGAAAATGTGCTGAAATTAGTGACTAATAACCGAAACTGCCGAAAGCATGTTATAGTCTGTGGAGATTTTAATGTTAATTTGCTTGAATCTTCTATTAATTCTATTAAATTGCTATGTTTATTTAAGTCGTTTAATATGTTTAATTTGTTCTTTGAACCTACCCGGGTGGGTGTCACTAGTGCAACATGCCTTGATAATATTTATTGTAACTGTGAATGTCTGGATAAGGAAATATTTAACTGTTTTAATTCTGATCACAGCGGTCAAAGGGCATCTTTTATAAAGCCAATTCAGGAAATTCCACAAACTATAACATATAGACCCATTACTGGTTATCGTTTGGAATTATTCAAAAAAGAAATTCAAAATCATCTCTCCACACTGCCTTATTCACATTTTTATGAGTCAAATAATTTGTATGAAGATTTGTTTAGTATGATTCTTTGTCAATTTAATAAACATTTCAAACTGAGAACTATTAGTGGGTCAAAAACTAAAGCTAAAGCAAAGTTTAGTGAATGGGCTACTGTAGGTATTCATAAAAGTAGAAAGAGGCTTTATGAACTTTATGGAGAGAGAGAAGTGAACAAAACTTCAAATTTTCAGGACTATGTAAAAAACTATTCAAAAATTTTCAAGAAGGTGTGTTTAACTGCTAAGGCGAACTATACTAGTGCAAAAATAAAAATGTCGGACAACAAGGTGAAAACAGTGTGGAATATTATTAATAAGGAAGCTGGTAAATGTAAATCACGCGATTGTCAAGTCAACATTGTCTCGGAGGAACAACAGGTCATGTCAAATGACGATGTTGCCTCGGCATTCGAAGATTATTTTTCTAACATAGCATTAAATACCACAAAATGCCTACAATCATCTTCGTCTCAAGCTCATTCCTTACTTTGCGCTAATATTAAGAAATGTAATACGATCTTTGAATTTGACCTAGTGGATTCCGAAAAAATTGTAAAGTCATTCAAATCACTCAATTTAAAGAAAACTGAAGACTTATGGGGAATATCAGTTGTAGTCATCAGCAATATCATAGACGACATAGCGCCTTACTTAGCCATCATTTATAACAATTCAGTTTCACAAGGTGTTTTTCCAGATCTAATGAAATGTAGTAAAGTCATACCTCTATTTAAATCGGGTGATTCTAGTGATCTAAATAATTTCCGACCGATATCGATACTTCCTGTACTAAGTAAAGTCTTTGAAAAGATAATGTTAAATGATCTACTGGGGCACTTCAACAGACATGGACTGCTTACAAGCAATCAGTTTGGTTTCACAAAGGGACGTTCCACAACCGACGCTGCTGCAGAACTCATTAAACATATTTTCAATGCTTGGCGAGACAAACGTTATGATGCAATTGGTATATTCTGTGACCTTTCAAAAGCTTTTGATTGTGTAGATCATAGAACGCTCATTCTTAAATTAGAACACTATGGTCTTTCAGAAAATGCCCTGAGTCTCATGTCTTCTTACCTTAGCAATAGAACACAAACAGTTGTTGTAAATAAAACCCAGTCTAAAGGGACTTTAGTAAAATTAGGAGTGCCACAGGGTTCCATTCTGGGCCCATTCCTGTTTTTGGTTTATATAAATGATTTACCTTGTGTAGTACAAAACCTTTGTGGTATGATTTTGTTTGCCGATGATACATCTTTAATTTTCAAAGTTGAACGGCAATCCAATGATTTATCTGTAATTAACAATACACTAGCTGGCGTACTAAACTGGTTTACTACTAACAATCTGTTACTTAATGCTAAGAAAACTAAATGTATTCGATTTGTTTTGCCAAACGTGGCACCAATGGACACTAATATAGTTATAAATGGTGAATGTTTAGATATAGTAGATAAAACTGTGTTCCTTGGTTCAACGTTGGACAAAAATTTACAATGGAGTCCTCATATAAAAAAACTCGCTCTTAGACTAAGTTCAGCCGCTCATGCCGTTAGAAAAATTAGACAACTGACTAATATTGAGACAGCTCGCTTAGTTTATTATAGTTATTTTCATAGTGTAATGTCATATGGAATTCTGGTTTGGGGCAAAGCAGCTGACATACAGACTATTTTTGTTTTACAGAAAAGAGCCATTCGCTTTATGTATAACTTAAAGGCAGGTACATCAATTAGAGAATTATTTAAAAAAATTAATATTTTAACTCTTGCGTCCCAATATATCTATGATAATATTATTTTTGTTGTAAAGAATATACACACATTCAAGAAGAATTCTGACATCCACAGCTATAACACTAGAAATAAAAACAAGCTTGCTACCAGACGATGTCGTGTCCGCAAAGCATATAAGTCATTTTTTGGCCAGGGTATTCATATTTATAACAAGTTACCCGTCGATGTTTTGAATCTATCATTTCCCGCTCTTAAGAAATACTTGAAAAAAACTTTAATGTCAAAGGGTTATTACAGGGTCGAGGACTATATGACAGACATATATGCATGGCCCAAACCAGAATCTATAAAATCATATAACATTTAGAGGACACAGTTCAAGTAAGAAAGAATATCAAACGTATTGCGAAGCAGTCAGATTTGGATTTTATTTTTATTTTTCATTTTAATTACACAATAGGCAGGTACATGTCTGTCTCTCAAGCTGTTTTGATATGCCTTCTTGAAGAACTACGCATTATTGTATATAGTATCTTTAATGTATTTGTAGTACTGTTTTGAAAAAATAAGTCCCGCCGAGTTTCTTGCCGGTAATAAGTAATACTTCTCGGGTCAGAGGTGTAGGGTTAGAACCGGTGGTAGTTTCTTTTCTCTCTGACGTTCATAAGTGCATTGTAATGTGCCTAAATTGAAGAATAAATATCTTTTATCTTTTATCTTTTTATCTTTTAATCAGGCGCTTTACCAAGTAGTAGCCCTAACACAATTTTTTATATTCCTTTAAATCCTAAATCCATTCATTAACGTTATTCAAATTAATAATATCGGATACATGTGGTGTAAAGAAGATCTGTAGATAAGAAATAATTCCGTATACCTTTGGAATTTTATTTAAAAAAATAAAATAGTTAGACTACTAAATTGCAAATTTCTCAGATCTAAACAACTTTTTAAGGATATTTTTGATTTTAGAATTAACAGGCAGAACAGATATAACGTTTAGTATTACAAGGAAGTTTATACAGGCACGTATTCATAAAATATGAACACTTCTATGGTTTTTTTGGAGTTTCTGAAAGCAAACTTAAAAGTATGATTTCTCGAAAACTATAAGGAATTAACAAGTGGGGATTACATATTTGTATTTAGTATTCATTGAGCTTTATAATACGCAATTATTTAACCCATGTCCGATTTTTATGTAAAATTCCACACTGTGCATATCTTTGGGTGTCCCCAAGCCGCGGGTGAAAAGTCACGGGACAGATGTGGAGGGCTATCGATCCTGTCCCTTATTATCATTTGCATAGGTTGCTAATGCGCCCTTGGCCCAGTGGGTGTCATACCAAATGTGATAGGGTCCGTGATTTGATTAGTGTAGTCGATGATTCCAATTTTTATAGACTTTGAAATCATTGTGAGAGCCTGGGGTTTGTTTGGCAACTTCAACCCATGAATTAGTGTAGGTAGTTTTTACGAAAACGACTGTCATATCATCATGTGATCTTTTTCAATTTAGAAGGCAAACTAGACCATATTGTGATTAGATTCGGTTTCCTCACAATTTTTCTTTCACCGAAAAGCGACTGAAAATGTCAACAAATATTTCATTTTCATACCTACATAAGTTCAGAAAACTCGGAGCCACGAGCCGGATTTGATCCCGTGACCTCCGGATTGAAAGTCGGACGTCTTCCAGCGCGTTTACTGTACAACTATACACTTACCCGTAATGTCATACCTATCATGCTAGTGACAATTCACATGGCCTTATATGCTCAAATTCGTGTTAAGTATATCTCCGTCTTTGCTATGGAATAAGAAAGAAAGGCAAACATTAAGTATCACTATCACGCGTATATGTTATCGTTAGATACACCCTACTAATATCAAACAGGGTGCTGTTAATTTGCGAGTGCTAGTTACAGAATGCGGTACGATAGCACCGCGCATGATATATGCACTTATCGGTACCGGTACTATAGTGCACGGAGCATCTTCCCAGAGCGACACGCGGTACACGAAACGTGGCTACAGTGCAGAATGTGGTACGATAGCACCGCACATGATATATGTACGGATACCGGTACTAGACAGTGTAGGTACGGCGCATCTTCCCAGAGCGACACGCGGTACACGAAACGTGGCTACAGTGCAGAATGTGGTACGATAGCACCGCGCATGATATATGTACGGATACCGGTACTAGACAGTGTAGGTACGGCGCATCTTCCCAGAGCGACACGCGGTACACGAAACGTGGCTACAGTGCAGAATGTGGTACGATAGCACCGCGCATGATATACGTACTTACCGGTACCGGTACTATAGTGCACGGAGCATCTTCCTAGGGCGACACGCGGTACACGAAACGTGGCCACAGTACAGAATGCGGTACGATAGCAGCGCGCACGATATTTATGTGTACCGGTAGCTGTTGAATGCAGTACGTTAGCACTGTAGTAATCGGTACTACGAATATCTTTTAATTGCAAGGACATTATGAATTAAATCAGTTCTAAATTGTCCATGCAATATTGAATCGCACTGTACATTTCTTTGTAAGTAAGTGGAAGTGTGTGCATCGCGTAGTGCACCGGAGATGTAGTATGTGTGAACAGTCTTGTGATTGTGTTAGGTTGCAGAGCGTCATCATCCTCCTAAACGTTTGTTCCGGTTTTTGGCCACGACTCAATTTAAGCCTTGGCAACCTAATCCTTTGAATTGGCACTAGTTTTTACGAAAGCGACTGCCATCTGACCTTCCAACCTAGAGCCTATAGGTTAAGTCGCGTTTCGTCCACTCAACAGCGACTGGTAAATACTTAATGATATTTCGTAGCTACCAACACATATGCGGGGTTTGAAGCCGAGAAACTCCGAATTGAAAGTCGGGTGTCGTACTACCAAGTTACCATGCAAGTTAGCAAGCTAAATAAATTGACTTAGTAATTCATGATTTTCTATACAAGTCATGTACTAAAAAAGAAACATACAAAACAACAATAACCGTTACCTTACCTTTAAATTTGGAAAAAATAGTTCCTCAATTTTTGTACCCACTTCCGAGATTCCCTGCAATTCCGACGCGGATCCAAACGGCCCGCGATCGAACCTCTACGGTCGACGACAGGGACGGCCTTATGCGACAGTCTACAAGTGCGAGTGAGAGAGTCGTTGTCGAGATGACCGGGGTCAGAGGTGAACGCTCTCAGGTGAGATGTTCCGGGATGACTTTGCCCAGGGCGAACGAGTAGGACTAACGGGTTAGCGTTAGCGGTTTAGTTTTAAAGTTTTTAATGGCTTTCTAGACTAGCCTAGTTGGCAGTGACCCTGTGCCGTGTTCAAATTTTAAAATACTTAAACAATACATTAACCATTACAATACATTAGCCATTTTGCGGAAAAAAATCGTTTCGATGCTTTGCCGATACCGCAACCGTGCCAACAGCATTCTAAATGTCATTGCAGATGAGTATGACTATCCAATACAGTTGCACTGGGTTGGGCAAATAATGGCAGTTGCAAAATTTAGATCAAAGTAGATAATCATCATCATCATCATCATCAGCCTGTATCAGTCCACTGCTGGACATAGGCCTCTCCCATGGCACGCCACTGAGCTCGATCTTCAGCTCTCCTCTTCCAATCTGTACCCGCCACCTTACGAATATCATCGCCCCACCTTGCTGCAGGACGCCAAGCACTGCGTGTGCTGTCATACGGTCTCCACTCAAGAACCAGCTTTCCCCAACGACCATCGGTTCTTCGGCATATGTGGCCTGCCCACTCCCACTTCAGCTTGCTTATTCGCTGAGCTATGTCGAAAATAGATAATAAGTTATATTAATGATCTATCAAAATAGATAATAAGTTATATTAATGATCTATCTATTCTGATCTAAATAAGTAAATAATGCCTCTGTGTATTTAGTTATGTAAATAAATGTTATTTTCCCAGTAAGTAATAAATAATATGTAATTAATTGTTTATCTTATTTTTTTTGTCTAATGTAGTTTTTAGCTTTAGTTATAATTATAAAGTTTAAAGTTACTTGAAAATAAATGCATTCATTCATTCATTCATTAAATTCACAATCCATCTCAAACATAACTCCAACACACAACAAATAATCAACCAATATTGAATTTGTATTGGAGTCGCATTGGGATAATTTTTAAGCAAATACTGAGATTTCGGATTCAGGCGTATTAAACGCTATAGCTGGTATTGCGTTGGAGTTGTGTTGAAGTTAGATCGTTTCTAAATGTGTTTTAAAGTTAGAATACGACCCCCTGCCTGCGGAGGTCTCGGGTTCGAAGCCTGGTAAGGGCATCACAAATATTTGTCCCAGAGTTATAGATGTTCTCTATGTAAGTACTTATACAACTTGACTTCTAAATCGTAATACAAGATAATCAAACCTGAATCTATTAATGATTTTGATCAACTTTTACTATGGGAGCAACTTTGTAAAAAAAATGAGCTGTTCCATAGAAAAGGTCAAGGATAGGTAGACGAAAATGTATGAGAAGGTTTATTTATTATTATGTATCAGTAGCGACGCGTCAAAAATAATTGAGGGAAGCCAGAGTTAATTTAATTGACTTTACTTTTCTCCATAAGGCGTAATAAAAGTATTCTAGTCTCAGAAAATTAGGCAAGCCGGTGGAAATCAAGTTCTAAGGACGTTCCGTTACTGGTATGTAATTAGTTAATTACCTATGCCTATGTCAAATATCTAACATAAGTCCGATGGAGCAAAAGTCCGATGTGCGACTGCGGCCTTGAAGACCAAACCACTCAGCACATCGTGGAGCGCTGCCCAAAGCGACGATATCAAGGCGACCCGGAAGACCTCTACATCAACTTAACATCTGACGCGATCGACTGGCTGTGCAACCTGGATGTCGATTTATAATAGTATTAAGCCTACAATGTAAAATACGCCATACGATTAAATAAATATCTAACATAAAACTCACGTTAGTAGAGTTCTAAGAAACAAAAGACAGTAGGAACAATTTCTTATCACCCCTATCTAAACTAAAATCCACAAACGTACGGACCAAATTGACAACTAAGTATGAACAAGTGTTGCCACAGTTTGGCCAGTGTCGTTCTCATCGATATTAAAATTATTGTTAAATCGTAGGTTAAGGGGCTACCAGACGGGACAATAAAACTGGCAATTTGATCGGCTAATCTATATACCAACCAACAATATTTTTTAAATTAGTTTATTGAATACATACATTAAATTAAATTAATTAATAAAGTTGTTGTTCTTTTAAATTCCCAACAAATCCATCTTATTAAGTAGGTAATCCATATTGTTACGTTATGTTGGCATTACTGTTTTCTATGGTAAAATATATCATTTAAGATTAAGGAGTTCTGCCAACAATTATAGTTCAGCTGAACTGGCTAGATAACAATCTAATATGAAATTACCTCTAGCTAAAATTAAAATAAAAACAAGACGTCATGTAATCCAATAATATTTTATTTATCAAATAATATATATTAAAACATCATTTTAACAAAAAAAAAGTGGGTATATTCAGTGAGTATATTTATCCATACACTACCTCGAAAATCGAACAAACCAAGATTTCTACCTCTTATTTCAAACTAATATACATATTTTTGATTTAAACTAGTCTGTTATTTATGCTTTACAACTTGTCGATATATTGTTATCGACATATACCCTTCACTATTTTTATTTTGCTGTTTCTGGTATCATTTTACCTGTCAGTCATTTGTCAATTTAGTCCGTAGGTTTGTGAATTTTAGTTTATATCTAATCATTCGGTACCTTTATTTATTGGAGATGAAGAAAAGATGAGATTCAAATCTAAAAAAATAAAGGCACCTAATCTGAAAAAAAAAAACAATTTTCTTATCATCCAGATACATTCTGGTTAGAAACTCTAGTTATTAATTATTATTGTCAAAGTGGAATATGCGGAACAGTTTTTCTAATTAGCAAGCCAGTAGGCAGGCCCGCGGCAGCCCTAAGATGCGCTGGCTGGACGTCGTGAAAGCGGACATGGCAGAAAACAAACTCACATCTCAGGATGTCGAAGACTGGGCAAAGTGGAGAAGGTTAAGCAGGAAAGCGGACCCTGGCACTAGGCCGGGAAAACGCTAAGCCGAAGTATAAGAAGAGCAAGCCAGTAGGAATTCTAATTGGACATTTTATCTACAAATAAGGTCTATTATTCTGCATAACTATTGGGCATACGCCTCTCCAATTTTCCTCCAATAAGCCTGGTTCGCGGTTACTGTTCTTCAGAGCACAACAACATCGAATAATTCCTAAGTAGTTAGTTTCGGAGTATATAAGTTACATACTCCAAAATTGTTACCGCGCATGTTTTTCAAAAACAACACCTAACGTTTACGGACCAATAAACCGGGCCGGGAATCGAACCCGGCCATAAATCACTGCACTAATCTCGTGTAAGTTGCAACAAATTTCACGCCCGGCCGCCGTTCTTAATGCATCCGAAATTGCGTTCGCGGATCGGTTTTACAAGGTTTTGGGTTTGGTGTCGAAATACCATTCTTAAAAAACCGGCCAAGTGCGAGTCGGACTCGCGCACGAAGGGTTCCGTAAAAATCTTGCTGATGTATGGAAGCCCCTTAAAATATTTAATTTTTAGTATTTGTTGTTATAGCGGCAACAGAAATACATCATCTGTAAAAAAAATACTGTCTAACTATCACGGTTCATGATATACAGCCTGGTGACAGACGGACAGACAGACAGGCAGACGGACGGACAGCGTCTTAGTAATAGAGTCTCGTTTTTACTCTTTGGGTACGGAACCCTAAAAAAGATGGACATAACATAAGTAAGGAGTCGAATAACATTTTCTGCAAAATAAATTTGACGATTAATATAAGCTTGAAATTATAACGGTACTTACGTATAGGAATTTACTAATTCAGACTAGTTTTAGTACCTACCCACCTGCAAGCTGCTTCTTCTTCCTAGCATTTATCCCGGCTTGGGGTCCGCTTGACAACCTAATCCCATGAATTGGCATAGACACTAGTTTTTACGAAAGCGACTACCATCAGACCTTCCAACCCAGAGGGGAAACTAGGCCTTTTTGGGATTAGGTCCGGTTTCCTTACGATGTTTTCCTTCACTGAAAAGCGACTGGTAAATATCAAATGATATTCCGTACATAAGTTCCGAAAAACTCGGTGGTACCAGCCAGGGTTAGAACCCGAGACCTCCGGATTGAAAGTCGGACGTCTTACCGCAAGGCTACCAGCACCTTACCCACCTGCAAGGTTTAGGTTCAAAACTGTTTGAATTCATACGTATTCACAATTTTTTTTAATCTCATTCCAATAAGAGTTACAACGGATACCATCTACCATCTGACCTTCCATTCCAATACATAAAATCTTCTTACATTTTTGCCTAGTTAGAGTATCCCAGTTAGGAATTTATCACTTTTAAAATAACTAGTAGTCCGCTTCGAACTGAAAACTCGCGATTTACTTGCAAACGAGTTGACCAATATAACAAGACCCTAAGGAGGATTTTATTTCTCCTTCTAGCTCCATAACCACTTGATCGATCCTGCTCGTATACGCACTTACAAATTTTGACTACCTATCTCTGCTACAGCCCCAAGAATTTCATAAAGATCAGAAAAACGTTGCTAAAGTTATCGTCGGCCAAACTATCTGAATTAAAAATGCCGAGACGTCCCAGTAGCCAGGTGACAGTTGGGTCAGAACTTGTTTGTAAGAAGTGTAAGAACTCGCTTCGCTTGCGCCCAGCTCGTTCGACAAGGTTAGGTAGCTGCTTAATATAATGTTATGTTAATTAGAGCAGAATTGTACCCATAGTTTGGCCAGTCTGTCTCACTTTAAGAGAAAATCATACTGTCTTTTTCTTACGCTAGGACCCACACCACTAAAAAAGGGATGAGTATATAGCTTATTACTTCTACTGTTTACTGCGGTTTGTTCGTGTTCTATAACAAAATAGACCGAAATTATTTTTATTGATTAAATTTGCATAAATTAAAATCAATGACCACACAATAATACATCCGAAAATAATTACACATCAACTCCACGTCAATAAAGTAAGGTTAACAAAAGAGTTCCGGATTCACGTCACTAAAAACGGTAGGGTCAACAAAAGAGTTACACGCAGTGATTTTACACGCTACGATGCGTTTTGAGGGATGCTTTTAAACAAGGGTTGTTTTATAACTGACAAGGTTTCGCCCGTGACGTCATTTCACCCACGTAGAGAGTTAAAAACTTTATTCAACCCCATTTTCGACCTTTTAGGAGTTGAATTAAAAAAACATTTCATGGCAGAGATGTTTTTGTACTTACTCTACTTTTAAGAAAGTGAAGTTTACGACAATTATAAAAATATATACAAAAAAAATCTTAGACAAGCCGGAGCTGAATTTAGCCGTAAATTTCTTCATGAGCTGTAGGAAAACTGCCCAGACGCCTGAAACTTAGGCAAGCCGACGGGAATCGTGTTCTATGGACGCGCCGCCACTGATACCTAGGTACTTATAATTTCATTAATTTTATTGTTCAGTAAAATTGTAAAGCAATGCTGCTAAAAGCAAAGTTAAAACCTATTTTAATTACTATTTAAATCATAGGTTATACTTAGCTATTTTTATTTTATTACTATGCTACCTTGTACAGTCAAAGCCAAAAATATGTGAACACTTTTACATCTTACTCCACTATAATAAGGTTCTAAATTGTATACATATTTTTGGCGTTAACTGTACCAACCTACACAGTACCTAGTGAAAATTATTTTAATTCTAAAAGAAGCTGTATGCTGCAAAATTTAAATGCGATTTATAGTCGTGTTCAGCTCTTTTTAACCGACTTCAAAAAAGGAGGAGGTTCTCAATTAGACTGAATTTTTTTATCATTTTTTGAGCATTCCTTCCTTTCCTCCATTCAAATTACCTATACATCCATGCCAAATTAACTTCCATCATCCATCAGGAACAAACCACGTATTTACAGCGCTTCGGATTAAAATCGTAATAAATTAACAATATTTTCACTAGTTAATTAAAAGGGGAAACTGACAAAACATTACAGTTATAAAATCTTTTGAAACCACCTTTCACGTTTTCAACCCATTTTACAAAATCAACCTTATAATTCATGTAATAGAGTTAATATTCTACACCCGTAAACGCGAGGAGATATGAGGTTTTGTAAGTAACATGAAGGAATGAGTGGTTATCGCAAAGCGCGTTGTTACAAAGGGCAATCACAGTATTATGTTTTGCGCCATCTAGCGAGCGTCAGATGCAACTTTTTAGTTATAGCTCTCTATACTACATTTTGAATCACGTAGGCGATTGGGATGCACGAATGTGGGCTTTATGATGATGTCAATAAGGGCCGTTGTAACTCAAGTTAATGGCATTTTTTTCTTTAAAAAAATGAGACTATAATAATGTTTATGTAACTACAATAATGATTATATACTACTGATTTCTTAATCTGTTTAGCACAAAATAACTAGGAAATTAATGGCTAGAAATTTTCTTAACAATGCAGTAGCGGTATCGCGGTGACGTCATAACTTGCGGCAAGTGATAGCTTATTTTGCCCTTCTTCACAAGCGGGGATGTAACTCAGTGGTAGAGTGTCTGCTTCGCATGCTGAAAGTCCTGGGTTCAAATCCCAGCATCTCCAAAGATATCCTTTTTGCTTTTTTTTTTAAGTTTTAATATATGTACAGTCACTGGCAATAGTATCTTCTTAGGCGTGGGCTGCAAAAATATGTGACAAACTCTTATTTGTAGATTCTGAACAGCGTATCACATATTTTTGCAGCCTTCGAATAGGAAGATACTATTGCCGTGCATGATGTACAGTCAACGTCAAAGATATGTTCACACTTTTGCACTTTATTCCATTGTAATAAGGTACAAAAGTGAAAACTTATTGTTGACGTCGACTGTACCTATTCTACTCGTAATCTTGATAAAAATAAGTACTGAGTAGTTTGATAATAATATAAAATATAGAGTCAGTTTCATTAATTAAAAACCGTTTTTTTAACACTACTTATTTCAAATTCAGAACGAATGATTATCATCAGTGAGTGAATGAACTATTTTTCGAGTCAATAGAGCGGGGACACGTGCCGACGTGACCGAATGAGCAAATTGCGGACGACATTAAAATTTAATGAGTGATTGACACACAGCTGCCGTGATTGCTTTTATAGGACTTTGCTATCATTATTTTGGTAGGCACCTATAATTTTTTTAACTGTTTGGCACAGCACAGTATTACTATATATTTACTTAATATAAAATCAAACAGAGCATCGTACAGTCGCCATAAAATATATCGGAGCGGACAGGGCACTCAAAAATATCTGAACATGCACTTTAACGCCTTGACAATAGTGTTGTTGTTCAGATATTTGTGACCACCTTGGCTGCTCCGATGGTATTAACTGTACCTATATGGTGAAAATGACAAAACGATTAGTAACGGAGCATTAGAATAGTACAGTCAGCAGCAGAAGTAGCTAAGCGGGTAGACTATTCAATATGACCTACACACGCTCTTATTCTCTTAAAAATAAAGTCGTGTCCAGCTCATTTTGAACACCCTACCCGCTTAGCTACTTTTGCTGCTGACTGTACATAAGTCCATAGCTGATATGATATAATTACTAAGATGATTTACCGTTTATTCAGATACGTATAAATAATTAAGATTGCGTATTTTAAAGTACGAGTAAAAACATCATAAACCGTATTTTAATCTTTGCATCGATTTACGAGTAAAAGCCAGGTAGCCCCGGCAGCCAGGAAATTGAGTCGCGGCTCGATTTCCACCCGATCCGCCGGAAATCTAACTCATATCTACTCCCTTTACCTTTTTGTTGGAACATGGCGGCTTACGAGTCTTCGAGTAGATATTTTATTACATAGGTAGTACTGCAGCATCAATAGTATCTTCCTACACGAAGGCCGCAAAAATATGTGACACGCTCCTGTGGCTCTACAAATAAGAGCATGTCACATAATTTTTCCGGCTTTCGTAATACTATTGATCCTGACTGTACCTACCTTTGAATTGAAAGTATATAGTACAAATGAAAATATATCTTTGACGTCGACTGCACACTATAGGTACATACCAGGGATGTCACGAATGTCATTTTTCTCACATTCGC
Organism: Pammene fasciana; assembly: GCA_911728535.1. Taxonomy (NCBI): domain Eukaryota; kingdom Metazoa; phylum Arthropoda; class Insecta; order Lepidoptera; family Tortricidae; genus Pammene; species Pammene fasciana. Next base: position 15,339,494 of record OU452288.1, read on the forward strand.
GAATGCGAATGCGAATGCGAATATTCAGGATACGAATGGCCGAATGCGAATGCGAATACGAATGTTACGAAGTATATTCAAAAAAGTTAATCTTGCTCATAATTTTTATGCTTCCATAGTTCATAAATACAGAACATGATATGTGATGGATTCCTATATTATTGATCAAAAGGAGACAAGTGATACCGTCGTTTTCACTTCCTGTGTATGAGCAAGCATGTGACTGACCATCGGCCGGGTCAGCGCGGTCAAAAAAGAATGCGTTCTGCCCACATTCGCATTCGGATAATATTCGCATCATTTCATGCGGATGCGAATGTTGATACGAATGTCAAAAATGATGCGAATATTCGCATTATACGAATGAGAATGCGAATATTCGTGACATCCCTAGTACATACTTACGAATCTGAAAAAAATAAAACACATTACCTTGCACAACAAAGCTGGCCAAAATATCCTACACGATCTTTATTTATTAGACTTCAGACCATTTTGTTCAGACTATTAATAGCCGTAGCTTTTCATATATTTTTGCTCGCATTTCTGTGCAAAATATTATTTGTGACAACATCATTTTGAACACCTCATCCACTTACCTCGGTACACCCAGATCCAAAATTGCATGGACACATGAATGAATTCATTCATAAATTGTCCATTCAATTTTGAATGTGGGTGTACCTACTTCTGCTGCTGGTTGTTGTTGAAGTGGCAATAACCTAGTATAGGCTATAGTTACACATTTATAGATACCTAACGTGCCGCACGGCCAAAATAACCTCAATCTTATCGAAAATCACCCCAAAAAACATGGACGCCATGAAGTATGCACGACATGACCAAATGCCATCGTCTGAAGGCTAAGCCCATTAGTAGTACTATACTACTGATAGTACATTCTGGTGTTGTTCCCATAGCTTCACAAACGATCAACAGCTGGGGCCCGTTTCTCAAAAGCTTGTAACTTGTAATACAAGCTAATGTCCTTTTCGACATCTTTTGCTAGAAAGCGACTTCCGCTGGTATTACAAGTTACAAGCTTTTGAAAAATGGGCCCCAGGTCTATGGATGTCTATGGAATTGTCTCCATGTATTCACGATAAAAATAGCGACAACCGTAATTTTTAAAATGGACTACATTGCTTCTGATAGGGTTTCCAGGCTTCCTGTTTTAGCCGGATATGTCCATTATAAGACAAAGTTTAACCTTAATATACCTTAGAACTGAAAGAACAAATCAAATTATTTTTAATGAATATTTTGATTTTTTCCTTTGTATATGACATTTATAATTTTTTTTAAATAATATACCTTACATACCTATAAATTGTTTTTATGCCACACCTGGCCATAAAGTGGCTTTTTCCGCACACTGCGCGTACGGAAAAAGACGCTTTCTGGCCAAGTGTAGACATAAAATGATGTACACAACACGAGAGGTAATAAAGAAAGCCCTCGATCGCATATTTACGTTTCTCGCTTGCAGCTCGGGCCGCAAACTTCTGCGATCTCGGCCTTTCTCTGTTTTACCACCCTAGTTGTGTAATGTACTATTATTCTATATATTTATTAATAGCAAATTGTCAAATTAAGCACTTGACCACCACTCATCACAATTAGGCAGACCGAAAAGGAGGAAATAAATATAATATAAAAAAATAAATACAGGTCTTGCCGCTTTTGTTTACTACGTAGCTTTCACGATAAATTGGTGCCTTTGAGCTTCCGCCATGCACCCAACGCGAATAGTTGATCAGGGCTCAATGAATAGTTGATCAGTCCAAATGCCAGGCCAAATGGAATATCCGATGAGTATAGCTTCATCAGACCAACTGGCCGAAAAGACGATCAATATTGTATGGGTGCATGTATGCCTTTGTGATCAGCTATTAATAGATTTAATATTTACGTATATGGTACCTATTGTGTTAATATGGGGGTCATAATAATGACGTACTACGCAGAGAACGCTATTACCATAGATAAGCGCTATTCTCCTAAAAATGCTATGAATTTATATGAAACAACACAACCGAATTGCATCCTACACTATTTCATACGTACCTACTAGCCCAGGATCAGCCATATACCTAACTCAAATAATATATATTGTATATATTTTTGGTATTATACAGGTGTCCCAGAAATAGACGTCAAGCCGTGAATGGATGATAGACCAAGTTATAACAGTTATCAGAAAAATACAAAAAAAAATCTATCACATGTTCTTCAAAAATTATGGTCACTTTAAAAATTTACTAGAATATTCACGCCCTGGTCTCTTAACTTCTAGTAAATTTTTAAAGTGACCATAATTTTTGAAGAACATGTGATAATTTTTTTTTGTATTTTTCTGATAACTGTTATAACTTGGTCTATCATCCATTCACGGCTTGACGTCGATTTCTGGGACATCCTGTATAACTTCAGGTGGAAAACATGGACGAAATTGTAACAAATGGTAAGTAGTCACGCGATACTAAATTAGTACAAATACAAATCATCGAGTTGTCATTCATTATTCTGTATCTTCTGTTCTGAGATGATAATTGTACTAAATACTTACTAATATTTCTCCTAAGTAATTAAATAGTTGTTGTACTAAGACTTCTGTAATAAAATGTCTCTTCAACTTTTAGATCAATCGCATAAGAGCAAGGAAGTACCTTTTGACCTATTATTCAGATTGCGACCACGAGCGTTACGATACGCTCGAAACGTCAGGAAAACAACAAAAGTAAGTGTACGCGATTAAGTCCCGTTTTTGTCAAAATAACAAAGTACCTACCTGGAAAATGGCTGCAAGGATACCTACATCGGTGGAAACTAAAATCTCCACCCTCCCATTTCCAAAAGAGAGAACATAATATAAAAGTTCACTCAGCCAAATTATCAAAAAACTTGATAATTTTTCAGACAAAGTAGAAACCCTTAGTATGTGTAATTTACAGTTTATATAAACAGTAGTATACTCTTTTCAACATATCTTTAAAGATTATATTCCAGTATATTATATACCATAGTTATTACTAGCGCCTGCAAAAATCACAGTTCAATAGGGTGTGTATGATTGACAGCTAATAACCGCAGATTTCCCGCGGGACTCGGCAATTTGTCCCGCCGACAACCCCAGAGTAGGCACCCTAGTGAACACGGGTGACAATCGAAGATGATGCGTCGTGACTTTTCTAATACTTGCAGCCACATTTTTTTTTAATGTATAAATGGGTATGAAACAAATGTTTTTTGTACATAATCCAAAAGTGAAGGCCTTTTTTTACCCAGAAAATGAGTAACATATTGCTCCTAAATTTAATTCATCCTTCCTTATCTACCTCTTCAACTTAGGTCAACAAACAAAAAATCAGTCGAATTAAGAACCTCCTCCTTTTTTGAAGCCGGTTAAAAAGAAGAAGCAAATTTTTAGACATCGTACGACCTACGTAGGTACTTTTTACAGTATCATAGAAGATAATAAATATTTGCCTATATATGCTACCATCGCCAACACTGGTAACTGACCATTTGTAATCCCTATTGCAACGGAATAAGGTACATCGATGTTCAGTTAAGTGTGTTGCTGTTTGTACAATCAGGTTCAGAATTGCGTGGCCAATTTGGGTATCAATTCATTCATAAATTTAGTAACGCAATTCTGAACCCGATGCCACCTAAGGGGGCCCACCGACTATCAGTCCACCTGACGATAAGCCTGTCAGTTAGAACAAAAATTTGACAGCTCCGAACAACTGACAGGCCAATATCGTCAGGTCGACTGATAATAGAAAAGCCACATAACAACTCGAGAAACTCGAAACTAACAATTTGTCTCTTGGCTCACGTTTATCCGATAATGTCCATAGCGAAACGGCTCGTTAGAGAAATAAATTATTATATATGATAAACAACCAAAATACTCATTTTACTATTACGTTAACTATTAAATAAGATTATATTTATATTCAAATAAGACACGGCACGAGCCATACGGCGTTAAAAAATCGATTTATAAAATATAATTGATGCATATATGTTAAACAGTTATAGAACTTTGTCGTAATATCAATTTGATGCATTTCAAACCGCTGTAGTACTGTAAGTTATTTCGAGACGGTTCTAACGGCCAGCTTTTGAAGACGTTTGTAAATATGGCGACCGTTATCTCACACTGAATATTAATATTCATCCCCATTAGTCGAGACCAAAAGCTTTTTACACGGGCTTAGAGGATTTAGAATACTGGAAGTGACAATCAGTGAGACTCTTAGAGCATTTAACCAACCGGAGCGGCCATTGACAGGCGTTCCCCTCTGCCAAAAATATTCATATATTGTTGTTCATACTCATTGTATGGACTGACGTTTATCTGACGTGGCTATTTTCACGTTTCGCATACATTTGACTTTCCCCTGCCCCGCAAAAAACGGCAGACTTTTTTTGTATAGAAAATGACAGACATGGCTGGTCCGGTTGGTTGAATAGTCTAAGGTGAGACTATGCCAGTGTCACGCATAATGCGATTAGGTATCACCTTTGTATAGAAGACGCCATCAGATACAACGGAGCTTTCAAGGTACTCAAAGATATCTGAACATGCATTTTAAATATCGCCTTGACATTTAGCTTAGATAGTTGTGACCACCTCGGCCGCTTTGGTATATCTGATGACTGATGACGACTGTACTATGCGTGTCCCATACAATTTTTTTTCCGGGTCAAAAAAAAAATCTCTTACATTTTCTTACTCGCAATACGATACCAATTATGCCCTTCTAATCACCAGTATTTTTGTTACATCCATATTAAAAAATCCATCATTAATTCCAACTTTACAACTTTTGTACCGAGAAGTGTCGTGGTTTATATGGGAATTCATGCATTCTACAACACTTCTCTTTCCGGACAGACTCTAACTCCTTGTGCAACCTAAGAAGCGGTTTTTGACGCCTGTCATCTCAGTACATTTTATAACCTAAAATCGATGACAGGTGTCAAAAACCGCTTCTTAGGTTGCACAAGGATACTAAATTTTATTAGAATTCTCTTCCAGTCGTCCCAGCTCTTTGCAGTCTCCAATCATAAGGCGGATTGGGTAAAAGGCAATAAATCTCCGCAGCACTAACTCAAACCCCTGGCAATTATTGTGTTTTATCGACTCTTACCTAAATTCTGATAATTATTTAAGGTAAGGTCCGATTGCTCGTCACTATCCCAGTCTGAGGCTGCTTCTACATGATGGGCCATCATAGGGACGCAGCTATACAACAGAACGAGATCGCAATATCGTTGGCTCCCTCTAACGCATAGCTGCGTCTCTATGATGGCCCATCATGTGGAGGAACCATGAGATCCCAATACCATGTCATCTTTCATCATCATCATCTCAGCCATAAGACGTCCACTGCTGAACACAGGCCTCCCCTTTGGACCTCCATAAGTATCGGTCGGAAGCGACTTGCATCCAGCGTCTTTGAACTTGATTAATTAGCAATAGAGGTGTCAACTAATATCATGTCAAACAATGCCTGTAATGCGGCAAGCAGCTACCGTAGCCTATGGACGACTGCAACGCCAGAGGTGTCACACGCGCGTTGCTGGTTCTACCCGACCCGATCCGATCGTTTTTAAAACGCGTCAAAATGCCCTTAGCTTGTATCAAGTTATACTCTGAAGGTTAACACATACAAGAATAAGGGCCGGTTACACCAATCCGCCTGTTAACATCAACGTTGTGGTTAAAAAAATCTTGTATGAAAAGTTCGTCAATTTTCTATGTGATGACAGCTCCGTCGCCATATTTAAGTGTATAGCCGCAGTATAAGAGCATAAAAAATTGCCAAATAGCAAACATTTGCACATAATATATGCTGCCTGAATTTCATAGACAAAATTCAGCTGGTTGTTGGATTATTCCGCTTTTTGTCTGAATCCCAAAGGCGTGTTGCACCTACGAGAGCCTGTAATTAAGAGTGTGATATTAATGAATTACTATCGATATCACAAACGGTAATGATCAATGAGCCCTTCCTTCATTAAATGTAATGATGTGTGAAACTCAATACGCTTGTACCGGCTTCAATTAGTGACCCAATTTCAACACAGAAACTGGTCATTTTATTATGAAATGTAAGATAACATAGTTTACTAACAATCATCAATTAAACAAAATAATTTTCCTTTATAGATTAAAGTCTATCAAAAATGTTTTAGAACATGCATCGATCTATAGATTTTTATTCAAAAAGTAAACAATGCCCTGCAAAACTGGCAGTTTGTCTGGCATCTCACTCTTACATGAAGTCTTACACCTTTTCTAGCTTATACTAGAGTCTGTGCTGAAAAGAAATATTATAGAATGTGTGAGCTCTCATATAAACAAAACCCTTAGACTATTCAACCAACTGGATCGGCCATGTCTGCCATTTTCTATACATAATAGTTTTTGCGGGCGAGGGGAACGTCAAATAAGCCACGTCACATAAACGTCAGTCCATACAATGAGTATGACCACTGGTCATATATTTTCGGCAGAGGGGAACGCCTGTCAATGGCCGCTCCGGTTGGAATGCTTTAAAACAAAACCACGACACTTCTCTTTCTGCACAAACTCTAGCAATAAACATTTACACATCAAATCCAAACTCTTTTCTAACTTTACTTGCCTATGGCTTACCTAACTTTAAAAAAAATTGTGACGTTAGCACGTCTACAGAATGTCATAATGTGCCGAGTATTTTATAGATATTTATACTAGATTTGTAATGTTCTACATTTTTATAATAACGTTTCTAGTTCAGACTCCAATCGTGGCAGAGTCTTTGACTTTGAATGTGGGGACAACGTTATTTTCGCCAGCAGATTTGGCAAAGACAAGGTGGACCAAAAGGGAAGTAGCCCTTTTAAGAGCACGTATGTACTTTCAGGATATGATACCGCCAATAGAGGTGACCCATAGCCGTGATTATATTAACTCTTTAATCCCTTATATAGAAAATTCCTACGCGGCAGTAAGCCAATCTGCTTCCGATGCTGATACAGGCAAAATTTTAAACGTAGCCGCGTCCGACGTTTTCGGGGGCTATTTAAAAATGGTCGCCCTCCCGACAACGAAGCTAGCGTACTACAGCGGCGTCATATCCACTGAGGAAGCCTTGAAATTGTTCAAATACTACGACCACATTAAAGACCAGCTGCAGACCACCGGTAAAGGCTGGTCGGAGGCGCTTAAGAACATTGCTAAACCTCAGAAATTACGTGGAGTTCGATCACAGGCATCGGTGCCGAAAATAAAGAATCCGTGCAAGCGATTACTGTATTTTAAAAACGACAACCAGAATGTTAGCATGCCGATGCCCTCCATTGACTGGGATACGCGAAAGATGCTCGTGCCGTTAAAAAATACGCCAATAATAGATCTAAAATCTCCGAAAATGTCTTCTGTGTTGCAACGGTTCCACCAGGTCGCGTCCGACTGCGAGCGCTCTATCAACCCCGACAACCGCTATTTTCAAGGCACGTTTGAAGACTGGGTGAGCTCAGCTGTGGTACCGCACCTCAGCGACGATGACTTGTATACTGCTTTCAAAGGCATTTTACAATTATTAGAGGACTCTAATGTCCCCGAAACCTCCCTTGAAACTGCCAAACCTAAGAAACCTTCTAAGAGTCATAGCATGTCAATGAAGAAGTTAGTAGTACTAATCTTAGTGGCTCTTGAAATAATATTTTGTATCCCAACTCTTTTGTATTGTGTAATGAAAAATAAAAAGAAAGTTGATTCTAAGTTGAGCACTTCGCCTTGTGGATCTTCGAAAACAAGAAACCAAAATAAAAGTGTTTTTTATGAGATTAGTCCACGCAGTTCATCCTTCTGTAGCGAAACCAAAACTACTTCGAGAGATAATTCTGCTTACTCCAAGAGGTTTATGAAGAAGATTAGCTGCGGTATGGTCGCTGATACAGGATCTCGGTGTTCATATACTTCTTTAACTGATGCACTTACTACGGCAGACGAAGCCGTTTCTACTAGAAGATCTTCTTACCAAGATATAGTAAAGCAATCTCAATATAAGATTACAGAAACTGATGAAGTTGACGTTACTCAAGGTCAAACTCAGGTATCTGAAACGAATATATTTCCTCGAAAAAGCTCGACTAGTACTATAAAAAACACTTCCAACGGTACAGGTGAAACAGTTACACTATCAACTGTTGTACTTCCACAAGACAAGACTACTTCTAATTTATTAAGAAAATCCAAGAGATTCAGACCACGTCATGTTGTAGAGTCACTTGACCCAGACACTTTCAGTCAATATCCTATCTTAGGTAATATAAGTAAAGCAAGCATCTCGAACACTGTTAAGGAACTGAAGTTAGATATGTTTAATGATACATTGGATATGAATGTGATGCGGTTAAATAATCCTAAAACTGTGGAATTTATTTCACCTCGCGCAAGTAAGACTCGTAGCAAAGTTAGTGCCAATAGTAAAAACGAACGCCAAGAACAGAATGCGGATAAACCTTTGAGCGAGAAATCATCAAGACGAAAACTATCTAAGGATAAAGTATCGCCGCAGAATAGGAAAGGAATATTGAAGAGTGAGGAAGAGAGTGCAAAAAAGGCGAAAGCCAGCAAAATTCCGAAGAAAATAAATTTATCTACGAATTCATGTGATAGTTCTTCCCCAAGGTGGGTTATTAGTTTAATGTACTTTATTTAACCTTTTGACCGCCGGCGTCTGATATATGAGACAAAGTGACAACGTGAATGACGCCTTCATGAATTATGACAGAGTTCAAAATTGAAAGTTAAAATTTTGACGTAAGGCGGTTAAAAGGTTAATAGGAGTTTATCCAGTTATGTTTTTAATAATATACAATATTTTATTTCTAGTTTTGAGGGCTGAGGGAGGACTTTATCCCTTTGAATACAGTTCGTAATATGAGTAACATATTATAGTGACTTCTAAAACATCTATAAATTTTATAGAAGCTAACACTTATCCTAACCTTTTCTCGGCTTCTTAAATATGTGACAGACATTAACAGTTGCTTGCAGTAATATCTTGCAAAATGAAGACCGGAAAAAATATGTACATATACGCACTCTACAAAAACTCAACATATAAGATAGCTTACCTAATACTTGAGATATCATTTGCGCGCTTCTTTGTATGAGATATGCAAGTAAATTACAATAAAACCACTACTCACTAGCCAGATCAATAATAAATAATGTTTCAATTTATTCTGTTTAGAAACTTTAAATAATCTATTTATCTCTTAATTCTCATGAAGATGATCTGCACAAACTAAACTGCACAAAAAAAAACAAGACGCTTAATTTAACGCAACAACCGGACACCGGCTGATATAACCTGAACCCAACTGATAATGTCACTTTGTTTCAGGACTAAACGGAGAGAGCCTGCAAGCACACGTAAGAGCATGATTACAATGCCGGGGCGGACGCTGGAAGACATTAAGCCCCACAAAACTACATCGCAAAAGCCTGCGCGGATGCAGGACGGCACTGCATCCCTGAGAAACATAACCCCAAGACTTAAGCGAACACTTAAAGACAGTACAGCTAACCGAAATATGAAACCAAAGGTAGAGAGGACGCAGGCAGACAGCGCGCCCAACAGTAACATGACCATGATCCCAAAGCTAGAGCGCCCGTTAGACTTCAATGTCTATATGAACAGGATCCAAACGAAATGGCCGTCGGACGACACAGCAGTACACAGGACCAGGATCCCGACGCTGGAACGAGCACAGGAAATCGATTCGTCTCACAAAAACTTGGTCCCAAATCTGGAGCGGGAGCTGGAAGAAAGCGCATCCTACAGAAGCAGGATCCCAAAGCTGGATCTGGAAGGCAGCTCGCTCCGTACTATGATACCACAGCCGGATCGGAACCTAAACGTCATTACAGTCTACAGGACCACGGTCCCAAAGCGGGATCAGACGGACGGCAGGGCACGTCACAGGACCAAGATCCCAAGTCGGGTGCGGGCGCTAGACGATAGCGCGCTGCATAGTAGCAGTAGGACAGAAAGCAAGTTGAATGTTACTCTGTAATTTTACTGTATTATTATGATAGATATACATGCATACGTTACATACTGCTTTTTTAAAATTTTTGAGAACCTGACTCTAGTAGGTGTACGTAAGTGAAATCAATAGATCATACGCCCTATGTTGGTAATTGAGAAGAAAATGCTTTAGACTACACTAGCCAGTGTAGTCTAATGCATTTTCTTCTCAATTACCAACTGAGGAGGGTTTTATTAGAAGGTATGACGAAGTAGAACCATCAGAATTTCAGCGAAATTTTCGGCGAAAAATAAAGAGTTCAAATATTTTTGATAAGGTACAGCGGGCAATCTAGCGAACTATCATCCGTATTTTACATCATTAGCTATAGTGTCATTTATAGCGTAGATGCGCGGAATAGCGCTTTTTCGATTTAGATCGTTGAAATTTCCCCGCAGCCCCCATACCGTATACCCATTATAATAACCGAATTGATATTTTTCTTCACATAGATTGTATTACATTGCACCTAACTTCATTATCTACGAGGCAAATGATATCAACTCATGTCAAATCTATAGGGGAAAATTGTTTCGAGGTTGAGATAAACCTATCTGTGATACAACTATTTAGTGTGGAGTGATATGTACCTAATATTGTTTTTTTTTTGCTACGCTCGCTACAACTTTGCCTGCTATGCTCAGCTTTGCCTGGTTTGAAAAACAGTGATTTTCTATCCCTACCGAATATATATGTACCTAATTCCTCATAATGGCCGCCTTTCTCCCATCTCAGGAATAAGATATAAATAGCTGTTTGGTGAAGAACGCCATGTTTTTCAAGCCATGCAAAGTAGGCAATTTTGTAGCACATGACGATAATGTTTTTCTGAACAAAATTTCCTCGCCCGAACTTCGCAGCATCCTCGGGCCCCGGTTAATCACTGATGAATTTATCGGCTGATCCCGGGACCGGGCACTGAGTTATAGCATATTTCGTGGCAGGTGTGCGCCGGCCAGTAATCTGTCATTATACCACTTAGCAGATTGGACCCGGGTGTAAATAAATAATAACCGGGTCTGTGATAAATTTTGGGGGGTAAAAAGTCATTATCGTGGAGACAATTTTTAATAGTACTGTTAATTTTTACATGCATTTTGGAACATATTTAAACTTCGTTTTTTTCTGATTAGAAAAATCGTGCGACTGTCGTAGTGCGATTTATAGAAAACGATTAAAAAATTCGCCATTTCAGATTCTATTAAACAAAAAAGTAGTCTTATTTAATTTTTATGTTTTTATTTTAAAATTTGAATAAAAAACGAGGGATAATTAGGGTACAGGTAGCAGAAATATTCAGCCTATGGATTCGAATAATGGTTTGATGGTTTAAGAATTTATTTCTCTAAAAGAATTATAATTCACTTAACTAGAGAAATTCACAACATTATAGAAATTATCTTAATTATACGAGTAACAGTGTACGAACAGCAGGTAATTTAAATTTAAAGTGATACAAAACAATTCTTATTTCTACGTAAAAGTGGGTACCAAAATCGTTCACATCGGTTAATAAGTTGGCACAAAGTAATTGTCACTGCGCGAGCGCGGGCGGCCCAAACAATTGCAATGTCCAGTTTAAAGTGACCCAGATATACAACAAAACAAGCGTAGGGGATATGCGCGCCTATACTGGTTCGTCTAAGCGTTAAACCGGTCCGTCGCACTCGCCCAATCCTGGTAAATTTGTGGGTTTGTCACAGATATTCATTCCTGAGTGCCATCACTCAAGAACGGACACTCATGTATATATATAATATATAATATGTATAAGTATGATATTTGCTTACCACAATGCTTAGAAATAAGGTAAAAGTAGAAAAATCCGCTGCCTCAGGCGAGATTCGAACTCGAGACTCTGGGAAACATGCACATCGCTCTGACCAACTGAGCTACTGAGACTTACCTGAAGGCTGCGAATTTCTCCACCGTATCCTTTATATATGCGTCTTTGGGTGACGCTTAGCGACATCTGCCGAAGAAGTCTTACACTGAGGCAGTGATTTTTTCTACTTTTCCTTTATTTCTAAGCGCAGATGTATACATGTTAGAATTCACTTCATCCACTGCAATGGGTACTTAACAATTAATCTGCACCCAATTCAGCCAGACGCGAACGATTAGCTAGGGTGTCCATGCCGCCCGTAAATTAAGGAACGTCCCGATTGTCCCGATTTGTCCGGTAATCCCGTGTCGATCGGGTATTAGCGCCACAATCACGCGTAATCCCACAACATTGCCCCGTTACAAACCCACCCTGTATTAGCATTGGTTACTAAACATTTGAGTTAAGTAAACCAGTTCAAGTTAGAGCTTGACCATACTCTGCAGCCTTGGCACTATGTTTTATTTAATTATTTTCACAAATAGGCAGGAACAAACTTCATTTTCATAATATATCTTTGAATAGAGTGGTCAAATTTCATTTCGTGAGCCATGCCTACATTTAAAAAAAAATACTATCACTTCAAGCACAAAGGGAAAGAGTTCAACTTTCGCTTTCTTATGCTTACTACCCTGACCACTAAAAAAGGATTACTGGGCTTTTAAGTATAGCCACTGTGGTTTTTAGTTTGCCAGACTTTGCCCTTAAACCGGATCGGATACTGGTTTTCTTAAGCAAATAGCTCGCTAAGCAACGACAACTCTATCCCTGGACAGTATTTATAGCGGTCTGCGCTATTAGTGATGCCATAAGTAATTGGTAGTAAAAGGCGGCAGTGCTTAACTGTCGTGTTATATTGTCTGTGCAATTTGTAGTCATTGGTAGGTAATGATATTGAAATGTATTGGTCATTTTAGTTAAGAGTAATATTTATTAGTACAAAATATTAGATTTTTTTGGGACAATCTTTTTTTGTGACCGAAAATATCGCACGCCTTTTATTAAGACTTAGCAAGCTTGGTTTGCTTTTAAAATATGTACAAATATGGTTTCCGGTTCGCATAAAACAGCAAGTGAAATCTATTTTGGGATTTAAGGAGGATATAATGAGGATATTAAGATTTTTATTTTTATTTTATAATATTTAGCATCCAACCTATTAGACGATCATTAATTCGAAGATTAAAGCTGAATCAGTTAATCTCAGATTTAGTTTCAGATCAGTGGAAGTCACTATTTTATTTATGTTATAGCTTAAAATAACACAAAAATTTATTTGCCAAAAAAGAAACACTAATATTATTTTAAAGGAATTTGTCCTTTGATAATCCCATGAAATTAATGTTAAAAATACACTTTAAAGGCCGGTTTGTTGGCAAAAAATAAATCAAAATACAAAAAACGTTTATTGGTCGCAGCCAGGGTGACCGCATCCAAATTGATACAGTTTACCAATAATCCCACAAAATTAAATAAACATAAAGCAGGCGGGTCGGAGTTCACGTCTGATTTATCGCCGGACCCGGATTACGCTGTCCGGGACGAATCCCCGTGACAAAGTGGCGTGGAGACACATTAGCATTTTTACAAGGGACATATGGAAGTGGCGGGTTTTGGAAATTCTGCGATTCGCGAGCGAGTTTTATATGGGAGCGAACACGCCGCGAGTTCGCCGCGAGTTCGCCGCAGTTTTGTGTAAAAATCGCTCAAGTGTGATAACCCTAAGTTAAGTCTGACCGATAATATGTGGTGGTTTATACCCAGAGAGTATATTTAATAGAGCGGCAGTCTAAAGAAGAACTTTTTGAAGCACCAAGTCTGAAGCACTATCTAAACGAGAGCAACCGAATGTTACCGTAGTAATACCGTAATAATATTTAGTAATAATAGTAAGGCTATCAATTACTAGATGTACTCTCTGCTTTACATTTACGATAACTGTGGGTTGCTGTCGTTGAAATCGCGCTTCAGATTTGTAGTTCCAAAAAGTTCTTAGACTGTGCCGCTCTATCAAATATATATACTCACTGTTTAACTAAAAGAACAAATCAGATAATTTCTAATGAATATTTTGATTTGTTTATTTCTCCTAAAAAGTGCTGAATGGAAAGTTATTACTTATAATGTTGTACCTTAGATGATTGGCCAAATGCGCCTTAGCATTTACAAAGATTGCATATACACGGGAAAATTCGACCGGTGCTTTCGTGGCCAGGTGGCGAAGTTAGTTAACGCGTCTGCCGCGAATGCAGAAGACGCTGGTTCGATCCTAGCCTTGGGCACCGGAGGCTTTGGTCAGTTTTTCCTTTGTATACGTTTATACTCTCTGTAAACATAAATGTCTACTACACAAGCCTGTTTTATTTTTTCTTTATAAGTATTACAAAACTAGAAGTCCCGCCGAGTTTCTTGCCGGTATTACTAAGTAATACTTCTCGGGTCAGAGGTGTAGGGTTAGAACCGGTGGTAATAGTTTCTTTTTCTCTCTGACGTTCATAAGTGCATTGTAATGTGCCTAAATTGAAGAATAAATATCTTTTATCTTTTTTTTTCTTTTATCTTATTTGTTACGACGCAGGTATATCTTACTCCACCTAAAGTAACAATAGTGGAGTTACAAGTATATAGGTATCAAATAAAGTATTCACTTACAATCAGGTGAGTTGTATGCTTGTTTACAACCGCCGTGGTTTAATGGAGACGTAGGTAAGATACTCCTTATTTGATACTTTTTAGTTTTTACCGTACTTCAGCCTATTACACAGTTTTATTTACCTTATTTATTTATTTGTGTCATTATATGCATCAAATCTTGTAAGTTAAATTTCAACCACTTGACATTTGGTATACTATTAAATTTAAACTTTCATGAGACAGTATATTAACATTATAAAATAACACATACACTCACACATATTTGGTATACTTCCGTACTTAAAATGATAGTACTTCTAGGTACAGTCAGCAATAAAAATGTTTACCAAAAAATTGTTTGGAAGTTACTTTTTTATGGCATAGGTATTCATTTTACCTGATTAGTGTAGGGTAACATTTACCTTGTTCTATATATGATTTTAAGCTAACATGGTCATTTACATTACAAAAGCCGAACACACATTACTGTGTCGAAATATCGGAAGCTCACAATAAATAATTTTAAACAAAAAAAGAACCGACTTCACTCAGGATCCGCTATTCCAAGAGGAAGTGGCCGAGTTGCTGTAAAAAATAGTGAAATCACTATAGGTGTGCCTATAATAGTTGAAGAGTTCCCTCGATTTCTCCAGGATCCCATCATCAGATCCCGACTTGGTGACAATGGGACCATCTAGGGGTTATACCTGTTCGATTAAAAAAATATATTTGAAAATCGGTTCACGATTCACGGAGATATGGAGTAACATACATACAAAAAAAAATGATAAAAAGAAAATTCTGTCGAATTGAGAACCTCCTCCTTTTTTGAAGTCGGTTAAAAACTCACATGGTAAATATCCCGTTTTAAATAGTTTTTGTAATACCTTGTTCTATTTTAAAATGACTAGCTTGAAAGAAAGTATTCTGCCTCGTGGACAATTGAATGCGTGTGACGACATTAGGTGGTAATTACGAATTAATAAAGCTGTTTAAACACTTCAGCCATTGTCATGTAAATCCACAACATTCTAGAACTGCCTTTAGCCCTGAAGAACAAACTCACTGTATGTATGTACTTTTTAATAACATTTATTTACATAATTAAATATACAGAGGCACTACAGTACAAGTATTAAACTAAATTAATAAGTAGCTCAAATCTAAACTAGGCCCTTGCGGCATTGTACTAAGGATGCTGGCGGCATTTCCTCGTATCGCAATGCTGATACGTTGTGCGAGCAACCCGCCAGCTCTTCGGTCACCAGTTACGTCAACCAGACGCTTCGCGATTTCTGCAAAAAACTTGTGTGCGCTGGGACCCCATGGACCTAGAGTTTCAACTCCTTGTACGTACTTAGGTATAGCAACAAACTTTATAATAATCATCAAAAACACGCTCAAAATTTAGAGAGCTGGAAATTAAGACTTGACCCACCTGATCTGAATTCAGCAATTCATTGACAAAATCAGCCGGAAATGCTTAAATTTTTCTATGGCAGCGGAAATTTGTCTATGGTATCCATACAAAAATTCAGCTACCATAAACATTTTGTCTATGAATTTCTGCATTCAGATGAGGTATATGGACTGCCTAATATTAAAATTGATTGATAAGTCGAACAAAAAGTTTCTGATTTAAAAATGTATTCTCAAGAACATTTGAAACAATAACTTTCACACACTTTCCTAATGTAACAAATTTAAACGAAAGTACTTAATTCGGTTTTATGACTATACTTCGTTTGTTTTAGATTAGAAAGTGCGCTTTTTGGGAAAACGATTTTAAAATTCGCCATTTTCCAACTTATTTTCTTAAGCGTAGATCACTATTACTAGAAAAGTAGTTTCATTTAGACTTATCCCTGATATAGCTGAAAAAATTAAAGATACTTTGGCGAAATCGACCGTTCTTCGTTCTTCCTTCTAATCTGAAAAAACGAGGTATAGAATGCGTATTTGCAGCCCTATTGAGTTTGTATGGGTAGAGTAAGTAGTCCGTTGTCCGAGTGTAAATTGCCGGAAGCAAGTAGTTATCCAATCATACTCTAATGTCTTGTTTTGTACACTTGTTATTAACGACACTTACGCTGAATTGTGTATAACACGAAATACTTATAAGATGACGACCGATCTCTTGAACAACTTGTATGTAGGAGTAAAAAAAGTAGCATTTTCGGTGTTTTTTTTTATAAAATTCTTAACCTAGACCTTCACTCTTAACAAGTATTAATATTGTTATCTTGAAATAGGATAATATAGGTATCTAAAAGAAAATAAATAGGTTTTAATTTAATGAAACCTTGTACAAAAAAATGTATACCTACTTTGCTATTTTTACTAAACTTTTAAAGGAAACCGGTTAGATACCTCTTACCTAACCCAAAAACTGTAACTATTTGCATGGGCGGCGGTAATTACTTACCATCAGGCGATTCTTCTGCTCGTTTGCCTCCTATGTCATAAAATCTGATATACAAACCGTTAATTAATAAACGTTTATACAGTAACCCTTCCTTGGCTGTTTATTCCTGACACACGACGCATCTCGTTAACAATACAATACAAACAGCATTAATTTAGCAAACATCTCAAGATTCACTATTTATTGACGACAAACCAAATAAAAGACAAGGAATTCTAACCAGCCAGCGTAACTGGAACTGTGAATGTGGAAAGTGACTCGGTACCCTTTAAGGTGCTCTTACACGGGCGATTTTTCGGGCAATTATTGCCCGGCGATACGATGCCGAAACTAGTGAAGCAAGTAATTGCGCAAAACGAGGCAATTGCTAGAAATTGCGGCAATTAATTCGGCAATCATTTCTCGAATTGCTCCACTCAGGTGATTATACACGGGCGATTTTTGGGCATTTTGCCTAGTTTCCCGAGTTGCCGCATATGGGGCAATTGTATGGAGCAAGAATGGCGCCATACTGGAGCAACGATTGCTTCATATTGAGCAATATTCCGAATTGCTTGAAATTGCTTGATATCGCCCGTGTAAGAGCACCTTTAGTATAATCATTTCACTAACGTAACGTAACGATTGCGAATGCGTTAGGTCTTATTTGTATGGGATTTATAACACAGCACACCAAGCGGAACTTATCGAAACTAAACCATTGAGTATCTATAGAAGTATCTCTACTCGGTGATGTAGTTTTCGATACGTTCCGCTTGGTGTGCTGTGTTAAATATCCCATACAAATTAAGACCTAACGCAAACGCAATCGTTACGTTTCGTTAGTGAAACGATTATGCTAAGGATTCTGAAGACTTACCGAATTTAGTGAGTTAAAGACTTTGGCAAAGCAATGAAACTCAATGATATTATAACATGTGGAGATTGCATCTCCTTTACGTCGTTGAAGATGAGTTAAGTTAAGAGTGTTGCTGTTTGTAGTACAGTTGCCATTATTCTAACTCGATGTCGCCATCAAATACTCGTATATCGGAGCAGCCAAGGTGGTCACAAGTACTTGAACAACGCCTCTATTATAAAGGCGTTATTGTGTGTGTTCAGATATTTTTGATTACCTTGGCCGCTCCATTATATTTGATGATGACTGTATAAAGACTCAAAAAATTACTCAATGGCATTCAATATTTTAAAAAAATCCTTTGTCTTTATCGGTCATTTTCACATATGTGTTTACTAAAAAGAGACAAAAACACCGTATGTAACTTTTATCAGGGGGTTAGTAAATGCAAGAACGGCAGGTCAATTTACGTTGGTCGTTGACAAATTGCTCGAAAGGGGAGTTGGACAAATTAATCACACCGTCCAATTTCTCGGAAACAATGCGGGGGCAGGAATCCGCGGGGCGCGAGGGGCGGGGGGTTAGTCAATAAATTACTAAGTAAAGTGTGACGAAGATGCTAGTGATAAAATAAAATAAAACTATGGCCTTAAGAGAATTAAGTAAGTTACTTACTTATTCATTTATCTACAGGATGTAACAAAAATATTGGTGATCCGTTTAACAGTAATAGTTCTTATCGTATTACGAGTAAGAAAAAGTAGAAGAAACATTTTTTTGACGCGAAAATTTTTTTTTGTATGGGACACGTCGTCCCAGCCGGCCAACCCTCCATACAAACCCAAATTGTTTTTTCGCGAGATTTTTTTAAAGAACACCAATTATGCCCTTAAAAGGATCACCAGCATTTTCGTTCCACCTTGTATGGTCTGACCATACAGTGAAAAATACAAATACGGTGGAATACCTACAGCTATACCGGGAGATGGGCAGCAGCATCTTCCGTAAGCCTAAACATCAATAAACAAAAAAAAACTGGGCACGCCAACCCGTCTTTCAAGCGTGGCGCGTATGGCAAACCCCCCTTTTAATGATTGCAAGTCGCTTCCCACCGATACTTATGGAGGTCCAAAGGGGAGGCCTATGTTCAGCAGTGGATGTGTTATGGCTGAGATGATGATGATGATGATGACCTACAGCTATCATAATAGACGAAAATCTGTCGGAGTCAGAAAATAATGTAACCTAAGCTAACCGAATTAAATATGGATCCCATCAGCCCATAGACAAATTCAGCCCTATAGCTGACTTCGACGCTGAATTCAGTAGGAGTGTGTTAGGCCAAGTTTTGCGTAAAACTCTACATCAACTTTCCAAGTGCCTATTGTATAGACGAGGCCGCTTTATTATTACAGCCGTTTTTCATTTTGACATAGAATAGAATAGAAATCTTTATTGTATAACTGTGAAAGTAAATTGTACATAGTTCACATAATAGTACTTAAGTATACACAGCTACCCGTTGCAAACATTTACATTGAAAAGTCCACGCAGTGTTACCGTGATCTGTATTTATGTATGTTTTTCGTGACTAATAGCGTTATTAACCGACTTCAATTCCATAGAAGAAGGAGGTTCTGCATTTGGTTTGGTCTTGTTTGGTCTGTAAAGTGAAACTTTTATTTTTTAATGTATGTTCACCGATTACTCCGAGACCCGTTGTCCGATTTGAGTAATTCTTTTTTTGTTTGAAAGGATCTATTTTTATATATGATTATCTTGTAGCAATTAAATAAAATTAAGTAAAACGAATTACGTTTTACGTCGTTTGGCACTTCTTTCCCCCAACAGAACTTTTGGAAACGATATAAATACTTAATCTAATTATTTATATAATTTTTAATAATGTTGCATCAAAACCAGAACTCTAGGATTTGTTTCCTTGAAGTGGTTTGCATTCTTTGACCTCCACCACTTTACAGCTGCCAGATGTCCAGATCTATACATAAGTATAGTATAGCAAACGGACTAGAGGGGTTTCGTTGCTCTCATTATTGTGTCATATCTGTGGTTACCTATAATTAGATAAACATCTACCTATTATATAACCTAAGCTATGGATTAATTAAGCATGATGTATTATCTGTTCGTGATCCTAAATAAAATAAAATAAAATAAAAAATATCTGACGTGGCTAGCTCTTGTTCTATGATAGAACTTCATTTGATTTAAAATTCAGCCACCAATCAAGTTTCTGTCTCCCGAAATCGGCTGACTTTAGTTTAAAACAGCTGAATTTCGTGTCAGCGAAATGAGTTCTTAGGCTGGCTCTACATGATGGGCCATCATAGGGACGCAGCTATACGACGGAACGAGATCGCAATATCGTTAGCTCCCTCTAACGCATAGCTGCGTCCCTATGATGGCCCATCATGAAGAGGAGCCATTACAAACAACTTCTGGCTACTGGGAGGTCTCGGCATTTCGATGGCTTTTTGACTCTGAGAGTTTGTTCGACAATAACTTGAGTAACGTTTTCTTGATCTTTATGACATTTGTTTAAGTTGTAGCAGATATACATATAATTTGAGAGTTCGTTTATGAGCAGGATCGATCAAGGGGTTATGGAGCTAGAATGCGCGAAAAAATCATCACATGGATCTGGTTATATCGGTCAGCCTGTTTGCAAGTAAATCGGGAGTTCTCAGTTCGAGGCAGACTATTACTTACTCCCTTTAAAAACACCTGTCTTCTCCCGAATACCTTACTAATCCCATAAATAACTAGACTTTCCACTCCTTTATCTAGGTCGTTTTTCACCGCCATCGCCATCTGGGGGACCATCTCGATATCTGTCCCCGGGGACCTCGTTACTTTAATTACTGCACACCTATCTCTCAATTACAAGTGTTTGGCGACACTTGAAACCTTGTCGTGTTCACTGACGATTTGTGAACTCTATTACGAGGTGGTAAGGTCTTCTTATGAGCTAATGCTGGGCCTTTGTTCATGTTCCGTTTGCACGCGAGTTTTGGTGTCCGGTAATCCAGTTTAGAGCAAGATTAAAACCTAGGAAGTTGCAAGTATTTTACCCGGTTGAAGAATAGTTTATTCCCCTGTAATTCGACGTACGAGTAGCTTGTCTTTCTGTAGAATGATTTTATTGAAAGTAAAGTTATTCAATAGACTTTTGCGCTACCAACTTTGCTTCTACGTGCAAACTCCTTAGCTTTTATTCTTCTTAATCTCTACTTATCACAGCATTAAATGACTAGTCCGGTCATAGATTCGAGATATGCACTTTTGGGCCATTTCTCACATTTAGAGTGCAGGCAAATGCATACCTACATGGTTCCTGGTTGACCTCTATAGCTCGACTCGCCATTTCATGCTGTGGATACCTACTACAAAAATAAATAAAAAATTGTTACCATCGCAGCACAAAAGTGCTGCACTGTAATAGTCTTTGCACCTGGCGGGGACCATCTCCGGATGTATCATATTGTACGCTCGGAAATGGTATCCGCGACGACGTGTATCCCATTTAGATTACACTGTCTTAAAGCGCGTCTGCACTGTTGGCTTCGACCCCACACAGGCCTACCAAAGGTCCGGGACCACCCCATGGTCCCGAGATATGGAAAAGACAAACAGATAATAATAATAGTCCGAGACGATGCGGCCGTGCTCTGTAGGCGATTGTAATGACATTATTTCAAGAAGGTTCGCAAGTTTACTGTGAAAGGGGGTAGGGAAATCTTAGGAAAGCAAACAGGGGTTTAAATTATGGGGTTGAGTTGTCAACGGGTTGGGAGATAATGTTTAAGAACAAGTAAAAACTGTGGAAAAACAAAGAAAAGAACTGCTGGTTCAAGCGATCTTCAACTTTTTGTTAATGTCAGAAGAAAACAGTCATGTTTTTTTAATAAATTTGGAGGTTTTAAGTTCCAGTATAAGCTGCAGGGTAAATGTAAGTTGAGTTAAAGCGCTTGTCCCCAATTTATCATTTATACTTACAATTATCAGCTTACGTCGGCGATTCCCTATATACCCAGGTTTATTCTAGGTATATCCTCATTTTAGAATACTTTAATAAACGTTGTTAAGGAATTAATTAAGAGAAAAACAGTATCCTACATCCCTTTCCGGGTTATACATATTTAGTTGTAAACTACCCTGCTTGCCAATTTCGAGATAAAAATCTAACAATCCAAATAGGTAAATCAAAACGTCAAAATATTCAAGTCTTAACACTTTCGCTGTTAATAGAACATTGCGTACCTAGGGCGGTAAAATAAAGAACGGCTCAGATCGCGGACATTTGTGGCCCGAACCGAAGGTAAGGGCCATAAACAAGCGATCTCAGGCCTTCTTTATTGCCGCCCGTGGTGCGTACACAATTTTACGTCTTCTCCTGGGTGTGAAGTGAGATTTGCTGCTGCGCCCGCGGGCGGCAAATCTCACTTACCGCCCAGAGTGACGTAAAATGGTTATAAAGTTCTATAATAGGTCTGCCAACCTATTTTATATATTGAATACATCATGTGATGAATAAAGATAGTACATTTTACCTTCTAGTGTGTAATTACAGGATTTAGTGAACAAAAAAATATAATTTGGGTTAATAACAATGTATTAAAGTCTTTATTCTCTTAAATTGCTCTAGAGTCTAGGCAGATACCTAAAACATTTTTTCACATTCTTATCTTCAAGTTAAAACAAGAGTCTAATTGTAAACCGCGGTATCTCCATGAATTATGGGCTTTGTTATCAGTACTAATTTGTTTATCAGACCGAGTAATATTTATTACCACTTATACAGTATGCTTAGCTCTCTTTGATGTTTCAGGACATGAGTGGTTCAGGGTGAGTTTGGCACGTGGGGATGTTTTTACATGGTTTTATTTTAGCCTGGCCATAAGACGTCCGACTTTTGATCCGGTCTCGGGTTCAGACCCCGGCTCGTGCTACTAAGGGGGCCCACCGAGTATCAGGCCGACTGACGATATCGGCCAGTCAGTTAGAACAAAAATTTGACAGCTCCGAACAACTGAAAGGCCAATATCGTCAATTCGTCAGGCCGACTGATAGTGGGTGGGCCCTATAAGTTTCTCGGAAGTTATATACGAATTGATTGATATGTTATACTAGTTGTTAGACAAGAAAAACTTCGTGAAATGCAATATTTTCAATAAAGCGTAAGTTTCCTGACTCTGAGTTGCAAGGTATTAGACGTTTCATAAAAACTAGTGCCCTGCCGCATTTATGATACAAGTAATAGAATAGAATGGAATATCTTTATTTGCTCCCACGTTGTGGTTACAGAATAACAATAAACATGATACCCTAATAGGGTAATGCAATGTAAACTTAAAACTATATTACAATACTTAAAACTCTAACTGACTAACATAAATGCGGATCCTAATAATGTAAAGAGCATTATTTTGTAGTTTAATGGGCCCACCATTTATCAGTCGGTCTGCCGATATTGGCCTGTCAGTTGTTTGGAGCTGTCAATTTTTTGTTCTAACTGACAGGCCGATATCGTCAGGTTGACTGATAGTCGGTGGGCCCCCTAATACATTGGTCCTTCCTATCATTAAAACAGTCCGAACATAACCATAATAACCTTTTACCAACCGTCTCAGTTAAGGAACAGACCTACTCGTATATTATACCACCATAAATACATGGTTGTATATTAATAGCATGTTCTCTGGGAAAAATAACATTTGCGCTTTAAAAACTCCCACAAAAAGGGGTGAAAAAGAACCACCCACGCCAAGGGTGCCCTATATACATTATACACATTATATACACAGGTGGGGAGGGGTCAAAGGTGGACCAATCGACAGGAAGCGGACAAGCAGTGCGGAACTACATCCGGTGTTTTTTTTTAATTACGAGAACAAATGGCGAGCGGCCAGGTGCGAGGGTGAAGCGAAACGGCCGAGATTTGATGATATGATATTTAACTTTATTTTAATTTGACTTGATAATGATGACAGTTGGATGATCACTTTATATTGCCCTTGAAATAACATATTAAATTAAACATATGAGTGTGATAAGTAGAAAAGACCTTCTCTTAATCACCTGAATAAACATGACGGTTAAGTTAATTAGGTATAATGAAACCAGACATACGGTATCGTCAATATGTTAAGAACGTAGGTTATATTACGGTTTTATGTTCAACCTTATAGCGTGGGGTGTCGTTGTATAGCTCTTTCAAAAAAGACGGGTTTCAAAACTAATAGTTTCGTAAATAATAGCTCCGAAAGTTTTAAATATTGCATTTAACTTTTGAACCGTGGGTCCAAAAAAATTGGTATATTCTTGAAAGTGATAATAAGTACTTTCTATAAAAACTATATTGAATAAAATCGGGTCAGCCGATGAGTTATAGCAAAAAGTTATCGTAAAAAAAACGTAAATGCCGCAAATTATATAGAATACGACCTTTTGTGACGTGCTGGCAAGTTAGCAACTATGGAACCCTACACTAAGCATGGCCCGACATGCTCTTGGCCGGTTTTCTTATTTTATATATAGGTAAACTACCATCGGGTTCAGAATTGCATTGCCAATTTATAAATAAATTAATTTATAAATTGGCCATGCAATTCTGAACCCTATAGTACCTACCAGTGGCGGCGCGTCAAATTTTTAAGCACCTGAGCAGTTTTCCTACAGCTCATGAAGAAATTTTAAGTCAAATTAAGCTCCGGCTTGCTTCAGAAAAGTTTTGACCCACCGCCACTGGTACATAAGAATCAGCCGGTTTATTTATTTTGCATTATCCATACAATAGTACATTTCGATATTAGTGCGGAAAGTATGACATTTACGCACGTGTATCGAACGACGTTTTTTAATACAGTAGCGAAAAAAATTTAAAATTGACAATTATTCACTTTGAGGTTACTTTAGTACATGTATCCGAACGCTCCGCGCGGTGCGGTGCGGCGCTGTGATTGGCTGTCTGTCACTGTCATTAGCTGTGATTGGCTGGAAAAGTAAGGAGCACTAGTGCGCGATATCAAACTTTCCGCACGCTAAACCACTACAAGAAAAGCACTTTTTTGAGCAACTGTATTAAAAATGACATTTTTATGTCCCTCACGTAATCATGTGTCACCTAACCCCGCCACCGTCGCCGCAATAACTAACACCGGAATAATCTGGCAGTGTCCAAATAGTTGCGGCGACGCTAGGGGTGGGGGGGGGGGGGGAATTTCATTACGCGGACAGAATACCCTTTGTCCATTGAATTATGGGCAGTGGAAGGTTAGGCTGGTTAGCCCGTTGGGCGGTTTGTGAAATGGCTGGAGATGTTTCAAAGAATGTAATCCTGAAAATATGCTATGTTTTAGGTATATTCAAATATAGCTAGAAAATTATGGATATGTGATTTAAAATAAATCATCTTGGTCAATTTTCTATTGTCAAAAGAGGTTTACTGTGATTGAAGCTATGTTTAGAAAATATATCTGAACCAAGGAAAAACAGCCTATGACATGTTGCTGTTACCACACATAATCCCATAGCATCTAATAGTATAGTGAAATCTAGATGGACCTAAATTAACTACGTAAAAAGAGGGTGTATACTTCGGTCGCGTTGACGTCGTTGTCGTTGACTAATCCAAAAAAAGCGCTTACCAAAATCTTATAAACCCGATTTGGGTTTCTCGTCGTGTTTTTAGAATGCGATCATGCTATTTTAATCTCTTCTGCTAAGATATTTTGATAGGCAAACCACATTAAATATGGTTAATTTTGTTCAAAACAGTTTATAAAAAGATACGGTAACCCTGATGATAAAGATACCTTATCATAGGATTATCATTTAATAGGGTTATCCTATCGAAAAAAAATCAAATGAAGGTGATACCAGAGACTAGTAATATAGACGACCACAGCCTAAGAACTTTTTGAAGCTCATGTCGATTGCGCCATCTATGTCAAAGCCACATAAAGATACCGAATATGTAAGAGAAATGTCACCTACACTGCTACTCCACCTAGTAACAAATAGCGTACTAGTAGATACTAGGTGGAGTAGCAGTGCAGGTGACATTTCTCTTACATATTCGGTATCTTTAGGTGGCTTTGACATAGATGGCGCAATCGACATGAGCTTCAAAAAGTTCTTAGGCTGTGGTCGTCTATATCACTAGTCTCTGGTGATACTGATAACCGGTCCCTTCCTCAAATAAAAGGTGCCTAATTTTGAATTTTAAGTCCGTCGTTCCAGAAGAGTATCGTCGCCTCGCTACGCTCGGCTCCACAGACAATTAGATATTGAAACACTCGTGTGATATTATTATAAAACTCACTTGGTTCGTTATAAAACCACAATCCGATTTTAATGCCCTTCAATATGTAGCAGTCACATAAACTACTATCATATTGATTTCATTCCTATTTAATTTTACATTACATTTATATCGCGGCTGTGATTGCGGCTGCGATTGCGGCTGAGTCAACAAAACGTCGATTAATTAAATACGTAGTTATTTTGTACAGTCACCTGCAATTAGGGCATGCAGTACCGGTATTTATTGTATGGGCAATCCCGGAATTCCCGTATTCTTCTTCTTCTTCTTCCTAGCGTTTATCCCGGCTTGGGGTCCGCTTGACAACCTAATTCCATGAATTGGCATAGACACTAGTTTTTACGAAAGCGACTGCCATCAGACCTTCCAACCCAGAGGGGAAACTAGGCCCTTTTTGGGATTAGGTCCGGTTTCCTTACGATGTTTTCCTTCACCGAAAAGCGACTGGTAAATATCAAATGATATTCCGTACATAAGTTCCGAAAAACTCAGTGGTACGAGCCGGGGTTTGAACCCGAGACCTCCGGATTGAAAGTCGGACGACTTACCGCAAGGCTACCAGCGGCTTACCGCAAGGCTACCAGCGCAATAGAGCGTGTCACATATATTATTATTGCAGCTGACTGTACGAGTACATCCGTATTGTTGACACAAATGGGGTGAAAATATCAGTAGGTATTAGACACAGCCAACAATGAAGCCAAATTAATAAGTTTAGTATCACTTAAGGTCCATAGATTAACAGACGGATTAAAATGTCCCTGCCGTATATACTAGTTGGGCTAGCTACTTTGGCTTACTGCCTATATCTTTACTTTACCCGAACATTTAACTATTGGAGGGACCGGAACGTCGCGGGTCCCACGCCCGTACCCATCTTCGGGAACATGATAGATGCAGCCCTTCGCCGCACGTTTAGAGGAGC
The DNA here is from genome assembly GCA_911728535.1 of Pammene fasciana. Lineage (NCBI taxonomy): Eukaryota > Metazoa > Arthropoda > Insecta > Lepidoptera > Tortricidae > Pammene > Pammene fasciana. The sequence continues at coordinate 15,366,652 of OU452288.1, forward strand.
CGTCTATAAGCAAATATATGACGATTTTCCTGATGAAAAAGTAGTAGGTATGTATGAAATGGCCTCACCGTGCCTACTGATTCGAGACCCGGATATCGTGAAACAAGTGATGATCAAAGATTTTGATGTTTTCGCGAATCGTCACTTAATTTTCACGAATGACGTATTAGCTGATAATCTCTTCCATGCTGAAGCGGCTGCGTGGCGTATATTGAGAAACAAGTTAACGCCTGTCTTCACCTCAGCGAAATTGAAAAATATGTTTCCTCTGATGAATGAAACGAGTGATAAATTCATGAAGTTTGTAGAAAAACTAATTCAAACTCAACCTGAACAAGAAGTATACGGATTAATGAGCAATTATACTATGATGAATATAGGGTCTTGCGCGTTTGGGCTAGATTTGAACATGATGGAAAAGAGTGACACAGCAGATACCTTGAATAATCTTAATAAAAAAGTGTTCACATTATCCTACACCAACGAATTGATTATGTTATTTCCTGCCCTATTTAAGAAACTTAGAGTCTCAACTATCCCTAAAGAGATAACACTTTTTTTTAAAAGCCTCGTCTCTCAAGTGGTGGCCGCAAGAAAAGGAATACCAGGAAACAAAAAAGACTTTATGGACTTACTTTTGGAGATGAAACAATCCGACAAAGTGCAGGGAAGCAAACGAGTAGAAGGCGAGGAGGCTGATACTTTAGAAATAACGGATAATTTAATGGCCGCTCAAGCCTTTATTTTTTACACAGCAGGCTACGAGACTTCTGCAACCACTATGGCAAATATGCTTTACGAACTTGCACTAAACCCAGATATTCAAGAAAAACTAGTAAAAGAAATTGAAGAAGTATTGAGGCGACACGGTAATGAAATAACTTATGATGCGGTAATGGAAATAACATACTTGGATAGAGTTTTTTATGAGACTCTTCGGGTACATACCTTTGGAACCGTGATTCGTCGAATTGCGGCTACGGACTACAAAATTCCAGGAACCAATGTTACCATTAAAAAGGGTCAACATATTCGTATATCTTCATATGGCTTTCATTATGATGAAAAATATTGGCCCGATCCGAAGAAATTTAACCCAGACAGGTTCAGCCCTGAGAACGTAGCCAAGAGAGATCCAGCAGTGTACCTTCCGTTTGGTATAGGACCAAGGAATTGTATTGGGATGCGTTTCTCGAAGGTCCAGGTCCGCGTGCTGATGGTTAAACTGCTCAGGAGGTTCAAGTTGGAAGCCACGGAGAACACGCGCAAAGATTTGCAGTTAAACCCGAACACGTTTATTGCATTCCCAATAGGAGGAATCAAGATGAAGTTTGTGCCACGGCAACAGAGTACACCAATTATTAACCACTAGCGGACCCGGCAAACTTCGTAGATATAGCCAAATTTTTTTTTCCACCAATGTTAAATAGTGATACTGCTTACACTGAGAGAAAAAACAACCAGAATTCACGTTCGTTCAACCAAACTCTCATTTTAAAATAGCGCCTACAAGCTCTTTGGTTAAAACTTCAAGTTCGATTTTGTTAAGTTTAATCAGTTCATTCTACAAGTTACTTGTCATTTTAGTTGAAGTGTTATTTAAATCAACAACTCGATTATATAAAACCAACATGGCACATATTGTTTTAAACATATATTTGGCTGATTCAATCCTAATCTTTTAACAAGTTTAACCTTGTTGTTCGTACAAATTCGACTTGTATTATCAATATTGGTGATCGATTCCGTTTACTAAAATACTTTAGTTTCAAACTGATAAACACGCAACAAGTCGAATTTGTTAGACTCACAAAGCAAATTTCTCTCAGTGTAGGGTTGAGACAAATCCAACAAATCATGAGTAATTAAAATCGGTCTACCCGTTTTTGAGTTATAAATGTTGTAACCGACACGACATTGTTTTACTTATTGGAAATTAAATATGTTATTGCAATAATAATATATGTGCATATCATCTCCTACCTACCTACCTACGTTCCTTAATATTCAATGATATCCACATGTCACAGTTTGCCACACCAACTTGCCAATTTAGCAATCGGTCCACAAAGCCCTTTTAAATAATAGTATTAACACCAATTAGCGCGCTCGATTACTCAGCTACGGCTGTATCTGAACCAGAGTTGGGGCACTGGATGCACGCCTTGCCGTCGCGGAACATTGGATCTCTTCTGGACCCGACCGCACCGCGTGTAGCCATATGCCTCAGGCTGGGGCTAAAGGTTTGTGAACCGCATCCCTGCTACCGCTGCGGAGGACCACTCGACTCCCTCAGACGCCATGGGCTATACTAGCTGCCAATGCCAGTCGAGTACGGGGCCAAATTTCAGGCACGCAGCGCTCAACGACTTGATCCGCAGCGCTCTCGGCACAGTTAACAAACCCTTGAACCAGTTGGCTTGGCAGCGGCGGACGGAAAAAGGCACGATGGTTGCTCGCTTGTGCCTTGGTTTTTGGGGCGACCCTTGGCGTGGGACGTGACCTGCGTGGATACCTTGGGTCCATCCCACGTTCAGCGCACGGCCCGAAAGCTGGGGACGGCCGCAGAAGACGCTCAAGTCAACAAGTGCCGCAAATATGCGTTAAAGAACAACTTCTTAAATATTTATGGCGCTTGCAGTTGAAACTTTTGGACCGTGGTCGTCAGACACCAAACAAGTTTTCATAAAAGAAATTTTCCATAAACTTGTCTGGGTGTCTAGCGACCTGCAAGCGGGTAGATATTTCGTTCAGAGATTAAGTATGGCAATACAAAGAGGAAATGCGGCAAGTGTCCTGGGGACGATGCCCCGGGTAACGCTAGGACACAGATACCTAACTGTAAACGTAATTATGTATGTATACCTTATAGAAATAAAGACTTGCCACGATGGTTCACATTCTGTAGAGTTTAGCAGCGATCATCACTTCACCAGTACCACTTTCCAACCTTTTTAAACCACAACCACTTTAAGGACAAACATTTGAAGGACAAAAGAATAAAGTTTTCTTAATTTTTATTTATTTTTCTTCTTCCGCTTCTTCTTCATTTGTGACGGTTTTTTCATTAAAATTATAATACTAAGTTACGTACCTACCTACTGAAACTTTTTAATTTTATGAATTTATTTAGGCTTGCAGATAACAATATTTTGCAATTTATAAAGTTAAAGTACATTTCTACAAATATTTTTTAATTAACCGTGTACATTCAGTTGCAATATCTTTACAATAAAAACAGACTCTTTCAAGAGAGAATCACTCATTTGTTATCATCGCACAGCGCAGTTTTAAGATTGTTTCTTAACAAACACATTCCTCCCAACGCATCCTCGCTCATCTCTGGTGAAAACGCAGCCTTAAACCCACCAAAACTCGACACGTGCAGGGTGCTCGTTAACAAAACGTAACCCCCCCTTTGTTGGTTGAGTAAAAAGTTGGCACTCGTAATGAGACACCTGCTGCCTTGGGGGCAGTCAAACGAACGCAGTTGGCTCTTCTTCAATGTTGCTTAGCCCCTCAGCTGTGGGAGATGATAATGGCCGCTCTCCCCCATCTGTGGCAGCCTGCGGGGTCTGCCCCACAGACAGGGTTTCCAGTTCGAAATGCAGGTGGAAAATTGCGATTAATTCCTTTATTTACAATGATACAGTCTATAGTTTGTATTTTTTCTACTCTTTATTAAATTATCTAACAGTACCTTGAAATTACCACCGTAAAACTTGCATCAAAAACTGTACAGCTGGGTTCATTATAAGGGTACCGAAAATTATCTCTTATTTTCGATAATAATTAAAAAACAAACGGTTTTGAGGCTCATCTGTTGCTTTAATTATGTACATAATGTAGTTATACACAAAAAAATATCATAAACTAAAAGGCTTATTAATAAAATATACAAAATACACCATTTGAAAACTTAATTGAAATTATGTCTGTCCTAGAAATGGCGCACGTAAGTGGGTTTCGAATTACATGCATTGTGGAGTTTTACTACACCCTAGGTATTAAATTTATACATAAACAAGAAATTAACGTTGTGAACTATCTGTGGCCAAAGCAATACTATTGCGGGTGTAGTAGTTATAAGGTAAGAGATGTTTAAAAAATGCATTTATTTATTCATGCAAAATGATTGCCCACAAAATGTTGAAAAATCTCAGCAACCAGCAGCCTTGCTCCAAAGAAATTTAATTTCCCAGGATATTAATAAAACAGACTTTAAAACAAAATAACTGCACTTGCTCCTATTTAACAAAAAACACCAAAAAACTTAATCTGAAAACAAGATATATATAGACCTAATCACATATCTCTGGTTTGATTAATATGGACATACCTAGATCGTCAAAGTGATATGGGTGAGTGAATTGAAGGGATATTTGTAAATAAGTTAAGAAAAACACATTTGTTTTTAGAATATTTGTATTATTATATGACATAAATCTATAAACATACTTTGAGATTTTGATCTACAGTATTAAAAGCTGCTTCTTAGTAAGTGGCATGTCCATGCTATGAAAACGTGCGTTAGTAACATGACTGTGCCGTCTGTGGCGGCAGCCTCGCAGGTTCTCGTTCAGTCTGTGGCGACAGCCTTGCAGGTTTTCGTCTAGTCTGTGGCGAAGCCCGAGAGGTCATGTGCCGACCGTTATTTAATTTGTAAGCTATTTATCACTTTAAACAGATTTAAAACTAATTTCATTGTATTAAATAAAACATATACGAACTACGTCAGATAATGATTGTTATGAGACATAGTAAAACATAAGAAAACAACAAGAAATCGAGCATGAAAGTTCCGGCTATGACTTAGCATGTTGTTTTCTTCACAGTTTTAACACCGATATTACTCAAAAACCACACTCAAACATAATAATAACAAAAGTTTACTTACATTTCCACAGATTTCTAAAGGTTTCACCATAAAAATCAACAATTATAACCTTAAAACACGTAAGAACTCACTCATCCAAGTGACTGTTTTTGACTGACGAAATTTAACGACTATTTCCACCGTTGAACATTCAAATGTTCGCTTGCTAGCTGTCTTGCTTCGTTCACTCCACGACGAAATAAGTTAGAGCGAGGCAAATATACGTTTAACGGTTATATTACAAAAAGTCTACACGCGAATGCAGCGATCCTGGCAGGTCGAGCCACAGATTACCCGTCATTTTTATGACCACCTGAGAGGCGTTCCCACAGCTGAGGGGATATAACTATTTCTGGTAGGCATTCCTTCATATCACATCACTTCACAGTGCAGTGCAATGCGCGCTCGGAAACGGACGCGACTCGCTGCATATTATCGAATAACATAATTATTCGCGATCGGCGCGACTTAGGTCGCTGCCCGTATTTATTTGCAATGGGTTCGCAACAACTCATAGCGAATGAGTTACTGGCGTTTATACAGAATGCCATCGGCAACATGGACCAAGTCAGCATCAAGCAGATCTGCAAATCAAGTTTTAGCGAAGACGACATTTGCAGTACCAAGGCGCTGCTCTTCCAGACGCTCGGTAAAGCTGACCAGATGGTATCCCGGCGGAGGGATGGGGGTGTGACGAGATATTATAAACCTGTTCCATGAGACAGATCCAGACGACGTGCCAGCATTCGTTGCGAAGCGATTGGACCGGTTACCGCCGGTTTCCTTCGATCACGTCGACGTCACCAGGCTGCTGAAGGACATAACATTCCTGAAGACAAGCCTGGCAGAGGTGCAGTCGAAGTTGGAGGTAGCTAATAACACCATTCTTGATCTTCGTACTGAGGTAGTAACACTACGTGACACAGTTTCAATATGTAGGTCACGCGAGGCCACTGACTTAGGCGCGTGTAGCGATGCGCGTGCGATTATGTGCAGCGCTGGGTCAGCAACGAGCGATATGACGTCAGTCACTAACGCCGTTCGCGATGGCCCGCCCTCCGCACCCCGCACTTCGTGTGTCGCCGTCCCGTCAGCTGCTCCAGTGGGTATGTCTTCGACACCTCGTCGCGACTACGCTGCTGCTGCTGCAAAACGGAGTAAAGTGCCTTCAAAGGTGCCCGATTCTGACGCTTCTAATGACAAGAAGCTTCCCCGCGACGACGACGGTTTCACACCGGTGTCGCAGAAAACAGGGGCGCGCAAGGCGCCTCGTAAAAGCCAGTGTGATACTGCGGAACCGGGTGCTACACCGGGTCTACGGGTTGCCACGCCGAATAAGGCGCTATATATACGTGTCGCGCCTTTTTCGCATTTTTCCGCCACGGCAACAGATGTGGTGGATTACGTTTTGAAGAAGACTGGCTACGAGTTGAGGGTGTTCCAGCTGCGATCGCGCCAGTACGTGCACTTCAGCTCGTTTGTGGTGCGCGTGCCGCGGCCGCTGCTGAAGACCATCAAGAGCGCGGGCTTTTGGCTGAAGGGTGTAGTGTTTCGGCGGTTCCGGGGAACGCTGCCAAATATTACACCAGAGCAGGTGGCACAACAGAAAACCGTCGTGTCACTAAAATAATAGTTTTAGTTTATAATGTAATATGTATGCTAGTCTTTAAGGTATTTATCTATGGGCCACTAGTTGCCTGAAAATAAACGTTTTTCATTCATTCATTCATATCCGCATGGGGATGGGATCTTGCTGGACTATTTGACTTGCATCCTTGCATTGCTTTCATCGACTCCTATTCATAACCATTCGTACCAGGTGATCAATCTTGTTCGTCTTGACCTACACTTCACCACGCCGACAACTAGACATTTTCAACATTGACTAAAACTTCACTTTTCCGCGGCACTGACCGCGTGCGAATTGCCCACGATTGCCTGTCTAATTGTCTGAAATATGCACGGAATAGTTCTCGCCCAATAATGGGGTCATAAAATAGAAATTATGGGGATATATCCTTTCCAGCCAGTTCAGGGGGATGTTTAATTCATGGCCTTCAGAGGTAACTTAAACAAAGCCAATTGTAATGTATAATATTTTCGCCTTTTGTGGCAATCGAACAAAAATGCCTGAGTATATAATTCTCGTTTGTCAATAAGCCGTTGCTGCCATAAAATCCATTCAGAAATAAAAACTCTATTAACAATCGACGACGATGACCTTTGACTTGAAAACGTCATACTTAATTGTTAATGTTGCGAATTTCATTTATGCGTATTAACTATTATGCAAATTAACGTTATGCTTATTAAATTTATGCGAAGTACCTGATATGCCAAAAAATGTTATGCGTACCTAGTAAATTTATGGGTCTTTAGTTATGCGTATAAACCTATACGTTTTAATAATTATGTGTAAAATTGTTATGCGTTTTTCAATTAGGACAATTAAATTTATGCGTTTTAATATAGACCCGTAATATAGATAGAATAAATGTCTGGTTATTTTAGTATAATATATTTATTTAAGATTAGTTTTTATTTATACTTAAGTTTATTGCTTACTGTTAATCTATTGCGTGTTTACTCCAATAAAGTATTTTTCTGCAATAAATGTCTTGGATTTTGTTGTAAAAAGGTAGGTAATTAAACCATGATTGCTTTTTAAAGTGCGTCATAGCGAAGCAAGTGTGTTTGTTCTTTAAAGTGCGTCATTGCAAAGCAAATGTGTTTGTCGTGACTAAAGTGCCGTGAGTGTAACCGTGTTATTTTATTAATATAATGTTAATATGTCTCACGAAAGTTTAAATTTAATAAATAGGTTTTGTTTTACTTTTTTAGTCATTCTTTTTGATTAAGTGGAAAAACCACAAATTGAAAACAGATGTCTATTATAATGAAAAAAATCAACCATCGCACACATTGGGGCCTGACAGGATTCGAACCTGAGACTTCCATTTTACACCACAGTCTACCCATTATTAGAATTATTTTTGAAACATTATTTTACTTATTTGATATCGATCTCAAACGTATGTGGGCTGTAATAAAAAAAGCTATAGGAACTATTGATATTCTATGGTTTTTAACCTCATTGTGACATTAAGCATTAAGACGTCTACACACAGTATATTATTAAAACCATTAAAATTAAACGCATCGGACTTAAGTAGCCCATTATATCTCTAATAGTACACCCCTAATAACAGATCTTCAACAATCAAAACTTACCATACAAAGCCTAGGCGCCTGGCATACAAATACATACAAACAGGAACACAGACCAACTAAGCTACTAGACAGCACGGTAGTTACGTCACAGATAGAGCACAGTCACAGATACCGGAATTTCGGGATTGCCCATACAAATAATATCGGTATTGCATGCTCTAGTCACAGACACCAAATTGATTCACAGACTTAAAATTTTGGGGCAATATTAACTAAATTAGTTGGGCCACATTTAGACACAGATTATGCAGAATCCGCTAAGCCACTCTAATTTACTTAAATTTGTTTCAAAATTTAAAGTTTGAGAATCAAAGTAGTGTCTGTGACGTAGTGATGGCTATACAAGGTATAGTTATATAGTTGCCTACAATCGCCTATTGCTGTTGCTCGCTTAGCGCTACCCGGGGTAATAAAGGGGTAATAAAGAGTGGGGGGAAGCGCCTGGCGATCAGAGTTGCTTACGTACGGGAAACCCAACCCAGAAACCGAAAGGCTTCACGCTCCAGAGGAAATACTGGTGCCGCCTCAACAGAATCCGTACGGGTCACGGCAGGTGCAATTACATGCTGCACAAATGGGGATGGAGCAAAAGTCCGATGTGCGACTGCGGCCTTGAAGACCAAACCACTCAGCACATCGTGGAGCGCTGCCCAAAGCGACGATATCAAGGTGACCCGGAAGACCTCTACATTAACTTAACATCTGACGCGATCGACTGGCTGTGCAACCTGGATGTCGATTTATAATAGTATTAAGCCTACAATGTAAAATACGCCATACGATTAAATAAATAAGTGATGGCTATAGGTACCATTGGGTTGATAATTACCCAAATTATGAATGAATTCATTCAGAAATTGGGTATGCAATTATGGTACCTTGTTTTGTTCTACCATGCTATACAGCATATGACATCTTGTGGTTACCACACACGATCCCATAGCATCTATAGTATAGTGACATCTAGATGGACATAATTACCTACGTATAAACCATAAAAAGTTAACTAATCCATAAAAAGCGCTTACCGCAATAAAAAAACCCTATTGAGGTTTCCCTATTAAGTGTTTCTAGAATGCGATCATGCTATTTTAGTCTCTATTGCTAAGATATTTCGTCAAGTAAGCCACATTAAATATGGTTAATCTTGTTCAAAACAGTTTATAAAACGATACGGTAACCCTGATGATAAGGAAACCCTATCATAGGATTATCATTTATATAGGGTTACCCTATCGAAAAAAAAACAAATGAAGGTGATACTGATAACTGGTCCCTGCCTCAAGTAAACGGTGCCTAATAATTTTGAATTTTAAGTCCGTCGTTCCAGAAGAGTACGTCGGGTCGGGCGGCCAGTCGGTCAGACAATGTCTCGCCGGCAAGGAGGTTCCGTCGGAATTCCGGTATTAGCCCATACAAGCAATACCGGTATTGCATGCCCCAGTCGGAAGCCCCGACAGTCATTGCATATGGGTAAGTGTGTTCGCGTTTCAATAGTCTGTGCACAGTAATCACACAACTCATAAATTTTGAAGACGACTAACTACAGGTTACATCATAATTATGAACGTGCTCTCTCTCACACCGCGCCAGTCGGCCATGTGTAGGAAGGGGACGGGTGTGATTGTTTGACAACGATGAGGAAGATTTATGCTCTCATTTGTAAATAATGAAGGCGCCACTCATTGTAATGGGAGGGCATTGAAGACGACCTAGCCGCGCCCTGCCAGCAGGGCTGCCACTGTGACGATAACTCATTTTAATTTTTTAAACAAGGTTTCGCTTTTACCACCATATACATATACAAAATGGACAAAAAAGAAATAACTTCGCGTTGACTGTAAGGTTTTGGGATACTACCAATCCTGTCTAGATGGTTTTGGAACCTCTCAGATCGAATTGATTTTTGGATTGTTGTATGGCTATTGAGCGGCGGCGGTGAGTAAATGGCCATACAAAAGTCTAAAAATCAAATCGATCTGAGAGGTTCCAAAACCAGGGAGGATGTGTTGCGTCCCAAAACCTTACAGCCATACGGAATCTAGTTATTTTTTGGTCACTATAAGACATAAGACAAGACCATCAACGTTATTAATCATTTGAATTGTTCCTTAGGTACATTGACGACAACGCCAGCTCTCTTGCTAGGTACTAGAGAATTCCTAAGTAATTCGGATATGCACCTTAGCATTTCGACAATATTGCGTATACAGTAGAAAAATTTACAGGTCTGCTGCGAATGCAAAAGATGCTGGTTCGATCCCAGTCTTGTAGGTATTGGTCACATTTCCGTCGTATACGTATTTCTTTACATCTCATTTAATCATTACTTTTGTGGGTTTACAAGGTCTATACAAGGTCTAACAAAAATACTGGTGATCCTTTTAACAGCATAATTGGTAAGTATCGTATTCTCATTAGGAAAAAGTAGGAGGGTTGGCCAGCTGAGACGACGTGTCCCATACAAAACAAAATTTCTTTTCGAGTCAAAAAAAGGTTTCTCCTACTTTTTCTTACTGTCAATATGATACCAATTAAGCCCTTAAACGGATCATCAGTGTTTTTATTACACCCTGTATATAGGTATTTCACTTTATAGTACTGATGTCTGTAATAAATAATTTCCAGTTCTAAATTTCGCTGAGTTGACAGCCCTAAGGCTAGGCCAATTACTTAAGTACGCGGATCCAGCATACACCTGCCATTGTATCACTTAATTCTGGTACTGAGTGTGCAGCCGGCCTTATTCTAGCTTATTTAGACTTAGATAAAACATGGAAATAATAGAATAATGCTTTTTCTGTCTCTGCAGAGTTTATTTGGCCCTGAGAAAGTGTCGGTACAAACATGGCGTACTTATATACATCGTAAAGTTTACTTTAAAGTACCGATGACTGATACTTTAATCCACAGATAACCTCAACCACTAGATAGATCATAAGTGCAACTCGAGGTCACCACACATATGTGCTCCCGTACTAATTTTGTATGAGAGCGCGACTGCTTATTTGAGTAGAGTTAACATTTTTGATCATTACTCATGTCAATTAAAAATATCCACAAAAATCAAGTTACAGAGGTGAACCTGGATTATTATGCTACAAATTGGTGTAGAATACTATTAAGATGTGCTGTTAAAATCGTAGAAATTTACGAATAAAATTGCCCATATGTGTGGTGACCCCGTGCTTCCTATAAAAGCTTAATGATGAGGTATCTGTGTAGTCTGTGCTTTAATTACATTCAAATTCCGAACGTCTTCTGGTATACCGATATCTCCGTATACTAGCAGATTTTCGAAATTGGAATGTTATTAAAATATTGATATTAAAATCTAGTTGATCAGTGATTTGAAATCTAGTTGGCCACAGTGGTGCAATGGCGGTCATTTTAATGAATCTTAACACGTCATTGAGAAGTATTAGTGTGGAGATAAACTATTGTATGTAACTGTCAATTATTAGGCATTGAAACACTCGTGTAATATTATTATAAAACTCACTTGGTTCGTTATAAAACCACAATCGGATTTTAATGCCCTTCAATATGTAGCAGTCACATAAACTACTATTATGATATCGGTATTAAAAGATAAAAAATGCAATTAGGGCATGTAGTACCGGTATTTATTGTATGGGCAATCCCGGATTCCGGTATTGGTCCATACAACAATACCGGTATTGCATGCCCTACCAGCAATTGTATCATGTTCAGCGTAAGCAGTCTTATTTGCAGGGCAATAAGAGCGTGTCACATATATTATTAGTGCGGCTTTCGTTGAGAAACATATATATATATTATTACAGCTGGGTGTACATCCGTATTATTGACACAACTGGGGTGAAAATATCAGTCGGTATCAGACACACCTAACAATGAAGCCAATTTAATAAGTTTAGTATCACTTCAGGTTCATACATTAACAGACGAATTAAAATGTCCCTGTCGTATATACTAGTTGGGCTAGCTACTTTGGCTTACTGCCTATATCTTTACTTTACCCGAACATTTAACTATTGGAGGGACCGGAACGTCGCGGGTCCCACGCCCGTACCCATCTTCGGGAACATGATAGATGCAGCCCTTCGCCGCACGTTTAGAGGAGCCGTCTATAAGCAAATATATGATGATTTTCCTGATGAAAAAGTAGTAGGTATGTATGAAATGGCCTCACCGTGCCTACTGATTCGAGACCCGGATATCGTGAAACAAGTGATGATCAAAGATTTTGATGTTTTCGCTAATCGTCACTTAATGTTCTCGAATGACGTATTAACTGATAATCTCTTCCATGCTGAAGCGGCTGCGTGGCGTATACTGAGAAACAAGTTAACCCCTGCCTTCACATCAGCGAAATTGAAAAATATGTTTCATCTGATGAATGAAACAAGTGATAAATTCATGAAGTCTGTAGAAAAACTAATTCAAACTCAACCTGAACAAGAAGTATTTGGATTAATGAGGAAATATACTATGATGAATATAGGGTCTTGCGCGTTTGGGCTAGATTTGAACATGATGGAAAAGAGTGACACAGCAGATACCTTTAATAATCTTAATAAAAAAGTGACCACATTATCCTACACCAACGAATTGATTATGTTATTTCCTGCGCTATTTAAGAAACTTAGAGTCTCACCTATCCCTAAAGACGTAACACATTTTTTTAAAAGCCTCGTCTCTCAAGTGGTGGCCGCAAGAAAAGGAATACCAGGAAACAAAAAAGACTTTATGGACTTACTTTTGGAGATGAAACAATCCGATAAAGTGCAGAGAAGCAAACGAGTAGAAGGCGAGGAGGCTGATACTTTAGAAATAACGGATAATTTAATGGCCGCTCAAGCTTTTATTTTTTATACAGGAGGCTTCGAGACTTCTGCAACCACTATGGCAAATATGCTTTACGAACTCGCACTAAATCCAGATATTCAAGAAAAACTAGTTAAAGAAATTGAAGAAGTTTTGAGGCGACACGGAAATGAAATAACTTATGATGCGGTAATGGAAATAACATACTTGGATAGAGTTTTTTCTGAAACTCTTCGCGTACATACCTTTGGAACCGTGTTTCGTCGAATCGCGGCTACGGACTACAAAATTCCAGGAACCAATGTTACCATTAAAAAGGGTCAACAAATTCGTATATCTTCATATGCCTTACATTATGATGAAAAATATTGGCCCGATCCGATGAAATTTAACCCAGACAGGTTCAGCCCTGAGAACGTAGCCAAGAGAGATCCAGCAGTGTACCTTGCCTTTGGTATCGGACCAAGGAATTGTATTGGGATGCGTTTCTCGAAGGTCCAGGTCCGCGTGCTGATGGTTAAACTGCTCAGGAGGTTCAAGTTAGAAGCCACGGAGAACACGCGCAAAGATTTGCAGTTAAACCCGAACACGTTTATTGCAACCCCAATAGGAGGAATCAAGATGAAGTTTTTGCCAAGGCAAGAGAGTACCCCAATTATTAACCAGTAGCGGACCCGGCAAACTTCGTAGGTACAGCCAAATTTTTTTTTTCACCAATGTTTAATAGTGATACTGCTGAAGGGTTGAGACAAATCCAACAAATCATGAGTAATTAAAATCGGTCTACCCGTTTTTTAAAATAAATGTTGTGACGGACACGACTTTGTTTTACTTATTCTATAATAAATATTTTGTTGCAATAATAATATATGTGCATAACTTCTCCTACCTACCTACGTTCCTTAATATTCAATGATATCCACACATGTCACAGTTTCCCACATCAATTTGCCAATTTAGCAATCGGCCCACAAAGCCCTTTTAAATAACAGTATTAACACCAATGAGCTCGCTCGATTACTCAGCTACGGCAGTATCTGAGCCAGAGTCGGGGCACTGGATGCACGCCTTGCCGTCGCGGAACATTGGATCTCTTCTAGACCCAGCCATATGCCTCAGGCTGGGGCTAAAGGTTTGTGAACCGCAACCCTGCTAATACCGCTGCGGAGGACCACTCGACTCTCTCGGACGCCATGGGCTATACTAGCTGCCAATGCCAGTCGAGTGCGGGGCCAAATTTCAGGCATGCAGCGCTCAACGACTTGATCCGCAGAGCTCTCGGCACAGTTAACATACCGGCAACCCTTGAACCAGTTGGCTTGTCAGCGGAGCACGGAAAAAGGCACGATGGTTGCTCGCTTGTGCCTTGGTTTTTGGGGCGAGCATTGGCGTGGGTGACCTGCGTGGATAACTTGGCTCCGTCCCACGTCCAGCGCACGGCCCGAAAGCCGGGGATGGCCGCAGAAGACGCTCAAGTCAACAAGTGCCGCAAATATGCGTTAAAGAACAACTACATACATACTTGCAGCGCTTATTGCAGTTGAAACTTTTGGACCGTGGTCGTCAGACACCAAACAAGTTAAACGACCTGCAAGCGGGTAGATATTTTGTTCAGAGATTAAGTATGGCAATACAAAGAGGAAATGCGGCAAGTATCCTGGGGACGATGCCCCGAGTAACGCTAGTCGCTGGGTTTCATAGATACCTAATTGTAAACGTAATTGTGTATGTATACCTTATAGAAATAAATACTTGTCACGATGGTTCACATTCTGTAGAATTTAGCAGCGGTTCTCACTTCACCAGAACCACTTTCAGAAACCCTTTTAAACCACAACGTCCACAACCACTTAAAGGACAAAAGAATAACGTTTTCTTAAAAATCCTTAGGAATAATTTCACCTATTTATCTGCCAGGGCTTCCTCAAACTGTATTAATGTTTTAACCGACTTCAAAAAAAGGAGGTTCTCAGTTTTTGTTGTCCCGCATGTTTGTTTGTAGGTTTGTATCTAGGTATGTTTGTTCGCGATTATCTCGCGTTTGGCTAAACCGGTTTTGATGCGAGAAGGTTTTAGAATAGAAAAAGGGTTCGTCCATTTATTCATCATAATTTTCTTTAATTTCCTCTTCGTCTTCCCGTTCTTCTTTATCATCTTCATCATTGTCTAATTCTTCTACGTCGTCTTCTTCTTATTCTATAGAACAGAATATTTCACTTATGAGTATGTTAGGGGTTGCCTTGTTATCAATGCAGTTCATGACGTACAGTTTCAAAACGACAAGTCGTACAACTGAATATACTCGTAATTTATTTTTGTTTGACTACCGTAACTCGATACACAAAGTGACTGGTCAAAGGCTGGTCAATATCATGTTTGGCAGGGATCTGAGGTGCCGTCTCTTGCTGCTTCGGTCTCATCCAGTAGCTGCTCACATTGATAAAGAACAGTATTTAAACAATGGTCATGCTAGGGAAATATTTTTGTCTGGGGGGGTCATGGCAAGGAATAACACCACAGGTCCCTTGGTGAAATAACACAGGTGATTGTGCTAGGGGTGACTTATGAAGTGGAAGTGGAGGGTCAGCAGTGGAGACGGCACTGCAACCAGCTGCTGAAAAGTAGCCAGCTTTTAGATATTTTTTAAACATATTGTTAACTGACTAGTTATAGTAAGTGCTCCATATTATTGTGATAATATTAGAACAATGAATATGGGGGAGAGTGTAGAAACACAGAAATTACTATTCTATAACCTATGTCAGCGGGGCTGCCGTCTTTAATGTGGTGATGCGAATAAATTAAATACGTGCGTTTTTAAAATGGTGTATTTATTAATTACATACCAAAGTATTAATATAACACACATAAACTACTATTATCATATCGGTTTAGTGCATACTTTAGTTCACATTATATCAGCATTGCGGCTGAGTCAACAAAACGCCGATTAATTAAATACGTAGTTACTTTGTACAGTTACCTGCAATAGTATCATCTTCAACGTAAGTCGCAATAGGTATTATCACAATCTTATTTGTAGGACAATAAGAGCGTGTCACATATATTATTATTGCGGCTTTCGTTGAGGAATATATAGATATTATTTCAGCTGGGTTTACATCCGTTTTGTTGAGAAAAATATTGTGAAAATATTAGAAACAGCCAACAATGAAGCCAATTTAATAAGTTTAGTATCACTTCATCTTCATATATTAACAGACGAATTAAAATGTCCCTGCCGTATATACTAGTTGGGCTAGCTACTGTAACTTACTGCCTATATCTTTACTTTACCCGAACATTTAACTATTGGAGGGACCGGAACGTCGCGGGTCCCACGCCCGTACCCATCTTCGGGAACATGATAGATGCAGCCCTTCGCCGCAAGTTTAGAGGAGCCTTCTATAAGCAAATATATGATGATTTTCCTGATGAAAAAGTAGTAGGTATGTATGAAATGACATCACCGTGCCTACTGATTCGAGACCCGGATATCGTGAAACAAGTGATGATCAAAGATTTTGATGTTTTCGCGAATCGTCACTTGGTTTTGACGAATGACGCATTAGCTACTAATCTCTTCCACGCTGAAGCGGCTACGTGGCGTATATTGAGAAACAAGTTGACCCCTGTCTTCACCTCCGTGAAATTGAAAAATATGTTTCCTCTGATGAATGAAACGAGTGATAAATTCATGAAGTTTGTAGAAAAACTAATTCAAACGCAACCTGAACAAGAAGTATATGAATTAATGAGCAAATATACTATGATGAATATAGGGTCTTGCGCGTTTGGGCTAGATTTGAACATGATGGAAAAGAGTGACACAGCAGATGCCTTGAATAATATTAATAAAAAAGTATTCACATTAAGCTACGCCAACGAATTGATTATGTTATTTCCTGTTATATTTAAGAAACTTGGAGTCTCAACTATCCCTAAAGCAGTAACAATTTTTTTTAAAAGCCTCGTCTCTCAAGTGGTGTCCGCAAGAAAAGGAACACCAGGGAACAAAAAAGACTTTATGGACTTACTTTTGGAGATGAAACAATCCGATAAAGTGCAGGGAAGCAAACGCGTAGAAGGCGAAGAAGCTGATACTTTAGAAATAACAGATGATTTAATGGCCGCTCAAGCCTTTATTTTTTACTCGGCGGGCTACGAGACTTGTGCAAACACTATGGCATATATGCTTTACGAACTTGCACTGAATCCAGATGTTCAAGAAAAAGTAGTAAAAGAAATTAAAGAAGTTTTGGAGCGACACGGTAATGAAATAAATTATGATGCGTTAATGGAATTAAGATATTTGGATAGAGTTCTTCATGAGACTCTTCGCGTACATACCTTTGTGGCCGTGTTACATCGAATCGCGACTACGGACTATAAAATTCCAGGAACCAATATTACCATCAAAAAGGGTGAACAAATTCGTGTATCTTCATATGCCTTACATTATGATGAAAAATATTGGCCCGATCCGTCGAAATTTAACCCAGACAGGTTCAGCCCTGAGAACGTAGCCAATAGAGATCCAGCAGTGTACCTTCCCTTTGGTATCGGACCAAGGAATTGTATCGGGGTGCGTTTCGGAAAGATTCAGATACGCGTGCTGATGGTTAAACTGCTCAGGAGGTTCAAGTTGGAAGCCACGGAGAACACGCGCAAAGATTTGCAGTTAGACCCTAATACCTTTAATGCATTCCCAATAGGAGGAATCGAGATGAAGTTTTTGCCAAGGCAATAGAACACAAATTATTAACCACTAGCGGACCCGGCGAACTCCGTACCGCCATATTTCTTTTTTTTTTCAAATTACAAATATAAATAGCCTTTATTCACTGACTGCTAGTTTCATTGATATGTAAGTAACATTTAGTCTATTATTTAATTAGGTATTGGCTCAACGTATTGCCATTGCCATACAGAGAGGGAATGCTGCCAGCATCTACGGCACCATGCCGCGGGGGGACTGGTTATTTTAGTATAATATATTTATTTAAGATTAGTTATTATTTATACTTAAGTTTATTGTTTACTGTTATGTTAATATTTAATTAGGTTAGTCAGGTTGTCGGGACTTCCGACAAAGGCCTCCTCCAATATTTTCCACTCTTCTCTGTTGCGAGCTGTTCTAATCCACATCTCTGGAAACTCATCTTCCCATGTCATTAATGGATGTCCGCTACTTCTCTTACTGTATTTTGGAAACCAGTCAGTAATTATTTTTGACCATTTTTCCAATTGTGTTCTTTTTCAAATTATTTAATAGTTATTCTGCTATTTGGGGTGGAGACAAATCATGAATTATTAAAATCAGCCCAACCGTTCTTGAGTTATAAATGGTGTAACCGGCACGACTTTGTTTTACTTAGACATATATAAGATTTGATAATAAATATTTTATTGTAATAATAATCACCTACGTTCCTTAATATTCAAAAACAACTATTTAAATATATTGGGTTATTTTATTTCGGGGTTTTTTGCTTAACAGGTATAGATACCCGAGGTCATGAATCTACTATACATTTGACAGTTAGGTGTGGACACGTGTGGAGTGTGGACAGATGGATATCGCTCTATCCAGTAGTGATTTAACTATGATATCCACGTGTCACAGTTTGCGATATCGAACAGAGATTACTTTCAAGAATTAAGCTGCGATAGTCACTTCTCCAGAACCACTTTCCAACCTTTTTAAGCCCATTTAAAGGACAAGAGAATAAACAAAGTTTTCTGAAAAATTGTATGAAGGCTTAAGGGAAATATAAACGTTTTGCTCCCGAGAGTAATACCAATACCCTGAGACTATAGATATTATATGTCACAGTATATACAGTAAGAACTTTTTAAAGCACAAGTTTGAAAGCGCCATCTAAACGGGAGCCTAAAAGCTAAAGGTATAATAGTATTTTATGCAATAGTTGTATAAGAGGGTTCAAAAAAGGTGAGTGGCGTGTGTAACAATTTGAGGCGAAGCCGAAAATTGTTAATAAAGACGCCATGAGCCTTTTTTGAACTACTTATACAACGTTGCATACATTACTTTTTCTACGACTAGGGATTAAATAAAACACAAAATTAAACGCAGTTTGCTTTAAGAAAGAGCGAGAAGTTGAAAAGTGGTGGCAAATGACAATTGAGAGAACGTAATCATTAGACACGGTATTTTTTTTTTTCAAATGTCATCAACTTACTTGCTTTTTTGCAGCAATTCTTTTAGTTTTGTTATTGTTCCAAACCATATGAATTCAGTTGTTTGTTAAGTTGGCAGTTTTGATTTTCGTTGTAAATTTAGTGTTGTTTTTCTTTTTTATCTGTTGGGTTCATAAGGCACCACTGTTAGCAGTTGCTTTTTATCACATAATAACCATTCATAAAAAAAATAATAGTCTTTATGAAGAATAGACAAGATAGACTTTTTTGAAATGTCATAAGACATGCTTTTATATTCGTTGGCGGGACTATTAGCAGAGCTCGAATTTGTAAAAATTTTGCGCATCGAGAAAAAGTTGTGAATTTTTGACCATGGATAGAATGGCCCACGATAAATATTTTTTAGTATTGGAGGTCCGTAAAATTTTTGAACCTTCCCGTCAATATCAGGGGTCCTGTGAAATACGTTATTACTCTATGGTTAAGGCTGCTAGGGGTTGTGTGGTATCATTTCCGTGTAAAACAGACATGCGGAATTCATTTGTGATATTAAAAATGTAAAATTTCTTATTAAAAAAAAAGTTGTGTGGCGAGGAAAAACACAATTTTACTTTAATTTTTTTAGAACGTGATATAACTAATATATATCCTTTATTTCAAATAATAAAAAATATTATAAAGAAGCATATTTAATATAGATTATAGAAACATATACATTTTATACTGTTTTACACGGAAACGATACCAAACAACCCCTAGCAGTCTTAACCAGAAAGTAATAACATATTGCACGGGACCCCTGCTTTTGACGTGAAGGTCCAAAAATTTTACAGACCGCCAATACTAAAAAATATTCATCTTTGCTCACTCTATCTATGGTCAAAAATTCACAACTTTTTCTCGATGCGCACAATATTTTTCGCATTTGTACTGAGACAAAACCCTACTATATATAATTGACAGATAAAAGTACCGGAGTAGAACAAAATATTAATAGTTGCTTTTTTGAGCTACAAAAAGTTCTTAGACTGTGGCTGCCTATGTGATCTATAATATCTACTAATACCTATATGCATATATACACATTCAAAACCCATTGTCACATCACTCAAACCCCTTAAACACCTACTCCACCACAATAAAAGCAAATTCAAAATATACAACACTTCCGTCTCAAAAATCGCTTAAAAACCAAATAAAGAAACTCCAGTGACAAGTCTTAAAACGATTACTGAGGGAGAGCGACACGTAAACCGCATTAGGTATGTTAAATCTGGCTGCTATTCCACTCTTCTGCTGTATTCAGAATAGTCCAACACTTATCAGCGCCATTTCAATAGAAAACTAAAGTAATACCTACTAAAACTTAGAAAAAAAATGTACGCTCGAAATGACAGCCGGAAGAGTACCCAAGCAAAGTATGCCCCAGCCTTCTGATAACCCGTCGCATCAATCAGGCGTTGGCTAGCTCCTTACACATGAGAGCTCCTAGTCCCTACTCCACCCCAAATGGCTCAAACATGATAAAAAGATAAAAGATTATTCTTTAATTTAGGAACATTACAATGAACTTATGAACGTCAAAGAGAGAGAAAAGAAACTACCACCGGTTCTAACCCTACACCTCTGAGTCGAGCAGTATTATGATGACTGGCGAGAAACTCGGCGAGACTTATTTTATCAAAACAGTAATACTTACTAAATCTGAAAGATATACAAAAATTCGTAAATTGCCCAGCTATGGCTATATTTTCAGCGCTTGGGAGTTTCGGCTGCGGCTGGTAGGTATATATACAGACCGAAATTATAGTTCTGAACTAAGAGTGGCGGATTTTCGCGATCGTAACCTTACGTAGTTTCCAAATTTTCCGCGAAGGGTTTCCATGTCAGTTATTTATTCATCTTTTCTTGAAAGGACTTGTAGAACGAGGTAATGGAAACTAACAAAACGAATATCCACCTAGTTAGCATTTATTTCAGATTTTACTTAGTAGTTAGTACTAATATGTCATAATTGACTTGTTCTATTCGAATAAGCGGTCGCCTCGCCTAATCTATGCGATGGGAATACACCTAGGGGGCCTGGGGGCCTCAGGGAGGGGCCCGCAGTTTTGCGTTTTTATGCGTATCGCTTACTTGTGCGATTATTGTTGGAGCTATTTGCATTGCACGGATGTCGCGCAAATAGTTTTGATACTTTAATTCAGGTTATTCAATATTGTGAAATATATTTGCGAACGCACCCAATTGTACTTCCGCGACGCGATCATGTAGTCAACATGTGCGTTTTTACGCTAATTCTGAAACGTTTATGTCCATACTTAGGCTTACGTATTCAGTTGTCTCAGCCCGAGATTTGGGTATGGGATATGGAACACCTTACCTCATCGTCTACATATGGCGTGCTCCCGACGCAAGATTTTCAGTCCACCTAAGTATAAGAGACGAGGGTACCAAGATGAGTTTGTCATAAAACTACACGGTTATTTCATGTAAAAAAGGCAAATTTATTTATTCGTAGGGAAAATACAGAAGCATAACATATTATATTATCAGTAAAGTAGAATATTAAATGTCAACACTAAGACCAGTCAGCTACTTCATGGCTTCATCGCACAAGGTGATCAGGTCATCTGGAGGACCACAAATTAATAATCAATTTAACGGGTGATCTACCGTTTTAATCATCACTATTTAATCACTGTTTTTTTACAATAAATAAAATAAATTAAGAAGAATATGTGATATTTTCAAGTCAAAGGTACATCATTGTCGGTATTCAATAAGGCGTGCCTGCCATAATTAATTTAGAAAATAACTTTATTAACAACCGACAATGATGTGATGTATATTTGACTTGAAAACTTCACATATATTCTGAACAAGTATCAAATACTTTTACACTACGTACAGGTGACATTTTCTTTCTCGAAAAATCTCTTGGAAAAACATCAGGAGTGCCATAACTAATGTCAGTGTCTTCTCCGTTACCCCACTTCTTGTCACTCTTCATTGTCCGACATCTTTCTTTTACTTAACGTTTTGGGGTTCCGTAGCAGTAGAGTACCAACGGAACCCTAATTGGTACGATTTCTACATTTTTAACTTATTCCCTGCTAAGAGTGCTAAGCTACGCTCGGAGTACTACGACGTAGAGGATATCGTGAGAATGTTTCTATTTGTTAAAGTACTCGTAACGAGTATTATTCGTAGAAACGAAACGATTGTGTGTCTTGTTTAAAGCCAAATGGGTTAATAAACGGTGCCAAAAAGTGACTTTAACCTACCAGTTGATAGGCCCCTGAAGCAGGGACTGATTTCGTTACGGTAGAAGCGTTACGGTACTGGTATAGAATTACGATACCGCAATGTTTTAAAGGTAGAGCTATAGCGGTTGAAATATTGCGGTACGGTACCGAAATAAAATTACGATATCGAAATTTTTTCGTTACGGTACTTATACCTTAATATAGCGATACTTATACCGTTATGATTTCGGTATCGTTATTTTCATCGCAGAATTTAAGAGGTAGGTACTTGTTTGCGGCGGTAAAGCAACTGACCAAGGGTGCGGGATGCGGGGCGCGGGGCAGGTAGCCGGCAAGTATCTACTTGCTCAAGGTCACGGAGGCGCGCTCGGCGATAATTGTAGTGATTTCATTTTAGTCTTCCTCAGTTGCGTGAAAGAGTTTATAGTGTAGGTACATTGAATCGATCATTGATATTAACTCGATGCGGATATGGAACTGAATTTTTTTATGTATACAGTAATTTGGTATAGTATTGCGCGACTAATAAAAAATGGAAGATTTTTTTGACGCGAATTATTTTTTAAATAACACTAAAATAAAAATAGAATAAAAAAAAAATAAAAGTAAAAAAATAAAATAAAAAAAAAAAAATAATAAAAAAAAAAAAAAAAAAAAAAAAATAAAAAAAAAATAAAAAAAAATAAAAAAAAAATAAAAAAAAAAAAAAATTAAAAAAAAAAAAAAAAAAAAAAAACAAAAAAAAAACAAAAAAAAAAAAAAAAATAAAAAAAAAAAAAAAAAAAATTAAAATAAAATAAAAATAAAAATAAAATTAAAATAAAAATAAAATAAAAATAAAATAAAATAAAATAAAAATTAAATCAATTGGTAAATAATGACATGAATTGTTGAATAATAAATAATCGGTTGTTGAAAGAGAGCTTGTGTCGAACGGACCCTTCGCATTATGTGTTATACTCGTGGTCTTTGCATTGATTTGATTCCAGATGTTTTTTTAAGTAATTACATATTGGTATTATTCTGTTCTCTGATAACCAGCCATTATATGAGTTTGTACAAAAAAACCAGAGGTGGGATTGGTGTGATTTTTGAATTTCACCAGTGCCTTTTTTGTATGCAGCCGATGACTACTTAGTACGAAATAAGCCACCCGATGAGAATCAAAAATCGCACCTCAGGTAGGTACACTAGGTACTAGGTACCTACTTGTCGATGTCGGTGAATATGAAAGTTCATCCAAATAAATATATTAATATCTCTAATTAATATTTACTCCCTAGTAAGAAATGCAACAGGTAGACCAATGCAACAATTTAAAAGTATTTGAAGTGAAATAATAATATACCTACTTTGTTATTCATAAATATTATTACTGGCTGGACAACCGTCTTTCTTCGGTGAAAACACTAAGAAATAGTTGCACGTGCAGATAAAGATAACAAACAAAAGTTTGCGGGCCATTGATAATGATTACCTTCAAGTAGCTTTGGGTTTTACCTGTTAAGTACCATGTGTTCCTATTGTTTGTGAAGTTAAGTGAGAGCAAGAAAAGTTTAAAAGGTAAAAAACAATACAGTAATGGATTTTAGTAGTCAACGCTTAAAATATGTATACACTTTCGAACCTTATTACAATGGAGTAAGGTGCAAAAGTATACACTTATTTATGGCGTTGACAAGCAACTTCTCGTCCGCTAAGACAGGACAATATTGATCTTTCGAACTCGCGGAGCGTATGCGAAGTGAGTTCTTACAAACAACTCCAGACCGAACCGAACTGTCACCTGGCTACTGGGACGTCTCGGCATTTGGATGGCTTTTTGATTTCGATAGTTTGTCTGACGATAACTTTAGTTACGTTTTTCTGATCTTTATGACATTTCTTGGGGCTGTAGCAGAGATACATAAAATTTGTAAGTTCGTATATGAGCGGGATCGATCAAGTCGCTATGGAGCTAGAAGGAGAAAAAAAATCCTCCTTGGGGTCTTGTTATATTGGTCAACTCGTTTGCAAGTAAATCGCGAGTTCTCAGTTCGAAGCGGACTACTAGTATTTTTTTAAGTTCGTTGTGGTAAAAAATAGATAAGAGCGCTGGTAGCCTTGCGGTAAGATGTCCGACTTTCAATCCGGAGGTCTCGGGTTCAAACCCCGGCTCGTACCACTGAGTTTTTCGGAACTTATGTACGGAATATAATTTGATATTTACCAGTCGCTTTTCGGTGAAGGTAAACATCGTAAGGAAACCGGATCTAATCCCTAAAAGGCCTAGTTTCCCCTCTGGGTTGGAAGGTCAGATGGCAATCGCTTTCGTAAAAACTGGTGTCTACGCCAATTCATGGGATTAGGTTGTCAAGCGGACCCCAAACCGGGATAAACGCTAGGATGATGATGTTGTGGTAAAAAATGAAGAACTTCACGTACTAATTTTGCTACAGTAAGGTGAACATTTCCGAGCACATTGGAGAAGATTGTTTTTGTACTCTGAGACAATTGAACACTAACAGTTCAATGCAAATTGATTTCAATTAGAATTAAAATCAATTGACTCATCTGTTACAAATAACTAATAATTGGAAATAATTAATGTTTAGTCTTTTTCAACATTGAAAATTGGTGAAAAGTTTTTAGTGTAGATTCATTAAATAGATAATTGATATTAATAATTATATCAGTGCAGATATGAAGTTGAATGTTAGGTAAATATATTTTTATTATAAATTCTTTATTATTTTATTTGTTTTCTTTTAATATTTTAGATTTGTTTTTGATTTCAGTGTTTTATTTTTATTTAATTTTTATTTTTATTTTATTTTTATTTTATTTTTATTTTATTTTTATTTTATTTTTATTTTATTTTTATTTTATTTTTATTTTATTTTTATTTTATTTTTATTTTATTTTTATTTTATTTTTATTTTATTTTTATTTTATTTTTATTTTATTTTTATTTTATTTTTATTTTATTTTTATTTTATTTTTATTTTATTTTTATTTTATTTTTATTTTATTTTTATTTTATTTTTATTTTATTTTTATTTTATTTTTATTTTATTTTTATTTTATTTTTATTTTATTTTTATTTTATTTTTATTTTATTTTTATTTTATTTTTATTTTATTTTTATTTTATTTTTATTTTATTTTTATTTTATTTTTATTTTATTTTTATTTTATTTTTATTTTATTTTTATTTTATTTTTATTTTATTTTTATTTTATTTTTATTTTATTTTTATTTTATTTTTATTTTATTTTTATTTTATTTTTATTTTATTTTTATTTTATTTTTATTTTATTTTTATTTTATTTTTATTTTATTTTTATTTTATTTTTATTTTATTTTTATTTTATTTTTATTTTATTTTTATTTTATTTTTATTTTATTTTTATAACTGAAAATGTTTTGTTAAAGGTGTCTTGTACTACTTATGAAATCCTAAAATCAACAAAACATATGAGAATGAAGCGCAACTAACGACAAGAAGCTAACAGCGAATAACTCAAAAATGTGCCGCACTGAACGAAATCAAACAAAATAGGTGCTTAGGGCAAGCACTCAATAACTAACGCTGATTGGTTGTCGCCGGTCAGTCGGCGGGGCATCCTCACCCTCATATACCTCAATCCATACCTTTATGATAACGGTTGAAGTATCGAAAAAAATAGCGGTACCGTTATATTTCTGTACAGAAATATATCGGTTGCGCTATCGAAATCATACCGAAACATGCGGTATGACGTCATACCGTTTTATAAAGGTACCTTTATATTCCGGTTATGCAGTCCCTGCCCTGAAGTATACATTAATTTGACAAACAGCACATTTTAAATTACTTATAGAAAATCAGAGACTATAGAGATATCGACGGCCACAGCCTAAGAACTTTTTGAAGCTCAAGTCAATTGCACCCTCTAAACTAAAGCTACCGAAAATGTAAGAGGAAATGTCACCTGCAATGCTACTCCACCTAGTAACAGATAGCGTACTAGTAGTACACTAGTAGCTACTAGGTGGAGTAGCAGTGCAGGTGACATTTCCTCTTACATTTTCGGTATCTTAAGACGGCTTTCGGACAGAGGGCGCAATTGACTTGAGCTTCAAAAAGTTCTTAGGCTATATTTCTAGTCTCTGAGAAAACGAAGCGTTTTCTATACAAAATTTTAAATTTTTCTCGCATACTAAGTAGAGGTTGAGGCTCGAATTGAGGTCATAGTCATATAATGTTGTTGTTGTTTGTAGAAATAATTAAGTATTTAGTATAGTGTGCATTAATGAATGCGTTAATCTAGCCTAGCTAGCTGGTGAAGTGTAAAATCTCGGTCTCTTACTAAAATATTCTCATTACTTGTTAGTAAAACAGCTAAAACACAACCCTTGCTGATATTTTCATGTTTAGACGGAACTCTAGGTGCGTGTCTTCAACTCGCACTTGACCGAATCACAGTTTTTCTACCTCGAACAGGAACCTACAAAAAGCTGTCTCTACGTAATCTAGGGAACGATTTTAGGGCGGTTTGGGTATCGTGGAGAAATTGTCTTAATCTGTATTTTTGGGGTTTTAATAGGTGTGAATTTTGATGTTAAGTGGCTGAGTAAACTTTTGTGACGGTTTTTTTTCATTAAAATTATAATGCTGGGTAAGTTATGTAATGAAACTTTTTAATTTTATGAATTCGGTAAGGCTAGTAGATAATAAGCGCTGGTAGCCTTGCGGTAAGACGTCCGACTTTCAATCCGGAGGTCTCGGGTTTAAACCCCGGCTCGTACAGTCGCCATCAGATATATCGGAGCGGCCAAGGTGGTCACAAATATCTGAACAACGCCTCTATTGTCAAGGCAATAAAGTGCATGTTCAGATATTTTTGAGTACCGTGGCCGCTCCGATATATTTGATGGCGACTGTACCACTGAGTTTTTCGGAACTTATGTACGGAATATCATTTGATATTTACCAGTCGCTTTTCGGTGAAGGAAAACATCGTAAGGAAACCGGACTTAACCTCAAAAAAGGCCTAGTTTCCCCTCTGGGTTGGAAAGTCAGATGTCTGTCGCTTTCGTAAAAACTAGTGTCTACGCCAATTCATGGGATTAGGTTGTCAAGCGGACCCCAAGCCGGGATAAACGCTAGGAGGAAGGTTATTAGGCTAGTAGATAATATCATTTTGCAATTTATAGTAGGTAAAGTAAAAGTACTTTTTTTTTTTTAATTAACCGTGTACAGTCCATTGCAATATCTTTACAATAAAAACAGACTCTTTCAAGAGAGAATCTCTCATTTTTTAATCCTCACACAGCGCAGCTTTAGGATTGGTTCTTAACAAACACATTCCTCCCAACGCATCCTCACTCATCTCTGGTGAAAACGCAGCCTTAAACTCACCAAAACTCGTGCAGGGTGCTCGTTAACAAAACATAACCCTCCTTCGTTGGTTAAGTAAAAAGTTGGCCCTCGTAATGAGACACCTGCTGCCTTGGGGGCAGTCAAACGAACGCAGAAGTGATAATTTCTTCAATGTAGGTACAATTTATAAAATGAATATATATTATGGGACAATCTTATACAAGTCAGCCTAATCCTACATTAAGCTCAATAACGCTCAAGTTGTAGGTACTTGACGATGATATAAACTTATGTAGATACCATATGTTGTTGTTGTTGTTGTCCTAAGGCACCCCAGAGGTGCAGAGGGCCTTCACTAACTCGCGCCACGCCTTCCTATCCACCAGATACCATACTATATCCTAGATACCATATACAAAGGAAAAAGTGACTTAGGTCTCCGAGGGTCAATGTTCCTCTGCGTCTGTAGGAAACACATAAGACAACTCTACACGTGATCCCTGGGTGGTGCTAAAAGAGTAACAAACTTGGCAGCTGCACTGTCCCATCTGGACCTCGCAGCACTCACTGGAATTTCTTCACCATACTTTCCCACTTCTTACCACCTGAAAGAAGAAATGCCTCTCTATCCAGTGATGTGTAGTTATAGATACAATAAATATAAATAAATAAATACTGATATTCAAATCAATATTGCATCATATTTTCCATTACTGAATACGAAACTTTGTAAAGTGAATAAAGTTTCTAAATCCCGAGTTTGTCTATTTGTCGCATTTAAATGTAAACCCTTCCCCTCCAAATTAATGAATTAGGAAGTTAACGAGAAACAAGCTTTCGAAATGTTCTACTTTTCAAATAAATATAGGGTTAGGCAGCATTTCATTTGTTAACGTTTGGACTTGCTTTTAATTGAATGATTTAAAAACGATTTCGAGTAAATTGTATTTTTCTACTATTTCCAGACAATATTTAACTAACCAACAGTGGTCGTGGGGCAACATTTTTCTTAGGCAAGCCGTTGATGAAGTTGGCTTAAAATGTCTTCATGAGCTGAAGGAAAATTGCTCAGGCGCCTGAAACTTAGGCAAGCCGAAGGGAATCGTGTTCTATGGACGCACCGCCACAATAAAAAGCTATGAGTGTTCATGTTTCGAGCTCCTTTTCGCTATGGCTCGAGTACGCAAGCGCTTAAATAAAATGTACCTTACATAATAGCATCAGGTACATTTAATTTGAACATTTTGAACACAAAATTCCTCCCCTCTTATCACCACTCTAAGGGCTCAGATCAACATTTAGAATTTTGTTGCGGTCCAAGTCAGTATTTTTTATGTGAGGAATATTATTTCCCGAAAAAATTATCCTTTGTCCTTTGCAGGGATTAAAATTATATCCAAATGTAATTTAATATAAATCGGTTCAGCGGTTTAAGCGTGCAAATTTAACAGACAGACAAAGTTACTTTCGCGTTTATTATAATTATTATATTAAGGATATAGGACTTTATTAGTTGTAAAGCGGCAAATATAATAAGTATAATAACGGTTCATAAGATAAATCCCACTGAAAGACAGACAGACAGAAGAGACAAAAACACATGCAACCCATTCAGTGCTAATGACGACACGTGACAACGACACGACGACAGTCACGGCTCTACGAAGCATTTTCGCTTCATAGCGGGAAACTCATGCTATTGGCTACGGCGTAGCGCTACGCGCGTAGCATAGCAGTGAATGTGTTAAGACACGGAACCTTAAAAAGCCCGTGGAAATTTAATTTTACATCTCGCATAATCTATGGAGATAAAGAGTAATTTAAAATGTACCATTGACAAAGCACTTATTAAGAACGAGGATTATCTTCATAAATCTACGGACATTATATCGCAATAAATTCTAACCATTAACTTTAATTTGTACTAAGAAAACCAGCAAATTTGGTTTGACCTTCTTCCATTTGCAGTTAAGAAGCTACCAAAGGTCATAATACTATGGCACTCTTAATCGCGAACGTGCTATTAGCCAAGCGAAATGTAACCTTATTACTCAAGATTTAAGAGTTCCACTTATTGCAGAATAAATTGGTGGTTTCATTAACTCTTTTTGAAAGGGAGGGAACATAGATTACAGAATAGAAGAGATACGCCACCCAATTTTGCTGCAGACGCACTTCTAAAAATGTACAAACTTAATTACACCTAAGTACTACGTGTGTTTGGAGTAAGTAGGCACTTGATAGTATTGTTGTTACAATGAAAGTCGCAATAAATTAAACGCAACGCAAAAACTCTGGTTAAGTTTGTCAATGAAGCAATTTTAATACCAGTTAAATAAGTTCCTACCTTTTACGTCACTCCTTCCTCATAGGCGTATTTTATGACATATATAGATTGCGGGCTGTGCCCAAAAAATTAATAATGTATTTACTTATACACAATTACACATATACATTTAGGCTCGAAAATATCCTTCGGCAATTTTTTCCATTGAGTTAAGAACGGGGAGACTAAACTGTCAATGTTGCGTTAAATGTTAAAATTACGTCAGCCGCACTGCCATTAGTGCTAAATAGGGAATATTATGAAAAAATCTGCGTAGGGGGCGGCACTAGCACAAACAGAGGGCCTACCGCGAAACACGAAAATAAAAATTTCGTTACCTGGTTCTCTGTCACTCTTCTGTATTCGAATGATAGAGAGGCAGATGTCAAAATTTCGATTCTCTCGTTTCACGATAGGCCCTCTGTAAACAAACCGCCATGGTGCACAAATTACATATTTATTCGTTATAAATTATCTTTGGAAACTTGTAAAAAACTGTTTACGGCCTAGTATGTATTAAGAACTCTATGGTTTACCGATGTGCTAATGCTGCACTCTGGCGGTAGAACATTGCAGTAATATTCCCTAATACATACCTATACTGCTCGTAAAGGAAACCCAACCAATAATTGAAACGAAAAGTTAAACTTTATTGTCTCAAATTTGAACAAGGTGCCACCTCTCTTTTATAACGATATCTGTGGCGAGAAGTAACCCTTCAGCCGCTGAGGCCTATTATTGGCACCTGACGCCTTAGAGAGCGTTTTGAGGTTATTGTTGCTTTTTATGCGAATTTGACAACATTTGCCAAGATTATGTTGTAAGTCTTTGGTAGCAAAGACATTAATTTTTAACGGGGCTTATAATCTAAATTGTTGCTACCTATATTGTTTATAATACCTATGTTGCTTTGTTGCTATATTGTTTCTGAAATAATTCAAAATGTAATATTATTTGCTTCGAGGAAACTTCTTTTTCTCTCTTTTATTACACTGTATTTCAATTATATAAAGCTTAGAAGTCATTTTCCTACCGGTGTCCCTGGAGATCTAAAGGCCGCGACATTTGGCTCGGCCTTTCGATGAGGGACAACCGATGTGGTGACGACTTTTAATAATCCTTGGCAAACAACCTGTATTGTATTGTACTGTTTCAATTTAGTTCAGTGGCTCTTCGTCGTTGGTCCACGGACTACTGGGGGTCCTTGGAAGCACCTGAAGTGGTCTGCGATATGAAAAGAATAAACCTTTGTTGACATGTGTGTAGACAAAAATGTGTGTGGCGTTCTAGATAAATTTACTTCCAGATAGTGGGTAGCAGTGGCGGCGAGTCCATACAACACGATTCCCGTCGGCTTGCCTGAGTTTCCGGCGCCTAAGCAGTTTTCCCACAGCTCATGAAGAAATTTTAAGCCCCTGCCAAAGGAGAAATTGGTCCAGTATCCCTTCGCAAGGTTGACTAAACCAAATTTTGAAAGGGGGATATCTTCGACATCTTTGTGTGCGGTTTCTTAATACATTGAGTGCCAAGAATCCGCTATGCGCGCTCTCTGTTCGTAGTCACTTTTCTCTACATGCGACGAAAACTGTAGAATCGTCTACGAGCGTAGCGCATAGCGATCTGTGGCACGGAAAGTGTTAACATACATGATACGGGATCTGTCCGGAAAGAAAAGTATCGTGGTTTATATGGAAATTTATACATTCTACGACACTTCTCTTTCCGGACAGACTATTGTTACTTCTGTGATAAAAGTCTATCTCTGAGGTTCCTTGAGAAACTTTTACCGTGATAATGATAACATTGATAACCTACAATGATGCCGTTGACTCGCTCTATAATTCTTTTATATGGTTATTCTTAAATCATATACCTGTTTTTGTTTCCATTTAAACTACGAGAGAAGCCTAGTTTCCCATGTTGGTAAACAAGCATACCCAAGTTCAAATGTAATGAACAAGCGAATTTTGAAAATGGATTCCAAATTTAAACTGTCCAACCGACCCCCGAGCTCCGATGACGTATGGGACCCATGAGGGTGATCTACTCCCAACTCTCTACCAACACAACTTTACAGCCGATCTAAGCAAAAACAGCGCTTATTTAGAACGATTAACAGTGTTATGGACGTACAAAATAAAATTGTTTCTATGTACTCTCGACTATTATACTTTTACGCATAGTGTAAAGAAATTTGAAACTTATGCGAATGAAAATAAAGGGGTCTGAACAGTTTCCAAGTAACAGTTTAAAGTTGTTTCATAGAAAATATGACGAATTTGTTCTGTCATAGGCTGTGGAATGGCGTGTGAGGTATGGGGTATTACATTGTTTGAGTGTTACTAATGTCGTACAAAGTCGGAAGGCCACGGTTCTAGTGCAATTTATTGCCCACAGTAAGCAACAGAAGTAGCTGAGCCGACGAAGTTTTCAATATAATCTTCACAGGAGACTAGGTGGCGTATTCTATCTAATTTTAAATTACTTAAACAATACATTAAAAATACAATGTATCTCAAATCAAACTCCAATAATGAACCAAAATTGTATTTGTATTGAAGTTGCATTGGTTTTTTTTAGGAAATTCTGATATTTCTGATTCAGACGTTTAGGCTCTAGCTGTATTGTGTTGTTAATACATTGGAGTTGTATTGAAGTCCGATCGTTTCTAAACGTGTTTTAAAGTTAGAATACGGCCCGGGCCCCTGAGCCCATACAACTCTAAGAAACAAATTTCATTTGCACAGTGCATACGTTGCGCGCTATGCTACTTCAACTACTGAAAAAAAACTACAAATAATAAGAATAAATACGTAAAGCGACGCGCTAAAGGTTGTGATTTATATACACCAAAACATACATACACAAAAATTTATGTAAACTTGGAGAAAATCCCAAAAAAATACCGTTTCAACCATATGTGTAAAATCCATGGATCTATGGGAAAGGAAAGGGTATAGGTACCTATCTAAATATATATATATATAAATATATATATATATATATATGTATATATATATATATATATATATATAAATTATAATTTCGATAATCCGAGCCACCAGCATGTGTATCCGTGGGACACGGCACAGATTCAAATCCACCCAACATTTCTTCAGTTTCATCGACGGTGCTGCCCTACCCAGCCCGTCTACCTCTGCCCTGCACTAATGCCACGTTCTTGTTGTTAGCTAATGATTAATTAAAATTGTAACACTATTTTACGTTAAATAAATCATTTGAGATCGAAATATATGTAGGGTTCCTTAAAAAACAGTAGGTACATATTACATTTTGCAACAATGTTTTTATTGAAAGTCTAAAGTCCAACCGGACATGGCTAAAATAAAAACATAAGAAACAAAAGACGCTGGGCCCCCACAGTAATTTGTAATTAGCTTGGTTATAATTGGAGGGGATCTAATGCAATAGTCGTGATGGATCGCGGACCGCTCTGCACTGCCGCAGTGTTGTTTTCTAAATTATTTAAAAAAAACCATTATCTTGACGAAAAAGATGTCCGAGTTCTTAGCTTAAAATAATATTACATCTATCAATCAATATTCTATTCTCAAATTGAGAGAAACTAATTGAGAATCTCAATTAGTTTCTTTACAATTATTTTAAAGTAGGTATGTACATAAAGCAGGGTATGTAGTATTGAAAACTTAACGAAGTTGAAGATACGCCGACGGCGACATGGATTATAGCAGAAAAAAAAACTTATGGTGGCTATGACACAAGCTGTCATTATAATTACTCATGCCAAATGATATGATATCACTTCCGATAAATTGGCACACGAAGACGCTATATCGTGTCATGAATAGTTGAACACTGAAAGTGTTAAAGGGGCTATTATGTGCGAACAGATCAACAGACTGTGTCCAACGTAAAGGTAAAAATGCTTAAGGTTACCTGGATTGATTGAACACACTAATTACAAGGCACTCATGAAATGATTCTAAATCTTTCGAGCTCATCCCTAAGATTTTTTTTATCCCAAAAGTAGAAATAATAAATCATAAAATCAACGATTTCAACAAACACAGGTGTCTGTTCCCGTTAGTGGTTATATCCTCTTTGGTTCCCTTTTGATTTCGGATGATTATATTTTTTTCTAAATTCGCCGCCACGTCTGACAGTTGCGTTTCGGTCCACGTAGTTTCGCCACTTTCGCCGGCCACAATAGTTCGGACGATTCCATCGGCGCGTTCCGTTTCATTTCCGCTACACCCCATACGTTTTAACAGACCATTGAAAAAAAAGTGTTTCACTATTACACGAACTTGATTTGACCAAGAACAGAAAAGCACAGAGAGGTGGCGGTTTGCAATATTTAATTAAAGATTTAAATTAATTTCAATCAGTCGAGGAGCGTTGGTACCAAGCAATGGATTATATTGAACAGTTTGATAGCTTGGCGGTAAGACGTCCGACTTTCAATCTAGAGGTCTCAGGTTCAAACCCTGGCTCGTTCGTACAACTGTGCTTCCAGACACTTTTGTACAAAATATAATTTGATATCGTTTTGATATTTACCAGTCGCTTTTCATTAAATTAAATAATAAATCTTAGTTTCCCTTTAGGGTTGGAAGGTCAGGTTGCAGTCGCTTTCGTAAAAAGGAAAACTAATTAAATGTCAATTCTTGAAATCAGGTTGCCAATCAGACTCCAAGTAAAGGTGAGCCGTGGCTTCTGGGACCAATTAAGGATTTTTTAATTATAATTTAACAAACCTTGAACAAAATCATTATAATTTTATTATCACTCTATATATTTAGCAATAGATAGTGATTTTTAAAGCATGTATACTTACAACTTCTTAAAAATATACTTATATTAAAACTAAAATAAAAACTAAATATTAATAAAACCTTATGTATGTATACTTATATATTTTTTTATACTACACTATTTTATTATTTAATAGTATTACAGTGTTTTATACCTACACCGCTCCACATAATTCTTGTTCACCGTCGGGGGGTGGTGGCAAATTGAAAAGTACACTCGAAAAAACCCTTTAGCAGTCAACAATAGCGCCCCACGCGTGAATCCAACTTTATCGTTTTAAAATTTGACACTCGCGGAAACAACGCTGTCATGATAAAAAAAACTCGAAAAAATGTATTTTCGACTATGATTTGCTTTGGTGCAGAAATAGTGATGCACCACGAAGCATACCTAAAATTACAGTTTGCGCGATCGAATATTTCACTAGACGGCAGTGTCGTGGCGAGAGCTCTTTTTGACAGCAGCTGTCAAAATACACCAATACATTTTTTTACTAAACATTATTGGTGGATTATGACAGAAAGACATGAAAATCTCAGTCGTGGAAACTCTCATTAATTATGTAATGTATACTACATTTGTTGAGCTAGATAGCTGCCAGCACTTCGGTCTCGTAGCATCTCTGAGTCTTCTACAGGTATTCGAAGAAAGCCAGAGTGCTATATAAAAATCATATCGACAAAAGTTTTATAAGGAATCTACTTATCATTAGCTGTTAGCGATCCTTTCTATCCATAAAAAAAACTCAAAGTATCTTTTTATCTATCCACCACTTTGTTTTACGTATATGGCGCGAGCATCAATATAACTCAATTCAAACGGCTTTCCTGATTTTCACCCAGTTGAAGACTTTTACTATGGGCTCTAAAGAAAGAAAAGCCAGCTGCCTTCACTACAAATACTTGAGACAGCGTGGTAATAAAAAATCGAAAACATACGCAGCTAAACATATTTTATTACTGTAAAATCCAAAGCACACGTGTTCTTTTGGCCAATATTATTCATTTCGCCCACAATCCACATGTGCTCTTTATAAAGCCCCCCTAAACCGCGAAATCCTTTTACCAATTTAGTTTTGCGTACGTGTCGCATTTATGACGCGTGTCCCTGCTCGCTTTAAGTTCTGAGGCGTCGCGAAATATACGCGATATTAAGTTATGTTGTGGTGTGTGAGAATAGGTTAGAAAGCTTGTATTTTTATGGGGCCCGCCCACTATCAGTCGGCCTGACGATATTGGCCTGTCAGCTGTTTGGAGCTGACAAATTTTTGTTCTAACTGACAGGCCGATATCGTCAGGCGGACTAATAGTCGGAGGGCCCCCTTAGAAGTGAAACTATGTCTAATGGTTGGCCAATAAGTGCAGTAACAGTGGGAGTAATGAGCTACATATACTCATCTCTTTTTTAGTAGTGAGGATACTACACAGATAAAAGGATATCTTAATCCAAGATATTCATTCTTGTATATAAGGAAAATCGATAATTTCTTAAATCAAGTAAAAAATATCTTGAACCAAGTAAGTTCTATCTTGGATCAACAAAATCATACTTGGTTCAACAAAATCATACTTGGTTCAAGAAATTATTGATTTTCCTTATATACAAGAATGAATATCTTGGATTAAGATATCTTTTTTTTCTGTGTAGTGTAAGAAAAAGACAGTACTTTTTGTCTATGCTTGAAGTAAAACAATCCCTGGCCAAACTATATTTACAAGCTGGATATGTTAAAAGAGGTCAGGAATCTTGTAAAACTTTTTTGGAGAAGGTACTAGGTATTTGCCGGAAGACGGTTACGTTGCATTTTCTACAGATACAATATTGTATCTGAGCAATGTAAGCGTAGATACCGGCCGCCATATGCTACCTTTTGATCTAGATTATCACATGTAAGTGAATAAATTATTATATATGAAATAATTTTACGATACGCTACGAGAAATCTTTGTTACCTTCCTGAGGAACCCCTCTACGAGTTTCGTAGAAGCATCTACGAGATTTTTTTTATCTGTGGCAACTTTGTCTTTGTAAGTATAAACACGCTACAATTATAATATGGGGGTCGCAGGCGTCTATAGGCTACGGTAGCTGCTTGCCATCAGGAGGGCTTATACTAGTTTGCCACCGTCGTGGTATAAAAAAAATAGTAATACTACCTATCTCCTAATATAGTGTAATGATTCGTCAAAGTTACAGGTTCGACCTAACTTACGTAGCATATTTATAACAGGTATTTCCCATACTCTAAACTAAATTGGTATTCAAATAATTAAATGGCCCCGTTACGTTTAGCACTTTAAATACTCAAATCGGCCCCAGGGGGCTATTTTTGAGATTCAGGCGCCTGAATTCATGAAAATTAAACTCCAAAATAATCGCACACAATAGTTTGTCACATTAAATTATAGTTTAAATAATCATGATTTTAAATTCCTATCGCTGTTATTTTTAAAACACCATTTCATTGTTTTACACGGAGTTTTAAATGTCATACCTAACTCATATTCGAGCGCTCGAATCTTAAAAATCATCCCCCAGATGGTCATGAATTCCCTAAATTCCAAAATTGAACTCACAAACAACTGTGTATTGTTGTTTTTTTCAAACCATAACTCGATTAAAAACCATAAAGTATTCTTTCACGCTGTAATTAAGGCCATTAGGTTTTGAAACATGGCCGCCTTCCGTTTCCGCCAAGTTTTTAATTTTTCATTTACGCCTGGCGATTTCAATTTTTCCTTTTAATTTCTCATTAAAGTTGGTCACGTTTTGCCCCGGGGCTACACGGGAAATAGCAAAAATGTTGATAATTATCATTATCATGGTGATTGATGATTGTTTTTGGAATGAGAAACATTGTTTTTGATATTTATAAATAACTTGCAAACGAACTCTATACTCTATGACAGGAATGGCTAATTAATGTTTTTGGCAACTGTAACGCATTTAAATATTGTTATGTGATAATTATGTGACATTAAAAAAGAATTTTTTGGTCAACCCATTGCGTAAAGTTGAGTAACAAAAGATGCCATGCCTAGGAAGTTTTTTTCACCATGAGTTGTGGTCCATATATTCCCTCTTAAACCACTCACACAAACGATACCAAGCAACTGACAGCTGTCAACCGCCAAATATGGCGCACAAAATTTATATATCTAGTAGACTACATAATAAATCAATGGATAAACCTGACCTAAGTATACAGGGTGTAACAAAAATTCTGGTGATCCATTTAAGGGCATCATTGTTATCGTATTTCGAGTAAGAAAAAGTGGAGATTTTTTTTATACGCGATAAAAAAAAACTTCTTTGTATGGGACACGTCGTCACAGCTGGCCAACCCTCCAAGCAAAACTTAAAAATTACCTTTGGAAGTATCTGATGATAAAAAAAGTAAAAATCGTGAAAAGACGCAAGTAAAACCGTAAGTACTTTTGGTGTCTAAATGCTTTCACAGTGTCCTCCGCTTTGCAGGGCTGACACTAAACAAGACCCAGTTGTACAGGGTTGCCGACGCCGCATAATTTACAACTAACCTACTACTCTAAAACAGCCTGTTTTTACCATTATGTTTAGTGAGTACGGCCAAAATCGTACACTGGGAAAAATCGGATGATTCAAATTAACGCACACGACTTGTCAGGTGCAAACTGCGGTCTGGGGAGTGATTTTTGGGATTCGAGCGCTCAAATAGGACATTTAAAACTCTGTATAAAACGAAGAACTGATGTTTTAAAAATAACAGAGGTAGCAATATAAATTCATCATTATTTATACTATTAATTTCGTGCGTAAATAATGGCAAAAAACTTTTGTGTGCGATTATATTCGTACTTAAATTCTTTAAATTCGATGTCACTTACCAACTACTAACCCAGCAGATTTATTTCCGCTACCCTTTTATACAGCTACCCTTATAAACTAAACGCAAGAAGCATGAAACTTCTTAATATATGGCCAAGTTGATCGTCTAAGGTAGAACCCTTTACATTGTTGTGCGTAAAACCCAAAATTCTTTAAATGAAAGACTGGCTAATTCTTTGGACTTTCTTACTTAAATTACATTTGAAAAAGCTTAATAATATGGAGAAAATGTTTAATGAAAGTTAAAACATTGCATAGTTTCAGGAAATAGAGTAGAATGATGAGCTAACTGTGAAATTAGAAGTTTATTACAAAGATTAGATAATAGTCACATTTCTCAAGTCAAAGAGTATAATAATAGTTCAAATGTGCTGAAATTTGATAAATAAAATAAAAATATTTATTTGGTAAAAATCCACTACGGCCTAATAATCTCCCGGTTAACAAGAGGCGGCATTTGTCCTGGGATAAGCCCCTTATAACCCTATTTAAGAGAATGTAGGTATACTAAATGAAACCTAGAAACAGCTGATTACTACAACTAAGTGTTTCTACCGTCTCTTGCCCGATGTGGTTCGGAGATCCTAACCCACCAGTTCATTCAGTGGGGCTACCTTTTTACCTCACTAAACCTAGGGAGTTTAAGACTCAGCTAAAGACTCGACCAACGTTTCAAAACCTAGGTGGATTTTTGATGAAGTGAAACGTTAAGAATTCATCATCCAACCATTTTAATCTCATTTATGAAATATGAGAACAAATCCAAAGGCTGAAACCCATCACCCATCCCATAAACTGTAAGCTAATGTGGCATTTCTAGATTTTCTAGTGCAAGAGACAAGGTAACAATATTTGGTAGTCGACAACAATAATTTTATGAAGTCGAACTAGCAACTTGAGTTCCTTTGACTCATATATGCACTTCTTAGATTGGCATATGGCAGATACCTTGTTCTCACAAAAGTAAACCAGGAATGCAAATGGCTAAATTGGATGTTTTCAATATATGTAATGTTCTGATCATTACCATAATACCAATAGATTTAATACCTTCAAAACCATTGTGATAAACCATAAATATGTTAATTAAATCACCTTATTTCAACACCTTTTTAGGATTTTAAAGAAAACATAGTTTATTTAAACCATCATTGTCAACATTGATATTTTATTCATAAACCCAAACACAGCAAAAGATAATTGGAACGAACTCACTCGGTATTTCCTTTGCAATCCAAAAGGGTAAACCTCACTGGACACACACAAATACAACACACTCTCTTGTACACTCTAACTCACTTACTGGTTCCGAATTGCTGATTATTTCGCGCGCGACTGTCAAAGAACAACTAACTCCTCAACCACCTGCGTCCGTCTTTTATACTCAAGTCCTGATCCCCAAATTCGAGCATCAATGTTCCTATTTTAGAGTTTTTGTTTGAAAAATGGCATTAATATATGAGATAGAGCGTTTTTGTTCCTATTTTAGAGTTTTTGTATGGAAAATGGCATTAATACATGACATAGAGCGTTTTTGTTCCTATTTTAGAGATTTTATATGGATAATGGCATTAATATATGATATAGAGCGTTTTTGTTCCTATTTTAGAATTTTTATATGGAGAATGGCATTAATGTATGAAAAACGGCATTTTTCTATGGATTTTGGCGTCAATATACGTATGTCAACACACTAAGGTTCAAACTCGCCTGTCCGTCCCATTCGTCGTTGCAATAGCATCCATATGTTGTTGACAGCTGTCAATATGACAGACTTCAAAATCACGACTTAAGCTATTTAAGACATACCAAAAAACGGTAGTACTACATCAACCCAAAAGTAGTGTCTTAATGTTTTGTTGACAGTTCGTAAGATGTCGCTACTATACTCGCAGAATGCAGCTGTTTTTAGAATGGATCGAACTTTTAGTCAAGTTTGTAAATATTTTAAATGAAATCTTTTATATTAGTTATTAAATACGATGGTGCCTTTTCGTTTGCACTGTCACATCTTCGCCCCCCGTTTAAGTTGCAATAGTTCACCTTTAGAAAACACAGTGAACTATGGAAAACTTCAACGTACTCTAGACTAGTCGGTAATCCCTCCCTTATTTAAACGTGTGGTGTGGGTGTGTTTTTCCAATACTAAATGACAGCAAGCAGGCGTAGCCTTGAAATTGGCACCTTAAATTCCCAACAATGACCATTTGACAAC
The DNA here is from genome assembly GCA_911728535.1 of Pammene fasciana. Classification (NCBI taxonomy): domain Eukaryota; kingdom Metazoa; phylum Arthropoda; class Insecta; order Lepidoptera; family Tortricidae; genus Pammene; species Pammene fasciana. The sequence continues at coordinate 15,407,547 of OU452288.1, forward strand.
TTTTTCCCCATAAATTCTCATTTTGCCAGAGATACCAGGTTGTGAATCTGGCAGGTCCTATTAACCTGTCTTTGCGTCTTCACTCCGATTGCATCGGGTGTTCTTTTCTACCCTATGAACCGATAGACTATCTTCGAGTCAGCCAGTGAACCCACAAAAACTTCCCACACAAAATGAAAATAAACTTTCTGTAAGTACTCAAGTGTTCAACCTTCATTGCTAAAATTCGAACCAAATTTCTCCGCTCCACCAACTCACAGTCATGTTTTCTTGGCGAATGTCTCATAATGAAATAAAGCAATTCGACCTCCAAGATTATCTTGTGCGTTTTTTTTTTTTTTTTTTTTTTTACACAAAACAACCTTAAAGTTTTTCTCACATATAAAGGATAAAACAAAGTTGTTTGCATACATCAATAATAACCAAATCAACTCAGTTGTAATTATTCACGTAAAAATCCTTGATACATAACGAGCAAAATACCTTTTGGATAATCACATCCTAAAACATACCGAAGCATCATAGCTAAAATGTATATGTTAAAATAAACCCTTATAAACAGAGCCAAGCAGGTTTTGTTTTTATTGTTATGGCTCATAAACATGTGTAATTGTCGAATATACCTTATCCAATACAAGGTGTGTATACCTCGCGATGATTCCTTATACCTTGTGGAGTATTTAGTCAGCAAAAACTACCCTTGTAAAATGGGTCTAATCGTAAAACGATTCTAACCTACTAATAAGATTTTACCGACTAATTTGTCCCCGTCCCTCCCCATTTTGATTCCCCAGCAAATACCGACTAATCCAGTTTGATTGCACTCTAGCCTTTGTCTTATCTGTATCAATCCGTTCACTCGTATAAATACATTCATCATTCTCATTCATCATCTTTCATTCACCCACCTCATTACATTCATCCCTCACATCAATACACATAACCATAAACATAACTTTTATCACTACCATACATCATATCATTCATCCTTCCTCATACGCTCTTTCGCTTCGATTTTTACAGACAGCCAACGCTTCGACGTGCAATCAATGTAAAATACGTAAGAAAATATATCTTAAATCAAAATATATGTTTAAATGTTTAAATGAATGAAATATATGCCAACATACCGACGAATCCCCACTACTTAAGAACGTGGCCAGAATCGGTGAATCCCCACTACTACACGTATGATAATATTGGTTGTCGACGATTGTATCGTGATTTAGTTTTGAGTATAAAATCATTTTAGACGAGTGAAATAGAACGAAAGTATAAGTAAGCATTCATGCCTTATTCTTCGTAAATATAGAGGTAAAGAAACCGCAAACTTGTTTTATTTTTATAATTATTACCGTAAGTAGTAAAATTCAAAAATAGTAAAAATAACCCGAACGGAAACGATTGATTTCATAAGTCGTAAAAAATAATGAATGAGTCCTAGAGGAAAAGAAGTACCACTAGAAGATCACGGCTACCTATAGAGCAAGCTATAGATAGGTACTTACAATGCTTGAAGGCAAAATATCGTCGGGTAGGTACTAAAATATATTGAACACTAATTTGAAACCATCAATAAAAAATTGATTTTACCGGGTATTCCAAGTGCACCCCCTTGCTTCCTGCTGCTGGTTCCCATTCCTGCAATCCTTCCCGTGATATTTGCGTAAGAAAGTCTGACATTGTATTGGTACCGCTGAACAACGATCGAAGTTGCATTGATGTAGTCTTAGGCGTGTCTTGCAGCTGTGATGAGCTTCTTAGATGTCGATGTAACCCACCAGTAGATAACAACCTAATAAACTTAGTACACAACTTCTTTAATAAACAGTGTTTTTGATGACTTGTCTTATTCAAACAAGACATAAGTTTCAGGGATAAATACCTACTTCCTTTATAGAAAAATTGATAGATTATTTATTAATAAAAGAGTGAACTACCTGTAACTCTAAGCATCCCATAAGTCTTATCAAAAGATTTTTGTAAGTTCATATAAAGGGTACTTAATAAAATTAAAGCATTTTCATTTTTTTAAGGTGAATGTAAACCATGTATTTTATTAATTTTGTAAAAAAAAATCTTTCAAAAATGCTAAACACAATTATTATATTAATTTACTATAAGCAAACTTGAAAAAAAAATTAAAAGTAAATACAAAAAGATGATTGTGGATCGGAATCGAACCCGGGTTTGTTTGTACAGATGACATCTTTGTATTAGTCTACCATAGGAGCAACTCGGCTATCGGGCTGTTATTTAGGATGGCAAATTTAGCGATCATTATGCAAACGACGCATAAAGTTATAGTAATATACATTAAAAAGTGAATGTAATTTTATTTATTACTATATAAACATAAAGATTTACACGTAATATCACCATTACTTCACCTCAAACAATATATGGATCCATGAATAAAAATCACGTCAGAAAATCCATGTAGGTAGGTACTGAAACAGCTAGTAGTCTTCAGGTCAGAAGGTTGACATCCAAAAGGTGATGATGCATATCCGATGCACATTTTGTTTTCAGCTTCATGGTTTTGAACACCCGAGATGAGAACAGACGCTTCTACGCGAGTAGTGGAAGTCCATGACTTGATTTTCAGCGATGTAGCTTATAGTCTTCGCACGGCCGGACTTGGGTTCACCTTCAATCTTCATCTTATTTTCATGTTTTCCAATATAATGTTTACATAGTAGACGGCGAAAAATAAGTACGTTGAGACTGTGGTTGCTGCCTTAGGCGCTGGTGCACGAATGAAATACTACTTCTGCATGTGTATAGTGCTGTCTTCCTCACCCCCGTTGCTGCTACAGTGCGCTAATCGCGTAACACTTGAAAATCACACGTAACCACTTCACTTGAAACTAAGATTCCAGAATACGCGCACTTCTTTTTTCACTAAAAAAAAATTAATCACCACCTTTTATGGCACAAATAATTTACACTCTATACGTTCTACTTATGCTAACATCTATTGGGTTTTATTAAAATGTGTTTAAAACTGCCGATAGATAAGTTATTTATTTATTTTATTTAAAATCGTCATCTATTTTATGATAATAAAGATTTCATAATCAATTTGTTAACTCGAACCCATAGTCAAATGTAAACAAAATCGAATCGTCTAATAACCGCTTAAGTAAACTCTTGTTTATGGTGGTGACAACTCTGCGTCACTGTCATCTGTCAAACTTGACCTCGCACGACCCCACAGATTACTAATATGTAGCTAGCTACAGATGGGACAGTATCATTTTGTTAGTTCTCTTGTTTGCAGTTTTGGCGCTGTTAACTTTTATAATCTGTGCCACTTTTTTGACAGTACTAGGGATTCCAAGGGTGCTAAATGTAATATATCGATATACTTTAGTGATGTGACTACGATAAAAAATACGATGAATGGCTGTAGGGTACTTGGGAAGTAAACTGGAATTTAAAAAAAGATAAAAAATAAAACTACAAAATGTGTTTAATCAAGTTTTATTCGTGAAGTTTAGTGGCCCTTTGTCTTAGACGGTGCACTTTATATTTATTAAATGCAGTCTTTTGTAAAGAATTCATTTTTAACACGTATTTTTCAGGTATTTTCCCCTGTAATATTCTGTTAATAGTGTTACACCAGTTGTGTACCTGCAGGCGAATTATTAGGGACATAAACAAATTATTTATTATGGTGTAATGTTTCTTGCAGCCTAGCCAAGACATGTCACGTGTTAGTAAAAGTCTCTTTAATTTTTTTTTTACATTATGCTTATGACTATATATATTTAGATAATTGTGTATGGTTGAGGCACATTCCCTATATAGACATACCATTCTTGCATTAGGATATTTTAAATTGTTATGTTTCAGCAGTTTATATTCCCTAAATTGAATATATTTATGGATCCCCTGGTGTTCCTCGGTCGTGTATGTTTTTAAACAATCATGGCATTCTACTTTTTTTGACAATTTCCTACATATATAGCCCGCCGTGTACGCCGACGTCTGTACTTTAATCCTTTCTAACGTTACAGACTCTCTAGTTATGGGTATGGACTCTACTGGCTGGTTGGACGAGGTGAGTGAAGACGACGACGGCATGTTCCAGCTTATAGATGATTTTTCATTTTCTGACGAAAAAAGGTTGCTCAAATGTATCAATGTTTCGCCGTCATCGTCTTCACAGTTCATTGATGTTGAATGGGGAGTTAATATATGTATTAGATATCAGTTATTATATTTCAGAAGACTTAGATATATTAGTTAATACTATGGACTTAAAAGAATATATAAATGTATTGGAGTCTGGATTAACGTTCCTGTAGTTAGCAGCCCTAATACGACCGAAGAAGTTTTCTAGGGGATCCTGGTTTATAAATCTAGGGTAAAAGTATTCCACACCATATTTAGAAAACAATGTTTCCGTTAACCCTATAAAGCTATTTAGTGTTGTCATCCAACCGTCTAAACAAGGTGGGCGTACATGTCTAGGCTTGCCTGCACGTTTCGCCAATTTGCTATTGCAGTCAATGAATTTAATATTTTTGATTTTCCGAATCGCTGTTCGCCAAAATTCTATTTGTGGCGAGTTTTCTTTGACAGCACATCTCAATTTTCCTTTTCCCTGACCTGGCGATCCATTGACGCTGTCAAATAACTCGTCAAAAAACAAGACCAGTTCTGCTGTTGCCTCCATTGTTTCCAGCGGCATATTCACTCGCTTGTCTGAAAAATTAAAACGTCAACGATTTTAATAGCTATTATATTATACTTATAAATTCATAGGGTTTGTAATGTAAATTCAATCTTGTAAGCAAAATTGAATACGATAAATTTTGTCCGATAGTTCTGAAATTTAGCGTACTTGCGTAACTTAACAACAGCCTAGAGCCCGTTTCTCAAAAGCTTGTAACTTGTAAAACAAACGGATGTCACTTTTCGACATCTTTTATAAGTTACAAGTTTTTGGAGAAATGGGCCCCTGTACTGATGAAGACTGAAGATGGTAATGGTATCAAGATTTAAAACAAAGGGACCTCGTTAAGTTTAAGTTATTTTTTATATTTGTTAACAATAAAAGCAATAAAATCTTTAATCGATTTTTTGTGACTATTTACTTAATCAGTTACTTGCTAATTTCAAATTTTCCTTAAAATACAAATATTGGGTAATTTTTTTTAAAAACATCACAAATATTTATTTTTATCATCTTAATATTCCTATAAGTAATGTAAAGCATATGAATGTAAAAAGTATGTACACTTTTTATTTTTCATACGTGGCCGCAGCGGACTCTATGGATGTGCAGCTGATACAATATCCGTATTCGGCGAATATTAAGGTTTTTACGAATATTATCTCTAACATTTGTATTTTTAGGGAGCTGTACCGAGAAAATTGAATCCTTACAGGATCACTTTGTTGTCAGTCTGCCTCTCTATCAAGACCCTTTATCTCAGAACCGCATGGAGGTATCGAGTTGAAATTAACAACAAATACATATGTCTGCGGTCCCTCGAAGCTGTAAAATGGAATTGAGATAACTAAGGCACACCACACACTTGATCTAAGTTGAGTACGGAATTCATCAAATCATAGACAATTTTCTAATGAAACTGATATTTCCGCTATCCCACCCTAGATCTCACAATAGATAACCCAAAGCAGATACTAGGCCATGTTGTGAGTAGGTCGGGTTTCCTCACGATTTTTTCCATCAACGAAAAGCGATGATAAATATCAAATGATATTATGTTAAGTTCCGAAAAACTCAAAAACGCGCGCGTTCCGGATTGAAAGTGATGTCTTACCGCCAAGCCACCAGCGCTTATTTTAATCTATATCCATATAGGTAGTTAATATATAATTAATATTAACCTTTTCACCGCCAAGCGTCTCACAAAAATGACGCGCCACCGATGCCACGTAATCGCGTTTTGTCAAGCGAAATTGAACTTTGCGGAATTCCGCGTATTCCCTATTGCACTACAAAGCCTGTCGGCTGTTGCCGTCGTTGGCGTCCATGGCACGACTTTTTGATGTCGACAACAGCCGACTGTGGCGGTGAAAAGGTTAAAATGTTCAAATACTTCCACAAAAACGTGTTAGACTTACAAGCACTGTCCGTAAATTTCAACATTGCAGCAGTTCGGGCACTTAATACTTGAGCCGCCATTTTCACTTTCATCTTCTTAACCTTCTTTGGGTCCACGTGATACGCAGTTAATCTCGGAAGCGCTCTGGTGTGGCCACCTTGCATGTCAGTATCGTAGACATATAAATATCGAATAATAAATGTACATTTCTAAACATAATAATAATTAATAAGCTTAAGAAAGAAAATAAATAAATCGATTAATACCACAAATTGGAAACGGATTAAAGAAATTTAATAATAATAGGTTTATTGGCCGTATAATAAAAAAATAATATTGAATAAAAATAAAAAGTGACTTCACAATAAGACGAAGTTCTAAGGTAATATTAATATTTAAAAAAATCATAGGGTTGAATTGAGAACCTCCTAATTTTAAAATTTGAAAGTCAGCCAAAAAGAACATTAATTAATAAACTCAAACCTACCATATGGTTTTTTATAAGGGGTTTGCAGTCGTTTTGTTGTAGCTTTAAGGTTGTTAAAGCATCCCCGGAATGTTGAACCCTGGTCACATACGAGGGCAAGGGGTATCAAGCCAGCCTCGGAAAGCTTTGGTATGATTTCTTTAAGAATTCTCTCCAAATCTGGGGCTGACACTGTTCCAGAACAAAAATAATAAGCAATGCTCTGTCTCCAGGACGAACAAATGCCTCTGGCCATAAACACGAGAGCATGGTCAGTAAACTGTTGTCTGCGTTCCCCTGCTATTTCTTCAAAGCCGATTATATGGTCTTTACTCTCATTGTATACGACATGTGGTGTCAAGGCCACTTCATCGAACACCAATGAACATAATCGTTTTTTGGTGTCCCAGTTTTTAGTGCTGTGTTTAATGTGATCAAAGACGGTCTTGTTGATTCCACATTCAAAATCAATATTTTGTGAAAGACGTGTCAAAGTTCTTTTTGTCGGTAAGGCAAAAATATTTTTTAATAATTTATATCCCTTGGGGCTTTGTTTCATCAAAGCAAGCGCGAATAATTTCTCTTCAAAGGTAAACCTTCTTGACATCTTGTTTTTTCTTGCAAGTCTGAGTTGCATTAATAAAAAAGCCTTAGCCTTTTTATTCAGGCATTCAAAATTCTTCATAATATCTTGGCTTGCAAGTTGATGCGCATTTTTTAGCCTTTCTGCTGCGGATTGTCCAAGGCTGTCTGCAGCAATTTCTTTAGTCTGCTTAATAAAGCGTCGAGTTTTTGCGCTAAATTTTCTTACCGTCGAAGTATCTGAAATGAGGTAAAAGTATATAAATAGACACTCAGGGGAAATGATAAATATAGCGATTAATTCATTGTAATAAATTATTATAACTGGCCAAGTGCATATCGGGCTATGCTCAGTGTAGGGATCCATAGTTGTCGCGGCCCGTCACAATTTACACCTACTCCAAATATTTTTTAAACACCGATCAATAATTCTAGGGATATACAATCAGCCCAAAAAAATGGCCCCACAATATTGCCGCAAGAACGACTCGTACGGTACTTCTCTGATCGTCTTATTACGGTATAAAACATGCCGGTTGCAAAAATTTTCACGAGTCATATTTTCAGTAAATCTTGTTTGAGTCCTTTACATTATTGCTCGCTATTTTAATAGGATATTTTGCGGCACGTCCTTTTACAATGAAATTATAACTTTTTGGGATAACTCAAAAAACGACTTAACCAATTTTATTCAATATAGTTTTCATGGAAAGTACTTATTACGCCTCAGATGAAATTAATTTAATAAATATTTAAAGTTTTATACGTTAAATATTTATTAATTTGTTTGTTTGTTGGCGTGACACCCATTCATACCCAATTTCGGTTTTCTGGTTAGTACCATCACTAATCTAAGCCGCAGAGAGGCAGACAGACAGACGGGCAGTTGGACATGGCAAAACGATATAGGTTTCTAGTTACTACGGATAAGGAGGAGTAACCTCCTCCAAACCTTTTCTTCTGTGCAATAAATACACAAATAAACGCTGTGGTAACGATAAATGTTATTATTATGACGATAAATGATTTTATATAATAAATGAAACCTATTGATTAAGAGTAGGCTGTAGGCAAGCCTATCTCATCGAGTACCATCGAGCAATAGCGTAAGGCAATAACGGAGCCATTATTGGCTTACGTAATTATTATTTGCCACTTAATATAATAATAAATAAATAAATATTCTTACACAAATCAATCTAGTCCCACAGTAAGCTCAATAAGGCTTGTGTTGTGGGTACTAGACGACAATATATATAATAGATAGATAGAGATAAATACTTAAATACATAGAAAACAACAATAACTCAGGAACGAATATCCGTGATAAACACACAAATAAATGCCCTGACCAGGATTCGAACCCGGGACCTCTTGCTTCATAGGCAGGGTCACTACCGACTAGGCTAGGAGGCCGTTAAATATAGTAATAGTGCGACTTAGTAAGGTTATTTTTAATATTCCTTCTACTCCCAAGTACTCAGCCACTACACCTCCTACCCATAAGGCATGCTTCTATTAGAAGCACGTTACTGACTCCTTCCCTTCCCTCCCTCTAATTGATTGATCTGAATGTAGAAATAATCAGTTTTTTATCCAATACTTTAATTTCGACGCACTTATTTGAATACTTGGATGAGTAAAAACTTGCCAAGTTGCACTATTAAGTATAAGTAAATAGCAAGTACAAGTATCTAGAGTTATACACACCTTTCGAGGTAAGTTGCTTCGACGTGTGAGGCAACGTGGTATTCTTATTTGACCTGATGTCACTTTTTTCCAATGATATTTCAGAGGCATGGTGTACTGAAAAACGATAGAAGAATATATGAAAAATGGTGCGCCTAATAAAGGCTTCTAGTGACAAGAGCGGCCAACCTTCTGCGCACCGAGCCTGTTGACAGCGATAATTATTATCTGGAATTTTAAGTACTTATGTTAAGTCGTTGTTATTAGGCTAGCTTATTATTTATTATGTGTTTATTTTATTTTACTATAAAGGGTGGATTTTCTTTTTGGGTCAGTGAGGGCAGCTACCAGATTCCGTGCTGCTACGTGAAAATGATCTTAGAAGACCTTCCCTCTATTTCAAATTAATGAAGGATCGCATTTACAGATTTTGAAAAAAACATACAGGGTGCGAGAAAAAGGTCATTTTTGGCGAACTTTTTTTATGATGCCATTTGATCCCATCCCTATCCAGGATCAAAAGCTTGTATGGGACCAAAAAAAAAATTCCGGCTAGAAAAGACACAAATCGAAGAAACATTTTCCCATACATTTTGTATGAAAATGATTTTTTTTTATTTTTCACATGCAATTTTTTTATACCAGTCGATTCTAATCCTATTCAGTATCAATAGTTTCCATGGGGTCAACTCACGGTAATGTACCAAACAGCTACAAATTGAAGAAACTTTTTCCGATTTTTCCGTCCGATATTTGGTGGTCAAAGGGTTAATGCAATTTACTATATTTGATCCTCACAACAAAATGAATAGATCGAACACAAAATTCAGAACTGAGAGTTAAAGTCTGAGATGTGAACTCGCTTCTAATGAAATAATATATGCAACCATGACGTCACGGTTGCATAGTGGCCCTCTTTAAAGTAAGGCAAAAATATTAAATTGCTACTTCAATGCTGAAATATTGCGATTATGTATATAGTTTTTATTTTACAGTAAAATGTGAGAAATAAATGGTATCATTGTTTTTTTATCGTACTTCAAAAAAAACTTAAATTGAAAATTTGATGTCTGATATCTTTGAATCATTAAAAAAAAATTTTTATGAAGATATATTTTGTTTGACGGCCTCCTAGCCTAGTTGGTAGTGACCCTGCCTATGAAGCAGGAGGTCCCGGGTTCGAATCCTGGTCAGGGCATTTATTTGTGTGTTTATCACAGATATTTGTTCCTGAGTTATGGATGTTCTCTATGTATTTAAGTATTTATCTATATCTATCTATTATATATATCGTCGCCTAGTACCCACAACACAAGCCTTATTGAGCTTACTGTGGGACTAGGTTGATTTGTGTAAGCTTGTCCTAATATTTATTTATTTATTTATTTATATATGTCTTATTTGGCATCCATTTAACTAAATTTCATTACAAGATTTCACATGTCAATCATCACTATTATGTATCTGGGTTATAAAACTTATAAAATAGTTTGAAAACACACCTTCAGGAATAGGCTTCTCGTATAGTTTGCTTGTAACTTCAATGTTGAACTGATGGCTGATGTCCACCAATGGTTTTCTTGTGTAAGAGGGTCCTGAAAAAGAATGCCAAAGTAATAAATGCATACTGATTACGAAATATTAATTAGTAGCTTAATTTTGTTACACCATACGCGAATACTCAGTCTTATGACAATAAACACTTACATTACGTTTACGTCATATGATACTATGATCTCTTTATTTTCCATATTATATTTGATCTGTATTTACGTTAATTTCTATTCATTATAAAACCGAATCCTATGCATGTACATTTAAAACGCAATACTGACCTTGAATGCAATGTGTATCAGCATCTGTTGTTGACTGCACCATAGGTACAGGAACAGGTTGATGATGTTCTTGTAGAGACACGTCAGCTGAAAAAGAATTTTAATACTTAGGTACATTCAATAACCAAAGGACCATGAGTAAAAATTGTCTAAAAACCAACAGAATTGGGATTTATCTAATTTAATAGATCTTTTTATCTACTAAATTTCGGTATACAGACAATAAGTTGTTGATTTGAGATTTGTATTCATAATTTAGTTACAGTCTGAGTCTCAGCGGCCAATCCACTCGCCGCGCTCACCGAGAGGTTGTCAACGCAGTCCTGGAGCAATGCTTTATTTAATTTTAATATGTACTCAATTGGTGGAGCATCCATACAACACGATTCCCGTCGGCTTGCCTAAGTTTGAGGCGTCTGAGCAGTTTTCCTACAGTTCATGATGAAATTTTAAGCCAAATTCAGCACCTGCTTGCCTAAGAATTTTTTTAACCCACCACCACTGATGTACTCTGACTAAAACACGAATAAGGCCTATTTAATGACTTGGCTTAGCTTATCTGTTGGTTTTTGGTCAAAGTAAGAAAACTGGTGTTGACAGTTGCTTACAGCCTAACTTTATTTCTTTTTAATACAGCGTTATATGGATAAAAAGTTGTTTCTTAGGGCTCCTCTACACGATGGGCCATCATAGGGACGCAGCTATGCGTAAGAGCGAGCTAACGATATTGCGATCTCGTTCCGTCGTATAGCTGTGTCCCAATGATGGCCCATCATGTAGAGCAGCCATTAGCCGGTAACGGATGGCAGCACTAATATATTAAAGCACATAATGCATTGATATTGTTATAATTTTAACAGAATTATAAGCAATTTCTTAATTGCGACTTGATTATGATTAGGTAACAAAAAATTATCACAATAACAGTGCTTGGCAGTATTGCCATAGGCCATACAAAATTTATATTTTAAAAGATTGTATAACAGGAGCATAAATCGACCCAATTCAACCGAGGCAACCAGAGAACAAATCAAATTATTTTTAATAAATATTTTGTTTTATTACTTTTAAATAGACCCACCACTATATAAATTATAAACTTAAATAAATGTTATATATAAAGCAAAGGGTGACCTAGGCCTCTGGTGCCTAGGATTAGGAATGAACCAGCGTAATCTGAATCCACGGCAGACTTTTTACGTCCACTGCTGAACATAGGCCTCCCCTTTGGACCTCCATAAGTATCGGTCGGAAGCGACTTGCATCCAGCGTCTTCCGGCGACCTTTATAAGGCCGTCTGTCCATCTTGTGGACGTCCTACGCTGTGCTTGCTAGTCCGTGGTCTCCACTCGAGCACTTTTCGACCTCATCGGCCAACACATCGGCATGGGTATTTACGCTTGAGTTATATATTTTAGTCTGCTTTCCACTTGGATTGTGCAAATGTCTGCGTTCAATGAGTGAATTACTGATAAAAGACAATACTGACCTTGAATGCAATGTATATCAGCATTTGTTGTTGACTGCACCATCGGTACAGGAACAGGTTGTTGATGTCCTTGTAGAGACACGTCAGCTGAAAAACAAGATTTTTAATACGTATACAAAACAACCAAATTTCCAACATAAGAGAGTAAGGGAAAATAATTTTTGATACTTGAGTACCTAAAAACCGGTCAAGAGTAGTGTTCCCTAGTTGCCGGCCTGTTACAATACATCCGTTCAAAAGGTTATTTATTTAGGGATATTTGGCGGCTCTTTTGTCATTTTACTATCCGGCACTTAATACTTTTAACTATGCGTTTTTGAGTGTCAAATCAAATTTCTTGACCTTTATGAAATTTGTTGGAGTTATTGCAGAGATACATATAATTGGAGAGTTCTAATATGAGCAGGATCGATCAAGGGGTTATGTAGGTAAAAGGCGTGAAAAAATCGTCACATGGGTCTTGTTATATTGGTCTGCTTGTTTGCAAGTAAATCGCGAGTTCTCAGTTCGAGCCGGACTACTAGTTATATTTAAATTAACAGTATAGACAGAAACATAATTAGTTTACCAACATATGTGTAGCTATATAGTCTGTAAGAAAGAAAATAGGGTCAAAATAAATTGAAGTGAATATTACATACACCTAACTTAAAATCAAATAGTTTTTGTAGACTTTACGCCACCTGTCAAGGCAAAGAAAAATGCGACCAAGGCTTAATATCATACTAGTGTGTTATTTTGATTTGTTCTCTACTTTTCATTGATCCAAATTTTTATAACACGTCAGTTGCGAACAAAGTTTACAAACGGCCGAGTTAGTTACAGTCAGCAGCAGAAGTAGCTAAGCGGGTGAGGAGTTCAAAGTGAGCTTGACCTGCTTGAGATTACTGTATTGTCAAGACAATAAGAGCCTGAGAAGGTAATTTTCAACACCTCACCCGCTTAGATACTTCTGCTGCTGAATGTACACAAAAGTAATAATTTTAAACAAAAAAAGAACCGACTTCACTTAGGATCTGCTATTCCAAGAGGAAGTGGCCGAGTTGCTGTAAAAAATAGTGAAATCACTATAGGTGTGCCTATAATAGTTGAAGAGTTCCCTCGATTTCTCCAGGATCCCATCATCAGATCCCGACTTGGTGACAATGGGACCATCTAGGGGTTATACCTGTTCGATTCAAAAAAAAATTTTGAAAATCGGTTCACGATTCACGGAGATATGGAGTAACATACATACAAAAAAAAAATTATGATAAAAAAAAAAAAAAAAAAAAAAAATTCAGTCGAATTGAGAACCTCCTCCTTTTTTGAAGTCGGTTAAAAAATACAAATGTTCAAATAGTTTATATCAACAAACTAAATACAACCAATGTGGGTTATATCATTTATTTTTGGAGAATTAACTCATAGATATTATATTCAAGTATAATTTATAGATAAAATAAAGTAGGTTGATTTATTTATATAAGGCGATTATCACACTGGCAACGGATCCGCATGCGGAGCGAGATAGCGCTCTGCATGTGTATAGCGCTATCTCGCTCGCGCACCGGCGCCGCATGCGGATCCGTCGCCAGTGTGGTAATCGCCTTAGTTAGCATTCCTCATTAGACACACAAATTATTATACTTACATTCAATGCCAGGTATAGCGGGTACTGCAGGTGACTGCTCTATGGATGCAGAAGCAGGGTGTTGATGTTCTTCTAAAGAGACATCAACTGCAAACAAAATATTACGAATTATGGGTGATGTATAGCTAATATCATAGACTTAAAGATATAATAGACGGCCATAGTGTAAGAACTTTTTGGGGCTCTAAGTCTTTAGCGCCATCTATTGTAGAGTCAAAAGCATCGTGCCGATGTGGCAATAAAATAAAGCGAGAACGCTGCAACGTAAAGCAACTGCCGACTGCAAGAGTGAGCGAGACTTCTAGCTTAATGAGTTTCAACTAAATCGGAACGTTGGTTTTGGCTCAACTATAGTCCAGACCGACCTACCAAAATGTAAGAGGAAATGTCACCTGCTCTAGTACGCTAGTCGTTACTAGATGGAGTAGCAGAGCAAGTGACATATCTTCTTACATTTTGGCTACCTTAAGATCGCTCTGGACCAGATGGCGTTAAAAACTTGGAGCCTCAAAAAGTTCTTACACTATGGCCGTCTATGTCTATGCTAATATATACATTTATTTATTTATTGAAACTATTTATTACATACAAAAAAAAATATGAACCTACAAATGGCGGACTTAATGCCTAATTATGTTTTTTACCCGTTTACCATAGGGCCAATCAGAAACATGTACAAAAGGTGCAAGGAGAAAAATGAAATCAATTAATTCTAATTATAAATTAAGAAATATACATACAACACATTTTTCAACCATTATCTGCTGATTATATATTATTTAGGACATAATATAATAAATAATTAGTGACTGTATAAATAATAAATATACTCAGGTTTTCTAATTAGAATCTTATTGTAAAGTGATATTACAAAATACTCACCTCTATCCTTAGCCACTTGACTGGTCGGAGGAAGTGCATAAAGGTGTTCTCGTAAATGAACATAATCTGCAAAATATATGTTGTTATTTTTTCTAATAAGTAACAGTTAGCAAACAAGAACACACAAACAGATATATACAAGGTGTAACAAAAATACTGGTGATCCTTTTAAGGGCATAATTGGTATCGTATTCTTATTGTGAAAAACTAAGAAAAAATAATTTTTGTCGCGAAAAAAATTTTTGGTTTTGTATGGAGGGTTGGCCAGCTGGGACGACTCGCCCCATACAAAAAAATTTTTTTTTGCGTCCAAAAAAATTTTTCTCCTATTTTTTCCTACTCGCAATACGATACCAATTATGCCCTTAAACGGATCACCAGTATTTTTGTTACACCCTGTAGATATATAATAACAAAAAACGATTACACTCTTATATCTTATATGGCGCTTCTCAATGAAATATTGGACAGCGACAGCGAACTGGACATATTCCATACCACCGAAACTAGTTTCATTGCAACTAGCAGCCGTTACTTAGAGTCCATTTCTGCTCGAAGTTCCATCCTTAGTTAAGTAAGTATATGTATTTAGGGTTTGTCAGAATGTTAATAACTTAAATAATTAAGTACTAATCTTGTATCATATTCTCACTGTATCTGTCCTGTATTAACACGTGTAGCTAGACTGTAAGTGTTGATTTTAAGGAATAAATAAATAATAATAATAATATCAAATCACATTGAAGCAACGAAAACTTTTTTACTTTACACAAGTTTTATTTGAGATACCATTACTATGTTTAATATACTTACTATTTATTATACGAGTTTAGGATGGGATTGCGCATATAAATAGTTTTAGAATAATTACTCAAAATTACATGGTCAACAGTAGAGTGAGAAGATAAATAAAGATAGCCTTTTCATTCCCATGAACTGCTCAAACGTAAAGAAATAAAAAAATTGCATAAAGAAAATATTTTTTTAACACCAAAACTCATCACCTCACAAGAAATAGTTAAAATATGTGATAATTTTTTATGGTAAGTTAATCATACTTTGTGAATTGATATTTTCAGGAAATATATTTTTAGTTATTAAAATGTTGTTTTAATTTATAAAAATTAAATACGCTAATGTTAAATAATTCGAATCTAGTTCTCATTCTGGATATATTCAATATATTTGGACAAATTGTTGATGAAGTATTTTGATTTTATTTGCAACTGTTTGGTAGATTAATTTTGAATGCACAAGAACTACTTAATTTTATACATAAAGTACCTGACATGCCCATGAGCGTAGCTGGTTCTTCAGCTGCGGTGTCCTCAATTTGTTCTCTATTTGCGCAGTAATTATGTTCGTTGAGAACATTGTATTCTGAAATGCATAAAAATATCTTTATCTCACAGATAATTATATAATACAACCTTATGCCGGCAACTTTGTGTATAATTAGTACTTTCCATTGTGAATTCCTTCCTTCCCTCCCCTTTGTCATGTCCTTAAGGGACGATTCCCCAGATAAATTTACCTAATTATGTCCTATCTCAGGACTCTACTATCTCAATAGATAATTCCAACTAGATAGTTTCACTGTAATGAGATTAGTAAAGATAACATTCACTATTTCAAAAAAAAAATACCACGCTGACGAATGCATGTTGTATCTATACAAGAGTACCATTAAATTTACGAACACAAATTTAAATAATACAGCTAGTAACATAACTATGAAATGAAAAATACCACGCAAGTAGTGTTATTTAGTAAACAATCGAATAAGCACTTACCTTCAGCGGAGAGAGGGACGCCGTGAAAAAATTCCTTTTCCGTGAACAGGCAAGGGTAAGAATATCGAATTCTAGACCCTTGGCTAAACTGCGTTTTATCAAAGTGTTTCTGACAAACGCGTTTAGTCATTAGCTGACCCTTTGTCAGTCCAAGTAAATGTGGATTAACTGGAACCAGGAACGACATCCACAAGTTACGCAAATTATCGTTCATGGGCATGCAAAATAGTCTGTAATTGTCACTTGTTGATTCACAACCGAGAACACAACACTTTGAACGTGCCATATTCGGCAGTCGCAAGGAACTCAACACAACCAAATGGGAGGAGAACACAAGGATTGTATTGCAAAATAGAGGAGGGTGGCTTCTTAATGAAATCAACTCAACCAAGACGGGAGGAAATCACAAGGTAACCGGTGCTCAACTCAAAGTTTGCAAAACAAGTGAGAGCGCGGCGCGAACACTAAGAATTGTCAAATTGAAAATTTTGCTGTTGACATTATTGGCAGGTGACTGACAGCATAAAAACCACAGATTGTGTAAAACGGGATGCGATACTAGCGCTAATACCACAGTGATGGAACTAAAGCTTTCACACCCCTGCACGACCCCATCTTCGTTCAACTGCCGGCCGCAGGCGCCGATTTTTAGACAAATTTACAAAATAAACAACGTCTTTGGACTATCAGCAAACTTGTTTTATGTTTACAAGGTATAAGAACTATAAGAGCACAGCCCCTTCATAACAGAAATAACGAAAAGACAAATTTAATGGAAGTTCAGAACGAAATTGCATACACGCTCACGTCTTGTGTTATTGAGCGATTAAGAGGCTATGCAATTAAGGAAATATAATAACACTAAAATAATATCTATTTGGACCGTGAATGAAAAACAATTTTAATGGAAAACCGCTGTTTTGGACTATACTGGTAAGTTAACCTAACTTTCCGTTTATATTTCTTCATGAACCCGTTTTTGTGCTAAACCTGTTTCAATCTCAACTAATCAACCATAATGAAAGGCAGGATTAGTCAAAGCATCATTACTCACTCCAGAAAGCTATCTTTTCATTAAATACCACATGGCAAACTGTATCTTTTAGTAACTAATATATGCCATACCAAAAAGTTCCAGAAATATCAGTGTTCTCATTATATATCATCCTATAGAGTTTATTTCTGATTTACCTATAAAGTAAATGCTTGCTAAGCTAATTTTAAAATAACACAGTAAAAAAAACATTGATACCCAGGCAACTACTTAAATGTTTTTCTGTGCTAAAACTTTGTTACCTATTTGCTGATCTCTCCAATAAACTTATAATTTGTTTTATTTTTCAGCAAACAAAGATCCTGATTGAGACGTCAACTAATAATATCATCGTTTTGTATTGCCGGATCGCTATGCTATCATGCCAGAGAAAACCTGTAGTACTGAACACGAGATTATGAAAATATCAATGGATGTCTGAAAATAGACAATTTTATTTACAAGTAAGTTCTTTTCTCTGTTGTTTTTAAGTTATTATTAGACTTGTTTGTTGTTTATCCTGAGGAACCCCGTAGATGCATAGGGCCTGCATAAGATCCTTCCATGCCTTTCTGTTCTGAGCAGCCGTCTTGGCCTCTCTCCAGTTCATTCCTACGGCTCGTAGCTCGCTCTCAACTCTCCTCCGCCACATGTGTATAGGGCGTCCGCCGGCTCGCTTACTACCCTGAGGCCGCCACTCGAAAACGATGCTGGCATTATCCAATGTTCCTCTTTAAAAATTATGTCCAATCCATTTCCACTTCTGCTGTGCTACTTCCTGGGCGATCGGAGACTGATGGAATATACTCCACAGATCCTCATTTCTCTTCTCTTCTCAATGCTCATTCTTCTTAGACTTCATGTACCAAGATCAGATAATAATTATTTTTTTTTCATAATAAATTAATGTTATCGCTTTAAGTCGGAAAATGAAATTCATCAGTTTTCACTAAATCACCCAGTTGTTTGTAAATATTGTTTATATAAAATATTTAAAAGTTATTTAAAGTCATATTGACTTAAATAAACTCTGCTAGGCCAAATTTTTGTTATTTTTCCATTTCCAGTTTCGTCGGCCTGAACTCGTGGAGCAGAAATTTCAAACGAGCCTACATCAGTGGGTTACTACTTCTTATTAAAATCGTAGGTAATTGTTTCATCTAATAATAATTTAGTTTAAAAGATCTTTACAAGTATCTACTGGGAAAACCATATTTATTAATAGAAATATGCAGGGTCGTACCGAGATAGGTAATTCCTAATACAATTTTTCTTACTCAAGACCTTCCTAAATATTAACTAACAAACAGATATCTTATAAACCAATGGTTCTCAAAATATCCTAAGAGACCAGTGCCAGTGGGTACAAGAATTCTCCTAGGCAAGTCGGTGCTGAACTTGGTCTACTTCTTTTCATAAGCTGCAGGAAAACTGGTCAAGCGCTCGAAGCTTGGACATGCCAGTGGGAATCGCGTTCTATGGACGCGCCCCCATTGTAATGGACACCTTCCATAATCTACTCTTTTCTCATAACCCTTGATTCAGTATATGTTTTAAATTATGAAACCACATGAAAATTGGCGAGACGCCCCCATTATTCAGTGAATAGAAAGCCACTTTTTGCTGTTAAGTACCTTCTGCACTACTCAAAAAAGCGAATGTCTACTCTATTGGCACATACAAATCTTAATGGTTCTAAAAATATTCTAAGATTTCTAAGAGCTTATTTTCTTCTATCTTTTTACAGACTTCTGCGCTGCAGCCCGTAATTCAAGATCAACGGTCTACCACTCAATCAACTTCTTACTTCCAAAGGAACTTCAAAACGCCTCGCGAAGCTGTCTGTAGGATACTTAATTTCTAGCTTAGATTGTAACATACATACCATACTGGTTATGTAATAAGTACATACATGCATACATACTCACAAGAGTGTAGTAAATACTTTAGTATTATTGTGTTTCCTATTCAAAACATATACTTGATTATGCTATTGTTCAGCTAATTAATGCACCTATTGATATTATTATTATTACTTACTATGTTTAAAATGCATTCTTAAATTGAAGGAACTTTAACAAGAATATGCTAGTTCACGTTAGTAACAGCGCCATCTTTCGTGAAATTCGATCAACATACTAATCAGACAGGAGAAGCTTCTAGGACACATAAACTACGCTAGCTCAAGAAATAATGTATGAAAGCAGTATCATTACCTGTTTTAATTCTTAAATCATGACATAAACTTAGCTAGGTAACCTGGAATACCTATATACCTGACAAAATACACAACTCTCATGTCATATTATATGCAATGTTGGCTTAGGTACATATATTATAAGAACATTGTTTGCAAATGGTCACCCTCATTCTATTTATGCAGTGCATAAGCTTCTGAACTAACTTAAGATGAAGGAAAATGTCATTAGTTAGGCGCTTATCAGCATAATTGCGCCCCCGGTCTCTTTAGACTTTTTGTGATTGTTAGAACACCACATCTTTTCTCTAGTAGCCTGGATTATGTTTACCACTAGTAACTGTGCCTATATATTTTTATAGTTAGCCACTGCTAGATTAGGTATAAGTTTTCCTTCAACTTACTATGCTATCTTATCTTATCTTACCTAAGCTAAATATTATGCCTATTAACGACTACATTAAATTTCTTCAAAAGTAGAAAACTAGGGCATTTATGTATGCATGATAGTCTTTGTTTTCAGATACAGATGCTAATCTACTTTTGGCAGTAATGAATAAAGAATATTCTCTCTTTTAAGGAAGCAAGGAGACGATTTCAGATGGAATAAGCGGTCCCCCACAGCCATCATCTTTAAAAAAGTTCTACTTGAAATAAAACGAATTGAAAACTGATAATGTACATTTATTTCTAGCCCTGGATTGTAGACAATAAAGATTGCTCGTTGTTTATTTTTATTTAAAAGAGAAAGAACCTACTACTACAGCTCAGTAGCGGTATGTTCTTACTAGCTTATCTCAAGCTTTCCCTATACTGTTCTGAATAATTTTACCTATATAAAAGCCTTACGCTTATCAATGACCCCTTAGATAACAGATAATATCAATTTATCTTCCCTTTCACATATTCTCACACTGATAAATACAGAATCATGAATCATTTTTTAAATATGGTAGCGCCATCTAGGCACTACGTAGGCATGAAGGAACTAATGTGGATTCAGTGTTGCCAGTTTTAAACTAAGTCCTGCATAAATGGGAAAATTAAAACCCGCGCCTTATGCTCTTATATTTGAAAATGAACTAAACAAGCAGTTTGAAATTACTGACTTTACTTATAAAATCCATTATGAATATACCTACTGAATGAATCAAGGAATGAATGCATTGCATTAAATATTGGCATTGCACACCAAAGAAATCACAATATAAAGTCATGATGCACATAAAAGAATCTAACAACAGTTGAGCTTATCGCTAATAAATGATAACTGAATGTAAATTTATTGAAAATAATGCTCAGGTCTTTTTTTCATGCAACATAATATTTAAATGAATGGGAACTTAGAAGTTTTAGGCTAGCAACCCCAAGTTTATGAAATGTCAAAGACGCAAGCGCATTGATTTTGAATTTATTTTTCCTTCTGATTCTACAATCCTATTTCAATAAAATTGATAATAAAAGTCCGTAAAAATGATAAATGACTTTAACAAAGATGCCGTTGCTAATAAATATCGGACAAAAATTCTTATCTCGACGGAGATTTCGCTGAAAAAAGCTTTCGCAGTGCTTGTTAAAAGATATCCAAAGTTTGTGATACATAGTGTCTATTTTAATCAGTGTCTAGTGATTTCCCGTGCTTTATTCTGTGAAACATAAGTGCAGCTGCCAGCTATAATGCTCTGGATTTTACACGAGACCAGACAAGTATGTAATTATGCAATACAAAAGGTAGTACATTTCAGACCCATGTTCTATGCTATTATGATTAAATTATCTATTAAAAACATGATATACACATACGAGATGCATTAGTATTACAGATAGTTATAGAAATAATCCGTTTTTTAACTCAAGTGACTGAGATATTGGAGAATTAGTCAAAATAAATAGTTGCAGAAATCCAAAAAATACCTAGCCAGCTCTCATTTCCATTTCACTTGCAACAAAATGCAGCTAAAGAGCTGCTTTTAATCCTGGTATAAAGGCATCAAAATGTCACTTACCAACTACTAACCCAGCAGATTTATTTCCGCTACCCTTTTATACAGCTACCCTTATAAACTAAACGCAAGAAGCATGAAACTTCTTAATATATGGCCAAGTTGATCGTCTAAGGTAGAACCCTTTACATTGTTGTGCGTAAAACCCAAAATTCTTTAAATGAAAGACTGGCTAATTCTTTGGACTTTCTTACTTAAATTACATTTGAAAAAGCTTAATAATATGGAGAAAATGTTTAATGAAAGTTAAAACATTGCATAGTTTCAGGAAATAGAGTAGAATGATGAGCTAACTGTGAAATTAGAAGTTTATTACAAAGATTAGATAATAGTCACATTTCTCAAGTCAAAGAGTATAATAATAGTTCAAATGTGCTGAAATTTGATAAATAAAATAAAAATATTTATTTGGTAAAAATCCACTACGGCCTAATAATCTCCCGGTTAACAAGAGGCGGCATTTGTCCTGGGATAAGCCCCTTATAACCCTATTTAAGAGAATGTAGGTATACTAAATGAAACCTAGAAACAGCTGATTACTACAACTAAGTGTTTCTACCGTCTCTTGCCCGATGTGGTTCGGAGATCCTAACCCACCAGTTCATTCAGTGGGGCTACCTTTTTACCTCACTAAACCTAGGGAGTTTAAGACTCAGCTAAAGACTCGACCAACGTTTCAAAACCTAGGTGGATTTTTGATGAAGTGAAACGTTAAGAATTCATCATCCAACCATTTTAATCTCATTTATGAAATATGAGAACAAATCCAAAGGCTGAAACCCATCACCCATCCCATAAACTGTAAGCTAATGTGGCATTTCTAGATTTTCTAGTGCAAGAGACAAGGTAACAATATTTGGTAGTCGACAACAATAATTTTATGAAGTCGAACTAGCAACTTGAGTTCCTTTGACTCATATATGCACTTCTTAGATTGGCATATGGCAGATACCTTGTTCTCACAAAAGTAAACCAGGAATGCAAATGGCTAAATTGGATGTTTTCAATATATGTAATGTTCTGATCATTACCATAATACCAATAGATTTAATACCTTCAAAACCATTGTGATAAACCATAAATATGTTAATTAAATCACCTTATTTCAACACCTTTTTAGGATTTTAAAGAAAACATAGTTTATTTAAACCATCATTGTCAACATTGATATTTTATTCATAAACCCAAACACAGCAAAAGATAATTGGAACGAACTCACTCGGTATTTCCTTTGCAATCCAAAAGGGTAAACCTCACTGGACACACACAAATACAACACACTCTCTTGTACACTCTAACTCACTTACTGGTTCCGAATTGCTGATTATTTCGCGCGCGACTGTCAAAGAACAACTAACTCCTCAACCACCTGCGTCCGTCTTTTATACTCAAGTCCTGATCCCCAAATTCGAGCATCAATGTTCCTATTTTAGAGTTTTTGTTTGAAAAATGGCATTAATATATGAGATAGAGCGTTTTTGTTCCTATTTTAGAGTTTTTGTATGGAAAATGGCATTAATACATGACATAGAGCGTTTTTGTTCCTATTTTAGAGATTTTATATGGATAATGGCATTAATATATGATATAGAGCGTTTTTGTTCCTATTTTAGAATTTTTATATGGAGAATGGCATTAATGTATGAAAAACGGCATTTTTCTATGGATTTTGGCGTCAATATACGTATGTCAACACACTAAGGTTCAAACTCGCCTGTCCGTCCCATTCGTCGTTGCAATAGCATCCATATGTTGTTGACAGCTGTCAATATGACAGACTTCAAAATCACGACTTAAGCTATTTAAGACATACCAAAAAACGGTAGTACTACATCAACCCAAAAGTAGTGTCTTAATGTTTTGTTGACAGTTCGTAAGATGTCGCTACTATACTCGCAGAATGCAGCTGTTTTTAGAATGGATCGAACTTTTAGTCAAGTTTGTAAATATTTTAAATGAAATCTTTTATATTAGTTATTAAATACGATGGTGCCTTTTCGTTTGCACTGTCACATCGACCGCTCGAAAGTCAAAAATCGGCCCCCTGAAGAGAGGTGCGATAAAAAATACCGCATCGTTTCGTCTTGGCAGAACTAAATAAAGGACGGGGCAATAGGCGTAAATTTGAATCATCCGATTTTACCCAGTGTCCGATTTTTGTAACGAATAATAATCTAATCTAACTTTAAAAGTCAGAGAAAATCAAAGTGTCATCTCGGTAGAATCTAGAATAGCCTACCCGTGATATCCCCTTACAGAAGACCACATTAAACGAACCTTATTTACTCGTGTTGTTTACCTTAGACTGCGCTGATTACTTACCATTAGGTGGCCTGTATGTTTCAGGCGCGGTCCCATAATAATAATCATACGTGTTGAATTGAAAAAAGATCTACTAAAATTGAAAAAAATATTTTTGCTTTAGTGAACCCCCCCCCCAAATTTCACGCTGCGCCCGCGCCTGGTATGTGTGGTTGCCACCGACGAGGTATAAAGAAGTCATAATCATAAACTAACTTAATGTGGTGGTACCTACATACTGATGGTGATGTATCACTAATGTTTTCAGAGATGCAATGTGTTGGCGGTAGGTACTGTGAGAGTCTGAGTTTACCCACTTGAAAGGTCGGTAAAACGGCTATTAGACATTGCAACCTGCAGGGCCCAATCTGTTGTGTACCCTGCCTCTCCCTACCCCTCCTTCAGCTCCCTACGGGCCCTACCTTTAATTACACCTTCCAACCTGATAGATTGGGCCCAGCAGGTTGCAATGTCTAATACCGCTTTAACGCGCATTAGACTCTGAAGTTGCAAGTTACAGGCTACGGTGGTCGCTTAACATTGCAAAGATTCTCCTGTGAAACCTCATCTCGTTGAAGACTTTGAATTCATATTTTAGTGCAGCCCTAAAGCAAAGACATCATTATTGTAATGGATGTCACAGGCTGCAACTCGAGTGCTCTCCGAACTAGTAGGCCTACTAGCTCACCACACAACAAACCATTTAAAAACCACCTTTAACACATCGCTGTACAGTCCTACAGAACTGCCTACATAACTTTGCTAAGTATTCAACCTGGAAGCACAATACGACACAAAACGTTGAAAACCCACCCTTTTTACGTGGTATTAGAGTCTACAAGAGATGTCTAAATAAGTCAGTAAGTTGAAGACTAGATGGCGCTGCGGCGCTCACATTAGCGACATCTCTTAGCGAGTGGGAAAATTGCGGTGAAATTGCGTTGAGAAGTGTCGCACGCTTTTAACGCACTCGAGTTTAGATGTCATGAATTATCTACGCCCTCGCGGTGTCGGATGTGATGGGAAACCCTTTTTATTATACCTACAGTACTACCATCGACTTAATGTCAAGACAAGTAAAGCCAAAAGATAACCGAATATTGCACACAGTAATAATATAGACTTAGGTACCTTACAACATTGGATAAATAAAAACCATAGAGTAATGTATACAGTGTATATATATTTAATACGGGCCAATCTCTTAACGGTGACTAATAGTATAGGACATAAGAAATGTAATTATATAACTTTTACTTAGATTTGCAATAAAAAAATTATCCATACAAAATAATTCGGCCCGCAATGTAATGCAAACACACTCGCGTTAAACGCTCGTTGACAACTTTCAATACCATGTTTACAGTATATTGCTGCTGATCAAATTTAAAAAAAAAATATTATTGTGTGTGACCCAATAATATATTAAGTGTAACTTAAAAAAAACATCTTAATTAATGATTGCACTAATTAGTTCTATGTCTGGTTTAATTTATCGCCCGTATTCGATTTACACACTGTATACTGGAGGTACAGACTCAAACAAGAATTAGCGAAAATATGGCTCGTAAAAATTTGTAACCGGCCAGTCAGAGAAACTGCTGTACGAGTCGTTCTTATACAGCACTATTATTGTTGGGCCATTTCATTTGGGCTGATTGCAAAAAAAAATTGTATCTCTTTCTTTATTACATATCGGCATACTTATTAGATTAGTTAGAGTAACTTGTATAAATAGGTAGTAGAGCAGCACAGCCTAAGAACTTTTTGAAGCTTAAGTCAATTGCGCCCTCTGTCCGAAAGCCCCCTAAAGATACCCTAAATGTACGAGTAAGAGGAAATGACACCTGCACTGCTACTCCACCTAGTAACGAATAGCGTACTAGTAGTACACTATTAGCTACTAGGTGGAGTAGCAGTGCAGGTGACATTTCCTCTTACATTTTGGGTATCTTTAGGGGGCTGCTCTATTATATAAGTTACTCTATGATATCAGTGATAATAACGCTAAAATAAAGCTTTGGCTTGTGCAACAATCGACCACCAGCCACTAGTAAACATGATAACTTTCGTTAATTATTTTCTAGTTATCTTAACGTTAACATTTATTTATAAAAAGTAGATAAGAGAGTTTTGAACTCTGTTTCAACATTACTTGATATCGACCACAAACAAGTTTGAGACATTATAATTAATGTATTTAAGTAGATAACTGTTGTTAACAACAGATTAGACAACTAGAAGATGGGTAGGAACATTTGTATTTACCTATATTATGTAGGTAGTCTAAATCTATATTCTGCATATATACAAATTAGTTTCGGTTACACCATTTACTTATAACCCAAGAACGGCTACACCGATGTAAATAATGTTACACTTTTTGGATTTTTCTCCGTCCCGTATACCACAATAAGTATTAAAATATAAAAATAATAAGTATTAAAATATAAAAGTAATAATTAAGTTGGTGGTGCGAAGTTCGCCGGGTCAGCTAGTTAATAAATGAGGGCCAGTTGCAGTGACTGATAGAAGTGATAGTTTGGTGCAACGTGCAACCTTAGATTTTACAAGTGTAAATAAATTAATTATGTACCTACCTATACAGGTGTCCCAGAAATCGACGTCAAGCCGTGAATGAATGATAGACCATGTTATAACAGTTATCAGAAAAATACAAAAATAAATCTATCACATGTTCTTCAAAAATTATGGTCACTTTAAAAATTTACTAGAATATTCATGCCCTGGTCTCTTAACTTCTAGTAAATTTTTAAAGTGACCATAATTTTGAAGAACATGTCATAGATTTTTTTTTGTATTTTTCTGATAACTGTTATAACTTGGTCTATCATCCATTCACGGCTTGATGTCGATTTCTGGGACACCCTGTATGTAAGAATGATACCGGTAATCAGCATACGAGCATAATAATAGGTATAGTGTAGGTATTGTAGGCATACTACTGTAGATATCTAAGTACCAGCTAGACTGGTTAGTTGACAAACATGATTTAAATGCGGTTAGCGTCAACATTTGTAAGGCACGATGTAAGCGCCTACGAGACTGGATTCTTTACTTCACACCTACTTAAAACTTAACCTGATGCAAAATCTATATTACCTACATCTACAGTATGTATACTATGTCTATAGTACTAGATAAGTATGTAGTGTAGTATAATAATAGTAGTCTTGGAAAAATAATAAGTAAGCACCAAAACAGTGGTGCCAAAGGGGGTGAAGAGTGACAAGATCTGATTTCCGGTTTTACGGGACAAAATTATGTTGAAAGTACGGGATTCGTGGTTAAAATACGGGACAGGGGACAATTGTCTGGAATGTCCCGAATTATTTTGGCCAAATTAAGGGCCAGTGAAAATTTTGTGCCTGAAATACGGGACAACCCGTGAAATATGGGACATCTGGACACCTTAGGGGTAGTGCTAATCATCGCGGTGCCCTAATGTCACGTCAAACGTTTTGAAATTGTCATTTATTTATTTTATTTTATTTTTTTATTTTTTTATTCAGGACAACAACAGCCTTAAATAAGAATATTACATACAAATGGTTACATAACTGATGGCCAATAACAGTTATCCCTAAATTACATGCTAAATGATTGTAAGTATTATTGGTAGGAAACGGGTCTCTATTGGTTCCCATAATTTTTAACTTCCGTTTTTGTCAGTCCATAACGTTTTCGATCATAATTTTTATTAGTCATATTGTCAATAGTCATAAAATTTTACAATCTAAATTGCTGGTCCGATTTTTGCAGGTCATAATTATTTTTAGTCATAAATTCTGTTACTCATAATATTCAAAGTCCAAATGGTGTCTATTACATAATGTTGAAGGCAATAAACTTGCTTATAATAATTGTTTTAAGTTCTTTAATCGTAGATTATAATGATAACTAGGGGTGTATATCGGTTTGCACAAATTTTAAGTTCCGATTTTTTATGGTCCATACCCTACCTATCTCTGGGAGCAGTTTCGTTTTTAGGGTCATAAAAAAAACCCTAACCTACCCATCTCTGGGAGCAGTTTCGTTTTTAGGGTCATCAAAAAAAATAACCCTAACCTACCTATCTCTGGCAGCAGTTTTGTTTTTAGGGTCATCAAAAAAAAAATAACCCTAACCTACCTATCTCTGGGAGCAGTCTCGTTTTTAGGGTCATCAAAAAAAATTACCCTAACCTACCTATCTCTGGCAGCAGTTTTGTTTTTAGGGTCATCAAAAAAAAATAACCCTAACCTACCTATCTCTGGGAGCAGTTTCGTTTTTAGGGTATAAAAAAATAACCCTAACCTACCTATCTCTGGGAGCAGTTTCGTTTTTAGGGCCGTAAAAAATAACCGTAACCTACCTATCTCTGGGAGCAGTTTCGTTTTTAGGGCCATAAAAAAATAACCCTAACCTACCTATCTCTGGGACAACAATAAGTTTATGGAAAACTAAGGGATGACATTAAAACGATATGATTAACGACTATTAGTCCGATAAAATATATGCCTTAAAATATTTCTGAATAATTATTGATAGACCTTCGAATGTTATACACATAAATTTTATGCCTTTTGCGATTATAGTGTTTAATATTATAGATCTTTAATATTAGAACTATGAAACGTTATGCTTTACAAAAATTATGACTGTTGATGTTTATGCCCATAAATTATATGTATATCAATTTCTGACTATCGAAATTCGAAACAACAAGTTTATGGGAAACAAAGGGATCCCGTAGGAAACAGTACAAGAATGACAGTGTGCATGTGCAAGTCAAACAAATTGCTCGTCTCAAGTAAGAAAATTGACCAATAAAAGACGTTATAACAGTAAAATCAAGATATGTTTCCACTGGTACCCTGAATAAACAGTTGTAGGCCTGTAAGTGTTATTTTAAACTTATAATTAATGTCAATATCAACTATACAGGATATATTTAATTACATAAAAAGAAATCTTAAAGGGAAGTATATCACTCCAAAACAAAGCCATAACATAGACCAACTTTAACTGCTGAATTGATTGTGTTGATTTATTACATTATTATTAACTATTTATACTTTCCGAAAAGTGTCGTGCATATATTATTCATATATTTGTTTTTAGATTGAGAGAAGAGATCCACAGTATAGAATTCTAAGTTATGTAAGCGAGGGATACGAGATAAGTGAGATAACACAGCATTGTCACCGTAATTAGTCGCGTGAAAGGGGACATGAAATAGACCGGTATGTCTGTCATGTCATGTTGTGAAAATATCAGTTTTATCTAGCCATAATATTTCGATAACATATGGCTATTATATTATAATGTCGGCTTGTACCGTGTATTGGTGCAAGATCCACACAGGCGCCAAAAATGCCAATTTTTCTTATAATCGGTAAGGAAATTACGTAGAAATATTCATTTATTACGGATTAGTCAAACTTGGGCGTACCTATTTATTTTACATTTTTAACCGACTTCAATTCCATTGAGGAAGGAGGTTCTGCATTCGGTTTGGTGTTTTTTTTTTATGTATGTTCACCGATTACTCCGAGACCCGTGGTCCGATTTGAGTAATTCTTTTTTTGTTTGAAAGGATCTACATCCAAGGTGGTCCCATATTAATATGGTGCTGTTCTGATGATGGGATCCATGAGGAATTGAGGGAACTCCTCAATTTTTAAAGGCACATGTATGGTGATTTGGGTGTTTTCTCAAGCAACTCAAGCATTTTCTCATGAAAACCACCATTTCGATGCAGTGGACCTGATGATGATGATTGTTTTGATGATAATGATGAAGATTTTTTTATGCAGGATGTTCAGCGATTACTCCGAGACCCGTGGTCTAATTTCAATAATATTTTTTTTGTTTGAAAGGAACTACCTCAAAGATTGTTCCACATTTATCTGGTGCTGTTCTGATGATGGGATCCATGAGGAATTGAGGGAACTCCTCAATTTTTAAAGGCACATGTATGGTGATTTGGGTGTTTTCTTAAGCAACTCAAGCATTTTCTCACGAAAACCACCATTTCGATGCAGTGGACCTGATGATGATGATGGGTAAGTAATAAAAGATATAAGAACTTATTGCATAATATTCATATTCTATACGCTCATATTGTATAAGCTTGTTTTGTATACCGTTCAAAGTCTATAATGAACGTTTGATATAACATCAAAATATCTAATTTTGTTAAGTATAACGTTGTTTAAGTATAATATCGTTGTATATAACGGTCATAATGTATAACGTTCATAATACCTTAGATTTATAATGTATAATATTCAATACATCTAACACCAAATTACATAATGCTCGTATAGAATAACGGGTTGTCTAAATCGCAGCTCGTGTACATATCAACTCGCCTAAAAGCAACTGGTCTACACGATTTTTTAAGTAGCAGCTCGTCTAATTAGCTATTCTAAAATTCTCAAAATGTTGAATCCTCAACTTAACTAGACGGAGCCCCGCTTCGCGGGGCTCCTATTTCCGGGCGGTTTGCCCTTCGGGAATCTGAAGCTACCTAACGAACCTAACCTACCTATTGATTTAGTTTGATATCCGTGAAAACATTACACTTTGGGGGAAAAGGTTGGAATGGAGTTATAACCTATTTAGTATACCATACGCTATTATATTTTATAATTATTATATTAAAAGATAGTATGTATTATGATCGATATACGTTATGTATGTTATATTAACTAAATTTAGAGTAATTGTGTGTTATATGATAAGTTATTATACAAAATGAGTATTATATTAATTGAACGTTATTCCTAATAAAAATATTGATTTTGTTGTTATAGCAAACGTTCATTATATCTTGTGAACGTTATTAATATGAAATTATATATTTTGTAGTTATATCTTATGGGACGCACCCGATGATGATTGTTTTGATGATAATTATGAAGATTTTTTTATGCAGGATGTTCAGCGATTACTCCGAGACCCGTGGTCTAATTTCAATAATATTTTTTTTGTTTGAAAGGAACTACCTCAAAGATTGTTCCACATTTATCTGGTGCTGTTCTGATGATGGGATCCATGAGGAATTGAGGGAACTCCTCAATTTTTAAAGGCACATGTATGGTGATTTGGGTGTTTTCTTAAGCGACTCAAGCATTTTCTCACGAAAACCACCATTTCGATGCAGTGGACCTGATGATGATGATTTTTTTAATGATAATTATGAAGATTTTTTGATGCAGGATGTTCAGCGATTACTCCGAGACCCGTGGTCCAATTTGAATATATTTTTTTTGTTTGAAAGGAACTGCCTTGAAGGTGGTCCCACATTTATCTGGTGCTGTTCTGATGATGGGATTCATGAGCAATTGAGGGAACTCCTCAATTTTTAAAGGCACGTGTATAGTGATTTGGGTGTTTTCTTAAGCTACTCAAGCATTTTCTCACGAAAACCACCAATTTGATAGAGAGGACCTAATGAAGAAGTCCACATATGATACGTGGACTTTTCCTTAGATAGAATGGGTGTATTGTGAACTTTTTTTTGTATTTTTCCCGATTATACCGAGACTTTTTGTCCGATTTTGATAAATATATAACCACTAAAAATTTAAAAATAAAAACTTTTTACAAAAAAAAGATAAACCGACTTCAAAAAGGATAAAATGAATCATTATATTATTTATATGCGTTACCAACTGATATGTTTGAAGTCGGTGCCAAGCCACAAATTACAAAACCTGTCAAATCAGCTTCAAGTGTGAACATGACAGAACATCGGTACTAATAATGCAAAGGTGAATGCGATTTCATGTGTTACATTTTCATGTCTAAACTACTAATCCTATTTTGATGAAATGCGACAACGATATATATATATTCTGATACACATCTGCTTTGTCAATAATCAGAAAAAGGCGGCAAGCAGAAAAAAAATGTAGTCGCGTAGGATTGACCTTCAATATAAAATTTGAATATCGTGCCTTTTTACTGACACGGCGTGTGTACTGGGTATATGTGAGTATAGAAAAATTAATCTAGCAATTGAATTCCTTTATACTTCGGATTGAACCTTAGATGAAGAACGATAAATAATTCAATCCAAACCACGGGCTTCGTTCGAGTTCGACATACGGATAGTCCCAACAATGTGTTAACAAACAAACATAGGATGCATGATTATACTTTCTGTAGGGTCAAGGAGGGTACAGTCGCTAGGATTTTTTCAACGGGCTGTAGCATGAAAAGTATAAATGCCTGAAATATTTTGGTAGGCACAAAAGCAACGGTTATTATTTAAGTTTTATATGTAGTAAATAGATTTCCAATAGCTTTCACTAAAAAGGAGATAACGACCTTTTTTTTAAAAATGGGAATCGAGCCACTGTGTACTACTATAGGTACACAGATGTTCTCCCCCCCAGTACACAGATGCTGTAACAGTACACTGTGTACTACCCCCTGTATACAGTGGTTCTAACAGTACACAGTGGCTACGGATGGAAAACTTCGTATGTTTCGAAAATTATTTTTATTCGATTTTAAAACAAGTGACTAAAATATAATGATGACCAACGATAGGTTTCAGAAGAAAATTATTTTTTTCCCATAGAAAAAAAGATGACATCATAACTCTTCTCGGTTCTTTTTTTTTGGTGCTACGGGTCAAATTGATTCATATGGCCTAAAGACCAATCATTCCGATTTTCATACTTTTAACACCATTTGCAGCATTTTACCGAATTTCGGAGTGTACCGCACTATAACAACAATTTTTATTCGACATTTATTAAATTAAACTTTGTCGGTATTATTTTTATAAGTTCATACGTACACAGTGGCTCGCGAGCCTGTGTGTACTTCTCCGAAACGAGCTACTGTTGACCTTGACGCCATTTTGGAATCAAGATCAAACTAGAAACAAACGCATAGAGCTAGAGCATTGAATTATCAGTCAATACTAAGTAGATTAGACACACCTTTCGACAAAAACAACAGTAATTAAGAATCTCACACAAGTTTACTTAAAAAACGAAGAGAAACTTACGTGAAAATGTAAATTCGGCCGAGTAAAAAAAAGAATACGCCATCACACAACCGCGCGGCGCCGGAGTGGCTCACGGACTAGTTCATACCCGATCGCATGTCGAACGCTTCTCGTTGACGTAGAGGACAGATATATAGCTCTTTCCGTTTCCAGCACAGTGCATTCGAGCGACTGTTCCCTCCGAGCGGCTGTACCCTCCTTGACCCTACCTACTTGCCTAACAGTTAACGCATGGTCGAAACGAATGTATATCTACGTGCGATTCATACCGTATTAGATTAGTTATATAGTAAAAATAACAATTCACTGAACACATCGCCTCGTTCGTATTAACTCTTCCAAAGTTGGCTTGGCACCGACTTCAAACATATCAGTTGGTAACGCATATAAATAATATAATGATTCATTTTATCCTTTTTGAAGTCTGTTTATCTTTTTTTTGTAAAAAGTTTTTATTATTTATTCGGCACTTCAGTTATTTTAATTTGAGTATATACTGCGCAATGGAACTTTATTGCCAAATTGATTTCTACTATTCATAAGACGCCAACTTTTTTTATTGGTGAAATGGCATGAAACGCAAAGCTTTCATATTAAGGTTAACCCAATAACTTGCGCTTAAAGAATGAGTATTTTAGACGTGACATTTTAGAGCTGTAAAACTGAAAATGGGTGGAGCATTCAATTCACATAAGCATTCCTTAGGGCTCAAACACAAAAGCTAATCTTTGAATGCAGTTTTTTTTGTTGTCTTTCTAACGTACATAATTTTTCCTTAGAACAATTTTATTTACTTGTCTTATAATTTTTGACCTCTCCCACGATTTTTTTTTTGCACCCTGTATAGGTACGGCTAGTTTTTTAAGACTTATATTTTTATGATCTCCAAGATGAGTTCTTTATGAGAAACCATTCGCTAGGAATTTGATGTGAGTACCTACTTTAATTCACATGGCTCCAATAGGCGCCATTATGCGGTAAGTTATGTACAGTGTACAGTCGACTACAAAGAGACGTACCTATCCACTTTTTCTCCTTAATGCGTTGTAATAAGGTCCAAAAGTGGATACATCTCTTTGTAGTCGACTGTACCTGCTATTGTTTGTCGGTTGACTTATACCAACATTCTAAATGAGAAAAAGATGCAATTAAAAGTCAAATATTAGTAATATATATAAAGAATTTATTAAACATAAACATTACTTAAACACACCAATCAATCACTTCTCCGGGTCATGCTCGTGTACAACCTGCGGCTTGTAATCCAGGTCCAGCACCCTGCTGAGGCTGTTCACGTACATATCCAGGCGTTGTGTCATGTAGTAGCAGCGCCGATCCTTGATCTGACGGTTCTGGTTCAGATCCATCACTGCAATCAACAGGCCGTCCCGTGTGCGCGACAGACCAGGGCATCTCACGCCATCAGGACCAGTAAAGTAGCTTGAACCATAGAACAACCCCAAGTCTTTATGAGCAGGCTTGCCATCAGCCGATGTGAACTCATTGGGGAACTCCTCGTAACCCACTCGGTTAATCGCGGCAGTGAAGTAGCAGTTAGTTATAGCAGCATTCCTGGCTTCGATATTCCACATGTACTCGCTACCAGCTTCGGCGGCAATCGTAGCTGAAGGATTGAAGACGATTTCAGCTCCGTTCTGACCGAACATCATCCAGTTAAGCACGTGGTGGCGGTCGAAGCAGATGTTAATAGCGATTTTACCGTAACGAGTCGCGAAGACTGGATGTCCGGAGTTGCCCTCCATGTAGTAGTTTGATTCGTTGAAGTCGCCAACTCTGGGAATGTGGTTCTTGCGTTGCTTGCCGATGACGTTGCCGGAGTCACTGATCACTACAGCGGTGTTCCACAGAATGTCTGCGTGCTTCTCATCTCTTTCAAGAATAGAGGATACAATCACCATTGAGTACTTGACGGCCAGCTCGCTAAGGAACCTCGTGGTTTCACCATTCTCGGCTGATTCGGCGAACTCGCACCACGGCTGCTTCTCGCGAGTGCAGAAAGCGAAAGGCATGTTCCATAGCTCTTGGAAGCAGATGATGTTCACGCCCTCTTGACCGGCGACGTCGATAATCTTCTTTACTTTATCGAAGATAGCTTTTTTCTGCTCAAGGATAGGACGGTCGGTCGGGATAGCGATGGAGTGTTGAATTACTCCGACTTTGACGATCCTGGGGGCTCTGGTTTGTTCCTTCTTGGCGGGGAAGGCGTAGGCGGCGATTTCGAAGTCGGCATCCTTGGCAGCGGCGATGGAAGACTCCTTCAGCTTGACTTCATTGTGGTTCTTTCTGCCATAGTAGATTCGGTTAAACTCATCAAGGTCTCGTCCGCTGAGGTTGTTGTTGATGATGGCTTCCAAGCTGAGAGTTTCGCCGTCCATGATGCCGATATGAGTGGTCTGTGGTGCGCGCTGCTTGCGTTTAGCCTTATATAGGTCTGGTTGCGTGTGCACCGGACCTGTGTGGTCCGACTGTTTTCTTGACGACCTTCGACCGAGTGTGATAATGCGGGACGATAGCAGTGAAAAATATTTGGTGTATCAATACAACTCGGATACGTGACTTAAACAACCTGTTCTTGTCTGTTTGCCTATTGTCTTGTATTAATAATTACATAAGCTAGATTACCTACCTACGAATATATCAATAGGTCCAAAAGCAGGGTAGTTTCTTATATAAATTCATAAAAGGTTGACAAATGGTATGCGTTGCGTTCAAGTTTAGTGATTAGGTAATTGTAATAGTTAGGTAATAACTATGTGTATATGTTGGTAAATTACAATATTCGTGTTAAACAATCATAAGGAAAATGTGCTCGTATCTCAGAAAATGTATTCAAATTATAGTATTAGATTAAGTAAACTATAACATTAAGTACCTACCTAACAAACGCAGTCGAGATTGGGCTTCCTCTGAGTAACTCAAATAAATAATCTAGCTAGGGTTATTTTATAAAAAAAATGTATTTCACCCTGTTTCAAAAAAAAATAAAGCAATAAATTCCTATATATGTTTCATACAGCACTTTTCTCTTGATATGTTTTTTTAGACTCTGCAGGCTTATCAAGAATCTCCCACTCGCATAATGCATAATGGTACCTACCTAATATTGCTACTGGGACAAGTATTGCATTTCATCTTCGTCTTTTTAACCTTTAGCAGCTAGAATAGGTATCAACCAGTTTTAATCTAAACACAGTACCTATTAGTTAATCAATCGACGGACTAGTAAATATGGATAGTGTCGCCAGCCACTATGCTAATACAAACCTACGTCTGCATAATCTTTAAGCTTACCAAGCCATTTGCAACCCTAACCCGCATCCCGAGGTGTAAAACATACCATTATCAACTTTGCAACGGTCCATTAATACATTAAACATCCAATCAGTTATTTACTACGCAAAGACTTACGTAACCTATGTTACAAAGTTATAGAAGGTGGTGGTCAAAACACGAACTAACTTACACCTACTAAATCCATAATGTAGCGGACCTCTGTAGCGACATTGCAGCCGCATTAACTTATTTTGTAATAAGATATTGACTTGTTCAAGATTTATTCTAACACTGTATCAAAAACATGGAACCAAGTCGGACTATTGACAGTTTAATGAAGCAATATTTACCTCCCGAGCGATTGAAGGAATTCAACAGAATATACTATGGCAGGGAAGACCATTGCGAGTTGAATTTACAGAAATCAACTATTCAAGCCGGCGAAGAAAATAATCTCGAAATTGCGGCGTATGCTTTCGATGCTGTTAAAGAAGAAACCAGAAAACCGAGGTTAGTTAAATTGGGCTTAATTCAACATTCAATTGTTTTGCCTACTGAAACACCTATTAAACAGCAAAGGCAGGCAATTTTTGATAAAATAGAGAAGATTATACAAATAGCCGCTGAAGAAGGAGTGCAGATTCTTTGCCTGCAAGAAACATGCTCGATGCCTTTCTTTCTATGTACAGGAGAGAAGGAAAGATGGTCAGAATTTGTGGAACCGGCTGAAAATGGACCAACAACCACGTTTCTCATCGTATTAGCAAGAAAGTACGGGATGGTTATCATATCGCCGATCTTAGAGAAGGATGCAAATGGAGTGTGGTGGAATACAGCCGTTGTTATTGACGAAAATGGCACAGTGATGGGCAAACATCGTAAAAACCATTTACCGAGCGTAGGCAGCTTTAGTGAGACCTCATATTATTCACCGGGCGACACAGGCCACCCAGTCTTCGAGACCAAATTTGGAAAAATTGCCATTAATATTTGCTATGGACGGCACCAAGCTTTAAACTGGCTTATGTTTGCCCTAAATGGCGCCGAAATTGTCTTCAATCCAAGTGCAACGATATCAGAATTTGGTGAATCTTTTTGGGGAATTGAAGCTCGAAATGCTGCTGTAGCAAATAGTTACTTCACATGCAGCATTAACAGAGTTGGAACAGAAGAATTTACTCTTCAGGGCAGAACTAAAAAAGTGACTAGGAGTTACTACGGTTCTAGTTATGTTTCCGCTCCGAATGGATGTAGAACTCCAAGTCTATCAAGAGTGAAAGACGGTCTTCTGATAGCAGAAATAGATTTGAACCTGTGCAGACAGATAAAAGACCACTGGGGTTTTAATATGACTGCACGATTGGATATGTATGCCGATGAATTGAGTAAAATAAATTCTTGATCGCCTTGTTTTTGTTGGTGTATTTATTTTATCCGCTTTATTAATCATACAATTTTTTCCCACGTTTACATTTTAACATATAGTTTGGCCAGAGTTTGTTCCACTTCAAGCATAGACAGGGAGAATCATACTGTCTTTTTCTAATGCTAGTACTCACACTACTAAAAAAGGGATGGGTATAGCATGTTACTCTGACTGTTACTGCGCTTTTGGTTTGCCAGACTATAGTGCATCCATTTTACTATGCCATAGAAGCAAAACAGTAGCGAAGTGAAACGAAACGCAGTTTATAATTATCTGTGGTCATTTTGTCGCCGAATGATATGTCATTTTTGAGTCCCGCAAATCGCATAGTTTTAGTAAAATAATTCGTTTTAAAAACAAAACGTAGTGTAAAACAATAAAAATGGTAAGTATATCTATGTTAAATAAGTTAAATGTAGTCTAAACATCAGTATTCTTAAAGAAACTTATTTTTATAGTTAACCGGTTGTGGTTATGTTAGCGTCATTACAATGCAATATTGGTTTTAAACATTTTAATATATCAACAAAATCTAGTGTGGCTTCTATTTTCAGTGTTTTCCAATGTATTATCACGCCTTTAATTACCCAAATCTTTAAAATCAACGATACATTATCAGAAAACAAGATAATACATATATTATTTGAAACTAGCGACCCGCCCCGGCTTCTCACGGGTCCAATTATACATATAAACCTTCCTCTTGAATCACTCTATCTATTTAAAAAAATCGCATCAAAATCCGTTGCGTAGTTTTAAAGATCTAAGCATACATAGGGACAGACGGCAGGAAGCGACTTTGTTTTATGCTATGTAGTGATTTCCTTTCTGATTCTGTAGTCGATTTTGGCGTATAACGGAGGTGCTGTGGTAGCGATGAAGGGGCAGGACTGCGTGGCCATCGCCACAGACAAGCGCTACGGCATCCAGGCGCAGACGGTGTCCACAAACTTCCCCAAGGTGCAGCGGATGGGCCCCACACTGTTCGTGGGGCTGCCGGGGCTCGCTACTGACACACAGACCGTGTTTCAGAGGCTAAAGTTTAGGTATTTATGCTATTACTTAATTTTTATACTTAAAATTTTGAACCTAAGAATTAAGGCTACACAAAAGTTAACAGAGTAAATAAAATATCTCTCAGATTTCTGTATGTTAACTAAAGTCTGTCAAACATAATAATAGTATGAAAAGTTAATGGTGATAAGAGACACCAACTTGTTTTCATGGAGATGGGGTGAGTGTCTGAAGTTATGAAAGCTATCTGAAAGGAAAATATATAACTGACTGAAAAGCGCCAGTGTTTAACACTTTGTAATAATTCAAGACTGCTGCTCTTAATAAGGTTGAGTTCCTTTAACTCTTAGTTTAGTAATGGCAGTTTACCGAAGTCTGTTGTTATAGTGTTACTAAGAGTATTGCGGCATGATGTAATGATTTCTACTACAGGTATATTCACGAAAGTTGGCGCGAGATTTCTACTGAGTGACAGCCATTTTCATAGAAATTCTGTCAAATCTCGCGCCAACTTTCGTGAATAGACCTGTACATTCAATCAACTTTTTAGTGCCCCTTGTTGCTATGATTACCATACCCCGGGGTTTTTGGTGCGGGAATGTTATACACTAGCCAAATAACAGGTAAAAACTGTAAAAAATGATACTAGTTTAACATTTCTAAGCACATTTGGACCTTACTACCTACGTTTAATTCATAGTTTGGTAATTACTTTACAATAAACAAAGTTATAAATACACGAAATCATTCCCGCACCGAAAACCCCGGGGTATGATGATTACTTGGCCAACCAACAATTTTCTATTAAAATGTTTGAATATGGACATTGGGGATGGAGTAAAAAAGAACATTAAAAACTTGATTGACACAATAATAATTTATTTCATCATTTTCAACACATGTATATTGCTTACATTCCAGAATGAACCTGTACGAGCTGAAAGAGAACAGAGTGATGCGCCCTAAGACATTCTCGGCCATGCTGTCCAACCTGCTGTACGAGAAGCGCTTCGGACCCTACTTCATTGAGCCCGTCATTGCAGGACTGGACCCCTACACTTCCCAACCTTATGTGTGCAATATGGATGTGGTAAGTTATATGAATATTTTGTAGAAACTTAATTAACCCTTTGACTGCCACAGTTGGTTGTGGCCGACATCAAAAAGTCGTGCCACAGGCTTTGTAATGCAATAGGGACCTACGCGGGCTTCCGCAGAGTTCAATTTCGATTGACAAAACGCGATTACGTGGCGTCGGTGGCGCGTCATTTTCGTTCAACGCTAGGCAGTAAAAAGGTTAAAAATATAAACAGAAGCAAAAAGCGAAGACTTCTAAATGTACATATCCTTTCCTGATATGGGTGGAAGTGCATATCTTTGCACCCTGATGCTGAGGTCCGTATCTATGAGGAAAGGCATATCTGGGAAAGGTTCTTGTACTCAGTCATACTTTTGCTATGAATAAAATCTTCAAAGTTATATGTGGCCATAATCATAATCACCAGTGGCAGTGCATCCATAGAGTTTTCCCGGCTTGCCTAGTTTTCTGGCACCTGAGCAGTTTTACAGTTTGATGAAGACATTTTAAGCCAGATTAACCTTCGGCTTGCCTAAGAAAATTTTCGAGCCGCCGCCACTAATTACACAGTCCATTGTGCTCCTCTAATGTCCCAGGTCTCGTAACCGGTTAAAGCAAAAAACCCCGAAATAACACGACATGTTTAATTATTTTATGGTTTTTATGTAAAACCCGATGTTTTATTTAGGTTTTTACTTCATATCATAAGATTTTTCGATAAATATGAAACAGTAACGAAAGAACGAAATAAAAAAATCGGTTTTTACTATGGAGCAAATTGCGGTTTCCACGTCCCCTAACAGTCCATTGTGCTCCTCTAATGTCCCAGGTCTCGTAAACGGTTAAAGCAAAAAACCCCGAAATAACCCGACATGTTTAATTATTTTATGGTTTTTATGTAAAACCCGATGTTTTATTTAGGTTTTCACTTCATAATACATTAAAAAAAACGGTTTTTACTATGGAGCAAATTCAAGTCAAGGAAGGATAGCGCCATTCGGCTTAGCAGGGCAGTTAGTGTCTATGAGTTAATAATATGTAAAACCATTTTTCTTTATATTTCAGATTGGCTGCCCAAATGAGCCTGAAGATTTTGCGGTATCGGGCACTTGCGCAGAGCAGCTGTACGGCATGTGTGAGGCTCTGTGGGAGCCGAATCTGAAGCCTGATGAGCTGTTTGAGACGATCTCGCAGGTATGCGTGCGATATTTATAAAATGGGATTTGTTGGCCTGGATTGTCAGTATTGTCACTTATAAAAATCACTTTATTTTGTTACCCGATTTGTTTTTTTGCTTTTTAGGGTTCCGTACCCAAAGGGTAAAAACGGGACCCTATTACTAAGACCATGCTGTCCGTCCGTCTATCTGTCTGTCTGTCCGTCTGTCAGTAGACTGTATCTCATGAACTGTGACAGTTAGACAGTTGAATTTATCACAGATGATGTATTTACCTACTAAAAAAAACAACATAATTAATATTTAACCCTTTGACCGCCAAAGCCGTCATATCACGCGCACGGAAAGTCGTGTCCACAGCACAAGCGCGCAAGGCAAACCGGTTATATTTTGGCCATGCTATCACGTCCTGGCGCTGACGGCACGACTCCGTGCGCGTGATATGACGGCTTTGGCGGTCAAAGAGTTACTAAACGAATGTATTTCACTTTCCAGGCGCTAGTGAATGCCGCGGACCGCGACGCCATATCCGGTTGGGGCGCTGTCGTATACATCATCGAGAAGGACAAGATCACCGAGAAGCACGTCAAGACGAGGATGGACTAGTTTTAATATGCACTGTTCTACACATTTACTAATAAACTATTAAAATCCATATTGCATTTTGATTTGCAAACTTAACCCTTAACGTCCAAAATATAAAGTTCCTCGCGCGCCACTCACACCGGACACCTCTCACAACGCTCCTCTGATAGCTTGGAGAGAATCATCATGACGAGAAAAGTTGAAGGTTGAATAGTCTTAGAGGCCCTCCCCCTGCAAGATGGTGTGCCCAAATCACTGCACCCATGCAATCAAAACTGCAAGAAGCCATGCGCGTAGCGAGGGAAAGTAACCTGTGGAAGAACCTGGTCTTCAACTTCTAGGACATGATGTCACGATCCTCAGCTCTGAGGGAACGACTAATGATGATGCTTCGTGCGCTGGCGCTGAGGGCACGGTTCTTTCGTCCTATGCTTGGCGGTCAAAGAGTTCCTAATCATTTTGGTCGCCAAGGAAAGGTGACGTGAACAGTCGTCCCCAAAGCGCCAAGCGAACGCTGTCAAAGTAACCTTCACACTTACAAGTAAGGTATAACCATGGTATAACACATTAGGGCGAAACCGGCTATTAGACATTGCAACCTGCAGGGCCCAATCTGTTGTGTACCCTGCCTCTCCCTGCCCCGCCTTCAGCTCCCTACGGCCCCTACCTTTAATTACACCTTCCAACCTGACAGATTGGGCCCTGCAGGTTGCAATGTCTAATACCGCTTGAAATCCAGCTATTCATAGATAAAAGCGGAAATTCGTCTATGGCCTCTGTAAAAAAATTCAGCTACGGGTCAAAACAGACCTAGCGGAATTCCTCGCGGAATTAAGCCAATTCATAGACAAAATGCTTAATTTTGTCTATGGTAGCGGAAATTTGTCTATGGAGTGGAAATTTGTCTATGGCTTCCATACAAAAAATCAGCTACCATAGACAAATTTCCGCTACCATAGACATTTTGTCTATGAATTGGCTTAATTCCGCTAGGTGTGTTTTGACCCT
Organism: Pammene fasciana; assembly: GCA_911728535.1. Classification (NCBI taxonomy): domain Eukaryota; kingdom Metazoa; phylum Arthropoda; class Insecta; order Lepidoptera; family Tortricidae; genus Pammene; species Pammene fasciana. The sequence goes on from OU452288.1 coordinate 15,450,146, forward strand.
ACTATAGATTTTCCGCTATGAATAGCCGAATTTCGCTCTAATTTGTTTTTGGTGCCCCTTGTGTTAACTCACTTGCGTCCGAACCAAGTCTGCGGCATAATAATTTTAGTAGATGGCATTGCCAAGTATATCGTTATTTAGTTAACGTTTTTACCTTAACTTCGCCTTCGTACTTTACATCCTTTGTTTACTGTATTTATCTACTGTGTTATGTATAATAAAGTGTTATTTACTTACTTACCTTCATTTGGCTTGCCTTCATTTGTTACTACTGGATGGAAAGTCTTATGACTAATATTATTAATTTACGAACTGTCTGTCGTGTTTGTTCCTTTTAGGGAATTCAATACCGGTATTGTCCATACAAAATATACCGATATTACATTCCTAGTTCCTTTGACATCGCACTATTATACAGTAGCGATAGGAAAAGTAGGCCCCAAAGGTAAGGATCAGGGTTTAAAAATGAATAAAACACACATATTGCAGAAACTTTATAAACCGAATATTTAAAAAATTAAGTTTAAATTTTTCATACATTTGTTTTTACAAGAGGAGACTAGAGAATTAACGTTTTTCAATCGTGTTGCTTACATGCCGAGAACTTAGTTGGTAGCGAAGCTTAAATATATGCCTTACGTGGTGTCCTTTACCCAACAAAAAATATAACTACACAACTAAATAAGGTTCAGGCCCTGTTTCCAGGAAACATACATTTAGGGACAGAAAACGGTTCACTTTGGAAGGAAAGTTCTATACATAAGTTGTATAAAAAGGGCCGTTTTCATTTTTCCTAAATATAGTTTAAAATTATTACTCGTTTTGACCAAACGATTGAAAATATTCATTGTGGAAACACGGGATAATAGATGTATTAAAATGCAATGCTTTTGTAGCAACTAATCTAGTTATAATTGAATTATAACTCGTCAATATTGTGATCTCGCCACTATCGTATACATGCCACTATTGCAAAATTTAATTTTCTTAACATTATTCGATTTTTTTTTATTTAAAATAAACTTTTATTTATAAGTTTACATCAACCCGAAATTTACCTCAAAATTATCATTTTTTCATTTGATCTTGCCCCCTTTCCGCCATACAACTATTTCCACTGCTGCTTCTGAAATCACTAGCATTTTAAAACACCTATAAAACCCAACTTAATTAACTTTACCGACCTCTAAACAATGGCAACACATAAACATTAAATTTCACCATTTCATGGCTAACAACACTAATCAAGGATCTACGTTCACAGGAGTTTTTCTGAGACCTATTTCTCGAAAGGTATCAGACCAATATTATGATAATGAGTCTGTCAAGTGGGTTTTCAAGACGACAACACTAATAATAATAGTCTAATATTGTTTGAAATAGGCCCCTGTATGTAAGAGAAAATCTATTTAGTTTGGTACAGTCGCCATCAGAAGGCGATAAAGTGCATGTTCAGATATTTTTGTGTACCTTGGTCGCTCCGATATATTTGATGGCGACTGTACTTATGTTAAGAGTCATCCATCATATTTGTGTGTATTTAGTTTCTCTATCAACGGTTTCTATTAATATTGTAACGCCGAATGTCTAGTACCGACAAAACAGCGTTAGACAGTTTTAATATACATTTGCTTTAATTAAGAGACCACAAATATGACGTTTGTGAAGTAGATCCCTGGAGTTAAAACCTGAGAAGGTATAGTCAAAAGCAGATAACCGGATGAAACGTTCAAAAATATATACACAAGCTCTTTACATGTAGGCGATCTACACGACCGTCGCTAACGTAATGCTACTTTTTTAACAAACAAGTATGTCAATTTATCCGACCAGGGACCGGGAAACCCCTCTATTTTATTATTTTTTCTATAGGGTAACGTAATGATATGGTTACCCTATTATTAGGGTTAGCCTTATAGTTATGGAAACCGTTTTACACAAGGTCAAGATATTAATTGTGGGCTCCATGTCGAATATCTTAGCAACAGAGATTAAAATAGTGATAACACTTGATAGGGAAACCTCGGGTTTTTTTTATTTCAGTAAGCGCTTTTGGGTAAGTCGTCGATGTGGTTAACAAATTGATAGGGTTTTTAAAAACTACCCTATCCAATATTCGATCTAATACTCCTTTTTTGGTTGCCAGCTACGGTCCCTGGTCCCGTAATAATGACTTTACACCAAAAATTACTGCCAAGCATTCTCAGAGGTATTAGCAGCATATCGTGAGCGACATTGGTAAAATGCTCCTGTATATGGCTTTACGAATTTGTTATTAATCTGCTGCTGACTGTATTAAAAGAATAGTTTTAGGATAGCCCTTCCCGTCGAACAAGCTAATTCTAAATTATAACTAAAGTCTAAAGTAAAATATCTATCACAAAGTATTTGACGAAATACAAATCGCTGAGGGTTCACGTTGTCGGAAAAGATTAGGACTGATTGTCCTATTTATAGATTATAAAGATTATTTGTCCTAAAACAAGTTTTTATTATAACAATAATAACTGAGGTTGTCATGATTATGAGACAACATTACTATGTAATTATTTAGTGCGTTAGTTATATGTATTTAATTGGACATTTTATAGTCCTAACTTAAGAGTTATTAGATTTTACCCAAACATCAGGTATTACTGAATCGCGATGAGAATGGGATTGAGTTAGCTGTCAACCCATAAAAATGTAAGCATATGGAAAATCTGTCAACTCTAATCCCATTCTAATCGCGGTCCAATAATATATGAGATATTACCTCATAATTTTACCTAATACATAGTTGATTTGATACTAATCCTAATTTTACTTGAGAAACTTCTATTATTAATTCACTGGGATGTAGTTAAGAATTACTGTTTTAGAACAAACAATGATTATAGGTAAACGTAAAATATTGGAACTGATTCGGTATTCGGCAAAATAAAATAGGTAAATTAATTTATTATGTAACCATAATACTACGCGATTTAGATAAGTAGAAACATTTAAAAACGTGAAAATGAAATCGAACACCGACTCCTTAGTGCTATATCGTAAATTCAGAATATAAAAGACGTGACAGTATTTAATAAATCACAATTTATATAACAATCCGAGTCTTATATCGACATAGAATAATAAATAACAAAATCTTACACCGTACTATAACTAGGCTACACAGAAACTAAGCGATCTATTATTGGCAGAATCGACGATCATTTTGCTTAGCAAAACCTTCAAATACATATAGTTTGTTAATGTTTCGTTACAAAGTATTTCTCAGTTGTACTATAAAACCATAGACAAAATGTAAAAAAACTAGCAGTTTAAAAATTTTGATTTAACCAATTTTACACCCCATTGAAAAATTACATGGAGTAACTTTGACTCCGCGAAACATTGTACGTCTATAATTTGATTAGTTTTATTGTCTATGATATGATTAATAAATGTTGCATTGATAACTTAAAGTTCTATAGAACAAATGAGAAGATCCTTTACAAATTACATTCTTAATATCATATTAGAGTATTGTCAACGTCAGATATAGCGAAAGGCCTAACGTCAGGCATACAAATTATTATAAAACGGTATACATATATCATATATTATGATATATCTAACGTTGCCAGTACAATAATAGTTTACGTGATCCATTGTATAATTTTAATTTACTGTCTTAAAAAAATTGTTACGCGTTCAAACTCTTTCTCAAACATATTTTAGCGTTTTGTGAGACCTTTATTTGGTTAGACCACGTAAACTGCAACTTTACTCAAAAGCCAACGCTCCCAAAACCTTACCTAAGTTTAAACTTGACATTTAATTATAATAATTCAGCATTCAGCCAATATTCCATTATTAACACGAGAACATCACTAATTTCAACTCGAATGATATTTTAACAATTTAAATTTGTAGTACTAATCTACGAGAGCGGAACTTTATAAAAGCTAGCAACGAGTTACATTGAATATTATTGCAATATGTGCTAAGGCCAAGTTGTGGGGGAACGCATTGTATTGCTATCGTTCGGGGCGCAGTCGCCAGTCCAAATGGCATTCACTCGAAATCCAGATGACCATTTGATTTGATGTTAAAAGGCGTTTTATAAAACAACGTAACAACGACGTGAGTTTTAGGTTACATTTTGGTGAAATAAGGACCAGTGCTGGTGGCATACTAAAAAAGATATTTTCAATTTTTTCGTCGAGTTATTAGAGTGGTCTTTGTATGCCGTATTTGGTGTTTTTTATGTAAACATACGGACTAACGATCAGCAACCGTTAAAAGTCAAAGGACTATCGTCAAAATTGAGCCATACGAAAATTTTATTTGAATTGAAAAAGTATTAAAATGTGACCAATGTTGCAACATTACAAACATGCGATAAGAATGTACACTAAAATCGCTTTCAGGCGAATTTTAGCTTGCATAATACGTGTTTTTAACGGAGTTTGTAATGTTATACATTATAAACAGTTTTTGCTAAGAACTTTGCCGTTAATATTAAATTAAAGGAGCAAGACCGATTGACATGTGCATACACTTCAAAAGTTTGTCCCTGTGGTAAGCTTATCAACGAACATCCTCAACGTTATTCAACGTTGATCAAAGCTATTCAAGGGGACAAACTATGTGAATTTAATTTAGAAAACATCCGTAATTGAAGCGTTATTTAAACGCAATTATTTTGTATAATTTGCATAACTTAGCGTATAACTCGAGTGAGTGCTTCTTTTAGTACTACCACTATCTTCATAAATAAAAAAAACCATTACTGTGCAGCTAGATTGTGTATCATTTATATAATTTGTAATAAAAAAGTCTAGATTGGAGATAATCCTTATAGTATTGTAATTTGTAACAGTACGAAATAGCAACCCTGTTCATCCCATAAAAAGTAGACACTTGCTATATAGATTTCCTTTTTTTGCGCTTTGCTAAAGTGATGAATCGAACATGAAGAAAATTGATACGAAGTTAAATGTTAGCGAAATATCGATACATAAATTGGTATTACTATTTTAAAAGAGTCTTATATCTCTTGAAATAGAGTTTTGTGTGACAAGAACAATCATTAAATGTATTGATTTAGAGAATGTACTAAAAGAAGCATCTTGGCCTATCCTTCATAAGTTTCATAACCTTTCATCTTTGAAGAAAACCAGTTTATTTTTCTAAAAACTTTCTATAGTGTGCCAGTTTAAATACAATGTTCCGGTTCTGTAATAGGGATACAAATGAATTTAATTGTAATATGGGCCGCACGTTTTACTAGAAAACTATATGTTTTATATTTAACAAATGGGCGCCAATGTAACAATTTATCTGATACAAAGATAAGAGGTTATGAAAGTGTGTAGGTAAACGGTAAACCTGTCTAGTTGCCCTCAATGGCCTTGGCGACGAACTCTATGAACCGCTTGCCGTACTGCTCGGGGTCGCACGTGGAGATACCGTCCACGTTGCTGCCGTATTTTACCGTCTTCGCTGCTTTAGCCGCCTGCAACCAATTTATTTATTTATTTATAAACACATGTAAAATGTGCTAAATACAAGGTATCAAAAAATTTATTAATTTTAATTTGTTTGAAAAGACTTGCCTGTTTCTTAACTCCATAATGTGTCAATACGTCGATAAGCGCAACGAAGTATATTTCTTTTTTAGGTGCACCTGGAAACAAGAACACCATTCTTAGATTTATATTCAAAATGTTACCGAAAAAAAAACGAATGTTTGTTTTAATAGAGATGTTAAAAAAAACTTTCATATACGTAGTAGAGGATGATGATTAGGTATTGCTTTGTTAATCCTTTGACCGTTCGGAGAAATCATGCCCTCAGCGCTAGCGTGTGAAAAGTAACTCGATAATATTTTGGACGCGATATCATGCGCTGGCGCTGAGGACCAGTGGCGTAGCTAGGGAGCGGCGGCGGGGGCGGTCCGCACCGGGTGCTACCCACTTAAGGGTGACACCCGTGCGGACTCGGGTGACTTTCAGGCAACCGCGTTTTAAATCACCCCATTGATTTTTGATACTAATAGTCATCCGCTCGGATGACACCCATGCTAGTGGCGTAGGACACGCCTTTCCGTGCGCGTGATTTGGCGTCTCTGGCGGTCAAAGTGTTAAAAGAGTTAGGATGGTGTAAGGCCTGGGGCGGTACTAGAAGAATGCTATAATAAATATGACATACCCTCCTGGCTGGGGATGGCGTAGATGTCGATCTCGGGGATGATGCCGGCGTACAGCGCGCGCCGCGCCCCCCCGCCGCCCCCCGCGCCCGGCCCCGCGCCGCGCGGGCTGTCGGGCGGCGTGTTGAAGCCCCATCTGCAACCACCACATACTACACTCACGAACCTGGATTGTTGACCCACTTGCCATTCTTCATCATTTAGCCGTGTTATCAATGATCGATGTTACCGACTAGCTGTCAACTGTCAGTTACATCGGTCTTTTATTACACGGCTAAATTACGAGCAATGGCAAGTCGCTCAACGATTTCCGTCCGAGACGTAGGGTAGTGCGGACGTCTTGAGAACAGTTTTTTTGTATTTTGCTCATTTTAGTAGTTCAGTGTGTAATATTGATAGCTATATTGTGCGGTGATCTATAAACAAATCTGCAGCTTATGAAGAATTAGTCTCATAACGCGTGTAGCCACTCTTTAGTTAGACGGACGGTTATCCTGGCTGGCCGCCACGTGTTTGTAAAGAATAGCTTTCACTTTACAAATAACAAGGCCTATACCGAACAACGTTGCCTATATTTTATTAAAAGTAATAAAAGTGAGATTAACGTATATACTCGACATTGGCAAAATTCCCATTGCTTTAGACAAAGGGAGAAAGCCATTATATAAAAAAAAAAAAAGTGGCTCAACAGTGGTTCATGATAATCGCGTTACACGCCCAGAGCGATAAAATAAAGAATGGCCCAGAACGCGAGCATTTGTAACCCAAACTTAAAATGAGGGCCACAAGCGATCTCAGGCCTTTTAAGCACAATTTTACACCTTCTTCTGGATGTGAGATCCAGATGGTGAGATTTACCGGATGATGAGAGAGACCAAAGTGATGTAAACAATTGTTCTTTTTCTCATTATCCCCGCCTTAGTCACAAACGAAAGCAAGTGGAAACAATGGAAAGTGTAAAAATAGAAGTACCTGTCTCCGTGCCGGTTGTCGGTGTCGGAGTCGGTCTCGGAGTCGGGCTCGGAGTCCTGCTCGGCCTGCGCCGCCGCCTCCGCCTCGGCCTCCCCGCGCCCGCACTCGTGCATGCCGAGCAGTAGAGAGTAGTCCATCAGGTGGAGTTTCGTTAGGAACTGTCAACAAAACAATTTATATAAAGGTAAATAATCTAATTACTACCTCTGGCAAGTTCCGAACTTACACCACTTGAGCCCCTACTAACAAACAGTGGTAACCGCTTTGCCAACTAAGCTTAAATAACTTAAGAGAGCCCTTAGCAAGATCTTCCGTATGAGTACTACAGGGAACAAATCGGAATCAGTGCTTGAAATACCGGTATTTTCCGGAACCGGTATCATGGCTTTGATCCGAGAACCGCTATTAGACTTGGTACCCGTTCCAAGGTAAGTATTCCAGACTTGGTACCGGTTCGGTTCGGTACGAGGTAGCGGTTTTTCAGGACTTGAATTACAGGTATTTTCGTGGCTTTCCTCAGCCCCTCTCCTCACTCTCTCTCTCTCTCTAACTCGTGGCGTCGGCTTTGTCCGCTCGCTCACTCGCTGCGCACCCACATGTGCATTTTTTCGGGGGTCGGGGGGTTGTTTGGTCGAGAGGTATGGGGATTGGTTATGTGGGGGTAGGAGAGTCGGGTGGTTACATCATTTCTCACCTCGACATCAGCCGTGAGCGTCTCTAGAAGCTTGTCCTTAGCGGCGTCCCCTATATCAATGCGGACGCCCTGCTTTATAAAGTCATTGTCCTTTAGGGTCGGAAGTTCCTTTTCTAATTCCTTTTCTGACGCCTCGCGGTCGACTGTCGAGCCTTTGAGATCGTACTTTCTGTAGAACAAAATTAGAAGTTAATTTAAACAGATTGTTGCACCAGTACGCCTAGTACATGAGTGACGCGACAGTATCTCGCGCGCGAGATAGTCTATCCGTCCTTTTCTGACTATATCAATTAAAAAGAGACGGGTAGTCTATTTCGCGCGCGAGATACTGTCGCGTCAGTCATGTGCTAGGCGTGCAGGCATATAACCGCGAAGCACTTCTTTCATCGAATCGAATATTTCCATCACTCTCTTTCGTATTTGCAAGAGCAATAGAGACGGGACCATCGTTTTGTCGATTTTTGAACTTCGCGGTAGGCCCTCTGGACATGTTCGGATTAAACACTATCTCAATTTATTATTGGTCGGTACATGCCGAGGTATTGCTGCTCCCATATACGACTGTGTACTGAAAATGTTCCGTCACGTATATTCTGGGGAATCGGTTCAGAATGTTCGAAACCCAGCGAGGTTCAAAGCGTGGGAGCGTCCACGAGAATCGCAGCAAAACGCGAGGCCGGAAGCCGCCTTCCGGCCTCGCGTTCTGCCTAAACCGCATGATAAAGAAAAAATTTAAATTTGGACGGTGACACACTATTAATAAAGTTAAAAATTATAACTGCCATATGCAGTAAAAGGTTACTAACTGAGCCGGAGAGCCGAAAGCTCGGCGGGGAATCGTCAAGGCCGAAGGCTGATCTCAGCTTAGAGCCGAAAGAGCTTAAATATGAGCCAAGAAGTATGAGTAGGACCATCTTTTTGCCGCTTATGTACTGAAAATGTCCCGTTTCCTATATCCTCACAGACCTGTGTATGTTGAGATGGTTGGAGAACACGTTCCTGGTGGCCACGAGGTAGTGCTCGATGCCGTCGACCGTGAGCCGGTACATGCCCAGGTATTGTGGCAGGAGAGTCTTCCCGTGCCGCTCTACTATGTACTGAAAAATATTACCCTATTAGACACATGGGCTGATATTGCCAAGGACCGAAATGCAGAAGAGAGGCCTTTGCTCAGCAATGGGACATGACAGGCTTATAAATAAACAAATTATTTAAAAAACAATACACCTAGGTTTTTGAATTAGCATAGTCTAATATATAGAATTTAATGTTATTTGAAATTACCACAATGCTTTTTTATTAATTCATAATTATTTCTTCTTTCCGTTAGAACCATAATTTTCCCATTTCCGGCTCATATAATAAAAATAACGTTAGGTTATAGTACGGGCGGCGGCCGTAGGATCTGCTACGTAACGTGATACAAAGATAAGCCCTATGGCACATGTTCATAAGAGTGATGCTGAGTTCCGAAAAAATAGTAAAAAAAATTAGAATAGGTAAATACCATCCATTTTTTAAACCGGAAGTGGTACTTTTTTGTGCTTTCGGCCAATTCTATTTTTTTTTGTACTATTTTTCCGGAACTCAGCACCACTTTTATGAACATGTGCCATGGGGCTTATCTTTGTATCACGTTACGTAGCAGATCCTACGGCCGCCGCCCGTACTATTATTATGTATACAGCGACACAATTAAATGACGTCGCATTTTCCTAAAAAGAAAGTTCTGACACATAAAGCTCTATTCCTGGAGGAGACATCGCCTCATCTTTCCAAACAAAAAAGTCTGCCAAAATCTGAGGGGGGCGAGGTAGCATACGTATGGCGTTTTCAATTTAAAGGTACACCATTGTCGGTTGTTAATAAAGTTTATTTCTAAATAAATTTTTATAGTAGCATCGCCTTATTGATAAAGGACAATGATGTACCTTTCACTTGAAAATATCACGCATATTTGACAGTAAGTCACGACACTAAATGGAACAACAAATAGTTGACTTTAAATATGTTGAAATATGGTTCATTATCGGATGCAGTCCTTGCAAATGTCAAACAAAAAAGCCAAGGATCATTTTTGCTTGTATTTTCAAACAAAATATAGAAGGCAGCAATCCTTAGGGGCGTTAAATATGCATAAGTGTCAAACGTCAAAATAGTTACTGCCCGTCAGAAAATAAACGATTATCTTTGAATCGATTTAGTAAACGACGCTGGATTTTCGATATGGATTAATTTTTTAATCATAATAGTAATGATAAAAAAAGTAAAACTATAATTACATGTGAAATTATATTTCATATTTTTGTAAACTAGACATAATAGAACATTTTTTATACCTAAAAACAATACATAAAGGCGTTTTCACGGAGCTCTTTACTCACTGAAAACGATGAACTGAATGCGTGTAATCGATTTTTGAAATAGTTTTTATAAACCTATTAGATTTTCCTGCTAATAACGTTGACAGAGGGGAAATGTACCTAAGCTTACTCCAGTATAGAGCTTTATGTTCTGACATGACAAGATTAGATAATAGTTTTCCGAAACACATCAATTTATCGTACATTTTCATACAACATGATAACCATATCACTTGTCTATTATGTCAGGATTCGCGGAAAAATTGATAGCAAAATGTATTTTCAGCTATGGGATTAACCGTATCTTGCAGATCAAAGTACAAATAACAAATTGATATTTTGTGTATCCTAGAGCAATATACAGGATGGCCAAAATATTAGAGATGGGCCGACTAGTCGGGAATGCCGACTATTCGGCGTCATTTGTAGTCGGCGATTAGTCGGCGACTAGTCGGCAAAAAATGCCGAATATTCGGCACTTTAATACCTACAGGAAAATAAGAACTTGGCAGAAGTTTAACCCTTTTCTTAGTTGCACCCGAACTTAGCCAAAACCTACGATCGGCATTGCCGACTAGTCGGCCGATTAATCGGCAATTTGAAAACCGATTAGTCGGCCGATTGTGTAGTCGGCAAAAACCCTAGTCGGCCCATCTCTACAAAATATAACTAAATTCCGGTTGGCTGTATGGTTTTGGGACGCTACCAATCCTCTCTCGATGATTTTGGAACCTCTCAGATCGATTTGATTTTTGGATTTTTGTATGGCCATTGAGTGGCGGCGGTGAGTAATGGTCATATTGGTCACTCTGTATAGATAGCATACAAGCTCAATTTTCAAGGAAGGATCTGCATCCTTTCAATCTCAAATGTGAGTGTTTAAAACATTTGACCGGGAAGTCATGCCCTCAGCGTCAGCCCGTAATATCACGTCCAAAATATTAGAGAGTTGCTGCTGGCACTATTTTTCCGTCCGATACTTGGCGGACAAAAGAAGAATAAACGGTTGTAGCTCTGATACACCTTAGCTCATCATAGCAGACAGACTTGAAGATAAAGAGAATCGCACGAATCGAAGCCCTTATAGAACTAGGCTCCATATTTCCGAATCAGGGGCGCGTGCTTACCGGATGGTAGTGCTTCAGGAAGGAGTGCATCCTCTCCACCTCCTCCGAAGTCAGGGTCTTGAGGATAAACAGCCGGTCGTAGCTCTGATAGAACTTGGCGCCGGATTTTCCGGACGAGTCGTCCGGTATGGGCTGTGATCTGCGAACAAACGATGTCAATTACTTTACGTCACTCTGGGCGGTAAGTGAGATTTGCCGCCCACGGGCGCAGCGGCAAATCTCACTTCACACCAAGGAGAAGACGTAAAATTGTGTACGACGGGCGGTAATAAAGAAGGCCTCAGATCGCTTGCTTATGACCTTTACATTCGGTTCGGGACACAAATGCCCGCAATCTGAGCCGTTCTTTATTTTATCGGCCTAGGTACGTAATGTACTATTATTATTACTTTAGTACAGTTTTTAGACGAAATGTCCTGAAATGCACACTCAATCCGAACGCAACAAACCATTAATAGGATGTACAGTCGCCGTCAGATATATCGGAGCGGCCATGGTGGTCACAAATATGTGAATAACGCCTCTATTGTCAAGCCGATAAAGTGCATGTTCAGATATTTTTGAGTACCGTGGTGGCTCTGGTATATTTAATGGCGACTGTTGGAGAGGATGGTTTCGACGTTGTTACTGAAAAATTAGAATGAAAGTGTAAACAGGCCTATAACCGCGAAGCGCTTCGTTCATCGAATCGAATATTTCCATCACTCTCTTTCGTATATGCAAGAGCGATAGAGACGGGACCATCGTTTTGTCGATTTTCGAACGTCGCGGTAGACCCTCAGGTGTTTTTGTTTTTATTTTGTTCTCACACGCAGCCATTGAAGAAGGTCCTAATGTTGGACAATGCAATGTAGTGAATTTGTAAGTCATGACGTTTTATGGGGCCCACCCACTTACTATCAGTCGGCCTGACGATACTGGCCTGTCAGTTGTTCGGAGCTGTCAAATTTTTGTTCTAACTCACAGGCCGATATCGTCAGGCGGACTGATAGTCGCCCCCCCCCCCCCCCCCCCCCCTTAGACTTGAGAATTTTTATATGAATGTCGCGATCATGTACTGAGAGTAATGAACGCTATGGAGTAAGTAACAGACGAATTAGTAACAAAGTTTTTGCGTGGGATACCTAGGTCCTTTTTAGGTTACAGATCAAATGTTTAATTAAGTAGGTTTTATTTGTAAATATAGGTAATTACATTGGTGGTTAATTTATATTTAAATAAGTAAATATATTGAATTTAAGGCAAAAGCCTTAAAGTTAGTCGTGTATACATTCAATAAGAAATTTATATTGCATATGGTGTATGCATAATTATGATAAAACACTAGGTGAATGCATTTAGACTACGCTTGAAGTTGATGATGATGATGATGACTTAAGAGGCTGACAACACCCGATGACCTTCAAATTGACTTTACTTAAACAGTCATATAGCTATAACTACTTGTTTTGGAAAAGTAAAAAAAATATATGTTAATATTCATTATATTTAAAAGAACTTCGTTAATTCCAATACACCATTTGACGAAATCGGCTCGATAGAAAAACATCTTAAAATTAGCTTTAAACAATTGCACGTCTTTAGTTTCTTGGCTTATATGTCTGTATTTAAGGAAAAAATTCCACCACACTAATACTAAAAACTTCGTTGCCTTATATTTCTCAATTAATGCATAGTTTTTTTTTTTAATTCATCATTTTGCAAAATTTGCAATCAGCTTCCATACTAATCGTAACGCAGTGTTTCTTTTTCACTCGCGCTGAAAATGATAGGGAGGGAATTTAGCTCTTATCGTCTTCTTAACCTGTGAACCCTCTGTCATTTAGAAAAGGTTAAACGCCGTATTAACCGTGCGACAGCCTGACACTGACATCACTTGACAGCGTCGTACAGTCAGCATCAATAGTATCTTCCTACAAGAAGGCCGCAAAAATATGTGACACGCTCTTATTTGTAGAGCCATAGGAGCCTGTCACATATTTTTGCAGCCTTCGAGGAAGATACTATTGATGCTGACTGTACAGTCAGCAGCAGAAGTAGCTAAACTGGTAGCGTGTTCAAAATGACCTACACACGCTCTTATTCTCTTAACAATAAAGTCGTGTCCAGCTCATTTTGAACACCCCACCCGCTTAGCTACTTTCGCTGCTGACTGTACACAAAAGTTCAACGGTTAATTTGTAAGTGGCCTTGAAAATAGAATATCTTTACGCTGGAGTTAAAGCGCTATTCTAACTTTAATATTATGATTTTTAAGGATTTGTTATTAAAATGATATATAAACAAATTGTAATTCTGACACCCGATATATGACTAGAACGGTTGGACAATCGTATTGACACTAAGCTATCTATTTAATATGTACCTCAAAATTGTAACTAATTAACCCTTTCGCTGTCCGGAACCAGCTAGACGAGTTCATTTTGCATATGATGTGAAGAAAATAATGATCTGAATAACCCAAACCTCACTTTTGACAGGTCCAATCCTGTTCAATATCAAATTAAAATCTCACCAATAACAAGTTATAGTGTTCGAATAGGCCGCTTGATACAATGTTACAAACGATCAATTTAAGATTTGCCGCAGCCAAGTTGCGTGATACGAATCAATCATTGAACATTTAAGTACAGTCGCCATCGGATATATCAAAGCGGCCAAGGTGGTCACAAATATCTGAACAACGCCTCTATTGTCAAGGCGATAAAGTGCATGATCAGATATTTTTGAGTACCCTGACCGCTCCGATATATTTGATGGCGACTGTACCATACCGAGTAACACAATCAGCTCAAAAAAGTGGCACAGTTAAAATACGGCCCGCCGTTAAAAAAAACTGCGCGCGCCAACCTACCTGCCAAGCGTGGCGCGTATGGCAAACCCCCTCTTAAAGGGGAGACCTATGTTCAGCAGTGGACGTCTTATGGCTGAGATGATGATGATGATGAATCGATAGTCCTAACCTAAGAAAATTGCTAGCCTAGGACCGACAAAGCACTTCGTTCGTAAAGGGTACATGTGACGTTCCGCGATTAAAGGTACTTTATGGCGGTTGGCGCTTATTACGATGCTTCGTAACGTAAGCGCCAACCGCCTTAAAAGTACTTTTACTTGCGGAACGTCACATAATATATGTATAATGGGTACAGGCACCTAGTACCTACTACACAGGCAGGTAATTACCTAATTTTTAGTTTCCATGGAAATTTACTGTAATTTGCATGTTAAATATGCGCCAAAACGCCTTATTTTTCTTTGACCGAACGAGAAAAGTAACGTGAAACTAAAAATATATCGAAAAATATTCTGAAGATGCTCTGTCAAATCAACGCAATGGTGATTTATTTCAGTTATCTCCGGAACTCTAGTTATGCAAATGAAAACCATTACATTATTTTTATTATTATTGTGGCAACCATTTTGGTGTAAACTTTTTTAATTGTATGTCCTTGCCTTCGTTCTACTGTGTTACACCGAATAAACATTTTTCATTTCATTTCATTTCATTTCAAAAGACAAGTGCATTTCAATATTTGCCCTGAGTCACAGATATCGTCGTAGCAACTGATTACAGACAAAGATGGCCTGTTTACAAATTAGATAACAGTATAAGTAAAGAATTCTCACTGTCTCGCAAAACCAATGTTAAATAGTGAAATGTCTGATGAATAAAATCATCATCATCCTAACGTTTGTCTCGGTTTTCGCCTCGCTAAGTTTCTTGCCGGTAATAAACAAAAAAAACTGCGCGCGCCAACCCGCCTGCCAAGCGTGCATGGCGCGTATGGCAAACCCCGCCTTAAAGTGGAGGCCTATGTTCAGCAGTGGACGTCTTATGGCTGAGAGAGATGATGATGATGATGATGAATAAGTAATATTTCTCGGGTCAGAGGTGTAGGGTTAGAACCGGTGGTAGTTTCTTTTTTTCTCTCTGACGTTCATAAATGCGTTGTTATGTGCCTAAATTTAAACATAAATATCTTTTATTTTTTCCATCTCGCTACAGCTCTATTTAGCCTGAGGTCCGCTTGGCAATCTAATTGGCATGCACTAGTTTTTACGAAAGCGCCTGCCATCTGACCTTCCGATTCAGAGGGGAAACGCCTTATTAGGATTAGGTCGGGTTTCCTCACGATTTCCTACACAGAAAAGCGATGGGTAAATATCAAATTATACTTTTTAGTCTCGATAAAACATAATTGATGAATAAAACCCTCTGCAATAAATACTCAGCATCATCATTATCATCAACTAGTTCCAATATTAAAGATACATGAATATCAAGTACTTAATCACATTTACATAAAACTGTAACAATACAAAAAATATGTAAACAATTATGTGACATAGATATTATTTGTACCATCGGAGCATTCCACGGAAAAGTCCACCGTTGTCCTGTCCCGTACGAACACGAATTTTCAGAAAATTTGTAGGGTTTGTAGATCCTTAATCTGCGTCAATAGAGTCAAATTATGGTCAGAATTATAATATTCCAATTAAAATTGCTAAGATAACTGTAATGACAGAGATACATATGCGTTTGTACGGGACAGCTCGTGGAATGCCCCCATCGCCCACACTGTTAACTGCCCATTGGTGGACCTTATGTCTTTTTAATAAGGCCCACTGATGTACAGTCACGTGTTGCTGTTTGTACGTAATTAACCGTATAATAAGTCAAGAAACAATAAGTACTTACCATTGTTTATGTCTTAGCCTTAGTGCAATTATTTATGGTCTGAACATAGAGTAACTTACATAGGAGAGCTGCACAGCCTAAGAACTATTTGAAGCTCAAGTCAATCGCGCCATCTGCATGAAAACCACCCAAAAGTAAAGATACCCAAAATGTAAGAGGAAATGTCACCTGCACTTCAGCTAGTAACGAATAGCGTACTAGTAGTACACTAGTAGCTACTAGGCGGAGTAGCAGTGCAGGTGACATTTCCTCTTACATTTTCGGTATCTTTAGGGGACTTTCACGCCGATGGCGCGATTGACTTGAGCTTCAAATAGTTCTTAGGCTGTGCTACTCTACTATATAAGTTAATTCATGGTCTGAATGCGAAGTGTCTAGCATATTCTTAAAGCAATTTGCACCTTATTCTTAAAAGCGAAAGTACTATTTTACCATAACGGGGAGCCATAACGCCCATATAGTGCCAAATGTGCTTGGCGATGTTACTTGCAGTGAAATTGCATTGTGTGTAATATCTATACACCAGGACAATGAAACGGCTCAACTTGTATGGGAAATTCTATATAAAGTGACCCATTTTCATTGCTCTTGAGTATAGTAATGGTGCTTAGATAGTTTTAATGATTTGGCTGCGTGCCAGAGAAAAGTTTTTTTTATATATATATAATTGGTGCGATTGCTGAACAAAAAGGAAAACTGGATTTTAAAAACTTTCAATAAAAACAAAATCAATAAAATGCCGTCTTATCGCTAAGGTCTGATATCTACCTGACAATCAATGAAATGGTTTCATCGGTGTAGAACTGTAGACTAACAACCATTCACCAATTAATTTCAGACCATCGTATCTCCAAAACTTTATCAGATTACAGACTTTCTTGCAAGGACCGGAACCGGTTACCAACTTCTCCCCTACCCCTTGGTACCTATTTGATACGGTGGTTTTTACAAACTCTATCACTTCGGTAAGCACAGCATTGGCCTACCCAAAGGTAAGCGCTTACCGAATCTAAAACCCCCAATGAGGTTACCCTATCAAGTGTTTTAGAATGCGATCAACCTATTGTAAACTCTATCGTTAAGACGTTTGATAGGGAAACTACATTGAATATGGTTAACCCTATTAAAACGGTTAACGTAATTATAGGGTAACCCTATCATTGGGTTACCGTATCGAAAAGATTAATCAAATAAAAAGGTATTCCGATCCCTGCTTTCATGTCTCCAAAACGTATTCAGATTTCAGACCATAGTGTCGCTAAAATGTAGAATCGATGATATTCTAATAAAGGTTGCAACTTTTACAAAGTAAAACAAAACACATTTTATTTATAAGTTAACACCAACATGATCGATCGCCTGTTCCCGATTAAGAATTGTATTGTTTTGTTTCTTGTCATATCGCTATCGCAATATCGGTAACACATGTGAAATAAATACAGTCTAATCATAAGTCGGGTTGTTGGATAACGATAGACGATAAGTAACCTGCAAAATTTTCTCTTGAAAATAATCGATAACTAGGGTAGAACAGATTTGAAAAGCTGTTTGTCAAATGTACAGCGCGCCACCGTGTTGTGCGGGACGGTCAAACCTAACACGCTTATTGGCTGTCCGATTTAGTTAATTTGTCAAAAATTCTTCTTGATCCGGTTCGCCCTGCGATCCCATTCGCCTCGGTCTACCCTCTCTACAAACCCTATAACGTAATCACTGTCAATAACTGTAAAAAAACAAATTAAATCATACGGGGGCGTGACAAATGAAGGTTAAAGAACATAACTAGAGGTCATGGATGTGGGGAACTAACGTGACGGCCATTGAAATAACAGTGGCGTATCGTATGTAGCGGAGGCATACAACGTGATCCTGATGTGATCGACAAACTTTAAAGGCACACCGAGAGCGCGGGGCGGTAGCGGCACGGCGGCGGAGCGCGCGCGGCGCGCTGTATAACATTGAATATCAATGCTACTTATTTAAATCAATGCTATACAGCGCGCCGCGCACGCTCTGCTACCACCCCGCGCTCTCGGTGTAAATTGGCCTTAACAGCCACCATCCCTGCTAGCATGACGTTGTCGCGCTACTCTCCATACTTTAGGAGCGGCTCGAAGTATGCAGACAACGCATGTTATGCTCACAGAAAACCACTTTGGCAACAAAATTGTAATAGTTAAAATCTGTCTATCACCCAGGATCAAATTGTATATTCGCATACGCTTATTCTAACAACGGCCAAGTGATACTAAAGGCTTAATCACACACGAGCGCAATGCCGGTGTGGCGTGAGCGGATCGCGACGCAGGCGTCCTGTCGTTTATGACTGAGCCTTAAGTGATGGTTTAATACGCTCAAGGACAATAAGGACCGGGATCAGGAGACTTACACACCTCAAAAAAACTCGCAGAAAACGAAAGTCACGTCTTCAAGCGGTTAGACGAATGGTTTTGATTTTTGAGTGGTTTGTGATACGTTGTGCCATTTTTGTCACAGTGTCATCTAGGAAAATTATTATGAATTAAAATGTAAGTAGGTAAACCCCCTAAACGGTAAAACCGATTGGATTTTGATAAGACAAGTCTTAATAATAATATAATATAATATATACACACACACAGCGGTGTAACTCCTAACACCCATAACACCCATAATACTCCGTCGGGGGTTAAAAATATGTTTCCGAATAGTGGGCTTTTTTTCCTTTTAGTATCGCTCGGTAACTAAAACTGGTAACCAGCTTAAAATCGGGCAGAAAATTCCAATCGGTAACTGGCTCCAAACCGGGAATCTAGTTTCTCATTTCGTGGCTCATTACGCAATTCTGGTTACTAAACTATATGTCTTTAGCAAAATTCGGACAAAAAAACAACAACAACAGTTTTATTCAAAATTTTGCGAATTATAGTCAAAGCAAAATCATGGAGAGCTTAATAAAAATGATTATTCGGAAATTGAATTGAATATGTTTTTCGACTTCTGCCCGGCGAAGCCGCGAGCAGAAGGTAGTTTAATAGTTTTAACTATAATTATTATACTGAACAAAATGATACTTTTTTCCTCTGTGGCAGATTACTTAGTTATGATTAGCAACTAAATCTTAAATAGAATGACTCAATTCGCGACATATGGCGTATTGTTATTAAGAGACTAATTCACTTTAACCTTCTAAGTACTTGTGTCCTAATCCTAACGCATTAGTTCTTCAAGCCATTATCATTATATCGTAGCAAAATTCTAAGCGCCTACCGAGCACGCAAGTCGAGGGTTCAAACTACCAACTTTGGTATCCGATTAAGATTCGACTTTAACACATTCAATGCCGGAAACCCGACTATCGGGTATTTTATGATTTCGCGCCCAGGCCGCACTACCCGCGATGGTCGGGATCTTGGTACTACAGCTATACATGACTATATTTTTGCGGCCTGACGCGGATGTTTTGTCTGGCTGGGTGGCAATGAATGTGTTAAGAACTCCGAAGAGTATTATTTAAACTAGAGTTAACTTTTCACAAGTTTGCGTCTAAATACTAACTACAAAGTATTTTCTTGAATTTGTCTCTTTCGAAAACAACATGTCAAAATGACGAATGCGGACAAACGTTTATGACATCGGTAACCCGTTAATTCTGGCGTCAGTTCAGTTCATCATTCTAGTCATAATGACGAGATAATTATCGTGTAACCCTCGGACTGACGGATGGACTAATGAAATTAATATTATAAATAATATTCGTCAGTCCGTTCTAAATGAAAAAAATGACTGAACTGACGCCAAAATTAGTTGTGTCTTGCCGATCTCGAGTCCACAGTTAGGCACATATCTAGGTTGGCCTCAGTGTCACCACTATCACCTGACCTGACTCCTGAGCCCGGCAAGCCTCGCGAATACAGGCCAAACTGGACCAACGAGAAGTCACGGTCGAAACGGTCATTGCCAATTACTGTTTTTGTTTTTTTACGCTGCGTGTGGGTGTACGAGTACGCATACGTTATTGAAGATTGATGTTTGTATCTCAATAAGGAGATATGCTTTTATGGATGTCTCATAGAAACGTACATGTGAATTAGTATGTACGATTTCAAGTATTTTATATTTATTATTCTTATCGTGAAATGAACCTACACCATACTGTACCAACTTGACAATTCTCAGAAGACAATTCGCTCTACATTTTGAAGTGAAAATTAGTATGTACGATTTCAAGTATTTTATATTTATTATTCTTATCGTGAAATGAACCTACACCATACTGTACCAACTTGACAATTCTCAGAAGAAAATTCGCTCTACATTTTGAATTTAACAAAGAAATATGAACGTTGGGCGCCATCATTATCACGTGTTAACTTAGGAATAAGGCAAATTTATATTGTCAGATGACAATTGTAATTTGACAATGACAATTTGCTTTATATTTCGAGCTAAAAAAAGGAAATTGGGCGCCATTGTAACATGTCACTAGAAATACAGACGAACCAAATGATCATTGTCAGAAAACAATTGTCATGTCGGTTGGATAGTCGTTTGACACTAAGACAAAATAATGGCACAACACAACCAAACACCAGTGGCGTGACTCTAATGACGTGTCAGTACAACAGCACACTACAATACTGTTAAATTAAAAATAATGAAAAAAAATCGTACAGCAGCAATCCGCTGACCTCAGTCGTTTAATCGTCAGGCCCCGTTTCATAAAAGCCGTGGCATCGTGGAAGAGATTTTGTTCTGTAGTACAGTCACCAACAGCTGTTGGGGCGGTGGCAGATCTTCGCAACTTGTTCATCACCTTTCTCTGCCGCGGTCGGAGGTACGATTCTGGCTTTCTAAACCTATGGTAGCGGGATGGGGTGAGGGAGAAAATAAATAAATATATTCAAATAAAAGCACACACGTGATCTAGCTTTTGACGAGCAGATAATTCGCTTATGCAATTTTTTCTACACATAACATAAGTGCAGTTTATAATTCTTCAGTTAGCTAACAACACCGCTTAAGTCCTGCGAAAATACATTTTAACACTCGAGTATTGTTATATAAGCAGTGATTTAGAAATTGGTATGGTACATCTTAATGTACCTTATTATTATAAACAATTAAGTTTCCGAATTTAGCTACTGCATTTACGGTAAGTGTAGCAGAACAACGAATCATTTCGTCATGAGCATTTCGTTACGAACTAAATAAGTTATAATCCTGTTACAAACACACGAAACAACAATTTTATATAGTACATATAATAAACGGCTAAAAATGGTTTCATTTGTGTATTTTTTATATCGGTATTATGATATTCAGTTGCAACAAAACGCATCTATATCTTTATATTATAACGAATTAAGCGGACGCTCGGAACCGAATAAGTATCAAGCCAAATATCGATAATACGGGTATTCATTCGTGAAGGGTTGGACGCATGTCAAAACTATTTAATGTTCTTTAGAAGGTTATCTAAAAATATATATCAACTTTAGATATATTTGTTCCGTGTCTCGTACTTCTGTCTGCCAGGGTGAGGGTGATTCATTTTGCACGGCAATTTCATATACATATTATACTCTTATTGGTTTGTCAGACAGTAATGACAGGTTTAGTCGACTTTTAATTAGAAATTCGTTCAAGTTTCACAATTTGAATATATTATGACAATCCGGTATACATCTATTGAATCAGAAGTCACATGTCAAGTCAACCTATTGGAACCTACGCCCCCGTAAACCCATTTGAAATTGATATTAGAAAGATAATTGTTACGTTTTATTTAGTCACTTCACTTCCCATATTTTTACGATTAGTTCACTGTACTTTACATTAAATTTAATTGTCAACGACAATAATTGTCAAACCCGAAATTACGGACTTATCCAAACAAAGCATACAATTAGTCCTATAAATTTGAACTTTACTGGTATTTTTTTCGTGACACAACAATTTGCTAAATACTTCATAAAGCGTCCGCTTATTCCGTTCCACTACTCCATTATCAGCAGGGCAATAGAGCCTAAATGTAAACTCACCTCGTGAGCGATTCTTTGTAGTCCAGGTCGTCAATACCGAACCGTTCCCGGAGGTTTCTGAACACCAGTGGACAGTATTCCTTCACTTTGAAGTGAGATGGCATGTTTTCTCTGCAAATTAAAATCAATGTCAATGTCTTATTAAAAGAATCGTCTGTTGTATCATTTTAAAACCGCCACACTCCAATTTTAATCTTTAAATGTGTAGTAAAAAATCGTTTTAAATTGGTTTTAGCTTTTGTAAGGCAGAGTGAATATACTTGCCACCATTATTTTAAATTTATTTCAAAGTAATAGGGTTTAATTTCGCATAATTCATGAAACCTTCATGCCCATTAATGGGTAAGGAAAAATTATAATTTATGCAGCATAATATTTTTAGTTTTGTAACAAATAATATGCAATGAAAAAACCACCACATGTTATTCGATTAAAAACAATAAAGCTTATCAAATTATAAAATTTTTCCTCATTTAAGTTCACAACTATAGTGGTACCCATTATGTTTTATCTCGAAATTAATTTACTGTAATTTAAATGCCTATAGTATAGGTACATTGTTTGAGTGGAAGAAATAAATTATTATATTGTTATTAACAGAATTTTAATAACAGAAAATATAGCTACATAATGGAATTTTGCGTCCTATGAAAATGTTAACTGAACTGACCAAAAAACTAAACTTTTGTTAATTTGAAATACATTTCCAAAGATGTACGGCAGATTGCCAGTTGACAATTGTCAATATAGCAAAAAAATCCTGGCAAATATTTCCAGTTTATAGCCAGATTTAAGGTGCAAGAAGGACAGGTGCATAGATGTCCAATCAACACTATCAATATTCTTATTCTTTACTGCATATTATTGCAACAAAGCATGCTGAATCAACTTTTATCCTCATAATACAGCAATTTAGTTTCTTATTAATAGTGATCAAACATAATTACTCCCATTGTTATAGTAAATGATAAGATTAGGAATTAATTGACTTTGCATGAGTAATTCCACTTGCATTTAATAAAACCGTGAACATTTGATTTACTATTGACATTAATTGCTCAGTTTATTACCTACTTCATCTTGTAGAATTGTTTTTAATTTTAGATTGCATTCATTGGAATTATGGTCAAAACAGAGGTTTTCGTATTACAAAATAAATCATAACACTTACTTGTTAAATAAGTGATTATCGACTTTGAGCTTGGAGTAGGCCCTGAAATCATCCGGCAGCAGCATGACTGGTATCGACACATGGCTCAACTCGTTTATCTGAAAACAAGTTATCTAATTACATCACAGCTCCTGCATGATGACAACTACTCTGAGGGTGTTCGCTAGGAGGCGCGGTGGCACGGAGCCACGCGGAGTACAAATCGGGTAAAATAGTATGAGCGGCGCAAACCGGTGCGGACGCATGCAACAGATTTTTCTTTGATTTGTACCAGTTAGTGGACGCCCTAATATGAGTGCATATTTATTGTTCTGATAATTTCTAATAGGATGTTATTCAATTGGATTCCTATTCGATTATTTTCTATCTTGGTAGATAAAGATAGATAATGTTACATAGTTTCTGTAGACATCACAAAAAGTGTCAAGCACTGATGGCTACAATAGAGTATATCCATGAAGGATCACCCTATTGCAGCAAGTGACCTATAAACTGCCGTGGAAATGTGTTACGGCAGTGATTCCCAACTGGTTACTGGAAGCACCTAAGGTGTCCCATGAGTTTAAAACAGAACAACCCTGTGTTATATCTATTTTCAACACCATAGTTTGTGGTCAACATCAAATAAACTTTGTCAATTGGTCCCTTATCACTGAAAGGCTTAGGCACATTGTTTGTCGAACAACAAGGCCGCAAAAATATATGACATACTCTTATGGCCCTACAAATAAGTGTCACATATTTTAATGGCCTTCATGTAGGAAGATACTTTTTGTATAACACCAATACTGATAATATAAAAAATACCCGTATTGCATTCCCTAGGCATGCTACAAAGAGACAGCAACAACATTGTTTACAGGTGTTTTTGATAGGCAACAAAATAGACTTTATTTGGGAACCCAACAGGAGACATGGAACATGAATTAATTAATTAACCTTCTCCACTTTTGGGGGGTAAATTGGTATGATATGGCATACCCACTGCCTGTAGTGCTTTTGTATGATGAAATTAAAATTCTCCATTATAACCATACAAATACTGTGAGCATGTCCTTGAGACTGATATAGGTGCTTAAATAATAAAGGTTATTGTTTCAGTTTCCCTTTGCAACTCATAATTTGCACTGTTAATGGTTAACACTTTGGCAACTCCAAAATGACCCTGTCGCCGGCTATAACACATGTTATCGCTATTTATAGAGCCCTAAACGTAACGATAACACAATGACAAAAACAAGAGATATTGATCAAGTGCCAGGTGACACGACCAGTTAGCATTCACCTAGCAAGGTGCCAGCAATCAATACGATAGTAAACAGTTCGGAACCACAACAATCCAGTGCCGAAAGATAATGACATAATGCTATGCTATTGCAAGATGCCTCGACATAATCGCTACCAATCCGATTAGGCGTACATTGCCATTTTCCAATTAAATGGTAATATTCTTTAAACCGGTACTCACCGTGTGATTCACGCCCCACATAAACACCGACAGAAGTGGCTCGTTAGCACGAAACAATTTGACTTTTTGATGTTTTACACGAATATGTTTCTTTTTCAACTTGCTCAAACCAGTGCTTGGAACGGACATTTTGGATTTGTTTACACTAAATACAGTCTGATACTTGAGCTTATTTTGACGCGGCCCTGGCTAAACCATTTTCAATTGACGGGAAGGATGTCGAAATATGAATGAAGTTGATTAATTTGGAAATTAATTACAGAAATACGACACCCATCAATAAAGAGCAAACGGCTTTTTGACAGAAGGACGACGGCGGGTGGATAAAAAAATAATCATAGACCATAGACAAAACCATAGGTAATCATCTCAAAGCAAGCATTAACTAGAGACCGCACACGTGTACCCGCGTATGGGATAGATATATAGATGCCCATAATCACTTCTACAGCATAAAACAAAACAATTTACCAATCTTTTCCTTAGCCGACACAACTTTCTAGGAAAACTAACAGCTTTTCTCGTAGCAATCACAGAAATTCTTGAAGAAATCGCGCATTATATCTGTTTGTTACCCTCCACTGCTAGAAGTAACGCGTGGAGGGTAATAGAAACTATGACAAGGACCAACGATAATAGCACCTCTCTGCCGTATCTATTGAAAGTGTAATAAGACCATCCCGTTCTATCTTGGTATTATTAGTTCCGTGTCAGATCTATGGGTGGTATATCTATGGTAATCATTGATAAAAATAAAAGTACGGCTCACCAGTGACAGTCAAAACCAGCGTCTATATTGTTCCATCCGGTCCGCTCGTCTGTGCCCCCCCGTTCTGCAGATCGAACTTAGGGACGCCACACACCTAGCGGTTTTCCTCGCGGAATTACCGGAAGTAGCGGAAATTCATAGACAAATTAAGCATTTTGTCTATGAATTTCCTCTACTTCCGGTAATTTGTCTATGGCTTCCATACAAAAAATCTGCTACCATAGACAAATTTCCGCTACCATAGACAAATTTCCGCTACTTCCGGTAATTCCGCGAGGAAAACCGCTAGGTGTGTGGCGACCCTTAAATTCTGAACGAAACTTAAATGTCAAAAAATATTGACAAGGTAATCGAAGCGAGTTGACGAGTTCATTGACGGACTTTGGTTGCCTGGAAATCGGCATATTTATTTTAAAATTATTATCATTGTCTCTCCAAATATTAAAACTTGGGCTCTATGTGCTAAATAAGGCATAAAATTAGGACTGTTTAAAAATGGTAGTGCCTAGCCCATTCGTCTATTGGGCGCAAACAGAGAAAGAGGTTTCCTTGAAGATCGACTTGAAAAATGTAACGAAGCCCAGTGTGAAGGTTCTGGAAAGCAAGATCAAGTTCTCCGCCGACGGCATAGGCGCTCACGGCAAGACGCTTTACGAGTTTAGCTTAGACCTGTTCTCTCCCATCAAACCGGTTAGTACATTTGAGACGGCGCAGCGAGATTTCTTGCCGGTATAAAAAGTCGTACACACACTATCATATGTGTATACCCACACCTTCTATGCTAAAGTTGGCGTCCAGATTACGTGCGGTAATTCGCAACAGCCGCGTGCAATGTGGACGCACTTGCCGCTTGAGGCAGCTCGAACCTACAACTACATAAAATCAAAAATAGTTGGTCAAATATTTTAATCTGTATTTTCTAGAATGAATCTGACAGTGAATACCCGACGACAGTGCGCATCTTCGACAATCGCGTGGAGGTGATTCTGATGAAGGAGAAGCCATCATGGTGGCCCCGACTAACAGCTCAACCCCAGAAGCCGGCCTGGGTGAAGGTAATATAGTTTTCGTATTTGCAGTCTCATGCTTTTTATTGGAGTTCATGCACAGATAATGTGACACGAATTTTATGATTTTTTGACCCCTGCTCCCTCTTGGTCATATTTTGTATAGGTAGGTACCCTCTTCTTCCCAAATATGCACTCAACAAGTCCTAAAAAAGAGTGCCAAACAAACTTATTTCCTTATTATTATTCACCTTGATCAGAAAATCGGTCAGTTATGCACATTACGCAATATTATGCATGCAAAAGTGCAGTTTTAAATTCAATATGATGTATTTAGGGTTCTTCCTCACTAATCATTGTACTCTTATAATACAGAGATTCACAATCAGGACGAAATAAAATGGCACAGCAAAAGTTGTTGCAGCAACTTCTTTGCAAAAATCACAATTTCAAGCTTTTTTTTTTAAATTTGACTAAATTAATTTTTTTTGTAGTTCAGGTAGTATTTCTTGCATGTTTTTTTACTAAATTTAACCTTAAAGGATTTTGGCACACCATAATTTTGGTAAATTTTATTGACTTGGTTGCTCATTTATTTTCAATGCCTATGTCACAAATGCAACAAATTTTGACATTGTAGTTCCGAACTCATCAAACTCATAAATCTCATAATACAGAGATCATTATCATAAGCAGTATAGTCATCGGCAATAGTATCTTCCTACGCAAAGGCCGCAATAATATGTGACACACTCTTATTTGTAGAGCCATAAGAGCATGGTAGTGGTACATATTTTTGTAGCCTTTGTGTAGGAAGATACTATTGCTGGTGGCTGTACACAAAAAGAGGCACAGTAAAGGATATCTTACGTCCTATTCATTCCTATACCTAGCATTGCTACTCAAAAATGACCGACCGAGTGCTTAGTTAAATTTAGAACAGAGTAAGCAAGACTTATACTACTAGAGACTACGAATATGGAGCTCAAGTTGCACTAGTCACGTACTCACGGTTTAAACCTAGTTTTGTGAATATAACCGGATTGGATGAGCCATATCTTCAGCTCATTCTGTGGACCCATAAAAATAAGTTTGTGATCACATATTTTTGCCTAATTGATCGCGTCGATATTTCAGAAGTCCTTTACAGACTTAGGCGTACCTCGCCTTTAAAACGGAACCCGCCAAGCATGAAATATTTTGTCAGCTTTTGTTATTTACTATGTAAATTCAATACTTTTAAATGTTACATCATCGCATCAGACTTACATATTATTCAAAATACAATAACAATGAAGACGCCTTTTAAAATTTGAATACTTAGTTTCATCAACAAGATCTTAACTAAGAGTCACAATAAATAAAACGCAGTTTTGCTTAGATTTTGTGCAGTTTATTTTAGGCAATATGGCATACAGCATACCTGTAAACGTAAGTAGCGACTTATAAACATCCTTTTTCCTCCACCTCCACCTCGGAAACGCGCTCTTTATCCCTTGGAAGTGGTGGGGGAAACGCATTTTATCCACATACAGGGAAAGTAATTTGGTAGTCATTTTGATTTTGACTTGTTTTTTCACGTTATCTAGCTGGATGGACTTTAAAAAGATGATCTTGAATCATATAATTTTGAAAGCTTTCATTTGGCTTCGATTTTTTTTTATAGCTCATATTGTTCCTGTGGTGGTGTGGTGAAAAATTTAGTATTATACTCGGCATTAAAGTTTGACAACCTCTCTTGCACTGAGGCCCTCGTAAGCTCAAGATTCCATATTTTACGCTCGTTACTCAATTTTGGAGTCTTTCGCTGGCTCGGGTCTCAATAAAAGCACGAGAGGGTAAACATCAACTTTGCCCCCTTGTACAATAAATAACTATTAAACATCTTAAAAACGGGATGATCTCCCATCATGTGGGATGGGATGTTGCGATGGGGTTTCTGGTTAAAAGTTACGTGAATTTTTACACTTTTGGCTTGACCTCGTAGGCCCATATTCATGTGCTTCAAATCTTGTACCTAAGTTAAATTTTAACTACTTCCCGGTGTCTGATTGAGCTAAGATTCCGTAGTATACATGACAAAGCTATCTATAAATAGTTACAGTCTACAAAGTGTGTACAGGCCTATAACCGCGAAGCACTTCGTTCATCGTATCGTCTATTTCCATCACTCTCTTTCGTATATGCAAGAGCGATAGAGACGGGGCCATCGTTTTGTCGATTTTCGAACTTCGCGGTAGGCCCTCAGGTACATTCAAGTCTGTACATTTTGATCGAGTCGAACTCGACGCTCGCTACCGCCGCTCATTGCTGAACCGGTTTTCGCCGACAGCGGCGGCATACAACTCAATTACAATCGGATTGAGTACTTTTACTAAGGTTCCTGAAGAAGTTAGATGAGAAAGCCCTATTCTCAACGAATATTTTTGATTCGCTGCCTCTAGTATCTATATAAATATAATACATATACATCATCCTACTTACATTATAAATAAACCGATGTTTGCTTGGAATTCGAAAATTATACAATTTACCTGCAACAGCCATTGTTCTCGCGCGACGACATTGCTTTATGTTAATTTTCACATTTTAACTTATTTAATTATATTAAACATTTTGAAATTGTATTATTAGCGAAGTATTACGAATAATTAATATTTCC
Organism: Pammene fasciana; assembly: GCA_911728535.1. NCBI lineage: Eukaryota > Metazoa > Arthropoda > Insecta > Lepidoptera > Tortricidae > Pammene > Pammene fasciana. Next base: position 15,479,282 of record OU452288.1, read on the forward strand.
TTAAAATTTATACTTTTGACCGTCGCGTGTCTTATACCTATTAAAATTTTACCTACACACTAAAATATTATAAATATTTACTTAAATTTAATTGTTAATGTTTACAATGGTATTTTACGATATACGATAAGTAATGCCTGATGTACTCACCTTGAAGGTACTATTCCAACAGGAGCAAGTTGTTTCAAAAATACCAATAAGTCAAATGTACTTTATAGTCATTATTTTAAGGTTTAATTTCACTTGACCAAAATGAATAAGTAAAACTAGCCGAGAGAGATGGCAAGCACACGGACCTCTGTCCCTTTCTAAAAGTTGCCATTCCGAAAAATTTCGTATAGGAAGTACAAAGAAATCAAATAAGTAATATGATTTATCACAATTATAATTACTAAACAATAAAAGTAAAATAATAAACACATTCGTCAAAAATATTTTACAAAGATTAACTTGGGAGCATTAAATATTTAGCTGTGGCAACCAGGCGCGGTCCCAGGGGGGGGGGGGGTGTCACATGGGACATGACCCCCCCCCCAAAATCCTACATTTCTAATAGAAAAAATTTTTTACAGACCCCCTCAAAAACTTGAAAAAAAAAATCTACATTAGTCTCCCCAAAATTTTCGTCTGCGACCGCGCCTGGTGGCAGCCCAGACGTCTAATAGCCCTCCAAACGAAGGAAAACTTAGGGGAAATAATTCGTGTATAGCTGAATTTTGGTATAGTTGTAGACAAAGGTGTCTTACACAACATACCAAAAGTACTCGTGGTTAGGGGCGCCGCTAACGGGGAGAGGGGGGTGTAAAGGTCCCTTTTTTGGCTTTTCGTAAATAACTCAGTAGCGGTGGCTCATACGAAAAAATGTTCTTCTACTTAATTAATCCACAAATAATTTTCTACAAAAAAGGTTCTTTACACTTTTTTGCTGAGATCAATTAATAATGAGATTTCGAGGAAATACGATAATCACTTTTTGAAACTTTCGGAGCTATTATTTACGAAACTATTAGTTTTGTCTAAAAGTTGTTTTTGAAAACCCATATTTATATTAAAAGACCTATCCAACGATACCCCAAACACTAGGGATAGAGTAAAAAAAATAATTTACCTCCCACTTCATGTGTTCGGGAGGTACCCCAAAAAAATAATATTTTTCAGATTTTGTTTTAAAACTTTGTCTGCGTGTTCAAAACACATACTCATACGAAGTTTAACTATTCAAGTACTAACCATCACTGAGCATGTTGAAGAGGGTATTTTTTTACTTTTTATTTTTTATGCCATGACGTTGGCAAACAAGCATACGACCCGTCTGATGGTAAGCAGTTCCCATAGCCTATGGACGCCTGCAATCAACTTCCTACCCTTATAGTTTCGCTGTCCGTTTGTCCCAGTCTGTCCGTTCACGGCTTTGCGCAGTGATGGTTAGTACTAGAATAGTTAAACTTCGTATGAGTATGTGTTTTGAATACGCAGACAAAGTTTTAAAACAAAATCTGAAAAAATATTATTTTTTAGGGTACCTCCCGAACACATGAAGTGGGGGATAAATTCTGTTTTTTAATCCACCCCTAATGTGTCTCAGTTGCTTAAAGGTTAGCTGGAAGAGATCCCTTAAAGGGATAAGTTCGCCTTTGTACACACTTACTATATTTTTGTTGGTCATGTACTTGTTTTGTGCAATAAAGTGTTTTACTACTACTACTACTACTAATGTGTGGGGTGTCGTTGGGTAGGTCTTTTAATATAAATATGGGTTTTCTAAAACAATTTTTAGACAAAACTAATAGTTTCGTAAATAATAGCTCCGAAAGTTTCTAAAAGTGATTATCGTACTTCCTCGAAATCTCATTATAAATTGATCTCAGCAAAAAAGTGTAAAGAACCTTTTTTGTAGAAAATTATTTGTGGATTAATTAAGTAGAAGAACATTTTTTCGTATGAGCCACCGCTACTGAGTTATTTACGAAAAGCCTAAAAAGGGGATCTTTACACCCCCCTCTCCCCGTTAGCGGCACCCCTAACCATGGGTACTTTTAGTATGTTGTGTAAGACACCTTTATCTACAACTTCACCAAAATTCAGCTATACACGAATTATTTCTCCTATCGAGCAGTTAGTGGGCTTCCTTCGGTGAGCTATAAGATGGCGGACAAAGAAAATAGTTCTTGTCGTCACGAAAATTAATATACTCGAGAAAGAAGAATATACTTGTTTTTTTTGTGCCTTGTCATGAAAAGTGATGTGTTAGAAACTGCAGAAGTGAATCTAATACAGAGAGAGGCAAAATATAGCGGAAATGATAAGAAATATTGATAAAACTTAAAACGTTCAAATATAACGTTCAAATAAAACGGTAACCATGCTTGTATACAGAAGAGGACAATTTTACAGAGATTTTCATAAAGCACATTTAAAATATATGTTAAAATTTGTAAAATATTATGAGTATTATGACATGGTGTTTTTTCTTTAATATTATAATATTACGTAACTCAATTAAATATTCTTCTAGTTTTGTATTAAAAAACAGTTGGACTGGCATATTAAGTGAGATTGGGGCAGCTCATCCTGTCGATTTAGTCTCTATACTTAATATAAAACACGCTTTCTATAACATAATATAAAAGTGCACTTCCTATCTTTTAAAATTTGCGTGGTTACCCTAATAGAAAGGGACAGAGACCCGCCTGCCATCCATCTCGCTCGGCTCGCTTTTTCAAGGCGAGTACGCGGTCTTGCTTATATCAAGTCTCTGGTACTCAGAAATTATTTTTAAGACATAACAATAAAAAAACTAAATATTACAATAATTGTCACTGGAAGTACTGAATAAAAACCGGCCAAGAGCATGTCGGGCCATGCTCAGTGTAGGGTTCCGTAAACTGAGACCATTAATTCAAAAGGTCGTTTCTTACGGGAAATTTGGCGGCGCTTACGTCATTTTACTTACGTCCTTTCACTATGGGTTTTTGAATGATAACTATAATAAAAAACGGCTCAACCGATTTATTTCAATATAGTTTTCATTGAAGGTACTCATTAGGCCTCAGTTTCGCGATTTTTTTCAAAATTTTAGGACCCAGGATTCAAAAGTTAGATGGGGGGGGGGGACGCCCTGTTTTAAACTTTCGGAGCTATTATTTCCGAAAGTATTAGTTTTATCCCAAAACTGTTTTAAAAGACCCTAATTCTTTTTAAAAGACCTATCCAACGATACCCCACACAACTTGGTTGGAAGGAAAAAAATTTTTGCCCCCCACTTCACGTGTACAGGTACCCTAACAAAATATATTTTTCGCGTTTTTATTCTACCGTTTTGTCGGCTTGGTTAATGCACATATTCAAACCAAATTTCAGCTTTCTAGTGCTAACGGTCACTGAGCTAGACCGCGGACGGACGGACGGACGGACATGGCGAAACTATAAGGGTTCCGTTTTTGCCATTTTGGCTACGGAACCCTAAAAACTATAGACTTGTTTTTGTTCTTATTTCTGATTAAACCAAAATGGTTTATTTGCAGATAAACTTCGATCTATGGACGACAGAGGACGGGCTGGATAGCGAGGAGGAGACTCGTGACGTAATGAAGGACTACCCTGGAATGTACGACAAGTTACAGAAGGAAGAGTTCGGCTATAGGAAAGGTGGGGTACAGATCATCATCACATCATCATCATCTGCATAAAAAAAAGAAGACGCTGGTTCGATTCCAGCCCCAGGCCTGGCAGATGCATCTACTTAAGATTTGTATGAATTGTTCCCAAATTCCATACGGCAAAGAGCTATTCCATAGACTAAAAGTTAAAATTATTCTATTCCAGAAGACTACAAGAAAGTCTACCTAATCCTCTACAATTTATTCCAATTCGTGGGCTTCTCATACGTGCTAGCCGTTATGGCGGTGCGCTACATGAAGGTGGAGGGGCGCTCCATCGCCGACACGTACGAGCACGTGGGACCCGCCATGAAGTTCCTGCAGCTCATGCAGTACCTCGAGGTTATGCATCCCATGTTCGGCTATACTAAGGTATGTGGAACTATCAAAGGCGTTTGACAGGTAATTACTTACATAACAAGCGGAGTTCCACAAGGAGGCGTGTTAGGCCCGATACTCTATAATGGGTACAATACAACCCGTGCCAATTCGTCAGCTTTCTTCTTGTATGACTTCCATGGACTGTGTTATGTCAGTTTATTCGACAAATCAACGTTGTTGTAATTTTAAAGCAAAGAAACCCGAAACTCATTACAATTGTAACCTTCTAGACACGAGTACATTTATTTAAAAAAAACGTTGACGACCTTTTCGATAAATTACGTACATTTTAGGAACTTATGGAGGGTAGAAGGTTTTTTTTTAATGGTTTAACATTTCCAGGGAGGCGTATTATTTCCATTCTTCCAAGTGAGCGGGCGTGCGATGATTCTGTTCGCCATGATCGAGGCCGAGCCTCGCATGCAGACGAAACCTGTCGTGTTCTACCTGTTCGTAGTGTGGAGTCTCATCGAAGTCATCAGGTAAGCATACGTCAAGGTCCCACATGCATGCCGTGTTAGAATTGATTGAAGCAGAGAAAAGCATTATAAAAGATGTTTGAGCGGTACGCAGAACGAAAAAGAAGCAAGCACTCTCAATAGTATGAAACCCCTTCGTACTTACCTTCTTGATACCCATTTTTACAGCAAAATAATAAGGAAACATCATCATTTACTCGGCCAACATTATTGGATGAATAATTACAATTTCTTCGTTATTTCGGCGTAATAGACCATATTATTATTCTATTTAGAGATCAACATCTGACAGTTGGAACATCACGAGTTGGCATTTGGATAGTTGGTCCTTGGTCAACTAATTAACTCGCGAATAGGCGTGTCACACCTGGCGCACCACCTCGCGAGGAAATTGCCCACGCGGCAGCTCGCCTCGCTCGAAGTGCGCCAGGTGTGGACACGGCTAATTACGAGCATTTGCAGTGAAGCGGCAGGAGATACGGCCACACGTTTTTTCTCATTTAGGGGACTTCAAATCGCTTATATTATAAGTATTATTGTATTTCCTGAATATCTTAAATATAAAATACGTTCTAATATTGTTTTAGATACCCGTATTACATCACCCAACTCTACAAGAAAGAGGTGTACATCCTTACCTGGTTACGCTACACCATGTGGATCCCACTCTACCCCATCGGAATAGTCTGCGAGGCCATCGTTCTGATCAGGAATATTCCATACTTCGAGGAAACTCAGCGGTTCACAATCTCTTTACCGAACGCTTGGAACTTTGCTTTCCATATGCCGACTGCTTTGAGAGTGTATTTGTTATTTTTAATGTGCCCCGGTTTATATTTGGTTATGAGTCATATGCATAAGCTGAGAACGGTTAAGTTGAAGCCTAAAGTTGTGATTAAGAAGACTAAATAGTATAACGCCATAGCAAAGACAGCGTTCGACTTGGTAAAATTCTGTACTGTCCTGTGGATAGCACATATTACTGGAGCGGACATTGTCTTTGGTAATATAATGGCGGCGTTTTATCGTGACGTGTGTCAATTTTTGGGGATTGAAGAGAAATACAAGATTTAACCGAGTAGGGAAACTAGGGAAAGTGAACCTTATTTCAAAATGATAAGGTCTTATTAGTCAGCAGCTTTAGTTGCTAAACTCTGATTCGTAATTAAATTCCATAAATATAACCTCACTTCTTCACCGGTTTCGTGTATTTATACGTCCGTTTTTTAAAGAAATGCCACTGATATAATGTAATAATGGTAATTTTAATCCTCTGATGTAAAAAAGTTATTTCAGTTGCCCTTATTCAGAGAAATAAAAGGGAAAAGTAAGCTAGTGAGGTTATATTTTTGGAATCTAATTATGAATCATAGGATAGGTGAGGTGTTTAAAAATGCATTTAGACGCTCTAATTCTCTTTACAATAAATCCGTGCTAAGATAATTTTGAATAGATCACCCGCTTAGCTAAAATTACATTTCATGTATGTATTCATGACAACATAATTTTAATCTCATCGATCAACACCAAATCGATAGATACACCAATCAAAATTGATAACACAATTGGTTAAATCATGCTTTTTATTAGAAAATCGTATAAAACTCTGGACGTCTGTTCTTTGTAAGCTGCAAATTAACCAAGTAGGTACAGTCGACATCAAATATATCGGAGCGGTCACGGTATTCAAGAATATCTAAACAAGCTCCTTATCGCTTTGACGATAAAGGCGTTGTTCAGATATTTGTGACCACTTCGGCTGCTCCGATGTATCTGAAGGCGACTGTACCTACTAAGGTTCTCAATAATATCTAGACACAAAGTTTTGTATTGAATTTAATAATGGTGTTCAAATGTTCATAGGCATAGGAGATAAAAGATAATCTGACTAACAAAATTTCGCAAAAATATGGCATCCAAAATTAGAAAAAAAAATTTAAGATTTAGCAAAAAACAACCTTATCTCAATTACAACAAGGTTCAAATTTGTAGGTACAATACATAAAATTTAGCTTGAAAAGGGCTCTCCAAAAGGCCACTTATTGCGTACTGATTGGGATTCTCGTTATATAGAGTTCAATGATGGCGTTAGGCTGGCTCTACATGATGGGCCATCATAGGGACGCTGCTATACGACGGAACGAGTTACGAGATGGCAATATCGTAAGCTCTTTCTAACTCTCTAACGCATAGCTGCGTCCCTATGATTAGGGAATGCAAACCGGTTATTTTTTGTATGAAAATAACCGGTTATTAACCGATTAACCGGTTATTTTCATACAAAAAATAACCGGTTTGCATTCCCTACCTATGATGGCCCATCATGTAGAGGTGCCATTAGATATTTTTGAGGTTTTGTTTTGCACTGTAATGGTTGTATGAACTTCATTTTAATATCACCTTATTTTGTCGTAGTTCATAATAAGTTAATAACTTTAATATTCCTAGTCGTTACCCAAAATGCAATATTTTCATTAAAATATGACGTATATGACACATACCTACACAATTATTATTTGACATAATTATAACTTTGAATTGGAATGACATTTGGCGCCCAAAAGTACAACTCTTTAATTTTATCTTTAAACAATATTTGAGCATTATTAAATTATTTGAGCAGTTAACCTTATGTTATTTGATGTTTAATTTCTGTTCATACGAAATAAATTTTCACCTCACTAGCTCGGAAAGCCCTTTTTGTTTGTTTAATATCTATTGTGAAAATCGCTTTTTATCCACATGTGGTGAAAGAGTTTTGACATAAGTGACAAGTGGCTTAAGTGACATTTGACAGCTAACAAAACGTAAAACGTTAAAAGTGCAGAATTTTTAACATCGCAATTAATGAATTGCATCGAGTAAAAACACTTAATACAGTCTTACAACTTTATTTTAATTCATAAATATCAGCATTCAACATTAATCTTCATTCTTTTTGTAAAAACGGATAAATTGTTCTGACAGCCGAATAAGTCTACGTACGAACAAAACGCATCTGACATTTAATAAAACCTTTTACGTCAAAACTTTTCATTTCAATTCATCCATCATATCAACGTTAAATATTCGCATGTTTTTCTAGGTTGTTTTGTTAAAAATTAGTGATTCGAGTGATGAAGAAGTATTAAACACCTGAGGAATTACGGGAAACCGAGCAAAATGCACCCTTTTTCTTATTTTCCTCGCTGTAGTGAGGTGAAAAGTTTTGTGTTATACACGGGTGAAAGTTATTTTACGTCTCGTGTATTAAAGCACTCGCTACGCTCAGGATTCTATTTTTGAACCACTCGCTTCGCTCGTGGTCAATAATAGAATCCTTTCGCTAGCTCGTGTTTCAAATAACACTCGCACGTAAAATACAACTTTCACCCCTTGTATAACAAATAACTATTGTTTTATCTAGTATAGTTAATGTAGTATAGTGGGTCTCCAATGTTTAGTCAAGTAGTCAGTAGTTTTAGATAAATATATGGGAATTTGGTTCATTTATTTGAAGTTACTTTTCCTTAGCTAGATATGCTGGACTAATTCTAGTCCTGCATATATTGAATAAGACTTTATTGTTTTATGCGATAAGACAAACATTTAAAAACTATAAGAAGTCAAAGTCATACTTTGAAAAACCAAGTCCAACGTGGGTAGGGTTTCTGGTTTCTCGACCTTTTTTATTTCTCGAGGCACGGGAATTCTCGACCACGATTTCTCGAGTTTCTCGAGTATCTCGAGAAATTTTAGAAGGTCTTTTCCGACCACGGAACAATGGTGTTCCGGACCTTTGGAAGGCGTATGCGAAGCCAAAGCCAACGCGCATAGGCCCTTTAGACCATTTAATGAAAAGTGAGGGATGCACTAAAAGGATGCTGCCCTTGCCCGTGTCATGGGACGCACGCAGACACAGCGCCCGCCATGGTGTAAGGACTATTCAGTTAATGGAGTCTAAAATGTACTAGGCTATTGGGTGAATAGTATGGGCTAATTACTGGGCTATTGGGTGAAGAACCGGACGCCTGCTTAATAAAACGGTATCCAATTTTAATTCCGGCAGACGGTGACTCGCCCTCCGCAAGATGGGATCCCATAAAAAGCGACATCAAAGATGGCTCAAGGGCAACACCGGTGCGGGGCTGGGGGTAGAGAGGTGTCACTAGACTTTAAACATATAATATAGGCAACTCGCCACTTAAGTTTCCACATCTACCCTCGAGAACGCAGCTCTAGCGACCCCACTCTGGACTGGACAGCCGGTCCTACAGTCCCACTCATCCGACAGGTTAAGCACAGAGCACAGACAGCATAAGCTAGACGCATTAAGTGTTAAACACGTGTTTTTTTTTTACTTAACGCTCTTGCGATTTATTTCTCGAATTCTCGAGGCATTGCGGTTTTTCTTTCCCGTCTCGACGAAGGACAAATTTCTCGAGATTTCTCGCCTCGAGAATTCTCGAGCAGAAACCCTAAACGTGGGTCAGTTCGGGTTGGACAGGGTGGTTCCATTACACGTAGGGAGCTTAAATACCGCGAGCCATCCAGTTGCCTCGCGGACACTGAAACTACGCGTCATTGCTGTAAATATTATAATTTTGTCTTGACAGACGGATAACACCATATCATTTGACTGCTTACGTAAATTAAATAGCGCTGTGCATTAACATGGTGACCATAAACATTGACATCTACTTTAGTTATCAAATTTATTTTGCACTACTTTACGCGTCTTAGTATTTCTTTCTCTATGGTTATAGTCAAAACACATCTAAATGGGCATTTTCACTTAACTGTGTACCATTAACGGCCAGTTAGCAATCGTCACAAAACTGACGAACAATGTCAAATACATTTTGTCAGGAATGTGACGGTTAGTCGTTACGTAAAACGACTTAAGTCGTGCTTTAACCCTTTGACCGCCAAAGCCGTGATATCACGCGTACGGGAAGTCGTGCCGTCAGCGCCAGGACGTGATATCACGTCCAAAATATAACCGGTTTGCCTTGCTGGTGCTGAGAGCACGATTTTTCCGTCCGATGCTTGGCGTTCAAAAGGTTAAAGTACTAGTTAAAATAAAAAATGCCCACATACCAAACTGTTATTATTTGTTTGTCATAAAAGTTAAGTATGAATTCAAGTTATATAATTTTATGGTGAAGGTGATGCATTTAATATCGATGAAATGACAAACTATGCTATGTTTACTCATTTTATATTGTGATAAAAATTCTTACAGAGAAATATGTCTGGTGTTTATTTGTTATGTTGACATACTTTTTACTTTGAATGGTAAAATAAAGTATTTGTTAAAAAAAGGTTAAATCTTTTTCTTACGTTCTTTTGTTACCTCATCCTATTTTCGAAAGTTACGTTTAAGTATACCTACTGGAGCCAAATGTATAGTTTTGAATTATAACGCCTAATACTACCTCATAGTATAAACAGATTCTATATGAATCAAGGCACTCCACACACAGAATCTGAATTCTGCAGTTCATAGAGAAAAAAAGCCGGAAATGCTTTTGTCTATGGCCTCCATACAAAAATTCAGCTACCGTAGACAAATTTAACCTGTTGAACGCCAAGCATGTGACGGTAAAATTGTGCCCACAGTGCCAGCGCGCAAGGCAAACCGGTTATATTTTGGGCGTGATATCACGTCCTGGCGCTGAGGGCACGACTTTCCGTGCGCGTGATTTGACCATAGACAAATTTAAGCATTTTGTCTAAGAATTTCTGTACTCAGATCAGGTGTGTGTGTGGACTGCCTAAAACGGTATGGAAAACGGTGCCTAGCCGTTTCAACTTTAGAGATTGCATATACTTGAGAAAATTCGACCGGTTCCGCCGTGACCTGGTGGTCTAGTGGTCAGGGCGTCAGCCGCGAAAGCTGAAGACGCCAGTTCAAATCTGGCCTCGGCCACCGGAGGACTTGGTAACTTTTTCTGAAGTATATTTGATGTATTTAACAAATTACTTATACCATAGACTAAAAGATATAATAGACGGCCGTATTCTAAGAACTTTTTGAGGCTCCAAGTCTTTAGCGCCATCTAGTCCAGAGCGACCTAAAGGTAGCCAATATGTAAGAGGAAATGTCACCTGCTCTAGTACACTACTAGATCTTTAGGTCGCTCTGGACTAGATGGCGTGGCGCTAGAGACTGGGAGCTTCAAAAAGTTCTTAGACTATGGCCGTCTATAATATATTTAAGTCTATGCTTATACAATGACTTAATACGCAAAAAAACTTCAAATGACTGCTTATATTGATTTATTTGTATATTATCAGCTAAAATAAAATAAATTTAAAAAACGGAAATCATTGGCAGTCAATCTACGCCCTCATTAATTTTACTAACTCCGAGACTTCCTCAGATTACAAGTCTATGTTTCACTAATACATATCTTTGGAAAAAATCTAATAAGATATTTTAGTAAAACCATAGGCTAGTAAATTCACATATTTGGATAAAACCAGTATTACTATTGTATACCCACGGCAAATCAAGATCATACTTATATTATTTAATTTTCATACATCACGTGATATCAAGATTCACACATTACTAAAGTTATGCCAGTTCACACAACCATGACTTTTTTTTACTTGAATGGTGCGTCCAGACCTCGCGAACACACCACAGGTTATTTTTATTAATTTTTAAGGCTCGCTTTCTGTTCTGTGCGTTATGTACAGTCGCCATCAGATATATCAGAGCGGCCAAGGTGATCACAAATATCTGAACAATGCCTCTATTGTCAAGGCGATAAAGTGCAGTTTAGATATTTTTGAATATCTTGGCCGCTCCGATATATTTGATAGCGACTGTACGATGTGAAGAGTGCTATTCGAATAACGTCCTAATATTTGCCAGATCTGAACATTCTTTAGGCGATTATAATACTGGCGCCGCAACCGAGCGCGACGGTGTGCAAGCGTGACAATACACATGCAGAGCGCTATCTCCCTCGCGCATCGGCAGAAACCTCAGCAGTGTGAAAGCCGCCTTAACACTTTCACGACCAGGCGAAAAATGACGTCCTACTTCAGAAACCGGGCGTGTAGCTACGTACAAAACAACCCGCCCAGCGGGTTGTCCGGCATCTGAGCAAAGTTTACGAGCGCCCACGAGGCGAGTTCTTGGTAGTGAATGTGTTAACTTTTGGTATTCTTAGTATATATGCTCCATCTTTACGTTCAATGAGGGGGCGGGGTGCATACCAAAGGTTAAAGGTACCGTTTCAGGTAATTACCCAAACATGTGAATACATTTATAATTAATATCGGTCTGTTTAGCTCAAAAGTTTGATGTAGGCGCGCTGGTACCACGCCTTGGGGTCCGTGTGGGCGTAGTACTCGTGGAAGATGGGCTCCACGAGCGTGTCCGGGGGCAGGAGCTTGTATACCTTCTCGCCGTAGTATGTGCCAACCTGGAAGATTGGTATCATTTAGATATTGGTTTAGAAACGAGTTATGGCCTTATTTCATTAAATGGAGCAGTTTGTTTACATCTGTATCGATACGAACGCGCGTAGGCGCGTCTATTCGACTTATTCGGCGTTAAGGTTATGAAAATTATAGGTTTTTGCAAACGCTTCATTGACTAAACGGGAAAGTGGATTGAATTTATTTTAGAATATATGATATTAGACTATATACTCTTGTATGTGGCACAAGCCGAAACACGTTTGCTGACTCTTGCTTTGATAGAAAAAAAAATGAAGTTGGGTCCTTTTTCCCCTTATTTTTCTTAGCTTACGTAAACTATAAGAGATTAAGCAATAAAACTACGTAAAACATATGGTATTCTAGTTTAACTAAAAAGTTACAGAAGCAAAATTAGAAAAAACTTTAATAAAGATTAGCTTATTTATCGTAGCTTGGTCAAAAAGTCTGATTCTTAACAGCGCTGCATCTCTTTCTTTTGTGCGCGGGAGCCATAAACGTATCTCTAACGGATGGGCGTGGCTCGTCCAAATCGAGGAATGGCTCGTGTGTTAAGCTCACCTCCCATCCAGGCACATCCTTCATCAGATGAGCCTCCGCGTCCCTGTTCCTGCGCAGCTGCTTCAAGTACTCCCGGTCACGCTCGGCCAGCAACATGGGGTAGATAGCCATCTTAGCGGAGCGCATCTCAATCTCATGTTTCTTGATCTGCCTGTAGTTCAGGTAATGCAAGTAGAGGGCGCCAGTGGTCATGCCGATGAAACCAGCGAACATAGCATATCCTGAAATGAGACAATTATGGTATTATTATTTCTCTTTATTCATATTCTTACTTAGATTAGGCTTTTTACGATATTTTTATAAAAGTAAAATGTAAAAATACATCCACAATATTATATAAAAACAATACCCGCATTAGAAACCAAAAATGGATATGATAGCTATTTTAACTGACTTAAAAAAAAAGGAGGTTCTCAGTTTGACCCGTATGTTTTTATGTATGTTTGTTAACCTTGATAGGTTCGTTAGTTACCTTTTGTCCCTTTGTGTTAGACAAATATCTACATGTGCCTAGTAAACGTAGTACACGTAGACCACGTAGTAGAGAGCGAATTACATACAAATAAACAGATAACACCTCTCCATCCAATAAGGGATTTCCTCTCATAAGCATGTAGACCATTGGTTCCCAAACTTTTTTAACCGACCGCCCACTTAGCAGAAAAAAAATCTTTCAGCGCCCCCAATATAAAATAACCGGGCAAGCGCGCTTGCGAGCTTAGGGTTCTGTTTGTGCATTATATAATTATAACAATGGTTTTTTTCTGAAGTCCAACTCACGCTTGCAGAAATTTTGTATTTTTTTCAAAACTTTAGGTCTAAAAATTTTAGAAAAAAACCCTTTTCAATATACTCGGGTAAAAAGAGAAGGAACGGTAAATTATAGCCTTTTCTTGCATAACTTGAAAACTGTTTGTTTTAAAATTATGAACAATGTCTATATTTTAATATCATATAAAGAGCCCTTTTATTTAATATTAGGTTAAGTAGTTTTTTGTTTATTCTAAAAACTAAGCCTCCAAAAATGTTTGAAATTAATTTATTTCCATACGTTACACATACATTTTTAGATCACCGATTTACATAATGATTACCTACCAAATTTCAATGCAATGGGTCCAGTAGCTTCAGAGCTTTATCACTAAACTTAACTTTTAACTGACAGTTGCATAGTCAAAGATCACACAGCATTAAAATTCCAAAACTAAGGTAAGAAAAATAAATACAATATTATATACTTACCAAAATATGGCATTTACTCAAGGAACAATAATAAACTTTAAACTATAAATAATTATTTTTATTAAAAAATAAGGCAGCGCCCCCCGGGACAATTTCAGTGCCCCCCAATTTATTGCAAAGGCTTTACCGCCCCCCTGGCAGCCATCAGCGCCCCCTGGGGGGCGGTACCGACCACTTTGGGAACCTATGATGTAGACAGTATATATATAGTCAAGTCTTATAAGAATGAGGGAGATTGGAAGCGACTAGCTTAGAGTGGTGTTACATAAACTATAACCTGGTAACCTGAGTTTGGTGATAAAACCCCCAACTCCCATCCCGACGCTATGCCTATTTCACTTAGAGTAAAAGTAGAAGCCCCGCAGCCACTGGTGTAGCTACCAAAGGTCTGGGGTGGGGCACTGCCCGGGGCCCCCAAGACCTGATTAGCAAACCTCTTATTGGATATAAAGAGCTGTGTGTGTGTATAGTTTAGAGGTCCCAGTTTTGTTGCCCCAGGGCCCTTGGTCCTAGCTGAGCTGCCTGCCCGAAACCAGGGGGGTACAACTCAAAGTAAATCTGTCAAAAAATTTGAGTTTGACACGACGTATCCGATACGTTTGCATAAGTGCAAAAAAGAACTTATCATGCGTTAAGAAGGGACAACATGATTCGTGACGTTACGTGACATTACAGAGGTCTCTCTGTATTACTATTATTTACTTTGTGCCGAAACAGCTGATTTCCATATCATAATTGCATAAATATGTGACCCCTATTTATACCTGGTAAAAATACTGTATTTCAATACAAAAATTAACTAAAAACATCATCTTGACATAACATAACCTGAGCAGGAACATATTCAGTCTTGACAACTGAATGCGGCATAGCATAGATCTGAAGGATATTTATATTAATACAGGAAAAATAGCATATTTTGGAGGCAAAATATCTACATCAATAAAACTTTGTTTATTAACTTTATCTTGACATTAGAAATGAGGATCTGCCGAGTCCTATCAAAAAAAATTATGGGGATTATGATCAGGGGGAAATTTTTGAAGACACAAATTTTCGAATGACACCATACCCAATATAGGATCAATATTTTGCAAGATATGAAGAATTGTAAAAAAAACTTCTTACAACAACAACTTAAAGTAAGCTACGAGCGGCGGGACCGAGCTGGAACGAGGCTGGAAGGCTCGCTGGAGTCAGGAAACATGGTGCGAGCTTATGAAGGACTCCAGTAGACTAGATGTCTTAGGACAACAGTTTTATTATTGGTATATAGTACATACCTGGCCTGAATACTTAAGTTTGTACAGCACTAATGAAGCTACTTATTGGGGATAGCACGTAAACTTTCGTTATTTGTTAAACAAAATAACAAACTGACCTAACCTGTACCAAGTTACATAATACGTTTTAATGACCAAAACAATGCAAGATTATGAGAACTGACCGCTGAAGAATTGCTTAGCCGGGATCCTCTTGAACGGGATAGGTTTGTAACCTCCCGGAGGAGGCAAATCCTGTTTTTGAGCTATACTGCAGGACATTTTGCGTTCGAGTCTGTCTCTGACTGACTTTGATTTGACTTGACAGTTGACACAGTTGACTTGACAGTAAAATGACAGTAAACGACTGGGAATGACATTTCTTCACAGCAGACAGAATAGATTTGCGTTTAGTAATTGCTTTGGCTACTTTTGGCGAATGGTGTCTATACATGGCGCAATTTCAACGCAGAAATCCAACTAGTTGTCTACAGCATATTATATTACGATACATTGCCATCGAGTAGGTGCAATAAAATAAATCGGTACACCAAAAGCCGCAATGTATGACAAATCGCGGGTGATGCGTTGCTAGTTCAATAGATGAGCCCCACATGCATCCATGCATCCCCATAGCAACCCCATAACAAGGCACTCTATTTATTTTTGTGATTTGGGCAATCTTTAAAAGTTATTTTTTGTCACTATGAATGCGATAGAATCAAACAACGTTAACGCTGGAGTTCAAGCTGATATCCCAGAGCCTGGAGTTGAAGATACATCGTTAAAAATTAGACCTTTAGAACGAGTCACCTTGCATCCAAAAGTTCCTCCAGAACCATCTGCTTACGGGAAAAAAAAGAGCTATAGTCGACCATGGATATTGCAAGACGGCAGGGAACCACCCGCTAAGGGCAGCGAAGCGAGAAACAACTATACAGTGCCAAAAAAACCTCCACGTACTGAAGGTAAGTAGTACTTTGTGCCTCGAGCCAATTGCAATGTCTGACTTGATGGGCCATCATAGGGACGCAGCTATGTGTTAGAGGGAGCTAACGATATTGCTATCTCGTTCCGTCGTACAGCTGCGTCCTTATGACGTCATGCTGGAACCACACTTCGGGTTATTCGGCCAAATATTCGTGTTGCGTCTCTTTCTATTTTTATCGTATAGAGAGAGATATAACACGAATATTCGGCCGAATAACCCGAAGTGTGGTGCCAGCATGACGTCATAAGGACGCAGCTGTACGACGGAACGAGATAGCAATATCGTTAGCTCCCTCTAACACATAGCTGCGTCCCTATGATGGCCCATCATGTAGAGGCGCCATGACATATCAGTACATAATACCGATGCTCAACGGTTATAAAATTACCTCTTCGCTTACACAGGGATCCGGAAACAAATGTTAAAAAACTTTTTCTGGGAACAAATGCTAGAGGAAGTCATAGAGGAGTTGGCAACATCTAATACCGCTGCTGAGTATTGCACTGAATATGAAGCCAACTATGTAAAGGAAAGCTTCGAACCCCGTAACCTAGAAATCCCACTGGACAAAAATGTAAGATACAACAAAATTCCGGGTTCTTCGGTCGGAAGATTTTGTATACTATGTATTTTCAACTATCCTGTCATGTGAAACGAAAGACGTTAAATTATCCGGATCTGGAATATCTGGATCCGGATCCATGGATCTTCCATATATTTCAGATATTTTGTGCAAACCCTGCTATTGGACAAATGCACTAAATATCTCCAATTTTTACAACAAACGGTGATGCTTTTCCCTTCCTCCACTTCTCTGGATTGGTATTACGGCATGCTCTATGTGTATGTAATGAATTTGTATGAGAACCGGGAATTATCATGTTCCGGTTCTACAACATTGAAACAGGGTACCTACACATGTCCTATCTAGAATCTAGGTCAGATTAGATTAGATCTGGTCTGGTCACAGTGAATGATATCAGTAAACAAATTTCCACCAGCCAGCAATTGGGTTAAACAACATTTTTTTCACAGTTGCACTTGAAGTATCCCTTGTACGGAACGGGATCTAGCGCCATTACCTTTTACAGTGAGACAGTTCAGAAAACTGGGCCTGTAAGTACCTCGTTTGTGTTACTTCCACTAGTTCTACTCCGTTCTACTTTGTGCATACGTGCCAGGGCCGTAGCCAGAATTGCAGTTAAAATACAGTGCTCATTTAAAGTAGGGCATAGCAAATTTTAAGGTAGGGCATAGCCCCCTAATGCCCCGTCTAGCTACGGCCCTGATACGTCCAAGCCAGGGTATATACCCGTGTACGTACCCGTTCTAAGGGTCACCACACACCTAGCGGTTTTCCTCGCGGAATTAGCGGAAGTAGCGGAAATTTGTCTATGGTAGCGGAAATTTGTCTATGGTAGCAGATTTTTTGTATGGAAGCCATAGACAAATTTCCGCTACCATAGACAAATTAAGCATTTTGTCTATGAATTTCCGCTACTTCCGCTAATTCCACGAGGAAAACCGCTAGGTGTGTGGTGACCCTAAACTGCGCTATTTCTCGTGTAGGTGCTCTACATACGGTGGCCACCTTTTTTTGAGAGAAATATAGTATTTTCCAAACCTACATAAAAAAAAATAGTACACCTTGTTGTTACCTCATGAAACATTCCAAAAATATAGTATTTTTGTTTTTTTTGCATATTTTCAACAGTAGGTACACCAGGCCAAAATATAGTACGATACTGTATATTATAGTACGGGTGGCTACCCTAGCTAGCTAGCTCTACATCACTCTTAGGGTCACCACACACCTAGCGGAATTCCTCGCGGAATTAGCGGAAGTAGCGGAAATTTGTCTATGGTAGCGGAAATTTATCTATAGTAGCGGAAATTTGTCTATGGCTTCCATACAATAAATCTGCTACCATAGACAAATTTCCGCTACCATAGACAAATTTCCGCTACTTCCGCTAATTAAATAAAATAAAATAAATAAATAAATAAATATTTGGGGACAATCTTACACAAATCAACCTGACCCCAAACTAAGCAAAGCTTGTACTATGGGTGCTAGGCGACGATATACATACTTAGATAAATAAATAAATACTTATATACATAGAAAACATCCATAACTCAGGAACAAATATTTGAGATTAGCACACAAATAAATGCCCTTACCAGGATTCGAACCCGGGACCTCCAGCTTCGTAGGCAGGGTCACTACCAACTAGGCTATGGAGGCCGTCAAATTCCGCGAGGAATTCCGCTAGGTGTGTGGTGACCCTTATCCTTGTATTTCTACTATCCGACTTTCGCCGCCTGTGAGACACTTAAAGCGGTATTACACATTGCAACCTGCAGGGCCCAATCTGTCAGGTTGGAAGGTGTAATCGAAGGTAGGGCCCGTAGGGAGCTGAAGGAGGGGTAGGAAGAGGCAGGGTACACAACAGATTGGGCCCTGCAGGTTGCAATGTGTAATACCGCTTTTACTTGCAGATTCCAAGCAAATCCCAAAAGTAAAAGCGGTATTACACATTGCAACCTGCAGGGCCCAATCTTTGTGTACCCTGCCTCTTCCTACCCCTCCCTCAGCTCCCTACGGGCCCTACCTTCAATTACACCTTCCAACCTGACAGATTGGGCCCTGCAGGTTGCAATGTGTAATACCGCTTTAAATTCAATTGTTATGTTATGCAGTCATACGGAAAAAGACGCATCTACATACTTTTAAAAAAAAAAAAAGATATGATATGTAACATACATTCGGAATAGCCTTTTTTACTGATTGTGTGTTGGGTGTGTTGAATGTTGGACCTTGTTCCCGTAGGGTGGCAGTATTGCGCCATATTTTTTCCACATTTTTTTATTATTTATTTATTAAAAACACACGTTTACAGTGCTCCACAAAAGTACATTAAGTTTGACTGTGGAGTCAAGTATCAGTCTCAAGTTTTCCTATATTTCAGTGCCCCGTTTACCTTCTTTGCTTTTTCTAGGGTGAAATTCTGGAAAAGTTTCGGAGATGCCAGGATTTTACCAAGCCTATGGCAGAGAGATTGGACAACGGTTGGGTATTGTAGTTATTTAGTTAAATCTACAGTTTTCATTTCAAGTTTATATGCTAACCAAAATTCTAATTATAACATTTACATAAATAAAACTAGATGAACAAATTTTAAATTATATTGCTTTTTTTTCCACTTTAATGAAATAAGATAATTTATATTGAGTTATTTTAATTTTAATTATTACAAGTAAGTAAGAAAGAAATTATAAAGAACTTAATTAATACTGTCGCTTGCTACAACTTTGCTTAATGCCTAAGATGCACAACTTTGCCTGGCTCGAAAATCATGTTATTCTTCACCACACTGTTATTTATATCTTATTTTATTTCTGAGACGGGAGAAAGGCGGTCATAAAGTTGTAGCACGCGACGGTACCATGTGTCTCGTACGTATAGTAACGTTCCTTCCTTGGACATTGGACACCTAAAGGGATATGACAAGTGTAGTTGTGACCACACCACAGCGCCAAGAACGCCTGTACAAGAGTTATGCCGTAAGCTAACCTTCATACGTTCAAGTACAGTCACCGGCAATAGTATCTTCCTACATGAAAGCTGAAAAAATATGTGAAGCCATAAGAGTGTCTCATATTTTTGCGGTCTTCGATAAGGAAGTTACTATTGCCGGTGATTGTACCTATCTAAACTACCTAAGTATAACAGGAGTTCCGTTACGGTGCACTGTCTATGAGCAAGCTTCATACTTTCAAGCAAGGTTTATTATATACGCTCGCTAGCTTGCGTTCGTGATCTTGGCGTGGCGTGCACGTGGTGTTTGATGGTCGTATGACGTATAAGGATTAAAACAAGAGGTCTTCATCGTCCCAACCCGCGGGCAGGCAAAAGGGTTTAGGCGTGAAGTCGTCGCCGGCGGATTCTGACGAAGGCAGTGACTTGCAGGCGCATATGATGCTCGTCATGCACTCGAGGGAACGGATACGGGTTGCGGAGCAGATATCTAGAACCAACAGTAGGAGATATATTAGGCCGCATCTGCAATCGGGGTCCAATAGGGCCAATGAGGGAACAGTTAGTAGACACCTAAATATGGCGTTAAACATTTACCCGCTTATTCATAAACGTATTGCAAACCATTTAACTAAATCATCTTTTGTCCTTATCTGTCACATTGACAGTTGTGTTTGTTAGAAACAGACAAAATACATTTTAACTAAATGAGGTTTGAAACACGTTTATGAATAAGCGGGTAATTATATAAGCCAATTTTTACCACTTTTTGACCCCCTTCCCTAGCTACTTAGCTCATCATTAGGCATTGTCACTCGCACGCATATGCGATGGCATCATTACAATATTATCGAGAATTTCATAAAGATTTAGTTCGGGAATTTCTACTTGGAACTTAAATGGCTACATTCCGCTTCTATTACCTTCTAATAACAATTCCGCCTACCCATTTCACCGCCTGCTCCGATGTCCCCGTGTTGGGATTCAGAATCTTCAAGACGCATAATTGCCAGGGCCTTGGCTCGAACCTTCTTCGCCTTCACCATCTTTAGCCGGTGCATCTCCTCTCTTTCCTGTTAATCAAACCATAGAATTGAGGATGGAGACCTAAAGCTCTCCGAAACATGTCGCGCGGAGTGACTAAACACAAGTGATTTCAGCCGCATGCAGTGATAATAGTGTTAATATGTCTCACGAAAGTTTATTATTTTTATTATTATTTATTTATTAATAACACAGGTTACAAATTTAATTATATACAGTGCTCCACAAAACTAAATTAAGTTTGACTGTGGAGTCAAGTAGTTTACCTATATTTATTACACCAAATAATTATATCACTGACTTAATTAAGAACACATAATAAAAACAAAAACAACAAATAAGATTTGTATGGTAGGTATCTCCTAGGTCCATAGGTGAACGTTTCCCCTATAGAGCACCCAGGAGATACCTTTTAAGGCGGTTTTTAAACCTGGTTTTTTTGGCCTCTTGTACAATATCCGCGGGCAGAGTGTTAAGTAGGTAGGGTACACGTTTATTTAGCGTCCTATCTCCGTAGTAATTGAGACTCTGGGTACGACATATTTTCCCGCGGTCATTGTCCTGGTGTTATGATTATGGTTGACTAAACGCAAGTGTACCTGGCTGCTATGGTTATTCAAAGCTAACATGTATTTCAGTCGTGATGCTACTGGTAGGATTTTACAGATTTTAAATAGTTTCCTATAGTCACTTTTGCAGCTATTTTTAGTTTTTTTGTTAACTAAGTATTTTAAAAATCGGATCTGAAGCGCTTCTAGTTTGTCTATGTTAGTTTTGAACGTAAGGGTCGCCACACACCTAGCGGTTTTCCTCGCGGAATTACCGGAAGTAGCGGAAATTCATAGACAAATTAAGCATTTTGTCTATGAATTTCCTCTACTTCCGGTAATTTGTCTATGGCTTCCATACAAAAAATCTGCTACCATAGACAAATTTCCGCTACCATAGACAAATTTCCGCTACTTCCGGTAATTCCGCGAGGAAAACCGCTAGGTGTGTGGCGACCCTAAGGCCATAGCTGTTGAGACCATAAGAAATAATTGACTCTACCATGGATGCGTACTAACAGGGATTTTAAAACTTAAATGATAAATTTTACTTAACAAAATTCTTAACTTACTACAAATGTAATCTACATGTGTCGTCCAGGAGAAGTTTTCATCGATTTGCATACCAAGATAGGTGACATTCTTAACTCTTTGTATTGGCTGACATTTACAAGTATTCGGAATATTCGAATTATTATTATTATGAAAGCATGAGAAACTATGGGTGAACATGGATGGGATGGTGTCAGTAGGAACTAAGTATGGAGAGTGGATAATCATGAGCTTGGTCTTCTCTGCATTCAGCACTATTCCATTATCGTGGGACCATTTTACGACCGCGTCCACGTCTTCCTGAACGAGTCGGCAGGTCTGTTCGAGGTCAGTGCCGGCGCGCAGCGTGCACAGGTCGTCCGCGAACATGTGCGCAGAGCAGTGGCGCAGCACCCCGCACAGGCTGTTCACATGCATCAGGTAGCAGAGGGGTCCACAGCCCGAGCCCTGCGGTACCCCGCAGCGGACGGCCTGCACGTCGCTGAGCGCAGACCCGACCTTCACGCGGAAGGACCGCGCGGTGAGGTAGTCGCGGAACCATCGGTTCAGCGGCCGCCCCACCCCGCACTCCTCCATGGCTTTTAAAAGCATATCAGTCTCTAGTGTATCGAATGCTTTCTTAAAATCAAAGAATATAGCGACCACGAATTGTTTTCCGGCTAAGTAGTTATTAATTTCATCTGTGAAGGCTGATAACAGTAGAGTGTTAGTACTTTTTTGTTTTTGAAAACCATGTTGATGACTGTAAATTATATTATTATTTTTTTTACGTGTTTTTAAAGTGGTGCATTCCACTCAAACAATAGTTTGTTATTAAATCAAATACAAACTTTGAAAACATTGAAAAAATAATCAACCCAGTGGGACTCGAACCCTACATCGATACGCCTTGCCGGGGCTCGATCGCTTTACCAATTAAGCTATGGGTTCAGTTACTAAGTTGACGAAATTTTAAATGCCTTCAAACATCTTTTTGTATTTATTTACTTTCGGCTTTACAGCAGCCGTTAGCGACATCTAGGTGCTACTAGACGTAGACACCTTTCCCACCGACACTATCGCAAGTGTCACAACGGAAATTATAGATGGCGCTGCTTTCAATACATTATTATTTTTACGTGTTTTTAAAGTGGTGCATTCCACTCAAACAATAGTTTGTTATTAAATCAAATACAAACTTTGAAAACATTGAAAAAATAATCAACCCAGTGGGACTCGAACCCTACATCGATACGCCTTGCCGGGGCTCGATCGCTTTACCAATTAAGCTATGGGTTCAGTTACTAAGTTGACGAAATTTTCAATGCCTTCAAACATCTTTTTGTATTTATTTACTTTCGGCTTTACAGCAGCCGTTAGCGACATAGGTGCTACTAGACGTAGACACCTTTCCCGCCGACACTATCGCAAGTGTCACAACGGAAATTATAGATGGCGCTGCTTTCAATACATTATTATTTTTACGTGTTTTTAAAGTGGTGCATTCCACTCAAACAATAGTTTGTTATTAAATCAAATACAAACTTTGAAAACATTGAAAAAATAATCAACCCAGTGGGACTCGAACCCTACATCGATACGCCTTGCCATAGCCCATAGCTTAATTGGTAAAGCGATCGAGCCCCGGCAAAGCGTATCGATGTAGGGTTCGAGTCCCACTGGGTTGATTATTTTTTCAATGTTTTCAAAGTTTGTATTTGATTTAATAACAAACTAATTATATTATTGTTTTGAAGATAGCGTCCTATTTGATCTGTAATACACTTTTCTATTATTTTGTCTACGCTTGATAGTATGGATATAGGTCTGTAGTTCGAGTACACTTTGCGACTATTTTTCTTGTGTATTGGGCGAAGTATTGCCTCTTTTAATTTTTCGGGGAATTTTTGGTGGCTTACCGATAAGTTAACTAGTTTAGCTAAAACTGGAATTATATTATTTACGACTAATTTGAGGTCGGACATTCGAATGAGATCACTTCCTGGTGACTTATCACTTTTCATGTTCTTAATTACTCGCATGACTAAATCGTTAGACACCGGTTGCCATCGCATACTCACTTTCGACTTCACCAGTCAGTCTTTTTACCATGTTCTTAGGATCAGCACTCCACATCACAAACAATCTATCCCGTTCTATAACCATTTTCTTTAAATTAACATCTATCCAAGATTTATTATTTCTACTATTACTGGTTCGAATAGTCTCTGTTTTATAGCATTCATTATAAATATTCTCAAACAATTGTCTAATAGCATCATACAGCTTGTTGGGACAGTCTATTTGCATAAGGCTTTCGAAATCCGCTGAAAGTAACTTTTCTCTTACTAATCTATTATCTAATACAGTACGTGTAGGGCGTGAAGCGGGGGCGGGAACGGGCGCGGGGGCAGCCAATTTAAAATCAACAACATTAATTATTGTTTTTCGAATAAATGCTTACCCGCTCTGCTAATTCTACTTGAATGTATTTCATGGTGTTCAGTAGCTTAGGCATAATGACCTTCTCTATGCCATTAACTTTTCTGTAAAAAATGCTTAGATCATTATAGGGTAGGTTTCCTATTTCTCTCGCACATGGCAGGTAATGAATCGTTTGGACAACACAGAAGGAATGAAAGCGGTATTACACATTGCAACCTGCAGGGCCCAATCTGTCAGGTTGGAAGGTGTAATTGAAGGTAGGGCCCGTAGGGAGCTGAAGGAGGGGTAGGAAGAGGCAGGGTACACAACAGATTGGGCCCTGCAGGTTGCAATGTGTAATACCGCTTTGATTCCAAAAATTTAAACTGGCAACATTGAACGGAGAGCGGGGGGAATTTTCGATAAAAGCGGTATTAGACATTGCAACCTGCAGGGCCCAATCTGTCAGGTTGGAAGGTGTAATTAAAGGTAGGGCACGTAGGGAGCTGAAGAAGGGGCAGGGAGAGGCAGGGTACACAACAGATTGGGCCCTGCAGGTTGCATTGTCTAATAGCCGTTTAAAATTGAATGTGATTGAAAAAATTATAATATAAAAGTAACTGAAAGAAATATACCTCAACAATAATATAAGTATACCTCAGCGTCGATCTTATCGCGGTGTCCAACAGAATGCACGTGTTGCGTAGCGAAGCGAACTTGATCAGAATATAGACGGCCTCACGAAAGGCGCGCTTGGCCTCGCCGGTACGGTGGCCTCCAGCCCCGAGGCCTGCGTAGCGGAGGGCATCGCTGGCTCCCAGCTCTTCAATAGCATGTAGGGTCACAGTAGAAACGCCGGAGATGTTCTCCGGTATGCGCTGGACACGGATTTGAGCCTGGATAACAGAGAATACCTCATTAGAAGAAGAAAACCGTCTTGATTTGACCGTTTTAACGTCATATAAAACCGGTATTAGACATTGGAATTTCTAGGGCCCAGTCCAGTCTTGCAAATTGAGAGATCGTAATCAAATTAAGTTAGGGACACTTAGGGAGCTGAATGGGGGAAGAGAGAGGCACGGTGCACGACAGCTTGGGACCCTATATGGCAATGTCTAATACCGGTTTAACTATTCGTACCTAAGGTTTGTTAACACCCAAATCTTCAGTAATAATTTAAGCGTATTATTAAATTACTTCATCGTCTAAAACACATGCTTAGTGTATTACGATCTCAGTACAGTGGCGACTTGGCGAGCTAGCGACCGTTATTGTATCGAGCTTTCATGAAGGACTCCGCACTACTTCTCCATTTCCTTTGTATGCTATTGACGCCAGTCATAGGCTAACCCCACACTAGCG
Source organism: Pammene fasciana (assembly GCA_911728535.1). NCBI lineage: Eukaryota > Metazoa > Arthropoda > Insecta > Lepidoptera > Tortricidae > Pammene > Pammene fasciana. Next base: position 15,504,744 of record OU452288.1, read on the forward strand.
TCTTCCCTTCTGCGTTAGCCCTCACCGCCCTGAGTTCCAGAATTTTCAAGAAAGTTATCGTATTGTAAATATGTCACTTACCTCCTCAATATTTTCAAGCACCAGCGCATTAGACTCTCCATTAGTGAATTTGACCGCTGCCAACGATATGTAGGCCTCTCTAAGCGTATGGCCCAGGACTGCTTGTGTTATCGATAAGTCTGACGCCGTCTGCCGACCTTTAAGTAGGATTTAGTACGAACTGGTCTGTTGTGAGTCTAAATAAGACATGTCCAATGTTTTAAATAGTGAGTCGAGGTTGTTAATGGGGTAATATTAGACCTCACTTACATAAGTGATCAGACCTAAGTATAATATACAGGTCTGATCACTTATGTACAGTGTAGGTACCTAATAGCGGTAGCTTAATAAGCTGCAGAGACGGTAGACTCCCATGCATGTAACTTTGTATGCGATTTACGGTACTCTGCTCGGAGGGGCAGTAGTGGAAACTGGAAAGGGAGCTTCCCAACCTGTAAATAATCCCTAACTCTCTCTACTAGTAATCCCACCTCCCTTTTCCAGTGATTGTTCCAGATGAGTGAGATCTATACCGGCTTTTTTACGCGTGTAAAAGGTTCTATATGGTCTTAATCGAACGAGCGAAGCGAGTTCTTACAAACAACTTCTGGCGACTGAGACGTCTCGGCATTTCGATGACTTTTTGATTTTGAGAATTTGTTCCGCGTTAACTTGAGTAACGTTTTTCTGATCTTTATGACGCTACGGCACTACGATGAAGACACGCGACCAACACTACCTTTAAGTCTCAGGGCTTCGGCCTTCCTCTTCAACAGCTGGTATCCTCGATTGACCAGGTCTTGTTGACGCTTGATCTCTCGCAACATGAACTGTGAGGCCGTTGCGGGGTAACGGTCTCCTGGGTTCATGCTCATTATTGTGAATTAGTAAAATTTGGTTTTATGAAATGCTAGCGGCTTCGTTTTTCTTTCAATGTCAGCTTGACAGATATTATCAGTAGGTTATAAGCCTACCTACCTTTTTGTTTAACGATAATCTGCCATTTGGTGCGAGTGAGACACCGCTCCTTACTTTATGCTCTCAATCTGGCCGTTTTCTGTAACACCCGTGTTGCTAGGTAGGTAATAAGTTTCCATTGAGATTGGCAAAAATGTAAAAGGGTACTCCCAGAGTAAACGTAGCTTCATGTATCAAACTCATCCAAGACTCAGCTATAGCTAGGTGACCAAGGGCCCTGGGGCAAAAAAACTGGGCCCCCTAAACTATACACACTATTTATATTCAATAATAGGTTTGCTAATCAGGTTTTGGGGGCTCCCCAAGCTTGGAAGCCCCGGGGTAGTGCCCCGCCTAGCCCTTAGGTAGCTACGCCAGTGCCAAGACTGCAATGCAAACCATTCGCTGATGGTGTTTCCGTTTTTGTCTGGGTTTGCAATTCTTCATTTTTGGGCAAAAATTCAATCTTATTCAGATCAGAATACCCCTTCCCAAGAATTGTGGATTGTTTAAAAGTTTAGTAGGTAGCCTATTATATACGTACATCCCAAGAGAAAGTTGGAGAAAAATAAAACAAAGTTTAAGAAATATACTTCATAATTAGATTTATTCCTATTTACACGTTTATATCTTTACATTTCATAAATGTAATTTACAATTTTCCCTATTAAAGCAGTCCGTTCACTTACTCGTATTTTAAAGTCCGATCCTTAAAACTACAAATACCCAATGTATTTACAAGAGATGGATCATTTTCAACGTCTGATCGAGTCGGTTCTAACGTTCCGCATAGAACTCTCTGAATCTTGGAAAAATTGCTGCAATTATATATATTTATAAGGTATATATTCCTTTACAGAAGTTTTTCGTAAATGCAGCGTGGAATAGCCTCAATGGTGGACCAACGATATGGCCAAGATAGCAGAAAACCGTTGAAAAAATGAAGAGATTCTTGAGTAAGTCATGTCTAGCAGTACATATAATTTGACGGATAATTTCAAAACTAAATTATTCCGTTTTACAGATGAGTTTCTATACGTTTCATCCTTGCATTAACACTGCACTAAATCACAGTAAGGATTGTCCCTCCTCCCAGACGTTATTCTCCAACTCTCAGCTATCCTGCCAATAATTATAGTTTCCAGCGGGCGGAGGGACAGGCATCGGAGGCCCGGCTGGGGCTCCGGCTCCATACGGGGAGCCCTGTGGAGACCCGTATCGAGGCCTGAACCATGGTCGACTGGTATGTTGATATTGGTTGTTCGCGTAAGCGGCCATGTTTTGACCGGTGGCGTTGGGATATGGGTTCGGCTGGTTTGGTGGGTAGTTGGGCATGTTTGGGAGATTCGTTGCTGGATATGTTTGGTTTGGTGCTGGTGTAGTGGAAGGTGAGTAGTTCTGTGCTTGAGATATCGGTGTAGTAGCTGCATAGTTTTGTGTGTTTGCTTGGGGATTTGAGCCGTTTGCAGGCTGGTACGTGGCTGCGGGTTGTGTAATTGTCTGATTGACGTTATATGTTTGTGGATTGCTGCCGTTTGTGCTATAAGTTTGTTGGGTTTGTTGATTAGCCGCTAAAGTTTGCGTCGCTGCGGCGTCATTGGTAAAAGTCTGCTGTTGATTTTGAGTCATGGCGTAACTTTCCTGCGATGAGGAAGTTATATAATTAGTCTGGTTCGTGCCATTGGTGCTTTCCTCGGTGGTAGCATTTGATTGGCCGTTTCCGTTATTCGATGGTGGATTCGCGTTCTGATTGGCTGGGACTGTGTATTGCACTTGATTATTTGCGGGTACTACAGCCCCTGTGTTGGTCTGCATCATGTATTGAGGCATATTAGCGTATTGGGAAGTGGGAGTGATGTACGTGGAGTTTTGTGGCATGATTTGGACTGGTGGTGGTTGGTTTTGTGGGTTACTTTGGGAGGACATAGGGGATGCTGCAGAAGGTGCTTGGACTAAAGGAATGGTGCCAGAGACTGCCAAGTTAGGGTTAGTTAGTTGTTGCCCGGCTAAAGCTGCGTTTAGCTGTTGTTGTGTTAGCTGCGTGTTTAAGTTGATTCCTGTGGGCATATAGTGTGAGTTTTGTGGTAGATTCATTTGCATTAAAGGCATGTTGTATGGGACGCCATTGGACATTAGCTGGTTGGGTTGCATGACTGTGACATTCTGTCCTGGCTGTAGCACTTGCTGTCCTATTAAGCCTGGAGGTAGTCCTCCTTGGACGATATTGGATTGGTTGGCTGGGATCATGTAGACCTGGCTGTTGGGCTGGCCGATCATGGTGGGCATCTGGCTGATGTTGAGGGGGTTCTGGAGAACCGTCATGCCCTGGGGCACGGTGATCATCTGCACGTTCTGGGCAGTGTTCTGCAGCTTGTTGCCCGCGAGATCTTTATCTTTGCTCTGTATTTGAATGGCGTTTCGGTCCATTTGCCGGATGTACATGCCGGTGCCTTCTTGCGTCACTCCTGCGCCTGATACGCTAAAAAATAAAACGACGATTAAGAAGTGCTTCCAACACAATTCACGAACACGACTACCTACTATGTTGCAGATTGCGTATTACAATACATTTATAGTGAGTTTTTAATTCCATAAAATTTAAGTGTGCCATAAAGTTGACTACCCGTCTTTAAACCGTGTGTCTTTAAATCAACGATAACCTAGCCATCCCTCAAAAGTAGATGATGGGGAACTAGGGTACATTGGAGTGAAATGCTTTTTACTAACACACGAGTTTATTTTGTGGTGTTTACTTACTTGGTCTGCTGTCCAGACGACACGTGTATGATGGTGCCGTGTGCCGGGTTAATCTTCATGCCCATGCTGACGACAGTGTTGTCTCTAGCTGCAATCACAATCAATTATAATACCTCAAAAAATGTCTAATCGCAACGCTTTACTACGCAAGGCCGCTAGCATAGAAACACGAAACACATGTATGTAATTTAGGTAGCAGTGACAACAAAACTCTTGAATCGCACAATACTGCCCATGTCTTTAAGTACGATTGACATCTGCTGAGCCGGATCGGATCCACTGCCAAAGCATTGCAGCGTCCTTTTTTGACTGCTAAATAAAAATACATTATACATGCAGCGGCTGCTGGTACACTATCCCCAAAGTGCTGACCAGGTTTCCATGTCCGACGGCACCCGATCTTAGGCGAGCAGAGACGAAGACGCAGCGACGGCCGCACAGATCGGGATGAGAGGAACCTATAGTAAGGCGCACTCCGACTCGACACGGTCGATGTGAATCGTAGGTAGTTAATAATAGACTCGAAATTGGATTCTAAATCAGGCTGTAACGTATAGCTAAAGTATCATCTGTAACTTATATAAGCAAAAGTTGAAAGTATTTCACAGCCATTGTAGAAATTCTCGTAATGGGAGGCCTGCAAAGATAAATACTGCTGTTCAAAACTCCGAATTCAAAGTGACTTTAATATGGGGCGGACGTATTCAGGCAGTGTCGGGACGCCTGTAAAAGTCTTCTCAGCTGTGCTGCTTTTTGTGCTATCCTGTGTTAAATTATAACATGCTTTAACTAAATTATTAAGACTTAGTCTTCGCTGTCAGGAAATCGCTGCTAATCTCACAATGAAAGCATGAAGGCTCACTGGGCTCAACTATCTCCGAAATGTACCTGTCAACGAAATTGTTTCTCATATCTCAAGAAAATGCACGCAGGCACAGTCGAGTTACGTGGATCCATCGCTGTGGCCTGTAAAACTTATTCTAAGGATACATTCGTTAGATTTATATTTGAGGAAATTGTTTGGCAGGATCCCAATCAGCCCCCGAATCTGGCATACACGTTCAGTTTGCTTTGAGTAAAGAATCTGTACATTCATCGCCATGTGAGCTGTTGCAGCTGCAGCGCTCCCTTGCCGCACGCGAAACCGCAACGGTGTGACCACCTAACATCGCTTAGCTGCATATTGCCTTACTAACTTGCTGGAGGTCCGCTCCCGCATAAACCGCGCGCTGATCGCAGATGGCTGGCGTCCACTATACTCGCCGAGTCGAATCGAGCTCGCAATCGCTTTTCGTCAAGTTAGGGAGGCGAATTATTGCGATTCGATTCGATTCGAATCTGCGAGTCTAGTGGACGCCAACCTTACAGTGTGTTTGTAAACTATCGCTCGTCCCAAGTCGCGCTATCGCTGCGCTCCGTAACATGCTTGCTGTTAGTTGCGACTCATCAATTTCGTAAATCCAGAAATTACATTCGCACGCCATTTACGCAAACCGCTCGCAAACTATGCATAGAATGCACGCGAAATACGTAGCGCAATGAAACCGCTAGCAGCTCTTACGCTGCAAGCGCGCCGCTTCCGCTTAAGTTAAGCGCGTCGCCTTAGGTATAATAAACTAAAAATCGTATAAAACGGGAACTAATAAGAAAAACGCACTTGCCGCTAAATATTTGCTGTTTTGAATATTATTGTGACAACGTACAGGAAATAATTTATAAGAATTGTAGCATATTAGCAAGATTTATCAATGTAATATTCAAGTGTCTCACTGATATGGCATTATAATCTGGGGTATATTTACGCCTTAACTGCTGGAACTAATTAGCGCCTATGCATACCTTAGTGTCTGTTTGCGCTTGAGTTATAGTAGTTTGTGCAAAATATGCTAACGGTGATGCATGTAAGAATGCCTATGACTGATAACCCTATTTATTTACACTGTAACTTATTTGTACATCTACTTGTAATGTACACTGCGCTATGCAACTTATTACGCCAAGATTCTTTATAGTAACGTTGAAAACTACGCCAAATGCACTTTAAAGTAGATACGCCAAAAGATACCATTTGTCTGTTCCGGTGGTGGCATGATTATGTAAATAAAGAGTACATCATTAGTAAAGTCAATCAAAACATCAAATTGCGTTCTCTGTGTGGAAGCCTTCGGAGCCAGCGAAGTGAAGCCCTGGAATAGGTATAATTAGTACCAAATACAATTCAATTCAATTTTTAAAATATGGCATTCTGTCCACAATATTGGGACAATTTTGCCAATGTCGAAGTCGCTCCAAGAGCTGGACGTTGTACGGTGAGGTTAGGCTTTTTATAAGGAGATAGCTACTCCCTACAAACAGCACGTGGACTAACGGATATCTAACTCAAACAGGGGTTACACATGTTTCGAGACTAATTCTTCATTAGTTGCTCACTAGTTCGTTAAATCACTGCAGAATAAGCTATATATTACACATTGAATCACGAAAATGAACATAAAATAAGAAGTTTTTCCCGAAACCAAACCACCTTGCTCGACAAGATGGCCGCAAGTCTACCAAATACATATTGACCAATACGAGTTGCTGGTGAAATTGAAGAAATACTGACAGTGATCGTTGATGATTGTACCCACTCTAAACAATGAAAAAAAAATTCAATAACATGGATGCTGGTTTGGATTAGGTTCTCTGGATTGCAGTATGAAGAAAGAATCTAAAGAAAGATAAAATAAAAGAGCATTATTCTGGATCAAGAAACTGTAAAAAAAAGCATACACATCTACGCTTTGCTGGCGGTTACATCATATTATCTACAACATTTATTAGTAGACATATTTACGCGCATAACACATAACAAATAAATAACGTCAAAATTATGAATCGACTACGCCAAATGCCATCACGTTACGTTATTTACGCCAATATGAAAAAATATTTGAATATTCGCAATAATGAGTCAATTTCACATCTAGGTAAGCGAAATAGTATATAGATTTTTTTAACGACTTGTGTTCGCGTAACATTCTACGCTAAAAAAGGTAATTTTTGCTTAGAATTTGTACGAGAAACGTATACTTCCCATGATTTCTACAAGGTAGATATGTAATGATGTCCAAATTAGAAGATTTTTTAAGTGTAGATTTTTTAACCGATGTAACTGTTCTCATATTGACTGAGTATTGTATGAAGCTTGAAATACAGCCTTAGATGTGAAAAACTAATTATTGCGAGTGACAGCAAGAACGATCAATACCTGCGGCGGTCGTCCATGTGCGAGAGTCTCTGGTCGAACTCTTGTCCTGGCTTTGTGACCTGCGTTACACACAATTTTCAATACATATCATTAATACTCGCAAAGAAACATGTTGCTGGCACCCAAATATTCTCCCACAGAATCTTGTTGATGGCTTCACGAGCGTCTTTCGAAAAATGCAGATGGCGCTTCAAGATTTCTCCCACATAATGTCGTAGTAGACGCCCCGAAACAATTCAAGGAAATTTTGTAGGTAACAATTGGTGCCCCATATTTTTTTCCCAAAAATGATTGCTGAATTGACGTCCCGAAATTCTCCCAAAGCTGGCCACAAGTCTTCAGAAAAATCTTCACCTGTTCCAGAGAATTAAGCTAAAGATTGGAATAATTTTAATGGTTTTTTACCTAGGTTTTGACCAGAAAAGTGAGTTTATTCAAAATCTTCTTGTAGTGTTTCTGTCCCGGAGCCGTTGAAATTTATACTTTCAGAAATAATTTAAAACCAAAAGGGACGCCAAATGCTTTTGTAATGTATTAAATTTTGCATGCTATTGAAAATAATTTTGTATAAGAATTATTTCTGAAAATATTATTTTACGGAAGACTCGAAATTCCAATTCGTTCCACGATACAATCTATATCACATTATAATGTTAAAATTATTATCTGACTTTCAAGTCTTTCGTAAATCTGGAAAAGAAGTATTGTTTACACAAATAAAATGAGTTTTTAGCTCCTTATAGTTATGACATACCCAGCAGGTGCTATCGGACGCAGTTGTAGTTGACTTGGCGTGCCATCAGACAATCGTTTTTGCCCTCTGTTTTCTTGATGCATATTTTTCGTTGGTGTTGATGCATTCTGGAAAAATCAATAACGTCATTCAGATGTTTCTGTAGTTATTGGCTTTATTGACAACACCGAAAAGGTACGAAGGAATATATATAGTAGAGCAGACACCGCATATTAACCTTTTCGCCGCCAAGCGTTGAACAAAAATGACGCACCACACCACCGACGCCACGTAATCGTTTTGTCAAGCTAAAATTGTGCTAAATTAAACTTTGCGGAAGCCCGCGTAGGTCCCTATTGCACTACTAAGCCTGTCGGCTGTTGCTGACGGTGGCGTCCATGGCACGACTTTTTGATGTCGGCCACAGCCGACTGTGGCGGTGAAAGGGTTAAGAATTGACGTACTGCAAGGATAGTGGTTACAAAGTGTGTCACCACACAGAATTGTTTTGAGGTGGCTGCTCTAACATAACACTGATTTAGACTTTCACGGTTTTTACTCATAATTATTTGTAATAAACGGGACTTAAGGCCGTTCCTCGATTCGGACAAGCCACGCCCATCCGTTAGAGACACGTTTATGGCTCCCGTGCACGAAAGAAAGAGATGCAGCGCTCTTAAGGATCAGAGTTTTTGACCAAACTACGATAAATAAGCGAATCTATAAAGTTTTGTCTAATTTTGCTTCTGTGACTTTTTAGATAAACCAGAATACCATATTTTTTACTTAGTTATATTGCTTAATCTCTTATAGTTTATGTATGCTAAGGAAAATAAGGGGAAAAAGGACCCAACTTCGGTTTTTTTTTCTATCGAGGCAACTTTCAGTAATCGTGTTTCGGCTTGTGCCAAAAACAAGAGTATATAGTGTAGTAATATATATTCGAAAAGAAATTCAGTCCCTTTTCCCGTTTAGTCACTAGAGCGTTTGAAAAAACCTATAATTTTTCAAAGTAGCCCCTTAACCGCGTATATAATTTTTAAATTACCTTCGACGTTTCGAGGACGACATTGTCCCCGTGGTCGCGAAGAAAGACTGGCTCCAGTTGACATCAACATCTTCTAGCCGCGCGAGTTTTTCGAACTACCCGCACTTGGTCTTGATTATCAACTTGAAGTTTTGCACACTAGGGATGTCACTCGGTCGACACACAAAACTCACAATGTCCGGCTTTCGAACCGGCGGTATTCGTTGACGCCTACATTTACTAATGACAGGATTCCATGTAGATGAGATCCTAAAACCATCGTCCCGATTGAAATTACAGTGTTTTTTTATTTCAATGGCTTCACGAACTTTTCTACTATAAAACCGACGATCCGTAGAAAGAGAAAGGATTTTAGGATTATGAAGCTCTATCCAATGGTCCGGTCCTGACTCTAGCAAATGCTCAGCAACGGCAGACTTGTTCACCTGACGATTTTTGACAGCTGCTATATGTTCCTTGACTCTTTCTGCGATAGTTCTCTTTGTTTGTCCTATGTAGGAACTACCACAACTGCAATCGATCTTATAAACGCCAAGTGACTGGAAAGGTATAACGTCCTTCGGTGACCTTAGATTTTCCCCGATTTTAGACAACGGTGTGTATACGGTCCTTATGGAGTACTTCTCAAGTACTACACCAATCTTATCCGTTATCCCTTTTACATAAGGCATAAATGCCGGTTGTCTTGACACATTTGGACGCTTCATTCTTGCCTTCCGTCTGGGTTGCCACTTTTTCACTTTATACCCATTCCATATTATTATTATTTCATTCTTTATTTTTACGTCGAAGGTAATTTAAAAATTATATACGCGGTTAAGTCCCGTTTATTACAAATAATTATGCTCTAACGTATTTTTAATAATTTAACTGAACATTTAGACATCTAATAGCCTAAATAAATGGGACTGTGAGATGAAGCACTAATCTATGAACTTAATAAAACTAAAATTAGTAAAAGAAACCTGTGAACCAATTGTATTGCAACGAACCTCAACCGAAAAGCAAAATTAAGTGAAAAAGAGATTGGTTAAATAGTTTATTTCCTCGAGCAACCTCAAATATGTGTATCACACATTATTTGGAATGATCTTCAGAAATTAAACCATTAATGTTATTATAAGCATTCTTCTCTAAATACCACATTATTACATCAAATCCTTACTTTACCAGGTTCCCACTACAGAACAAATATTTGATAACATTTTAGGAGAAATTAAAAGTCAAATGCTTCAAGTATTAGAAATCTGGACATCCTAAGTCCAGATTTAAAAAATATGGTTTTTAGCAGTTAGAATGGCTATTGATTAAAAGTATGGGAAAATTATAAAAAGCTTGGTGTGAGGTGACGCACAACATATAACTATAATGCTCACAGATAACACTTGGGGTGACGACGCCTGGCCAGTAGATATTATATTTATCAAAGAACCACTGCTCACAATGGGCTGTAGGGAATTCATACAAATGTAGTCCATACAAAAACTAGTTTAGTGTGGCCAACTATTTCTGTGACTAAAAACGCGCGAAATTCATTTTCAATGGGTGATCTGGGTGCTTATCAATCTTAATCTATTTTTCTTATTTTGTAGGTTTTTTTGTGACGGTAATGGTTGGCCAGACTACACAACTTGAAAAAGAAAACATTTTGTTTATTTACGAAGTTTACGTAGAATTAGATTATATGGGTTACAGTCGATTTCTAAAATACAGATGTGGTCTAAAATATGTGTAGACAACTCTAAATCAATAAAAATAAAGTTGTGGTTCATATACTTTCATCCAATAAATTATAATTTAGAACTTGACTGTTCAAAAGATTACTAAACAAAATCCCATTCGCAAATGCCAATATTCTAGTGTCCGACCGAAACACGTTTTTTTGCCGAAACCGAAACCGAAACCGAAGGTTCGGCTCTAGGTGCAGTTTCGGCCGAAACCGAAACCGAAACCGAAACTTTTATAGACACGTTAAAATCGTTGAGTTAAATGTCAATAAGCCGTTGTAACTTGTACAGGATAGGTGGTATAAGAAGAACAAGGTTAGTAAGTTTTGATTGATCATCCTCCTAGCGTTTGTGCTGGCTCGGACTCAACGGAGCCTGAGGTCCACTTGGCAACCTAATTTTGTACACAACTCCAAATTATTTCGGTGTAAGGCGTATTTTGATCCCTAAATTCGTTTCTTCTTTCAGTTTTTTTTTCGCGAAATAAATGCAGAGCACGAATAAAGGTTTCATATGAATAAACATAATTATGTAACTTTTTAACAACTGTAACGTAAAATTTTACCCCCCTTATTGAAAGTACAATTGTCACAAGTCGACCATGTTTTCGTACATAGATATGTACGCAAACGTGGGAAACAGACAGATGTCTGACATCAGTTTTTTTTACTTTGGTATTTTTTAGGATTTAGGATCTGCTACGTTAAAATTAACAATAAATAACCCACACGATTTTAAACTTGCAGATGTATTTTTAGAGTAGAATTACGATCAGTAAACAAAATAAAAATATTAAAGTTTTGTTCGATACCTGGAGTTAAAGGTTTATAGCATCTATGTATCTCTATGGTTAAAGTAATACGTTTTGTTAAAAAAAAGTACGAAGAATATATGAGTTGGAAAAACAAACATTTGTGCTTTATTAAAATTGGTATGTTTTCTTTTAAATTATGAAAACGATTTTTTAAATTTGTGTGTTATTCATTAGTTATACTGCAGTTAGTTATACAGCAAAGTTTCATCGACTGAGACATCAATGCTGTTAACAAGTCTCTATAAAATAATTCGCCAAGATTGCATGGACTATTTTAATTTTACAATCAGTATTTCAAATAAATCGTCAAGTGTATCATTTCAGCGTAGGCCGAAGCAGTTCTTTGGGCAGTCTCTTGCATGAACTCGAGAGTTTAATGTTAGATAAAATTAATACTTAAATGATATTATCATATATAATTGATGAAATAATCTTCCAAACACATATGTACACTTTTTTGATATTTATTTATTATTATATTATCACTTAAAAACGTTACTGAGACAGAACTTGTGGACTGATTAAGCTCAATGTTGTAAGTTTCGGCGCGGCCGAAAGTTTCGGCCGTTTTTTGGCCGAAACCGAAACTTGGGCCGAAACACGGTTTTTTGGCCGAAACTGGCCGAAACCGAAACCGAAACTTCGGTCGGACACTACAATATTCTTATATATTTCTAACATGTTTTCTATCTATTTCAGCCGTAGATTAGTAGGTCATATGTAAGCTAGACAACATTATTTTTCCTTCCATTTTTAGCATACAAATTTCGTTTAGAAACCTGCTGTATCTTTAATCTTGAGGAACAGGAGACAACTACTGCTGTTGTATGATCATTCTCAATAATGATAAAAACCCATATGATATACCTCTTTTTTTACTCCAGGCCTAAAGACTTTAAGAAAGTCCAACCATAGACTGGATTTGACATATCCAAACCATAAGCAACAAAATTTTTTTCAATGGTGGCGCGTTGCCATTTGTGCATACCTTTGCGCGTTTATCCTCATTTAACTTTGTAGTCTAATTAAAATTGCTACAACCATGGATGATGTTTTAAAATGTTTCATATACTACAAAATGGAAGAAGTAATTACCTTCTGGTTAAGATGCATAATGGTACCAGTAGCTTGGAGCTGCTGGAACTGAGCTGCAGACAGTGGGAGCGACGTTTGGGGCATGCCACCCGCCGGTGCTATCTGTTAATTAAACATATAAATGTTATCTTCAAAAATAATTGCATATAAAAATATTTATATATCTTGAAACGGGGTTAAGAACCTCAATATTTATTTTTTGGTGAAAGTAGATGTATGCATAAGTTAATTTGGATATTTTGGATAATGACCAGACATTACTTTTACAAATACACTAATCACAATTAATGATTCTATTGACTAATTGATATATTGTCTAATACTTACTGAAACAAATTGCTGAGGTTGCAAGTTTGACAATGCCTGATTAGCTGTCAGGTCTTGTAACTGCTGATATGGGATCAACATGGTCTGTGATCCCGGCATCGCCCATTGCACTGTGTCCGCTCCTTGTATGTGGTACTTCACTTCTTTGTCACCCTTATCCGTGCTGTATAAGATCTTCTGGGAGGCATTTGTACTCTGAGCAGCACATACTACAGGCGTAGCAGTAGCTGAACTCACTGTTGTTGTGTCAGATGATGTCAAGCTAGCTTGCGGAAACGATAAACCATTTGGCAATATCATTGACATGGAAGACGGCACACCACTTAAACGTAATTGAGTTACATTGACTGGCTGCATACTAGACAAATCTACAATCTGTGTCCCACCAAAGTTAGGTTGTTGTAAGGAGCCTAGGTGTTGTGCTATTGGTAAATGAGTAAAGTTGGCAGCATTGGATACCTGCATCCCGGGCTGGACTATGGGAATTAACTGACCATTCTCCTGATTAAGGACATATTGTTGCTGAGGTTGCAAGAATTGCAAGACAGTGGGTTGCCGAACAGTCATCAACGGAGTTGTGGCCGGGGCAACACTCACAACAGGAGGGTTGACTGTTTGGTGTGCAGGGGATGTTAACGATGTCGGTGTAGAGAGCGCCACGGTGGCTGCGGGAGGCGGGGCGGGCGGAGGTGCCGTTGTTGTGGCCAATGTCGGCGGCGGCACGTTCAGTGGCGGCGGCGGGCCTGCCGCCTGCTGCGCCGCGCTCCACTGAGCCAACTCGGCTCGAATAGTCTCGATCAAGTTCAACGCTAGCGACCGAGCGGATGCCAACGCTTCCGATCTTGTATGATGCAAAGCTAAATGTAGGGGCTCGAATTTCTCGCTTTTCAACACTGCTAGCACACCTGTTTCCGACCGGATATATTCTATGTTGGTTCCATTCTGAAACACGAAACACTTTTATAGGAATCGCTTCGAATTTAAATAAGAAATCTATAAGATGAAAACTGTGACGTACTGGACCAAGAATGCGTCCTTTAATGTCGAAGGCGGCTGGCGCGTGGTCCAAACCTATGTACACTTTTTCAACTAAACCTCCAGACATAGTTTCAACCATCAATTATTAAAATTCACTTCAATATTGTAGATTTATAAAAAAGCATCTTTCGGAAAGAAGCGGACGCAACTTGACGCGAAAATGACATATTTTTTTTTTAATGCTTTGCCACAGATAACATTACTATTGACAAATGGCCTCTACAATCGGCGCAATTTTGACACAAAACTCGGGCGCGATTTCGAGACATTGCCGGCTAGGTAGGTGCAACGAAATCAATTGATGGTACAAAAACCGCAATGTATTAAAAATCGCAGGTGACTAGTCACTTAAGTTTGTAATCAAGCGCTGCGTGGCGCTTCGCAGGCGAATATAAACGCATCAAGGTGATTAGTTGGTGATAGAGTTGTGCCGTTCCCGAGAATTCTCGAGAATGTTTCCATTTTTGTATGGGAAACGTTCTCGCTCGAGAATATTTCCCATAGTAAACGGAGAACGTTCTCGAGAACGGCACAACTCTAGTTGGTGATTGTCATCCTATCAAAAAATCAAAATAAATATCGTACCGAAACGCTACATGCTAAAAATGGAATCAACCACCTTGACATCAATCAATATGACAGATCCGGTCAAAACAAATAGAATTTCAAAATATTGATAAAATAAAAGTAGTGTTCTTCACGCATTTTACAACGCGGTATCAGTAAGTCTACAAAATGCAATTAACAAATCTGTCTTACGCCATCAGAAGATTTTCCATGTCGCCAACGAAATGTAACTCATTTGCGGAGGAACTTCATAAGAACTTTATACCCACGAACCAATTCCAAAGAACACTGCTCTCTGCAGGATCTGCTGCTATATCTCTTTTCAATCCATGGCGGGGTGATATGATCGCATGCCTGGGGGAAGTGACGGGCGGTAGTGCTATAAAATACATGAAGGAAAAAATGCTTGAGACCCCAGAAGGGAAAGAAATTTTGAGTGAAATGCCTCGTATAAATTCTCAGACGGTTTCTTTCGAGCAACTTGCGAATATGCCTGAGAATACTCTAGGAAGGGTGTATGCGGAGTTTATGAAGGAGAACAACATCACAGCAGACTCGAGATTGCCCGTACAATTCATTGAAGATCCAGAGATGGCATATGTGATGCAGAGGTATAGAGAAGTGCATGATTTAGTACATGCGTCTTTGTTTATGAAGACCAATATGCTGGGAGAGGTAGGCTTTATAAATTTTCTTTGTCATTTTTAACTTAGACAGCTAATAATTGGCTACTCAAGATTGTTAATAGCCTTGTATATAATAATTCTAACTAATTTTAACCAAAAAAAGAACCGACTTCACTTAGGATCCGCTATTCCAAGAGGAAGTGGCAGAGTTGCTGTAAAAAATAGTGAAATCACTATAGGTGTGCCTATAATAGTTGAAGAGTTCCCTTGATTTCTCCAGGATCCCATCATCAGACCCTGACTTGGTGACAATGGGACCATCTAGGGGTTATACCCGTTCAATCAAAAAAAAATTTTGAAAATCGGTTCACGATTCACGGAGATATAGAGTAACATACATACAAAAAAAATTTAAATAATAATGATAATTTAAAAAAAAAACAGTTGAATTCAGATCCTCCTCCTTTTTTGAAGTCGGTTAAAAATTTACGTTTATAGGTAGCAGTGTCAAAAAACATATTGGAAGATTTATTTCTAGACTTATTTACTGGTATTTACTTAAGAAATTCCCAAAACATCCTTTTAGAATTCATTGTATGTTGAACTACCCTAATGACTGCAACCCATTGGTGAGCATCTTCAATCATATTTTAGATTCGCAAGGTTGAATTTTCTACAAAAACGGCAAAACAACTAGGTTTATTAGGTTTACCCTATTCTAGCGTCATTGGATTCCTATTTCTATAGTAAGAACATGTTCCAGGTAGCCGTAAAATGGGTGGAAGGTATCCAAACGAAGCTGCCCATGTGCATCAGCGGAGGCATCTGGGGCGCGGCTCGGCTGAAGCCTAAGCATCGCCAGCTCTACCTGAAATGCTACCTGCCTTGGGCGGTCAGAACTGGACATAATGCTAGATTTTTGCAAGGTAAATAGTAAGAATATTTTAAAATTGTGTTACATGAGTTACAGCACATCCCTTCAGACTGCCGAATCCCGGAATCAAATTTGAAATTTTATTGTTAATAAACAGTGATCGGATTTTTGGATGAAACACGATTTTTTTTACCTCAAAAATTATACTAAAATGTATAATCCTTACATACCGCGCTTATTTTAGTTACTAAAAATATATTTTAATAACATTTTAAGGATATTAGGCAACTATATTCGCGAAATAAGTGTAGGTTTTCCGCCGTGTTGCACCCTAAAATCTAATCACGGTTAATAAAAAATGACCGATAAATTTTGTCACGAGGCTGCTCACTCTGTGTAGGTCCTACCTAATGACATCTTTAAAACAGTTACTTAATTATAAGTAGCATGATAGACCATTTCAACCAGCAAACATGTGTTTGTGCCGAGGCAGTCTCTCTGGAAAGAAAAGTGTTCTAGAATGTATACGCTCCCATATAAACTACGACACTTTCCGGATAGACTCGACATGTCCACATTACGCTCAATTGCTGCGAACATGCCTCGCGTCTTCCAGAGCTTAGTCTGGCTGGACACAATTTAATTTCTTTCTTGTTGTTTTTAGGTATTTACTTTGAAAAGAGATGGGACCAAGACATAGACGAATTTCACAAGGAGATGAACATCGTTCCTCTGCTCAAGAAGTAATCAATCTTCTGAAAAGCCTGAATGTATTATATATTGTAGCCCCCTTATTCATAATCGTATTTCAAACCTCATTTAGCTAAATCATCTTTTGTCCTCATCTTTCACTTTGTCAGTTGTGTTTGTTAGAAACAGACAAAATTTAACATGATTTAAGTAAATGAGGTTTGAAACACGTTTATGTATAAGCGGGTAAATCTATAAGGTTTTTATTGTAAATAGTATACATAGTTTATAGTTGTTTTGTTTGCCAGAGATTAGGAAAGATTAAAAAAATATAAATAAACTGTATAAAAAAAATTCTTAAGGTTTTTTATTTAGACTCGTTTTACACTTTGGTTTTGGTGTCATCTCAACTCAAGCAAGGGGTGAAAAAGAAAACAAAAGCCATAAAAAGTACTCTTATATTTCGTGAGTATCCTTAAAATTAAAATTTTACATCAACATGTAACATTTAACAAGATCACATCTTTGTATCACTTATGAAGTATGTCCCTACTCCCTAGCATGCTAAAGTTTACCGCGAACAGTTATAAAACTTATCAAGCGAACCTCCCACAATTTTACGTCTTCTCCTGAGTGTGAAGACTGTGAGGTGAGATTTACCGCTGCGCGCGGGCAGTAAGTCTCACTTACCGGCCGGAGTGAAGTTAGGTAGTTTTAAACGCCTAGCGGGCTTAGCTACTGCCTATTCTGACTGTACAATTGTTATTAATTATACAAGGGGCCAAAGTTGATGTTGAACCTCAACTTGTTTTTATTGAGACCCGAGCCAGTGAAAGATTCCTAAAAATGGAATCTTGAGCGTACGAGGGCCTCAAAGAGGGTGAACAAACTACTGAGTATAATACAACGTTTTTCACTACACCACCACAGGAAACATATAAAAAAATCGAAGTCAAGTGAATGCTTTTAAAATTATAGAATTCATAATCATCTCTTAAAAGTCTATCCTGCGATATAACGTAACAAAAAAACACATTCCCCACATGTAAATAAAATGCGTTTTTCCCCACCGCTTTCAAGGGAGAAAGACAAAGAGCGCGTTTCCGAGGTGGAGTAGTGAAAAATTACAATAATATAACGTGTAAAGCGACGTACATCTGTGATAAAAATAACCGTGCTAGGGTCGAGTGAAAAAGATAACAAATTCTTAGCAATGTTCCACAACATTATATGTTCTATACAACATATAGTCAATAATTATAATATTTTATAAGTAACATTTGCTTTACGTCACGAGATTTACGGGTAAGTTTTAAACAGCTAAAGTGCCCAAGAAGGTAACAGCTATATAGTTTTTTTATATGCTATCGGTGGTAACATGAAAGTGTCATTCAATTTTGAGCTTCATTACTGTGGAGTAAGAATCGAAACTGATGAACACCTCTTTCACTGTCAAACAATGTTAAAATATCCAAAATTTATGCATATGAAAGGTCTTTAGCTCCATTAAAAAAAAGAAAACGTTTTACTGTAGCGCTGAGCGCGACCTTAGTGGTTTACCAAACATGCAATAGTTATTTGTGCAACAAGAGAGGAAAGTTGGTTTTTCTTGCGAGTGTTGATTTTGAGTCCCGAGTAAGCGAAAGATTAAGAAGAAATCTTGAGTGTAGCTAGGGATCTCAAGAACACGAGATGTAAAAAAAAATTCTTCTCGTGTGACACATACAACTTTTCACCTCAGTAGTGAGAACATATTAAAGTTAAAAAAACACATTTATTTACATTCCCAAATGAAAGGCATCATCATTATGACGAAAACCTTCTAGAAACAAAATTTCACTCCCTGGAGTGACGAAAGTAGCATCTTTCGTCACTCACTGGTGTGATGAAAGTCGCACTTTCGTCACTCCAGGGAGTGAGGAAAGTAGGCTGGTTCGAACTGCTGAGGTGAAAAATAATAATTTTACTCGTGTATAAACATTTACATAGTACAAGTTTCTCGTACATTTTGAGGCGAAGAAGAAAAATATCATGCAAAACTTTACTTCATACAGTTTGTACGAAATATCGTGGATTATAAGGGAACTCATATATTCTACGATACATTTGTTTGCGGACAGATTCTAACGATTTTCACATAAGTACTTACAAATCTCGCATTCAGTTAAGTAGAAACTGGTAACGTGTAAATAGTTCTTAATTTACACGGCAGTATGTTATTCTTATACTGGAAAATTACCTCGTTTTATTTTATTATGTTCACAAGAATACCATCCATTTGATGGTAAGATATGGACGTTTTAGCAAAAGCATTGCCAACACGATCAACGCCAAGGACACTTAAACTCGTTATGAGTTGTCGTGCCCATAGTAGCAGGGACGCCTATAATTGTTTATCTACACCCATATCATAAACCCTCCATGATGCGTTCAAAAACCGCACGTTATGACTACCATAAAAATAGACCGTTTTGTTAGAAGTTTGAACAAATGTCTTATGTGTAACGATGTTATTATTATCAAATAATAATCAAAAATTCGATATAATTATGAAAATCCGGCCTGCTCCTCGCCCGCCGGCATGCGCCCCGCCGACCGCCGACACAATCGAGTTGGCCATGGCGATGGCGGTGCAATCCGTGCAATGGCAGTCATTCATTCATCATTTAGGGTTTATAATATGTGTGTAGATAAAGCAGTGTATGCTGTACGTAATTAGGCTTTAAAACACTCGTGTGATCATATTACCACACTCGTGTTTTAAGGACCCCTATTACGTAACAGTTGCACAAACTACTATTATGGTATACACTGATATTGATAGAGTGACCGGATAGACAGTGAGAATCATACTATCTTTTTCTTACGCTAGTACTCTCACCACTAAAAAGAGGTACGAGTATAGGTTATTACTACTTATTACTGCACTTTTTGGTTCCAACTTGTGGTAGATTTCGAAGGAGGATGTTCTCATTTCGTCGGGCCTTGTTTTTGCAATATTTATATAATTATAAGAGCATTTCTGAACTCCTGCCGCCGCAGTTGTGCAGCTCGGTGCTGCGTCCGTCGAGCTCCACGAGCCACTCGTACCACACGCGGTGCGCGTCCACGCAGCGCCAGAAGCGAGCCACGATGCTGGACCCCTTACTCACGCGGAGTGGCGACTGAAACATAAGTAAAATAAAACTTGACAACAATACTTATTTGTACAACAAGAGAGGAAAGTTGGCGCTCTTGAGACTCAAAAACACGAAATGTAAAATAACTTTGCTCTCGTGTGATACATACAACTTTTCACCTCAGTAGTGAAAACATAAAATTGGCCTGATGACAGTAACAAAGAATCATGGAAATAATAGTTTCAAAGAAACGTATATGTTAATTATGATTCTAAAAAATGTCGTAAGTTCAGTATAATCATTACGATTACTAATATTTTCAATAAAATAAAAGTGCAAAATGCTCCAATTCGCCATTTTGACTGAAACACCAATCAGAAGTGAACCAAACCGTGACGTCATCACTTCTTCAAAAACTTTATGTGTGTGTGTGTTATATATCGCTGCAAAATCCGTTGCTTTGACAACGGTTTACAACAACATGACGTCTCCATGACATATTACACTGAGCAGCACAGACAACCTAGTGATGCACCTTTTTGAAATTTCCGGTACAATCGATTTGACTCAACTCGAAACGTGGCGATAAATCAAATATAAATAATAATAGTATAATGAACAAAAACCAGTTTCACAAGATTAAAATAAGTATAAATGCAGAAGTCATGCTTCACTTCTTTAAAATAATTCCGTCCGAATATGCATATTTTTTATTTTACAATCAATGAACGTATCGATATGTCGTACGACGTGTAATCGATATATCAATCACGATTAACAGTTGGTTATTTTCCATAATTCTTTTCCACATCACTGCCATGGTACCAAACTGTGACGTCACAAATCGACGCCATGTCACTGGCGAGCGTTTTCGCGCGAGATTTAAAGTAGCTATAAAAAAGTGCAATTTTGTATGTTAAAACTTATAAGTTTAGCTGAAATATTGTGTTTTTCGGAACCAATATAAGTGTACCGACGATATTAAAAGGGGTTTCAAAAATTGTCATCAGGCCAATTCAACATCAAGTAAAGTTAACCACATTTATTTTCACCTCATCAACTCTGGAGTGAGGAAAGTGCGCACTTTCGTCACTCCAGGGAGTGATGAAACTCACGCTTTCGTCACTGTTTTTTTCGCAGGGAAGTAGGCTTGTTCGAACTGCTGAGGTGAAAATTAAATTATATAAGTATTTGGAACTGGCCAAATATTATATTATTTTTCATTAATTATATATTACGCAATCTGATGATATATTTAAGCAAATTAAAAGGTACAGACTAATATATAAATGAAAATAGCGAAGTTACCTTGATAGGAATAAAGACGGGGAACCAGGATATCATGCCGGTGCTATGCGTGGCCGGGACTATACTGATGTCCTCCCCGCCGAACAGCTGGCAGTCGAAGTAGCCCCCGAAACCGTGCATCACGTTATCCTGTATACACACAAATATAGGCTAAGAACTTTTTGAAGCTCAAGTCAATCGCGCCATCTGCCCGAAAGCGACTTTAAGAAACCCAAAATGTAAGAGGAAATGTCACCTGCACTGCTACACCACCTAGTAACGAATAGCGTACTAGGTGGAGTAGCAGTGCACGTGACATTTCCTCTTACGTTTTGGGTAATTTAGGTGGCTTTCGGGTAGATGGCGCGATTGAAGAAGGCGCGAAGCTTCAAAAAGTTGCTCTACTATATAACATAATATAATGTCTCATAATGATGTATTAATTAAAACTAGTAGTCCGCCTTGAACTGAGAACTCGCGATTTACTTGCAAATGATATTGATATTGACCAATATAACAAGCACTTTATGAAGATCGTTTTCGCCTCCTAGCTCGATATTTAACCTCTTGATCGATCCTGCTCATATACGAACTCTAAGATTATATATGTATCTTTGCTTCAACTCCAACAAATTTCATAAAGATCAGAAAAACTTTACTCAAGTTATCGCGGAATAAAAGCCCAATATCAAAAAGCCATCAAAATGCCGAGACGTCCTAGTCGCCAGAAGTTGTTTGTAGACCTCGCTCCACTCGTTCGATTAGGACCACATAGTTTGACCTCTTAGGGCACTTACAGACGAGCGACAGTACGCGACACACTGTCGGCGACGGTCGCTGGCGACCGTCTGCGACAGCTATCGGAGTGTGTCGCGTACTGTCGCTCGTCTGTAAGAGCCCTTACACACGTATAAAAGCCAGTATGGATCCCATTCATCTGGAAGAATTAGTAGAAAAGAGAGGTGTGATAGATCACACCTCCCTTTTCTATCTAGAGATGGAGTTAGGGAATACAGGTTGGGAATACATCTCCCTTTGCACTACTGCCGGAACGTTGACAGTTGTGTCCAAACTTGTTTGTAAGAACTTCGCTCGGTGGTTAATTATTTAGCGTTGACCCCCCACTATGAAGGTAAAGGCATAGTCACCTGTTGTGCGGTCCACGTTAAGGTGCAGTGTCTCCGGTTGTCGGTGGCCGGGAGACCCTGGTGGTCCGTGACCTCTTGGCCCTCGTGGTCTCGCACTGGTTTGGCGGGGTGGTCAAATGTGAATACTGGCTGTAAATGGAAAATGTAATTACAAAAAAGCTCAAAAGTTTTTCTACTTCAGTAGGATTATTTACATGGAGGAGGAGCACTTTAATGTGTCATTTAAATAATTTAAAGCCGTGTTTAAGCACACTTTTGGAACAAATGACCCTCCCAAGTTGTGATCTCATACAATGTTAAGCAGTTCAAATCAAATCAAAATCTTTAAAGTCAAAAAGCAACACATGTCAAAACTTAATCTATCTTATGCTATATATACAGATGTCAAAAAAAATAATAATCTATACATATAATAAACGCGTAAGGAGAAAAAAAATGTACATTGAAGATATTTGAGAAAATCTAATTCAGGGGGTCTTAGAAACGTTGACTGAATACATTTTAGTGATTTTTGGAATTTTTGTCTGTCTGTCTGTGAGTTTGTTCGCGATGTACGCAAAAACTACTGGACAGAATTTCATGAAATTTTGTATTTTAACAGTTTATACCCCACGGTAACATACAGGGTAGTTTTTATCCTGTTTGGAAATAAGTCTTGGAAAAGTCTGTTTGAAAAGAGAAGTGTCGTGGTTTATATGGGAGCTCATACATTCTACGACACTTCTATTTTCGAACAGGCTCTAAATACTACCAGCCTCAGAATTACCAATTTGTAAATGAATTCATTCATAATGTGGGTATGAATTATTGCAACCTATACCGTACACATTACTATAAAAACTTCCTCACTTTCGTTGTTGTGAAAGTTGTAAGTAACCGGAAATGAAATGTCATCCACTAAATACTTTAATTGGTCGGATATTATTATTCTATAAATTAAATTAAATTATCAAACGGGACCTACATTAATCATCATTATAGTTACCTGAAACAAAATATGAGGAAAACAAAGTATATGTGTAACTGAAATTTAATTACAATATCTGTTTAAAAATGATTAAAACGGGTACTTAAAATTTACCGATTTCATTTACCCAACAGTAGAAATCCTATCAATTGCGAGATTAACATATTTTATCTCGCTCTTATAGCAAAATACAGTAAGAAGGGTAGTCAGGAATCCAGCAATTAATTTTACCAACCCTTTTTAAGACACTGGATAATTGAGTTTTGTCCGGTCCCTGTCTGTCATGCTGCTGCTGAGCATTCTCTCTGCAACTTTCCGGGCCTGGAACCTATGCTATGTTCGGCCTTTGGCTTTTACATACATTGCCGCTCACCCTATGGCCTGTAGCACTCGGGTTCGCTAAGATACTAAACTTGACAATTTTTTTTTCGGTCCCTATCCTGCTGCTGCTGAAGCGATTGTTGCTGTGATGTTTCGGGCCCGAGCCTTGTGCGTTACTCGGCCTTTGGCCTTCGCATACAGTGCCGGTCACCCTCGGGCCTTTGGCCCTCGAGTTCGCTAAGACAATCAATCGTTGAGTTTATTCCCGGCCCTGTCATACTGCTACTGAGGCTATTCTTGCTGCAACGTGCCAGGCCTGGGCCCTAACCTAACGCGGTACTCGGCCTTTAAGCCTTCGCATACATTGCCGCTTGGCCATTGAGTTTTGTCCGGTCCCTGTAATGCTGCTGCTGAAGCAATTCTCGCTGCGATGTTCCGGGCCTGAGCCCTGTCCGGTACTCGCCCTTTGGCCTTCGCATACAGTGCCGCTCACCCTGGGGCCTTCGGCCCTCGAGTTAGCTAAGACGGGTGTACCTCGCAATCCCTAATAACGTTTGTCCTAATATCACTTGCCCTAACCGTTTTGTCCTAATTGTCATTTGCCCTAATGATCAGATACCCTAACAGTCATTTGTCACACAGTGTGTAATGTAATGAATGTCCTAAAGCTCATTTGTCCTAAACATTTTTACCATAATGTTCAAATATCCTAATTTTATTTGCCATAACGTTCGAAACCCCTAATGACATTTGTCCTAAAATCACTTACCCTAACCTTTTTGTCCTAATTGTCATTTGTCCTAATGGTCAATTATCCTAACAGTCACATATGTCATAATGTAATGTTTGCCCTAAAAACAAAACTGCTCCCAGAGATAGGTAGGTTTGGGTTATTTTTTTTATGACCAATATATTTAATATTAGGGTATAAATATTAGGATTAATAATATTAGTTCATTTGAAATTAGGTGTTTTGATTATTATAACAAGTAACTTTTAGGTCAAATAATGATTATGACAAATTAGTATTATGGAAAAAAATATTGGGGCAACTGAAGATTAGGTCAAATAATATTAGGGAATAAAAAATTCACCGATATGATGTTAGGGCAACTGTAATTAGGACAAATGAGCATTAGGACAAATGATCATTAGGACAAATAGCATTAGGGAATACAAAAATAGGACAAAAAAGTTTAGGGATTACGAGCTAAGACACTCGATTGTTGAGCTTATTCCTGTCATACTGCTACTGAAGCTATTCTTGCTGCAACTATTCTTGGGCCTAGGCCCCACGCGGTATTCGGCCTTTTAGCCTTCGCATACATCGCACCGCTCACTTCGCTAAGACACTTGGCCATTGGGTTTTTGCCGGTCCCTTTAATGGCTGCTGCTGAAACAATTTTCACTGCGACGTTCTGGGCCTAGGTCCTATGCGGTGCTCAGCCTTTGGCCCTATGCGGTAATCAGGCCGAAGCCTTCGCATATATTGCCGCTCATACTCCCGGCCCTCGGGTTCGCTGAGATACTTGGCCATTGAATTTATTCCCATCCCTGTCATGCTGCTGATGCTGCTTAAGCAATTCTCGCTGTGATACGATATTCCAGGCCAGGGCCCTACGCTGTTCAGCCGTAGGTTTTCGCATATATTGCCGCTGAACCTCGGGTTCTCTAAGATCGCTTTTCAAGCAATTCTCACTGTGATGTTCCGAGTCTGGGCCCTACGCGGTACTGGGCTTTTGGATTCGCACACATTGCCGCTCTCCTTCACTCAGGCACTTGAACATAAAATGTTGTCCGGTTCCATTCATGCTGCTGTTAAAGCGATTCTCGCTGCGATGTTTCGGACGTCTTATGGGTAACTCAGCTTTCGCATACATTGCCGCTCACACTCGGGCCTTTGGCCCTCGGGCTCGCTATGACACTTGGCCGTTAAGTTTGGCTCAATTTCTGTTGTGCTGCTTATACAACAATTCTCGCTGCTATGCTCCAACTCTTACACGGTACTAGGTATTAGGCCTTCGTAGACATTGCCATTCAGTTACGTCTCACTTATCCTCTTGCTGCAAAAGTATTATCCGTTGGAACGTGGTCACACGCTTACCATAGAGCGTTCAGTTCCCTGTTCGAAGCAAGTTCTGCAGCAGGAAATCGCCCATCAGGATTCACATGTCTAGATGCTCTGCGTTTTAGTGAGTTACGTTATTAAGGCTACAATATAATCAACCAATAACCAGTTTAATGTGCTTTGACGTGTAGAAAGCGTAAGTTTTATAATAAATAATAGCCTGGAAATAGTCAATGAAAATGTCAAACCGTCTTAACGCACGCGAGCGAAGCCGCGGGTACAGCTAGTAATATATTATAATGATAAAACAGTAGTACAATGTAAACATAATCAAAAATATCAGTAATTCACAAAATAATATCATTTTAACTACAATACCTAAATATTTATATTATTTAACATTAAATCTACTGTAGAACTCCCTCACTGTAAAAAATGCTTTATCCATCAAATATACCTTCAACTTTTTGACAAACAGCTCATAAGAAGCAGCCTCTTTGATATCGTCGCTCAAACTGTTATAGATTTTTATACCAACTACCCTCAAAGAATTTGACGACTTCGCTAGCCGGGCACGGACCGAATGCATGTCACGATACGTTTTTCTTTGATCAGGTCGGCGCATTTTAAATTCATTTTTGTGCTCCCACATATACTAAGCAATTTCAAGGATAGGGCACGGTAAGAATCTTTAAACTACGAAAATACTCCTTAGTAGGAGTGAATGGCGGCACCCCAGACAACATTCTTACAGCCCTTTTCTGTAGTATAAAAACCCTATCCCTACCAGCTGCCAGCCCCCAAAGGTCAATACCATATAAAAGTATCGAGTTAACATACGCATAATATGCCATACGGAGATTCTCACTTGAAAGTGCGGGAGCAAGCCTAGACAGTGCAAATGATGCTTTGGCAAGCCTACTAGTAAGAGCATCAATATGCTTATCCCATTTTAAGCCACAATCAAATTCAAAACCAAGAAACCTCATGCTCTGAACCTGTGGAAGTGTTATATTATTTATTGTAATGTCAAGGGGAGTTGGATATAGTCCTCTTAGCCAAAAATGCATTATTAATGTCTTATCAAGGTTAACAATAAAACCATTTGCTTTAAACCAAGATGTCAATTTAAATACTACATCAAAAACGTTCCCTTTAAGATCATCAAAAGTATCACCGCTAATAATCGCGCACCCATCATCAGCAAACATTATAACCAGTTCAAAAATAGACTGCAAATTATCTAAAGCAATGAAATAGTGCTTAGTGAACTATGATATAGATTTATCAGCGCGAGCTGCTTGTCTTAAATAGTATATAATAAAAAAATATTTCCGAGTGAGAAATTTTCCAATACAAAATGGGAAACTTCGAGAATTCACGAAAACGGCACAACTAGCTACATGATAGTGTTCAAATATGTATTATTGCTTTATTAGTGCTATAAAGTACATTAGAACAGTGATAATAGCATAAATATAACAACCCTTGTTATGGGAAAACTCGTCTCAGGCATGTGGAAAATGTAATTTTCCGCACTTCTATCTAAACTTTTAGAAGTTGGGAGCCAAATGTAACGTGTCTACAAAAAATAATCAAATTTTACCTTGGTCTCAGCAATATCATGTTTATTCTGCATATAAACGACCCACAGCATCTCCAAGTTATTCTTATGCGGCGCTATAGCCACCGCCGCCTTAGCCGCGGCCCACAGCCTGGGGCTGGAGACGGGGGACACGTAGGAAGTGTACCGGTGCGGGATGGAGATCCCGTCCGTCTTCAGCAGCCCCGCCGCGCCGTCCAGGCACTCGGGGGACAGCTCGTTGTCGCCCCACGACCCTGGAACAATACCGTATATTATCACCTCTTTATTCATCAAAATTACTGACCTTAGTTAAATTAGGTCTCTTAACAAGCAATTAACGTCAAGATTAAAGTTAGAGACAAACATTTACGAAAGATATTTTAGATTCAATAGGCGATTACTTAGAGCTTTCAACCAAGCGGAATAGCCAGTGACAGGCGTTCCCCTCTGCCGAATGAGTATGACCAGTGGTCATACTCATTGTATGGACTGACGTTTATTTGACGTGGCTATTTTGACGTTTCGCATACATTTGACGTTCCCCTCCCCCGCAAAAAACGACAGACTTTTTCCGATAGAAATGAGAGCGCGTCTCGCATCCGGTTGGTTTAATAATCAAAGGGCGATTATGAATAAAAAATGATTAAATTATTAGATTATAAATAGTATCCGACCAAATTTCTGACACTGATAAATATGGTAGTAATGATTTTCAAGTCTATGGACAGTGCCTCAAAGTTCAAACTTGATTTTTTTTAAAGTTACATTACTCACCTAATAGCTCAGACACGATGATATCCGCCTTGTTAGCCAGCTGTAGTCTCCGCATGTCGCCGGGGACTACGGTGACGTCACGGGAGCCCCACATCTCTCGCGCCTGAGCTTCTAGAACTACTACAGCACAAGGGTTCTTTTCTACTGCTATAACCTGGAAGAGTATAATAGTTATTTGTGCAACAAGAGAGGAAAGGTGGTTTTTCTCCTGCGAGTGTTGATTTTGAGTCCCGAGTAAGGGAAAGTTTATATAATTGAATCACGAGCGAAGCGAGTAATTCTTAATTTGAATCTTGAGCGTAGCGAGGAATCTCAAGAACACGAGATGTAATAAAACTTTCCTCTCGTGTGACACATACAACTTTTCACCTCAGTAGTGAGAACATATTAAAGTTAAAAAAACACATTTATTTACATTCCCGAATGAAAGGCATCATCATTATGACGAAAAGCTTCTAGAAACAAAATTTCACTCCCTGGAGTGATGAAAGTCGCACTTTCGTCACTCCAGGGAGTGAGGAAAGTAGGCTTGTTCGAACTGCTGAGGTGAAAAATATATTATCAAATTATATGGATAAGCTCCTAACGTTACGACGGCAATGGAATAGGTGCAGCTGTGATGCAGTCCTATTGTTGTTCTTGTCGAACGAGCGAAGCGAGTTCTTACAAACAACTTCAGACCCAACTGTCACCTGGCTACTGGGACGTCTCGGCGTTTGGATGGCTTTTTGATTTCGATAGTTTGATCGACGATAACTTTAGTAACGTTTTTCTGATCTTTACGAAATTTGGAGCTGTAGCAGAGATATATACAATTTGAGAGTTCGTATATGAGCAGGATCGATCAAGGGGTTCTGGAGCCGCGAAAAAATCATCGTATGGGCCTTGTTATATTGGTCAGATTGTTTGCGAGTAAATCGCGAGTTTTTAGCTCGAGGCAGACTACTAGTTTACATAAAATAAGCGATCCCTAAGTTAAGGTCCCCTTATAGGGCCTATAGATACGTCATTCCTACCTTAATGTTCACTTGCGCGATGTCGGCAGCGTTGAGCGCGGCGCGCACCAGCGGCCCGCGCCCCGCGCCCAGCACCATCACCACCAGCGGGGTGTCCGCGAGGTCACCACCACCACCACCAGGGGAGTCCCCCTGCCCCAGCTGCAGGCGGTTCATCACTTCCGATATGTCTTTGGTGTCATTCTGAAAACAAGGAAAAATAATTGAACTAGCTCTTGCCCACGACTTCATCTGCGTCCAATTAGTGATCCACCCCGCTTTTACTTCATTAAGAAATTATTTCAGAAACAGTAGTAAGTACCCAACTAAATTTAATCACTCCGTCTGCGTACATAAGACTTGTTACTAGAGTACAAACGTCACGTGATCGGATTATTAAATAGTTGCACTGGTTCGATAATTATTGTGAAATGCACGCGTGTTTAATATCTAGGATTATGAGCCTAAAAGCGGTGGAATAAGAACCTCGTTACAAGCAAGTGTGTAGAAAAAGTTTTTCTATACCTTTCTCAGGAATTCAAAGTACACCTCATACTGAATTTCATCTAAATTAATTCAATGGTTATTGATTGAATACCGATACAAGCTTCCACCCCCCATCTCCCCCATAAGGGATGATTTCTGGGATAAAACTATCCTATGTATTTCCCCGGGACTCAAACATATAAAATTCCTAATTAACTACACAGGATGCCTCTGACAATGGGGACTTTAAACTTAAGGATCGATATTGCTCATAATGACAAGAGTAACTAAGAATTGCTCATAAAATTGAACTACAACTTTTACAAATAACTGAATACTAACTTTGTAAACAATTCAAAACTTATTTAAGCAAGCAATGTACTGCAAAATTAACAGTTTTATAAGTGTGACAGACAATGTCAATTGCTTCATTGACATACAGTCAGCAACAGAGGTAGCTAAGCAGATAGGATGTTCAAAACCTACACACGCTCTTATTCTCTTAGCATTAAAGTCGTCTCAAGCTCATTTTGAACACCCTACCTACCCACTTAGTTACTTTTGCTGCTAACTATTCATTGAAAATAATATTAAGTTAGTATGAGAGAATTAGAATAATTAAAAACTAATCTTCAAATAGGTACATGTGTCGTGTAGACTAAAAATAACTCAGTTTAACCTTTTGAACGCCAAGCATCGGACGAAAAAATCGTGCCCGCCCGTGCCAGTGCCAGCGCGCGCAAGGCAAACCGGTTATATTTTGGACGTGATATCACGTCCTGGCGCTGACGGCACTTTCCGTGCGCGTGATTTGACGGATTTAGCGGGCAAAGAGTTAAGCACCGATTCTCGCATTTAAAGCTCCAAGGTCAAAGGCAGCATGCAGAACCCTAAAAATCTTACTATACCTGTCCGCCGGAACTATCTTCTCGTTTCTTCTTCAAATGCCTCAGCGCATGCGTGATGGCCTTCTGGTACTGGTCATATTTTATTGGGTCCTTCTCGAAAACATTGTATGTGTGAGTGTCTAAGTTGTCCGCTAATGGCTGCAGCGGAGTCTGCAGGTAGTCCTCCCAACTGAAATATGTTGTCAGATATAATTTAAGGTCATGTGGGTAAGACTGTTTTAAAGGCAAGACCGTGTACATAGGCTATAAATAAATAATACGGAACAATCTTACACAAATTGGACCTAATCCCACACAAAACTCAATAACCCGTGTGCAATTGTGGGTACTAGACGTTATTTACTAAAATACATAGAGCACATTCATAACTCAGGCACAAATATTTGTGATAAACCCACAAATAAATGCCTTTACCAGGATTCGAACCCGGAATCTCCTGGTTCGTAAGTAGGATTAATGGTAGTGGTGGTACGGGCGGGGACCGTAAGATCTGCTAACGTTACGTGATACAAAGATAAGCCCCATGGCACACGTTCATAAAAGTGATGCTAACTTCCGAAAAAAATTAGGATTGGCCGAAAGCAAAAGTACCAAAAGTATCGGTAAAAAAAATGGATTCTATTTTTTTTACTATTTTTTCGGAACTCAGCATCACTTCACTACATCGTATAAAACAAAGTCGCTTCTTGCTGTCTGTCCCTATGTATGCTTAAATTTTTAAAACTACGCAACGGATTTTGATGCGGTTTTTTTTAATAGATAGAGTGATTCAAGAGGAAGGTTTATATGTATAATTGCATCCGTGCGAAGCCGGGGCGGGTCGCTAGTTTATGAATATGTGCCATGTGGCTTATCTTTGTATCACGTAACGTAGCAGTTCTCGCGGTTCCCGCCCGTACTATGGGTACTAGGAAGCCTCCTACATATTATAGCCATAACCCTTGTGTTTGTAGGTGAGTCAATCAACTTTTTATAGCGCCTGGTTGCCATGGTTACGTCCCTTGGACAACCAAAGATTTTCTATGAAATAGTATGAGGATGTCCCTCGGACAACGGGGACAGAGTAAACAACATTAAAAAGTTGATTCGCCCAGGTATACTAACACCACCCATATACTGTTCCCTTAAAGATCCCTTAAAGGGATAAGCTCGCCTTTGTACACATTTACCTTAGTTTTTCAATTCAATTCAATTCAATTCAATAATTTTATTTGCATAAATAAGGGTATAAAAAGGTGTTACAAACATTATAGTTCAATCCTTATTTTACCATAATTATGGCGTACAAATATTAAGAAATTTAAATTTACTACACTAGTAGTTCGCCCCGAACTGTGAACTCGCGAATCTTGTGTTTCGCCATAAATGTGCAATAGTAGAATTACTACAAATACCAAAATTTTTTTCTCAACTAACCATCACGGTGAAGCTGTCCATATTAAATAGTGCGATTGATGTGCAAAATTTTACCGCGACGAAATCGCTTCAGATTTGACAGTTTTTGTCTCATCTAAATTTACATCCACCTCTCATATGCCTCTCACTCTGTTGCTTTGACATGTCGTTCTCATCTGTGGACCACCTATATAGGTTTCGGTCACCATCATTATGCGTCTATGGTAACTCTCTCTAACTAAAATGGCTATTAGACATTGCAACCTGCAGGGCCCAATCTGTTGTGTCCCCTGCCTCTCCCAGCCCTCCTTCAGCTCCCTACGGGCCCTACCTTTAATTACACCTTCCAACCTGACAGATTAGGCCCTGCAGGTTACAATGTCTAATACCGGTTTAATGTGTTAATGTCAGTATGCTGATGGCCCTAGCAGCCAAAGCTCTAATAAATTTAAAAAAAAAGTCAGTTGTCAAAATATTTACACCAAAATCAAAATATATTTGAAAATATTTTTGAAATCAATTTTATGTTGCTAATTGTTATGAAACAGTAAGCAGTTAATAAGCATTTGACGAGAGTGTTAATCAATACCTTTCGTTTGATACCAAACTCAACCATACTTGCTCGTAAAAGTAGCAAATAAGATGACCAATGTAACAGGACCTCTTTACAAAACCTTTTTAGGCCTTCTAATTTCAGAACCCCCGTCTCAATCCAGCTCATATACGAACTCGCAAATTTTGTTGGTCTCTGCTACAACCCCAACAAATTTCATAAAGATCGGAAAATCGTTACTAAAGTTATCGTCGGACAAACTATCTAAATCAAAAAGCCATCCAAATGCCGAGACGTCCCAGTAGCCAGGTGACAGTTGTTGTTTGTAAGAACGATCTTCGCTTACGCTCCGCTCGTTCGATAATTACATATAAGAAATATTTACATTCATGCATTCTTATGTCACAAAAATATTTACAATGTCATCCAATGTTGCATTAAAAGTAATTTACAATGTCAAGTTGAATTAAAATAACTAGTAGTTCGCCCCGAACTGTGAACTCGCCAATCTTGTGTTTCGCCATAAATGTGCAATAGTAGAATACCAAAATACCAAAAATAGGTATCGGGTATTTTTTTCTCAACTAACCATCACGGTGACACTAAACGTCCATATTAAATTGTGCGGTTGATGCGCAAAATTTTACCGCGACGAAATCGCTTCAGATTTGACAGTTTTTGTCTCATGTAAATTTAAATCCACCTCTCACATGCCTCTCACTTTGTTGCTTTGACATATCGTTCTCATCTGTGGACCACCTATATAGGTTTCGGCCACCATCATTATGCGTCTATGGTAACTCTCTCTAACTTTACTCTGTGCTCTAACTAATGTCACAGAGTAAATTAGTATAATACAGAGAGACCTCTGTAATGTTACGTAACGTCACGAATCATGTTGTCCCTTCTTAACGCATGACAAGTTCTTTTTCGCACTTATGCACACGTATCGGATACGTCGTGTCAAACTCAAATTTTTTGACAGCTTTACTTTGAGTTGTACCCCCCTGATAATGTGTTAATGTCAGTATGCTGATGGCCCTAGCAGCCAAAGCTTTAATAAATTAAAAAAAAGTCAGTTGTCAAAATATTTACACCAAAATCAAAATATAATTGAAAATATTTTTGAAATCAATTTTATGTTGCTAATTGTTATGAAACAGTAAGCAGTTAATAAGGATTTGACGAAAGTGTTAATCAATACCTTTCGTTTGATACCAAACTCAACCATACTTGCTCGTAAAAGTAGCAAATAAGATGACCAATGTAACAGGACCCCTTTACAAAACCTTTTTAGGCCTTCTAATTTCAGAACCCCCGTCTCAATCCAGCTCATATACGAACTCGCAAATTTTGTTGGTCTCTGCTACAAGCCCAACAAATTTCATAATGATCGGAAAATCGTTACTAAAGTTATCGTCGGACAAACTATCTAAATCAAAAAGCCATCCAAATGCCGAGACGTCCCAGTAGCCAGGTGACAGTTGTTGTTTGTAAGAACGATCTTCGCTTACGCTCCGCTCGTTCGATAAATAAAATTGAATCTAAAATTAATGTTATGCGAATATGAATTTATAATATAGAAATCAATTAACAATATATAAATATATACCACTTGTTCATAGATCACATTTTGTCAAAAAATCATTAACGGAATAATAGCACTTTTCTACTAAATAATTATACAGTTTTCTTTTAAATACGTGAACGGGCAGGTCCTTAAATCTATCAGTCAAACAATTAAAAATCTGTATTGACATTCCGTAAACATTACTTTTAGTAAGACTAAGATTCATCTTTTCCTCAAAAAGTTTATTTCTGTACAGACCTCGTTGAGATGTCGTGGTAATAGTTTTAAAGGCAGACTGGTGTTTTTTAACAAAAATACAAATTTCGTATATGTACATGGACGGTAACGGAAGTATTTTTTTATTTTTAAACAATGGCCTGCAGTGCGCACGGAATTCAGCTCCACATGCCGCTCTAATACAGTCCTTTTGAGTGTAAAAGATTATTTTTGAGTCAACTGAGTTCCCCCATAATATGATGCAGTATCTTAGTTGCGATGCTACGTATCCGTGATAAGCTGTCATAGCCGCAGCTTCCGACACCACACTGCGAATACGACCCAAGACATACACAAAACGGTCTAGTTTGATACGTAACATGTCAATATGAGACCTCCAACTACAAAAACAATCAATATTTAATCCCAAAAATACGGTCGACTTTACTTCCTCTATACGGAAGTCTTGGTAATTAATGTCAAGGTCAATATGCTTACTTTTAGAAGTCTGAAATTGGACCATTTTTGTCTTACTAAGATTGATGTTTAAATTATTACTATCAAGCCATTGAACTATATCCAAAAGGGTGTTGTTAACGGTTGATTCAAATGAATTGACATCTTCACATTTTATAAGCAGTGTTGTGTCGTCTGCAAAAAGTATACAATTATGACTCGTAGCTTTTGGTAGATCGTTAATGTATAATAAAAACAACAGTGGGCCTAATATACTGCCCTGTGGCACTCCATATAAGTTAAATTTCTGACTGGATCTATAAGTCGTTTTGTCTCTACCAAAAAGGCTAGTGATTTCCACAAACTGTTTTCTGCCTTTCAGGTAGCTCTCTACCCAATCTAATGCAGGGCCTCTTATGCCATAGCTATATAGCTTACTTAATAATAAGTCGTGCCTCACAAAATCAAATGCTTTACTCATGTCTAATAAAACAGCTACTATGGGATTCTGTTTATCAAGACTTTCAGTTACAGATTTAATTAAATGAAAACAAGCTAGTGCTGTAGAACTATTTTTCCTAAATCCATACTGACTATTACATAAAATGTCATGTTTTTCTGTAAAATTTGATATCCTATAATACATAATTTTCTCAAAATTTTTTGAGATAACTGGTATTAAAGTGACAGGACGGTAGTTATTTAAATCAGTCTTTGGCCCCTTTTTGTGAAGTGGTTTAACTATGGACAATTTTAGACGTTCTGGAAAGACACCCTGCAAAAAAGATAGATTTATAATGTGACTCAGGGGTACTGATAGAGCGGTAGCACATAATTTCAGGACTTTTGTAGATATGCCATCATAACCTATGGCTTTCGTGTTGTTTAACTCTTTAATTGCCTTATTTACGTCTAATGGACTAACAGAATAAAGAAATAAACTATCTCTGGATTGTTGTATAATATAACTTTGTTTCGCCGATTTCTGTATCTTATTTGTCATTTCAATAAAAAAGTCGTTAAACTTTTCAGCTATTGCCTGAGGATCGACTATTTCTTTATCATCTGATATGATTCGATTAATTTCATTGTTGTTGAGCTTAGCATCACAATTATTTTTTATTATTTGCCACGATGTACGACTTACATTTTTAGAATTTTTGATAATACGACTATTTGAAATTTGTCTGGCCGTATGGAGACATTTCTTTAAAAGTTTTGTATATGCTTTATACTTTTGCAACTCTAAATAGTTTTCTTTGGTTCTACAAGCCACCTTATACAATCTTTTCTTATTTTTACAGGATATTTTTATACCTTTAGTATGCCATCTGTTTAATATAGGTTTGTTTATTTTTTTAACTCTAATATAAGGAAAACACAAATCATAAAACATAGTTACCAAATCATGAAGTTCATTAAACGCTACATTTGTATCCGATTCGTTGAGAATTTGTGTGAACGTTAAAGCAGACATACATTCAGAAAATTTTCTTAAGTTCTCCTGACTGTAGTCTCTCATTATTTCATGCCAAACTTGAGGTATTTTCTTAGCAGTTTCGTTAATTTTTATACGACATGTTAATGTCTGACATGTGTCGTGATCAGACAGAGCTAAAAAATGAGTTTGAGGTATACAGTCTGATATATTGCTTGCGATCAAATCTATGCATGATCTTTTTCTTGTTGGAGTAGTAATATGATTTTTTAAATTATAGTGAGACAGAGTAGACTCTAAATCCTTTTTAATCTTATTCTCTTTTAAGTAATCAATATTAAAATCACCACAAATAACTACGTGTTTTCGTTTTTTAGAAGTGATTTTCTGTAATAGTTGTTTCAATAAAATAAAAAAGTTCTTAATATTTGATGTCGGCGTTCTATATATACATACAACTATTAAGTTATAAATAGGAATTTCCAAGCCACATGCCTCAAAATCATATTTCTGAGACCACGAGTTGACATAATTTAATGGTACATATTCAAGGTCAGTTTTTACAAGAATACATGTGCCTCCTCTCTTTTCTTCATCTCTACAGTAGGAGACGGCCACACTATAATTATTTAGTGTTAAATTTGATACAGATCCAGATTTTATGAACGTTTCACTCATACATATAATGTCTATATTACCTATTTTCTTCTGTAAATCACAAATCGCAGTCTCTACAATATCCCGTTTACCTAGTACTCCAGCTATATTTTGGTGGAAAATTGTCATCTTTCCTAATTCATTCACGAAAGGAATGCGTCTCATTTTCTTCCTCTGATATCTCCATATTAAGTGTTTCGATGGTTTCCATGATAGTTCTAACGTTCTGGAAGATGTTTTTAAACCCCATATTTGTAAGTTTTCCTGAGCGGAAAGAAAACATATCCAATGACAAATTAAGATTCGAGTCGAAGAAATGAGCGTACTTATGTGTGTATACGTCTTGATTCAGTTGTGCATTGAATAACTCTATGCGGTAGTTGTATAACGGGGCCCCGCATATGTATGTTGGTGTGCATACAATTACATTAGTATGTGATATTGTTGCTAGAGTTGTTCTTATCTCTTGTATGAGTGCCAAATGATCATAGTCTTCTCCGATTTTAAAATCTTCCTCTCCAATTAAAAGGACGCAGAAATCTCTTTTACTGTATTCTTGAAGGAGTTCCGGTAGATTATTCATAAGCTCCTGAATCCTGCCGCCCGGGGTTGAAAGATGTAAGCATTTCCATTTTTGAAGACAATGTAACATAATATTTAGTAATCTGTTGTTTTTCCGGCTACTATTAGTGCTGACAATGCAAACCCTACTTTTATGGCAAGTAGAATCATTTTCGTGACATGCAGTAGTCGGCGTTTTAGGTCGCGACAGTCGGAGCTTCTCTGTTCTTGCAATATTACTATTATTATCACACGTAGCATAAAGTTTCATTTGCTCACGATTCTGGATGTTTTGACTGTTTGGATTCTCCATGATTTCTTCGGATTTTGTTCTGCTGCTGACGCATTCCAATGGTGTGATGTCGATGTCTTTTAAAGTTTTATTTGAGCTTTTACGCGGCGTTTTACCGCTTACTTTTTTCGGTGTCGACGAACATATGCGCGTTAATTTTTTAATCGTTTGTTCGTGTTCTTCAATGCGTTTTTGTAATGAACCATTTTGTAAGAGTAGTTCTTGTATCTCATTTTCGGACAACTGCAGCCTTATTTCTAGATTCGTAATTTTATTTTCATATTCCTTTAATGTGTCTTCGTCGATTGTCCGAAGATCGGGGCAGCTCCTATTCAAGTTTAATACTTCTGACGTTGTTGATTCAAACGAAACATCTGTTGAAAATTCTGTGTCCGAGGATTCCTTAACCGTAAGATGAAGTTTATTTTGTATTGGTTTTCGCTTTCCGATAAGGGATTTAGAGGGGGTTCTATTGGCCCCAGTAGAACCACTAGATGTACTTGGTGGGTCGGATTTTTTCGCTTTGACGGGCTTCTTTGGCTTATTACAGTCCCGACACTTCCACTTAGCTTTATTTTCCATTAAATCAAAACGTTTTTGGGAGACACTAACACACGCTAAGTCATATATTTTTGAACAAGTCTGACACTTTAAGAAGTCTTTGTTTGGTATATTTTTCTCACATTTATTACACATAAGTTTTTTTACCTTGGGAGGCATTTTGATTAATTATGTTTTAAAAAATAAAAATGCAAAAAAGTTAATGTTCACTGTGGGATTTGAACCCACGACCATGTCAGTTCGTTGTGCAAAAACAACACCATCATCCACTGCGCTATGCAGATACATACGTCACATCACGAAATTTCACATTATACTTTGCGTTGGAGCAAGACTAGTGTTAGTGATGACACCGATCTATCTCCGAAGTTTACCGAAGTTCGCACTGGCTCTCCCGAACGAAAGATGCGTAATGATATTTTTCATCACACCTGCTCGTAAATGGTGTTATTTCATGCGGGTGTACTGAAGGACAAAGGCCTACTTTGATCCCGCGGGAGTTAGGAATTCTTATAACTCCACAGTGTGGAGTTATAGGTTTAGTTTTAAAAATGTTGACCCACTCGTACATTACTTCAGACTCAGGACATTTATATTCAGCCAGGGTTTTTTGTTATGTCACCCAAACTTGATTACAAGCAAATTTTAAAGTATATAAAACTAATACGGTATATTTCTTCATTATTTTTAATATTTAAAAGTATTTATCATTAATTTTGGTAAATATTGTTATAATAATTTTGCAAAATCTAGTTCGAAAACTATGTCGTAATAAAAAACGCACGGAATGTTTGTACCGCGTTGCTAAGCAACGGCGCAAGCAAAATGGCGATCGAATACCTATTTGAAACGTCACCGTATTTAAGAATTATTTCGCTTAAATTTTAGTTTTTTCCTCGCAAGTGTGATGAAAAACATTGTGTGTAACTCGGGGCGTAAGAATATTACAAACTCGAGTCTTTAAATCGCTCCGGCAAGCCGTCGCGATTTAACTAGACTCTCGTTAGTAATATTCCTCTTACCCCCCATGTTGCACAATGTACTATTAAATAACGTAACGTCCGTTTGTTGTAGTTTTCACTTCAATGTTCGTAGTTGGTAATAACTTTGGGTCTTTCTTTTTTACAATTAAGTAGCTTAGTTCTTTAGCTATCGTATCGCACTATTTGTTTATACAATAAGTCACTTTTACACCACTTTCCGAATTATTTTATAAAGAGCACTTAGTAACACAACCGCCTTGCGCTAGCGACGAACCCGAATGTCAATTTTAATGGTCATGTACTTGTTTTGTGCAATAAAGTGTTTTACTACTACTACTACTACTACTGTTGGCAAGGCCGGTATAGCAGATCTTTATTTCTGATACCAACCATCTTTAAGGGCTGTCATATTCAAACATATGAGTTATAGGTACATACAGGTCTATTCACGAGAGTTGGCGCGAGATTTGACAGAATTTCTATGATTATTTTTCCGACCCAAATATCGACCAATAGAATTGCACCATTCGACGTCACGTGGTACAACCTACATGGTATTATACTGATAATTTTTTGAATATTTTCTCTGGTAGTTGCTATATATAAAAAACAAAACATAATCCAGTCAAATTAACCACACGTCAAACTGACAGGTTGAATTCAATTGTGAAAATTGGAGATTTTGCATGAAAATGAGTCGATTTGGAGTTTGTTCTCTGTCCACCATCGATAAAAAAGTCAAAGGAAATGTTTATTTGTTAACTGTTCATTTCATCTCATGGTGCAATTCTATTGGCCGACATTTGGGACGGAAAAATAATCCCCCGAATACCACACGAGCTTCAAAATTATCTGGCATTTCCCTCAAGGTTCCCTGCAAACAAATAAAGTCGTCAAGTTTTTCAGGAAAAATCACTCGCGCTTCGCGCTCGTGATTTTTTAACCTGAAAAACTTGACTCCTTCATTTGTTTGCAACGAACCTATCGGGAAATACCCGATAATTTTGAAGCTCGTGTGGTATTATAAGTGAAAATGGCTGTCACTCAGTAGAAATCTCGCGCCAACTTTCGTGAATATACCTGTACATACTTAATGTACTTATATCCTGAGTAGATATATGATCTTTTCCATAACTATGATAGATGACTTCTGTACATATAACTTCAAATTTTCAACTTCATTGGTCAAGAACTTTACCCTCTCGCATAGTCCATCATAGGGTCCTGATTGGGCGCCGGGCGTCGCGCCCACAGTCTCGAGATGTACTGGCGATAGTGCTCTATACTGGCGCGTCGGGCTCCGCTGATCACCACCTGCGCGTCGTGCTCCACCAGGCTGATGAGGACTTGCTGGTGAGCCCGGGATAGGACTGGGTAGCTGAGGAAGACAAACGATTCATGTAGGAAAGTTAGGAGTTTAACACGTAGACATGTTTGCAGTCTAGTCTGGTTAATTTACGATTTTTTTTTCACCCTAAATTGTCCCACCTTACCTTACAGCCTTCTCGAAGCCAAGCCCACATTCATAGCACCAAATACTAAGCCCAAAATTATAGATTAAATAAAAATAAAAGATATTTATTCTTCAATTTAGGCACATTACAATGCACTTATGAACGTCAGAGAGAAAAAGAAACTACCACCGGTTCTAACCCTACACCTCTGACCCGAGAAGTATTACTTAATACTGGCAAGAAACTCGGCGGGACTTATTTTTTCAAAACAGTAATACTAATACATTAAAGATACTATATACAATAATGCGTAGTTTGCTTTCCAGCATTTCAAGTTTATAGCTGTATCATAGTCAATCTCATACATAGAGTTGCCATATATTAGAACAGCCATGGTACTTAAAAATATCTGAACATGCACTTTATCGCGTTGAGAATAAAGGCGTTCGTAACCAACTTGGCTGCTCTGATATATTTGATGGCGACTGTACATTACGTACATTTATTTGAACTGAAAAAATCCATTTATGTAACTCAAGAAAATAATTTTTCACTTTAGTAATTTAATTACTTTAATTACCAACTAACGTAAACTTACTGATATTGAAGTTATTGAACTTACC
Source organism: Pammene fasciana (assembly GCA_911728535.1). Lineage (NCBI taxonomy): Eukaryota > Metazoa > Arthropoda > Insecta > Lepidoptera > Tortricidae > Pammene > Pammene fasciana. The sequence continues at coordinate 15,545,724 of OU452288.1, forward strand.
CTTTCTTGTTGCTTTGGAAGATGTTAGTGGGTACTATGACAGCCTTCACCGGTTCTCCAAGCCATCTCTTCAGGATCTCGTCAGACGGAAGGTCGGCAGATAGCTCCAGTACTACACCTATGCGCTTGTCCCATTGTAACCTGTAAAACATAGATCCATACGATAAATGGCATCAAAATACATCAAAGTTCTTAAACTCTGGCCGTCTATTATATCTTTAAGTCTATGCTAAAACCAAACCTTTCATGAAACTTGGACCACCACAGCCAAGGCTCGTTCCAGGACTCTTCATCGTCATCCAAACCTTGGTCCACCGTGTCCCGTAACGTTCTGCTGCATTGCATCGGCACTTGGGCCCATATCAGAGTGGGGTGATGGCTGGAATACAATTGTTTCTTTAACTTCTAATTCGACAGTTAACCTTGTAAGGCTGGCCTATTTTTAGTCGTTATTATAACTGTCCTAAAAATAGATTAAAAGTTGAGGGTAAAAAAGAACTATTTGGACTTAATTATGCATAAAGTAAAACTAGTTGTTCCTAAATAAGTATGGAAGGTGCTATCATGTTATTTATTAGACAGTGCATACTATTATGTAAACCAAAAACTGTTATTATTTAGTTAAATGCTACATTCTAAGTAGGGCTTGCAACTCCGGAATTGTTTGAATGAGCTTGGTCCGGAATTCTGGAATTGGCCATACAAACCACTTCCGGAGTTGAAAACCTTCTAAGGCTGGGAGAATGCTATCCATTTTTAACCGACTTCAAGATCTCAAAAGAGGTTCTCAATTCAGTTGTAATTTTTGTTAATTTAAAGGTTTGTAATACTAATAATCCAAATTATATTAAGGATATCCTTCATGATTTTTGGAGTAACAAACGAGTCTAGGCATGCTATATAGGAATCAATGGGATAATCTTAAACAAATCAACCCAGACAATAGTACGCACACTAAGGCTTGTATTGTGGATTATATGTATATCCCATCACATAAAAATATATAAAAATTATATCTGAAGAACAAAATTAAATGGCATAGATGGCCTTACCCGAGACTTCCCACTTTGTAGCCAGGGTTTTTACTGGTCTCAGGGCTGTTAAACAAAATACTATACTAACTAAAAGCATAAGCTACAGGTACAGTATGATTCTTTCTGTCTAATCTGTGATAAACTCTCTGACAAAACCAGCTCCCCTTTAGCATTGAGGGGAAAAAAACTTTAGTCTTAAAAAAAAAATTGAGGCCATAAAATAGTCCTTACTTGAAGGGGGATGGTTTTTCGCTTTATTTTAGTCATAGATGTGTTACAATATCATTCTACAGCATACAGAAACCTGAATCTAAGTTTCCTTACCTGTTTTCGACATAACTGAGCAAGTTTCTTGCCAAATTGTGGCTATCCCTGCCATGTACTGTGACCAGGAGCGCCGGCAGCCCCAGACCTCTCGCATAAGCCAGTTCCTCGTTCATACAATCCTCATGCCGCTGCCGTACCACCTCGTTCGCGCTGTCCACGTTCAAATAGGGGGACAGCCTTCCTACTATCTTAGACGTCCAATCTTGTGGTGATAGGATCAAATCTGAACGCGTAAACCCTCCTACTCTAGTCCCATCTGCTATATGATGTCTTCTGAACCTAGGGTGCACTACCGGCGTCACGATAAACGCGTAGTTTGCATGACATGCTTCGGTTAAACTTCCTTGTAAATCCGGCGATATTATGTACTCGAGACCGCAGGAAACGTCTTGTGACATGGTTAGTTAAGTTTTAAGTAAGTCTCAATTTGACTTAAATGTTAATTACGCTATGAAAACTATAAAAACACGCACGCGATGAGAAAATAACCAAACAAACCAAAACACTTTTCTTTCCGCCCACAGATTACTAATATTTTCCGCCGTCGGTTCGGTTTTTTTCTGACGGAAAATGACAGTTGTAGAGTTGCCATTAGTAAAAAAATATTTACCCCATTTTTGCTTAAATTATTTTAATGCATGAAGTAAAATTTTAAACAGGAGGACATTGATGGGTTTAATCCAAAAAACATAATGCTCAATAATAGTTAAAACGTTTGAAAAAAATCTGAGCTTACTGTTGTCTACTTTTTTTGCAATTACGATATTGTTTTATTTTCAGAAAATAAAATTCAAATTGCACTTGGTGCTCGTTCGTTGACTAGAGCAAGCATATAGTCGGGCAGTAGCCCATTGCATTAGTTCATCACCCAAAGGCGTCTGCTTGATAATAGTCAGTAAGTATGAGTACGGGCTCCAGTGAAAATCAAAATTATCTTTATTAACTGTTAACAAGTATTCAATACACATTGCTGGGACCTCTCCCCCTCCAGTCCAGTAGCGCAGAACGTACCTACTGACACATATTCCACCACACATTTTTATCATAACCTGCCTTTTGTGCAAACTTCCACACGTTTTCGTTTGTATTACGTGACAATGGCAAAATACCAGCTTAGGCTCAAAACACACCTAGCGGAATGGAGGCAGTAATGTATGGAGGCCATAGACAAATTTCAGCTACCATCGACAAAGCTCCATACATTACTGCCTCCATTCCGCTAGGTGTGATTTGAGCCTTATATGCAAAACTATGTCCTATTTTCTATTAGCTCTTCTGAAGAGCCTCTTCACGCTTAAGGCTCAAAACACACCTAGTGGAATGGAGGCAGTAATGTATGGAGCTTTGTCGATGGTAGCTTAAATTTGTCTATGGCCACCATACATTACTGCCTCCATTCTGCTAGGTGTGTTTTGAGCCACGCTGAACCGATTTAGATGTAATTAGTTGCCATGGAAATAGTTCGAGTCTCAGGAAAAGGATAGTTTTTACAGAGGGGAGGAACTTACTACGCAAGTGCGATGCATTTAATTGGACATTTGCACATTTTATTGAAGAGTTTTATAATAAAAAAATAAGCTTACTGAAGCATTCCACGCAAACGAATTCGCAACACTTGTTTTTTACTAACATTGAAAGCTATAATTATAAGTCAAATAAAACAATTCATAGTCATAAAATTGTTGTATTTCTACAAAACATGATATGCTGCCTCTATTGTTACATGAAAAAATATAACATTTACATAGCTCTGTTTAAACTTTATTATTTATTAGATAGATTAGTATACATCTGAATGAACCATTAACTAACAATCTATTAGGCGCAATTCACACTTAGCGGAATTCAGCTATAATAGACAAAAATCTGCTGAATGTCAAAAAATTGTCTACGGTGCAAACATTTTTGTAATGATCTCATAGACAACATTCAGCCGGAAGTTTGATTTTTCCCCTTTCTGGCAGCTTTTTGTCTATGATCGCTGATTTCCACTCAAGTGTGTGTTACCCCTTAGTTAAAGGCATTGTCATGATCTCACTTTAAGTCCTTGTTAACAGATCTTTAAGACTATTTAAGATATTTGTTACTACTCTATTATAACAATTAATAATAAAATTGCAGATGACAAAAGAATAAAATTCGAAAATATTACAGGGAACACTCCTGTATTAATACTTATAAGTACTTAATCTAGATCACTCGCATATATTACTATTCTAAGATTAAGGCAGTCATTTCCAGAAAATATGTCTGTGGTTGCTTCATATTTTCAAATGATATATGGTCTTACTTGAAAAAATAAAACCTAGAAACTATATTCTGTCACAGTTTCCATTTAAGTGAAGTATCGCTTTTTCACTTGATTATTGTAGCGACAGATATGGAGACGTATTTTAGCTTTACTCTTTAACGAGTCGACTATGGAATCAGTTTCTAATTGTTATTATTCTAAAGCAAGACATATCTTCTGAAAATGACCTAAGACTAGAAGATCAATATTATGTTTCACATTTTCGAACCAGGCAAACAAGGACGGGTATATCGAAGCTCGTTGATTCTAATATCGAATAAAATTATGAATACGTGACAACATCAAGTTAATTACCCTGAACTTGGAACTTTTTAAAACAGTAAGGCGATTATCACACTGGCAACACATGCGGCGACGGTGTGCAAGCGTGACAGCGCATGCCAGCGCTGTCTCGCTCGCGCACCGGCGCCGCATGCGGAAACCGCAGCAGTGTGAAAGTCGCTTAAGAATACAATTTGAAATGATTTCATATACTAACCTAAGCAAGGCTTTTTAGATTTTTTTTTCAAAAAAGGGTATTTTTATTAATATAGACACAGGTATTAAAAGGAATATAGGCGTTAAGTACGCTTCACTTCTGAAATATTGGTGTTGCGTCTCTTTCATCTCCTTTAATAAAGAAAGTGACGCAAACATCAGCGCAGTACAGTCAGCTACAAAAATATGTACACATTTTTGTACTTTATTTCTAGGTGATAAGATTGGAAATTGTATATTCCGTCTATGGTACTAACAATACTTCATAAAATATCTTTAGTCACCATCAGAGATATCGGAGCGGCTGAGGTGATCAAAAATATCTGCGCAAACACTGTAACGCTTTCACAATAGATGTGTGTCCAGATATTTGTGAACACCTTGGCTGCGTCGATATATATAGCGACTGTACATAACAATAACAGTTATTACTTTGATTTGTAAATAATTTGCTGTTTCTGAGGTAGAGAGGTGAATGAAAACCTCAACATGATTATTATAACTTCACAATACTAAAAATATAACTACAAAAGTTTAATATCAACGTAAGTAATTTGTTGTGATAGGATTTCATGATAGTTCATATTAAACTAAAAAGCTTATAAACAGACCAGATTGCAATTGCATGTACATAAAAAATTTAAGGGAGAAAACTAGATCCTTTGTAGGAAATATACCTAAATGGCGTTTTTCAAGAGAATCACTGCAGAGACTGAGAATATGGTATCTATAGGTGAACATTTTCCTCAAACGCTTGTTCTACGCACATTCTCCAGTCTATAAGCTTCTTGTATTGAACTCACAGACTACACAGACGCCATCATTAAGCTTGTACAGAGCACGAGGTCGCCACACATCAGTGCAATTTTATTCGTAGATTTCTACGATTCGAACAGCACATCTCAATATTATTCTACATCAATTTTGTAGTACCTATAACAATCCAGGTTTACCCCTGTAACTTGATTTCCGTGGATATTTTTAATTTACATGAGTAATGATCAAAAACGTTAACTCAACTGAAATAAGCGGTCGCGCTCTCATACAAAATTGATACAGGAGCACCGATGTGTGGTGACCCCGAGTAGTACTTATGGTCTATCTAGTGGTTGAGGTTATCTGTGATTGAACTCGACTCAGAATCTTAAAGGCTTTGGATATCCTTATCACTATCATATTATCGAAATTTGAATACATCACTAGCTCTTTAAAACCTGCAAGCGATCAGACAATATCAATATTGGTAGCAAGCAAGCTTACAGGTCATTTGATGGTATGCGTACAAAGCAGTCTATGGACGCTTGCAACTCCACACGTGTGGCTTTTATAAGTGGCCATTTCAAGTACCTATTCACTGTTAGAGTATTTCTTTGGCACGCTTAGCTATCTGAACTAATTTTTAAAAAATTTTTAAGGTATTAAGGATGAAAGCTAATAAGTTTTGATAATTTTCTTTTTACTCAGTTTATTTAATATTGATATTGTCTATTAAAATATTGTAAGCCACTTTTGGCACTTGTTACATAACCAGTCGCTTATGTATTGATTTATATAATTTATAAGGAATTTAGCAAATGGATAACTATTGTTAGTACATTAACCTTTTGACCGCCATTTATTCTCAATCTAACTAATATATCTTGATTTTATTATACAGGGTGGGCAGAATAATGATCCGGGTACAGTCAAGTCAGCATCAAATATATTGTAACAGCCAAAGTTATCAAATAGTTCGTCACCCCATATTTGTATGTATTTCGTATGGTGTGTCGAACTATTTGGCTACTCTAGCTGTTACAATATTTCGTGGTAAAATAAGATTGTTTAAAGATTTATTACGATTGCGTTATTTTACCTTTCGGATATCTTAATACCTAAGTAGAAAATTCTTTTTTTTTTTAAGAAAAGTGACGGCAAAAGGATATTGTTGGTGGTACGCGTGATTTGATAAAAATCTAGGAAAAAATTAGTTATCTTATCATATGAATGTTTAAATTTCGAAAACTTACCCTATTAGAATCTTATTACGCGCTTAAAACTAAGATCAATTATTATTGACGTACGAAAAATAGTTTGCCTCATAAAATATAACCGCTCTGTCTCAAGTATTTTGGGGATTCTTAATTGGTAATAAAAAAATGCGATGTAGGTGCTAATTAAAATATGAAGAGTACACGAGAAGAACATGTCTGGTTACTTTTTTGGACATTTTTATTTTATTTTTTTATATGATAAAGATAACAGAGACGACCCCAATTAACTATATGGATCTATTTTTAAAATTACAACTTCTGTAGCATAGACAATTTTTTCGCGCTTTAAAAGTCTTATTACGCAAACAGTATGGATGATTCACTCTTTCTGAAATTGAAAAGCGCGATGACTAAAAAATTGTGTCTATGTAAGGGGTTAGCAACGCGCGTGTGATACCTCTGGAATTGCAGGCATCCATAGGCTACGGCAGCTGTGTACGGCAAGTGAGTGGACATGTTCTTTCCGTGTAGGTCGAACGGACTTTTTATTTATATTTATGCCACAAACCGGTAAAGTTAAACACAATTTTTTTATATGGGTTAAAAATCCCCAAAATTACTTGATCGTTTCTTTCTTATCAGTTATCTTATTTAAATCTACGGGAAACTAGAAAACTCTTTATATTGGGAAGGTTGCGGATTTAATTATATTATGTACTGTTTTACAGATTTCCATAAAAAGCAAAACTCGATTCAAAAGTTATTTTTTTAATACCACCTATATAAATTGGAGATCTTAAGATCCGCAACAGCATTCTGACCTTAAGACTATATATAAAAAAGCTCCGAGAAAATACACCCAACGACACTGATTATGTGATTACCAATACATTTGTTTCTCTCAATGAGGATACAATTCTACAGATTAATATCGTTTCCAACTTTTTTTGCACCAAAGAGATTATTTTTAACGTTTATAGAGCCCGCTGCGCGTCGCTTTGCGTTTTATTATTCTCAAACTGGTAGTCAAACTTAGTCTTTCGTGGCATCGACTTAAGGAAACCCCAATCTTGCAGCCACGAACATCGCGAACAGTTATCCTACCCGGTTTCAACGGCAGGCGATCATAAACCGAACTTCGGTAAATACAATGTTATAAATGTAGTAAGTTTGGGCATGTTTAATGTTCGCGTGACTGTGACAGCCGCGAGCATCGCGAACAGTAATCGATATATTAATTATTCTTCAGACTACCGTAATACATACATAACTGCGCTTTACACGGTTTCCGTTATCCGATTATCGTAGAACGTCAACTTCGATAGATGCAATGTTCTAACTGTAGTAAGTCTGGGCATATTGGATGTTTGGTTTAATTTAATGTTAACTAAGGAAGCTCTCAATCTTGCAGCCGCGAGCATCGCGAACAGTAATCATTATTCTCCGGACTACTGTAATACATACATAACTGCGCTTTACACGGCTTCGGTGACGGCGGGCGATCATCATATAACGTCAATTTTGATCGATGAAATGTTAAATGTTCCAAATGTAGTATATCTGGGCATATTGGATAATGTTCGGTTTAATGTTAACTAAGGAAGCTCTTAATCTTGAAGCCGCGAGCATCGCGAACAGTAATCATTATTCTCCGGACTACCGTAATACATACATAACTGCGCCTTACACGGCTTCGGTGACGGCGGGCGATCATCGTAGAACGTGGACTTCGATAGGTACAATGTTCTATCTGTGGCAGGTTTGGGTGACTTGTTGGAGAGTGTGCGCGCGTGTTCGTGCGAGTGTGTGTCGGCCTCGGCGTAGAACTGCGAGCGGCCGGTGCCGTAGCGCGGGACGGGGGGAGCGGTTTGCGAGCGGCGGTTCTTTTCGGCCGTGAAGCTGGAAGATAAGGTTAAGGTTATATTACCTAGTCTAGCCATAAGTTCTGTTACAAACAAAAACGTAAATAATTTTCAATGTAATGTAATTTGATTACAATAATCATATATTTATGAATAGGTAATAAAATAAAGCTCTTAAGTAATATATCCTTTGTCCGAAACTTCCAATGTTGGTTTTAATACAAGCCTTTAATCATCAGCTTTTCAATGGTAAAATTCACGCACCGTTTTTATGGAGGAATTTACTACAGTTGCCTTTAAATATTTTAAATGTCATACAGCAATACAACAAACGAAATATATAAGTGTAAGCACACAACACTCGAGAAGCTTAAACTATAGTATACACGCTTCAGCAACGTCATTATCCAGCATAGCTCATGATTTAGTAAGATGCGTCATATCAAGGTGTCTCTAAAATCCATTTTTCCGTACAGGCTTGTTTAGCGACTGAAAATTTCAGTCAAACTGTATCAAAATGAGCTTTAAAATACTATGGTAAAACCTGTTAACAGGACAATATACAAAAATATGCTTTAGGCTTTTCAGGAGAATTCGGCCTCACTTCAAATAGCTCACTCCACCCAGTCTTACCTGAAAAGTAATTTTCTTTGTTCTTCTCAGTATGCTGATTGGCCCCTTTCCAGCACTTACCTAAATTCCCTGGACAATTAATTGTGGTCGGTGTTAGAGGACATGGTCTGTTCTAAACACCACATAAATATTGATTCTCTAAAAACAACCTTGACGGCAGGGTAGATTTTTTTCCAATAAAGAAGGTGCGTGAATTAACAGGTACGAAACAAATCGTTAAAAAGCAAATGTTAAAGCTATATGTGGACATTTCCAGATAAAAATATATCATTTAAAAACTAAATTAATTTATCTATAAATAGATATACCATTTTTGTAAATTAGTTGAACCGTCAAAGAAATATGATTATTTTCACAAGTAACAGAACTTATGGCTAGACTAGGTAGATTCAGATAGACGTTGAGTTAGTGTCCATCGCTATTAAGATTAAACTTTTCACACTACGGCAACAAAAAATAATGTAATTAAAGTCAAAATTAAAATTAAAGAATTTTATAATAAAATACTTACCTAATCCAAGTCTCGTTAAGATAATTCTTTACCATCTCCTCCTGCACAGGCGCTCGAGCCGCCAATACTCTACAGCACAACACCTAGAATATAATATATTAATATAATATAATACTTATAATACAATTAATTTATTCGTAGACACACAGCCGTAAAATATACATAGATAAAATGAAAAAAAAAAGTACCACGAAATGACCTTGACATGAGACCGAGGCACAGATTAATAGCTGCCAGATGCCCGGAACTAGTGATACAGGGTAAAGCAAACTAACTAGAGAGGTTTTGTTACTCTCGTTATAGTGTCACATTTTCCAGATGCAGCTCTTTGTCTATGAGAAATACAATGTATCTCACCTCACAAGTACTCTGCCTCCTCATCAGCCCCTCCTCAGGATTACTCTGACTCTTCCCCGTCAGCTTCGCCATGGACCCGAAGTTCTTCTTCAATTTACTGCTCATAGAGCGCCCTATACTCCCGAACTGTTTGGCCACTGAGTTAAGTTGCTTGGAGCTCTTAGTTGATAGTGCGTCTAGAGATCTTCGAAGTTCTTCTGAGAAAAAAAATTAAATCATTTTTTTTGCACTCAAATAATATAGGTACAATTCAGCAATTTCAATTTAGTGAAAATTTAATGTAATCCGAAAGTCAAGGTGGGTTTTAGTACCTGGTGGTGGGTTCTGTGAGAGACACTCGACCCTCTCTAGGTCCAAGTAGGCGGCCATCATGGCGGATCTTTGGTATTCGTCTGGGAGGAGGTTGTTTATGGTTTTCTGGTCGGGCTCCGTGTCCCAACGGAAATCTTCGCCGGGGTCCACGTTGAATCTGAAATTATATCATAGTTATGAGAACTGCCCTCATATCAACTGGTCCGCGTAGGCCAGCAATATGGGTGCTTTGCGCCCGCAATCTGCATCTATCTCTAGGTCTAGAGCCATCTAGAGATAGATGCTTACCTGATAGGTAGTTCTTGTGCTATCCTCTAAAGGCATCCTAGCGCCGGCAATAGGCAGTGGCTCGCAAGGGATTACTGCGGAGAAGTGGCCCGCGTAGGCCAGCAATACCGGTGCTTGCTGGCTCTTGCTCACCTGATAGGCATGGCAGTTCCCGTGCTATCCTCCAATGGCACCCTAGCGCCATCTGTAGGCAGCGGCTCGCAAGGGACTAAGGCGGAGAAGTGGCCCGCGTCGTAGGCCAGCAATATGGGTGCTTTGCTGCACGCGGCTGGCTCTAATTCGAGAGGGAGATAGATGCCGCCGAACGGGATGGGGGCTACTGGGTCGCCGCGGAAATCCTGCAAGAAAAACACAACTTCTATGTAATATGTTACTCGTCTCGTGCTTATATTATCCTTACTATAGTAATAATGGGTGCTTCACTATTTATCGAATGAGCGGAGCGTAAGTGAAGCGAAGTTCTTACAATCAATTTCGGACATAATTGTCACTTCGCTACTAGGATGCTCGACATTTCGATAGCTTTTTGATTTTGAGGGTTTGTTCCGCGATAACTTGAGTAACATTTATTTGTTATTTATGAAATTTGTTGAGGTTGTAGCAGAGATATATATAATTTGAGAGTTCGTATATGAGCAGGATCGATCAAGGGGTTGTGGAGCTAGAAGGTGAAAAAAGATCTTCATAAGGGTCTTGTTATTTTGGTCAACTCGTTTGCAAATAATCGCGAGTTCTCAGTTCGAGGCGGATTACTAGTTTAATAAAATTCTAAGTTATTGGATACCCACTCGGAGTGCGAGCCACCACAGTCAGGTGCAGCGCTAGGCGCGGGTCGGGGGAGAGGTTGCGCGGAGGCGGTGCAGATTCCTGCCACTATATAGTGCTCTTCTACTGATGAGAGTAGATATAACTCACCCTTAAAGCGACATCAGCAAACACAATAACCGGCCTCCTCATGACGTGAGCCAGCGCGAACACATGCAGCTGCTCTAGTCCATCATAGTGTGGAGCAGCAGTGGGCGCGGGGCGCGGCCGCGGCTGCGCGGAGGCGGCGCGCACGGCGTCCTGCCACTCGCGCGCCCACTCCGCCTCCGACGGCGTCAGCCCCGCGCTGCGCAGCGACAGGCTCTCCGACCAGCGCCAGCGACGCTTTATGGCATCTGGAAGGTGACAGAGAGATTCCATTCACTCAAATGTTAACGTTTGTATGGAGCTTCCAACCTCTGTACTTGTCAGACATAGACAGACAGACATGACTAGCTTTTGGAACTACTGACTAAAGCTAGGTGGTTAATATAATTTTCTCAAACATGCAATGAAATATTGATGTTACGTTCCTTATAATAGGCTGCGAAGTATGACGTTTCAGGTGCGGCTAGGACAAAAATCTTGCAGGTCTAGACCGGCAAAGTCCTCTTTTTTAATTCCCATTCCACATATGTTTGTGGCACAGGATCATGGCGTTCAGCCATTTAAGGTTATAAGCGATATTTACTTTTTGGTTCATTTAAAATTCTGCCACTACTTACGCCTATTAAAAAAAAACAAAAAAACAATGTGATATATTTTGCAATTTCGTTTATATATAAAATCGACATGAAAATAATAATTAAAAGATTATTAACAAATTCCTATAATTTTAAATTGTAAAGATGGAGGCAGATTGTACAAACAGCTGATTTTGTTTTTTTTATTGTTTTTCGTGAAAGGTTGGTTATCAGGCTAAAATATTAGCAGCAAGTGTATTACACACGAACTGAAATTATGAATAAGGATTTCTATTGATACGAAATAAATTCGGAGGGTTTTAATTCTTATGAATATTTTCTATAATAAAATTAATAAAGCATAAACAGAGACTATAGACAATATTTGTAACGTTCTGAATTTATTCAGTCACCATTATACATTTTTCTTCTTAATTTAAACTCGTGTAGAATGGCCTTAAGTTCAACCTCTCGAACAGCGCAGATACTGTGAAAAAAAAAACTTTAGTGGGAAAATTTTAAAAGATTCTCAATATTTTATTATGTTGCGCATATTGTTGTGAATTATAATGCCGCTTTGTTTTATTCTATAATAATTTGGCTATAGGTAATATAAAAGTGAAATATGTTTAGATGTTGTTCAAATGCAAGTGAACAATTATACTTAAATGGCTGATGTACGTAATAGTTACACATTTTTAAAAGCTGTTCAGTGACAATGGAATGCAAAGTCAGAATTTAGCAATTCAGACTTCATAACGTAATGTTTTTACTCATGTTTTTGATAAAGTGGTAAGTCTAATTAACGTTTATTTGTTGGATAGGATATATCATTAATAACAAGATGAACATATGTAATTAGTCGTAATAGTGAATAGACTTTTGACTTACGTATGTCGGAAAAAAATTGGATAAGTTTCATATTTATTTCATTGCATGTTTGAGAAAAGCACTATACATACCTCGGCGTGAAAAGGGGTTGCCAGCCTCGTAACTATCCGGCCTCGCTACGCTCGGCCGTATATATGTACTCGATCGGCAACCCCCTACTTCACGGCCTCTGTAGTAATGTACTATTATAGAAGAACATTCTTTGGAAAATAGTACATTACAGCAGAGGCTGGGAAAATAAATAGGGATTTCCGGCCAAGTAGGTATATACGGCCGAGCGTAGCCAGGCCGGATAGGGATACGAGCCCGGGAATCCGCTTTCACGCCGAGGCATCTATAGTGTTTTTCTCAAAAAAATGCGTGGAAATAAGACCTAAAATCTAATACTTAAAGCCTAAAAGTCTATCGCACTCGTGGCCGGCGCCCGCGGCGCCCGGCCCGCCCGCGGGGTCGAACGCGTGGCGGGTCCCGGCTGAAAATCCTTTTCATATCAAGTGTCACTACGGCGCCCGAAATGTGATACTTCCGAGTCTATTTTCACGAACGTAACGACAACATTTCCGCGCATGTTTGAGAAAACACAATTACTGACTTACTTGTAAGAGCATCCCCGCCTTCTCCACACAGCAACGCCTGGACCTTCGTCCACAACGCCAGTAGTCTATCATGAAAGCCATAAGCAGCCAATGACGCAGCATGAGGTAGGCAGTTCAGTTGCCGTCTCCAGAAGTTGCTAGAGGAAGAAGTCTGGGGGCGCCGGAGACGCGGCCTTGACGCCACCAGTTCAAGATGCAGGTTTCTAGAGTTTACTTCTTTAATTACTTACTTGTAAGAGCATCCCCGCCCTCTCCACACAGCAATGCCTGAACCTTCGTCCGCAACGCCAGTAGTCTATCATGAAAGCCATAAGCAGCCAATGACGCAGCATGAGGTAGACAGTTGCCGTCTCCAGAAGTAGCTAGAGGGAGAAGTCTGGGGGCGCCGGGCACGCGACCTTGGCGCCACCAGTTGAGGATGCCGGCGGTTTCTAGAGTGTGTAGGGTGGCTGTTTCGAGGAGATCCTTTTCGATGAAGGTTCTGGAACAATATTATTGTATTTTTTTAACATTTAGATATCTTACGTTCTTCGGCAATAAACTATTTAATATGCTTAGTCAACTTTGTTTAAAGGACACACAAGGTTAAAGTCACAGTCGTTTTAAAAAATGTATTAGACTTAGAACGTGTAAGTCAAATTATTTAGAGGCTAAATCGTCAGCTAATAAGCAGAACTCACTAAGTACTATCACAAGTTTATAACCATAATTAACCATAAAGGCAAATTAACAAGGTTGATTTTCGTTTCATTTTTTTTATTAGTGATATTTGCTTGTCACCTGATGAAATATAAATGAGGTTATTTGGTTTTGCTGGTTGAATTTTCTTTTGATGATGACATGATGCTTGTACAAAGTACAAGTGGCCACAATTTACATTATTAATTTCGATATCTATTAAATCAACATATTTTGTAGTTATGAAAACCCTTGTAAATAAAATGCTTTGTAAAAATTCCTATCTAGCAAAAACTGTAGGCAGACATAACATGAATACCAAACGAATAAAGGTCCTTGTACTTTTTGTCACTGAATCAATTCAAACGGGCAACAACCAAGTCTTTCAAAACTTGCCAGCCAGTCTTATCTAAGGTCAAACATAAAAAAGAAAACATTGTCATCGTACTGGCATAAAGACTGCTTTGTTTACAGAAAAAAAAACAAAACACAAAGTTCACCAGCGGTCGTCGCGTGCTGGCCGAAATTGATTTAATGCCAAACTATATTTCAGAACGCGACGTTACAATGCGTCATGTGCGGTGCGGCTGATGTGCCGTTAGGAGTACAACGGATGAGATGACATGTATTGTGCTTTGTTTTACCTTTTGACGTACAGCCAAAAGGCTTATGCCCTTATTCATAAACGATTCTCATGCATCAGTAAATTTGAGTTTTGTCCTTATCTGTCATTTTGACAATTGTGTTTGTTAGAAACAAACAAATTATAAATTGACTAATTGAGGCCTGAGAGACGTGTATGGGTTAGGCTTTGTAATCAGGATCTGTCCGATTTTTCCGTACACTTCGGATTGGAATTGCAAACCGTATGTGCGTTACATTTCGCCTAGGAATTAATTTCAGCTAAAAAGTTTCATAGACTAAAATAATTAGGTATTTATATTTAAAGAGAGTGTAAGCGCGCAGTACCTGTGTTATCCGATCTGCGGGTATTGATCATCGTAAATTGATTTAAATATGTCTTGTAAATTATGTTATTAAAATCATTTCTTTGTCATATATTATGTCATATATTAAGTCCTAATCGTATTAATAGCATTATGTTTATAGCTTGATTCAACTTGGCACTGTAATACCAATAAGATGATTTCTGTAGTCATCTCCATCTCTCACTGTATGAAGGTTGTACAGTCGACGTCAAAATTATGTTTACACTTTTGGACCTTATTACAAAGGAAGGGTGCAAAAGTGTAAACATATTTTTGACATCGACTGTACTATCTTTGCCATAAAACTGGCCTTACGTAAACCTTATTACAACGAGGTGTTAAATTCCTCAGTTATGTGCTTATGTGTAGCTGTTTAAGTACAGTCAACGTCAAATATATGTATACACTATTGCACCTTATTACAAAGTAGTAAGGTGCCAAATTGTAAACCACATTCAAAGTCAACTGTACGTAGCACAAAGGTAAAAGGTACCTGAACTCCGGCGGATATATCGATATATCTGGCAGCAGCAGTATGTGCTCCGAACTCAGGGTCTGGAGGTCCGGCTCGGTGTTACTGCGGAGCGCCCAAACCAGACCCTCGTTGTCTGTTGCTCGAGATATACCTCGGGACAGTTTCCGACCTTTAACAAGAAACACAAGAATTAAGCATTTTCAACCGACTTCAAGATTTCGAAGGAGAAGGTTCTCAATTCGTCGGGTTCTTTGTTTTTTTTATGTATGTTCACCAATTAGCCTTCATGAGTCCTTTAGCAATAACAGTGATCCAATATCAAAATACAAGATCGAAGAATATTGTCTTTGAATTTTGATGTTTGCGGTTACCCCCTGAACATAATGGTGTTTCAGAAAGAATGACAACAAGTGTCTTAGAAACCGATTAGAATTTTATATTATTACGTTCCGAAAGGTCTTTGGACCTCATGTACCTACAAGCATTTGGATAAAGATATAAAAAGTGATAGTGAAATCGTGTAGCGTTTTACAGTTCGACCTACAGAGGTCAATGGCTCAGACGTCGCGTGTGCTGAACTCTTTTTAGCAAACTTATCGACTTTTACTGAGCCCTGCCCGTGGGTAAATCTAGCCACGATACGATATATATCTATTAGAGTGATGTTTCCTTTCCATTTATCTAATAAAAGTATATTAAGTAATAAGGCTTGGCAGCCTTATGCCTGATTATTACACTCAGTAGAGATTGAGAGGGGATGTGCGAATCAACCAATAGCATCATCCGCCGCTTACCTCCACCTCAGTGGAAAGGCAGCCTATTGGTTGATTCCGGCAAGTCTCCTCTCGTCTGCTCATCTCCACCTCAGTGGAAAGGCAGTCTATTGGTTGATACCGGCATGTCTGATCTCATCTCCGCATCAGTGGATTGGCAACTTTAAAACCTTACTTGGTCACTAAAGTTTACCTTCATCTGTTGTTGTCTTTTTAAATAACAATTGTATCGTAAAAGTAGGTACCTTAAGATAATTTGCTTCGATATAAAACGCTTTAAGATTAAGATATTCCATCATCCCCTTCCCCGGCTATGAAAAAGTTGTGATTGGTCAATCAAAGTTTTCATTTCCTAAATAACATGTTGTACGTCAAACGTCATGTGCAGTTCAACTAAAATAAACGGTTTGTTGTCACGTTTGTATGCCGGGTAATTTTTCACAGCTAATACGGTTTACTGATTCCGCTGCTTACAAGCTATAGCCCCACGACATTTGTTCGCATTAGTCTTATTACACTTGTGATTCCGCCAGCGATAGCTTTGTCGACGAGCGCAGTATCGAATTAATAGGAGCACCCTCAGAAGTCAGCCAAACCACTTCTATCGTTAAGTCCAAAATGCCCTATGTCGTAATGAAACTTGTATGGAGATACGACCTATTGGCTTACAGTAAACTTCAAAGATCACCTCGCTTCGTTCTTGAAACTTCAAACGGACGAGGTCATCTTAATTGGTTTCAATTAAAAATTTCATCATTTGTCTGAATAATTATCCTTGCGACTGTCATCTTCCAACTTATGGAGGAAACAGGGTCTTATTTAACAGCAATATAATTTATTTGGCTATTTCATTTCATTTCTTTATTTCCATAAATTGTATGTTTACATAGGAGGTGTTACAATTGTGGAGTATAAGTTGATTTATCTCAATACAATTTTACCAGATCGATGTAGCATTTACAGTCGTAACGTAATACATATACATATTTACAATAACTATTAAACTAGCATGCAATTACATTTGACTATTTTGGGTCTTACTATAATACTCATTGAAGCTATAAGGACACAATTACGGCCTTCATAGCCCAGTTGGTAGTGACCCTGCCTACGAAGCTGGAGGTCCCGGGTTCGAAACCTGGTAAGGGCATTTATTTGTGTGCAAATCTCAAATATTTGTTCCTGAGTTATGGATGTTTTCTATGTATATAAGTATGTATTTATCTATCTAAGTATGTATATCGTCGCCTAGCACCCATAGCACAAGCTTTGCTTAGTTTGGGGTTAGGTTGATTTGTGTAAGATTGTCCCCAAATATTTATTTATTTAATTAAATAAGATATTTTTTTCTACTCGTCGACTTTAATCTGTGTATTAGGTTAGGACTTTATAGACCAAAGTCCAGACTTAAACCTTACACATTTAAATGTTGGATAATCTATGGCACTTCCGGGAACATTAAATAGATTTATTAAACAACTCGCCACTAAACTAAAATAATTTTGAAAAGAGAATGTCATTCACATCTCGGTAAAATGTGTAGAGTCTGTCCGGAAAGAAAAGTGTCATGGTTTATATGGGAGCTCATACATTATACGACACTTCTTTTCGGACAGACTCAACTTTATAATTTCCCGAACGTACTTAAGTGTCGCCAGGACGCTCCCGTTCCCATACAAACGTAGTTTAGTTCTCATTTTAAAACGACATGCTTTAGAACCACGAAATTTGGCATGGGCATTCTAGTAGTACAGATCTATGTCGGTAATTTGTTTTCGTTGCTAAAAATTTTAATATAAAGATAATTTTAAACAAAAAAGAACCGACTTCACTTAGGATCCGCTATTCCAAGAGGAAGTGGCCGAGTTGCTGTAAAAAATAGTGAAATCACTATAGGTGTGCCTATAATAGTTGAAGAGTTCCCTCGATTTCTCCAGGATCCCATCATCAGATCCCGACTTGGTGACAATGGGACCATCTAGGGGTTATACCTGTTCGATTCAAAAAAAAATTTTGAAAATCGGTTCACGATTCACGGAGATATGGAGTAACATACATACAAAAAAAAAAAATTATGATAAAAAAAAAAAAAAAAAAAAAATTCAGTCGAATTGAGAACCTCCTCCTTTTTTGAAGTCGGTTAAAAATACAGCCAGATACAGATTTATATACAAAACTTATTTTTGCTATATTTTCTTTGTATTACAATTTTTAGCAACGAAAACGAATGACCGACATAGATCTGTACTGCTAGAATGCCCATGCCAAATTTCGTGGTTCTAAAGCATGTCGTTTTAAAATGAGAGCTGAACTACGTTTGTATGGGGACGCGAGTTCACGCGAGCGTCCTGGCGACTCTTAATCCGTCAAATTTTCTTCTACTTAAACTTGCTTCTACGTTGTGATTGGATTATAAAAAGACCAATCACGACTACAACGACATCTTGGAAGTAAGTTTAGACACAGTTATTCTATCAATCTCTTTCTACTACGCACACAATCATAATATATGTATATCTCTTTTCGGTGGTGTCTGTACCACCGAATAGGCCCAGATACAATTACTTCCGGTTTGAAAAATTGTGTTTGACGTTTGATTGAGAAAAATTTTGAAAGAATTAAAGAAAATCAATTCTTACTTAACACTCGTAGAAAAAGTATTTTATACAATAGTGATATAATTAAGCTTTTCAATCTCGTACCTTAATTAGGCCACTCAGCAAGCTTCGTGGCCTAAACGCGGTACTCGACTGAAAAGCTCTTGATTATGTCACTATTGTATAAAATACTATTTTAGGCTGCTAATAAATTTTGTAGACGGTAGGGACTTCATTTCAATTTAATTTACGCCGAACTTCGTGTAGGTACTGAACCGAAAATAGGTAAAAATAAAACATGTCCGTCCAACGATTTGGCTTGAATCCAAACTGCGGGAGTTCACATCCATTAAAAAACTAATTAAAGAAGTATCGTGCTGTCATTTAAACATGAAACACAATCCTTCTGAACCTTTAAAAAAGCACAGTCACTTATGTCGTTTTGTGATCAGTGTAGGTAGAGACTGTCCGGCAAGAAGTGTCGTAGAATGTATCGATTCCCATATAAACTACGACACTTCTCTATCTTGACAAACTCTACTGGGATTCGATTTTTGTCTGACAACGTTCTGAAAAAAAGTTTCAAAAGTCCGTTGCAGACATGAATACAGATTGGAAGATACCAATATGTATTATTGGTGTATAAGTAAAAACAGTTTGAGGTTTTAATAAACTTGAGCATAAAAAAGATTTTTTTGTGGTGCATGTAAATTAGACTATTTATTCAAGGTTATTGAACGACGACCTTCAAAAATTTTGTTCGTTAAAAATGTTTAAGTCGGACATTTATAAAGAATGACCCCATTCGAGCATATATGTACCCTTTGTGCGAAATAGTTCTATGGTTTCTACCTCAGTGATATTAGAGGAGCGGTCTTAGCATTTGTTGAGTTATAATAAATTACAATTAGCCAAGATCGTATTTAGTTACGTTAGCACAGGTTAGCACTTGGCAGCGTGGGCTATCGCGAATACCGAAATCCGAAAATTTACGGCAAAGATCGTCTATCTGCGTCTCCATCATCATTGAGATGCATCAGATGAAACTTCTTCAAGTTTTAATGTTACTCTCAGAACGTGAACGAAGTTCCAGCACATTTCACCAGGAATTCATCTCATCCGCACGACTCCAATTGGAAGTTTATTAAAAAATGCCCAGTGAGACTTACATTCTGGTGCCGGTGTGAGGACTAGATTGGAAGGCGCTGAATACGACATCGCCAGGTCCAGGGAGCTCACGGAACGTTCTGGAAGGACGGTGACGTCTCCGCCCGCGCGCGGTTTCAGCGGCGGTAGGACGCGTTCTGTAACAAATACGAGAGAATATTACACTTAACAACATCGTAAGACGTAACAATTGATAACATAGGAGATACACATAAATGATGTACATAATACCCCGTTGACCCATATGTTGTACATGTGATCAACGTTTGACCTAATACTTGATCATTTTGTATGCAGATCGTGCCACGGTGATGGACTAAAATGCTCGTTTTCCTTCCTTAAAACTGTATTATTGTGCGTTTCCTTCCTTCCTTACTTAACGACAATCTACGGACTGATTAACTTAACTCGGCAGAACTAGAACTTTCCATACATACAATTTTGCGAGCGTTTTAGTGTTGTGTTGACAGACGCGTCTGACTTTGTAGCAACCGACCCCAATTAAGTCGTCTATTCTAAACATGCACAGGAAGTTCTATATTTATAAATACAAAGTCAATTCAAAAATCCTCTATATACATACATGTTCTCGTATAATAATAATATCAACGTAATGTAAATGACTATGTGCAATAAAAATCTCTGATTCATCCTCTTGATTCAGATGCTTTCTTTCGTGAAGAAATTTTAATATGTGTATTTTAGTATGTATATGATTCACATTATATTTCCGCGCGAGATAAGATCGTGACTGTATTTTTATCTGATTGCGTGTAAATCTGCCATCATATCTGTGCCATCACATGTGTAAGTGTATATTATTGTGACGAAAATTGTGTTCGACAACAAACTGGTGTAGGCGAGCAAGCAAACAATTTAATAAACCGTTTGTAGGCGTATTTATTAGGGAATGCAGTACCGGTACTGTTTCGTAGAACCGGGATTTTCGGTACTAGCCAATAATGGAACCGGGATTTCCCGGTAATTTCGGTACTTTCGGGAAAAATCTTCTAAAACTTCTGACGTTGATTTTGGTCGTAAAAATTTCATTGTGTAATGTTTTAAATAAACGGGGGCCGGCCAACCGGCGGCCGTGGCCACGGCGGTTGCCCGCCAGGCGTCAAGCCGGCCACCAAGGCAGCTACCAGATCCTGTGCTGCTACGCGAAAATGGCTTTAGAAGACCTTCCCTCGATTTCAAATTTATGAAGATTGGCGTTTACAGATTTTAGAAAAAACATACAGGGTGCGAGAAAAAGATAATTTTTGAATTTTTTTTTATTCTTATTTGATCCCATTCCTATCCAGGATCAAAAGCTTGTATGGAACCAAAAAAAATCCGATTAGAAAAGCCACAAATCGAGGAAAGCTACCACATACATTTGGTATGAAAAAGAAAACTTTAATTTTTCACGTGCTATTTTTTTATGTCAATCGATCCCATTCCTGTTCAGTATCAATAGTTTCTATAGCAACTTACAGTAATGTATCAAAAAGCCACAAATTGAAGAACAATTTTACATACATTTACTGCTTTAAAATCCCTGTTTTCTGATATTATGCTTTTACTGTAATGAATAGTAATGATGTCATACATTATTAAGGTCCTTAAACGTGTGTGTCTACGTGATACAAAAATGTAAATTCACATTTTCTATATAGTAAATGTATGATTTTTTTTAATTTGTGGCTTTTTAGTACATTACCGTTAGTTGACTCCTAGGAAACTATTGATAATGGATAGGAATGGAATCGATTGGCATAAAAAACAGCACGTGAAAAATAAAAGTTTTCATTTTGATACAAAATATATTGGAAAAAATTTCCTCGATTTGTGGCTCTTCTAGCCGGAGATTTTTTTGGTCCCATACAAACTTTTGATCTTGGATAGGAATGGGATCCAATGGTTACAAAAAAAAAGTTTGTCAAAAATAACCTTTTTCTCGCACCTTGAATGTTTTTTCCAAAATCTGTTAACGCACATCTTCATACATTTGAAATCGAGGGAAGGTCTTCTAAGGCCATTTTCGCGTAGCAGCACGGGATCTGGTAACTGGCGTAGCTGTCCTCACCGCCAGCTTGACGCCTGGCGGGCGACCGCCGTGACCACGGCCGCCGGTTGAACGGCCCGCGTTTATTTAAAACATTACGCGATGAAATATTTGAACTCCGAAGAATAAATGAGCCCAAAAAAGTAAAAAATGTTTTTCCCGAAAATCCCGAAAGTACCGGGATTTTAATTTTCCGGTCCCGGTTCTTTACACGACTCGAAATCCCGGGAATTCCCGGTACTTTCGGTTCCGGTATTTCCCGGGAGCAAACCCTAGTATTTATTAGCAAGTCCTTTGCTGATAAAAATATAGAGTTTCTGGCCGGTTATGAATGACCTCTACGACCAGAAACTCTTGGCAGCCCAGTGTAATATGAGTATAATATAGGTATCTTTATACATGGTGAATTGTCATCGTTAAACTTATAATTATAAGCCCATGTACATATTTAATTACATATTAGAGGTCATTTATGACCTCTACGGCCAGAAAATCTATATGCCGTGGCAGCCCAGTGTGATATGAGTATTCTAGTTATATAACTATAGTATACATGGTTTATTGTGATTAGATCAGGGATTGTTAAACTTATAACCCCATGTACATATTTAATTTCCCCTAAAACGTTAATTGTGTAAAGCTACACTGAAAGAAATTTGCTTTGTGAGTCTAACAAATTCGACTTGTTGCGTGTTCATCAGTTTGAAACTAAAGTATTTTAGTAAACGGAATCGATCACCAATATTGATAATACAAGTCGAACTTGTACGAACAACCAGGTTAAACTTGTTAAAAAATATTGGATTGAATCAGCCAAATATATGTTAAAAACAATATGTGCCATGTTGGTTTTATATAATCGAGTTGTCGATTTAAATTATACTTAAACTAAAATGACAAGTAACTTGTAGAATGAACTAATTAAACTTAACAAAATCGAACTTGTAGTTTTAACCAAAGAGCTTGTAGGCGCTATTTTAAAATGAGAGTTTGGTTGAACGAACGTGAATTCTGGTTATTTTTTCTCTCAGTGTAGTAAATGCTGCTGATTCTAATCAATGAAAATTATTCACTTTGAATTCGAGTGCTCTCGAATATATTTATTACACATAATATCATCACAGATTTTATTCCTGTCAAAGCAGTCCGTGAGGGGTCACCATTACCAACTACCCCAGCACATCATAATAACATTTAGTAAATGTAAACAACATAATATATAGGCTTATGAAGTTATGACGCAAGCCCGGCCATTTCTACAATGCAGCCTTCGCAACGGTGTCACGAACAATGACTTGGCAATGCCGGCGGCATTAGTAAAGGATGCCTTTTGGCACCGCTTTGTTTTAATAAAGTGCAGTTCCGAGGTTGGGTGGTTTTACTCAATTTTGTTTTTTGGCAGATAATAGACATGGTGAAACTTGTGTATTATTAGATTCGAATCGATGACAGAACTTGACGATTCGGCAGAGTGGTATTAAGTAGGTATGTCAAATTTTTCTAATTATCCTGACTTCGTATTTTAGCAACCTGGTAGAAACAAACATACTTGGCTAATTCAAGAGTAGTCTTAGTACCACAGAAAAGATTGCTACTTTAAGTGGTCAAACATTGTCAAGAAAGCCCATGGATCCAGCAGATCCATGCAGCTCCAACCAGAGAGCAGGACAGGCTAGAATACATAGTGGACGAATATGAAAGGACAGGATTGGTCACGACCCTCAGACATCAGGGAACGAAGACGTTTTAGGCGAAACGTTTGATATAGCCTAACGTCACAAACGCGAGTGCTTTACGTCACTAGTCTCAATTTGTATGGATTCGAGAGATTAAGAGCTTCAACTTGGTGAATTCTACTAGTGTTTTTCGACCGAGCTACAAATATTGTATGCCAAAAATTTATTATCTGATTGTCCACGATTTTGTTGTAACTGTTATGTTAAAAAGAGACAACCGGAAGCCTGTTACAGACACACAGTTAGAAGGAACTGTACCTACGTAAATATTCAACGCACGTAACCCCACAAGGATATACATAATATAGTCAACTATATAATAGTCGACAAATTCTCCTTCCTACTTCACTTCTCGAATTTATTGTAGTCACTTTGAATAATAGGGGTTTTTCTGCTGTCTGTACGTATGAAGTATTTGTGTGGGCATGTAACATAACTTCGATATTGATAAAATCGAAGAACGGGCACACTTAGAAAGGTAGAATTACGAATTTTTTTAGTAGAGGTCTATTCCGAATTCCCGATGAACTGAGTGCTGCGTACATCGCTTTCGGTATGTTATTTATTAGAATCATATTTTTAATCTCTGCATACGCATACGTATAGTACTGATATTGAAAATACTTAATAGGCGTGTATGTATATCCACAACAATAAGTGTAGTGGAGCGCATCGCCGGATTGTATCAATAGCTTACAATCCTGACAATACATTACTGCCTTTTGTGTCAGTCGAGTGGAATAAATGGTTGTGGTGTAATCTAAGAAATAATAAATCGAAGCCAAAGTACAGACGCAGAAAAAGTTATGTTTACTTGTTTCTTGTTGAGATTTGTACGTTCCGTAGTATGGAGCCGTCGTAATTATGACCAAATTTTTACCAAATTGTTTCACCAATTTTGAAAATTTTTGTATCCACTATTTTTTTTCCAGCAAACTAACTTTGTCTACACGGAAAAAAAGGCTTCCGGGATATTCTCAATCTAAGATATTATTATATTATGTTGAAAATATTTCCTCATGACAAGCATTTATTTCCTTTAACGAAAACAAATTAAAGTTTTAAATATAACGAAGCGAATATATTCTTACAGATTTTCTAGTTTTCTTTTACCTAAGATAATACTTGTTTGATTAAAGTACAATCTCTCTTATTTACTCAATATACTCTTGAAACAATACATTTTTGTATTTCTCATTTAAGAAAACGTGGTTTTATTAAGCGAAGAATCATATTTTTGGAAAAGGAAATAAATACTTGTCACGAGGAAATATTTTCAAGAAAATAATAATGTCTTGGATTGAGAATATCCCGGAAGCTTTTTTTTCCGTGTACACAGATAGAAAAAATCTCTTCAACCAAAGAAACCTATTTGAATCAAGAGATATCCAGTTTCCCATATAAGGAAAAAATAAAATTCTTTATTTTAAGATATAAAATGTTTCAAAGTTTATTACTTAACCTAATAAATGAAATACTTTACCCGAGATATAAAAATCTTCTTTTTAAAATAGCTTAATATTCTCACGAAGACCGTTTGAATTTTGTTTTTGTATTGTATTTTTTTTTAATTGAACTTTATGTGTCTTAGTGCAATACTTAAAGAAATTAAGCCAAGAAACTTTGTTTCTTGGATGAAGACTCATAGTTTAAATTGAGAATTGAATTTCTCCACGGGAACAAAAAAACGCATTACTTCAAGAGCATGTGTTACTTGATGTAAAATTTGATATTTTCACACCAAGATCTAAAATTTCTTGGCGTATGAAATCGATTACTTGAAACAAACAATAACATTTTCTAAGGCGGTTATCACACTGGCGCGGATCCGCATGCGGCACCGGTGCGCGAGCGAGATAGCGCTCTGCATGTGTATAGCGCTATCTCGCTCGCACACCGGCGCCGCATGCGGATCCGTCGTCAGTGTGATAATCGCCTTAGTGTCTCAGTGCACTACTTAAAAAGCTAGTAGCAGAAACTGTGTTTCTCGGGACTAATCCCAACTTCCTTCCCAAGAAAGGAAGTTTAACTAAAAGTAGATAATACAAATATAAATTATGATTATTTATATACTCACAATTTATAATCGTATTAACTAGAGCTGAGATTGCTATTGTGAATCTCAAATAAGTCCGGGTAAAGCGCCGAGGGTCATGAAGTTACGTCGAACTGACGTTCGCGTGTTCTAACCTACACGCAGAGACATCTATTGATGCGCAGGGTAACTAACGTCCAAGATTTAAATGTTTCAAAGCAAAAATTATGTGCTTCTTCTTTGGAATAGCTGTGGCTCTTGATTGTAAGTTGAAAACATCAAAGCAAAAATTAATCTCTCTTGCCTAAAAGCTTAAAAATCTCAAAGCTAACTTTTGGTGCTACTTCTTTGAATTAGCTTTGGCTCTTAGCTGTAGATTGAAAACATCAAACCAAGAACTAATCGATCTTACGTAAACACATAAAACTCTTAAAGGAAAATTTTGGTGCTTTTTTGCCGTAAATAATTATTATCTTAACTCAAATCATTACTATTCGCTATAAAAATGGGTAAAGCTAAAGCTGAATAATTTTAATTCTTCTTTTAAAAATCATGATATTTTTAACTCAAGTCATGTTTATTGGTCTAAGGTATTTATTACTCTCTTTAAGAAACCGCGTGCAAGAGAGTTTTGCGTTTTGAATTAAGATATTATTTCTATCTGTGTACTAGCAACTTAAGTTTTGGGACTGGCAAACTAAGGCTTAATAACTCACCAAAGTCTTTTGTTCTTTTAAACTTGACTTATATTATAAGCAAATAAACTCCTTACCGAATTTTGGTTATGAAATAGCCGTAAAATGTAAAAAGATGTTGATGATTATTTTGAATAGTTTTCCTACCAACAATCCACTGGGCGGGTTCATTTTGCAGGATCAGGAATTGGGAGATAATTCACAGATATTTTGCCAAAACGGCGCAAGAGACTAGCTAGAGACGGATTGTTTCCTGTTTACATATGTATTCATAGATAGCATAATATGTAGTAATCGGAACAATCGGATAGTACTGGCTCTCTCCGAATATGTAACACTATAAATAAAGCGTCTTCGCCAACGTAACTCAAGGCAGTGGCAATAAAATAACGGTTAACGACTTGTATGGAATTTCGATAGGTTCGGTCTACATATTGCAATTAGAGCAAGGCCAATAAAACACGGCGGACGCTGAAAACGTTTATAGGTAAGCTAAATAAGTCGAGTTACGCCAGTCACTAGGCCACTACATAATTATAAACGCACTAGAACAATATAAAAGGTAATCTAAAACGAAAGGATAATCGAATTGAATAATGTAGCTACGTAAAAATTGGAGAAGTAAAAAAAACATGAATAGAGTTTTTAGTATAGGGCTAGAAAAACGAATGACACCAATTTATCAAAATTGGTTATTTGACACGAATGCACCTAATCAAGATGATGTTGAATTTTTTCCAAGTAAAAACAGTAAAGTTTTATTGAAACTTTACTGCACAAAATACACCTTAAATTATGTACGGACTTAAAGATAAAGCCTAATGGGATTCGCTATCAATCAAGGTTGTGTCAAGACCATTTTCATTTTACCAATGTCTCCTCTCATCTCCGCCTTAGTGGAAAGGCAGCTTTACTCTTAATTGAAAGACACTTACATTTTTGAGCTAGACTTCACTTACCCATTGTGAACGGACTAAAAGGACAGCTGTGGCAACTAAATCCGGTCACTTTTTTACACGAAACCATTTACAACCAGACAACCACAATAATTCTATTTGTCGTAATGAAAAACAAAACACTACGGCACAACAACACTCACGAAATGTTTACAAAAGACTACAATACCAAGCGTGACAATGTGCTATCTTAAGATACCGGTGATCAGAAGTCAATCCAACCAGGTACACGTGAGCTAGATAATATTACGCATAGTTATTACAGTTAGTAGGATGGTCAGGCTTTTGTCGTGTGTTCCATTGGCTATCACTTTCTAAGAAGTACGCTATTATTATATTTAGTCTGCCTTTGCACTGAGGCGACGTGAGATTAATTCACGAGAGGAGACGTGCAGGAATCGACCAATATCATCATCCGCCGCTCACCTTCACGTCAGTGGAAAGACAGCATATTGGTCGATTCCCGTACATCAGCATCACTCATCTCCGCTCATCTCGGCCTACGCAGACGCTCCTGCTGTCTTTATTTCACTGCTGCGTGGTACTATCCTCATCAGTGCGACAGATATATTCACCGTTAAACCGATTACGGAAATCATTCCTTAAAGGGGCGAGAAGGGGGGAGGAATTAACTACGGGAGAGAGAAATGATGCATCATTCGCTATTGTATTTCTTCTTAGTCGTTCTATCATGCCTGAGGATCGTGACTATATGCAATTGTCTTCCATAAAGTTCGGTTTTTGGCAAAATTACTACCCTGTAGAGACTTTCATTAGCAGCCCTCTTTATAGCGTCGCTTTAGCGCACTGGAATGGGACCTTTACAATATATTTAATTAGATATTTTGTTTAGGCGTTTTTAAAATAATAATTTACCTGAAATACTAACCATACGGTCTATAGTCGCGGGGATCAAATTATAACAACCTCATGCGTACGTACTGGTATTTTTACAATGGCGCCCAACTGAATGCTCGCGCGCTTAAGATTAGACTGGATCGTCATGCAGTGACGTATGGGACGCATCATCATTCGAGTCGCGTAGCGTATTGTTTTGAAGCCTTGGGGATAAGGTTTGGTCTCCTGACTTCTTTGTTTTGGACGATGAGATCTTTATAAAAGTCAAGTCTACTAAGTGAGGTACCAGTAATGGCCATGCATTAGCAAATTTTTGTATGCCTTGTTTTCTAGTTTTTCAACCGACATCAGACTATTGCCAAGATGGACACATTTGCGCACAAAACTAAATTTCCGACATAAAACAGTCTTGAAAGGTCATTATATTGACTATATTCCATTAAAAGATCAAAGGGGTTATTAGATTTACACATGTAGAGCAGATTTCAGTGTCAGGGCAGATCAAATTATTTGTCTTAGCAGATTACGGTCAACCAGGTGTGGTACAATTTATAAAAGATAAATCCCTTCTAAATATCCATATTCAACGTTAATCTAGTCTTTACTTGAGGCTACTTTACGGAAGATACGGTGTAATCCAGTGGTCATGGCAATAACTCTATAATCAAAAATTAATTTTTTACGGAACTTTCTGGGACATTTGCCTACTTACTTGATGTGCCTACTCATCTGTTTTTTCCGATTGCATTGTGGTTAAAACGCCCGAGATTACACTCTCTCTGTAAGTGCATTTTTTACGCCGGTGTGAAAGGAATTAGACGTGAGCTATATTATTAATAACCGGCGTCACATGTCGTGGAAATCGAGCATCGATAGGCCGTGAGCGAGTCTTGATACTTCAAAAATTTTCTCTCTCCCTCTACAGTTTTTCCAAATTGCATCCTCAGTGGTTAAAACGCCCAAGTTAACACACACTCAGTAAGTTGACCACTTCCACCGATATGAAATGAAGTAGACGTGACTTGTAATAACCAGGCGTCACATGTCTTGGATTTAGAACATGGGATTTGCCGTTCTCTGTCTCATCTAGCGTTTTCTCTAATTGCATCCTCAGTGGTTAAAACGCCCAAGTTAACACACACTCGGTATGTTGATCACTTACGCCGCTATAAAATGAAGTCAACATGAGCAGTATTAATAGCCAGGCGTCACATGTCTTGTATTTAGAACATGGATTTGCCGGTCTCCTCTTATCTAGAGTTTTTCCCAAATGCATCCGCAGTGGCTACTACGCCCAAGCTAATACACAATTACACACTCAGTAAGTTGATCACTTACGCCGATATGAAATGAAGTCAACATGAGCAGTATTAATAGCCAGGCGTCACATGTCTTGGATTTAGAACATGGATTAGCCGGTCTCCTCTCATCTAGAGTTTTTCTCAAATGCATCCGCAGTGGCTAGTGGCTACTACGCCCAAGCTAATACACAATTACACACTCAGTAAGTTGATCACTTACGCCGATATGAAATGAAGTCAACATGAGCAGTATTAATAGCCAGGCGACACATGTCTTGGATTTGGGGCATCGACTCGCCGTGGGCGGACGTGCTGTTATTCCAAAATATGTCCCCCTTTCTTCCATTTAGGATATTCTCGGTTACATCCTAAAGGAACCCGGCATCCGTTTTGGTAACGACAGTATTGACGCAAGAACTTGCACTCTTTGGTCAAAAACATAGCTTTTTTTGGAGTATTATCGTCAATTGTGACTATTTAGTCAAGTAGTCAGGTTTCCCAACAATGTTTTTCTGCATTGAAGAGTGATTGGTAAATATAAAACAAGTCGCTTTTCGGTGACCAGTCGGAATTCGTATCCAGGAACCCCACGGCCCTTGACCTCTGGGAAGCTGTCCGCTTTACTGGTAGCACCGTATATACCTCTATAAGGAGGGAGTCTTTTAAATGCATGTGCCTGTGGTTTTGTCTCCTTATGAGCATAAATCCGAGTTCTGTAGTACATACTTGTAGTTATAGAAGTAGCTTTTATGGTCGCATATTGTAGCATGCATAACAATGACAGAAAGGATTTCCATACAATATTGTGACACTGTTGCCGGCACACGACACGAAGGTAATATTGCTCTTCTGCATTTTCATGTGTCAAGACTGTTGATTGATACCTCTTTCTAAAACCCGAAGGTTCTATTTAGAGCTCACGGACTATATTTGTTTTAAGAATCAGCTCGCACTAGTTTTTGCTGGTTCCCTCATTTTCTAAGTTAGACTACACTTTGTAATACCTACCTACTGCTTCTAGCTACCAGTGATCTCTTCGATTACCTTAGGCATTAAATATAATCCTAGAAATCGAGAGCACAGTTATGAAAATAAATATGTTGCATCGAGTACAGGCATCAGTGAGTGACCTAGTCTCGTAATAATCTTGGTAAATGGCCTTGTAACCTTATATTGGATTTATTAAGATGAATGGGGTCGTGCGCGAGGTTTGTGGGGTAACTAACTACACCACGACAACCTAATTTTTATAGGCAAATAAAGCTTGGTTAAGAAAAGATGTGTTTTTAATTAAATAATAATATTAATAATCATGAAACGTAATATCTTCTACTAAATATTTACCGTCCGTGCGTTTTTCAGCGATTGGGTCGGCTTCCATCACCATTGCGATTTCACCCTGAAACAAATAAATAAATATTTATCAGGTCACATTCGACACTAAGGATGCGTTTCCACCAGAGATGAGCTAGGATGCGTTGCGAGGAATGTGTTAAGAACCAATCCTAGAGCTGGGTTGTGCGAGGAGGAACAAATGTGATTCTGTTGGTGCTTAAGGCCGTTCCTCGATTCGGACAAGCCACGCCCCTCCGTTAGACACGTTTATGGCTCCCGTGCACGATAGAAAGAGATGCAGCGCTCTTAAGGATCAGACTTTTTGACCAAACTACGATAAATAAGCGAATCTATAAAGTTTTGTCTAATTTTGCTTCTGTGACTTTTTAGATAAACCAGAATACCATATTTTGTACTGAGTTATATTGCTTAATCTCTTATAGTTTACTTAAGCTGAGAAAAATAAGGGGAACAAGGACCCAACTTCGGATTTTTTTTCTATCGAGGCAACTTTCAGCAATCGTGTTTCGGCTTGTGCCAAAAACAAGAGTATATAGTCTAATAATACATATTCGAAAATAAATTCAGTCCCTTTTCCCGTTTAGTCACTAGAGCGTTTGAAAAAACCTATAATTTTTCAAAGTAGCCCCTTAAACACATCCTCGCTCATATCTGGTGGAAACGGAGCCTTAAGGGCGGGCGGACAGTCGTTAGGAAATAAATAACTTTGAATAGTTTTTTTTGTACATTGCAGACATTGCAGTCCTGTATTCTTTGGTCCATGACGGGCATAGTAATATAATAATTATTATTAAAAAGTAGATGTAATTGCCGGATAATGCCAAGATAAGATATTTGTATAATGTAATGACAAACATTACCTTCTCTTTCCCTTTCACATAAAAATATTATGCAGCAAATAACAATGATACATTCAAATATAATGCGTATTCTCAACAAATTCTACCCACTCATATACATTTAAGTCTTGATTTTCCGAGCCATACATTCACGTAACTAATATGACTAAATGCATCCTACACTGCATTAAAATAGAATGCAACTCACCAACAACCATTACTTCTAGACCCGTGTCAGCGGGCGAATACTGCAGTCATTTGTTAATTATAACTACATGAGAAGGCCAAGTTATGTTGGACATGTTGTTTACAACTTGCGCCCACCTATTATAACTAATTATAATATTTAAATATATGTAGAATGACGTCGCAGTTTGATGATGATGAAGATCGTAAACTTTTTAACACCAATTGCCATTAATATGTGCCATATTACACAGTGTGGAAAAGATCTATGGACCCTGGAGGGGATCTGATCGTACCTTAAAACGTGAAGATAGCTCAATTAGCTGAAAGGAAAGATTCTTTAATTTTTGACAAAAAGTAAAACTGCATCACATTTTTTTCACGGAAGTCTGTCCATTGCCTAATCTTTTTCAATTAATTAGGAAGAAAATAATATCTCCCTTTATATTACAGATTGAGTTTTCAGTAAAATATTAAATTACGTTAATTAAAAGTCTCCTTTGAAAGGATACTTATTTACAAGTCTAATTAGCAACGGGCGAGAGATTCTATTTCCTCCTTTTACTGTTTTAATATCATTTTATTAGTTTCAATAGCAGGTTTAATTTAAAGGGTCGAATTCTCTTATAGAACGTTATCACACGATTTGCGAGCAAGTTTTGTATGGGAGCGAACACGCCGCGAGTTCGCCGCGTACGAATTTTGTATAGAAATCGCTTTCAAATCGCTCAAGTGTGATAAGGCCCAGTGTTTGAAAAAGTGAAACACAGTCACATTTGATGTCATCAATTCATCATCGTTTGTCACCCACTGCTAACTTCTCATCGGGTACGGGATTTGTCCCGGGTCCCGGTCCAGCTAATCTCATGCTTAGTGACCCGCGATCTTCCGAATGTCGATGTCGTCAATCCAACGTGCCAGAGCGGATGCCATGGACTCCTTTCATCCGAAAGTCCGTCAACATGCATAGTACAAAGTAGTGGCTTAGTACGCTGTATGTAGATCCCGCGAATTTTTGAACATTTATTCACATAATTGTCGAACCTGCTCACAAAACTCCATGAGTATTGGTGAATAAATGCGACCGAGCGTAGAGGAGAAAAAGTAAACCTTTCAAGAGCATTTTTGTTTAAGCTGAAATGGAGACGAGACATAGAAGATTCGTTACGCTCGCTTTGACAATGATGCCCTATCCTATCCTACTTTTGAAGCAAGTAAGACAAGACAAAGTTATAGAGTTCAGAGGAATAGGGCTGCCTTATTTCCGTGTTGATTACAATTAGATAAACCAATTCTAGATTGCGGTATGCGTTGTATACCTGCACAGAAAGATTATTTGCCTTCTTATCTATAATAAATAGTATATTGACTTTTACGAAATATGAGATCCTGCTATCAGTAACGACAGTAACAATAAGAACGCGCGATAGTTTGATGAACTTTATAGTATGTACGATACAACAAATACTAAGAAATCTCTAACCTATTTGCAAACTCTTACGATACGAAAACAATGAAATCATTGAAACACTATTGTTTCCCCATTACCATTTGATGAGTAACATGTTATCATCTTATCAACGTACGATAAGGCATGCGTAACAGCTAGAAAGGTGTATGTGCTCGAACATAAAAGTCCTTAAGGCCGTTTTAGATTTGAACAGTGGCAGCGCCAGACAGTCTTGTTATTCAGGTGAGTCAGTCGGAATTCTGTAGCCTAGGGACACGTCAATTAAGGTTACGCATTGTTTATCTGTCAGCGTTTTTTTGCGTGATGAAATGGCGGTTAGTACGAAATTACCATTACGTTACGAATGTTTTACTAACATTGGTAAATAAACATAGGTATTTATGTTACAAATACGTACAATTTTCATGTTTGCGAAATATGTTCTTGCTTTCCATATATCGGATGTGGATTAATGTGTATTTTAATGTACACATAATTAAGTTATAAACGGTGCGTTAATAAATAATTAGCTTAAGTTTAAAAGGAAAATACCTAGTACAGTAAATATTCAATGTAGGTACAGTCACCGGCAATAGTATCTTCCTACACGAAGGCCGAAAAATATGGGACACGCTCTTATGGCCCTACAAATAAAAGCGTGTCACATATTTTTGCGGTCTTCATGTAGGAAGATGTTATTGCCGGTGACTGTACTTCTGCATATACAAATTTTTCTTTGCTTTTACTCACTGCATTGCAAACATTAACGTAATAAATACTTAACGACCTAATTCTCTTGAAAACTTATGTTATGTAAATATTCACACTTAGGCACCACAGACGTCGATTAGCAAACTCAGTGCTAACATAGTCACAAACACTGGGAAGCCCTGTCGATATAACCTAGACTTGTTACAGCACTTATACGTATAGGTACGCGTCATACCACCTCGTAGTATAGGAAATCAATAAATAAACCTTTATGATCACCAGTCGTGGATACAAAGGGGGCAACAGGGGCAATCCCCCCCACCACGCAAGTTTTGCATACTACGGGGGCCATAGGTGAGACCGTAAGATTTTTTTGTAGGAAAGTGCCCCCCCTTGATCGAAATTCTGGATCTGCGCCTGATAATCACTTTTCAATCAAGGGGCAGTGCCCAGGATTTCCATAGGTACGAAATATAAATGTATGGACATGGACCCAGTTTTATTCTTTACCGATTTTGCCCATACAAACTGTAGTTTTAGTATAAAACAAATATTTTAGTAATCAAAATGTCTTTTAAATTTCTGGAAAAAGAGTAAAACGGTCTTGTAAGTTGTAAGACAGAAGTAATCACATAAGAGCTACCATTTGTTTGGTATAAAAAATATCCATAGAACACTATTTCCTTGCGACTTATGCGATGCGAGACAGTTATATCTACTTGAAATATAAAATTGTGAACCAATAAGATGCTGCATTGTCTTACTTGCATTAATGTTAGTTTTCAAGTCAAGAAGGAAGGAATTTATATCACGGCCGGCGGTCAGTGAAGGCCGATTTTTTAAGCACCGTCGCATGCATGACTTAATATGGTAGAGCATAATGCGTAAGGTCGACCTCGCATATATGTATACAGTTGTTAGCCTTAAGTCAACGAAATAAGGTGCAACTGTGTAGATATATATTTGACTACAATTGTCTAACTATCGAGCACCAACAGATAAGATGCGTAGTTTAATAGTGCGATCTTGTGTGGGCAGATTCGCGAGCTTACTTTAACTGTTTATGGTAAAGCGTGTCCAGTAGTTCATACCAAATAGTAGTTCTTATCTTCTATATCTAGGGGGTAAAAACGGTGTTGAAAGTTTGTATGGGGAATCAATAACCGTTGAACACTGGAGATAGTTTCAGCTCTGGGGAAGGATATATAGTAGAAGAGCCCATGACACTGAACCTAGTTCGATAAGTCTCCCGGATGATATATATATAATTAGACGCGTTTTTAATAGGAGAACACGAAATGCCTATGCTGCAATGCAAAAAAATGGGCGGCATAATAAAAAATTTTTTTTGAAAAATTAAAAAAAAATCGGTCTCTAGTACGATAAATCTCCCAGGTTTCCTTTGTTCCTCGAAGCAGAGGAGAGTTAGGGCTATACGATAATGCGGTGCTGCAAGCCCCCGTGACAGGCCTTGTCAGTTGCTGCAGCATTATAAGGGATCGGTTTTTTTAGGTATCTAGTACCATCGATCTCCTCTAGAAACCAATGCTCATCTGAAAGATCATTACTATCTCTGTACGAAAAACCACTGCTGCATTTCCCAAACATGGGAGAAGGTGGTTGCTGCAGCGATTGAAGGTCGCCCTCCGAGCAGTTCCATACGGCGTTACAATTCAACCGATTTTATTCAATATAGTTTTCATTCAAAGTACTTATTAGGCCTCACTTCCATGACTTTTTTCAATTTTTTTGGACCCACGGTTCCAAAGTTAGATGGGGGAAAGCTCTTTTTTTAACTTTCAGAGCGATTATTTAAGAAACTATTAGTTTTATCTAAAAACTGTTTATGAAAGCCTATATTGATTTTAAAAGACCTCTCTAAAGATACCCTACACGATAGGGTTAGAACGAGAAAAAAAAATCACACCCCACTTCATGTGTAAGGGAGGTACCCTAATAAAAAATATTTTTCCAGTTTTTATTATCCCACTTTGTCGGCGTAATTAATGCACACACTCATACGAAATTTCAGCTTTATAGTGCTAATGGTCACTAAGCTAGACCGCGGACAGACGGACCGACGGACAGACTACGGAACCCTAAAAAACGCTGGTAGCCTGGCGGTAAGAAGTCTAGCTGACTTTCAATCTGGAGTTCTTGGGTTGAAACCCCGGCTACCACTACCACTGAGTTTTCCAGAACATAGAGAAATAATAAGTCTTATAGAGTGCTCACTCCATACAACTGGTTATTAGCCCGCAAGCTTGACATTTTGAAGGCTTGACGACTAAGGGGTTGAGGGAGGAGCGGGCTGGGGGCGTGAATACCAAGGGTTTACAACGGGTGCCCTAATCATACCTCCTGCCCGCTTCTCTCTCAACCCCTTAGTCGTCTAGATACCTAAAAAAACCGATCCCTTATAATGCTGCAGCAACTGACAAGGCCTGTCACGGGGGCTTGCAGCACCGCATTATCGTATAGCCCTAACTCTCCTCTGCTTCGAGGAACAAAGGAAACCTGGGAGATTTATCGTACTAGAGACCGATTTTTTTTTAATTTTTCAAAAAAAATTTTTTATTATGCCGCCCATTTTTTTGCATTGCAGCATAGGCATTTCGTGTTCTCCTATTAAAAACGCGTCTACTTATATATATATCATCCGGGAGACTTATCGAACTAGGTTCAGTGTCATGGGCTCTTCTACTAATAGTCGACCCTGCACGAGTCTAATTTTACAGAGATACCGCAAATCGATGTACAGTTTAGTCATTTGGCACACACATACTAGAGGTCAAAACAAAATTTTTGATCCGCAGTTCTTTAAAAAAATTCCCTTAGGAGGGGGGTGCTGATTCATCATTTTTTTTGTATGAGGAAAAAAAAATTTTTTTTTAAAAACCTATCGTGTGTGGTATCATATGAAAGGGCTAATAGAGGCGGTTCTAAAAATATACCACATCATTACATTCCAGCCATTTTTTTATTATTATAACAAAATTAATTTTCAAAACATACCAAGTTTGGGCTCCTCCAGATACGATATGGCAGATTTTTTTTTTGTACAATATATCACAAATGATACTTGATACCCTCATATCTAACCCCAAGAAAGCAATTTTGAAAATAACTTCATTAAGTATTTATTTTTTATTTTTCAATATTACAAAATAACGCAGTACAAAATGTACTGAAGTAGAGTTCTACTAGAGTTCTCCTTCAGTACATTTTGTACTGCGTTACTTGATAATTTTGAAAAATTAAAAAAAAATACTAAATGAAGTTATTTTCAAAATTGCTGTCTTGGGGTTAGATATGAGGGTATCAAGTATCATTTGTGATATATTGTACAAAAAGATAATCAGCCATATCGTATCTGGAGGAGCCTAAACTTGGTATGTTTTGAAAATTATTTTTGTTTTAATAAAAAAAAAACGGCTGAAATGTAATGATGTGGTATATTTTTAGAACCGCCTCTATTAGTCCTTCCATATGATACCACACACGATAGGTTTTTGAAAAAAAAATTTTTTTTTCTCATACAAAAAAAATGATGAATCAGCACCCCCCTCCTAAGGGAAATTTTTTAAAGAACTGCGGATCAAAAATTTTGTTTTGGCCTCTAGTATATGTGTGCCAAACGGCTAAACTGTACATCGATTTGCGGCTTTATTTTGTATACAAGGGGCACTATAATAGAATAGTTGATATCCAGAATTCATTCCTTAAGAGTCGCCAGGACGCTCGCGTGAGATCGCGTCCCCATACAAACGTAGTTCAGCTCTCATTTTAAAACGACATGCTTTAGAACCACGAAATTTGGCATAGACATTCTAGTAGTAAAGATCTATGTCGGTAATTTGTTTTCGTTGCTAAATATTGTAATACAAATAAAATACAGCAAAAATAAGTTTTGTATGTAAATCTGTATCTGGCTGTATTTTCTTTGTATTACAATTTTTAGCAACGAAAACGAATTACCGACATAGATATGTACTACTAGAATGCCCATGCCAAATTTCGTGGTTCTAAAGCATGTCGTTTTAAAATGAGAGCTGAACTACGTTTGTATGGGAACGCGAGCGTCCTGGCGACTCTTAACGGGGATTCCTAATTCCACGCAGACGAAGTCGCGGGCAAAAGCTATTCAATAATAAAATACAAATTAAGTAGTCACGCTAATATCTATACTGTACTATTCCATACTTGGATGCGTACAAAAACTTCTTGAACATTGAGGCGAGTGGTAGGTGCGTGGAAGCAATTGCCCACAATAGGTTACTGTCCTATGAAGTCAAATCACTCAAATGAGCTACTCTTTAGGAAATGTCAAAATTTGTTCCGTTTATACAGAAGATTAATATTGTGACGTCACAATACTATATGATGAATAAACCTCCTTTATAAAAATTTTAACCATTACAAAATCATTTAAAGCGCAAACACATGTTACATCTGGATTTTCCCGTGTAATTTTTAAATTTTGATTTTATGAATGCAACGAAACAATTAAGTTTATCTACTGGAAAGTACCCTATTCAAGAAGTTTGCACCAATGTTTCATTTCAAGTATCTTTCTGAGCATCCTGTATCTTACGCTTCGACGTTTAAAGCAATTTTTGTAGGCATATTTTGGTTAGGCTTTCTCGTCGATGCCTGACATTTTAGCGGAATGCACTAATAAATAAAATAATAAATAAAATACATTTTAGACTCCATTAATACTCAATAGTCCTTACACCATGGCGGGTGCTGTCTCTGCGTGCGTCCCATGACACGGGCAGGGGCAGCATCCGCTTAGTGTACCCCTCACTTTTCATTAAATTGTCGAAAGGGCCTCTGCGCGTTGGCTTCGGCTCCGCATACGCCT
Source organism: Pammene fasciana (assembly GCA_911728535.1). Lineage (NCBI taxonomy): Eukaryota > Metazoa > Arthropoda > Insecta > Lepidoptera > Tortricidae > Pammene > Pammene fasciana. Next base: position 15,584,501 of record OU452288.1, read on the forward strand.
CCCAAAGGTCCGGAATACCATTGTTCCGTGGTCGGGAAAGACATAAAAATAAATATTTGGGGACAATCTTACACAAATCAACCTAGTCCCAAACTAAGCAAAGCTTGTACTATGGGTACTAGGCGACGATATACCTACTTATATAGATAAATATATACTTAAATACATAGAAAACACCCATAACTCAAGAACAAATATTCGTGATAAACACACAAATAAATGCCCTGATCAGGATTCGAACCCGGGACCTCCTGCTTCGTAGGCAGGGTCACTACCAACTGAGCTAGGCGGCCGTTAATACTTAAAGAAAACTAACATACAAGCACTAAAACCATACAATGACCAGTAGCAAAAGTAGCAAACACGTCTGCTACAGCTAGAACAAGATAATAAATCAATTGCTGTCAAAACACAGACGAAACCTGTACGTCGATGTCAAAAATATGTTTACACTATTGCTCCTTGTTACAAGGGGTTAAGGTGCAACAGTGTATACATGTTTTTGACGTCGCCTGTACTAGAGCTTATATTCCAGGTGTAAATATAGCCGGGTTCAACGAAACCGTTATTGGTTGAATACGTCAAAAGTCAAATATAGAATGTCACCTTGCGTTTACTGAACATACAGAATGCCTGCAGGATATCATGTGGGAATGTTTTTGAGCACCTTCTTCGCTTTGATAGGTACCTTGAGTGGCGAGTCCGACTGGTACTTGGCAAATTTTATTTTATCAACCGACTTCAAGATTTCGAAGGAGGAGATTATCAATTCGTCGGGATCTTTGTTTTTTTTGCTATATTTTTTTTATGTATGTTCACCGATTATTCGAAGACGGCTGGACCGATTTGGAAAATTCTTTTTTTGTTTGAAAGAGGATACTTTACAGTTGGTCTCATTGTCACCAGGTCCAGATCTGATGATGGGATCCTGGAGAAATCGAGGGAACTCTTCAACTATTATAGGCACACCTATAGTGATTTCAGTATTTTTTACAGCAACTCGGCCACTTCCTTTTGGAATAGCGGATCCTAAGTGAAGTCGGTTCTTATTGATGATATGATTTTATTAGCCTGGTGAAGCTCTCCACCGGTGAGCAAGGGCCTCCTGATATTTTCCTGTAATATAATATGTGACACGCTCTTATTTGTAGGACCATAAGAGCGTGTCACATATTTTTGCGGCCCTTGTGTAGGAAGATACTATTGCCGGTGACTGTACCTACTTCCGCTATTCTCTAGGTTCAGTACCAGTAGGTCCTGCCATCAATTAATTATGGATTTCTGTAACCTCTATGCCATAATATGTTATCGAAATCGTTTCTGTAGAGTAGACTTTGACACATAAGAATCAGATACCTAAGTGTGGATCTAAATCCACACCCCTACACTAATGTCAGAATCGAAATTATAAATCATTATAGACATGTGACACTGAGGCAGGGACATACTTATTTAGTCTAGGCCCAAGGGGGGGGGGTGGTGTAGTGGGACGTCTAGTGGTAGTACCTTTCAGGTCCCTACAGCCGGCCCTCCATCCGGGGGGTGTATACCACACTGGTCCACAGGCGTTCCATGAATCTCTCGCCAGTGGCTCCAAGTAGCTGTTGTGCACGCAGCGGCCACACCACGGAAACCACGTCGGCTCGTGGGCGAAACCTGGCTGAGGGGGGGGGCTGCACGCTACGGCGGACGGTCCTAACCGCGGACACCTCCCGCGTAGGTAGTGCATGAAGACTGCTCCGGTGATGAAGGCAAGCCGCAGCTGATAAGCAATGGACATTGGTGGATTTGGCGGAACAGCATAGGCATGGTGGAAGGCCTAAGGCGACAGCAGAGGTCTACAGCGGCTGTCGGCAGACACTGCATCCGACCTTTTCTCTGGTTGTAGCGGTCTCCGTTCCATCGGGTACAGAAGAGGGAGGACGAGAGAGTGCACCTGTGGTCGCGCGCCCACTTGTGCACTTTAATATGGTCTGCGCATCGGACTGCTTCTGGACAACGGACCCCGAGTAAGGAGAAGACCTGCGGCGATGAATGGAGGTAGAGAGGTTCGGTCGTGATGCACACTGGGCTTTGTCTGACATTTGCACGCAGGCGGTTCAGAGAGAGTGGTCGCTTTTGCGCTGAACAGAGGTAACAGCGTGAGCTCGGCAGCACTCTGGATGACCAAGCAGCCCTATTTAGGGGAGCACTGCTTGCCCCACACGGGGACAGGACTAGAAAAGGTGTCCTAAAAATTGCTTACCTCAAATACTACAGGGAGGTAGTAACCACGGCTGCCTAAGCATCCCTTCCCTCGTGGTCGAAGTAACAAAAGGAAAATAAACTTAAAAACAATAAAAATGACCTTTGCTTCCTGGAATGTACGAACACTGCTTGATCGCGATACTAACCTGTGCCCTGAAAGAAAAACGGCAATCGTGGCCCGAGAACTTCGTCGCTACAACGTGGATATAGCCGCGATCAGCGAGACCCACTTGGCGGACGAAGGCGAATTAGTGGAACACGGCGGTGAATACACCTTCTACTGGAAAGGGACGCCCGCATCTGAGCCAAGACGCTCAGGTGTAGGGTTTGCGATTAAGAACTCAATAGTGAGGAAACTAGCGGAGTATCCAGTGTATATATCCGATCGCGTCATAACCTTGCGACTACACTTGGATAATGACAAATACCTTAATGTGATCAGTATTTACGCACCAACTATGACCAATGACGATGACGTAAAGGACCGTTTCTACGAAGAACTTACAGGCACCCTGACCAAGATCCACCCGACAGAGAAAATCCTTCTTTTGGGTGACTTTAATGCAAGAGTCGGACGTGACTGTGATGCATGGCCAAGTGTTCTGGGTCGACATGGTATTGGCAACATGAATAGTAACGGCCAATTGTTACTTAGTCTCTGTGCTCAGTTTGACCTGGCCATAACCAATACATATTTTAGATTACCGCTGAAACACAAAGTAACATGGATGCATCCGAGGTCAAAACATTGGCACTTAATCGACTTCGCCATCGTCAGACAAACTGACATCTCCCAAGTGCTTGTCACACGAGTCATGCGAGGTGCCGACTGCTGGACGGACCACAAACTAGTGGTAACAAAAATGCATCTGCGTCTTCGACCTCCCATTAGAACTAACAGACCGAAACCAACCCGGCTTAATGTTGAAAAACTGGCATGTCTAGAGACACAAAACTCCTATTGTCTGGCGTTAGATAGCGCAACCGAAGCACTAGACACGGAAGGTGATTTGCAAGCGGTATGGGACCGCCTATGCTCGCAAATAATCGATTCGGCGAAACACACGTTAGGGAAACCGACCCGCTTTAACGAAGACTGGTTTGATGAAAACGAACAGATGTTATCTGAAGCGATTGCTAAGCACCGAGCGCTATTGCGGCGTCAACGTCGAGGAAGACAATCTCGTGAGTCGGTGGAGGAAATTAAGAGAAGCAGTCTGGCGCTGCGTACTCTCACACGGGAAATGAAGGATTTGTGGTGGAAACAGAAAGCAGAGCATATCAACTGGCTTTCTCAATCAAACCGGTTAGGTTTATTTTACGCTGAGGTGAGGAAGTTGATTGGTAGCGTTGGTAAAGTTAACGTGCCTCTGAAATCCCTTGATGGCACCCAACGTTTTACTTCAAAAGAGGATACACTGAAACGTTGGGCTGAGCACTTCAACCAGTTGCTCAACGTCGACCGCTCAGCCGACCTGCATCATATAAGGATGCTCCCGAAATTACCTGAGATAGCTGATCTGTGCCAACCACCTACGCTCGAGGAAGTTTCCACAGCGATAAATCAACAACCGAATAACAAAGCAGTCGGTGTTGATGATATCTCCGGAGAGTTACTGAAGTATGGAGGGGACAAGTTGAAATTTACCTTATGGAAGCTGTTTTTGCGAATGTGGAACGAGGAACGTGTGCCTAACAACTTTGTCAAGTCCCGAATATGCTCATTGTATAAAAACAAGGGAGATCGTTCCGACTGCAACTCCTACCGTGGTATTTCACTTCTCTGTATCCCTGGAAAAGTTTTTGCTAAGATTCTCCTAAACAGACTAATACCTGTCTCCGAATCACTCCTGCCAGAGAGCCAGTTTGGCTTCAGGCCCCAGAGAGGGACCTGCGACGCAATCTTCGGTCTACGGCAACTACAGGAAAAATGCAAAGAGCAAGGACGTCCGCTGCACCTGTGCTTCGTAGACCTAGAGAAGGCATTCGACTGTGTTCCTCAAGAGGCCTTGTGGTTGATCCTGGAAAAGTATGGTTGCCCGGAAAAGTTCATCAGGCTTATTCGACTTCTTCATGACGATATGACATGCTGTGTCACGGCGAATGGCGAGCAAACAGAGTTTTTCTCCGTCACCTGTGGAGTCAAACAAGGATGTGTCTTGGCACCCACTCTGTTCGCCCTCTACTTCGCCGTGGTAGTTCGGGAGGCTTTGCAGAGTATAACGGAGGGTATCCATATTCGCTTCCGTACAGATGGAAAGCTGTTCAACCTAGCTAGACTGAAAGCTAACACTAAGGTATCACATGATATCATTGCGGAGATAATGTATGCGGATGATCTTTGCTTCATAAGTGACTGCCCGGAGGGTCTTCAGCAAATGATGAGCAGGCTGGATGAGGCATGTTGTAGATACGGGCTAAAAATTAGTGTCAAGAAGACCGAGGTCATGTCCTTGGATACACTGCGTGCAGCCGGTACTACACTGAACATTTGCCTAGGTGACGCTACTCTGAAGCAGGTGGATAAGTTCAAATACCTGGGAAGTACCATAACCGCTAAGGGAGACCTAGACGCCGAGATTAACAGTAGAATCGGCGCTGCTTCCGCAGCTTTCGGGAAGCTTCAGATGAAACTCTTTCGGTCGCATGACATCCGGAGATCGACAAAGATTGCTGTATATATGGCCATTGTTCTGCCCAACCTCCTCTATTCGGCCGAGACGTGGTGCTTATACCGCAAGCACATCCAGACGTTAGATAGGTTCCATCTCAAATGTCTCCGAACCATCATGAATATCAAATGGACCGATTATGTTCGGAATACAGAGGTGTTACGCCGCGCAAAGGTTGGTGGCATCGAGGCTTATTTAATGACACGACAACTGCGTTGGTGCGGGCATGTCTTGCGCATGGCCGATGATAGGATAGCTAAGCGAGTATTTTACTCGGAGCTGCAAGAGGGCAAGCGCAGACAGGGTGGCCACCCAAGTAACATTTTAGGCTAAAAAGATGCTTAAATTCGCTAGTAAACAGCTTAGAGCTTAAAAACTGATGAATAACGGAGTAGAAAATCTGTTAAAGCTGATCTAGCGCAGAAAAGGTTTCTCTTATACAGTGAGGCTGATTTACCGCTGTATAATGTCGAAAGTATTACTTTTGGCTTTATATTAACATAAAAAAACACCATTATACAGAATTAAGTGCTAAAAAAAGCGAACTGCATTTTTTTAAAACTAAAGCTTTGTAACGGCGGAATAAGAGTATACAATGATGTTATTGTCTGAATAATGGTGTAAACCTACTCGGTTATAATGCCATTACATGAAGCTGTATAATACCTGAATAATGGTTCTATAGAAAGCCTTTATAAAGCTGTAACCTTTACAAGAGTTTTATGTAATGTTATAAGCTGTTTAAAAGCGTATTCATACTATTTTATAAAGCCGAAAATTAAATACTATTACACAGCAGCTATTGAACTCGAGGCTGGTAAACACACTCAATTTTTTCCATAGTTCAGCATATAGCTTCAAAATCGAGTACTTGAAGAGCTAATGCTGTTTAAATTACGAACGCCATTAATACCATAACCTACAATCTTTAAAAATCCTAAAATGGGTTTGTTATTATGTTTCCCAATTATAACACTTAAGTAGTTACTAATTACATGTAGTAAAATAACTTTATTGTTAAATAGAGAAGCATAAGTAACACAAATGAGTCAATCTAAAAAAAAAGATTCGATCCACTAAATCAAAATATACAATAATTATTAAATTATCTCTATAATTTCGAGGGCGCGTGAGTTTTTTGTTTACAATTAGTATATACATTCACATAAAACTAACAGCCGCAAGCAGAATAGGTACAGAATATCGTTTATTACCGCACTTGGTTTAGTTTCCTTTTGTACACTTAATGGATGCGTATATTTTACAAGATGTCTTCGAATTATGACGTTCCAAAGTAGAATAAACACAACTCGGGTAAAAAAATCTCTTATGTAGACTTTTGTCAGTTTACTGCTGTGTATATAGGCATAAAAAGTGTAGCCGAGGAGTATTAGCTGTATAATGGAATTTATTTATGCTGTAAATCAGCCATCACTCAGTAATAATACAGCTGTTAACCAGCTAGATCTACACTTAAAGCTGTAAAATTCGTCGTTAAACAGCTATATCAACACTTAGAGCTGTAAAATTCGTCGTTAAACAGCTATATTAACACTTAGAGCTGTATAATTTGGGGCCCTTTTTGAGGATATAACGGTCTCCAAGCCCGTCAATACAGCCTTTATACAGCAGAAAAAATGGCGGATACAGCTATTATACAGCTCAAAATGTTACTTGGGCAGTTCCTTCGCTACAAAGACGTGCTCAAGAGGCACTTGAAAAGGGCTAATATAACTCCAGACAACTGGGAGGAGCGCGCAGTTGAAAGACCGGAGTGGAGGCACCTAGTAAAAACAAGTGTCAATAACTTTGAGGAAAAACGCTTAATGGATCTCGATACCAAGCGGGATCAACTCAAAGCCCGACCACCTGCGGCAATCAACTACAACTATATTGATGGGATCCTGACATGTGACAAATGCGGACGTACTTTCACTGCAAAAGTTGGCTATGTGAGTCACGTTCGAGCACATCTGAGGAGTCCAAGATACCAGCAGCAGTCGCCGTAGCCGTATCGGCTAGGATGAGATGATGATGAGGCCCAAGGGGCCACGCCCCGGCCCGGGGCGCCAAATCTCAAAATACGTCTCTGCACTGAGGTCATGTCACCAGATTCGCTACAGTCGCTACAAGACAAGACTAATGGCGACTCTATATGTGGGCGAGTTTAGTGCAAGGGACCACTTTGTCGATTTACAAGGCCACTTTTTTCTTTCACCAATAGATAGTGTAAATTGTGTACTTTTAGAATGTACTAGTATAGTACCATATCGAGTGGTCCCTTTTTCCGTACACTGGTAGGTACATATGATGGGCCATCATAGGGACGCAGCTATACGACGGAACGAGATCGCAACATATAGCTGCGTCCCTATGATGGCCCATCATGTAGAGCCAGCCTAATATTCTACCTATAAATAGGTATATAGTCAGAGTTGAACGAAACGGTTGCGGCACGCGACTTTCACTAGACATGTCGTGAATTGTGATTTGTAGAATGCGTCGCTTATTGTTTATAAATCGATTCAATTAATTCTATACCTAATGGGTCATTGTAATGTTTGTAGTACTTACTACTAAGGTAAAAAATGTTATAAGTACACTTGCAAGTTCGAAAACAGTGGGACAAGCCTTGCCATCGTGAAAACTTTGCCGATAACTGGTAGATTTTATTGTTTTATTATGGATTATGGGCGAATTAACTCTTAGACCCACACTTTTGACGTAGGTCTGGCCTATAACCGCGAAGCACTTCGTTCATCGAATCGTCTATTTGCATCACTTTCTTTCGTACACGCAAGAGCGATAAAGACGGGACCATCGTTTTGTCGATTTTCGAACTTCGCGGTACGCCCTCTGGGTCGCGTTTTATAAAGTTACAATTTACAATTTCGCTGTTTGCCTCTCTTTCTATCCAATATGTGTGCTAGAAAGAGAGGTAAACAGCGAAATTGTAAATTGTAACTTTATAAAACGCGACCCAGGCCTCCGATGCCCAAGGGTTGGAATCGGACCAGCGTTTTCTGCATTTGCAGCAAACGCCCCTAATCCCTAGGCTACCCGGGTCACACCCCAACATATTTATTTAAAATAATTTGTGTTGTTTTCTAGTTGTATCTGGCGTTAGCAAAAATGTAATATTTGTATAAATGTTAGGTCTATCAGAGTCTAACATAAATTTATGTACAAGTATTATATTATTTAAATAAAAGCGAAATTTTCGATTGAATCATAAATGTCCTGGACAGAGTCAGTCTAAAAGTTGATTCGCTGTGACATGTAAATATTAGTCATTACGTATTAATTACATTATTGTACATATTACAATGATTGTATTTTCGGTTTTACCACATAATTACCTATGTATGATTATTTTCAAAGGACAAATAAGTATGTAAAGCATACAATACAATGCTCCTAATTAACCTTTACTGCGCCATACTTAATTGTTTCTGCAATTAGAATAGGTATACATAAATTGTGACAAATAACTTAAGATTTCTGTATTAATTTTTTATTAAATTGATTTCGTTTATTGTTCATTCTCCTTTTGGGATATCTATCGGCATATTTAAATTTGCCCCTCTGGCTGGACCTTTTTATATGAATTTGTGTTGAAAAAAATGTTACGTCTACGACGCGCTAGGTAACAATAGTAGGCATATTTTGTTTCTATGTGTTTATATTTTGTGAACAGTTTAAAGACATGTCGGCTGTCTTTGACGAAAAGTCATTAGGACCCCTTTCACAAATGTATAAAATTCAATATACGATACGTCACATCTCTAGTACTTAAGTACAGTCGATGCCAAAAATAAATAAATAAAAAAATAAAAAAAAATAAAATTTGTTTATTATCAGACTGCATAGGTCCATAGGATGGTTAGTAGAACAAACTTACAACTAAAGTTAAACCTAAATTTTAAAACTAAGACATTAAAACTATACAATGGGTTAGTAATAAGAAAATAACAATAAAAGCTTAGACTAAAAGCCCTGCAGACCAGCTGAGCCGTGGATGGTGGTTCACCGAGGCGCACGCCCAATCGGGGCATGCAGCTCGTTAAACCTGCCAAGCACGGCGCTGTCCTGCCTCCCGGCCACGACCTGCAGGAGACTGTTGGGGCTTCCCCTGACTCGTCTGATGAGCGACGTGACTTTCTTGCGCATGAGCGCATAAAAGTCATCAGTGTGCGCGTCGGCAAACATGCCTGACGCGCTGCAGTATCGAGGAAGCCCCACCATCGCCCGGAACAGGTTATTGTACAATATACGCAGGGTATTGTACGCTCCTTGAGTATAGTTGGTCCACAGACTGCTGGTGTAGAAAGTTTGGCAGTATGCCTTAAAAAGCGTGACCTTGACCTCAAGTGTACAACCAGCAAATCTGCGAACCAGCATGTTCCCTCTTACAGATAACGCCCTTCGTTCTCTCTCTATATCACAATCATCTTTGAATTCCTCGTTTACAATGTGCCCAAGGTATTTAAATTGCGAGACTCTCTGCAATGGCAAGCCATTGAGGTAAACTGGAGGAACAGGTGTTGGAAGTTTATTTTTGCCTTTAAATACCAAGAGCTCACTCTTATTGCAGTTGTATTTTAACCCATGCTTTTCAGCATAGGTCTCACAAATAGCTATTAATTTACGCAAACCCCCAATCGTAGGCCCCAGCAGCACCATGTCGTCTGCGTAGCTTATATTATTAAAACAAACTCCGTCCACATGACATCCAACGTAGGTGCTGCTGAGTTCCTCGATCAGCTGATTTACGTAAATGTTAAAGAGCCTAGGAGAAGTAAGACCCCCCTGCCTTACTCCACATTCAAGTCCATACTGGTCAGACAACGTGTTGGCCCACTTTACATTATTTGTTTGATGTTGGTACCAGTACGACAATACACGTATGAGCTCGCCAGGGACACCCGCATCCTCGAGCTTCCCCCACAGAACGTCATACGACACCAGGTCGAAAGCCTTCGACAGGTCCAGGAAACAAGCGTACACAGGTGTTTTACGGTCTAGGTAGTACTTAACTGTGTTCTTTAACGCTAGTATAGCAGTCTCAGTTGACAAGCCCTCGCGGAACCCAAACTGTGCATCGTGAAGCTTAGTGTGTTTACTGAGATGCCGGTCTATCACACTATCAAACACTTTCGCAGTCACAGTAGCCAGCGAAATAGGCCTGTAATTACCCTTGTCCGCTATGTCTCCTGTTCCGTTCTTCACTATAGGCACAACTAGTGTTCGCATTAAGTCCTGTGGGAGGTACGAGTGACCTAAGCACAGATTAAACAACAGGGTCAACACCCTCGGTAAGTGCGGGCCAGCATGCTGCAGGTGCTCGATACTGAGCCCGTCGTGGCCAGGCGACCTCCCCCTCTTCATGTCCTTAATTGCATCTTTAATTTCTTTGCAACTGAAGACAAGGCGTTCGCCCGGCCGCGCAGGCCCCCGCCCGCGCAACCGCTGCATCGACCCTAGAGGCGCAGTCATCCTAAAATGATCCTTAAAAAGATTTGCGATTTCAGATGGTTCTGTAACTCCATTAATACTAATAGGTAAACTATTATTTTTATTCAACTTCTTAGTACCTTTCCAAAATTTTGAAAACTGTTTTTGAGAATGATGAGACGCCAACTTATCCAGCTCAAGCTGTTCTTGCTGTTTGATGCACCATTTTAACTTTGATTTGAATATTTTACGTTTAGTTCTCATATTCTCAAGAACAGGTCCACTATTAGGCTGACCATACGCATTCCAGGTTTGAAAAGCCTGCCTAGCCTGCGCGTGCGCCTCCTTGACATGCTGATTCCACCCCCGCACACCCCGGACCTTATTATTGCGCGGCATAATATTTTTGCTGCGTACGGCTGCCTCACACAGTGTACAACCAATTTGTGTATACATATCCTTAATAAGTTTTTTGTGAAAGGGATCATTACAACAGTTATCTGCACATAAGGAAAACTCGGGCAATAAATCAATAGATTTTAATACATTGTTACAATATTTTGTGTAGGTATCGATTTCATGTGCCTTTCGCTCACCCCATAACACATAATTATAAAAAGGCGATTTAAATGTTGTTTTTAGACTAATTGCACTAATGTTACACTTAATCACCATAGGAAAGTGATCCGACCAAAACGCGTCATAAACAACCTTGACCTCCATTACGGTTCGCACAGCTGATCGCGTGGCTAGGCAGTGATCTAGCCAGCGTTTGCATCCATGCGCTTCGCTTATGAATGTAAACGTCCCCGAATGGATACCAAAGCTATTTATGTCCTGACATAATAAATTTCGCTCCTCGCAAAAATCTAAAAGTTCATTACAGAATGGCTCACCTGGGTGGGCATTAAAATCACCTAACACAAAAACTGTCTCAATACCGCTATTGTCAATTATGGCATACATTTCGCCAAGGCACTCTGTGAACAATGGTAGGTTTTCCGCACTATCCGTTGGCATATAAATGTTAATAACCATAAACGACCTATCGCACATCGAAACACTCATTGCACAAAACCGGTTATTTGCACTATGTACGATCGAGACAGATTGAAACATGCTTTTACGCCACAATATAGCTACACCTCCGTACGGCCTTCCTCTTATAATCCCCGTTGACGTGTCCATAGAAGATTTCCCGGTATAACTGAACCCTGGATCTATTTCACCCAGGTAGATTAATTCATGGTCATACAGCCAATGCTCTTGTAATACTATAATGTCAGCTTCTTCGCATAACGATCGTACGCAGTTCAATGACCTTTTCACATTCTTACAGTTAAAAGTAGCCAGACTAATTGTTGATGTGTTGCTCTCCATTATTTTGATTATGATTGTTTATTTGCCGATCGTCCTTATTTTCCTCATTCGTACGCCGAATATAACGCCTAAATATTATTCCGTCTGGCCACAACTGGTCATCCAAAAATGTGTTCAGCTTACACTTAGATACGTAACACTTAAATGCATTGTAAAAACGTTCCTTTTTCATTTTTATTTGGTGAAGAGTAACACATTCGCCTGTCTTCATTTTAATGTAGTCACAAATGTCTTCCTCTGCCGCCTCTTTGTTTACATTCGATATAAACAACGGTACCCTCATGTCCGCTGCTCTGAACTTGTTATGTGAGTTCGCTGCCGCTGCGCCTTTTCTGCTTGCAAACCTCCTCGTCTTTTTGCTTTCCGCTTTTTTCCAGCCATCTGTGGATGTATTCGACTTCCAAACTCCGGTACCTGCAATTTCTGCCATTGTGGGTTGTGTTAAACGTACTTCACTAACGTCATCCGATTTGTGTATAGGTGATTTTTGTGTGTCAGAATGCATTTCCAATACCGTTGAGTTCAACGCCGTGCAAGGAATAGACACATCAGCTGGGGCCTGAGAGTGAGCGAGCGCGCGATACTCAAGTGCATCATTGCAGTGCTTGTCGCTCGCTTCTAACGAGTTATCAGAGTCGTTAAGCACGGATAATGCAGGCGGTCCGCTATCTAACACGTACCCTCCTCTTTTTGTATTAACGTTGCGCGTTCTTAAAGAATCTGGTGTCTGCTCTGGTACTGCTGAATGTAACTCTTTTTTCAGTTCATGCAACTGTTCTACAGTTGCATATCTTTCCTTCATGGACTCCATGTCTGCGCGTAACACTACCAACTCTTTTAAAACCTTCGTGACATCTGTGTGGTCAAAGGTCACAGGCGGTAGCTTATGTAAGTCGCGGGCCACAAACACTGGAATATCATCCGGATCCAAAACTTTCAAAACTGCTAAAATATCCTCTAAATCTCTTCGCTTTTGTCCGTCATTTCTTCTTTTTATTTTCTTTTGGGACGTCTTGATGGATTCAAATAGTAACGTCTTGGCCTGTTTGATTTCGTCGACTGAAAACGCCGATTCACATATCGAAATTAAATTCGAATTGACGATAACGTCAAACTTATTCTGTATAAACGCCAGAACTTCACAAACTACTAAATTACAGTTCACACACTTTAACGTATTCACGGACATCGTCACAACCACAGCGTTGTATCCGCTCGCTCTCGCGTTCGGACGACGACTGACAAAAAAGAGATCTTTACATTTTTGCACCTTATTACAATGGAGTAAGGTGAAAAAGTGTAAACATATCTTTGACATCTACTGTACCTATAGACTAGACATGTAACGAATATTCGCATTCGCATTCGCATTCGCGAATATTCGCATGTTTTTAGGTATTCGCATTCGCATTCGCATTCGCACAACTGAATGCGAATATTTTGCGAATATTTTAGCACCTTATTTGGCGATGGATCCGCATGCGGCGCCGGTGCGCGAGCGAGATAGCGCTCTGCATGTGTATAGCGCTGTCTCGCTCGCGCACCGGCGCCGCATGCGGATCCGTCGCTAGTGTGATAATCGCCTAAGATACGCCGCCCGGATATGAACTGCGTCAAAAAAATGTTACCGCGATACAAGCAAAATGTGGTGAAATTACGAAATGTATGAAAACACAAATATTCGCATTCGCATTCGCATTCGCGAATATTAATTACAAATATTCGCATTCGCATTCGCATTCGCGAATGTTCCAAAACCGACATTCGTTACATGTCTACTATAGACTACCACACCATAGCTGACTGATAAGTGATAATTGTTTGTTATCACACTCTTTGTAAAGATTGCGGTAATTTGTTGTTATGACAAATTGATAAGATAAAATAGTATGTAGTTTGTAAACTATGTGCTAGTTTAGGTAAAGGTTGACTCATTATAAATATATGTTTAAAAAACTACAATTATTTATCTAATTAACATCCTCTGTCGGATCACTAACTTGATTACTTGCAAGAAATGTTTATTAATTTCATTATTTTTGACCAATGCGTACTGCCCGCCATGACCTATGCGTGCGAAACGTGGACACTGACCATGTGCGGAATGAGGAGGCTCAAAGTTGATCAAAGAGCCATGGAACGCAGGGTGCTCGGTATATCTCTTCATGATAGAATCCGGAACAAGGAGATCAGGCGACAGACCAAGGTAGTAGACATCGGTCAACGGATTGCTACTCTAAAATGGGCCTGGGCCGGACACGTTTGTCGTCGAGATGATGGGAGATGGAGCCAGCGTGTCCTAGCATGGAGACCTGGGTCAGTTAGACCAGATCATAGACCTCCAATCAGATGGGAGGACGATATCAGAAAGGTTGCAGGCCTGCTCTGGAGAACAGTAAACTGGGCTTATTGGAGAGGTGTATGCCCAACAGTGGGCGCATACTCGCTGAAGAAGAAGAAGATTATTTTTGAAGCTCTTAAATTATGACAAAAATGACTTTTCCCAAACGTGTATTTAGTTTTGTGTTTGATAGAAACTTCTTTTTACTATTTCTTTTATTCCTTGGTGTTTTTTTAAAATTAAATTCATGTAAGTAACAAATGATTGACCTTACTTTAAATAGATTATTGGGTAAAATTTTATTACAAGTGCATGCAATTAAGTCCCATTCATTTTTAAGTATTAAGTGAACATTGTGTGAATTTAAATCATGATATTTGTCACAGTGGGATTGGTTTACCGATAACTGTAGCAATTCTAATATAATATAACTATTCAACGCATATTATGTATTGTATATAACAAGTCGACTACAATGCTAGCAAATGCTAATATAATCTAACTGTTCAATGCATGTAAGTATAGTATGTATAACAAAACCACAGAGTATCTTTTACAGTATCATATCATGTATTGAATTACATTGTGAATGTGGGAGGATTCTAGCTTGCATATATATTTATGTATATTTATATTGAGCTAGTTTCAGACAGAATCATATTTATGTCTAAATAAAACAGTGGTGTCCATACTTTTTTATCCAAGGGCTACAGCTGGCCTCCCCTTCTTATTTGTGAGCTGAATAGTATAAAAGCTCTTTTCTGGTTGGAAATTTAGAGTGGGCCATAGTTTGGAGACCCCCGGGTCAGGGTATAGCAAAGGGGGCGCGATCTCAGGACTTAAAATCTACGATCAGGATTACTACGGAGCTAGGGACTTGAAAATTAATATTGTACATTAGATTAAGTCGGTTCTGGCGCTCGCCGGCCGCTGCCGCGGCACGCTCGCTTCGCTCGCTCGGCTTCGCGCGCTGTTAGGTCACGGTTCACCTAACACACTCCTCCTCGCTTCGCTCGTCGTCGCACCTATCTTGGCTCTGTGACTACATTTCGGAGCCAATATCTCGGTAATTATCAAGTATAGAAAAAAGTTGCCCATACAAAACATGCTTATTTTAGCATCCTCTATACGATAGCATCATAAAAAATTGGTGTCATAATGACACAACCTCCATCAAAAATTTTCTAAGTCCTGCGCCCCCTTTGCTATACCCCAACTGACCCCCGGTCTAAAAGATACAAATCTTTTAGCTAAGGCGTGGGCTGCCACCTGCCCAGCATTGGGGTTTACTGAGAAATTTTGACATATCACTAGACCAGGGTTATTCATAAATTAATTTAATTAATCTCTGGATGGGTAAACAATAATATTTACAAACAAATTGGGCAAGTTAAACCATGAACTATTCATTACTTGTTGTAAACATAGCTTAGATCTTGTAGAAAAACAGTTTTTATGTTGATTAACACCATAATATACTATACCGTACTAGCATACTATATCGTATGTTACATTCATGCAATATAATTTTTCAGTAAGTACTGAAAAATTCAAACATTCAGCCACTGTTTTTAAATCATTCGGAATGTTCATCGTTGGCATAATGGCCTAATTAGCGCAAACAGTCACATATACACTGCGGTAGCAAACTCCGTATTACATTACCAATTTTAGATGATGACACTCCTACACTCGTGAACCCAAGGTTACGAGGATTTCACGCAATTAGAGCATCAGAAACGTTCCAGAACGCATTTCGAAACGATAATTACCATTACGAAACTATTAATCACATTCCTCTATTATAAAAACTGAAATAGACAATGCATATCAAAGAAATAACTACGAACTGCGACAGGTGTTTAAATAAACACGCAAAAAACACTTACGTTGTTTATCAGTTTTATATCACGTTCACATCCATTAAGCACTTTCACAAATAATAAAAATATTTAAATTAAAGTCTTGAAAACATGAAACACGGGATATTTACAATTATACAATATTTACAAATAGTCCACTTTCTACACAGCGAGACACTTGTGAAAAACCATAGACTAAACAGATGATTGACGGAAGTGCACGAAAGGGACAGGCATAGTAGTGATGTACGTATAAACTATCGATACATTTACAGATCCTGATCGTGAATGGCAGACGAAAAACAAATCTTGTAATGTTGTAATTTAATGTATGTGCGTAACGAGTATACTTTATTATTGTTTAAAAAAACACGAAAAGAAGCATTAGTGGCAATAGTGGCCTACCGATAAGGACGACTTTCTACTTTGTTTTTACGTTTCGTGTAGAATAATTTAATTGTTTCACAGGGGTTGTAAAATCTGATAGTGAATACACGATTAAACAAGATTTGCTTGCACTTTTAATCCTAGTTCAAAAAATTTAGTTAATAATTTAGTTTCATAAAGAAAGAGTTACTGATTGGACTATTAGTCCAATAACCAATCTTGTGGGTTCAAAGTGTTTCAACCCAAGCTCATGGAACCGAAATTCTCAGACAAAACTTATGTACAAAGTATCATTTGTGATTTGGTATAAACACGAAATAGAATTTAAGAAAAAAAAAGATTTTAAAATCATTTAATATTTTGAAACACGTATGTACTTATAAGTCTGGCTGGCCAAAAGGTGCAGTAACAGTGGAAGTAATAATCTATACTCATTCCTTTTTTAATAGCTCGCTTATTAAGATAAGAGAGAGACAGTAAGATTTTTCTCTATGTTTGACATAAAACAATCAACAAATACACATAATGTTTTACAGTTTTGAGACGGTAAACATGAAGGCTTTGAGTAAATGTAACTGTATACCTAGGCCAAGACAATAAGATCAATAAAAAGCGTTTTGAGGAATTAATTCCCAGCAGGCTGGAAATGGTTTTAATACCTGCATGTGGTCCTAAAGGCCATCCGAGTTTGCACGGCACGCCAAGTCTAATTTTATAGGCCTAATCGGCATCGCAGAACTACAAATTATAATTATTATTCAATAAAATTTGCACGTCTCATAAATTACATTTTTTAAAGTTAAATCGTTGAAATAGATAACCAAGATACTAATTGGTATATGCTTATGAAATATGTGCTTTCAAATTACCCGATTTATTAAATGTTATTATTAATTTATCGATATCAACATTGTTCTCGTTTGGAAGCACTACGGTTTGTTTATGGTTATAATGTTGCCAGCGCAAAGGTCTGATACCGATTATAGGGTTAAATATGTAATATGTTAGCCTCTATACGTCCCACTGCTGGGCACAGGCCTCCTCTCATGCACGAGAGGGATCAGGCTATAGTGTAGGGTTAATTTAGATAAATAAAAACATCTTCCACCCATAGTTTTCTTATAATATGTACCTATATCCTTGTTGAATTTGATGTATACAGAGCATTTTATTTTTTTAATTTAAGCTGTAAATTTATTACAATAAATCTTTAGTTATATTTTTAACATGTCAGAACCTTTTTTGCAGCTTAAAGAACAATATATTACTTTTCAAGTTCCCGCAGCACAATATAATTCATTTTATTTAGCGTCTTTCAGGCCATATTTTTTAAATTGGAATAATTGGTGGTAAAGTTTATGGGTCACAACAGACCTAGCGGAATTCCTCGCGGAATTAGCGGAAGTAGCGGAAATTTGTCTATGGCTTCCATACAAAAAATCTGCTACCATAGACAAATTTCCGCTACTTCCGCTAATTCCGCGAGGAATTCCGCTAGGTCTGTTGTGACCCTATCATGGTAATGGGGTAATTTTATGCGTACTGGCAACATTATTAATTTCTCCCCGACTGTCACAGTCGTCACAGATGATCGCCGGACGGACAGCCCTCCAATCGTTTGAAAGCACAATCGCCCGACTTTGCTTTGGACGTGGGCGATACCAAAACATAACGTACCTCATGTTCGCGTGCTTATTTACAATTAACGAAAACTCTGACTGAAAACTAACGGTATAAATTATTTATTGGCGCCAGAAAGTGTTCCGTGTAATAAAACAGTGACGATTGGTGGAAATATTGGAATTTGGATTGTGTAGAAATTTATATTATTGAATTTTCGTGAAAATGACGGCCTCTACTATGATCGAACTGGAGTCCTGGATTATCTACCAGTGCGTCCTGAACGAGTGCCATGTGTCTAGCTGTAAGTACCTACGATATAATTTAAAATTTCAGTTGACAATAAATTATTGTTCGCAATTCCTAGGTACTTATTCGGTTTTTAAAATACCTACATTATTTTTGTTTTTAAGGCAGGTGTTTACGAAATATTTATTTCAGGATGTAGAAAAGAAACCTACACAGGCATGAATATTCTTGCTTTCGCGTAAATATAATTTGGTATTTATTTAGTAATAACTTAAGTTACCTACGCGAGACAACTACATTATAAGGAACAAGAACCAACGAAAGCTACATATAATTAAATGTGGGAATAAATAAAACATTATTAAATTACATCCGCATAAACAGATCAAAGGTTGATTGAAATTTGGAATGATAGTTTACCTTCACTATCTTATTATAGTAGCCCTCAACCAATGTGACGACCGGGGCCATAAAACCCTTGAGCTCGCGTTATCAGTTATCCATTGTGTTGCATTGTGGACTTTTATGGCCCCGGTCGTCACATTGGTTGAGGGCTACTATAGTAATAATATTTCTTTTTAACCGACTTCAAATAATTTTAAACAAAAAAAGAACCGACTTCACTTAGGATCCGCTATTCCAAGAGGAAGTGGCCGAGTTGCTGTAAAAAATAGTGAAATCACTATAGGTGTGCCTATAATAGTTGAAGAGTTCCCTCGATTTCTCCAGGATCCCATCATCAGATCCCGACTTGGTGACAATGGGACCATCTAGGGGTTATACCTGTTCGATTCAAAAAAAAATTTTGAAAATCGGTTCACGATTCACGGAGATATGGAGTAACATACATACAAAAAAAAAATTATGATAAAAAAAAAAAAAAAATTCAGTCGAATTGAGAACCTCCTCCTTTTCTGAAGTCGGTTAAAAAGGAGGAGGTTCTCAATTAGACAGATTTTTTTTTATCATAATTTTTTTTTGTATGTATACTCGATAACACCGTGAATCGTGAATCGATTTTCAAATTTTTTTTTTAATCGTACGTCGTCTGATGATGGGATCCTGGAGAAATCGAGAGAACTCTTCAACTATTATAGGCACACCTATAGTGATTTCACTATTTTTTACAGCAACTTGGCCACTTCCTCTTGGAATAGCGGATCCTAAGTGAAGTCGGTTCTTTTTTGTTTAAAATTGTTAACCGGTGAGTTAGAAATACATACCTACCTAACTAAATGCACGGAGGAAATCGAAATATTATACCCACTTACACATCTAGGTCATAAGTACATAACACTAAACTTAATGCCTAGATTTTAATTAACTACTTATTTCAACAGTTGGCGAGATTTAGGTATGTTAAAAATTTGGTAGGTAGGTAGGTAATTAATATTACAACCTTATTGAAAATCTCTTTGAAGTCAGTCCAAATACATACCTATACAAATCGGCTGTAATTTATAACTGCATAATTTAAACTTTTCCTTATTACTTACAAATTCATGACGAGTTAACTTAACAGTTCGTCGACCTCAAAAGGATAATAAATTTTAAGCAAAATTTCCCGTAGGTCTAAATTGCAAAAGTTTTAAATTTCGCTAAACATGAAAGTTTCTTCCGTGTTCCTACTGAGAAACATTTGCTTACGTCAATTTCAATAATTGAAGTTGCCAGTGACGGCGCGTCCTTAGAATTCGATTCCCGCCGGCTTGCCTAATTTTCTGGCACGGAACTGTTTTCCGGAGCTCATGAAGAAATTTTAAGTCAAATTAAAGCTTCGGTTTGCCTAAGAAATTTTTTGAGTCCCCGCCACTGGTAGGTAGTGTAGGTAGGTACCTAACCTAATAGAGCGGCGGTGCAGTAAAAATATGAGTAGGCAAATCGGAGCTAAGTAATTTGGTTCTCCGTTTTTTCGTGACCGATTTTTATGATTGAAAAATAGCGAAAATCTCCAGAAATAACAAAGTACCATACGCCACTAGGCTAGATCAAGGTTTGTATCTTGTGAATACGAATGAATTAGGTACGATTACTAAACTTCGATACGAGCGAATTCAAAGTGCATTTCTTACTAGGTACCTACATTCTGAGATTTAAGTCCTGGCGGCTTAGCATGACATGGGTTGTCGCGCGCGACTGCTGCATACCTACTAGAGATGCACCGAATATCCGGTTACTATCCGGTATCCGGCCTATCCGGCCCTTATTTTAGTATCCGGCCGGATACCGGATATCTTCGTACTATCCGGCCGGATACCGGATGTAGTCAGAGTCGCCCACTAGTCATACAAAAAAAATTTTTTACTCAAAAATACGCGAGCGCGTGTGTACTTTTGCAAGAAGTTACTCCGTACTGACATAATAAAATTCGTTTTGTTGCCTAGAATTCCTAGGAATGTATCCGCGCGAACGTTCACTACGACACAGGTCGAAACCTGCACGACGCGCACCTGCGAAACTCAAATTGTAGGTATAGTACCGCCGGCCGAATATTCGGCGGCCGGATACCGAATATTCGGCGGAGGGTCAGGCCGAATATCCGGTATCCGGTATCCGGCCAAACCACTATCCGTTGCATCTCTAATACCTACCTACCTACTTCGAGTCGCTCCTAATATCGCGCAACAACGTAAGATGTGCTAGCCGTGCTATTTTCATAAATGAGTAAATGACACCCCTTTTGTAGCAATCGTTTAGTAAAAGTTACCACAACAAGACATACCTACCTAATCAACGTCAAAAATATACTTTTTCAATATATTTTGTCGTTTATTTTTTTCTTGGTTTTGTTTTGGAGATAGGTGCATATGTATCTCAGTATTTTATAATGTACCTGGTAGGTACTCTTTCTAAATGAAACTTCACCTTTTAATATGTTCGATAGGTATCAAAGTATAAAAATTCGCTCAAAGTAAGCAACTAACATTTTTTTAATGAAGAGCATCCATTGGAAATTCTTTGATATTTTAATGAGTTCACAAACTTATCTTCGCACTGGAAACTTTGTAAAAGTAGAGGTACCTACTCGACCTTTAGAAACTTTCCTTATTAAATCTATATCCTCCGGAATGTTGGGCTCAAACTCTATAACATCGCGGTTTGACTAGCAACGTCTTAAAAGTACTCGACCCCAGTAAGATTAAAAATTTAAAATTTTGAAATTAACGTAGGTACCTAACCTACGTAGCCCAAAGCTCATTTGCGTAACTTTGATAATCTCACGAACGTTTTGTGTTTAAATTAAAACTTTAATAATGTTTGGTCTCGTTTTGTTCAAATATTAATTTATTATCGTTAATATTTAATACAATGGCGAATATTATAATATAAGTAATTTTTATTTATTTTTAATGTTAAAATTCTTTTTGGTTTATAAATCTTTTCATGATTACCTGGATATGCTCAATTTTAAATATTAGGGCGGCCACCCACTGTCAAAATTCAACAGACTTCAAGATTTCGAAAGAGGAGGTTTAGTTTACAATTCGTCGGGATCTTTGTACATAGGTACCGACAGACAAAATGGTAAAAAAATAGGTAGATAGAGATAGGTACCTACTGCACCGTGGTGACATAATGTAAATCGAGGATCTCAAAATTTTCAAAATTCAACCTTTAAGGGGGTTGAAAATGGAGTTGAAATATTCATCGACCTCGCAAACGTTGAAAACATATTTATAGGAGCTTAAAGAACGAAAGCCGTTATTAAAGAAACCTTGGGCCGAGGTCGCGTCCTTCGGTGCGTGCAATCGATTGCTACCTCAAATCTGGCCCTGAATAGCTCAGCGACAACCGACAACCAATCGCGAGCTCTCGACAACCAGCGTATCGTGAACGTTGTTAGTAAAACAACCAACTAAGGTTTACAAAAAACCAGCCAGGGATTCTCCAGTGATAAAAAGTTTGCGAAAAGACAGAACATTATATGTAGGTAGAACATTATACCTAGTCGTATCAGGATGAGGAAACAGAGGAATGGATCGCTTCCGTAAAATAATCTTGAAAAGGGGATTCGCATTTGTTTAAGAAATTTAAGTCTGATTTCATCCGCGACGATTATCAGTGGAACCTGTGTCGAAACGTATATTAATAAAAGTATTTAAATAAACTTATTTGCGATCTACCTTCTTCAAAATATTATTTAGGATATACGGTGATTTGGAAGCGCTGGTGGCCTGGCGGTAGAACGTCAGACTTTCAATCCGGAGGTCTCGGGTTCAATCCTCGCTTCGTACCACTAAGTTTTTCGGAACTTATGTACGAAATATCATCTGATATTTACCAGTCTCTTTTCGGTGAAGGAAAACATCGTAAAGAAACGGGACCTAATCCTAACAAGGCCTAGTTTCCCCCCTCCGGGTTGATAGGTCAGATGACTTAGATGGCAATCGCTTTCGTAAAAACTAGTGCCTACGTCCTGGGATTAGGTTGCCGAGCGGACGTCAGGCTCAATTGAGCCGTGGCAAGACAAGGACAAACGCTAGGAGATTGATGATCTACACGGTGACTTGCAGAAAATGGGTTTTATTTTGTAAAGCTATTGCTTCGCTTTCAAAAGGTATTTACTTTACATGAAGTTCATTGTGGTTAACTATTGTAAAAATGCGTTCTCTTGTGTCTGCCTAAGGCTAACATCCTTTGGGTCGTTGAGCCTGCATAGTTTGTTAAACTCGTATTTCTAATTTGCTTTTGTATTACATTTAATTAAAGTTTATATTTGGTGTCATTATTTTATATTAACGAACCTAGGCGTGGATTAGTTTGTTGTTTAATTACTTATACGGCGTATATCAAACCAAGGTAATATTATTTGTATTTATATGAAAGAATGCCTAATTATGTATAGTTAGGCCAGGGTTTGTTTTACTTCAAGCACAGGCAGAGAAAATTATACTATCTCTTTCTTATGCTAGTACCTTCGCTACAAAAAAAGGGATTTGTATAGCTTATTACTGCCACTACTACTGCATTTATTGACCAGCCAGACTGTAAACTTCAAGATCTGATAGATTTAAGTTAGCTAGGCTTTTATTTTTATTCACTATTATTTTTTCTGGAATTAGAAAAAAACAAATGAATAAGAAATCGTCGCCTGGATGAAAATGGAATTTCTAATTTTGCAATTATTTTAAATCCGTAAATACAGATTGTATATTCAACTCGAGCAATACCAATCTAATCCATTAATGCCTCGTAAATATTTAAACATGAACGATTTTACAGAAACCAAATGCAAACACTTTAAATATCGGTAATCCCCAGTTCCAGTTCCAATTTCCACTCTTCGGAACGGAACCAACGAAATGTTCCCACCAATTCATTTTGGATAAGTGTTTGCCCATCGCTACAAGGATTAGGAATTGTCCAATAGACAGACATTCTGAATTCAGTTGGTGTAAGTAATGAAAGAATTCCAATATGGCCGCGTGAAGCCACAGATTGCATAATCATAATCCTTTTTGAGATACGCTATTTTCCATTGGTCATATCTTTTTCGTGTACACGGAGCCGACACAAGCACGAAGATGGTTTTATGCCAATTTAATGAAATATTTGGGTTAAAGATTGTCGACATGATATTCAGAGTTCAGTTCAATAAATTTATTATTGCGCGCATTTGTCCTACACATCGGAATTTCAACGTTTTAAGCCTGGAACAGCCCAACAGAACTGGGGATTAGGTAGGGCATGCAATACCGGTATTGCCCGTACAATCAAATCAATACAGGTATTGCATGCCCCACTGCGGATGTTTATTACCAGACAGAAACATACCAGTCATAATAATATTAATAACACAGGTACTCTAAAGATATCCAGTTTTGTGATGCTCGTGTTTTTGCACTGTTGGCATGCCTTTGTTTTTTATACTAAACACAGAAACGTAAAACAATGGCTAACAACCGAGCAATAGGGAATATTACGCAAATCTCTGCGTAGGGGGCGGCACCAGCACAAACAGAGGGCCTACCGCGAAACACGAAAATAAAAATTTCGTTACTTGGTTCTCTGTCACTCTTACATATTCGAGCGGTAGAGAGGCAGATGTCAAAATTTCGAATATCTCGTTTTACGATAGGCCCTCTCTAAACAAACCGCCATGATGCACAAATGACATTATTCGTATGAATACTTGTAAAAAACTGTTTAAGGCCTAAGGCCTATGTATTAAGAACTCTATGGTTTACCGATGTGCTAGTGCTGCACTCTGGCGGCAGAAGATTGCAGTAATATAATATCCCCTATTATTTTTTTCCGACAGAAGTATATCTGTTATGTTTTATATACTCTATGGTGAAGGGTTGGATCACGTTTATTAAAACACGTTGCCGTTATATAACGTGCTTCTTGAAGCCGCGGAAACCAAAAGCTTTGCTGTGGTTTTTCGCGTGAGAATGGACACGTTTTCAACCCTAGCCGTTTAGGGATAGTTTGGAAACTTAAAAGAACTTTTCGGAGGTGATTGTTTCGTTTGTAAATTGTTTGTTGCTACGGCGTGATTTTGTGAAGAAAATTCAAGGAAAAATGGAGAAAACTTGTAGCTGTTTTCTTTCGTTAAGGTTTGACCAGTCTGATAAGAACGAAGCCGAGACAGCGTGCTTGTCAACTGGCCTTTATAATATGTTAGTAGATACATTTAAGGGTTGTAAGGATAACCAGGAAAGTTGTATGCGTTTTTTCAAGAATTACACGAAGATGGAATCTGGTAAGCGTGTGTGTCACCTTTTGTACGATAAGTTTTCTTATGTTCTTCTTCCTCCCAGCTTTTTGCTCTACTGAGCCTGGGGTCCGCGTGGAAATTTAATCTCAGGAATTGGCGTAGGCACTAGTTTATACGAAAGCGACTTCCATCTGACCTTTCAACCCAGAGGGGAAACTAGGCCTTGCTGGAATTAGATCCGTTTTCCTCACGATGTTTTCCTTCACCGAAAAGTGACTGGTAAATATCAAATGATATTTCGTACAATAACTGCCGAAAAAATCGGTTTTCTTATGTTAAATAAAAAAATGCAGTTGCACCAAAGGTCAGGTGCATGAGTAAATGTCATTGCATCCATTCCAACCACAAGTAATAAAACCGCATTTTCCACAGACGCAATTTCCCAGGTCGAACTTACCTCTGATACATTCACCTTCAGTTATTACCGTCGATGACCGATCTGACGTAAGATCCAACGTTTGCCCCAGTTTCGTCCAACAATCATAACCACTTGATAAATTGATGCGATAACATCGTTATAGTAATGATGCTCGTCTCTGGATTCTATCATATGCCATAAGTTTAAGTAACCTCCTAGATAAGAACATTATCCCTACTAATAATAAATGCGAAAGAAACTCTCCGTCTGATATTTCTTCAGACAGTGCAAGGCCCGAGTGGACGCTCGAAGCGGAGCGTTCGGCGGGGCGTGCAGCGTGGCGGGCGAGCGTCCATACACTTTGTGCAGCGGCGACTCAGGACACCAGTATGAGTTTCATTTGTTTAATATGCACGCCGCACGCCCCGCCCCGCTGCACGCCCAATTCGAGCGTCCACTCAGGCCTTACACAGCTGAACCGATTCTGAGTAAAGGATATTCTCACTGCTAAGTTAATACGTCTCTACCTGGTGTGATTGGCTCAGGACCGTGATAAATGGCGTACACGAAGACAGGTCTATGATCAGCAGTCGGCGATAAAAGCTGAAATGATGATGACGAAGTGCTGCAAAGCGGAAACTTTTAACTTTAACTTTTTTTAACTTGGTATACAGTATCTTCATCCAGTTGCACCGATGCAATCGATCCGCCTTAGGAGAAGCAAGACAAGTTTCAAATGTCTCACAAAGTTCTGCTGTAACTGAGTTTGTATTGGTTTGGTATAAGTATTTGTGGTTGTACAAATCCGTCTAAACGGACATATGAACAAAGTTGTCGGTTTAAAGTTCCCGTGGATTAGAACACGGGCTCTTCTTCACCTTTGAAGGGTAAGAGGCCACTTGTCGTTTCCTTTTTGACAGGGACCACCGTCCAACTGTAATTCAGTTGTATTAAGTAAGTCACCAAAGAGTTGTTCTGTCCATAAATTGCGGGCCACTACAGATGAAGGGTACCTACACGGAAAGAACATGTCTAGTCACTTTGACAACATTTTGACTTATAGCGGTTATAAAGTTTGGAACGATTCAATTAACCATACTATTTTCGTAACTAGATGGTTTTTATGAGTTAAAAAGTGGATTTATGTTAAAAATTCCAGCTGTTACAGAAGTTGTTGCTAATAGTTCATTGCAAGCTCTACATTTTGATACAAAAATCTCATTTTACGAAAAAAGGGACTAGACATGTTCTTTCCGTGTACCCTTCAGATGCTTTCAGGGATCACTAGTGGTGGTAGATCACAGGAAGAACCACTGTGTTAAAAGATTTATTGCAATCTTGTGGGCCACTTCATAGTCTTCGTATAAATATTTGTATTAGGCATAGAGAGATATCTTGTATATGGTATTAGGTGATTCATATTGATATTAATGTAAAATATTACGGTTTTCAGTCATTATTAGTGTGTCATACTCATGTTTGAAAACCCTGACCCATGTCCCCTTAAGCCGTCAACGCATGTGACACCTCTGGTGTTGCAGGCGTCCATAGGCCACGGTAGCTGCTTACTATCAGGCGGGCCGTATACTGGTTTGCCAGTTTTGCCACCGTATAAAAATTAAGAAACGTCCGCGTCCCAACAAGCAACGTGGGTTTCACGTTATTATGAAAGACGCAGTTACGTTAGAAATTCTAGAAAATCATTATTAAAAGCGCTTCGTCTCAGGAATCTCTGGATCCGTTGGAACGTGGGATATGTGGAATATGGAAGGCCAAGGCCGATTCGTAAACGCCGTATAGAAGACCTTGCATTCCTCGTTCACGGGGTTTCATGGAACTTCATTAAGGGAAGTAAATAGCACAACGAAATATGCAGATGTTTGCTCCGAGTATTTACATTATACATTAATAGATAAGCGGGCAAAGTATCAGTCGGCCTAACGATATTGGCCTGTCAGTTTTTCGGATCTGTCAAATTTTTGTTGTAACTGACAGGCCGATGCGATGTCAGGCCGACTGATAGTCGGTGGGCCGTTACAGAACAAGATATGGATGACAATTTTGAACGCTTGCCTTGCCTATTTTTCTACAGTACAGTACAGGCAGCAGCAGAAGTAGCTAAGCGAGTGAGGTGTTCAAAATGAGCTTGACATGAATTTATTGTTAAGAAAATAAGAGCGTGTCAAAGTCATGCTGAACACCTTACCCGCTTTGTAACTTTTAAATTAAATTAAGTTTTAATGCTGCCTGTACACAAGTGTACATGCATCCATTGACTTAGTATGTATTCTACTAGACAAGCTATCTAGAACAAAGTTTGTGCGCCACTTTTGGCGGTTGACAGCTGTCATTGAATCAAAGATTAGCGTTAGCAAAGCAGTCGTGACACTATTATGACAATATTTGTATTCTGCCTAAACACATTTTGTAATGAAACGTGATTATATAATTTTAAAAGAAACTGATTGTTTTAATTCGTAATATTTATTTGCAACCTTATATCATGTGGTACTTAAGAAAAAAATGACTGAGTGATGTGTTTCATTTTGATTGTAATTATTTATTTATACTTATAATATAATTACTTACACTGAAAAAAAAGTCTCGTACTGGTAACCAGAATCCGGTTATCTCTACAGTGTTGTCTTGCTGTATATGTGACGACTAAACACTTTGTAAACATAACAAAACTTTTCTGGTTATATCAAAATCGTGAGTACTACAATATGAATTGTACTGATAACTATAAAATATTGTACTGATAACTATAAAATATTGTAATTGATATGTATCCACTAGACATAAGTTATGTATGTATACATTGTTTTTTTGTTTTTTTTTCTTTTTCATTTTTTTGGCCGCTCTGCAACCGAAATCCAGGATTTTCCAGGCTTAAGCTCAGGGTACCCCAGCCGGGATTTGAACCCGAGACCTCCCGATTGCAAGTCTAACGTTCTACCCGCTAGGCCACGAGCGCCTTAGCGGTGTTCCGTGAAAATATTAATCAGTATTTCGAGTTGTAATACAATGCGTCATTGTGCAGACTACGATATATATTGTAAATAACACAAATATTTTGTATTTATTACGATTGCGTTTAACCAGACTCGTCCAGTAACGTTTACAAACAAAATTTTACAAAATACAATATTTTTTGTTACCTCCGCCAGATTCTAGTAAAAATAACTATATTTTTCACAACAACACATTCTTGTAGTATTGTAGAAAAATATTTTTTTCGGTGTACCCTTCATATTTACTTAAAATCATTATGAGTATTTAGTAACTATAATGTGAACGATATTTCGATATTTAAGTTTTAAATTCAAATCATAAATAACATTTTTATGTAATTAACTCGCGCTTAAAATTTCAGCAAAATCGCCCTTGTTGTACAATAATCATAATTCGTTATGAAATAAACATTATAAAATGTAGGTAGTATTTTAATTTAGCGATAGGTACATCAAACTTTGCACTGCTTTACCGACGGAATGTAATTGGCTTCTATTACTTTTATTAGAATTATTAGTGCAGTTTTATACCACGCACGAAGCCATTATTTTTAATATTATATTTTTTAAATTTTCAACGCTTGCGTGGCATCATGTCTGTGGTCCAAGACAGAATGTCAGGCTTATCACTTAAAGTCGTGTAAATCACTTAAACTCATGGCTGATTTTTTTTCTATGGGATGTCATCTCCTGTTACTCAATGCATGCATCTATAATGTTTGAGCTGAAAATATTTTCACTAGGGTTGAAAAGGATAAATTTCGAATCCATTGTTAATTCGTCCTCAACCTTTTCAACCCCTTAAGGGATGATTTCCTGGATGCTATCCTTTGTTGCAAGTACGACTATAATGTGGTTTTATTAATCAGGAAGAGTGATTATGTCTTCAAACTTCCCGTTAAACCCGTTTTTTACTTCCATAAAACATTTCCATATCCTACTTTTTGAATATCACTTGAATTGCGTCTTGGGTTGATAACAATGGGTCCCCCTTATTCCTTTTCGCATAAAAAGGGCGCACCTTGGCTGTTGTTCCAAACGCCTTCCGAGTGCATGCGAGTCGAAGTTCTTGCACCAGTATAAGTCAATTGTCTGATGAGTCCACTTCGATTAAGCGTAGATTATGAACAGGCCTATAACCATGGTCCGCGAACCACTTCATTCGTTCAATCATTTATTTGCACTCTTTTTTCGAATAAGCAAGAGCGATAGAGACGGAGATTTCGATTTCCGAAGGTCGCGGTAGGCCCGCAGGGTTGCAACCATTTGTAAGCCGCCACCGTAGCTTATGGGTGTGACATGCTCGTCACGTACCGATAAAACATTGAAAGCTTGTCAAAAGATGTAACCGTCAACCGTCAACCCTGCAGTATACTTAAAATGACAAGAAATAGTAGCTTTTTTACACTAATATACTTACTAAAGTCCGTTTTTTTAGAAGTCAATCTATACTCGTTCACAAAAAAAAAGCATTTTTGTTAGTTGATCCATCGTGTAATACGTTTGCACAAAGAATCGTAGTAATTTCCGGAGTACAAATAAAATTATCTAAATTATGTAGACACATTTAATAATTGTCGTAGGTCTTACAATTACAACCCTTACGAATCTCGAGGTCACAGTTATACTGGTTATTGTTGGGTCGAATGCGCAAAGTGATACACGCCCTTCGCTGAACCGGCTACACAAAAAACGCTCTTACCACCTTGCTTTAAAGTCCTTGTCATTACCAGACCCTTATCCTCATAAGACGGTAAATCTATATTATTTCTTAACTCTTAGAGCTTAAGGTTGATGTTGGGATGCGCGTGCACTGACAGGTGTGCGCACAGCTGTTCGCTGCCATGTTTGTAACGGACGGCGCATGCGGTCTGTCAAGCGTCTGTTTTACCTATTGGACTGGACTGGACTAGCTAGAGGAACACTATTCTGGCCAAATATGTTGCAAAAAATTAAATATTATTCGTAATACTACGCTAGATCTAGGTACATCGAATTATCAAGCTCAGAGTAGAAAGCCAAAAATTTGCCAAGCAGAGTGCAGATTGAGCTTGGACGGGCTCATATACAAAGAAAAAAGTGACCCAGTCCAGTCCTAGGCCTCCGGTGCCCAGGACTGCATCAGTTATGAGAACATGCTATTCTACCTTAGATGATTGGCTAAATGCGCTTTAGCATTTATAAAGACTGCACATACTGGGGCAAACTTGATGGGTATATACCCACCTGGGTAGACTCGGGGTTAGGGCGTCTACCGCGAATGTAGAAGAAAGAAGACATCTAGAATACTAAGTAAGTATAGATAAACTTAAAGATGATGAAGAAACTTGACTTCTGAGTTCAGGTACTTACGTAGGTAGGTACATACTTATTTAGATACTACTCGCACTTAACGCTTTATTTATTTCCGAACATGGAATTGAACTCCTATAAGGTAATATAGGAACTGTAGGAAGGCAATCTAGAAATATTAAGTAATACCTTAAGTAATACGCCATGGTATCAATTTAAGGCGCATGGTAACCTCAACGATTTTGCCCTACGGTCTCAATATTTTTGAAATACATAATAAGTATAATAACGTAGGTAGCTTTACGAGTAGCAGCCATAAAAATATAGTTTAGTTATCATCACTATTCCTAAGGATGTAGGAAAAAGGATTCAGTCAACAATACCAATGAAAGAATATTATTGTTTAAACATAAGTAAATATTGTCTTGGACTAATTATACATCTTTAGCCCAAGACATGATTTACTTGAATAAAGACATTTTACTTGAATCAAGACCATGCACTTTCTAGGCAAATTGTTTCCACCTATGTACGAAAAAATATTGTCTTGACGAAGAGGCTTTGTCTTCGATGTAGATATGTTTTTTTGCATGTAGTAAATATTGTAAAGGAAATAACACTTCATTGTTTTCAGAAATTTGTGCTCGGGTTTGTATAAAAGCCTGGCTTCCAATCCAGAACGATGTTTAGCAACACTAGTCGCCTTAAAACTGCACATTAGAATAACACATTCGTTGGCATGCGGTCGCCATTGCTGCATTGTGATGAATTATTGATAGGTTAACTCCTCACTAATTATGTTTTGTTCCAGTCTTTATTTGTTGTCTTTGAATGCGATAAATAACCACGGACTGAGGAATTTTAGCTTGCTTCCTGCTCCTTTGTTATAGAGTATATATGTCCGGAAAGAGAAATGACATAGAATTTATAAGTCTCCCATATAAACCATGACACTTATTGGACAGACTAGACGTTTAAGAGTCGCCAGGACGCTCGCGTTCCCATACAAACGTAGTTCAGCTCTCATTTTAAAACGACATGCTTTAGAACCACGAAATTTGGCATGGGCATTCTAGTAGTACAGATCTATGTCGGTAATTCGTTTTCGTTGCTAAAAATTTTGTAATACAAAGAAAATACAGCCAGATACAGATTTACATACAAAACTTATTATTGCTATATTTTCGTTGTATTACAATTTTTAGCAACGAAAACGAATTACCGACATAGATCTGTACTGCTAGAATGTCCATGCCAAATTTCGTGGTTCTATAGCATGCCGTTTTAAAATGAGAGCTAAACTACGTTTGTATGGGGACGCGAGTTCACGCGAGCGTCCTGGCGACTCTTAAGGTTGGTTTGGTTAGTAATGTTAGTATATCAATTATTATAAAAAAAAAAAATATTTATTAGAGGTATACAAATAATTTAAACAAACAAACCTGGGAGCCCTGCCGTTCCCGGTTCAAAGGTGCCCATAAGGCTTGCTGCATTTCCACGCTGCGCTGGTTTACTATGGACAGCCTTTGCACCAAGAACGACTCGGCATTTTGACAAGAAGTAACGTATGCATGCTGCTCGCCAAAACAAAGGATGAACAAATTGCAACTGGCATGGCGGGGTTTGAACCGTTGACTTCAAGCTACTAACAAAGTAAATGTGAACAAAAAAATCTTTTCTATTTGCGCGAATACTACCTGTAGCAATATGCTACATACTACGTTCTAATATAACAAGTATATCTAAAACTAGTAGTCCGCCTCGAACTAAGAACTCGCGATTTACTTGCAAACGAGTTGCCCAATATAACAAGACTCCAAGGAGGATTTTTTTTCTCCTTCTAGCTCCATAGCCATTTGATCGATCCTGCTCATATACGAACTTACAAATTTTATGTATCTCTGCTACAGCCCCAAGAAATTTCATAAAGATCAGAAAAACGTAACTAAAGTTATCGTCAGACGAACTATCGAAATCAAAAAGCCATCCAAATGCCGAGACGTCCCAGTAGCCAAGCCAGGTGACAGTTCGGTCTGGAGTTGTTTGTAAGAACTCACTTCGCTTACGCTCCGCAAGTTCGATTAAGTGATGAAGACGAAATACAATGGCCTACGGAGAAGAAAATTAACAGTAGGTACTTACCTAATTGGCTAACTAGTTCGTAGTCTAGTCTCCCCGTATATAAATCGCTCTAATCTAGCCTAAGTAATCTACAAGTAAGGCTAGAAACTAATAAGTGTCTGTGACCGAATCAACACAACTACTTAGGTACAGCTAACGCCTAAAATATGTATTCACATTTGAATCTTATTACAGTGGAGTAAGGTGCAAAAGTGTACACATATTTATAGCGTTGACTGTACAGTGGGTACCTATCGTCTTGCTGGCTCACGATTCTCACAATACAAGGATGTTCAATTAAGAAGTGTGGAAACTTGGTGGGGGTCCTCGGATTGTCAACTTCTCGCCATTTTCCTTGCTTTTCTTTTAAGTCGGCTTTAAGTTGGAATTTTTCTCAGATGGGCTTTCCGCGATTTATTTTCTAAGACTTAAGAAATCTGTGGTCAAATTTTCAACCCTCTTGCCTACGTCAAAGTTTAAATAGGTACAGAAAGTCACACTTGCACATAGAACACACGAGCTCTCTTCGGTACATTTTTTCAATTTGATACTACCTGTCTTACTTGAATTGAATGTAAACACTGTTTAATTGTTCTAAAACCCCACGAATTGGTCTTACATAACAAGACTAATCGTCATGACGTCAGTGTAACTATTAATTTTGTTACATCCCACCTCAGACGTATTCTACTTTATTAGAAATTCTCAAGGCAACGATTTCTTTAACAATGTACGTTTGAATTACTTTAATAGTGAGGTTAAACAAATCTTAATTAAAATTTCATTGTGACCTTTCGAAATATAGAAGTAATTTCGAGAATTTTGATGAGGTCTTGGGTTTCTGGACGAAATGTTTTTGATGTAAATTGTGTGTTTACATAGACGAAATTTCTGATGAAAGAAGCCTTACATCATCTCAAATATGAATAACTTAATTTGGTATTAAAAAAATAACGACGTAAGAGAGTCAACATAAGACACATTGTTAGTATATCTACTCGTATGTATATTATTTTACGTACTTATTACAAGATGATAGATTGCGACATTGACATACATAATAGAACATTTTCCTCTTAGTAATTGGGTCACACTGACAAGGAGATAATATTTCCCTGTTCCCGAAAATCAAGGTCAGTAGACCTCAATATGTATCTGAACCATATGAGAGAATATTGCATTTTCACTAATGAAATTTTGAGGATGTAAAAACCATTAGCTTCATGTCTACCACCAACCGGGAACATTACATATGACATTATTAGAACCAGGTATGTACTAAACTAGCAATGGCGGTGCGTCCATAGAACACGACTCCCGTCGGCTTGCCTAATTTCCAGGCACCTGACCAGTCCTACAACTTATGAAGAAATTTTAAGCCAAAATGAAGCTTCGGCTTGCCTGAGACATTTTTCGACGCCACTGTAAACTAGTATTCTGTTGTTGATGGTGAGTAACCCAGCATTCGAGGAATGACGCACACATCGCATTCATTAGTAAGAATTTAATGGGAATCAAAAAAATCGAATGGGCATCAAGAGCAACCGTGCAATCCTCGGACTTATAATTAAAACTAATAGTGAAATGACCGCAAAATGGAAAAAAAAAACATTAAAATGGCGAATTGCGAATTACGATCCTTTCGGCTGTCTATATTTGAATTTGAACCTTAAACCAACGCTACTCAGTACTCAGCATATGCGTGGCCAGTGACTCCAGTGACACAATTAACGGTGATACCCGTCCGGCGAGATGCCATTCCAATCATCCGCTTAAATTAATCGGTTGATTGTCTACTGTAGTTTATTGAACCAGTGCAGGTACAGTCGCCATCAAATATATCGGAGCGGCCAGAGTACTCAACGATATCTGAACATGCTTTATCGCTTTGATATAGGCCTTGTTCAGATGTTTGTGACCACCTTGGCTGCTCCGTTATATCGGATGGCGACTGTATAGTTGTCATAGTAATTTATTATATTTAAGGTATATCATAAGTTTAGCAAAAGGCAACATTAAGTTGCAAAAAACATTCCAGCTCGTTTTACAGCATGCCATAACTTCCGTTCGCGTACGAACAGGCGGTGCTCGACGTTCCTCTGTGATGACGCGAAATTAGTATAAATTCCTTCGATGTACAGAATACACCTCCTGGTAGAGTCTGTCCGGAAAGAAGAGTGTCATAGAATGTATGAGCTCCCGTGTAAATCGCGACACTTTTCTTTCCGGACAAACTATACATTTTTCGAACAGCTATTAAGTAAGACCAGAGACTATTTCTGTATAGTCTCTGGTAAGACGTAAAAATTTTCAACTGTATGTCTCTTTTTATATATGAATACGGTTTAATTTAGCCTGAGAAGTTTATCACTATCTAAACTAGGCTTGGTCGTCACTTTCCATTAGATGAGACCTAGTAGCGTTCGATTCGTCATCATCATCTCAGCCATAAGACGTCCACTGCTGAACATAGGCCTCCCCTTTGGACCTCCATAAGTATCGGTCGGAAGCGACTTGCATCCAGCGTCTTCCGGCCTTCGATTATTAGCTCCTAATCCTATTAGTCCTATAAAGGGTAATGATAACCTGTATTTTTTATGTAAATGCCCATACAATATGACTCGAAAACAATGTCCTGTTTTATAGTTGTAAATCGTAAGAATGACTTCGTGCAGAACACTGGCACGCATACCACTTGTGAATCATCGATCCATCGATTAAGAATATTCTTAGTTTCTTAAAAATGTTCTTTTGAAACAGGCACCTCTTTACCTGCTTCTAATGTTCAAACTTAATTTAATAATAGCTTGTAGTTCCATCCATCAGACTACCTCCTCAACTACATTGTATTTGACGCCGCAACTATCATCTGCAAAGATGCTGTTGTGGCCTATGATAATGATGATGTATTTCATATTTTCTTACGGGTTTACCATGTGGTAACCATGACCATGTGGTCATAACCTAACCATTTCATGAAGATAAATATTTGCCAGTGACGTCCCAAAATTCCCATCGCCTTCATAAGTATGTCACGGACATCCTATATTCCCCGTAGGGAGCGGTGCAAGCGTATACGCGTATTCTTTTAGGGAGAACCATTCTAACGTGACCTCAAATCCAAACAATAACACATCGTCTCAGAATGCACTGTATCTGTTGAATGTCAGCCTCTTGCTCTGTAGTTGGCATAAGGACTAAGAGACCTTCGTAATTCAATCGTTGACAGGACGCGCTGTGGCGAACGATACGGTTATCGGGTTACAAGACTTACGAGTGAACAATGAACGTGGTAGTCGGATACTGCCGCAAGAAAGGAAATATTTTATAAATCCAGCATCTAGGTAATAACTTAACTGGTAAATTGTTGGAACAAATGTCCTTTTCAATCTCTGAAATTATGGTCTCCGGAAAACGAAACGGTTTTCAGTTTCCCAAAAAGGACGCCAATTTTACAAAGCCTGATGCCTACAGCCTACAGTACCAGCTGGTTGATTCAAATTTTTCTTGTTACTTGTTGCCATGGTTACGTTCCCCTCTACCTATACATTTTATATTGGACCGCCCTACGACTCAGGAACTTTCGACTTTCGTAATAGCATCCCAGACAGGACTAACTATGTCAAACGATACGGTTATCACTTATCAAGTTACGGGTAAACAATCAACGTGGTAGCCAGATACTGCAGCGCGGAAGCGAACTATAGGCCGATAAAAACCAAACAATAGGTCGAAGTGATCAAAGAATGTGACACTTTTTCGGAAAAGGTACCATTTGGCGGAAGGCGCTTACGTCGTACGTTGTACAGATTCAATATTGTATTCGAGCAGCAAAAACGTAAGCGCCGGCCGACTGGTACCATGTCCAAAAAAGTGTCACAAATGTAATTTTACGCAACTAAAAGATGAATAATTTACTCACTTACGTGGTTTATTGAAATACTATTGAACTTAACAATTTTTTATTTATTTTATTTTATTTTTATTTTATTTTATTAGAAGACCAACAGCTTAAACATACAATATAGACTTATAACTAAGATACAATAATGTAGCCAATAACAGGTCTCCCTAATAGATACAAAATTACGGATTGCTTACATACTAGAATGTAGGTACATTTAGCATTACATATTACGCTAAGTATAAGTTAAGATAGTGTGTGCCTGCGTGCGCGCGCGCGTTTGTGTGTGTGTGTGTGTGTGTGTGTGTGTGTGTGTGTGTGTGTGTGTGTGTGTGTGTGTGTGTGTGTGTGTGTGTGTGTGTGTGTGTGTTAATGCGTTCAACCCTCTTGGTTCTTATTATTAATTTTGTTCGCAATTGTACTTTTAAAAGATTTTTCTTTATTCATTTTTTGTCTTAGTGGTAGGTTTTTTACAATATTTTTATAAAAGTAAAATACAAAAATTCATCAAAAACATACAAAAACAATAAAAACATTATAAAAAACCTATCCTAGGGTGCCGCCGGCAACGGAGCAAGGCCCAGGCTGCCGGTGGTTAGGGCCGCAGAGTGAGGAAGATTTTTTATTATTATAAGTACCTAAATAGATCGATATCACCAAAGTGGCTGTTGTATGTACTGGAAATTCTATATATCACCGAATTTTTACCATAGTTGGTATGATAGTCAACGTTTTTCTGCAATCCACAGGCAAATGTTTTAAAATATATCCCGCAATTTGACGTAAGAATCATCCACATATAGTTCAACTGCGTAATTACTTCGAACAATTAATGCTTAATTTTTCTCACAAAGCCCTTTTATTATATTAACATGGCGACCCAGTTTCCTGTTTGTCTGTTTAGGACTCGACTCGATCGGGATTGGAATTGACTTCTGTTTGCTTTTAGTTCGGACCCGAATTCTGATATTTACGTTATAGTTTTACTAAGTCTAAAGAGAAACAAATTGGCGAGAAACAAGTTACTACCAATTTTTATAATCTGTGGCAAAACGACGTTATTTTCCTTGTATTGATACCACTTATTTATTTTTTATTCCTATTTCTATTCAATTTACTTTTATATAAAACACTAATTATTATTACAAAACGTCTTAAATGAGAATTAAAATTGATTTATTGTTTTACTTGTTTTTCGTTTATCCAATAAACGTAAATACTTTTTAATTGGATTATATTAGATACATTTAACGAAAAATTACATAATAAACATTATATGATACAAATACTATATATCCATTATATTAACATGCGTAGTTTGACCTTGTAAAGCTCCTGCCAGGTTGCAAGTTAATTACAATATTGCTCATTAAGGCTCGGCCTCGAAACATGGAGCGAACCGCACTTCGTGTTAATTACCTTCTATGAAATTATATGAAAACAGTGACACATGTTGCTGTTATAGATGGGCTTGAGTAACCCGACAGATTTTAACAGTTTATCCTGATCATATTTAGAGACTAAAATGTCCTACAAACTTTACTGGAATATGCCTAGTTTCAGAGTTAATACCAAATTTAAAAATCTTTTTATTTATTATTACTCAGCACAAAACGCCTTTTTTATGTCGTTGTTGCCACTATTGAGCATAGTTTACACGCTCTTATTGACAGAAATCAAAGTGACAAGGAATACCTTGCTTTTTTTTGGAAAAAAATGTATCATTTCGTTTTAGGTGATCATTTTATTAATAACATTTACTTTTCATGTGCACAAAACATTCAAAAAATAAAAAAATAATAAAAAAGATTTTTCACGAGATTCACCTGATGTCACATAACGTTTTTTACTCCTTTTGGTCTCAGAAATGCGTGGTTAAGATCTGTCGGGTTACTCGTGGGCTGTATACTTATATACATGTAGGAGTGCACGTCGCTAATTGACCGTAAATACATGATCTACCCCTAAACTTAAATATATGTCATGTCATAGTCTAAACTAAACCTAAAAAGAACTATTCCGCTGGATGCGCTTACGCTAATTGCTCGAATACAATTGAATCTGTACAATGTAAGCGCCTTCCGCAAAATGGTTCCTTTTCCAAAAGTGTCACAATATATGTTGCGTCCCCTGGCTTCTTACCACCAGACAGGCTGTATGCTTTTGTACTATAAATATCCGAATGACAGTAGACTCACGCCAAAACCGCGTAAAATCCGAGTCCGCTCCACACGCGCTCGAAATCGGTTATTGTTATATTCCTCTCACGATTTTACTTCGAAAGCCTCGCGGGAATTATCAATTAACTGTGTCTCTAATTAAGATGTCTGCTAATTGACCACATCGACGCGTTTTCGTAGCTATTTTTGTGGATGTCTAATTTTAGATTTTAATGATTCACATATTTTTATTAGACACGTTTGTTAGCTTTCCTTTTCTTTAAGAGCCGTTGTGAAAGTGTTCAATTGGCTAAAAATTAGGCAAGCTGGTGGAGATTTGGGTCTATGGACGCCACGCGACTGGTATTTACGTGATTACTGAGATTTGTATCCCGTCTCCACAGGGCTCGGTACTGGATTTTGCTCCATAGTAAAAACCGTTTTTTTTTTCGTTCTTTCGTTACTGTTTCATATTCAATCGAAAAATCCTATAATATGAAGTGAAAGCCTAAATACAATATTAGGTTTTATATATAAACCATAAAATAATTGAATATATTGGGTTATTTCGGGGTTTTTTGCTTTAACCGATTACGAGCCCTTCCCCACATCGAAACGGCGTCCAGATCGGCATCTAATATAAAACCGCCTTAGATAATAGTTCAGGGTTAAAGTGTAATATAAACCTAGTATAAAAGTTACGTAACCAAGTAATTACATTAAACATCATTTGTTTACGTAAACGGTAAACAAAATAAATGATCCCACGTGCGTTAGCCTGTCAGAAAATAATGAATAATAGTCGCTAGTCACTAGCTTTTTTATAATGTAGACATTATAAAAAAGCTAGCCTTTGTTTACTTAACCCTTATTTTTATTGAAAGTTACGTAACAAGAGATTGTACAGTCATCTACACTTATATTTTATATTATAAATTATAAGTTATAACGCAAGCTCGAGTTGCTTTGTTTCATCCACTTAACTATATAAGGCAATCGGGTAATGTTATATAAGTACTTAGGACGTTTTGAAAGCCTCAAGTAACCCTCCATCTTTGACTCAATTTTACTTAACCCTTATTTTTATTGAAAGTTACGTAACAAGAGATTGTACAGTCACCTACACTTATATTTTCTATTATAAATTATAAGTTATAACGCAAGCTCGAGTTGCTTTGTTTCATCCACCTAACTATATAAGGCAATCGGGTAATGTTATATAAGAACTTAGGACGTTTTGAAAGCCTCAAGGAAACCTCCATCTTTGACTCAATTTCTGTCTTGCGATCGAAACCTCATGAGTAATTATTTGTAATTATTTTGAAGTTGTTATTTCGCTGGTCAACTGCAAAGCTTTTTACATTTCAATAGAGTTACGAATACTGTTCTATTCTTTGATAATATTTCCTAAAAAGCCTTGTCTATAAAGCTTATCACCTGTGTATGATACGGGTTCCAAAACAGATGACAGGTCTATTAGCGATAGTGCCGTAGAGAAATA
Source organism: Pammene fasciana (assembly GCA_911728535.1). Taxonomy (NCBI): domain Eukaryota; kingdom Metazoa; phylum Arthropoda; class Insecta; order Lepidoptera; family Tortricidae; genus Pammene; species Pammene fasciana. The sequence continues at coordinate 15,624,783 of OU452288.1, forward strand.
TGGAATACAGCATGATTGACAGGTGTTAGGTAAAGATGAGATCAGACATTTGTTAATTGTTATGATTTAAAATTAATTATTATAATTATATAGGCGATTAGCTACATACATAAATACTTTCATATAAACCAGATTAGCTTCCATATTTTAAAATAATTTTAACTAAAATGATTTTTTTGGCGGCACAACGTGGCAAGGTTTTCTGTTGTGTCACTTGTTCTGGAGTATTTAGCATTAGGCAGATTGACTCGCAATCGCCGAAACAGTGGACACCTTTCGGCCCAAAGCAATCAGGCACGAAGGTTTAAGGAGCAGTGGAGAGAAATGTAGGTTACCACAAAAATATTTAATGGTAGAATGATCTTAGACCAGGTTCCAGTAGATTTTCATAAATTCGTTATCCTACCTCTATTCATTCATGTGTATGGCTTATTGAAAAACCACACATAAAACGGTTAACAAAACCAAAAAATTAATCCGCGTGACAAGATTATAAAATTTAAATGACACTGCTGAATTGTTTAGAAATACGTTACATATAAAGATTAGATCCTAACATAAAAGACCAGTTCGACCAGTTTTTGTGACAGATAATTATGCCAACGGACATGCTCATACGATGTGGCTATTTCTGATGTTTACGTTCATTTTATATAAGCAAAACTTAAAAAGTGCACAACTTAACAACAACATAAATTGTTCATAGCGTTTTTGCAACGCAATGTTTTAAGATCGACGTTAAATGCATCATCTTACTACAATAGTAATCAATAATCATCTTACAAGGAAATATAAATAAATAAATATTATGGGACAATCTTACACAAATTGATAATTGATTGACAATCTTACAGATCGCACAAAACAGGACGCTTTGGCGCCATCTCGTGTCGGAGGCCAAGACTCACTTCGGGTCGCTAAGCCAGAGGAGTTAGTTAGTTAGTTAGTTCTTACACAAATTAACCCAGTCCCACAGTAAGCTCAATAAGGCTTGTGTTATGAGTACTAGGCGACGATATATATAATAGATAGATATAGATAAATACTTAAATACATAGAAGACATCCATAACTCAGGAACAAATATCCGTGATTAACAGTCACAAATAAATGCCCTGACCAGGATTCGAACCCGGGACCTCCTACTTCATAGGCAGGTCACTCCCAACTAGGCTAGGTTAGGCTAGGAGGTGTTATATAGGAAAATTATACCAATTAACATGAGTATAATATTCATAAACTTACCATTTTAAATGACAGTTAAATAAGTAGGTAACTATTTAACTCCTGTATAAATAAAACAGTCATGACATGACATGACGCTATCATATGAAGTCATAAACTCAAACCGGAACTACTGGCTAAACTAGTCTAAGCCTTAAAAGTATGTGTCATTATCAATACTAGGATTTAAAGTAGGTTATTTATTTGTGTGAGACAATTAATAATATTAATACGATCAAATATCGAGCTGGGCTTTACAAACGAGGTGTCTAAAATAATATTTACTTAGTAACTAAAAATAGTGTTCATTGTTTCGAGGTTATATGAGGATATTAGGAGGAATTTAAAACCAATAATAATTTTCCTCCAATTTCTATGATTATTTTTGACGAAATATATTTTTAGGGAAACTATTTTTCCTTTTCTTCATATAACCCGTAGGAAAAGTGAAGTATTATTGATTCTAATGTTTATGAAGAAAAGTAATAGGTATATTGTGATGTGGATCTTTTTGGCTAAACTATATACTCGTATATTATAGTAAGTAGTATAGGATACGAACACCACACTACCCACTCCTACCACCTACCGTAGTTAGGTAGCTTAGGTCCCGTTTATAATGAAGTGCATTATTGCACGGGCTTATCAACGGAAACGGTTCAATTATCGTAATAATCTCCATCGACAATGCGTTGGTTAAACAATGCACGAGTGTTGTCAAACATTTTAGTATTACTGCCAATTGACTCACCTCCGGCCGGTCGGCTTCCATGAATAATTGTGTACACACTTACGAAGTGCACTGCATAGCAATAGCATACCTATAGTCACTAAAGCAAATTCTGACTAGTAACTATGTCACTACGCTAAACGACCCAAAGAGGATTTTAACAACCAATCTTCCCCCTTAGAATGACAACTTCACGCCAAGAGCGTGTGAAACTTTAGATAATACCAGAGACCTAAAGGCGACCAGAGGTGGGCATTTTCCTGTTAGACGTATAGGTAAGGTAAAGGCAAATTATGAATATATGGCTGAAATGGACACAGGACAGGAACGGAGATGGGTTTGCGTAGTCACCAAGTAGATACTGGTAGAGGAGCGCGGGCGGGTTACGGTACGGTAGGAAAGACGAAGATGATGATATGACTTGGACATCTTCCTTAACAAGTGGACGGTAGAATAAAAAATTGGTAGTCACCAAAGTCAGGGGTCCTTTGCCAAGCAGTGGGACACTCAAATCGATTAGTTAAGTTATGGAAACCCTTTTTGAAGTGTCAGAATTATTTTGACGAGCCCTCGATAATCGTTAATTTATGCTCACTGCTAAATCAAACCAAGCCTCCACAAGGATCTCCACAACATGCAGTTGGGCGAGCAAGTTTCGTTAAAATGTAATTCAAAGTAATTATTGAATTTCTTCATTTATTGTTACAGAAATCTAATTTATTTAGGAATGCTTTTGCATTCGTATGGAATCTCAATTTGCGGCCTTTCATTTGAGGAGTTGGATAAATACGAAACTTGGATATAATTACTTACACAAAATATTTGAAGTACTTGAGTGTTTATTATTTTTAAATGCAAATTTTATTAAAACATATATATTCTGTATCGAATATCAAATTAAACGAATACTTGGGATTAAGTACACATTTAACGTAGGTATAAATATAAATTATTATATTTACCTATTGATAATGTGGCTATATTTAGTTTTCCTGTTATGCTTCTCTGACTCTGTGAACAGAATTAACAACTTATATTATTATTTGTACAGGAAATGAACGAATATTAAAATGCTCATATTATAAACTAATAATAACCGTGTAATAAGACGGAGTGACCGCAAAAACAAGACACTGAGTTTGAACAAACATCTATGACTAAGCTAACACATTACAACATGTCTGATTGAGTGTGGGTGTATTTGCATTGTTCATAGAAATAAGTACAGCAGAGTCAAAGATATTATTGTGCTTTAACACCTTATTACGAAGGAAGAAGGTGCAAAATATGTACATATATCTCCGACGTTTAATGAGGTCTCACATAAATCATTAGTGAGAATATAGTCTGGCAAACCAAAAGCGCAGTAACAGTCAGAGTAACATGCTATACCCATCCCTTTTTTAGTAGTGAGAGTACTAGCATTAGAAAAAGACAGTATGATTCTCCCTGTCTATGCTTGAAGTGGAACAAACTCTGGCCAAACTATAGGTAACTAATCTTGTAGCATTTTGGTAGCAACGTTTTTGCGTCAAATCAATCGGAAGATCGGAACTTATGGCCTCTACAATCGGCGCAATTTTGCCGCAAAACTCGCGCGCGATTTCGAGACGTTGCCGTCTAGGTAGGTGTGACGAAATCAATCGATGGATCAAAAACCGCAATGTTTTAAAAATCGCAGCTGACTAGTCGCTTACACGTAGAGGCCTTTAAAAGCAATTTTTAACCGACTTCAAAAAAAGAGGAGGTTCTCAATTCGACTGAATTTTTTTTTTTTTATCATTATTATGTTTTTTTTTTGTATGTATGTTACTCCATATCTCCGTGAATCGTGAACCGATTTTAATATATTTTTTTTTAATCGAACAGGTATAACCCCTAGATGGTCCCATTGTCACCAAGTCAGGGTCTGATGATGGGATCCTGGAGAAATCGAGGGAACTCTTCAACTATTAAAGGCACACCTATAGTGATTTCACTATTTTTTACAGCAACTCGGCCACTTCCTCTTGGAATAGCGGATCCTAAGTGAAGTCGGTTCTTTTTTGTTTAAAATTATATTAGCGTATGGTCAATTTAAGTGTCCATAGATTACGAAATTTCGACGCAACAATCGCATAGAACATTGCCGTCTAAAATAGCTAGGTGCAATGGGTGCAACGACGTCTGCCGCAATGTATGGTATTGCAAATTGCGGGTGATTAGCTAGGGATACACGCACAGATGTGCCCGCCGGATTTGTCCGACGCATATGCCCGGCGGACAGATCCGTTCGCGTATGGCGCTATTCAGATGTGTCCGCAGACAAATCCGTGTCCAATTCGTAGCGAGGTTAATAGAGGCTTTTAGACTACTCGTCTGTCTTAATATACACTTAATTTATAAGCTTGTCACATGCTTTTTAGTTTAGTTATATTAATAGATATGAAACCTTTTCATCTCCCTGTGGAGTGGCATGACGAAGCATTATGTCGTAAATACTTGACCAAATCATTTTGCCATTATAAATAGTACGACCTGCCACAATTATTATTTGAACACACTGACTGATACCTAAATTGTTATCGTTTTAACATTAACAAAGTTCATTACATTGGTAATATATCAAACAGTATCCGATCTTTGCCCAAACAGGGTTTGAAATATCTCAAAACATGATGTACAGTCATCTCTTGATTTGGATTATCACATATATATGCTACCTATTCGTATATGGTTGGTTTGTAAGTCGGTACTTAACCCCTGTCGGGTAAATGTGTAAATGTTTGTTAACATGGGGTTGGTCATATTGGTCCTGTTCTGTTTGTTTTAACTGTGTAGGTACGCGCGCTTGCTGTAAATTTGTTGGAAGCTGACTTTCTGACCGGATAATGTCTAAAATATTATTCAACGGATTGTTAAAATATAAAAATTAAATCATGGTTTCGGTGTGAAGAACACGGACATTTTCTTATTTTATGTGCTACATTTTGGCGATTATCACATTGGCGCAAGCGTGTGCAAGCGTAACAGTACTATATACACATGCAGAGCGTTATTTCGCTCGCGCACCGGCGCCGCATGCGGAAAACGCAGCAGTGAGAAAGCCACCTTAGGTTAAGTACACTAATGTACTTCTTTGAACAATATAATACGTTATTCCCCTGTATTTCTCGCACACACGCCAGGAACAGCGGGATTATAGCACGGAGCATTCATGCATGCCACCATTGCCGCCACATGTGGTGTGAACTCGGCGGACATTTCCTTTTTTATTTCTTTTTTCATTGCGCCCGGACGCATAGCCGCATCAGGCGACCGAGATAAAAGCAATTTAAATTTAGATGCGGAGATTTATTTTGTGTTTTTACCATACTTATAAATCTAAAAATTATGAGAGTATCGCTACAAGTTTGTGGTGCTGATAATTAACGCCAGTGTCGCTGCGTTTTGTCCCTCTTTAAAAAAAACATAAGCAAACTGATGCCATAAATCTGAAAAACTGTGTAAAAATTATGTTGTTTTATATTATTTTGCACCTTTTGTTTTTTAATCACTTTGTTTATCTTTTCTTTTATCTGTGTTTTCTTTGTTTATTTTATTTCTTTTATTTACAACTTTTACTTTCTGTCTTTTACAGGAGCTGCCGTGGAATCTCACGATATAATCACTACGAAGTTTACTTTTGAATTGTCTCCATGGTTTCTACCTGTAAGTTTTCTTTTTGGTTCTTTTAGTTTTTATAATTTCTTTAGTTTTATTTTCTGTGTGCTTACTTTTTCATTTACACATACACATCATCATCATCATCATCTCAGCCATAAGACGCCCACTGCTGAACATGCCTCCTCTTTAAAGGGGGGGGGGGGGGGGGGTTTGCCATACGCGCCACGCTTGGCAGGCGGGTTGGCGCGCGCAATTTTTTTGTTTATTGTTTGTAGGCTTTCGGAAGATGCTGCTGCCCATCTCCCGGTATATTCCCTTAGCAGACTCCTACTGCAACCACGGGACGATATGGTGGGGGACAATTCTAAGGCCGGGCACCCCACGGCAAACACGGCGCATGTGTGTATGTGCACGGCGGTACACATACACACATATAGTATACACATGTACTACATAAAACTACACATAATACTAAATAAAATAGTTAGCCCTCCAAACGAAGGAAAACTTAGGGGAAATAATTCGTGTATAGCTGAATTTTGGTGAAGTTGTAGATAAAGGTGTCTTACACAACATACTAAAAGTACTCATGGATAGGGGTGCCGCTAACGGGGAGAGGGGGGTGTAAAGGTCCCCTTTTTTGGCTTTTCGTAAATAACTCAGTAGCGGTGGCTCATATGAAAAAATGTTCTTCTACTTAATTAATCCACAAATAATTTTCTACAAAAAAGGTTCTTTACACTTTTTTGCTGGGATCAATGTATAATGAGATTTCGAGGAAATACGATAATCACTTTCAGAAACTTTCGGAGCTTTTATTTACGAAACTATTAGTTTTGTCTAAAAATTGTTTTAGAAAACCCGTATTTATATTAAAATACCTATCCAACGATACCCCACACATTAGGGGTGGATTAAAAAACAGAATTTACCCCCCACTTCATGTGTTCGGGAGGTACCCTAAAAAATAATATTTTTTCAGATTTTGTTTTAAAACTTTGTCTGCGTGTTCAAAACACATACTCATACGAAGTTTAACTATTCAAGTACTAACCATCACTGAGCAGGTTGAAGAGGGTATTTTTTTACTTTTTATTTTTTATGCCACGACGGTGGCAAACAAGCATACGACCCGTCTGATGGTAAGCAGTTCCCGTAGCCTATGGACGCCTGCAATCAATTTCCTAACCTTATAGTTTCGCTGTCCGTTTGTCCCAGTCTATCCGTTCACGGCTTTGCGCAGTGATGGTTAGTACTAGAATAGTTAAACTTCGTATGAGTATGTGTTTTGAACACGCAGACAAAGTTTTAAAACAAAATCTAAAAAAATATATTTTTTTAGGGTAGCTCCCGAACACATGAAGTGGGGGGTAAATTATGTTTTTTAAATCCCCCCTAATGTGTGGGGTGTCGTTGGATAGGTCTTTTAATATAAATATGGGTTTTCTAAAACAATTTTTAGACAAAACTAATAGTTTCGTAAATAAAAGCTCCGAAAGTTTCTGAAAGTGATCATCGTATTTCTTCGAAATCTCATTATACATTGATCTCAGCAAAAAAGTGTAAAGAACCTTTTTTGTACAAAATCATTTGTGGATTAATTAAGCAGAAGAACATGTTTTCGTATGAGCCACCGCTACTGAGTTATTTACGAAAAGCCAAAAAAGGGGACCTTTACACCCCCCTCTCCCCGTTAGCGGCACCCCTATCCATGAGTACTTTTAGTATGTTGTGTAAGACACCTTTATCTACAACTTCACCAAAATTCAGCTATACACGAATTATTTCTCCTATCGAGCAGTTAGTGGGCTTCCTTCGGTGAGCTAAGTGTTGTGTTCCTGCCGGTGAATAAAATCGCCAAAAGACCATCCATGGTTGTCATTTTATCGCCTATCGTGTCATCCGTCCCTTTCGCACTTACATACTTGTTAGAATGTGACAGCTATGGTAACAGGCGATATAAAAATAAAAACCTGACCATATTAGGCTAGCAGAGTTCTAAAAGGATGAAGTGCGTTTACGGGACCCTCTTTTCCTTTTAGCCGTCAACACAGTGAATCCACTTCTTTATCAGATGGGCCGTATGCTTGTTTGCCACCGTCGTGGTATAAAAAAAAATCATAAAAAATGTCGACTACATTTTAGTATCTATACTTTCTTTTAATTAATTGGATTTCCTCAATTCCACTAACCTAAACTACAATTAATTAACTAAGTAGAGCCGCACGTGTCATTGTTCCAACTACTGCTCTAGGAACTAAACTAGATATACTAGGAACTGAATACCAGCTCATGTGGTTCCGTACACGTGTCAGGGTACCGCGGTCGTACAATCACGTGCACTCAAAAGCTTTGTACGTACCAGCAACACCCGTAACTAAGCATCGGTAGACCTTATGCCGTTGCAATAGGGATTACAAATGGTTTTAAAACGAATGTCGGTTAAGGCTGCATTTCCACCATAGATGAGCGAAGATGCGTTGCGAGGATTACAATACAATACAATACAAATACTCTTTATTGAACACCTCAAAAACAAGACCAGTACAGGAGAAAAAAATATAAAATTAAATTAGAGGTAAACAACAGGCGGTCTTATCGCTAAAAAGCGATTTCTTCCAGACAACCTTTAAGTAGCGGAAATTCATTAAATAAACTAAAACAGTAGGTGTCGGTAGGTGTGTAGGTGGATTGTGTTTGTTAAGAAGCACTTCCAGAGCTGCATCGTCCGAGGTATAAACAAACGAAGTGATTCTATTGGTTTTCAATAACACATTACTCGTAACACAACACATCCTCGCTCATTTCTGGTGGGAACGCAGCCTTAACCGACATTTGTTTTAGTAGTTTATGTAACTGTTACGTAATAGGTAGGGTGACCACAGGGCCGTAGCCAGAATTGCGGTTAAGATAGGGCAGTGCTAATTTAAGGTAGGGCATAGCGAATTTTAAGGTAGGGCATTAACTTTATTTTCATACATTTTTGACCCAATTGTAGGTTTTAAGGTAGGGTATTAGTGTTTTAAGGTAGGGCATTGCCCCTTAATGCCCCCCCCTAGGTACGGCCCTGGGTGACCAGAAATGATTTCCGATTTTACGGGACAATTGCGTTGAAAATACGGGATTCGAATTTAAAATACGGGACAGGGGGAATGTACTTTCCGGACTGTCCCGTATTGGTTTCGCCAAATTACGGGACAGTGAAAAATGCGTGCCCGAAATACGGGACAACCCGTTAAATACGGGACATCTGGTCACCCTAGTAATAGGGGTCCTTAAAAGCAAGTAAGTATAGTGCGATAAGGACGGATACTTTGTCTTTGTATCGAACATAAACGAACTTAATTTTTTTTAAAGATGCCCATCTTTGTCTAAAGTACACTAAGCCACTAAAGTTGCCGAACTATTGATAAATAAGATTACCAAAGTAACTAGGCGTGTCTAGACACATTACTGAACAGCGCCTCTTTCAATTGTTTGAGGTGCTGTTCAGTAGGTAAATTATGTAATACCTATTTATGTGTCTGGTTACTTTTGTAATCTGATTACGTTTGGCAACTTTCGTTGCTGACTGTACATAGAACATTATTACAGAAACGTCAAGGGTCTTAGCATGCAGATAAGTCGCAATAAATTGGGTTCCTTTTACCGTCGTCTTGTACCTTGGCGATCAGTCGCCGGAAAATTCAAACGTCTAAGCCGCTTTATCTCGTAAGGTTGCAGACCTAACAATACATCTTGTGAGGTACCCATAAAACACGTAAGTATATCCATTTTTTTATCAGAAAAGGGAGGCAAAATCTTCTGTGGTCATCCTTTTTGCCGTATTTCATGATTGCACAAGCATACAGTGTGTAAATCTAATACGGGCGATAAATTAAACCACACAGAGAACTCATTAGTGTAATCATTAATTAAGATGTTTTTTTAAGTTACACTTAACTGTGACCCAATAATTAATTTTTGAAAATTTTAACAGCCGCAATATACTAAACATGGTATTTAAAATAACTGTCAAAAAGCGTTTAACGCGAGCGTGTTTGCATTACATTGCGGGCCGAATCATTTTGCATGGATAAAATTTTAATTGCAATTCTAAGTAAAAGTTATCTATAAAACTTTCGTGAGACTCTAACATATTAAAAATATTTATAACGGGTTACTCACGTAGTACCCGTAGTAGCCGACGCGCTGCCGTCGCGGAAGGCCGCTCGTGAGAATGATCATCGTAAATTGATCGAAACATGTCGAGCAAAAATCGACAAAAATTACGTGAGTAACCCGTTATAAATATTTTTAAAAGTTATCTAATTACATTTCTTATGTCTTATACTAATCACCGTTAAGAGATTCGCCCGTATAAGATATTTAAGAATAAAAATAACTATAAAACGTCTTGCCATCAGAAACACGTTACGAGTCGTATGCGCATCGCTAACGTTTTGTCAACCGGCATTTCCCGTAGTTATACAAACATGTGTAACACTTTGCCGGTCACGATTAGTCACAATCCTGTCAACTATCTCGACAAATATTATTTCTTCTAATGTCCTTTCCCGTTTCTTCTTGAAAAGTCCCTTAGCAAGTATAGCTTAAAAGTAATCCCTAATCTCTAATTTAACAATGATATAAAATGTCAGCCTATATACTTCCCACTGCTAGGCACAGGCACAGGCCTCCTCTCATACATGAGAGGGATCGGGCTATAGTCGCCACGCTGGCCCAAAGCGGGTTGGAAACTTCACATACCTACTCCTTTGAATTTCTCTGCGGATGTATGCAGGTTTCCTTAATCCCCCTTTAATTTGATCTACAATAAGTATTTATTCTTCTTAAACCATACCAATAAATGTCTGGTGAAAATCTGAACAATACTTTAAAGAATTCATTCTTCCACGTCCTTGGTTGTCGTCGTGGATCCTCGCTCTAAGCAAGGACGCGTCGCCATGGCAGCCCGGTCGATACTGCAGCGGCATCATTTATTAGGGATCCGCAACTAGTCTACTTAAGCCAGGAAATCCTTGGAAGAAGATGGCGCTGGATCGGACACTCGCTCCGAAGATCGGGTAGCCACTTGTCTTAACAGAATCTCCGCTGGCAATCTACCAGCATTAGACAGTAGAGACGCTCCCACACTACATGGGAGGCGATCAGTTGAGGAGGCTGGCTCAACTGGTCTAAGTTGGAAAGACCTGGAAGTAGCCGCTCAAGATCGCGTGGAAAACTCTTCTGCGAGCCCTACGACCCTAATGAGTAATGAGGGACAACAAAAATAAATCACCATCAACTATTCTACTTAAACATAAAAAAACTTACATTAGTAGAGGATATTGATGATGCTTTATGGCAGGGTTTCTCAAAGTTATGCGACTCAGGAGTTTGTCAGTTGTAATTAAGGTATGACAGGTAACGTGTAATTGCCTCGCTTTTGCATAAACAAAAACAGTTAAAATAAACTTCAAAAATATTCTGGAATAAAAACTTTTTACAAAAAAAGATAAACCGACTTCAAAAAGGATAAAATGAATTATTATATTATTTATATGCGTTACCAACTGATATGTTTGAAGTCGGTGCCAAGCCAAATTTGGAAGAGTTAATACGCACGAGGCGATGTGTTCAGTGAGTTGTTAGTCTTACTATATAACTAATCTAATACGATATGGATTGCACTTAGGTATAGGTACATTCGTTTCGACCGTTAACTGTTAAGCAAGTAGGTACAGAAAGTATAGCCATGCGTCTTATGTTTGTTAGGACACTGTTCGGACTATCGGTATCTCGAACGAAGCCCGTGGTTCGTTTGAATTATTCATCCTTCTTCATCTAAGGTTTCATTCGAAGTATACAGGAATTCAATGGCTAGGTTAATTTTTCTATACTCAGATATACCCAGTACATCCACCGTGTCAGTAGGAAAAGGCACGATATTCGAATTTTCTATGGAAGATCAATCTTAAGCGTCTATGTACATATTTTTTTCTATTTGCCGCCTTTTCTGATTATTGACAAAGTAAACGTGTATGAGAGTATATATGTATATATACATATAGTCTAGTTCCATTTTTCAAAAAATCCATGTCGAGAAGCAAACGATATTACTTTTGGGCAACCGGGCTTTTTACCTGATTTAGACCCTGCTGTATCCGAATCGCCGGTTGCCTTCAAAGAAAATTTGTCCGGAAGTGAGATATTCAATATGGCGGCCAAAAAAATTACCCATTTTTTACTTTTTCTTAAATAACTCGTAAACCGTGACCCCTACCAAAAAATGTTTTGTTACTTAAATAATTCACATAAAATTCTCTATAAAAAAGGTTCTATACAGTTTTTTGCTGGGATCAAAGTTTAATGAGATATCGAGGGTATAAGATAGACCTTAAAAATATAGACTAATTACCCTTTTCCCGCGACTTCGTCTGCGTGGGATTAACATTCGCTATAATACATTTATGAAACACCTTAGTGAAATCTTATAGTAAATATAAATTTAACGTACATACTTTTTTACGTCTACAGTGAGCAACAATTCCATACAAAGTTTCACCCCCCTTTTCACCCTTTCAAAAGATGATTTCTGAGATAAAAACTATTTCATGTCCTTTTCCATAACTCAAACTATCATCATGCCAAATTTAATCTAAATCGGTTCAGCGGTTTAAGCGTGAAGAGGTAACAGACACACTTTCGCATTTATAATATTAGTATGAAAAAATTGTGCGCATTGAGAAAAAGTTTTAAATTTTTGACCATGGATAGAGTGCCCCACGATGAATATTTTTTACTGTTGGAGGTTTAATGGCTGTCTTATACCCTCGATATCTCATTAAACTTTGATCCCAGCAAAAAACTGTATAGAACCTTTTTAATAGAAAATTTTATGTGGATTACTTACGTAGAAGAACATTTTTTGGTAGGCGTCACGGTTTACGATTTATTTAAGAAACAGTAAAAAATGGGTATTTTTTTTGGCCGCCATCTTGAATATCTCACTTCCGGTCAAATTTTCTTTGAAGGCAACCGGCAATTCGGATACAGCTAAGTCTAAACCAGGTAAAAAGCCCGGTTGCCCAAAAGTAATATCGTTTGCCTGTCGCATCGAAAAGGAGAGCGATTTTGAAATTTTGTGCCCTGTCTAATAGGTACCACATTTCATCAAAATTGGATTAGTTGTTTAAACATGAAAATGTAACAGATAGAATCACATTCACCTTTGCATTATGTACCTATTAGTAAGTACCTACCGATGTTTTGTGATGTTCATACTTGAAGCTGATTAAAATTTTTGGCTTGGCACCGACTTCAAACATATCAGTTGGTAACGCATATAAATAATATAATAATTCATTTTATCCTTTTGAAGTCGGTTTATCTTTTTTTGTAAAAAGTTTTTATTTTTCAATTTTTTGTGGTTATATAATTTATCAAAATCGAACTCGGAAAAATCGCTAAAGATATATCAAAAAGTTCGTAACACACCCATTCAATCTAAGGAAAGTTCCACGTATCACATGCGGAGAGGAGGAGTTTTCGAGAGGAAATAAATACACGTGCCTTTAAAAATTGAGGAGTTCCCTCAGTTGCTCATGGGTCCCATCATCAGAACAACACCAGAGTAATGTGGGACCATCTTCGAGGTAGATCCTTTTAAACAAAAAAAAGTATTATTATATTCGGACCAGGGGTCTTGGAGTAATCGCTGAACATCCTACATTTAAAAAATTCTTCATCATTATCATCAAAACAATCATTATTATCAGGTCCACTCCATCAAATTGGTGGGTCTCGTGAGAAAATGCTTGAGTAGCTTAAGAAAACACCCAAATCACCATACACGTGCCTTTAAAAATTGAGGAGTTCCCTCAGTTGCTCATCGATCCCATCATCAGAACAGCACCAGATTAATGTGGGACCATTTTCGAAATAGTTTCTTCCAAACAAAAAAAGAATTACTCGAATCGGACCACGGGTCTTGGCGTAATCGCTGAAGATCCTACATCATCATTATCATCAAAACAATCATCATCATCAGGTCCACTCCATCAAATTGGTGGTTCTCGTGAAAAAATGCTTGAGTAACTTTAGAAAACACCCAAATCACCATACATGTGCCTTTAAAAATTGAGGAGTTCCCTCAGTTGCTCATCGATCCCATCATCAGAACAGCACCAGATTATTGTGGGAACATCTTCGAGGTAGTTCCTTCCAAACAAAAAAAGAATCATTCGAATTGGACCACGGGTCTTGGAGTAATCGCTGAACATCCTACATTTAAAAAAATCTTAATCATTATCATCAAAACAATCATCATCATCAGGTCCACTCCATCAAATTGGTGGTTTTCGTGAGAAAATGCTTCAGTAGCTTAAGAAAACACCCAAATCACCATACATGTGCCTATAAAAATTGAGGAGTTCCCTCAATTCCTCATGGATCCCATCATCAGAACAGCACCAGATTAATATGGGACCACCTTGGATGTAGATCCTTCCAAACAAAAAAAGAATTACCCAAATCGAACCACGGGTCTCGGAGTAATCGGTGAACATACATAAAAAAAAAACACCAAACCGAATGCAGAACCTCCTTCCTCAATGGAATTGAAGTCGGTTAAAAATACGATACATGGGTTTGTCACCTTACTTGTCCGGTTTTCGTGCGTTCTTTTTTATTCTTTTGGGGCAAATATTAAATAAATAAAATAATGAAACTATTTTTGACATGGGTACAATAGTACATTGTTGTAGAGGCTGGAAAGTGAGCTATAGGTGGATCGAGTTAGTTCGAGGGCCGACCCGCCAGGGGAGGCCCTCGAAGATACGAGTCCACCTATAGCGCTTTCGGCCGAGACATTACATAGTGCTTTTCACGACTACTGTGAGGAAATAAAATAAAAAAATAATTCGCATATACAAACACTTTAATAGATACTATTTATAGGTATATTGACGGTTCATATGCTTTTCACAAGCACGATAAAGTAAACGAGCATGTAACTTTCTGCAAATAAATGCTTCTTTTCGCCATCCTTCCATAATATGAATTGTTCGTCGGATATTATATTGTATACAAAATATCACTGTTCATGGGCCTTCTTATTTAGGACGCGATTTCACTGGTAACAAATTTCTACGCCTGTGCAGTTTCTTGAATTTCGGCGGGCGCCAGCGTATTAATAACATTTTCTACACTTATTGAACTCATTTTTACTGCATAAATACAACTTTCTTGTTTTTCAGTCAAACATCCAATTCAATATGTATTTTTCTCGCTCCACCTTTATTACTTTTTTTTTCACTTTTAAGAAGCGTTTTACGATGTTTGCTTCAATCCGACTCAAACGGCTATTAGACATTGCAACCTGCAGGGCCCAATCTGTCAGGTTGGTAGGTATAATTAAAGATAGGGCCCGTAGGGAGCTGAAGGAGGGAGAGGGAGAGGCAGGGTACACAACAGATTGGGCCCTGCAAGTTGCCATGTCTAATAGCCAGTTCACTCCTTACCCACTTTTTGATAGAAAACCACAAACGGTTAAAAAGGTAAAAACGCCTTAAGGGTGATCTGAATGATTTTGACGTTTCTTTTTTTTAAACAAGTAAATTGGTTCGATAAACAACCTTATTTTATTTTAGAATGAAAAAGTGGTGCCAAAAAAAGACCTTTTTAATGTTTTAAATGATTCTCATTGGCGGGTCCAATGCAATGACATCTGGATTTTACTTTTCTACTATGACATTTCATTGCTGCAAAATAGCAATTCTTGTAGTGGTTGTTCAGATGCTACAGCAATTGCTTACTTTCCAGCTTGGATTTTGATCTTCTTTTGCCACATTTCCGAGCAGTTGGCGTGAAAAATACCTAGCATACCATCACGTCCTTCACATTTCACATGTCTATCGCCCAATTCGCCGAAAAGTAACGTGGCAATGGCAACAAAACTAATAGCCTGCCAACTTGTAGAACCCCGGTCCCCGCCGCCAATTTTATTTCACTATTGGAAATGAAATATGTCTACAATATCTCACTACCAGGGGCGCTATTCTCGAATTCTTATTTGAT
The DNA here is from genome assembly GCA_911728535.1 of Pammene fasciana. NCBI lineage: Eukaryota > Metazoa > Arthropoda > Insecta > Lepidoptera > Tortricidae > Pammene > Pammene fasciana. The sequence goes on from OU452288.1 coordinate 15,640,440, forward strand.
GTACTCAAATTATATTGTAGACGCATTGATTGTGTGAGTTGGCTTGGCTCTCTCGAGGCACAAATCACCAAGTCTCATGTTCTTTGGCTGGTGCTAAGTCCAATGTGTGTGGTGTTCACTGTTCAAGTGTTCACCATATAAGCCAAAGTAAGGCCACTGGTGGACAGGTCATTTTTTCCTTTTTCGCCCTCATCCCATGGAAAAAGACTACAGAGACCTTCATATGGCAGATACACCTAATATGTACATTAAGTATATTCCCGAGACCTCTGGGAATTCACTTGATTTCTTCATTCAAAAAAATACACTTGTAATCTGTCAAAAACAAAGATCATTCGAATGACAATATTATCAGGTTGAATTCTGCTACAATGCGCTTAACTGATTGCCAAATTCTTTAAAATTTTATATTCTGAATGGAGGAGTCGTCTATTGGAAAAGATATCTACCGGATATTAATTTATCTTCGGTACACGATATGGCCGATATCCGTTTTCTCGAAATAATGTAATGAGATATTGTAGAAGTGACCTTTACACTTGATTAGTTCACCTGAACTTTGAAATTGCTTACGTGTTGGCTTTGTGAATGTCGCCAGGGGACGCAGGTGCGATGAAATGTGGATGTTTGATCCTATTTAGATGAAAAACCAAGTCCAACGTGGGTCAGTTCGGGTTGCACAGGGCGGTTCCACAACACGTAGGGAGCTTAAATACCGCGAGCCATCCGGTTGCCTCTCGGTCACTGTAACTTGCGATAACGTTTATAAAGTATTCGTTTTGAATATCTGGCAGTCATCTTATTGACAAATTAGAATGCAGGAGTAGAAAAACTAAATAGCGTACTCGTTGTCACGTGTGACAACCAATACAATAGTACATTACGTACCTAGGGCGGTAAAATAAAGAAGGGCTCAGATCGCTGGCATTTGTGGCCCGAACCGAAGGTAAGGGCCATAAACAAGCGATCTGAGGCCTTCCTTATTACCGCCCGTGGTGCGTACATAATTTTACGTCTTCTCCTGGGTTTGAAGTGAGATTTGCCGCTGCGCCCTAGGGCGGTAAATCTCACTTAGCACCCAGAGTGACGTAAAATATTATTTAAAACGAGAACAGGCCGAATTCTACGCAACTTTAAGATATGATATACAATCGGCGGCGAAGCGACCAAGGTGGATATCAAGGTGGTAGACTTCTTAGTGTAGACCACCTACATAGTTAAAACCTAAAAAAACATAACATTCCTCCCGGTCGAGCACGTGTAAATTGTAGGTATAATCTGTACATAATTATGATTACATCTGTAATCCAAAACACCCGGCCAAAAAAAACCCTTTTTCCGCATCAGTGAACATTATATTTATCTTTGTACTTTATTTCCAAATACTTCTTCATACATATAATATTACTGAAAGCCTGAATAATATTTAGTAGAAAATTCCTGAATGTGTTCAGTCGGTCGTTGACACCATCAGCCTCTTTGAAGGCAACGTGATTACGAGACTTGAGGGCCCAAATCATGTCGATTTTGACGTACATAAAGGAAATCATTTTCAACATTTCGCGTGTGATGTAAGTCATATTATTGATGTGGGTAAGTTTCTGAAATGGCGAAAGATTTGCACAAAATCGTATACTTAAGAGTCGCCAGGACGCTCGCGTTCCCATACAAACGTAGTTTAGCTCTCATTTTAAAACGACATGCTTTAAAACCACGAAATTTGGCATGGGCATTTTAGTAGTACAGATCTATGTCGGTAATTCGTTTTCTTTGCAAAAAATTGTAATACATAGAAAATACAGCCAGATACAGATTTACATACAAAACTTATTTTTGACATATTTTCTTTGTATTAGAATTTTTAGCAACGAAAACGAATTACCGACATAGATCTGTACTGCTAGAATGCCCATGCCAAATTTCGTGGTTCTAAAGCATGTCGTTTTAAAATGGGAGCTGAACTACGTTTGTATGGGGACGCGAGTTCACGCGAGCGTCCTGGCGACTCTTAATGTATACTTATACTTATGACTTAACTGAAAACGGATTGCATTTAGAATTTACCATTGTTTCAATACCGCACTCGAATTATCATGACTTGATCTCATTTGGATCTTATGTTGACATCACTGCAGTGCTTTTCCTCCTATTGATATTGTAGGGTCAAAACAAAACCAAAACTGCCCGATTGAGTACAAACTGTCTCTATCACTCTTCCATATTAGTGCGATAGAGACGGATAGCGTTTCGATTCGTTTTATAAAAACGATTATCATTTTTTTTTGTAATGGACATCTGTTTACACTTTGTGTTATTTTCCACTAAATTAAAAAAGTAAATTCACACTAATATGTTAAAATAAAGGTGATTTAATTACAGCGCCATCTCTCTAGCCGGCTCAACACAACGAAGAGTTGTGGGGTTGTGAGGTTGACATGCGTAGACCATAACTGCCTTTAGAGTTGGCTCAAGGTTGTACATATAAACCTTCAATAACATCAGGTTACAGAATAGATGTCGCTAGTGACTTGTTCACCATTACATGACTAAATTCTCTGTGATGGATAGAGGATCGTCTGGTGTAATTGGAGGCACGTCGGACCGAAAATCCCAAGGACGCGGGTTCGAATCCCGTGATGATCTAGAGTTCCTCACAGTTCATTTTTTCTTTGTAATGGACATCTGTTTCCAATTTCTGGGATTATCATCTTGGCTAAGCCCCCTGAACGTTTCGCTCGCTATTGCTGTCTGTAGCGATTCAGCTTTAATTTTTATTGCCCTTCTGGCAAGTTGGTTTTGTTTTGACTATACGATAATTACAATTTATTGGAAAGGTAATGCTGCGAGTTATATCAAAATGTGATCCAATAGAGATCATATTTCTTGGTAACGTTTGAACGCGGCTCCTTAAAATACTTTTTGAACAATTTTTTTGTCTAATAAATACTTTATCTTATACAGACTTCAAACATTTATTAAACAACTTTCTGAACAACGTGTGTGTGTATTCACAATATTTCGTAAAAATTGGGAATATGCGGTCGTTGACCTCCTCAAACATGCGTTCGAAGGAAAATACGTGATAACGAGCTTGAAGCAAACACAGATCACATATCTACTAGACAAACCATTCACGTATCCATCCAGCGGATATCCTTAGCTGTGCAGAGGGGTAACGCCGCCAGCGTAATGGGGACCGTGCCGCAGGCGGACATTTTATGGCTCCTCTACATGATGGGCCATCATAGGGACGCAGCTATGCGTTAGAGGGAGCTAACGATATTGCGATCTCGTTCCGTCGTATAGCTGCGTCCCTATGATGGCCCATCACGTAGAGCCAGCCTTAGACGGGGTATTCTGTTTGTAGCTGGGATTTTTATAGGTACATAGGTAGGTAGGTTTACTTTTATACATAATTTTAAATTAGTTGTTAGTATAGGTTTTATTTGTTAAGTTTAGTTTTAGCTTTATATTATTATTGGAAAATATGTAACTTTGTACATATATTAATAAAGAATACGCTAACTCGTCCATCCTATATTCTATAGAGCACTTATTTCGGCCCTAGGGGATCTTTAATGTAACATGCCTCTTATTTCATTTACCTACCCAAGGGGACTCTCAAACATTACCATATATTGCATTAATGAAGCTTAAGGGCATTGACATACCCATTAGTAATTTTTACCCGCTGGCTTGCAATCGAGTATAGTTTTTCCTACGTCGTCCAGGCTCCGTTGGAAAAGCAAGGGTTGAAAATTGCCAGCGTGAAAAACACATCAACGTAGAGTGTCAGATATTGGTCACTACGTTCCAGTTGCATTCATGTTTTCGACTTTTACACATGTAAATGTCAAATTTTCAACTATATTTCTCACTGTATGGGTATCATCCATAAAACTCAATTTCTTTAGGCTTGCCTAGTTTACGGCACGGCTTACCAGTACAGTCACCATCAAATATATCAGAGCTGCCAAGGTGGTCAGAAATATCTGAACAATGCCTCTGTTGTCAAGGCGATAAATTGCATGTTCAGAGATTTTGAGCACCCTGGCCGCTCCGATATATTTTTATGGCGATTGTACCTATGAAAATTGTGAATGCACAGACACATCCACCAGACGGTTCTGCCGGAAAGATATTGCTTGAGGCATGAAATTCTACCTTCATGTGGCTCTATAATGGCTCCTCTACATGACGGGCCATCATAGGGACGCAGCTATGCGTTGGAGGGAGCTAAAGATATTGCGATCTCGTTCCGTCGTATAGCTGCGTCCCTATGATGGCCCATCATGTAGAGCCAGCCTTAAAACCTATGACTTGTGAGAGTCTGCGGGAGGTGGTCCGTTGAAGAGGAATAGTTATTTGTTATACAAGTGGTGAAAGTTGTATTTTACGTGCGAGTGTTATTTGAAACACGAGCTAGCGAAAGGATTCTATTATTGACCACGAGCGAAGCGAGTGGTTCAAAAATAGAATCCTGAGCGTAGCGAGTGCTTTAATACACGAGACGTAAAATAACTTTCACCCGTGTATAACACAAAACTTTTCACCTCACTACAGCGAGGAAAATAAGAAAAAGGGTGCATTTTGCTCGGTTTCCCGTAATTCGTCAGGTATTTAATACTTCTTCATCACTCGAATCACTAATTTTTAACAAAACAACCTAGAAAAACATGCGAATATTTAACGTTGATATGATGGATGAATTGAAATGAAAAGTTTTGACGTAAAAAGTTTTATTAAATGTCAGATGCGTTTTGTTCGTACGTAGACTTATTCGGCTGTCAGAACAATTTATCCGTTTTTACAAAAAGAATGAAGATTAATGTTGAATGCTGATATTTATGAATTAAAATAAAGTTGTAAGACTGTATTAAGTGTTTTTACTCGATGCAATTCATTAATTGCGATGTTAAAAATTCTGCACTTTTAACGTTTTACGTTTTGTTAGCTGTCAAATGTCACTTAAGCCACTTGTCACTTATGTCAAAACTCTTTCACCACATGTGGATAAAAAGCGATTTTCACAATAGATATTAAACAAACAAAACGGGCTTTCCGAGCTAGTGAGGTGAAAAATTGTTTTTTGGATATTCACGAATACGAATGCTTGCCGCTCATATTCGCGAATACAAATACGAATACGGGTTCAATAACCTTGGCATGAAGAAAGGTGTGGTAGCTGAATGATTCAGGGTTGATACTTTTATATACTTAGCAGATTAAGAAAAATATATACTTACCAACAATCTTCTATGTTCTTTCGCACGCCATATTTATGGCGTGAATGATATATGAAATGATAATTGTGTAGTTTTTTACGAAAATACTTAATTAAAAACCGTTCGAAATGATTGTAATTTTCTTTACAGTTTTATTTTTCTTACAAAAAACGCAGTATAAATATTTGCAAATATTCGCATTGAATTGTGCGAATACGAATATCCAAAAAACCTGCGGATAATGCGAATACGAATATTCGTTATATCCATAGTCCTTTGTCTCAAATATTTCTGACGGGAAATCATTATCTCCAACATTTCATGCGTGAAAGCAGTTTTATTTATACACGAAGGTTGCTTGCAGTATTTGTTCTAGAAATAAATTACTTCCTGGAGTAGTGTTTGATAATTTTTAGAACGACATTGCGAAAAAATCAAGTCGGAGTTAAGTTATTATTGTCCTCTCGCGGAACTTAGCAAATGACGTATGAGCCAAGAAGCCTTTCCACCTCTTAAAGTTTCCTTTTTACGTGGAACTTGATCTGAATTCAGTTCTGAATTCAACAAATTATAGGCTGTCGTTTTCTATGTGACATCAGCTACCATAGACATTAGTTTTCAAATTTCCGCAATCCATAGACAATTGTCTAACTGAATTCAGACCAATTGTGGAGTGCCTTATTTGTTTTCTAAAAACATATCGTCACTACTTTGTAAAAAATCTCGTATCTCGCACTTGTTCTTTAGGTTGAAACGCAGTAGCTCTATGTATATGCATCGCATACATAATTACCACATTTTTAGGGTTCCGTAGCCAAAATGGCAAAAACGGAACCCTTATAGTTTCGCCATGTGCGTCCGTCCGTCCGTCCGTCCGTCCGCGGTCTAGCTCAGTGACCGTTAGTACTAGAAAGCTGAAATTTGGTTTGAATATGTGCATTAACCAAGCCGACAACGGTAGAATAAAAACGCGAAAAAATATTTTTTTAGGGTACCTCCCGTACACGTGAAGTGGGGGGCAAATTTTTTTTTCCTTTTAACCAAGTTGTGTGGGGTATCGTTGGACAGGTCTTTTAAAAAAAATGAGGGTCTTTTAAAACAGTTTTTGGATAAAACTAATACTTTCGGAAATAATAGCTCCGAAAGTTTAAAACAGGGCGTCCCCCCATCTAACTTTTGAATCGTGGGACCTAAAATTTTGAAAAAAATCAAGAAACTGAGGCCTAATGAGTACCTTCAATGAAAACTATATTGAAATAAATCGGTTGAGCCGTTTTTGAGTTATCATTCAAAAACCATAGTGAAAGGACGTAAGTAAAAATGACGTAAGCGCCGCCAAATTTCCCGTAAGAAACGACCTTTTGAATTAATGGTCTCAGTTTACGGAACCCTACACTGAGCATGGCCAGACATGCTCTTGGCCGGTTTTTCTTTTGAGTGACGGAACAAGATACAAGTTTTTTTCAAAGTAGTGACGATATCTCTTACCTTAGAACAATTGTCTAAATGAATTCAGATCAATTGTAGTTATTTGTTTTCTGAATACATACCTCTTGTCTCAGAACTAACTAGTCGCTTGCGCAAGTGATCTTAACGATCTTATACCTAGTGAGCATTTCTCACATAAATTAAATTTTAACAGTCAGAATTTACAAAGCGAGAAGATTACGTAGATGATTGTCAGGAATAATGACACTGAGCTAAGCTATACATGTAATACGTTCTTTAACTGTATGTGTATTAAGTTCATTTTAGAGTGGCAGTTTCGTGCTTCCTGCTTTAAGCACAAATTATAGTGTTGAAATATTAAAGAAACTCGCTTATTATCTTTTCCATTCTAACTTTAGGTTAAAGGTCTTGTTATAACGTATACTTTTCTTTTCAAACAGGAGTTACGTATGAGATTGACGTTCGTAACGGTTCTGTCTGAAATGTAAGTAAACACCCCTTTTTTGAAGAATCTCATAGTTTATTGAGCAAACCTTGGAAAGAAATTATAGCCGAAACGTTTCTGCGTAATGGACTAATTCTTGATATTTAATTGAATAAAAAAAAAATGTTCTCATTTCTCTCAGTTACAGGTTATACACGGTGTCCGCGAGGATTGCAAGAGATTTTAATAGTGTATTCCTTGTCATAATTGTAAATTAAAATATCTTTTAAACTTTACTAGATTTCGCCTAGTTTCAGAGTTACTGCCAAATAAACAAAAAAAAAATGTATCTATTGCAACTCAATGCAAACCGCTTTTTTGATGGCGATTTCATTCTTTATAGGGCCTAGCCTAGACATGCTTATTGACAGATATCTAAATGCCAAAGAATACTTTGCGTAAACCATTTTTTACGAATAAAAATGTACCAATATATTTTAGTCGATCGATTTACCAATAACAATATTTATTTATGTTCAAAAGAATTTAAAAAATATATTTTTTTTGCGTAATCGACCTATATTCATGTAACATTTATTACTCCTTATGACCTCAGGAATTCGTGGTTACAATCTCTCGCAATGCTGACGGGCACCGTGTATAATAAATAACCTGTATTGTTCTCCAACAATTAAAACCCGTCATAGTGTTCATTGTCAACTGTATTTAAAACTGCTTGGTTAATTGTTTTCATGATTCATCGCTCACCTGATTTTCTTGAGTCACACGTCACATGTTTCTGCGGTTCTGTTGAAATATATGTCAGTAAAGTGCAGGTTTTTAAATATACTAGTGGTTCTGTGAACTTGACTGTGACTTCGGAGTATTTCCGGGGGGAAAAGGGGGAAAAAGGGGTTTTTCCCCCTTTCCCCCCCCCCTCGAAACTTTTTTTTTACAACAACCTCTAAGGAAGTGTGGGCTTGACCTTTTACCCGAAAATGATTGAGATTCGTCCATAAATAAGTAATTCGACAACAAACTTCCCCCGTTTTCGCTCGCTACGCTCGGCTCCTCAGTCAAAAATATTCTGAACAAAGGAATGTTAATATGCTCAAAGTAGTGAAATATCTTGTAGCGGAAAATTGTCACCTGTTTGAACCACGACGTTTAATTTGTATTGTGTTATCAATGTGAACAATCAGTTATTATGTGCAATTAACTTTTAAATCGTACTTAAGTATGTATAAATATAATTTATATACTATTAGCCACGGTGCAAGCAGGTCACGTCTCAAGGATTCTCACTCACCAAGGATTTGTGGAACTAGGCGACACGGCATAAGTCACGCGATCGCAAAAGTATATTTATAATAAAAAATCTTCATATATATATTCTTATTTTATTCACATTATACTTTTTACATTACATTCACATACTATTAATGGATGCTGTTATGTAAAACTGTGTTAACCCAAATTGATCTTGCAATAAGATGTCAACTTTAAGCGCACATTTTTAGAGTTGAGTTTTTATTGGAAAATGACTGGGTTAACACAGTTTTGCTTAACAGCATCCTTTTAAGCTTCCGATTTTTAATACGGCGGTCTCGGGTGAAATAGTGAGTTTTTCGGAACTTACCTATTTCCGAAGTATCATTTGATATTTATCAATATCAATCGCTTTTAGGTGAAGGATCCGCGCGCAAAAATTGGCAGACCGTTTTTGTATAAAAAAATTACAGACATGCATGGCCACTCCGTTGCTAAAGTCTACCACCATTATAAACTGGATAATACCAGAGACTATAGAGATATAGACGACCACAGCCTAAGAACTTTTTGAAGCTCATGTCGATTGCGCCATCTATGTCAAAGCCACCTAAAGATACCGAAAATGTAAGAGAAATGTCACCTGCACAGCTACTCCACCTAGAAATAAATAGCGTACTAGTAGTAGACTAGTAGCTACTAGGTGGAGTAGCAGTGCAGGTGACATTTCTTCTAACAAATTCGGTATCTTTAGGCGGCTTTCGGACAGAGGGCGCAATCGACTTGAGCTCCAAAATGTTCTTAGGCTGTGGTCGTCTATATCTCTATAGTATCTGGTAATACATAACTAACTTTCCAATGAACTTCGACATGCACTGACAAATGCAAGAGGCTTTGTTACAAAGATCCTTGACCCAATTCCGAACTCCTTGACTCGGCTGTTGGATTAGCACTAAGGTCGGCTCGACTGCAATGCAATATGCAATATCGGCTTTCGTAATGTAGGAACTATGGCCATTAGTATACAGAAGGACTATGAAGGCTTATCCCCCCGACAGAAAATGAGACAGTTGCTAATATACGTAACAAAAAGGCTGATGATCCTTTTAAGAGCATAACTGGTATCATATTCTCAAAGTAATAAAAATAATTTTTGTCGCAAAAAATAAATTGGCTAGCTGGGACGATGTGTCTCATAGTCTCATACAAAAAAAACTTCTTTCGCGCCAAAAAAGTTTTTTGCTTCTTGTTAGCTTGTGCAATATGTATGTACGTATGTTTTTATTTATCCCCATAACGGCTTATCCGATAAGCTTGCGATTTTTGACAAAAAATAGATGTAAGGTACACCAGCCATTGCTCTATAACGTTTGATATAATTACTTATATTTAATTCGGTCGAGGGTTTTAAGTTATATAGTTTTAAAATGAATTTATTTTACTTCAAATCATCGTGTCAAACATTCAGAAATCAGATAATCAGACAACGGACTTATGAGCGTAGCTCAGTAGAGTTATTTAACATTCCATACATTCCATCAACCCTTAATAGTTATAACACATTTAAGCATCCAATCTATTACGAAATGTGATGCTACGTTTCCAAGCACCGTACCCGCATCTCGAGATAATTAGATTTGTAATAACCAAGGTCTTGGGTACCTATAACGGGTCAGCGGATTAATCTTCAAGGGCAACGACCTCTGATTAGCTAGTTGTTTACTTTCCCAGTGCTAAAGTGTCCTTAGGTAAGTAGTGACATAGTTCATAGTTTACTCTCATTCGGCTTATAGTAGAAGAGCCCACGACACTGAACCTAGTTCGATAAGTCTCCTAGATGATATATATATAATTAGTCATGTCTTTAATGGGGGAACACGAAATGCCGGTGCTGCAATGCAATAAATGGTGAGGCGTATTTAAATTAAGTTTATTAAAAAGAAAACCTAAGTCCTGTTCCTAGTATGATAAGAAGACTCTAAGGATGCCTTTGTTCCTCGAAGCAGAGGGGTAGGGCTATACCAAAATGTAGTCCTGCAAGCCCAAGTGCTTGGTTTTATCAGTAACAGCAGCATCAAAACCTTACGCCTATATACTTTTGGTAATAGCAACAACAACAAAAGGCATATCACTTGCGCGCTTCGTCGCATTGCTATCATAAAAAGTAGGGGTTTGATTTTGGCGTACATCTATAATCTTATGGTTAAAAATCGTTTTTAGCTTTGCAGCACCGGCATTTCGTGTTCTCCAATTAAAGCCGTGACTAATTAGAGATATCTATATAAACTAGGAGACTTATCGACAATGCCGTCTTTACCATAAGGGCACACGGGGCCCGTGTCCAGGGCCCCCATGCTCAGGGGGGCCCCGAAAGATCGTACTTAGACGACCTTTTTTTTACAGTCAACATTGTCCCTAATTGAGCGCCTGAGTCTGATTTCTAAGTGTCCAAGGGCCACATATTCTTAAGTGCCCTAGGGCCCCATCACATATTAAGACGGCCTTGCTTATCGAACTAGGTTCAGTGTCACGGACTCTTATACTATTAGTCCAATTCGGCAGACTATATGACACTTGGCATAAGGAAAAAAAATCATCAAATCACAAAATGACACGTCTTAAGATTCTTATAAAAAGGGAAGGGCCGTATTTTATGTACAGTCAGCAGCATAAGTAGCTAAGCGGGTAGGGTATTCAAAATGACCTACAAACGCACTTATTCTCTTAACAATAAAGTCGTGTCCAGGTAATTTCGAAGACCCTACCCGCTTAGCTACTTTTGCTGCTGACTGTACCTTTGATTATAATAAGCAGTTGCCGGTTGATATCCCAATGCAAATGTCTTTGAATATGTGGCGACAGCAAAAAATACAGAATGTTTTGATGCGAGCTAAGTTGTCATGAGTCATGAAACATACCATCTAAAATAAAATAAAATAAATTAATTACGTTTACATAGTAGAAATCACGGCACGTGGCGGGAAAGTTAAGTACCCCGTGTACCTAGATAATTGACGGCTCGTGTATATATTCGCCCATTTTCGCATAGTCCGAGATACCGCTTCATATTTCTCTACTTACCTATTTGTGTTATTACTATGTGAATCACATATTTTACATAGTAGATCACAACACGTGTCGGGAGCACCCCGTGTAATAAAATAATTAACAGCTCTTGTATCTATTGGCATGATTCCGCATAGCCACACTGCTTCATATTTCGTTACTTTTTTATTTGTGTCGTTACTATGTGAAACACATTTTTTACAGTGTTGAAATCATGGCATTGCGCCGGGGAAGCACCTCCGTGTAAACCAGATGAATCCAGAATTGGCGACTCGTGTATCTATTGGCCCAATTCCGCATAACCCGAGACACCACTATATATTTCCCCTACTCATTGATTTATCCTTTTATGTGGATGGAGTGGCAATTTATGAGGGTAATTTAGTCCCGTTGACCGGTTCATGGGAGTATATCAAAACACGCAGCGCATTCTTAAAAATAATTCATAATTGTTTGTTAAGCCAGTATACCTAGGGGTAATATTTAAGCTTAAAAATGTTTCCTCTTAAAATATAAATCGTCATTAATATTTAAGCACATTTTTGCTTTTACCAGTCGAGAAATAAAGTTTCTGTATGCGTATCAATGAAAATTGATATGCATTTAAGCTACAACATTTTAGAAACAGATATTATACGTTCTGATATTTGTAGCTGTTTCTTAACATGGCTCTTCCGTCACGTAATGTTCAATGAGCGACACAGAATTATTAGTTATGATATACCTAGTAGTATATAATTATTACTATTAACTCATTTTCCCGATTCCTATTTAAATTGCAAAATTTTAAGAACAGATAGGTTCAGAAATTTGCAGCGGTCTCTCAGCACAGCACTTCAAACATGAATCGTTCAATGAGTGGAACGGAATCAACATTTTTAACCACATTTCCGCCCTTTTCAATTCATTTTCCCGATACTAATATCCAATTTTCAATCACAGTGTGTTTGTATGTTTACGACGGGAAATACCAGTTTCAATCATTCATTATATCCCTTCTGAATTCGCTTTTAATTTAGTTTTAATTGGAATTCCTATTTTTAGTTATAAATAAAACGTCGGTCATTTGATGAATGATCATCATCATCTCGGCCATAAGACGTCCACTGCTGAACATAGGCCTCCCCTTAAAGGGGGGCGGGCGTGGGGGTTGCCATACGCGGCCACACTTGGCAGGCGGGTTGGCGCGCGCAGTTTTTTTTTGTTTATTGTTGTTTAGGCTTTCGGAAGATGCTGCTGCCCATCTCCCGGTATATTGCCTTAGCGGATCCTACTGCAACCACGGGACGATATGGTTGGGGACAATTCTAAGGCCGGGCACCCCACGGCCGATGAATGATACCTACGTTTAATATAGCTAGTTCATCTAAATCACTTCGGGCATAGAATACTATACATTCCGATTTCCGATACAGCGAGATGCTACAGTAGCCATCAATATATCGGAGCGCCCAAGGTACTCAAAAATGCACTTTATCGCTTTGCCAATTAAATCGAGTGTGTTGTTCAGATTTTTGTGATCACCGATTTTTGGCCGCTCCGATATATTTGATGGCGACTGTAAGTATAAGCGTCTTTGAGGCCACGGGGTTTATGTTAGATTATTTTCTTTAAGATTAGGTTTAGACATATTCTTAGCTACTGCTAGTGCTAATAAATATTGTTCGGGCTACTGTTCTATCTCAATCACTTTGTCTTGAGTTGTAAAGCCCTACCAGAAATATATGAGCACGCGCCATATTGCGGAACTTCATTGGAACTAAATTTTTCATACTAAACTGAACTGTCACCATATACATTGAGAAAAAAGCGCCCTCCTGACAATAACATATATTTCTGGTAGGGCTATAGCTTGAAAATCAGCGTTGTGGCTGACACGATTCATGCTATTGCTGAGTGGCAACCATTTTGGTGTAAATGGAGGATAAAGTTTATTTGATGAAAGTTTATTGCAAACCATGGTAAATTAATTTGTGTAAATGTTTTTCTCCATACCAAATTTTAAAAAAAACATTTCATTTCATTTACCCGGTAACTAGCAATAATTGCGGTAAGTGTACCGCGGCAACACAGTTGGTCCGGTAGTAAAAGGTACGATCGTAAACGGGTAACGAGCGCAGGTGTGTGGTGTGTGCCGCCATGTTTGACCACGTTAAACAATGTTGGTGGACACGTCCTTTTTCACCGCGCCTACAATACTTGCCCACCAAGCATAGAGCCTTACTTCCATGTTAAGTAAAAGTTATTCAATTGTTTCCATGAACACTCAGCTTATGGATGGCTTAAGGTAAGGATGACAATCTCTCTGTTACAAAAGTGTCCACCAAAAGGCGTGGAATTGGTAGCGCCACTTTAGCTTTAGTTTCTTCTTCTAGTCCGGGTTCATTCATACACGAAAGCAATACTAGCGCTACGATGGCGCTACGTGGAGAGATTAGAACTTTTAGTTGCTGTTTCCCGCCGCTGGACACTTTTTAGACGGTTCTCATATAAGAGATTGTCATCCTTAGATCCTTACATTCTACTATCCATAACTCAGCTCTTGATCATGGTTGACTGAACACAAAAATTGCCAACTGTCATGCTTTACAGTATAGATAGGTACAGGGATTACTGACCTAAAAAAAACTACTCTACTACTACTAACTCTGATACTACTCTTACTAACTTATGTCTATCTATACGAATGTTTGTGTTATAATAAGCACAGTATAAGGAAGGTGGTCTGTTTGGGTGTCCTCTGTAATAAGTTATTGAACTACTACGAAATTGCACAAAAAATAACCAACAGCAAAAAAAAAACTCACTTCATAAATTTACCTATATAGGTACTAAGTTTTTGTATCGTTATGTGACGGAGGGATCAGACAATGAGTAACATAACACCGGCCAGACAACAACGGGCTTGTTCACTTTGAAACAAGCTTAGTACGAGTTAGTGTTTTTAAACAAGAAAACAAAAGCAAGGGACTTTTTTCCTTTCAATCCCTTCAACTTTAATCATCTTAAGACCCCGTTCCCACTTGTCGGATGTCGGGCCCAGATTTTAATGGGATGTGCAAGTGGCAAAACATTTTATATGAAGCTATTCCTACTTGCACGACACAATTTATGTATGAGGCGCCGACACCCGATTAAAATCCGGGCCCGACATCCGATAAGTGGGAGCGAGGTCTAAATCTTAAGCATGAGATGGTGGAATCATCAGATCCTGATTTTATAAGAATGGGACTAATTGTATAAGTAAAAAAATAATCGAAACTATCTTTGATAAACCAAGTTCCCAACGTATTTTGAACTTTCTTCCTACCAGAAGTGTGTTAAAAAGATTGCTGCGTATAGTCAATCCTCTGCCCCCCAACTGCGCGCGACCCCATTACGGGTCGCGGCTAAATAACGACCAACTTGACATTTACCGGAGACTGCGACACCTGCCTCTTTTATGGAGCTCATAAACTGCGAACACGTGGCTTTGTCTGCTGGTTTCTTACACAATGTTATAATTATAACTTATACATATTTACTTACTCATGTTATAAATTATAACTTATAATAATAGAAGCCCTGCTTGAAACCGTTTATTTCACAAACTGTTTATGTACTTATATGTGCCAATTTCGAGATTGTATTGAAAATAGAAGTACTCATAGTAAATGAACATTTTGACGGTTTTGACGGGTCCGGTCTGATGTTCGTTTAGTATGTGTACAAAAAGCGAAAGTTTTAAAAGTAAAAGACTGCCTAAAGTGGGTTCTTAAATCAAGTTTAAGAAACCTATCTATATTTTTATCTGCGTGTCTGTGATAATAGTTAATAGGTAATAAGAGTTAATAAGTAAACATAGTTCTTCAGTTTTAAAATGCGATTAAGTTTACTTAATAAAAATTGTTTTGTTAAGGTGAACAATGTCCTAATGTTAGGTAGAAGTAGAACGTTAAGGCTGCGTTTCCACCAGAGATAAGCGATGTGTTGCGAGTTGCGAGTGTTTTTGAATAGAATCACCTCATTTGTTTATTCTCGCACAACGCAGCTCTAGGATTGATTCTTAAACACATTACACGCAACCGCAACGCATTCTCGCTCATCTCTGGTGGAAACGCAGCCTTAAAATCAATTTGGGACATATTTAAAAATTCTCACTATACCTACTTATACTTCGTTTTTTTTGAGATTAGAAATTGAGTAAACATAGAAACAGAAGTTGCCAACTTGTTTTAACCTGTTCTGTTTGAATGCTCAATTTAGACATACTGCAAGCACACCAACAAACGATTAGTATACATGATGAAGAGTTCACATTTGTAAATAAATAATGACAATTAGCAGATTATAATCCATAACACAATAAAAACACAAATTCGTTTTGATTATCACGTTACAGACACATGACAATTGAAAAACTGACAGTGACGCACGTAAGTTCTAAATCGAAAACCATATGTTTCGAACCTCTTTTTCTCCAGGTTTTTTATTGTGCAACATTCACAAGAACATTAACAATGATATGAATAAATTATTTCGTGTAAATGACAGTTATTATAATACTGTAAAAGAATGAATATTATTCAATTTAACATTTCCAAATACGTACGCATGGTTTTACTATAAATACAAATATACTTTAATATTTTTTAATAGCCGCGTAGGCACTTTGACACTTGTGACATATATCATGCCGTATCGTGCTTGATAAAGAACCCTGTCATCCTTCTTTCAACTTTTTTCTAATCTCAAAAAAACGAAGTATAGGTACTGCAGACTTATTCATCTGACACACTTCCTTAATTAAAAACCATAACTTAAACAAAGTAAGTTTCGACCTTTATTCTCCAAATAGTCGTAAACAAAGCTATATAGCACAAAAGTTGCGTGTCACGCGCATCGATCTGCCGGACTAAATACGGCACCCGGTTTAAAATGACCACTAACACCGACTTTATTATTTCCTCACGATTCTACTGTTTATTCAAGCGCCTAGTTAAGGTAGAATTAATATTTGAGTAGAGTATTTTGACAGCCCCTGGCATACAGTCAGCGTCAAAAGTAACTACGCAAATGAAGGCGTCAAAAGTCTTTATTTAAAGGCAATAAGGACTTTTGACACCTTCATTTGCGTAGTTACTTTTGACGCTGACTGTACAAAGTTGTTGTCAAATGTATGTAAAGTGTTTTCAAATTACAGTGGCGGTGCACTGTGGACCGAAAATCGGCTTTCATTGACATAGAAATCGAAGTTACAATTTTTAGTTTTTTTTGACTGAAATAGATTTTGCACAGCATTTTTATGCTAGCCTATGAGTTTCAGACGATTTGGCATGAATAATAACGAGTTATGATTTTTTTTCAAAATAAATGTATGGAGCAGGAACAAAAAGTCAAGATATCTCGAGAACCACAACTTCAACCGTAATATCCTCGCAGATGGTTATACTGTGATTTATTTGTGATTTTTTGGCGTACTACATATGTCTGTCAAGGGTGCGGTTTTTTTTTTAAATATCTTGACTTTTTGTTCCTGCTCCATACATTTATTTTCAAAAAAAATCCTAGCTCGTTATTTTTTATTCCAAATCGTATGAAATTTATTGGTTAACATAATTATTCTTGTCTTAAGCCATTTTAATAAAAAAAACTCCAAAATATTAACTTTGATTTTTGTGTATTTTCTATAGAAACAATAAACGATTTAAAAAAAAACCGCACCCGTTAGGAGATATTACGGTTGAAGTTGTGGTTCTCGAGATATCTTGACTTTTTGTTCCTGCTCCATACATTTATTTAAAAAAAAACAAATCATAACTCGTTATTATTCATGCCAAATCGTCTGAAACTCATAGGCTAGCATAAAAATGCTGTGCAAAATCTATTTAAGTAAAAAAAAAACTAAAAATTATAACTTCGATTTCTATGTTAATGAAAGCCGATTTTCGGTCCACAGTGCGGTGGGTCAAAATTTTTCTTAGGCATGCCGGTGCTGAATTTGGCTTAAAATTTTCTTCATGAGCTGTAGGAAAACTGTTCAGACCCCTGAAACTTAGGCAAGCCGACGAGAATCGTGTTCTATGGACCCGCTGCCATTGTAAATTACTCCACTTAATTATGAAATCTACCTTAGCGATCGTAGCCTCCGTATATCCCGAGGACTCGGGTTCAAACCCCGGTATGTACCACTTAGTTTTTCGGAACTTACGTAGAAAATATCTTACGCCAATAGGATTAGGTTGCCGTTATAAAATACATAACATTTAACCATGCATTGCTCTACATAAGCCTAATTCTACTAATCGATGAGATAGCGTTGTCTGCGGCCTACTCTTGATCTATTTGTTTTTCGGGCCGTACCAACTTTTGTTTAAGCTTAACCACACATCTTCCTGTTTTTAATATATCCCCAAAGTAGTATTTATAATTCAATACAGTAATCTGACTTTACAAAGTATAGCGAGAGCTGTTAGATTAGGTACTTACTATATTGCATTAAAATACTACTTTAAACTTTTCAGCATCACATAAATCGAATGAAAAAAAAATCTATATATAGTCTGGCTGGCCAAAAAGTGTAGTAACAAACTATATTCATCCCTTTTTTACCAGCAAGTGTACTAGCTTCGTAAAGAGACAGTATGATTCTTTCTGTCTATGCTTGAATTAAACCAATCCCTGGCTAAACTATAAGCGATTTTTCTTTATAACAAGAAACGTGACCCCTGCCTGTACGTCGTAATAAAAAGGTCCTGTCGCTCGCATTTGACATTGTCGCCAACCTTATTGTTACGGGACAGGTACATTCGACATCAACCATACAATTTCGCCCGTATTACAAAGGAATAAGGTGCGAAAGTGCAAACCTATAGTTTGGTGCCGACAATATTATTATTATAAATATAATAGAAAAGGTACCCCTGAAATATTGCGCGTTTTACAATAGCTTGATATTTCTCGACGTCAAAGGGACATGTTTGGGGGTGACTTTGATTTCATTGATTTTCTATACAGTCTCAATAGGAAACCTTTTAATAGTAATATTAAATTGGTGTCGATTAACAATCAGTTATTTTGGTAGGTTTCCTTTGTGAGGTATTTAGTTTAATTGGCTACTCTTTATGAAGCGTCAAAGTGATTTGTTTCTATGAAAAATACAACAAATTGGAAACAGGTGTCCATTACAATGAGAAAATGAACTGTGAAGAACTCTGAACATAATGGGATTCGAACCCACTTCCTTCGGATTGCTGGTCCGACGTGCTCCCAATCACACCAGACGTTCTTCTATCCATCACAGCGAATGTTAGTTCCTATGAATTGAACATGGGAGACGAATACACCTCCTTTATATAAGTTTTTGCCATCATAAAATAGTTATAAGCACAAACACGTGAAATGTCCGGTGTATTTTTACAAATTTGATTTTATAAATGCGAAACAATTAAATTTCATCATCATCATCTCAGCCATAAGACGTCCACTGCTGAACATAGGCCTCCCCTTTTAAAGGGGGGGTTTGCCATACGCGCCACGTTTGGAAGGCGGGTTGGCGCGCGCAGGTTTTTGTTTATTGTTGTTTAGGCTTTCGGAAGATGCTGCTGCCCATCTCCCGGTATATTCCCTTAGCAGACTCCTACTGCAACCACGGGACGATATGGTGGGGGACAATTCTAATGCCGGGCACCCCACGGCTTATTAAATTTATCTATAGGAAAATAACCAATTGTATAGGTATACTTACTAAGTAAGCTGTGGACCTAGCGAGCCTGCAAAAAAAATCGTTTTCATACTTTTCGACAATCATAAATATATAGTATCTCCATCATTATGTATGAAACATTCCAAAAAATAGAATCATAAAATGAATGAACCTGCTCACTAAATTCGCGAGAATGACAACGAGACATACTCATGAGAAGAGAAGTTTAAACTTGCACTGTCGCAGCTTCGGCTACGAAACTTCGCTACGGCGTAGCAAGCCCGGCAAATATTTAACTTGCCTAAGTGAATTGCATCTTCGCGAGACGAAGCCTGAAGGGCAGTCAAACTATTCAATCGAGAACTTTCATTATTACTATACTCACAAGGGAAAGTTATATTTGTGTAAGGTAAACCTAATGCCCAATTGTTGACACTCCATGTTGTATGAATATATAAATTACAGCATAGGTATATTGAGAAGCGCGATTTGAATTATTGTCTATAACAATTCACATATTGTGTCATCATATACATCATAGGCATTGATCGCAACTGGCAACGAGACCCGAACAGCTCGCATTTTGGAAATACAAAATAAATATTAAATATTATAAATAAATATTATGGGACAATCTTACACAAATCAACCTAGTCCCACAGTAAGCTCAATAAGGCTCGTGTTAGGTATGGGTACAAGGCGACGATATATATAATAGATAGATTACAATACATAGAAAACATCCATAACTCAGGAACAAATATACGTGATAAACGCACAAATAAATGCCCTGACCAGGATTCAAACCCGGGACCTCCTACTTCACAGCAGGGTCACTACCAACTAGGCCAGGAGGCCGTTGAAGCAAGCATACTCCTGTGAAGTGAATTTCCGTCGGCGATATAATAAATATAATAAACCAATAACAACTGGCAAGAAGTTGCGCAGGATCGGGATAGGTGGCGTGCTCTCATTTCGGAGGCCAAGATTCTCTTTGGATCGTTGAGCCAAAATAGTTAGTGTTAGTTAACTTTAACACATTCAGCACCGAGAACCCGACTGTCGGGTTTTCTGTTCGTAGCTACTACGCGCTACATACGAGGAATACCTGGCTACGCGGTACGGAAAGTGTTAATAAACCAATGATTTTCTCTATTATTATCGACGTTTGAACTAGTTAAATATTCCCCCGAAGACTAAAATAAACTTCAATGCCACGGTTACTCGTTAAATATTCACTATCGCCAAGTTCTGGTACAGTCAGTCTAATATATCGGAGCGATTTATTGGACACAATTGACACTAATATGTGTACACAGCCGTAAAAAGTGACGTAATTTAACAAAGGTAGAGTTGAGTACACGCACGGCACGAGTACTTACAAATCATGAATCGCATGTGTTCGCGCCAGTTGGCGCTTTTATTTGCAATCCGGATCCAAAATTTATGGAATTGGAGGATCTGAAGGATCTTCCTATATTTCAGGAAGCTTAGAAGTTAAGGTCCTTATTTACAAAACTTAACAAACCTGTGATAAATTTTGTCTCTTATCAACCACAAATGTCTAAATGATGAAGAGAGCTTTGGCAGAAGTTTATGAATTACGAGTATGAATGGAGAATGCATTTGACGCATGCAGACCTGGGGGCCAATTTTTGACTTTCGAGCGCCCGATTTAAAAAAAGTTTAAGCTCGAAGATGATCGCACACAAAAGCTTACCGCCAATTTTTTTGAATGAAATTAATAGTTTAAATACTCATGATTTCGAATTCTTATCGCTGTTATTTTTAAAACATAATTTCATCGTTTTATTCTGAGTTGTAAATGTCACTTTCGAGTACTCGAATCTCAAAAATCACCCCCCTGGACCTTCAATCTCGGGATTTTTTGATACCTTACAGTCGCCATCAGATATATCGGAGCGGTCAAGGTGGTCACAGATATCTGAACAACGCCTATCTAGATAACAGATACTTTTGAGTACCTTGGCCGCTCCGATGTATTTGATGGCAACTGTACGTAAATAATTTTTATTCGTACAAATAAAACAAAAATTGAAAGCCTCAGATAGCGTTAAAACTGCGGCAGCGGTAAAATCTAAACGAAAAGTAGGTAGGGCAGATGCCCCGGTTGTGGCCACTGTGCCGGTTTTGGTATTTTCAAATTTATCAAGGTATAGACAAATTTACAAGTCTATGGTTTATGGTTAATATAAGAGTAAAGAATGGCAGTACAGATGGCACTGCCATCTGTCATGTATAAGTTGTCATTCAGCTGTCAGGGGTCATGGAAAAAAGTGACCAAAATTGACTCCTGGACCCGTTTCTGACATTTCATTAAAGAAAAAAAATAGATTTAATGTCAGAATCTTAACAGCGGAGATTCATATAAAAAGTAATATATTTTCACTGACTTACTTAGTACAAAAAAAGTGTCACTGTTGACACAAAATGACGGACGTCTGAATAGACAAACTCTCCTTAAAGTGGCCAAAACCGGGGCATCTGCCCTATGTATTTAACTATTTAGGTAACATTGTAGTTCTTGTTTTCTACTGGTACAATTCGTGTACCCGGCGTATCAAGTTTTAAATATTTATCGGGTCCTGTGTACGCAGTAGCTCTAAATAATAAATCGATCCTGGTGTCGAGAATTATTTAAGTGGCTATAACTGGTTGCGGTTGGTACGAGTTCTCAGACGGAAATAGATGACATTAAAATTTCATGGTAATAATCTGATCACTTTGTGTTTGACCTTAGCGACAACACAAATCGGATCGGATACTAAACTTATAATAAAATAACAAAAAAAATATTATTACCTGCCTTAGTTAGTCGAAAATTTCGACCATGATTTTAACTTGTAGGGTCAAGGGGAGAAAAAACGCCCCCCAGCTTATTGAATATCTGAAAACATCTGCCTGTACATTTAACACTTTTTTTAAAGTACTTACTTAGTCTAACTTTAATCTTTTGAACGCCATACTTCATCTACAAAAACGTCACTCATACGCCAAGATCACGGACGCAGGGGAGCCAATATAAATCGTATTTGATTGAAAGTATCATGGTTTCTTTAACAGCGTTTTTGAATATTTAAAGGATGAAACCAAAAAACGCCTGCAGTATATCTACATTTAATTCCCTTAAAATAGATAGTTACCTAATATGTTCCATTACACTATAGACACACGATTTTCAACCCAATCGCTTCACACTTCAGTCCCATGTTAAACGAAAGCCCCTCAACAAGTTGTCTCAATTCTCAGTTGGCTTGGCTCAGTTGCCCCCAATTAACAAAAGATTATTTTAATTGGCTCAGGGCATTGACCCGAGCAGCGAAACCCAGGACGTAATTATGACACGGCCGACGTTAACTCTACAACAAGGGGTTTGATTGGGACATGACCCAGACCCTTACAAAGGATCTAAGGATGGGAGCATTTTTGAGGCTAACATGCCTCATCTGATTTTTTTTACAATGTGAAAAAGTGAAACATTTTGAAAATAATACCCTTGTAATAAAAGGGAACGGGGTTCTAAAGACTTGCCAACTTTCATCCGAATATTCCGAATCCATTCAGCCGTTTAGTGAATCAGGAATCGAGGAACATATCTCTTAGCTGTCAACACACCACTGCCATTCTCCTTTTTATTAAGGGTCGGCAACGTGCATGTGACACCTCTAGAGTTGCAGGCGTCCAAAGACTGCTGTAGCTGCTTACCATCAGGCGAACCGTATGCTTTTTAGCCACCGTGGTGGATTGGTCGAGAATCCAATGAATATAATAAAGTAGGTACTTTCCTTTTTCTACGAGCCAACATTTTTTTTTCAGATTAGAAAAATCGTGCGATTGTCGTAGTGCGATTTTTGGGAAAAAGATTTTAAAATTCGTCATTTTCATCTTATTGTCCTTAGCGTATCACTGGAAAATCATGGAAATCAATCAATCATGGAAAAAAAGTAGTCTCATTTAAATTTTTCCTTGAATGGCTGAAAAAATAAAGATACTTTGGCGAAATCGCCCGTTATTTTTCTAATCTGAAAAAAAAACGAGTTATACAGGGTGAATTTTAAGTCTTGAATCGAAATATGTTTTTCTAACTCTATAAACAACGAACAATTGAATGCCCCGACTCTCACTAAAATCAAACTAGATTTCTTATTTTTTTTAATCATGTTTTTTCATTTATTTTTCTTTTAATGGCGGTTTCATGCTATTGCACCGACTTATTAAGATATTTAAATTAGTGAATTGAATTAACTCTTTCATTTGGAACTATCATTAGCATAATTTTTGTAATTTATCCTAGCGAAAAATTTGATAATTTTACATCATAAAAATGTTAAACAGCCGTTTTAATGTTACAATATCATCTTTATAAGAAAAATAAATGACAAAACATTATAAAAAAAAAACTAGTTTGATTATAGTGAGAGTCGGGGCATTAAATTGTTCGTTGTTTATAGAGTTAGAAAACCATATTTCGATTCACGACTTAAAATTCACTCTGTAGAGCAGCTAATTAAAGTATGTCTAAGTAATAAGTATGTATAATGCATTTCAAATGTAAAATCATGTTAGGTATTCATTATGCATATAAATTATCTCTTATCATGGTTATTAAGACCACTAGTAGGGCAGATGCCCCGGTTGTGGCCACTGTGCCGGTTTTGGCCATTTTCAAATTTATTAAGGTATAGACAAATTTACATGTCTATGGTTTATGGTTAATATAAGAGTAAAATATGGCAGTACAGATGGCACTGTCGTCTGTCATGTATAAGTTGTCATTCAGCTGTCGGGGGCCATGGAAAAAAGTGGCCAAAACTGGCTCCTGGACCCCTTTCTGACATTTCATTAAGAAAAAAAAATTGATATAATGTCAGAATCTTAACAGCGGTGATTCATATAAATATAGTAATATATTTTCACTGACTTAGTACAACAAGAGTGTCATAATTCCTAATTGGCACAAAATGACGGACGTCTGAAAAGACAAACTCTCCTTAAAGTGGCCAAAACCGGGGCATCTGCCCTATTTATCTATAACCTAGTCCATTTGATTACCATAATATTTACCGAAGCATGATAATATTCAAGCGATAACGCCGATATGATGGTTCTGGGATATAGATATCAGTGGCGGCGCGTCCATAGAACACGATTCCCGTCGGCTTGCCTAAGTTTCAGGCGCAGGCGCCTGAGCAGTTTTCCTACAGCCCATGAAGGAATTTTAAACCAAATTTTAGCCAATTTTGACCCACCTGTATGTACAACGTTCAAATGTAGCATATCCATGCTACATTTTTATTCCGTCTCGTATAAGTAGCTATAATACCGCGATCCATTTTTAGAAAATATTTAGGGACTTTTCAGTACTTGAAAGCACTGAAAATAGGTTGCATTGTCATGCTAATCGCGTCTTCTTAAATTGCAACGCACTGTGTCAAAAAGATTTCCTTTAATGACATATATTTACCGTGCTTACCGTGGGACTGGGTTGATTTGTGTAAGATTGTCCCATAATATTTATTTATTTATTTATATTTATATTTGGTGATAAAGTGACGACGTCGACTGCTCTGTTGCCCTATCACCTTTAGATACATTTGTTTTCTCCTAAAGGCCCTGTAATAAAATCAGATCAAAAAGAAAGAACACAAATACTAATATATCACTTCTTGTGTCTCGGCACCAACCTTACATCACTACAGGGCTGACCCATTGCCTCACCTGTCGACAATAATTTTTACAAGGTTACGAAATGTAGGTACCTATTATCTTACTACTTAGCAACAATAAGACATAAGTGCTCTACTATTTTAATGCACATATGTCCTTTTAAATTGGCTTAGTTGCTAACTCACTGCGCTATTTTCACGGAAGCACCCCCCTGGGGAATCATTAACCCCTCAAAAGTGTCTGCCGAATGGCCAGGTTAACGAGGGTTTGTGTAGTAATGGTGGAATGAGGGATAGGAATGTAATGTCGCAATTTAATTTCTGTTACCCGGTAAGGTAACGGGAAACCTTACTATAATATGATAAATGGGAAAATAAATGAATTCCGTAAAACTGATTTACATGAACTTAGGTGTAGGTATAAAATTACTTTGAGTACCGAGGAAGGACGGGATATTTTTTATCAGGAAAATTGTATGAATACTAATCCTACGCAGACAAAGTCGAGCAGATAAATCCTTGGGCGAATAGTGCGGTACGAAATATATTTTTACTTATTCTATAAATTCATCATAACTATACCAAATACCATTCTTGACTACGGGAAGCGTAATGTTATTGGTAGTCTACGTAACTATGTACTTATAAGATCCTCTTCAGCGTATGTCAATATTTCCTAGCGGATATTGATAAATTGGGTGGGATGCGTTTGGTTTTTGTCTAGAATAATATTGGTTACACAACAGAAAATGATCTATACAAGCACATGTTTCTACGGCAGAACTACGTAACAATGTTCGGCCATCGTACCTCTATAAAGTTAACAGACTGGCCGCTATCAAGATCCTAGATTACCTCAGACCTTGGTCCAAACATTGACTTTGCTGGAACTTGACATTGGCCATGCCATGGGTCTCATTCCGATTGCTTCCAGCAGAGCCTGATTCAGGCCAGTGTAAGTTCGTTCAAAACTTGGTAACCGGGGATTCAGTAATTTCAGTATACAAGATCATACAAATTGTATTAAAAGATTTTAAGAAAATTTACTGCTGCAAATTTTAAAGAAATGCTTCATTTTAGAAATAGATGGAGTAGTCTTTGAAACTGGATGGAACTGATGTTATTAAGAAACCACGTGTGGGTTAATCAATGGAAATTGCAAAACTTTTTTTGACAAATTTATTTCACAAGTTTTGGTTTCCTTTCCAGGTATGGTGTACTTTACCTACCTTAGAGCCACAGTCAAACGAAACATTTTCAATTAAAATCAAAAACTAAAGAATCTTATCATTTTAAAATAAAATCGGGCTAAATAGCGAACACACATTTAGTTCTTTTATTTTCTGATTGAGTAGCGTCCAGGTTTCGCGCGTGAATGCTTTCAAAAGCGATTGGCAGGAAATCGCCAGGAACAGAGACGAGTGGAAATCTTTTCCAAGCAGTGGGACACTCCGACAGGTAAATAAAAAACAACTGATTTTGCCTCAGTACCATATTTTGAATAACCACACAGTTAAAGTTCCACTGGTTTGCCTTATTATTCGTATAATCGCCAACCGATAGGAATAGGCGGTAATTTTGGCAGCCTTCCAGCTAGCAGGCTTTCAGCACGCGATATGCTAATACACTGCTATCGCAGTTCCGGCGGGGATTGCCTCGCTGACTCATCATACGTGTTTGCCGGGTAATGGGATAGCGAGGGCTATTCGGACTATTATTGAAGATAATATGGGACAATCCAAATCGAAAGAGCTCTTATGGCAAGCACTTGCGTTATAGTCGATGTACCTACCTACAGATTCAATATAATAAACCAATAAAGGTGTAAGCGCTGACTACTATGAGGACCCTTTTGGAATTAGGATTTAAAAAATAGGGCAGCCGGTGTTGTCGGGGGAAATCGAGTTCTATATGAATGCTTCGCTATTGCTTCTATTCCAAATATTTTAAGATAATTACAATGAAACATTTACTGGATGGGTACACATGTTATACGTGTGGATATTTAATACGTATCTATTAGATTCTTACATACTTTTCTTTTACTTACTTGAACTCTTCGAAGTCCATAAACACCCTCGCGTAAAGAGAAAAACTGCCGGCTTGATAAGATAGGATAGGGTACATTGGGCTCTATAAATCTTTATATAAAAAATAATCTCACACGATCAGGAGTCTTACATTAAACCGGCCAAGTGTAAAACCGGGAGCTCGATAAATTCTGTTATGTAGCTTCACGTATTTACTATTTTTAAGACAATAAAAGTCGGGCAATATTAACTTTGTCTTCTGTGTGTAAGATGACGAAATGTTCTAAAACAACGTAATAAAAAAGTTGTTAATAACAACACGAATATGATGCCTGTCAGAGTGTGATATATTAGTCCCTAGTGTCAATCATTTTTGTTACCTGAAGGTAACCAAAAGCCTTATTACCGTGGCCTTGATAAGCCGCGAAGGAAAGCACTACAGTAAATGTATCCGTTATGAAAATTATATGACGTGACTCTGCTTTTCCTAAGCTTGAAGCCAGGGTTTAGCCTTCGCAAGAGCTCCGACCTCAGGCTAATAGCCAGATTCAATTTGCTTGATAAGACTACACCATCTATTGTTATTACTAGTGAGAGAACGGGCTACATCAAAAACCAGTATATCATGATCTTCATGCCGCAGCTTATTTGAGTGCACCTATAATAGGTAAGATACTAAATTGTATTTATATTCTGTAGATAATAAAGCTGACACAAAGAAAAGTCAAAGTTAGGCCTCATTTTGGCTAAGGGGGTTATGACGTCACTAGACAATAATGACATTGCGATTACAATGTCATTACATACTCGTATTTCAATGTAAAGACTGCGAATGAGCCGGACTACCCTGCTACTCGGCTGCGCGGTTTGCTCGCAAAACTGTCTCTCATCACTATACCTCCCACTCCATAGTCGACAGTTGATACCGACATCGTCCCGTATTGTCATGTGTTGGTGTCAGATCTGCGGCGACAGCCGATCGGAGCCCTATGTGAGTACATAATTATAACGCAGCCTGGACCCCTATTCGACTTGTATCTACGTGTGTCACGCGTAGATATACCATCACCGCTATTGCGCTCCTATTGCGGCTCTATTGCGCTTCTATTGCTGTTGTCGTCATCGTCACTCAAAAGTGATATATCGTGATGCTATTGAAAGCAACTGTCATTTATGCCGCGTCGAATAGCCCTCCTGGCTAGTTCACATATGCTCGGCTAGCATTTGGAACGGCGCCCCAGGTATTATGTTCTGTAAGTGGCGGTCCCGGCGGATAGCTCATCTGAAGCGTGCAGAATGACTAAATACATAGACGACAAACAACAAGCGCCTAATTTCGTCACATGAACGTGATGTTATTAAAGCCATTTATCTACGGACAACCCTTGAAAAGGATGAGCATACCTTCTTAGTCGGTGTTCAGTCGCCATCAGATATATCAGAGCGGCCACGGTGGTCACAAATATCTGAACAATGCCTCTATTGTGAAGACGATAAAGTGCATGTTCGGATATTATTGAACATCTTGGCCGCTCCGACATATATGATGGCGACTGTACTCTTTGCAGCAGAGATTTAGAACCATCTCATTTTAAAGATTTCTTAACTTTAATATGTTAGTTAAGTTAGCAACTTTATATCAGCAACTTAAACGTTTTGGGTTTCATCATATCAGTGGGAAAATATATAGACGTTTGTAAAAATTCGACGTCTGATTAAAAATGAGTAAAACATGCAATCAGAAATTAATAGCGTCACGACAATGCAGCTTCATTACAATTCATCCTCCGTCCCGAGGAAACGAATAATCTTTATAAAAAATATATAAATCCCTTGCGTAGTCCAGTGGCTCTCAACCTTTTCTCAACCAACTACCACTAAGATTATTTAGCTGTTAGAATATTGATTAAAAATAAAAAGTATACGCTCTACGCCACTGGTATTTAATAAAGCTCAGATTATTAGTACTTAGGTGTCAACCTGCCGAGAAATGAATAAATGTCTCGTATGTATTTTATAGATCGGTACGCGAATTTACAAAGCCTATACTATTAAAGTCCAAGTGCGGACTGAATTAGATTAGTTTTTATTTTGCCAAAACTTGACAAAACCCTAATCTATTACAATTCAGAAATTTACTGAAATGGCGTAGACTTCGTCAATAAAATGTATATTGATATAGAGGCTACCAAAAGCTAGTCTGTTATGATCTAAGACTTTAAAAAGGGTCAGTGATGACTCCGTTTAGATCTTAAGTATTCCGATAGTATAAAAAAAATCGTTTATGCAAATTCTTAGTCAATATTTGAACTTGAATAAAAATTAATCGAACTATTTATTTAAAAGTATCTCTAAGTTCTTTCATGCTTCAGTTTCAGCACATTACATGGAACTTTCTTAGTACTTAAATGTTATTTTCAATTAGACGTAAGTTGCGAATAAGATGATGACTAATACTTATTTTATTATTATTTTCCTTTGTTTGTTTGTTAATTATGACCATATACCGCGTTTGTTTGATATTACCTCAAATGGAGTCTGGCTTCCATTTATTAGGCAAGTTATGCTATTATAAATCGATATTGTAATAAATATTGAGTTAACTCTTAGTTAACATAGAGCAATTGATTTTTTAAATTTCTTCGGTACGCAATGAATACATGTGTCAAATAAGTGTATACGCTTGACACATCATCAGTTGTGACATTTTAGGGAAAAGTAATCATGCAATATGGAAAAATTTAAGTCGTAAAATTTTAATAAAACATTTGGTATGTTTATTAGGGTCTATACTAACTACCCTTGGCGTATGAGGTAATTTATTTATTTATTTATTTATTTAAAAACAGAATCATTACAGTCGGCATTACAGTGTGCACCAATATCAAAAATACAAACTGTATTGCCTAAAAAAAACTGAAAGTAAGTAGGTACCAAAGTATTCGTTTAATTAATCCAATTATACGATGATACGATAGAAGCCAAACTTACTCTCTTAAATTATTACTACTTTTAGTTACTTATTTAGGTACTTAAATAATTACTACAGTGCCACCACTTAACTGAGGCGGTTGGCAAGATTTATTTAATACCTATTTGTTTTATGGTAGCTATGTAAATATTAAATATATAAACTGTATGTAGTTTCAAAACTAAGCTACATTCTACTATGTACAACTGCAAGAGTTATCAATGACTCAAGTTACATGGGAGATATGTAATTTTATTTCTGCGTCACTTCGTACCTTCGCACAGTCAAAATGAATATGAAAGTCGGTCAGGATCTTATATCTTTTTCACTGTGATGAGGATGAGGTACTAGGAGTTCGTCCAAAAATCTTATTGGCGGACTTTACGTTAGTACCTACGTACAGCGCGCTGCAAAATTGCATAGGTACCCACATTATGAATGAATTCATTCATAAACTGGGTAGGCGATTCTGCAGCTGATAGTACCTACCTACAAATTTTGTCCTCATTAACTATCATTTCAAAATAAAGCAATAACTCTGTTTAGGCGCACCAACGCGGAATTCAGTTCGGAATCCAATCAATCATAGACAAAAACAGCCGGATTTAGGTTTTCTTTTGAAACTGCTATTTATCTGATTTTATCTGATATGATAAGATTGGTTGATATGTTAAGATTGAAATCTGCATAGGTGGTCAAAGTGATCCTAACACTTGTATTGTGTATAAGCATGACTAAGTAGTATGAGTTTTATAACATGAATTTGCACCATTCAATACATAGATGACTAAGTTTCGAATGGATTAAATGCGTATTGAAGGTAATATTTGGTTTGTAGACTAGTCTAATCTAAATAGGTATGTATCAGTTCAAGGAAATAGGGCCCACTTTGTCGATATGAAGTTATTAGTAGGTACTCTCTATCAAACTACACTACAATATATGTTCATTTGTAAATCTATACGCTAGCCCAATATTATAGGGTTCTATGATTCACTTTTATCAAGTTCAAATTTGGACATTGTCATAGTGACATTAAGTCTAATTTCAACTAAGTACCTTGAAAATGTAACATAGAACCTGGTAATATTGGGCCAGCGATGTGTACTGTGCATTAGTGCTATTAGATTACGAGGGAAAAAATATGCCATATCCAAACTTTAAAATACATACATAGGTAAAGCAATACATTAAAAAAACAATTATCTCCAACACACAACAATGAATCAATTAATATCGGAGGTTACATCGGAATAGTTTTCGAAACGTTTAGGCGTAAGCTGTAAATAGTAATCAGTTATTAATTGCTTTCATAGGTAAAATATGGTGGAACATAGTTAATGCACTGCAGTTGTATTGGAGTGGGATTGTATTTTAAAGTTTGGATACGGCCCTAGGTAAGTATAGGGCTAAAAAGGAAATTCAGGTATAGATAAAGTAATACACTAGATTTTCCATTTGTACACTATATATTAAAAACAAAAATTAATCGAAATGAAAAATTGTAGGTAATATTTCAAATATCTTAATTCTTCTAATTCTACAGGAAGTCGTAGTTAACAGCTAGAATGTGACAGATAATTGGTAATACATTCACCATTCAACTTTTTATTACCTACTTAAGTACGTAGGAACCTTAAACTAAACAGCCGTTGGTAAATATTTTCATTGTTGCTTAACTCTTAGTACCGTCAACTGCTGTAACATTGCGTACCATCCTTAACTTTGCCTGGCTTGGAAAACACGGCGTTCTTTACCAAACAGCTGTTTATATCTTATTCCTGTGACGAAAGGAAGGCGGCCATTCTTAAATATATGATATCCTAGAATACATATTATTTCAATATACATATTATAATATATAATCAGTGGATGTTGCAACAGTTTACGGTAGAGTCGAGTTCACAAATATATGAGCATTACCAAGGCTTAATAAATATGTATTTATAATAAGTTTTTAAATATGTACTGTGGTACACCTTACTCCTTCGTAATGGTTCAAAAGTGTAAACATATCTTTGACGTCGACTGTACATACTAAATACATACCTATTAATCCTTAGTCTTCTTTCTAGAAAAGTTTATAAACCGATCATTAAATGTGATGGCGATGCAATTGGTAACATTTGTATAACATTAGAAACACACACCTAAACAGAATGGAGACTACAAGTTACAATTATAATATTAAAAAGAAGAATATTCAAATCCCCTTATTCATAAACGGCCACTAAAGGTAAGAGGTCGCTGTTAATCGTTTGTCCCTTTCTCTCATATAGGTTGAACGGAAAGGGACAAACGATTATCAGAGGCCTCTTAACTTTAGTAGAGCTTTATGAATAAGGGGGAAAGTTTATAATTACATAGGTTGCGATATTTGTCTGCCTAATACCTAGCCTCGCCAAATACTGCCTAATACATACCATCATTTTGAGTAGATTGTTAACCACGGAATGGATTATTTTCACCCGAGTGGAACACTCTTCGTTCATTTCAAATATGAGGAACATAAAATACATGTGCTGTAGGTACCTACCTATTATATAAAAGAAAATCAAGCATAAAGTTTTAGGTATGCATTCAGTACAATTTGAGATAATTGTAGCTAAACTGAGGCTGAGGATTCGCATTTATATGAAATAAAAGTTATTATTAGAATGGAAACCAAACGACAAATCCTTTTTGAACCCAATTTTCATCGCAAATTGGCAATATAAAAAAAAAACTTGGAAAGTGAAATGTCTTAGGGTGGTAATGAACACCAGTCAGTCCGCTGTAAGAGGAAGCGACTGAATCAATTTCAGAAAAGTACCTACTTACTTATATTTTATGTAACATTCTGGCTAACCTACTTAATGCTTTTTATAATCACAATCAGCCTAATCCTGTCAGAATATCTATTTTATTCATATGCATCTCTTTTGCTTAAATAAGAGGGAACGATATCATATTCAACGATAGGGAGTCAGATAACTTAATTCTAATTAGACATATTAGTGGTAGGCGCCTACTGACTTTTCTTTTTATTTACTTTCAATACGTGTTTCACATATGTATTAATCCTGCTACTCGGTGAGGTATGTACCGTCAGCTGCAAAAATATGGTTACAGTGAAATTACTCAAAAACATGTCCTAAAGCTCTTACACTGACGTAATAAAGTCGTCGGACATATTTATGAGATGATGGTTTCGATACTTATTTTTGCAGCTGACTGTACTTGGGCCTTGCACACGACTTATTTTTATTTAACTAGTAAAAAAGCCACTTTTTGAGTAACTGTATTAAAAAGGTACTTAATGGTAATTTGGTTCTTGGATAAGCGTTACATAAACATAAGCTAAAGCTTTTAGTCTTAAAGTTGAGTTCTCCAATATCTGTACAAATACCGTGTACGAGTATACGTTTGTACACTGTGTAGGAACACACGGACGTTTAAAAATATGTGTATACGACCTAAGACCCATACAAATAAGGTTCTGTTCATATACATATATTTTTAAACGTTCATGTGTTCAGATTTCAGATATTTATTGGAGAACTCGACTGTAGAATGCTCTGCTGTCTTATGATTATGACATTATTATTTATTATCGTCAATGATGTACAAATATATTAATCCCCTTATTCATAAAAGTCTCACAAGACTCGTTTAACTACTAATCGCTTGTTCTTATCTGTCACTTTGAGTTGTGTTTGTTACAAACAGATTAAACATAAATTAACTAATTGAGGCCTGAGAGACCTTTATGAATTAGGGGGTACTTCCCCCAAATTCCTACCTTCTATATAGGCATAGAGTAACTTATACAGTAGAGCAGCACAGCCTAAGAGCTTTTTGAAGCTCAAGCCAATAGCGCCATCTGCGTGAAAGCCCCCAAAAATACCCAAAATGTAGGAAGAAATGTCACCTGCACTGCTATTCCACCTAGTAGCTACTAGTTTACTACTATTCGTTAGTAGACGGAGTAGCAGTGCAGGTGATATTTCCTCCTACATTTTGGGTGTATTTAGGGGGCTTTCACGCAGATGGCGCGATTGACTTGAGCTTCAAAAAGCTCTTAGGCTGTGCTGCTCTACTATATAAGTTACTCTATGATATAGGTATTTGTATACACTATAAGTATGTACATTCGCCATCAGATATATCGGTGGCGGTGAATATAGCTGTGGTGGTGGTCACAAATATCGGAACATCGCCTCTATTGTCAAGTCAATAAAGTGCATGTTCCGATATTTGTGAGCACCTCCACAGCTCCGATATATCTGATCGCGACTGTACATGTCAAAACTTTTCTATAATAGAGATATAGATTATAGTATAGGCTATAAGTGTAGGTATTGTTTGTCAGTTTATAATAGGATTATCGTGCAGAATGAGACGAAAATTATTATTACTGACGTTGTAGAGTACGGTATGTTAATTAAATTGTTGTTCTATAGTGTGACGTAAGTAGCCTAAAATACTATGTATAGGTACCTAACATAGTTTAGTACCTATACCTAGTGCCAATAAGTTTTCTTGGGTAATAGTTCGGAAATTACATCTGATCTAAAATTATAGGGAAGGTAAATACCTAGTACACACATATTATATAATTCTTATCAAAATGGATGATCACAGAAACATAGTGGCAGGCAGTTTTTAAATTCGAATGACTATAACAAAAGCATACCTACTGTACCAAAATGCCGAAAGCTAACTCACATATAGGTAAGTACTAATTATTTATCATTATCATCATTTGAATTTTCTAGCAAGTCAAATCAAATTTCGGTTTACTCGGTTCGGCATTATCGAAAAAATAAACCTTCATAAAACCAACACCATCTTCACATACACAGACCATATGTATTGTTTCTACCTATACAATCACTACTCATTCAGTCAGTAGTACATATAAATAAGATAGTGCTTTGCTTTTTCTGCTCGGCCGATTGTATCTAAGCAACGCGACGTACCTATGTACCTAGGTCACGAAGGTATGTATAACATAATAGTTACCTATAGCCTATATGTGTAGTATAAGAAACTTATTATAGTAAATAATTATGTACGGTCGCGCTCGACGTCAAAAATATGTTTACACTTTAGCACCTCCATTGCAATAAGGGCTAAAAATGTAAACATATTTTTGACGTCGACTGTACCTAATTTACATACTTTTGGTTTGTTTATGCTTACTAAATTAAAGTACCTTCAGTCTTAAACAATCAGGTATACTTATACTAATAGAAATATTTACTTATACCTAGTATCACTCTGTTAAATCACTTTTTATCATGAGATACATCTTTTCCTTAATAACTACTTTAATTTGCGAGTTAGGTACTACGTCGACCTCAAAAATTTGTTTACTTTTGCACTTTAGTCCTTGCAAAAGTGTAAACATATATTTGACGTGGACTTTACACTCAATCTACTTAGATACGAAATGTAGGTTAGGTGGAAGAGATTCCTTTTAGGGTTATCTCTGCATGGGCAAAATTTTATTGTGCACAAAAACATTATTTGAAATTATTTTAGAAACGCGCCGACCGGAAGTAAATTGTACACAATTCAAGCTACATTAGGTATTACATTTCAAGTTAAACACTGTTGCTCCATTTCAAGAATAGGTCAAAATCAGCTTGTTCTCTGGTTCTCGGACACTGCTTACAATTCTTACAAAAAACCTATTTAAGTCTACAAAGTCCAAAAATCTTGTCTCAAATGGAGCTAAATTCGATGTCAAGTGGAGAAAATAAAATAAGGTAAATAAATACCTACGCTGGCTGCGTTTCTAGGCAAGAAAAGCATTTGAAACTTGATAAAATAAAGTACCTAACAAGTATAATGTGTATAGGTACCTAAGCTGACAATGAAACCATATTATGGCGCCTCCACATGATGGGCCATCATAGGGACGCAGCTATGCGTTAGAGGGAGCTAACGATATTGCCATCTCGTTCAGTCGTATAGCTGCGTCCCTATGATGGCCCATCATGTAGAGCCAGCCTTAGCTGTTCTTTAAAAGTACGTTACATTATTTTATGTTTCTATTGACGTCGAATATAACGCAGTCAGCGTCAAATATATTGTAATAGCCAAAGTGATCAAATAGTTCGTCACACCATATATTTTGTATGGTGTGACAATCTATTTGGCTACTCTAGCTGATGCGATATATATGATGCTGACTGTACCTACTCTCTACTCAAGGTAATTAACTCAAATTACTACTTAAAACACAGTGTGATATGCTTACATTGCTTACTTTTATACATACAGGTAGTATGTATAAAAGTACTATTAAATTGGGAACGTATTTTAATATCGACAGTTAAAATAGGTAACGTCGTTCTAAAACATCGACGAAATGGATACCTAAACTAAGGTCCAAAATATTGAAATTATCAAGTTCTACTCTACTATCAACTTCTAATCTAAGTATCTTCTTAAAAATATTAAAATTATCAAGTGGCACTTCTAATGTAAGTATCTTCTTAATTTTGCATCTTTAAAATGGCAAAATATATAAGTACAAAAAAGAAAAATTCGTTTCTATATTTACGATTACTAGAACAATCAGTTTTAATAGAGTAATATCCTTACAGTTATAGCCTTGCTCTTTGGAAAAGCCTTGTTTTGTTGTTTTTTTTTGTTTAAAATAATAACATCATGTTCGCGATAATATAATTAGTTACTTTAAGCTGTTGAGGCACTAGAATCAAATTAAACTACAAGAATTCTTGCTTAATGCAAATACACATAATAAATTGACAAAACTATTGCATTGAGAGTCTGTTACTGCCAGTAAATTAATTAAAAGTCAGGCACCTCACCTACTGTAAGTGTGGAACAGTCGCCATCAAATATATCGGAGCGGCCAAGGTGGTCACAAATATCTGAACAACGCCTTTATTCTCAAGGCGATAAGGTGCTTGTTCAGATATTTTTGAGTACCGTGGCCGCTCCGATATATTTAATGGCGACTTTACGTGCATATCTGGGTTTTGCCCTAATAATATAAGTAGGAATGGCGTAGATATAATTTTATGTAACATATATGTGAATGTCAAATTACGAGGAACAAGAAGTCGTTAAATTATTAAAATCTAATGACAGTTAGTGTTTTTTTGCACATGCTTGATTTTTTTCAATATTGATACTTATGTTATGTGGTCTTTTAGTTTTTTTCTTCTCAACTTTCGTTGGTCTTCCCGCTTGAATGCGACTGTTACCCTGTAATCCTCTATCTTTTCTCCTAGCAACTGATGTAGGTTGTACTCGGATTTTTCGACCTTTATTATATCTATTCGAATGAGACATCAAGGACATTACCTGTGACGATGTTTTTATTTTTTGTAACGATCTGACGTACTTTTTGATTAGTGCATTATCAGAAGGACCACCCTTGTTACTTTCCAAAATATCAGTTATCCTAATAAATTCATGTCGCAATTCTTCAACGACACTCGTGTGACTTTGATTCGTTGTTTCGGCAATTGGTAAATTGAAGCCTATAGCTTGACAATCACTTACTTGTTGTGGGAGATCCTTAGACGAAACAGAGATTACATCTTCGTTGTCAGCAATAGCAATACCGTCATTGCTGTCGAAGTCATCGATGTTATCGTAGAAGCCAGTAGAATGTTGCTCTCCTAAAGCTACCTTAATGAATTCTCGCCGATCGGTTTTAGTCATCAGTAAAGAATTTTTCAGGTAGAGTCCATATTTTTGCTCAACAGCACAAAGATGCTTACAATATTCTCCACCTTGCCCAAAAAAACAATCACAGCACTCATTTTCAATATCCACACAGCAGACAATATCTTCTTTCTCCTTGACTTCAAATTTTGTGTTTGAAATTTGCGTAATTTGTTCATCATCGATTGTACTCAAATGTTTGCAGAATTTTTCATACGCCAGAGTCAAGTTTCGTCCCCTGCTGTTGGCAAATTTTATCAATCTGTTTCGGTGATAATTTTCAAAGGTACTTGTCACAAAGTCTATCAAGGCACAAATGTTGAATACTTTGCACCTTTGTAGTATTATATCTTTGAAGATTCGAATTGAGGCTTCACAGTAGTTATTGGTGTTATTACCTCTATGAAATACGTCATTTCTATACGGTAAGCACCACTCTTCTCGTCTTCTCCAGTACGTTTCAAAATATGCTTTAGCATGATCGTATTTCATGAGGATGTCGTCATTTAACAGTCCTAACATGGAGTTTTCGGCTTCTAGCGTAGCTTTGGCAAACAAAACATGCCGAAATAACAACATCAAATGCTTGCGATCTTGTTTATCTATTGCGTTATTTCTCTCCCAAAGCCAGCGCCAAGTAGCCTGCATCACGTGAAAAATGCACAATAAAAGGCGCGCTTTTGGGAAAATCACTCTTAAAGCATTCCTTTCGGCTGAATCGTCATCGGTCATAATAACTTGTGGTTCAAATAATTTATTTTCACTCGAGTCCTCTAAGTTTTGTTTTGCCAATTTTAAGGCCCATAAATAATCACGTTCCGTCTTATTTTTGTGGAGGATAACACATATTGGAACTGCTCCAATTTTTGTAGCAGCAAAAATGAAGGTGACACATGTGCTAGTTTGATCACAAGATCCACTTGTATCCACAAAAATCATCTCATCAGCTAGGCCAGATTCAAATGCTCTTCTCATTACAGGGGTTATAATTACAGCAACGAGTGGATTTTCAGTAATACATAATTTGGTGTCTTGTTCTTTTAATTCTTCCATTTTTAACTTCATCCTGTCTATAACACTTTCTTCATCTCTTCCTCCATACTTTTCATCCCTCCATTGCTGATACAAATATGTAATTTGTCTTTCTGTTGGATTTATTTGAGCGTTTGCTAATAAAACACCTAAATCCTCATTGCAATCTTCAGTGATTAGCAGCTCATGATAAGTTTTGGCGGCTGCTGGTGTCATTCCTGCATCGAAATACCTGTAGTATGACTCCTTTGTTTCCGCACTACACCTCAATAAATTAAAAGCCTGAGCCACTTTTACCCTATGGGAATGATCATAATTAATTGTGATCAAAACGCTTTTTCCGTCCCTTAATAAACTTGACCTTTTTAGAGTTACTGGGGTGACTTTTAAAAACTTTATATTGATGCTCGCAGTACAGTCATAATTTCTGTTGCATCCAGTTTTTTTGTCTGTATTTTTATTTTTTCGCGATAGGTGACAAGTGAATAATTTACGGTATTCATAGCGAGAACAATTAGGG
This sequence comes from Pammene fasciana, assembly GCA_911728535.1. Taxonomy (NCBI): domain Eukaryota; kingdom Metazoa; phylum Arthropoda; class Insecta; order Lepidoptera; family Tortricidae; genus Pammene; species Pammene fasciana. The sequence continues at coordinate 15,679,486 of OU452288.1, forward strand.
AAAGTTTTATTCACTATCCAATTGGTATTTGTAGCATGTGAAAAGGCTTTGACGAAATGGGCGCATTTTTCGTTATAACTATCACCACTTGCAAGCTTGCACTGAATTTGTGCGTAAAAGTTGTCCACATTATTCTCCTCCAGTTTAATATAGCACACATCACCACCCAATATATCATTTACTGTCTTTAACATTATTTTTGCTTTTCATTTGCACTGTATAAAACCTCAAAACGTTAAAACGCACAGCGGCACATAAACACTAAATATTATGATCACAACAGTCGTGAAATAAGGTACGAAACGCATCGACTAATCACATTCGTGCAATATTCACGCTAAACAAACCAAGCGGCGATCCTCCACTCGGCTACAGTCGTGAAGGAAGTTACAAAACGCATTGACCAATCACGTTCGTGCAGTGTTCACGTTAAACAAACATGGCGGCGATCCTCCGCTCGACTAGGTTTTGATCGTCTATAATGTTAGAAAACGTTTCGACAAAATCTAATCTATTTGAGTTAACTGTTCAGCATCTAACGTGACGGCTGAACTAAACTCGACTAGGTTTTGTTGATACATAATCTCTATAAATATGTAGGGAAAAAATCTAATCTATTTGGGTGACTATAATTTACTGAAATAGACTAGATATTATCACATGATTTTCATTAACAAAAGCTCATCTATTACAATCTGACTCTTGACTCTAATAGTATAGCTTTTGGAAATTCGCGATCGGTACACTTCTTATTATGTTGCGCCACCCGACATTTCTCTTTCCAAGCCCGCGCACCAAATTTTTCGGAACTTCTGCCAAATGTTTGAGAACCACAGGCACATAAAACGAGATAAAAAAACTGTCGTAAATCATTCGTAGCTTTCCAGTTTCCCGTAAATATCATGGTTTCACAATGTTGAATTGAATTGGTCTTTTTTGTATTATTTCAGATACTTAGACATAGACTTAAAGATATAAGACGGCCATAGTCGTAGAACTTTTTGAGGCTCCAAGTTTTTAGCGCCATCTAGTCCAGAGCGTCCGAGCGAAATGTCACCTGCTCTAGTACGCTAGACGTTAGGTACTAGATGGAGTAGCATAGATTTCAAATACTATAGATATAATAGACAGTCACAGTCTAAGAACTTTTTTGAAGCTCCAAGTCTTTAGCGCCATCTGGACGAGAGCAACCTAAAGATAACCAAAATGTAAGAGGAAATGTCACTTGCTCTGCTACTCCATCTAGTAACGACTAGCGTACTTACTACTAGTACGTAGTACGCGTATACTGACAAGACAAGCAAGCAAGCAACAAGCAAGAGACAGAGCAAGTGACATTTCCTCTTACATTTTGGTTATCTTTAGGTTGCTCTTGTCCATTACGTGCGCTAAAAAATATCGAATAGTATGAAATCATCTCTCAATCGCAAAATAAAAATTATACATTATAAAACAAAATAAAAATATGTTGATACGGTGTTGTGTAGTTCCCCACCAAAATCCAAGCCTCTTCAATTCCTGCAAATAGCACAAAAGCAACTAAATTAACATAAAAAGCGTGAAAAACGCGACAATTTCCACGAATCATCACATAAAAATACGCTGGAAATGGCTGGAATATATCTACCCCCCACATTTGGAGGGTGCGCCCGTAATCCAGACTTTCATTACTGAAACCAATTTCATATTTGCCGGGACATTAAGCTTTAATCCGCGCCCTTTCCATTATGGCCTCACATAGTGACCCGGTCACTAATTTGTAATTTAAAGATATAACTGTATTTCTACAAAATTCCATTGAACATGTCCTATATACATAAGTTTTTCTACTCGTCGACTGTAATGCTTAAATTGAGTTTTATGTATACAAAACTACTAGCGCATAATTTTCGATAGAGCTTTTTATGGTCGCATATTGTGGGATCGCCAGCGATGGTACAAAGGATTTCCATACAATATTGTAGCATTTTTGCCGCTGCCCGCCCTGCGCCGCCGCGGTCGGCAGGGGGGGCCGGTACAGTCTGCTACTCAATTGTACAGAGGCAGCAGGTCTTTCTGCGGCTTGCCAATATTGAGCACTCGTAGAAAATAGCAGATTGTGTAACAAGGGAGCAAAATGAAATATTTACGGCGAGGGTGCACGTTGAATCCCAAAAGTGTCACTTTGTTCCCTCCTCCGGAAGAAAAAGCCCGTATACAAGTGGTGTGAAAAGTATTGTATACAATAGTTACATTATGGCCTTATTATGTTAGTAACATTTTTGACGTAGGTACTCATCATGCGAGCCAGTAGGTAGGTGCTATTACAAACTAGGTATATCAATTCAGTTAGGTATATCAATTCAATGGTAATGATCCCTGAATGACGATGCGAAGTCATTCAGTTCATTGTTGATAGTGATTTCATGGTTGCGTGCCTAAGTTTTATTGTAAAAATAAAAACTAACAAGAAACTTTAATCATACTGCGAAAGCGTGAGTTCGTAGAAAATCCTCTTACACGTTTTAATTTCAATAACATTCTAGAGTCGACCATCCACTTTTGTTATGAGACAATTTCGGGAGATGAATAGCCGTACATAAATCTTGCTGGCGACTAATTTTGGCAAACGGCTGCTATACTGGTCACTGAACCTTTAATTATAGGATATTAACTTTATGACGCTCAAGTACCGCCATTTGTTATGGAGAGTTTTAAAATTATTCTGAGTATAATGGGCTGGTTTTGCATGGACTTGAACTTTAGTATGACTTTGAAAAAAATGTTTTAAAATAATAGTGAGTAGGATCGACTGCTCGTATTTTGTTAGTGTAATCATAGTAAGGGAAACAACTAATAATTGGAATAGTATGTATATGGTAACTTTTTGACCGCTTTCTTTAAAGATTGCGGTCTGAATGGTAGTTATTTTACTTGTATAGGTACTGTATGTTTGTGGTGCGCGCATTGTTGTTGTTATAAGAACATATTGCACTATTTACGGAAAATATGAACAATTTAATATAACTCTTGTGTTTTCCTTCCGTCGGTGGTCGGCATGGGTTAGGTAAGACTTTTGCTTTGTTTATTTTCATGCTGGCCAAAACATAATTTTTTTGCAGACCAGTTAATTCGTACCATTACGGAATTGTATAATGTTAAATAAAGCGGTCAATCATTGGTGAAGTGTCGAATGCCGACAGATAGATTTATCTCCTAGATTATGGTTATATATATTGTGTTTTAAGGTCCAACTCCTATCCCAAGTCGATATTTTTGCTTAACATCTGGCTTATTTTGACACACTGGCTCTAAAGATATACATAGTAGAAGATAATGAGATTAATGAGGATAACGAAAATATTGTGATATTTGCTTACGTTCATGAGTACCAATACCAATACTGTTACAATAAATTTTAACGACTATATCTCGTTGCAGAAAGGATTACTAATGGTCAGCTATCTTTTCTTCTATGTTACGATGTGCTAGACTAAGGTCGTCCCAGTTGTCCACGCTAACCGTTCAATTGAAGCAATTGTCTAACCCTATTAGGAAATTGATCATGCAACATACACCACACGATGCGCTCAATTCGGACATTAATATGTACGGCCTTGTTCGCAATTGTCGGTCCGAACGACACTCACGAACATTAATTGGGAAAAATAATTTGTTACTTCAAAACGGGAATAAAGGATTGTTTTAAATGTGTGCTTTATTTGTGTTGTGTTTCGTGTATCTAAAATTAAATTGAATATAATTTGCCCGATTGCTGTTAATTTGGTATATGTAAGTGTACACAACACACACGTTACACAAAGGAATCAATTAATTCATTTGTAAACGAGTAAAGACATAGGTTGTTTCTATTCTATTCTATGTATGTACAAAAATTCGGAAACTCACACACAACGTTTGAATACATCTTCTTTTGCTAACTATACATGTTGTATTTTACAGGAAATAATTATATATTCTATTCCATACTTATCTTTTACTAAATCTAGGTCACAGTCATTCTAAAAAATTCCATATTTTAGAATGACTGTGACTTTAGGATTAGAATCCATTACACATGCAATAAAACAATGAATCGATACAGAAATGAAATCGCATCGCATCTCGGGGTAATCGTTTGGAACGCGACGCTCTAATAACAACACGGTATTGCAATAATCCACACTTACTGCTACCATCTGATACAATGGCACTTAAGACGTTTTAATGTAGTATTTGTATTCCTGGAAATTTAATAAGGTGCTAAGCGCCAGGTGTTTTAAGGCGGCTTTAAGTTATGTGTTTTGAAATTGTTAATCAGTTTTGAATAATTGCTCCGTGTGAATAAATGCTGTCGCTTGACGACTTTGGCGTGTTTATGAGACTATTTATAGCCTCGCTTGAGAATTGAATATAAATTAAATTGAGATGTATTAGTACATTACGCACCTAGGGCGGTAAAATAAAGAACGGCTCAGGTCGCGGGCATTTGTGGCCCGAACCGAAGGTAAGGGCCATGAACAAGCGATCTGAGGCCTTCTTTATTACCGCCCGTGGTGCGTACACAATTTTACGTCTTCTCCTGGGTGTGAAATGAGATTTGCTGCTGCGCCCGTGGGCGGCAAATCTCACTTGCCGCCCAGAGTGACGTAAAATACATTATATCCTCATGCATGGACGTGGCAATGTGTGAAATTGTTAATGTATTTTTTTTAATGCGAATATTGTATAGACCACCTATAATTTTTTGCTGTTTTTGCATTGGTTTACAGACTTCAAAAAAAAGGAGGCTCTCAATTGGACTGAGTTTTTTTTTTTTTTTTTTGTATGTATGTTACTGGATATCTCCGTGACTCGTGAACTGATTTTCAATATTTTTTTTAATCGAACGAGTATAACGCCGAGATGGTCCAGTTGGCACCATGTCGGGGTCTGATGATAGGATCCTGGAGAAACCGAGGGAACTCTTGCAACTGTTATTGGCACACCTATAGTGATTTCACTATTTTATACAGCAACTATTAAGTGAGGTCGTTCGTCGAAGTTCTTTGGTTTAAAATTTTAGAAAATGTTTAGAGATAAAGGGACAAAAAAATAAATCACTGCCCCAGACTAGGCTACATTCGAACTCACCAACTGAATTCGAACAAAAAAACTGTACGAAAAATAAATACCTATACAGTATTAACTAATAAGTAATAATACAATATTTGTCTGCAATATTTTGGTTGTTCGCATTTGAATATTTATTTTCAGTATAATGCGTGGGCTATTGGTTCAGTTAAATCGTACTTAGTTCAACGACTTATATTGTTGTCTTTACAATCTGGGCCTTCAATGACACAAACTCACTTCGGTTCAACAAACATGCCCTTTTGTGGCCCGTGGGCCGTTGGTGTTTCTTTAATCTTGTGACCTTTCTGACTCATACTGATTATTATTGATTCATCACTCATCCATTGATTCAAAAAGAAAATAAATGTGCGAGGAAATGGACGAGACGGGCAATCTAATTCTCTGCCAGACTTACCAGAGGAACTCACTTACACCAAAACCTCTTGACCGTCCCGACGAAACGTAAAAATTAGAAAATTACTACCAAAATAGAAAATATAAAAAAAATTAATTACAGATCTGTCAGTTCTACATCTGTGCCATCCAGGCCGAAATATATTTAGATATGATGCGAATATTATTACTCTGTAGATATTTTCTTACATAATTAACTCTTCATTTCCTTTTGTTTTAGCAATGGACGGTGGCGCGTGGTGCGCGCGCGACATTTCGCTGCGCGCGCAGAAGAAGTTCCTGTCGCGCGTCGGCGGCTCGGCCAGCGCGCGCGCACTTGTGCTCGACGAGCATGCTGCCAAGCTGCTCGACCAGGTACTGTACAGACAGCTTTACCAGAACAAACTCTACAGACAAAGCCGTTATTCTAGATCCGGCTTAAAAGAGTAAATGGATATTAAGTCTTCACTGTTTCTAAAAAGTGACTATTAAAGCAATCAGCAAGGTCTACTCTGTCCTTGCCAATTATTGTCCAAAGCCATATCGCATGCTCTGTAGCATGGAGTGTTGACTTGAGATACATTTTTCTAAAGACCTCATTAACTAAAATATGGCGGCAATCGAGCCGGCTTAGCAGCGGAAAATAAAAACAAAATCGTATTTGATTCCAGTTCCTTTGCGTGCTGAGGTCACGCGTGGAGAAGCGCGAAGCGGAGAAGATGGTGAAGCACGTGATCAAGGCGGCGGTGAAACTCGGCGTGCTGAGGCGGCACTCGCAACTGCTGTCCGCCGACGACCGCGCGCTCGACGCCTTCCGCGCCAAGTTTCACGTGAGTACAATATAGCACGTGGAGAAGACGGTGAAGCACGTGATCAAGACAGCGGTGAACGACAAAGACGAACTTTCGAAGTTTGGGTGCCTTTACTCAATCCTGTGCAGCTTGTGTGTACGGATTGTATTGTACTCAGGCTTGTCAAGACCAAGACATATATCTACCATTTACTTCAGTCTTTCTTTGTTGTGTTTCTTGTTCTTGATTCTTTATTTAAATATTTATGTGGTTTAATTGCAGACTGTGCTGATGGCGGTAGTGTCGTTCTGCGAAGTCGATTTCTCGTACGATCGCGAGTTTCTTCAGGACGCTCTCCGCGAGTCGCACCAGTCACTAAAGTAAGTTTCATCAACAAAATATCTTTAAGCTGTCTGATATTTTGAATAGCAAAAGATGCCACAACTAACCTTATTTAAATTAGGCCAAAAGTATAGGATCTTATTGTGTTCTTATCAATCTTTCTTCTTCTTCAATATCGCAGAGATTAGGTAACTATAGACTTAAATATAATTGACTAAAGATTATTCTAATTCGGTATTTTCCAGATCAGTGGTAGAGCGCCACCTCTCCGACAAGTCGGTTTCACGGTTGGCCGGCGTGTTCGCTCTCGTCTCCCGCGCCGACCTGCTGGACTCCCTGTTCGCCGGTCAAGTCGATGAGGACGTCCTCAAACTCTCACGCATGCTCCGTAAGGAACTCGACAGGGGCCTCCTATAATCCAACCGTCCTAAAGGTCTGTGTCCAAAAACTCTAGGCATTTTTACCCAGCAGGGCAAAAATCTTCCCCAGTCGTCGATTCGGACATCGACTGTGGGAACACGTACGTTATCCCCATAAATGGGGATTTGGTTTTCTATAAGACTTCGAACGTTAGGTATTTTTTGCACCGTGTAGTGTAAGGGCGTTGTGAGTGAAGTATGCTGCTTTAACGACTAAAGTTTTCCCGGTATTCTGAGGTTTAAGAATTGTCTGCTAGTAAAGGCTACTTCTCAGTAGTTCTTTAACACTTTTGGTACGACTTTAAACTCTATTTCTTAAAGATTTAATAAGACAATAAGTGTCCACATTAGTGTTGTCTTGTAACAATAATATTGGAACTAAACGATCGAAAGGTCGATTTTGGCAACGTACTTCACTTCGATAAAAGAAATTGCCACACTGAATAGATCTTGCTTGAGCCTAATCTCACTATTTGTAGGTTATTTTTACACAGTTTCTTATTTTATATTGGTTTTTATACTCACTGCTTGATATAAGTGTATTTTTAGCGAAAATTAATAACTATAAATTTAAACTATTTTCTATAATTGCCATTACTTGTCAACATCGAATATTACCGAAATTATGAAGTTGCAATATTTGCAGAATCCTGAATACTCATAAAAGTAATTTCTTCTTATACCTTGTGCAATCTAAAAAGCGGTTTTTGACACATGTCATCTCAGTACATTTTATAACCTAAAATCGATTTTAAGTTGTAAAATGTACTGAGATGACAGGTGTCAAAAACCGCTTCTTAGATTGCACAAGGTTTAGGTACCATTGGTCATATTGGTTAATTTAACAACAGTCTTTGAGATTAATTTACGTATATATATTTTTGAATAACTTTGAGTGTTAGAATCATTGAAATTCGGTTAACTTGTGAAGAAAGACATAACTTCTCAATATGTAAATATAGAGTCTGCCGATAGTTTCAATTGAACATATGTAAGTATTAAAGATTAACAGAACAAAATCAAATATATAATTTATACAATTGGATTCTTTCTTGAACCTGCCACGAGTATACGTAGTCATGAACTTGCCGATCGATGATTTGAAATATTTAAGGACTCGGGCGTCCAAAATTAAAACAATCCCTTTTCGCTAGTCCTGAGACATGAAGGAATGGTATATCGGACATTAATAAACAAGTGTGTGTAATATAATCGTGATTGGGCTATTTATTACAATCTATTCCTTTATGTAACGAAGCGTATTCGGTGTATTATAATATAAATAACTTTCGTTACACAATGGAATTAAAATAATTTACTCATTTCATGATTTTATTTTATACGAAATGAAAAGATTTGTTTTAATCCTAATCTTAAGGAAAGACTATTATTATTTCTCTAGGCTTGCCGTATCGTTTGCCAGTATTCCACTAACATGACGTAGTATAATTTTATAAAATGACATTAATAATAGGTATAATTGTTTTGAATGCTGTATAATTTATTAGTTTTATGTTGTGATGTCGGTTTGTTGGATGGTTTAATGTTAATCAAGGTTAGAATGCATTTAATAGCTGTACCTAAATGTGATTTTAATGTTTATCTGTATCGTATGTTTTAACGGATTTATGTTAGAAATTAAGACCAGTTACCAGTTAGCCTAAAACATGACAAGTATAAACTGAACTGATCTAATGAAATTTACTAAGTTATCTGAATATAATTAAGTGTATATTTTAATTTAATTTACCTAATAATAAAATGTAATAGCGTCATAATTATAATGATATCATCTTGTCCAAAAAGTAATATATTTCGATACAACGTCTATAGTAGCGTGAACTGATTATTGTATTTATATATTGTATCAATCATTTTATCTATAGCTTTGTGTATTGAGTATACTCTACATATATCAACTATATATTCGGACCAAAACTATATCGTCACACAGTCAACATATCTGATCTATCAGTCATATCTTTTTGTATTAGCAATAATTATTTTAACTTTCCGTAAGTGAAATCATTTATTTCGACTGTATTTTTATGCGATAATTTTTAACATTTTTGTATACTGTGAAGTTACGAGGAATGACACACATATATGTAGAATAAATTGTAAATTAAATATAATTACATGTTCACTTAACTGCGAATTAAATGAAATCAAACAAACAATCTCATATTGTAACTAGTCTACAATTTAATTGATTCATCTGTGTAACGAAAAATCAATTTATCATAATTGACAACAAATTTTGTTACACATTGGAACTAGATAATTAAATTATAGACTGAAATACATAAAGTTCAAAATATGTTGAAAAGAAATAAATTTAATTCAATTGAGTTTTCTTTGTAACCTCATAGTAAACAAACAATTTAATTTAAAACTACTTGTAACTTAGATTACGTAAGATTCGCACTTGCTATGTCGATACTGTAGCCTGGTCGTGTCAATTACTGTGTACAGGCGTAGTTTTAAAGATCCAATTGCCTAATCTTCGCTATGTTAAAATATACTTGAGATGGAGGTGTTCAGGCAAGAATATTTCAACAACAGCCAACGTAGAAATTCTCCTTTTGAATTCTACTAGTCCTTACCGTTATCTCGATTTGTCAACACTAAAAAATCTCCTAACGTAATATTGACGTTCTTAATGAATTCAAGACTCAAGAAATCTTGTAGACGGTTAAAAAGAACAAATTACTTAAGTACCGTTTTCACGTGAAAAATTTAGTGTTCATATTACATTTTTAAAATGCACGAATCTTGCCACTTTTACTATTTTAATAGGTACCATTTCTCTAAAATCATAACATAAAAACAGTGTCTTTGAGTTGAGATTTTATCTTAAGACTAGTTGCAGTAATAACTTTTTGTAAATACCTACTCGCCTGCACAGTAACCTGCTACAGGTAGCTGTCATAGCTAGATGAAATCAAAGACGTCCAAGTAGGGATTGTATTAAATTGACAATATAAATGTGTATTAGTACTTATTTTAATTTTCTTACTCTACGTGGTGTATCTTAGTCCGATCAATGAGATATTTAATCCAATTATTTTTGGTAATAGCACACTGCTGCGACAGCAGAGCGATGGATAATGTCGAACATTGGCTTGGAAGGTCTCGTTGATTAGGGTACTTTTGTAATTCATTGTCCTATTCGTACTTGATAATGTAAATGTAATTTTAACGCTTATTATCCAATTTTTTTTACACGAATCGCTTTTTTACACAATTTCGGCAAAACTTCATTTTATAGCGTCCATCACCTCACATATTGCAACCAGTGGAACTGTATTGAATCTTATTCTGTCTACAATTTAATTGAATCTTTGTATAACGGAAATGGGTCATTATCACATTGATATTTTTTTCGTTACACAATGGAATCAATTAAATTATAGTCTTTTACTATGTTCAATTGTCTTCAAAGTAAAGGCTATGTAATGCAATTACATAATAAATATGCGTTAATGTTCTCACTGGTAGCAAAATGTCTTAAATGTGACATTTTCAAGTCAAAGGCACATCATTGTCGGTTGTCAATAAGGCGTTACTGCCATTCATTCAATCATTGATATTCATTCATAATCATTTAGAAATGAACTCTGTTAACAACCGACAACAACAACCTTTGACTTAAAAACGTCACTAATTTGCATTGTAACTAGAAATCACGTAGTAAAATAAAATTTGTGCAAATACTACATTTAGATTGTTAATTCTAGTGACACCTTTGGGAATTGACGCTTAAATTCTTTGAGATTTTATTTACAATAATACTCATTACAAAAACTATTTAAAACGGGATATTTACCATGTGAGTTTTTTATTTTGAGCTTCCGATATTTCGGCACAGTTGCATGCGCCATTATCACGGAGTAACTGAAGTTGCTGCGAGTGTCAGTTGTGGTCTACCCACACACCATAGCGATCTACCCTCTTTCGAGTTCGCTTTTTTCGTCCGTTGTCACTGCTACTACTACCGTCCGCATTCTCACTTGGAACTCGATCACGGTTACGAACTTACGACACACTACACTTACGGTATCAACTCGCGCGGTGTTTACCGAAATAGACTGTTTTGGTTTTGAGAACTTACGGATCACTGGATGCCAGACACTTGACAAATGAAAGCCGTCTTCCCGGTTGAAATTCTTATATTTAAGAATTTCGATGGCCTCCTTAACCATCCTGGGTATATAGTGTCTTTCAGTCGAGAGTATCTGAGGGTTGTGCAACTCAATCCAATGGTTAGTTCCCGCTTCCAGTAGATGTTGCGCGATCGCCGACTTCCGAGGTTCGTTGTTCCTGAACGCTCGTATGTGCTCCTTTATCCGGCATGAGATAGTACGCTTCGTTTGACCTATGTACGAGCTACCACAGCTACAGTCTATTTTATAGACACCTGGACGTTCAAGTGGAAAACTGTCCTTCGGCGTGCGCAAGTATTGCGACAGTTTTCTACAGGGCGTAAAGATAGTTTTCACCGAAAACTTCTTCAAAATATTGGCCACCTTTGAACCTCGGAAGTCGGCGATCGCGCAACATCTACTGGAAGCGGGAACTAACCATTGGATTGAGTTGCACAACCCTCAGATACTCTCGACTGAAAGACACTATATACCCAGGATGGTTAAGGAGGCCATCGAAATTCTTAAATATAAGAATTTCAACCGGGAAGACGGCTTTCATTTGTCAAGTGTCTGGCATCCAGTGATCCGTAAGTTCTCAAAACCAAAACAGTCTATTTCGGTAAACACCGCGCGAGTTGATACCGTAAGTGTAGTGTGTCGTAACCGTGATCGAGTTCCAAGTGAGAATGCGGACGGTAGTAGTAGCAGTGACAACGGACGAAAAAAGCGAACTCGAAAGAGGGTAGATCGCTATGGTGTGTGGGTAGACCACAACTGACACTCGCAGCAACTTCAGTTACTCCGTGATAATGGCGCATGCAACTGTGCCGAAATATCGGAAGCTCAAAATAAAAAACTCACATGGTAAATATCCCGTTTTAAATAGTTTTTGTAATGTTAATGACCATGTTAGCTTAAAATCATATACAATAATACTCGGTCAATAGCATTTAATATATCTCAGTTTTCCACCTCTCACAGTCAGCATCTATCGCAGTGGAAAATCTGGGTGAATAAAGAGTGAAATAGTTTTATAGCGTAAAATTGAGCCCTATTTTCTAGTAATCGGAATATTTTTAGTTTATTTGTTAGTTTAAAGGTGTCACTAAAATGATCGAAAGTGTCAATATAATGTGTTTCCCATTAGTTACACATTTTGCCACTAACCCAGATATGATTGTCACATTAGTTTGATCATAGACTTAAATATATAGTAGACGGCCATAGTCTAAAAACTTTTTGAGGCTCCAAATATTTAGCGCCATCTAGCTTTAGTGTACTACTAGTACACTAAAGCTAGATGAATAACGTACTAGTAGTACACTAGTCGTTACTAGGTGGCGCTGATTTTATCTTATGCATATTGGCTCTGTTTAGGTGGCTCTGACCTAGATGGCGCTAAATATTTGGAGCCTCAAAAAGTTTTTAGACTATGGCCGTCTACTATATATTTAAGTCTATGGTTTGATCTAACTCGAATATCTAAACTTGTCATTATAGTTATACTAATTGGTCTCAACTAACTGTACCTATATTTAAAATTTGTTAAGCTGTGTTATATGTACTAAGATTTGATATCAAATATACAATTGGTAAGAGATGTTATTTGTTTTCCAGTTTTCGACTCAGGCCCCTACTGCGACTAAGCAGAGCCCGTTATATTGAACACATTCGCAGTTCATGCAGTGGATTACTTGCAGTTATTTTTTAACGAGTCATTAACTATATTAAATAAATAATCACGGGTCTATTTTTGTATTAAGCAGAACGTCTGCTAACGATACCACAATGTTTAGAAATAAAGGAAAAGTAGAAAAAAAAATTGCATGGGTTAGCGCATCGTTATCGGTGAATTCTCAATACATCTTGGAACTCCGATGGCCGGTTAAGAAGTGTAAGACTTCGTCGGCAGATGTCGCTAGGCGTCACCCTAAGGCGCGAATATAAGATAAAAGATGTGGTGGAGAAATTCGCAGCCATCAGGTATAGTCTCAGTAGCTCAGTTGGCAGAGCGATGGGCATGTTTCCCAGAGTCGCGAGTTCAAGTTTCGCCTGAGGCAGTGGATTTTTCTACTTTTCCTTTATTTCTAAACATAGTTAATCACGGGTCATTACAAATTTCTCGATATATTGCGGTGTCGAGCAATTTTCAACTTAAAAGAAGTTATCCGTGATTATTTATTTAATATGTCTGAGTCTCACGAAAGTTTTGAGGCATTAAATATGCCTTATTACAAATGAATTATTGAATTGCAGGTGGCTTTAGTTCAACACTATATGCAGTTTTTAAATTTATGTATCCGTGCTGCTGCTGCTGCTGCCGTGATAAATTGCTGATACATGAATATGCTCTATCCATCTACTTATCAGTAGGTATCTGAATTCCTAGATTTTTAACACATTTATCGTGATGGGTAGTAATGAAACAAACGATTATTGTGAAAGCACCAGTCAATAATTTATTCACTAAAATTTCTTAGTATACAAACATGGTAGGTATCAGTGGGGTGACATCGACACTAATACAGTAATAGTGCTGCGAACGCGGGACACATACTCGAGCCAAGTGCTCGGACTTGGATTTTGGTTACTGCCAAATAGTAGCTCAGAACGTGTTTTTTGTGTATTCCCGCCGGGGACAGGTGAAAATAAATTTATTCATAGTAATTATGCGCAGAGGGCACGATTTTTCCGTCCAATGCTTGGCGGTCAAAGGGTTAAATTTGCCGTGCTCACATCGCTGTGCGTTGTCATGACGGAAGGGAAATTTGACTAATATTTGAGTCATATATTTCTGATAAGTATACCTACTAGTATTTATATCTGATGTTATCTTTTAGTTCTTATAATTATCTACTTTTTCCAAGTCCAAACACTTTTCAAACTTATCAACTACCTATTACAAAGACGATTTGCTCTTTTGAAGAACTTCGCTACACACTTGAACATTTATTTATTAAACATAAGAAAACAATCGTTGCAGCTTATGAGTTAGTCATTTCCATCATTTCGACAGTATTAGGTATAGCGATTAAGGTCAATTCGAATTTAATCGACTTGATGTTATTTGTTATTCAATAAATGACGGATTAAAACAATCGTAGATAGGTACTTAATTAAGGCCTTAAATATGACTGTAATTTATTTGGTTCCACTATGTCACGAAAATCATCACAATCTATACGGAAGTTTTCGTTACACAACGGAAACAATAAACATGCAAACGAAGTTATACACGAATCTGGGGGGCGATTTTTGGGATCTGAGCGCTCGAATTCAAGAAATTTAAGCTTGAACATAATAGCACACAAAAGTTTGTCGCTATTATTTTCACATTAAATTAATAGGTTAATAAATAACCCTGATTTTAAATTCCTGTCGCTGTTATTTTTAAAACACCATTTCATTGTTTTAGACAAAGTTTTAAATGTCAGATTCGAGCGCTAAAATCACCCCCCTGTTTTTTTTTTTAATCCATCAAAACACTCGATTAAAAGCGGTCATTTGTGTCACAAGCAAAAATTAGTTAAAACAACTTTACGATCTATGATTTCGTTAGGTCCAGGTTCATAAATATGTACATAGATTTAAGAGTTGAATTAAACAGTTATTAAACACTAAAGCATGACTATTTACATGTACATCAAGGAATGTTGAAGTATGGAGTGTATATCGTACAATATAGTTCGTTATACGTATAAGATAATCGTGTAATACACCGAACTTTGATTACCTAGTGCTTTCGGCAGGTACATTGAATCAAGCTCAATTTCATACCATTATAGCGATCAAGTATTTCATGCTCGGAATGTTATCTTCTTTTTTCATTGTGTACTCTTACAATAAATGCAAATTACTTACATAAAATGAGCGCAGAAGAATAAGTGAAGTAATGATGTCATAAGATATAAAAAATTGCCATTACGTCTATAGGTATTTTGTTTTTATTTCACAATTTAAATAATAATGGTGTTATGTTTTTTGCTTGAGACATAAAATTGTTGCTTTGTTTATTTTTTTTTCTTTTAGACAGGTACATTTCGACTGTACGCCTACAATAAATTGCAACTCTAATTATTAAACACGAGAAACTCTTCCTGATGAGGCTATAATTTTAAAATTCCAGATCATTCTGTAATATTCGCTGAGTTCATCTTTAACATTTTAATGTTCATTTGTGCTCCAATTTTCCTATTAACCATGTCTACCTTTTTTACATTCATAATTAAATAGTAGTTAAAATTGGTTTTCTTTATAAATGTGGATATTTGAATGAGCTTACAAATTACACTTAGTTATTGTAGAAGTAAAAGATTTATTCTACATCCACAAACTACGTAATTTAAGTATAAAATAGATTGATTTCCCTATCCTAGCAATATACATACATAGTATTTCCTTCTGACTAACTGATAGTTGTGAGTATTGATGTTAAACTAGACATTCCTAGTTGCTTTTAAATTATAAATACTTACATAATATAATGTTGTCCATGCTTAAGACTAGAGTTAATATTTAACATTGATGCATTTACGGTTGAATTTCAAACGTATCGAAATTAGCCAAAATTTACTATTTGCAACAAAATAAAGTCTTATTGTATAAAATAACTTTCATATATGATTTACACAGCGAAATCAATGAAATTAAAGGGAAATTAAAGCCTTAACGCACACGTATTAAAAGCTTTTGTTATATTGTTTTTTCTGTGTTTTATTTAGATTTTTATTTAATTTCCCGTCCAACCATAAATCGCCATTTAAATAAGGATTTTAATTTTTTTTAAAGTATATAAACAGTCTATAATTTTATCGAATCCTTCGTATAAAAGAAATAAATCTTTTTGCGTATGGATAATTTTTGTTACACAAAGGAATCAATAAAATATTATAATTACAGTCCTGAATAGCTATATATTTTTTAATTCATCCATAAAGCATAGACAGCAATGATCGACTCAAATACTTACTTCTCATATTTAGTTGGAAATAAGCATAAAAATTGTGTGCCTTAAAAGTCGACATAATGTTACCTATTTGCCACATATTAAATGAATTTATTGGTTTACTGATACAGTCGACATACACTACTTATATATTGAGTGTTCCGGTAATTGTACATTTGTACTGATTTATTTGATGACAAATGTACGCGTTTTAGTAGTGAAATTACTATTCTATAGATACCTGTATCGATTACAAAGCCTTAACTGTACTGTAATTTATTTAAGTATTTTTCATATGTCAATGGCCATCATAACTAATTTATAAACAAACTTTTAGAAAGAACTAATAACGAAAAAAATACAAAGAGTTAGTTACATTTAACGCTCATCAAGTAAGCTATTACTGACGGTCCACATTTCTTAAAGAGACATTTATATATGTTCTTAATTCCCAAATTCGTTACATCAAGTGTTTATATACAGATATGTAGAGTCGAAGACGAAGCAGGACCGAGGCGCTACTGACTCCTTCACAATAAACAATACATTCTACATCTATATTAAACACGAGATCCCGATGTCTACATCCAAGTTTTAACGTTTTAACTACACATAAAATTTGAAAAACGTCTAGTTTTGAAACATTGAAAAATCGATAATACAAAACTGTGCGCGTCATACTTTAAAGGGTCCTGAAATCGGTTTGGTCTGGAAACAAGACAATGATTTACTAACTACACATTATAAATACAAAATTATAACTAACTCCATACCTTTTTGGACTTTGGCTCAGCCATGTTAGTGATTAACCTTCGATTATACAAACGTGCATCAATAATAAGTGAAGTAAAATATAAATATACGAATATTTCATTTAAGTAGATACTTATATAAAAGTAATTATACTATAGAGCTTAAATCATTAAAACATGTAGCTAAAAACAAATTATCGCACACAGGAAATAATAAGAACATATTTACACAACAATGAAAAGGAATGTAGTTTTTAGGTGAAACAGGGCGCTGTTTTATGTCACGCTAATATAACTTAGCCTATGTTGATAATGATAATCCATCATTCCAGAAAATATAAATTTTAATTACTTCAAAACAACTACCACATTTTTGCTAATAATTATCTGGCCGAACAAACCATTTTGGAAGAAATCAAAACTGAGAAGAATAACAAAACAGATAGGTTAGGTATATGAAGTTGGTCGGAACTACAGGGGACCATAGAGCTGGCGCGTACCTTTCCCAGCGTATAATCCTTAGCTGTATATTCCGACCAAAAAGTGTAGAAATTAAAAAGTGGCAACATCGTAGTGTCGTCCCTTTCAAATCAATCTAAGAAAACGGGACGACAATACGATGTTGCTACTTTTTGGTCGGAATATACAGAGAGGTAACGCTGCCAGCGTAATGGGGACACTGCCGCAGGCGGTCGCTAAGTTATAAGGGTGGTCAATAAGATTAAACAGATGTACTTAATGCAACGTTTAATTTAATGATCATTCGATTCACTTCATGCATTTTCTCTGTACACGGGATTCTCGGATAGATGTCATCATATAGTCTTCTTCCTAATTAATAATAATTCCTTTTAGATTCATTTGTTTTGTGGCAATCTTCCTATAAAATCATGTAGCTGTAAAAGTTTGTAGTACCTAGATGGGAACGAGTGTAGGTAACTTCCTCGTTCAAATTCTGGTTAACAGCGAGAATTCAAAATTTGTACGTAATTAAGGCGTCGATTGATCATCCATTAGTCAACAATTTAACTAGAAACGTTTTTCGTAACACAGTGGAATTTACTGAACTTGTCTTAGATTTTTCTTTACACAAAAGAAACAATTAAATTGTTGACACAGTAAAGTCCTTAACTACGAATAGTTTTTTTATCGAGCCATGAAGAAAAAGTAAAGTAAGTATCCTAAAAAATGTTACATGGCCAAAGGTTTTAGGAGAAACGAGATAAAACTAACAGGTGAGTTGTCCCGGCAGGCGGCGGACCGACAGTAGAAGATGGTCTCACTCCTTGAGCTTGTGCCAGTCCGCGATCTGCCGCCGCGGCGCCGCCTGCACCTCGCGCCAGTGGTGCCGCGCCGAGCCTGCGCCGTTGGCACCCAGCTCCAGCCGGCCGATCACCTGAATACAATTTACATACTACATTATTGCCGGGGAACAGAAAGAAAAGGATGACATAGCCTTTACTTTACCAGGGAATAGACTGAATGAGCGCAACCAGCAATGTACAACCCCCGTTTCCGGCTGGGTGCCTGTAGAGCGAAGCTTGTCAAGTTCTAACAAGAGCCATACCCACGTGATAACTGAAGTACAGTAATCACACGATATTTGGTACGGTACCCACCTCGTTCTTAGTGACACGGTCCCAATCCAGCACTAGCAGTTCGAGCGCGACATGGTCCAGCGCAGCGTTGGGTGCGGCCGGCACCTCGAACACGAAGGACTCGTTGAACACGGGGTTCAGCGTGCGCTTCTTCACGTGTGTTTTCTTCTTGGCGATGCGCTGCCCATTGTACAGGAGGTACATCTTCACGTATCTGTCGAATGTAAATTAATAACATGTGACCAAGTATTAGGTTAGTACTTAATTATAAACTAAAATGAATCCAAAAATCCACCCCCAGACGCATGGTACAGTTGGTATTAGCCTTTATAGTTCTTTGGTCTGCAGTTTGATGATTCTATCGTGAAACAAATTTTCGTTAAACAATGGAATGGAAACAATTAATAAGTTTAATATATTTTTTACCCTGAATAAAATAATTGAAAGCCCAATGATTTTAGCAGTTCTTTAAAGTTTAGCAGCTAGAGAGGAAGCACAAGTCACCAACAATCTTTTGATATCAACAGACTTATCCGAGACTGGTGAAATTAGCAAGATGAAAGCATGTTTTTTTAATTGGAACCCAACACCAATTGAACCGAATTCTTCTTTCATATCAAGGTTCTCCTTAAGATAACTTCAGCCGTCGCGTCCCATAGGTGAAGATTTGAGCAAAGCATGAGTAACAGGGCAATTTTGCAGGTAGACCAAGTTTCTGATGCAGTGTCGAAGGCGATGGTTTCTAAGGAGTCTCTAAATAGAAGTTATATGAACAGTACGCACGGGTCGGCCAAGCCGGTGACGTCCATCTTGGGCAAGTTACGCGCCTTCAGCAGCACCACGGTGAGGCGCGCCGCGGCCGGCTGCCAGCACAGCGACACCAGCACCTCGCCGCGACCAACGCTTCGCATCTGGAACATAACAGATTCTTCTCACATTCAGATGTTTCTAAATGTTGTTTTTGCACCCCAGAGCTGCAAAGAGCCTTTAGAAGCTCACGTCCCGCCTTCCTATCTTCACCGACCCTTCTTGCCGAGATCCAGCTCTGTTCCGCTCGTAGCTCAACTGACCGTCACCACTCACCATATACCTATGGACAGGAAGTCAGCCACGGCTTCTATTTGACGGATTTACAATCGAAAGCAGTGGTCGTATTATTCGCTTTACTTCTACGAATGGTATGACATATTCTATCATCTCTATTCCCGTGCCATTTCTAAATGCTACTGCAGAAATGTTAGTAATGTTTTGAAACCCGACCCGTCTCCCATGAGTTTCATTCACATAGCTATGAACGGTAAAGATGTTCATAAAGGATCGGTAGAAAGCGATAACCGATGTAATTAAAAGAAAATTACGGCCTTAACTATGTGGATGTTTCTAATTAACCCTGTTTTTATTTTATTATTTAAATTTTATTTTTTTATTCTTTTTCAATTTCACCTCAAATTAAAATATAACTGGTAAAAAAAGTTATTTTCAAATTCTGTGTATGTAGTCTAAATTTAACGGATTCCTTTGTGTAACGAAAATTAATCAGACATTATATGACTAACTTTCGTTACACAAATGAATACATTAAAGTATATTATAAACATCGGAAGAGCGCAAACAGGTGTCCCCTGATCTTGCAGACCAGTTTTTTTTGTAACCTGGAATCCGACACACCCTGAGGACATTACCTTGAGGCTGCGCGGTTGGATCTCGCGACAGAGCGCCATGGGCTCGCCGCTCTGCAGCTGGAGCGTCGACAGCGGCGCCACCACCTCGCCGATTATCTCGTCGCGGGAATATCTGCAAATGGACAAAATATGTGTCATTGCATGGAAAAAGGTCTCACTTTGTCAATATGGAGTTGTAAGTACTTTCTAAAACTACACATTATACGATATCTATTAGTGAAGGAATACCTATTAGTTACAATATCTATTAGTTAAATAAACTCGTCCATATTATATATCGTTTAAACGCAGGATCCCGTTTAATGTAATTGTAAGCTAATGTGGACAAAATATATCTTACACCGCTGGTAACAGCCCTCTGAGTAAGGACAGAATAATCAAAGAAAAATAAAGAATAATAATAATAAAAACGTATTGCTACAAGTACCTAGAAGAGTCAAATACTTACTTAAGAATTTTGACATCCTCAAAGTTCAGGTTTTTAAACAGTATCTATATTATTCCGTTTTGTGGTAACGGATAAAACATAGCCGTACTTACTCCGTTATACAAATGAATCAATTACACAGGTACCTACAGAAAGTTCAATTAAATAGGTAATTTTTTTTTATTCACTCACATTATACTTCACGCTTAGGTACACCCAGTCTTTAAGATAAAGATAAAGATATATTTATTGGTAACATCCAGGTACAAGTCAGACCCTGACCTGACCTTTTGACCCTGGGGGCGCTGTGGTGTACTCAGAAATAACTGAACATATGCATTTATGTAAAGTCACCTGTCAAAGCTGAGCACCACAAAATGCAGAGTGATGGCGGAGAGCTGATGCGGAGCCAGGCCGTAGAAGGTGAAGTCCTCATCATACACAGGGCAGCGGGTCTTCCGGACCACCCTAGAATGAGGAACAGAAATAGATCAGTAACGGATCCCCACCGCAGCCACCTACTGCTCTTCAAACGGTGCGACATATTGACGATGATGCTGGCGATTCGGAAATCTTGTTTGCTAGGCCTAATCAATAAAGAAAATGTCGCGGTGCCAGGGCCGTAGCCAGAATTGAAGTTAAGATAGGGCAGTGGTAATTTAAGGTAAGGTAAAAAGGTAGGGCATTAACTTTTTTTTCATACATTTTTGACCCGATTGTAGTTTCTAAGGTAGGGCATTAGTATTTTAAGATACGGGCCCCCTAATGCCGCCCCCCCCCCCCTAGCTACGGCCCTGCGCGGTGCGCGTATGTATTTAGTATGACCATTTCTTTGTGCACAATCCCTTTATCATTAACACAATAGCTATTTTTCACCTAGTGTGATTTTAATTTTAATTGTTATTTAATGTTTTTATTTTTTTAAATGTTTGGTATGATTTTAATTTTAATTTTAATTCTAACATAGCTATTATTGATTATTTTTATTGTATTTCGTGTCTAACATTTATGGATCTGTTGGTCTGAAATAAATGATTTTTTTTTTTTTTTTTTTTTTTTTTTTATTAATTACTAATGATATTGTTTATTTGATTAATAACTCCAAAAGTTCACGTATAAATAAATAAAACATTTTGGTAAGTTCTTATTGTTACATCTTTCTTTTGACAATTTTTTTGGTGATAATTCGCCAAAAAAATTGTTTTAAAATTCATAGCTGATGTTATTCAGCTTTGAATAAAATAAAATTTAAGCGGTTTTCAAAGGTTAACCTCGCAATTTAATTCTTTCAAAGTCATAAACGCATTGCATTGAGGAGTGATTGAAGTCCTATCGAAGTCACTTCCTCATAATCCTCATCTGGTCTGCTGTTCTCGAAAGTAACCTAATCTTAACTAACCTGGTCTTGACTTTGTGCTGTTTGTCCGGGAGCAACTGCAGCTTAACGTAAGGGTCAGGGCCCGCGGGCTCGCGTCCGGGCAGACCCTGGCAGGACACCACCGATACAACCAGCGCGCTCTTCTCATTCTCGTATCTAAAAACAAATAAAACACATTTAAATCAGAACTCGTTTCTGTAATGATTGTTCCAAGTTTGTTGATTTTGAGTTGATTCTCGAAGTTTCCAAAATCAACGTTGTATAGGTATATCGTTACACAAAGGAATTAATTACAAGTAAACTAATGCCCAAATAAAAAGATTTGACGTTAAAAAAACACTCCTATATAAATCCATATTTCCTCCGTATCCCTGTCACATTAGTCATATAATACCGATAATAGGTCGCCATCAAATATATCGGAGCAGCCAGGGTGCTCAAAATATCTGAACATGCACTTTATCGCCTTGACAATAAAGGCTTTGACCACATATTTGTGACCATCTTGGCCACTCCGATATATCTGATGGCGACATTAAAGTCTAGCGATACCCTAAAGTACAACAAGACCTCTGATCAAAAATATTTTCAATACCACCCATTGCTGAGTTGAGAGCCACTAACCCGCATTTCAATAAAAACAAAACCTAATCAATACAGCCGGGAGCCAATATCGTGTAGTATGTGGTTTAATTAGATACTTCCAGTATGACGTGTGTCGGGGCAATAAAAGCAACTTGGTTGCTGTCGGCTAGAGTTGCTCGTATTTTATTACATACTACTAGCTGTACCCGCGCGGCTTCGCTCGCGTGCGTTGCAGTACCTAGGTTCTGTCACTTTTCGTTACCTTCAATAGTCCATTGCTAAACGCTTTCTACATGCCATATTTCATACAGTATGTTTAGCAGTTTAGCTAAAATTGACTTCTTGCATATAACTTCGACATCCCAAAAGATCGACTGAAAGCGTCTGAGATTTGACTGTGTCAGCCATGGCAAATTAGCAATAGTACAGTGTGTTTTTTGTTTATGCGGGTTGCTCCGCCCTCCGAGCCCCTGTTTTTTGCCGCCCATCACGTGATTAACAATAGCAAAACTTTTCTTCTCCCATTTCAAATATTCACCGTAACAATTTTTGGTATAATTAGCAATAGTACAGTGTGTTTTTTGTTTATGCGGGGGGCTCTGCCCCCCGAGCGCCCCTTTCTTTACAGCCCATCACGTGGTAAACTCTATCAAAACTCTTTTTCTCCCATCTCAAATGTTCAACGTATCAGTTTTTGGTATAATTTGCAGTATTTTATTTGCCCCCCGTTCTTTACCGCCCATCACGTAGTAAACTCTCTCAAAACTCTTCTTCTCCCATCTCAAATGTCCAACCTAGAAATTTTTGGTATGATAAGCAATATTGCGGTGTGTTTTTTCTTTCTTGGCCCCCCTTTCTATCCCGCCCATCACATGGTAATCTTTATCAAAACTCTTTTTGTCCCATCTCAAATGTCTACCCCTAACAATTTTTGGTATAATAAGCAATAGTACGGTGTGTTTCTTCTGTATGCGGGGGGAGGAGCCCCCTGAGCCCCCTACTTTTTGCCGCCCATAACGTGGTTAACTCTATCAAAATTCTTTTTCTCCCATTTCAAATGTTCAACGTAACCATTTTTGGTATAATAAGCAATAGTACGGTCTGTTTTTTCTTTATGCGGGGGGCTCCGCCCCCCTTTCTTTGCGGCCCGTCACGTAGTAAACTCTATCAAAACTCTTTTTCCCCCATCTCAAATGTTCGACGTAACAATTTTTGTTATAATAAGTAATAGTACGGTGTGTTTTTTATTTATGTGGGGGCCTCCGCCCCCCGAGCCCCCCTTTCTTTGCGGCCCGTCACGTAGTAAACTCTATCACAACTCTTTCCCCCATCTCAAATGTTCGACGTAACAATTTTTGGTATAATAAGCAATAGTGCGGTGTGTTTTTTCTTTATGCGGGGGGCTCCGCCCCCCGAGCCCCCCTTTCTTTACGGCCCGTCGCGTAGTAAACTCTATCAAAACTCTTTTTCCCCCATCTCAAATGTTTGACGTAACAATTTTTGGTATAATAAGCAATAGTACGGTGTGTTTTTTCTTTATGCGGGGGGCTCCGCCCCCCGAGCCCCCGTTTTTTTCCGGCCCGTCACGTAGTAAACTCTATCAAAACTCTTTTTCCCCCATCTCAAATGTTCGACGTAACAATTTTTGGTATAATAAGCAATAGTACGGTGTGTTTTTTCTTTATGCGGGGGGCTCCGCCCCCCGAGCCACCCTTTCTTTGCGGCCCATCACGTAGTAAACTCTATCAAAACTCTTTTTCTCCCATCTCAAATGTTCGACGTAACAATTTTTGGTATAATAAGCAATAGTTCGGTGTGTTTTTACTTTATGCGGGGGGATCCGCCCCCCGAGCCCCCCTTTCTTTGCGGCCCATCACGTAGTAAACTCTATCAAAACTCTTTTTCTCCCATCTCAAATGTTCGACGGAATATTTTTTGGTATAATAAGCAATAGTGCGGTGTGTTTTTTCTTTATGCGGGGGGCTCCCCCCCTTTCTTTGCGGCCCATCACGTAGTAAACTCTATCAAGCTCTTTTTCTCCCATCTCATATGTTCGACGTAACAATTTTTGGTATAATAAGCAATAGTACAGTGTGTTTTTTCTTTATGCGGGGGGCTCCGCCCCCCGAGCCCCCCTTTTTTTACAGCCCGTCACGCGGCAAACTCTATCAAAACTCTTTTTTTCCCATCTCAAATGTTTGACGTAACAATTTTTGGTATAATAAGCAATAGTACGGTATGTTTTTTCTTTATGCGGGGGGCTGCGCCCCCCGAGCTCCCCGTTATTTACCGCCCGTCACGTAGTGAACTATATCAAAACTCTTCTCATCTCAAATGTTCAACGTAACAATTTTCGGTATATTTAGCTATAGTGTGGTGTCTTTTTTTCTTTTTGCGCCCCCCTCTCTTTGACGCCCATCACGCGGTGAACTCTATCTAAACTCTTTTTCGGTAGGGTGTGCCGGTACTTTTCGATTTCCGTGTTTCACTATGTTCCGTTTGTTTTTAGGGTTCCGTACCTCAAAAGGAAAAAACGGAACCCTTATAGGATCACTTTGTTGTCCGTCTGTCTGTCTGTCTGTCTGTCTGTCTGTCTGTCAAGACCATTTTTCTCAGGAACGCGTGGAGGTATCAAGCTGAAATTTATATCAAATACTCAAGTCTATTGTCCCTTGAAGCTGTGAAAAAATCAAACTTAAAAGCCAACGCAATCAAAAGATACAGTCATTTATGCTCCAAATTTTAGAGTTTTCGGCACTCGCAAAACCTACGGGGTACTTCCCGTGAACTCAGAAACTTGAAATTTGGCACAAAGCAACGTCATATAGCATAGACAAAGGAAAAATTATAAAAAATAGACATTTTTAGTAAGATCATACAAAAATATATATTTAAAATTTTAAACTTACTACCTTTTTCCTCGTAAACGCGTGAAGTTATTAAGTTGAAATTCATGTCAAA